>OW284510.1:101220875-102592518 GCA_935413205.1 Polydrusus cervinus | reverse complement strand
TACGGTTGAGGGCGCATCTAGACTTCGCAGACCGGTGGAACGACGCGGTACTTCGTGCCGCTGAACTGCTTTCTGATATCTTGTGCAACGCTTTGCGAATCGATCATGCCGACGATTTAGTACGGATGGTAATGATAGAACAAACGTTAAAACTTGTCCTGCTTAAAAATGACTTTTTTAAATCTTTCATCCAGCGAAGAGGTGTAGAGATCAGTTGGGAAGACGGTGGGGAATATACCATGCACGAACACGAACAACCTTGAAGAGTTTTTGATTTTTCCGATCTCGTGACTTGCAGTGGTAAATTTTATGCTTCTTTGCAGAGTCTGTAGCAGACTGTGGTTTAGGTCTCCGTCAATGTTGACAATACTTTCGGAAAAAATTTTCGAAGGCAGAACCACTTTACAGAAAAGATACCAATTTTCTCCTTCGTGACTATAGTCTATCTCAGAAAGAGAGTAATAAAAGCTCATTAGGTATGCAAAGGGACTACAGAGTGACCCAACGAATATTTAAGCCACTTTCATAATTTGGCATTGATTTCATCACAAAATTCTTTATTTTCATTAAGTGCAAGTAGTACCACCCGGGATTTGGTCAATTTATGGGTTTTGACTATTGTTATCCCTTTACAAACACTAGAAATGATGTGACAAAGGCGTGCATTAATTACTTACATAATTTAGGTACACTTAGACATTATAAAAAAAATACAAAAAATACATTTTATAGAAATTAAATTATAAAAAATCACAATATTGACGTTATAATTAACGGGTCGACGGTCTGATCGATCAGGTGGTCAAGATTCCACCTTTTCTCCTCTTCTTTAATGACATGATGGACTGCTTTTTGCCAGTTCTCTGCTGTCACTTCCTTAATGACTTGATTAAACACTATTAAACAGTAGCTTAACGTCTTTTATTTTGAATGCCGCGTTGTGTCTTGCTACAAATCCTTTCACTTGCGCCCATATAAGTTCTATAGGATTTAGTTCGCAATGATATGGCGGTGTGCGCAGCACAGTTACGATGTTTGTGTAAATTTGCTATAGGTAATAGTTCCTTTTTTTATTAAATTATTTCCTTTGGTTAGTTATCATAAATAATGTAATGCACAAAATTTACCTGCGCCTATGGCTGACACCGAAATTTCCCATTTGATTATTCTACACCTTTCCGAAATAGACTATACAATATTACAAGTATTTAACTTTAAAGATGCGTCATTTATGCATATAATTTGTATGGTTTTAACCTATTTTCAATTTTAAAAATTTGCACCCGCACTATTGGAAGTGAAATGGAAAACACGGTCAACTACGGTATTAAATGAACTGCTAAACTGCAGCAAACCATAACTTACGTAACAGCCTCTTTTGCTACACGGAAAGTTTTCCTTCTCAAGGTTACTGGTGATTGCTGCGTGTTTTGCGAGAATTGTCTTCAACAAAGATTCCCAGTTCTTTAATAAAAATGTATTATTGTATAATTTTATACTGTTAATTTCATTTATTTATCCAAATATTATATAAATTAAGGTAATTAAGTATAAATAAGGCTGTTATTGTTATAACAATGAGGCAACGATAAAAACACTGATAAAACAGCCAAGACCACGGTAGTGGCTCAGAGGTGAGTTACTGGTATTCGACCGTCGCGGTCCGGGTTCGATCCCCGGAGTTTGCATACGCACAAAAAAAAAGTTTGTCCGAAATATATATTGATAGACAATATATTGTATTATTTTCTAATTTCCCAAAATGTTATATGTCTAAATTTAACAGTTTTTGAGATATTGACATGATTTTAACAGACTGTAACATTGGAAGGGTTCATCTTAGAGAAAAATGGTTTTTCCATCCAGGGCATGTTTCCATAAAAAAAACTCAAGTTATATTCGTCAATTTTTTTGGGCCAACCCTACTTCATTATAATTTTAGAATGTGCAATGGTCTCTACAACTTTTGTATTTCGAATTTTTATTTTATTCTTATAAATTTGTATTTGATAGGGTGGCCAAGTTTTTTAGGGGAAGAGAAAGTTGTTAATATGGCGGCCCAGGTTTTTTTGTAAAGTTAACTTTTTTTGCTGATTCCTCTTGAAATTGGTTCGATATCCGCCCATGTCGATAGAGTATTAACACGTTGAGCGCCAGTGTATCTTTTAAGATATACTTTGTAACCAGCTTTGTGTATCTAAAAAGATACACCGATTAAGTTTCGTTTTTGACCTTGGGTAGCGTTAACACACACAGATTATATGCATTTTATATGGGGAATCGTAAGCTTTGGCGTAGCAGAACTCACTGTTAAATTGGGGCGTGGGTTGATAAAAAATTTGAAAAATTTAGAAATAACTGCATTTACATTGAATTAGGAAAAATAATGGCTATGTAGTGTTACATAAAATATTATTTGTCGGCAGTTGTTTCTAAATTTCTTGGCATTTTATTATTTTTTTTTGCTTCTGAAATCTAAAAAGAACAAAGGTTGGAAGAAATAGCGTGTATCTTTAACGATACACCTGGCCTAGGAAAAAAATTTCGACCTAAACTTTTTCACAGGCCAGTGAATCAAAAAAGATACACACTAAAAAATGGGGAAATAAGCAAAAAAAACGTCAAAAACAATAATTTTCTAACTCTAAAGTAACAGAACATCCCAAAATTACTTTAAAAAAAAATGTCAAAATTCGAAATAATGTGACGCGCTGAACGTGTTAAAGAAATTACTATAACATACCGGTAATATAGGTATACATGTGTATAAAAGGTAGTTTTAATTTTATTTCCTAATTTCGAACAGGTAATCACTGGTCATTGACTTCTATTAATTGACATTTGAAATTTAAAAAAAATACGTGTCACTCTTGCCTTGTCGCTCTTTCTTTAGAACTCCTCCAGTGGCGGCCTGGTCAAGCCATAATACCAAAAAAAATTGATCAATTTTCTCGTTTATTATAGTGATGCAACATTTAAAAATATTTTCCCTCGAATATTGTCGTATCAAGATTTACGGGTTTAAATATAATTATTATTATTATTATTATTATTATTACAAAGAAGAGTTGAGGTTGAAAACCTATAAACTCTATTATACTTAAACTAATAGTCTTGAGTATATCCAATCGCTAAATGCCAATGGTAAGTTTTTAAAAGGTTAACAAATGAGTGAGAATAAATGTAAACTAATAGTCTGCAAAAAGAGTCATGTCAATTCTGTTTTTAAAAATGTTTAATGATTCCGCACCAATAGCCTCATCAGGCAAGATGTTCCAGAGATTAAAAACTCTGTTAGAAAAGAAGAACTCCCGGACTCGTGTGAAAAAATGTTCAAGTCGAAGCTTTAATCGATGACCTCGCAAGCGATTGTCTGTATTAAGGGTGAAAAGGGAGCTTAAATCAACAGAGAATAGGCTGTGAAGTATCCTATATGTAAGGATAAGATCTTCCCGCACCAATCTATCCATTTCAGAAATGAGTCCAAAAATTATCAGTCTGTTCTCAAAAGTTGGTCTTACAACACCATACGGCATCCTAGTGGCAAATCGCTGCACTTTTTCAATTTGGTCTTTTTGTTGTTTTAACACAGTCCACCAGACACCAAACCCAAATTCAAGAATTGGAAAGAATAAATTAAAAAGCTAGTCCGGATATCAGGACGTGAAAATATTTTTTTTATTAGAAACAAAGACTGTTTAGCTTTTTTACAAGCACTATCAATGTGTTTACCCCACGATAAGTGACTGCTGATCACTATCCCGAGGTCCTTTTGTTGATTGACCTTCATAAGCACAACGTTGTTAAGATGGTACTGTAACTTTTTGTACGACCGAGATGCATAACCACGCACTTTGCTTCGGGGCATGAGCTAAGCATCACACCAAGTGTCTATTATATTTAAGTCATTTTACAAAGTTTGCTTTAGCGGGTTACAATATAATTTAGTATCATCTGCATAATTTGATACTGTGCTGCCCTGAAGTGCGCTGGTAAGGTCAGCTGAATACACCAAAAATAATAACGGGCCCAAGCCATATGCCGATATCGGTTCAATTTTCTAGGGTATAAATAATTTTTAAGGGCTATTAAGCTTTTTGGGAGGCTTAGCTTTCCCAAGGACCCCCCCCCCTACTTTTCTCATGGTGAAATTGTCCCCATCATCAAACAGTACACGTAGCCCATAGCAATAAACCTATACCAGCCGTTTGAAACAAAGACATACTACAGTTAAGCACTTCCTCGTTTTATTTATATTCACTAAGGTAATTTGTATTATTAATTAAAGACTACAATGAACCATTAGACCCCCTTTGTATTCAAATGCATGTGCCAGTTAGTATTTTGTGTGAGAATACAGAATACTCGATTTCGCTTTCATTCGTTGACCTAGTTTCCGCTACATCTATAGAAAGTATTCGACTGGTTGAATTTAATACTTTGGACTTTAATTTGATTATTTTAAATGGGTGGCCTACTTTTCCTAGATGGTTTTTTCCTTAGATCATGACTAATTAATTTTCGTGGTAATATTAGGTAATAACCAGTGGCGTGCAATGCTGTTTTACCCGGGGTAGGCAAAAATTGCATTTAAGACAAAAATTAAGCTTTCGTAGCATTCATGCATCTAAATTTCAAATTTTGTTACAAAATGTCTTTTTTTTGAGTTTGTGGAAAAAACACTGGCAGAAGAATAAAACGACAATATTTGTAAAAATTCTTTTAAAACATCGCCATAAATATTGGTTTTGCGCCTGCAAAAGGTCGCTCTCCAGAGAGATTATTGTTAATTCACTTAAGCGTGCCTCTCCCTGTGTCACGGGTCCGTGTGCGAAAACTTTGCCGGGCCCCCATTATGATACGGAGTATTATTATTTATAACCATATTAATTTATGAATTTTGAGTGGGTACACAAAAAAGCAATTATTGTTATGCTAATAAGTAAATAAAAAAGTCTTAAATGAAAAAATAATCTAAATTTTAATATTTTAACTTACTTAGTTCTTTCTATGATAAAATATGAAAAAATAAAAAAGTTAAACTACAAGTAAAGAAAACGCCTATTGACAAACTATGAGACCAGATAGTGGAACATAATCCTAAGAGCATTTTCACACGGCACCATATATCGCGCGCGACAAATGGTCGCAATATTGCTTTTACACCAAATTATGTGTTTTCTAATGAGCCATTTTCACACACAAGCGATATTAGAGAACACATATATGGTGTGCCGTGTGAAAACGCTCTTAGTATGCTAATTTAATACTAGTGTTGAAATATTTTTTCACAAATCAAAGGCTTTTTTAATAATTCTTTGTGGTCGTAGGAAAAATAGTGTACATTACTCGTGTGAAAGTGATTCTTAAAACTCGGAGAGTTTCCGCACTCGGCTGACGCCTCGTGCTAAATATCTCCTCACTTTAATCACTTGTTGTAATATACTATTTATAAAATATATTTGATCCCGTCTATTCTCGCTGGGTATACTTTATCTATGAAGTTTTCCTATTTTTCTTTAAATTTTAAACTTATAGATATATTATGCTATTTTCGTAAGTAGGTGTAACCATTTTTTAATTTATAACTTATAACTATTGTGACTAGTCTTAGATGATACTGCATACTAAATGGCACTCCTTGAATAAGTTTTAATGTAACCTTGAAAGGCACTTAATTTTAAATACATTAGCACATACAGGGTGTTATGAAATTGACGCATTATATTTTAACCGGTTAATCCTGATTTATGACAACACATTTCCGAAAAATACTCTTAAATGTCGCATCATTGCTATTATAAAAAAAATCACCATTTTTTGTATTATGGTTCGCCGGTACCGCCACTGAAGAAGTTCCAAAGGAAGTGAGACAAAGGACGGCTCATGTCTTTATTTTTAGTTAAAACGTCAAGTTATAGCGGTCAGTGATCCATAATTGATGGCGTTTTTTTTTGCTGGGGATGGCGAAAGAGCCAGTATACTTCGGCCTAAAAGGCCCATTGTATCCTCTATCCAGTGGCGGCTAGTCAGGTGAAGGGGCTCCTCACCAAAAAAAAATAAAACCAGATCAATCAATCAAAATTTATTCATGAATGTATATAACAATAATTTCACAAGTCAAAGTAAAAATACATATATATATACAGGGTGATTCACGTTGAGTGGCCTATTAGAAGATCTTGGAAACGAGTAAACTTATCTTTCTAAAAATTTGATAGCAGGCATAATTGGCTTTGAGCTTTTAAAACATTATATTTTGACGTTTTTATTACTTCCGTTTACACCGGAAGTTAATGCCAACTTTGCTATTTCAAATGGAACACTCTATATATTTTAGCATTTTTGATTACCTTCTTAAAATCTAAATAACTTTTGTTAATATTAATCTATTCCTATCTCTAACCCTTTTTGAGATATGAATTATAAAAGGATTTTTTTGTGTAAAAACGCTCCGAGAAGAAAGTTTAGTAACTCTGAAACTAATAAAGGTAAACATTTAAAATTCTGTAAGCTTTCAAGTAATACATAGATCTTTAGTTTAAATTACTTAGGTTTCACGTTTTTTATACAGGGAGTTCTTAAAATTGTGCCAATGTTTCCATTTAAATAAATGTGCATAAGTCAATTTTTGCAAATGGAACACCTTATTTTTTAGCTTACTAACGGGTAGAGAATTAAATTTCCTATCTAAATGCGTTATATGTTACAATCCACATTTTTAGTCGTTTTGGAATTATGAGCAATTTAAATAAAAAATCTTAAAATTTTTGTTTGTGTTAATGCGACATTATTTTTGAAAAGAAGACTTCAACTGGGATTTTTATTTAACTTTGAAAATTAGAAATAACTAAGCAACGAACATAGGCGCTTAATAGCAAATGGTAACAAAGCTCAAAGTCAAACGAAAATCCCAGTCGAAGCCTTCTTTCAAAAATAATGTCGCATTAACACAAACAGAAATTTTAAGATTTTTTATTAAAATTGTTCATATTTCTAAAACGACTAAAAATGTGCATTGTAACATATTAGGCATTTAGATAGAAAATTTAAAAAATTAAATTAAAAAATAGGGTCTTCCATTTGCAAAAATTGACTTATGTACATTTATTTAAGTGGAAACATTGGCGCAATTTTAAGAACTCCCTGTATAAAAAACGTGAAACCTAAGTAATTTAAACTAAAGATCTATGTATTACTTGAAAGCTTACAAAATTTTAAATGTTTACCTTTATTAGTTTTAGAGTTACTAAACTTTCTTCTCGGAGCATTTTTACACAAAAAAATCCTTTTATAATTCATATCTCAAAAACGGTTAGAGATAGGAACAGATTAATATTAACAAAAGTTATTTAGATTTTAATAATGTTATCAAAAATGCTAAAATATACAGGGTATTCTATTTGAAATAGCAAAATTGGCATTAACTTCCGGTATAACCAGAAGTAACAAAACCTCAAAAGATAATGTTTTAAAAGCTCAAAGCCAAATATACCTGCAATCAAATTTTTAGAAAGATAAGTTTACTCGTTTCCGAGAACTTCTAATAGGCCACTCAACGTGAATTACCCTGTATAAGCATAATTATTAGTCATTTTTTCCCACTAAAGGAATCTCACTTAATAAAATATTTTTTTTTTAAAAAGAACATTATACAAACATATATTTAAAATGCCAGATTTACATTTCAATTAATCGCACCCAACTAAAGGAAATCAAGACCAACACTTTGAGGTAGAGGGGGCACATCTCTCAGTTAAATCAGATCGCTAAAATCATTAAGGAAATATTCCTCCTCACTATAAAAAGCTTTATTTTTAAGGTATCGTTTAATTTTTACTTCAAATACTTTTATGTCGGCATTTCTGATATCTATAGGCAGTATATTTAAAAACTTTATACCATAATGGTTCGCCCCATCTCTGACCCTTGCAGTCCTTCTATAGTTTATGGCTAGGCCATTTCTTCCTCGGGTATTATATGTATGAAAATCGCCATTAAGAGCATAAGCATCATGGTTCTTCTTTATATACATTAGACAGTTAAATATATAGATGTATGGCACAGAGAATGCCCAGAGAGACAAAGCTATTTCTACAACATTCAATATACCTCAAGCTAGTCATTACTCTTACACAGCGCCTCTGTATAGCAAACACTGTAGAAGCATGTGGGGAATGTCCCCAGCAAAGGATAGCATAAGATAGATGTGAGTTTATGAAGGCATAGTATGCAGTCGTAAGGACGCTTTCAGAAACAATACCCTTTAAGTTACGTATGACATAAATATTTCTACTTAATTTGCTAGCTAATTGAGTTGTATGCTCCTCCCAGGTTAACTTTGTGTCAAGATAGACTCCCAATCGTATGCACCATTGTTTTAGCATTGGTTCGCCTAACCTTAACTAACTAACTAACCTATTTTGAGGCTTCGCGAAACTTACGGTTATAGATATCGTTTTTATGTGATTTACTTGTGTTTAAAAAGTTTTGTTTTTATTTTTCAGTTAATTCAGTAGTGTACGCATAGGCGCCGATTCCGTGGGGGCTCTGGGGGCCATATTTCTTTGGGGGCGTAGCCCCCATAGCCTAACCCTCATAGTACGTTTACATAATAACGATACTAATAGCAATTCGTTTGCGAACGTGCGTTACTTGAAATTTGATCATTTAATTTTTTTCTATAAAATTTATCCACAGTTGTCGTTTCCTTTTTTAATTTAGCAGGTTCATCATATTTAGGAAAAAATTATTTTGGCTGTGAAAATTAAATTATGCTAGATCTGGCAACCCTGGTCTGCCACTTTGCTTAGAGCACGTAGAGAATTTGGAAAGTCCCTGGTCTCAAAGTCTCAAGGTTGTCAGGTCTGGTGAAATTTCACTAGATTTAATGATTTCAAAACCAATCCAAAGTGATTTAGTGAAAACTTTCGTTAAATACCCCAGTTTTAGTGATTTTTCGGATTTTGTAGCAAATAAGACAAAGTCGTCTAAAATACAATACAAAAAAGCAATATTTTAAAATAATTTTTTTCAAAAACACGGCTATTTTTAATTATCCGCTCGATCTATATTTTCTACACGTTGGCAGCCGTGATGTCAGATCTGTGCATCATGCAGATCTGACATCACGGCCTAGTCAGCGAGGTCAAGCATCGGCGCGGTCAAGTTGGAGCCAGTGTTATCAGATCTCCTGTTTTAACAGAAGATCTACTGTTTTTACTCTTAAACTACTGTTTTCACCCTTAAATCTCCTGTTGAAAATTTTTTAATACCAAAGAGGTAATTAAGCTACATAATTCACAAATGTACACAAAAACATTGGATCATTCGGAACTAACTGGCCAGAGCCGTCTTTCCGTACGGGCCCGTTACATTTTTTTTAGAAGTCACTTTGGATGGAGGAATGGCCCCGCGTCTCTTGGGGCCCACAATTTGAATCGATGACTTTTTTTTTAGAAGTTACTGTGGAGGGGGGCCCCAAAATTTGGACCGATGACCTTTGGAGGGAGCCTTATTATATTTAAAATTTATTAACTATTACATTGTATATGTGTATATTTAATAAAGGATTTTTTTTTATTCGTTGAGATCCGGGCTCCAAGCCCCCAGAGCAATTCTGAAGTTCCGGCGCCCATGAGTGTACGTACATACTTAGTTGTGTGTTTTAAAAATGAACCCAATTAATGACATAGTTTGTAATTTGTTGGAAACTCCATTCAGTCATTGGACAGATGAGGATAAGAGAGACGTTTTGTTACACAGGTTTTTAGTCAATGTTTGTTTAAGTACCCGCACTATATCTAGCTCTTCACCATTTTTTAAGACTTCGAGCCGCCACTGGCAATGAGTTGTAGTAATTAAGTATTTTGTATATGAAAAAAAATTGATAAACCAAAAAAACCTTTTTTTCATATAGTACCTATTATCTTATATAATCTTTCTTCAGTTACATTTCTCCCTCTCCTAAAACCTTCAATACGCCCCTGACTATTACAAAAAATAACATTACCGAAAGGCATGTCATATCTACACGAGTGTAAATTAAAACTAAAAACCTACACGTAACTTGTTCTCAGCCAAACAAAAGGCATATAAACTACAACGTTTTTTGGCTGAAGGCTTGTATCGGGTCAAATCTATGTGTAACATAATAATAAAAGTAACGGTCTTTTTGGCCTTAGGATAACAGATGGAACTCTAAAAGCACCTGTATTGGATGAATCTTAGAAATAAAAATACCTAATTTGGTTATTTACATAAAGGTCATAAACATTAAAGCAAAATAATAATAAGGAAAAGAAACTTCGGACATTTGGGTATACAGGGTGTCCCAGATAAGGATGCACTTCAGAGTGTTCTCGTAGGCCATAGCAGATACAGAAATGGTTAAATTTAAAAAAAGTTGCTCGCGTTTTCAAAATTATAAAACTTCTAATCCTTCCGAAGATATTTGGGCAAGACCGAATTTTCACGATTTCGTTTTTATTTTTTTCTGACTCTCTTCAAAAACTTATTTTGACTTTACAAAGTTACATGTACCCAAAATTACTTCGGCATTTATTAAAAAAAAATCTTAAATAAAATCGCTAGCTTCAGTAATTTTCGCGGAAACGATATAAATATGCGACACCCCCAAGGGCTTTCAACCCTCAGTTTATTGCTATTGCATGACCTACCGATTGGGGAGTGTGTACCTTTTTCCGCACCCCACGAGATGTAGGATCTCATCCCGCCTGGTTACCGGTGTGAATGGGGTGCGTTGGAAGATGATATATTTTACACTCTTCCCTGCATTCCTAAACCTGCTAAATTTCGGACATACTTTTTTATTGTGCGTATGCCCACTCTATAAATAAATAAAGACGCGAGTGCGAAATACCTGTGGAAGTACTCAAAAGCGATAGTAGACCCTGTAATGACTATAAAAAACATCTGTTGTTGATAATTCGATAATGCTGCAAACAATGTATTGATACAGTAATTATCATACCAGTTCTTCAGTGGCGTGCAATCCTGTTTTAATCAGGGTAGGCAAAATTGCAATTAAAACAAAAATTTACCTGATGCCGTAGCATTCAATCATCTAAATTTCAAATTTTGTCACAAAATGTCTTGTTTTTGAGTTTGTGGAAAGAACACTGTGGCAGAAGAAATAAAACGGTATTGTAAGTGAGTTCAATTCGGCGCGGTCTTTATGTAAAAATTCTTTTAAAACATCGTCATAAAAATTGGTCTTGCGTTTAAAATCCTGCAAGAGGTCGCTCTCCAGAGAAATTATGGTTAATAAGCATGTCTCTCCCTGTGTGTTTTGTAAATAGGTAGGTATACATTCTTTTTAATCCAGAAAAGGATCGTTCTGCAGACACGTTGCTAGCCGGAATAGTAACATTTAACGCCTCTATATTTATTTTTTTCCGACACCCGACGGCGCGAAGTCTAGCAAAATGCCGAAAACATTAATTATAATTTAAAAAATAGATCGAAAATTTTAGCGCGTTTTGGTTGTTTTTTTAATAAACATTTAAAAATTTAGACTAGGAGTCCAAGCGTGGGACGAAAAATTAGTTTGCCACTAGACTTTTAGACCCGAGCCCCTATTGGGCCGCGCCATTCAATATATTTTTTTTTTTTTTTTTTATGATAAAACACCTGCACTGTAGGAAAAATCCTTTAAGGCGCTCTGGGAGCGGTGCGAGTGCGAAAAAAGCGATTAACGTTGGTCTTGAAACGTTGAAGATTGTATTCATTGGGAAACACGTCTTCAGGAAGATCATTCCACAAAGATGACGTTCTCCAGATGAAAGAATTCTTGAACAATGAAGTTCGAGGAGTACTAAGCTGAACAACATATGGATGAGCGGCAGTGGTTCGCCGTGTATTTCTATTTTGCATTGCTCTAGGTGGAATCAAGTGGGCAATGTCAGTCGAACACCTGCCATGGAAATATCTGTAAAAGAGAGCCAAATCACCAACCTGTCTTCGATGCTCCAGGCTATCGAGGGTCTTGGTCAGCTCGGGGTCGCCGATCAGACGAACGGCTCTCCTTTGAATGGAATCCAGTAGCCGAAGGGTGTGCTTGGGTGCAGAGCTCCAGACATGAGAGCAATATTCTAATGATGGTCGAATCTGGGCTTTGTAGAGTGTCAAAAGTTGATGAGGTGTGTACAACCTTTTGGTGCGGAAAAGTACACCAAGTTTCTGTGCAGCTGTCTTGGCAATTACGGCAACGTGATCATGCCAAGACATATTACTTCCCAGATTGACCCCTAGCAAATTAATAGACGGTGCCAGGGGAATTGCGTGTCCTGCCATGACTATATCCGGTTCTGCAATGTTAACCTTTTTGGAGAAGACTGCTGCCTGGGTTTTCTTAGCATTAAATTCGACTTGGTTACTGTCACCCCAAGCCAAAATTTCTTCCAGGTCATTGTTGAGGCGCAAAACTTCATGCTGCCTGCGAAGATGTGCGTCGGCAGCGGATGTTTGGGGAGTCAAGGTAAAAGATGAGACAAGTGTGCTGTCATCAGCAAAGCTATAAATTGGATTTTGGGTTTTTACTAGAAGGTCGTTAATATACAGTAAAAAGAGGGTAGGCGACAATATGGACCCTTGAGGAACACCGGCATTGATGGTGAAGGTATCTGAGAAAACCCGTCAATCGCCACTTGCAGAGAACGGTTCTTAAGGAAGCTGGTTAACCATAAACAAAATCCATAAGGCATACCGTAGGATCGCAATTTACTTAGAAGCCCATCATGCCAAACACGATCAAAAGCCCTAGAGATGTCCAGTGCAACAGCCCGGGATTCTCCATGATGTTCGATGGTGTTGCTCCAAAGATGGGTGACATATGCCAGAAGGTCACCTGTTTATCTGGACTTACGAAAACCGTATTGATGGTCGCTGATAATGTTAAGCCCTTCCAGATACTTTAGGAGTTGTTGGTTAATAGCTTTCTCCATTACTTTTGAAATTACTGAAAGCAATGCGACGGGTCGGTAGTTGCTTGGCAGGGTCTTTTTACCTTTCTTTGGAATAGGCTGGACCCGCGCCGACTTCCAGCAGGATGAAAATATTCCTTTTTTGTAGGATAAGTTGAAAAGTCTACAAAATACTGGTGTAAGTTCATCGGCGCATGTCTTGAGAACAATGATAGGAATTTCGTCTGGACCAGAAGCTTTATTGACGTCGAGTCCTTTAAGAATCCGTTTAACAAGACGCTGACGGAACACGATTTCAGACATTTGCGATTGAACTGAGGGAATGTTGGGTGGTGATTTTCCCTGAAAGTCTACAGTGAAATGCGAGGAAAACAGTTCAGCAAGTAGGTTTGCTTTATCCCCGGCTGTGGTTGCTATTGTGCCGTCGGAACGTGTTAGAGGTGGAATAGTTGACTTTGTAAAGTTTTGGCTGACGGCCTTAGCGACTGACCAAAAGGACCTTGATCCGTTAGGACTGGCAAGAAGTTTGTTTTTGATTCTCTCGTTATGAGCTTCTTTGCTTTGGTCTATCATTTGCTTACATTGGTTTCGGGTGGTAACAAAGATGGCGCGATTTTCAGGAGTAGGGTTTTTACGCCACTGTCGGTAAGACAGGTTTTTAGATCTGACAGCACGCTCGCAATTCTTGCTAAACCAGGGCTTGCCGTTGGAAGGGCGCTTTTTGGAGAAAGGAATAAAGGCCTCCATGCCAGTTAGAATGACGTCGGAGACCTCCTTTGCACAGACAGATGGATCATCCGAAGAAAAGCATACGCTTAGCCAGGGAAAGTTGCGAAAATGTTCCTTTAGGTCTTCCCACTTAGCTGATGTATAGTGCCAAATCTTACGGGGTTTAGGAGGTTGTTCAGAACTAATTGGCAGCTCGCTTAGGGTTGAAATAAGTTTGTGATCGGAAGAGCCCAATGGTGGTTGTACGGTGATCGTATATAGGTCTGGATTTGAAGTTAAAAAGAGATCTAAAAGACTAGCAAAATCCCCAGCTCGGTCTGGAACCCGCGTTGGTTCTTCTACGAGTTGAGTTAGACCAGAACTGATTGGTGTTTGAGTATTTAAGCCAGTTGATATTGTGGACGTTAAAGTCGCCAAAGATAGCAACTTCGGCATTCAGATGATTGGTTTGCAAGAAGTCGATTGTGTTGGCTAGTGATGAGAAGAGGGCCCTGTAATGCATGTCGCTTGGAGGACGGTAAAGGCAGCATATAAACTTAGTGATTTTTTGTGAAGATATTTTAAACCACATTACATCAAAGTCTTTCGGTTCCAGTATCTCCTCCCGTTGGCAGCAAAGATCATCTCGAATGAACAGACAGACCCCAAAGTTGCGTCTAAAACGGAAGTGAAAATCATATCCAGGATATAAATAGCTGACGGTGTTCGTTGACGCTCTGACTTTTGTCTCGGTCAGTGCAAGCACATGAGGCTTGGAAGATTGTAAGTGCTGGTGGACTGAATTGATGTTAGTGTTAAGCCCTCTAATATTGCAGAAATCAATTTTGAAGTTGTTACTTTTGGGTCTGTTAGCAACTGCAGGCGCCACACCATTTCCTCGTTGAGTGTTGTTGGAGGAACCCAGTAAATTGTCGGAAATGGTGGATAATTCATTATGTCTTGATTAGTTTTTGATCATATTGTGAGAACCACCCACACCACCTAAAATAAGACTTGTTACATCATTAGTCATACTCATTACTGTTATTTTCATTATGTAGTATTCATTCATTCATTCACCGGAACAAAGATGCCATTGCCTACCATAAATGTAGACGTACTGTTTGTACAAATTAGGAAAATATAAAAATAACCGAAATGGCGGGCGTATTTAAATTTAACTCTGGTGTGTTGTGCAATTTTAAATAAATCATGTTTATTAATGCAGCTGCGTGAATACAATATAGGCAAAAAAGCATTGCCAACCCTGGGAACAATAAAACAAACAGAAACACTGTTTTTTATATATTAGTTTTTATCCCTGTAATCCAACTTTGGCAATGTATCTACATAAATATAATAAATAACAATATAGAACCGAAAAATTAATCCTATATCATTTCCACGAACGCATTCTTTGCTTATTTATATCATAAACCAGATCCCATGTATAAGCATTCCATAAGACCGTTCTAAAAGCAAAGATCTCAAAAAGTAAAAGCACTGCTTTTGTACGAGTGGAAGCAAGCGAGAGAGCCGGTAGGAAGTAGGGTAGAAAGAGATATAACAAATAAACCCGTCTCAACCTTCGACCTTCCTTTATCTTTCAGACTGCGCCAAGAAAGCACGCGTTTGGTAAGTGCATTAGTGCCAATCTTCAAGTTTTGCCATAGTTTGAAAAATACTTTTTCAATATATTCAAATATGAAAGACGCCTCTATAAGTTTTATTATTATTTAGTTTAGTTAAAATATTTTTAAAGGTATAACGGATAAAATATCGTAAACTAAAAAGCACTTTTGTGACAATTAAAATAATTATTGCTGATAGGTTTATGGTATTTAATATTCAGTAAACTTATCATCATTTATTTCACATAATAATTATTGACTTCGTTTTTGGCAACATTGGTTTAATCAGGAGGATGATAAATTTTTATAGAATTTTTACGTAAAGACCGCCACTTTATTCTTTTTATGCCACAGTGTTCTTTCCACAAACTCAAAAACAACACATTTTGTGACAAAATTTGAAATTTAGATGCTTGGATGCTACGGAAGGTAAGTTTTCGTCTTGAATGCAATTTTTGCCTACCCTGGTTAAAACAGCATTGCATGCCACTGACTAAATATGAAACTTTGCCGTACAGTTAGTGGCGGCTCGCGGTCTCAAAAAATGGTGAAGAGCTAGGTATAGTGCGGGCACTTAAACAAACATTGACTAAAAACCCGTGTAACAAAACGTCTCTCTTATCCTCATCTGTCCAACGATTAAATGGAGTTTCCAACAAATTACAAACTAAGTCATTAATTGGGTTCATTTTTAAAACACACAACTAAGTAGGTACGTACATTACTGAATTGACTGAAAAATAAAAACAAAACTGTTTAATTACATAGTAAATCACGTAAAAGCGATATCTATAACCGTTTCGATAAGCCTCAAAATAAATACCTTAATGCCAAAATAATGGTGCATACGTTGACTGACTAATGTCACGTAACCATAGCAACGGTGTATATTTATTTATTTATTTATTTATTTATTTATTTACATTACCTACCCTACAGGTTAAATAACCCAACTACAAGGCAGGACCATGAAAAAGTTTACACAAAAAATAAATATACTAAAAGTGAAGCTAAAAATACTAACAAAAGTAAGCTAGTCTATACGTAAACCTAAACTAATTATTCGAATATAAGAAAAGTAACAGTAAAAAAAAGAAAAAGAGAGACTGAACACAGAAAATCATGTCACTGGACAAAAAATAATACCAGCCGCACAATTTTAGTTTAAAGTATTAATGCCGCACTAACCTCTTAACTGTACTGACCGAAGAACTGAAAAAATCTAAATCAAACCGCTTATTATATCTCTCACACATTTGAAAGACAGGAGAAAACTTTAAAATATTTGTCTTTGGATTAGGCAGGTAGAAAGTCATATTTTGTCGTGAATTCAATCGTGGCACATTAAAATTAAGCTTACCCAATATATTAATACAGTCGAGTTGATTGTTTAGTAATTTATACAGAGCCATTAATAGGTGGTAATCACGGCGATCCCTGAGTGATTCATATTTAAATCTCTGAAGAAGTAGAGTCTGGGGAAAACCCTGCATGGGATATATTCCGTCGACCCGAAAGCTAAGGTACTTTAAGAATTTTCGCTGCACCCTTTCAAGATTATCAATGTGAACATTATACTCAGGTGTCCAGATCACTGCGGCATATTCTAGTTTCGATCTTATATAGGCATTGTATAAGCTTGTTAAGACATCAACGCTGTTAAAATCCCTAGTGCAGCGCACAATAAATCCATAACTCTGAAGAGCTTCACTAATAATCTTATTTATATGGGGTATAAAAGAAAGCTTTGAATCAAAAACGACACCCAAGTCGCAAAATGAGTCAGAGCGAGAAATAATTTTATTTTCAAGAATATAATCAAAATTAATTACAGAAAGTTTATTTGTAAAAGAAACAACTTTACACTTCTCAATGTTAAGCTTTAAATTATTTTTAATACACCAATTATTAATTAGATCCAAATTCCGTTGAATAACAATACAATCGTTGATGTTTCTAATTCTTTTATATAGTTTAATATCATCAGCGTATATCAAATGGTCAACATCCAGATCATCACCAATATCATTTATAAAAAGAATAAAAAGTAACGGCCCAAGCACCGATCCCTGGGGGACACCGGAGCCAGCGGTATATTTATTAGAGCTGAGTCCATGAAGGGAAACATACTGGCAGCGGTTGGAGAGATATGACTTAATTAGTGCCAACAACGACTCTGAAAATCCAAATTTTTCTAATTTTGAAATCAAAATACCATGATCAAGTCGATCGAAAGCTTTTGAAAAATCTAAATATATTACATCAGTTTGTATACCCTCATCCAACGACTCAGAAAGATTTTGTGTCATATTAAGCAAGTTGGTTATCGTGGATCTACCCTTAAAGAATCCATGTTGCTGCTGAGTTATTTGCCCGCGGATGAACGGAAAGACAGACTCGAATCAAAGTTATGTTGGGTGTTGGGTCTTCACTTGCTTTAAGCTAACTGACACGGTCGGCTGGGGCGCGCCAAAATGCACGAGTGTTTATAATTATTGTCCATCGGAGTTAACCGTGGCCCTATTATGCATAGCTACATTCGGATTAAATTAATATTATTAATTCGAACATAGTTATTTTTTAAGGGCTAAAATTGGTACATTAATATTTAATATTATTTAAACGTTCCTCCTGGTTGTATTTTCTTGTTGGTGAAGAGCCCTTCACCTACTTCACCTGACGAGACGCCACTGCGTACAGTTAACTGGAATAGCCTACTTTTCTCATCATTTAAGTGTAAACGAAGCAGCAAACATCCATGAGGGAGTAGAAAAAATCTATACCAAGGTTTTGTGTAGATGTAAAAAAATATTTGCGCAAACTATATAATATCACCATCTACTGAGAATCGCCCCTTTATGTAATAATATTAATTAAAAGATGATTATGCGGTTCTTAATTATAAGCACGGATAAATTAGCAAAGCAAATCGGTTTTAAACTTTGCGAAAATTAAATTATTATTGGTCAATTTGCTTCTCCCACTTTAAAAATTAATTCGATACGACCTAATACTTATTTGTCCTGCTTTTGATTACAATTTTACAAAATTATAGAAAATTATATAAAATAAAAAGTTTTGTAATAATAAAGTGATTGGACTTAATAATTTGTTGTTAAATATTTTAATTGGATTTAAATGAGCGAGGGAGTAATCCGTAATCTGAAATGACATTTTTAATAGTGGATGTCGTCATGTTTGAGTCTAAATTTATTCAAAAAGAAAGAGCCAAAAATAAAATACGCTGTTTTCCGAAAAGTCTTTTGTACAGCAATGTTGATTCAAGCAGGGTGACATCAGTGGCGTACTTAAATGGGGGGGGGGGGCTGCAGGCCCCCTCCCGAGCCTTGGAGCTCCTTTGCAACCGAATTTTTCGTCTCCCGCTCTCTTAATTTACATTTTTAAATAAAGTACTCTTGGCTTAGATTACAAAGTTCTTGTAGGAAACGTTTAGTTTTTAAACTTTTCCCTCTAAAAGTCTTGTTTTATACAGGGTGTTCCAAGTTAAGTGCGCACTATTGCTAACTCTTTTATTATTATAGATACAAAGTCGATTAAATTAGCAAAGTAGTAACATTTTTTCTGCTGATTAAGATA
Source organism: Polydrusus cervinus (assembly GCA_935413205.1). Taxonomy (NCBI): domain Eukaryota; kingdom Metazoa; phylum Arthropoda; class Insecta; order Coleoptera; family Curculionidae; genus Polydrusus; species Polydrusus cervinus. The sequence continues at coordinate 102,573,638 of OW284510.1, read as the reverse complement.
GTAAAAACAAAAAAACAATTGAATACAGCATTTCCGATTAAACGAGAACAATGCATTTTTTTAAACGGAACACCCTGTATATTTTTGACACAAATGTTTGCAAATCGTCTACAGAATAAAAAAGTTCATATGCAATATTGGCCTAAAACTAAGAATAATCTAATTATTGCCATATTTACTTTTTAGACAAGGTGGCTGTGCATTTTTGAAACAAAAGCTTTATTCGGTGCGCCAGTAGATTATTCTGCTGTCAACAAAAGTAAGCATTTATGTTATTGTAAGTGATTGAACTGGTCTGTAATTTTAGATTTTTTGGTAAAAATATTACAAAATTGGTGTTCACACATTTAGGAAAATGCGATATGTTAGAAGCGTATTTTGTATGCAGAAAAAATAGTTTCCGGGTACAGGAACAATATTCCCAAATGTATCCTGAACGTGATCATCCAAACAGAAGGTATTTTTTAAAGCTGTATAGAAAATTTAGAAGTAACGAAGGAGTCTTTGCAAAGGCTAGAACTAAACCCCAGTTTATAATAAGTGATCAAGTAGAAGTAAATGTGTTGGCATATTTTGAAGCATACTAATTAATTCAACCAGAGATTTGGCAAGGGACAGTGGTTTAAGCTCAGTTACAATATGGAGAGTTTTAAAAAAATATAACGTTGTACCCCATAAGTACCGACCAGTGCAAACATTATTTTCTGGGGACACTGAAAGGAGACTACATTTCTGTCAATTGTTTGTTAAAATGTGCAGGCAAAATCCTAACTTTTTAAGGCACATTTTTTGGAGCGATAAAGCCAATTTTTCAAACAGGGGTATGTTTAATCGTAAAAACACGCATTGTTGGTCTGGAGAAAATTTGTTTCTTGCACAGCCACCTTGTCTAAAAAGTAAATAAGGCAATAATTAGATTATCCTTAGTTCTAGGCCAATATTGCATATGAACTTTTTTATTCTGTAGACGATTTGCAAATATTTGTGTCCAAAATATACAGGGTGTTCCGTTTAAAAAACTACATTTTTCTCGTTTAATCGGAAATGCTGTATTCAATTGTTTTTTGTTTTTGCTATCTTAATCAGCAGAAAAAATGTTACTACTTTGCTAATTTAACCGACTTTGTATCTATAATAATAAAATAGTTAGCAATAGTGCGCACTTAACTTGGAACACCCTGTATATAGAGATTAAGGTTTCGGACGCATATCGTTTTAGTTCTTAAATAATGATGCAATTTTAAAGGAAAACGATTAAAAAGAATAATGTTTTATAGTATTTTTCTATTATATACTTGTCTGTTCCGTTTTCATTATATTTTTAACCAGAATTAACTAACCAGCAAGTTTGACAGGCACATAAATGACATTGACAGGCATTATGAACTCACATTCAAAGGTGCCTGATTGATAAATTAAATATTATGTTAACCGGGCCAGTATGATTGTAAGTCTGCCAATGTCATATGTGTGTCACAGTCAGACATACTGGTTAGTTAATTATTATTATTAAAATTCTTTGTGTCACCCGACATTTATCCGTCATTAAGACATTTAGTTACAGCTTTATTCATTTACATTATATTATTATTAGTTCTCAGTTTGACAGCTATGTTGTCCACAATGTCGAATTTGCTTCAGGAGGTAGAATCGAGACTACAGCAATTCAGTACTTTAGAATTTACAGAGAAAAAAGGGGCTCACAATAAAGAATTATTAGGACAGAGTGAAAAAATAGAAGCCGATCGGCAAAGTAAGTTACTTGACACCGAGACCAAGAAATGGGATAAAGAAAGAATTAGTAAGAAGAAGGTTATCCCTCAAGAGGCGAGAAGTTCATTTCAACACAAAGATGATATAAATTGGTAAGAATATTACCTACATTTTTATTGTTGTCATAAGTAGGAATGCATTCCAAACATCGATGGATTTCCACTCGATTAATGCATCGAAGTTAAGATCGATAGATCAAGGATATTAAAGCAAAGGGGGTCACAGTCTTTGAAAAACTAATAATGCCCATTATTAGCTTCATTGTAAACAACTTTTCAGAAAAACACTCGGGGAATACGGAAATTTAGCATAATTTATCTTTGTCGTTTTGTGTTAATTAGAGAAGGACGTCAGGTTGCGTTCGAGCGTTCAGAACGTGTTTTCTTTTGAGCCCTTTTTGGGACTCCCGTCTTTCATATCTGTTTAACGTTTATTAGTACCTGATTAACAGTTGTCATGTAGGTATTTGTTGGTTTTCAGTTTTTCTGTGTTAAATTTAAGTATTTTTGAGTTGAAAAAGCAACTCGACATAGTGTGTGTAAAATGTGCGGTAAATTAGAAATGAAGGAAAATAGAAAAAATATGCCTTTTGCAGTTCCAATGCTGTGGCGAATACCCACCAATCATTTTCAACATTGCTATTTTTGCTTGACAAAGACTGAATGTTATTCCAAAAAAGAAAAGCTTAAAATCGTCTATCCGAAATTGCCTTCCTCCATAAGACTTATTCTTCACGATTCAGATCTATCAGTACCGACTGCGCGTTTAGATTGGCAAGATATTGTTTTAGTAGACAATGGCGACATTAACACAACATCAGGTAGCTCGGAAGATATGTGGGGATTTAAAAGGTATAGCAATTTTAGCAGGACTTCAGGAAAGATTTACAAAATGTTGCTGTTTTCTTTGTTTGTGGGACAGTCGTGCCGTGAATGAACATTATGTGACGAAAATTTGGCCGTAAAGGAGTGAAGTTCAACCGGGACTTTAATATTTTTAGGTAACAATGTTGTGGCTGCCAACTACGAAACACTTGGTTGCCGAATGTTATTAAAATTCACTTTCTCAATTCCCGTTTATTATTTTTTTCCTAAGAATTTGGCACTGCTAGCGATGAGCAGGATAAATTGTTCCATCAAGATATCGGAACAATGGAAATTCGGTACCAAGGATGGTTTTTGAGGAGAGAAGATGTGATCCTCCACAAAAGGAAAACATAGAATTAGTGTGTTTAAAATAAATATTTTTGATGTTTGCTTTTTCTTAGATATAAATTACAAATGTAGTCGAACGACGGGGTTAAAAAAACTTGTAAAATCGTTTTTTGAATAAATATTAAACGGTACGCCTATTGATCATCGATACTGTACAAACGCATAACAGCCAAAGCGACTATTAAACCATGTACACAAGTAAATGAACATCTATTTATGAAAATAAATTATGTATTCAAATTATCATTTTTATTTTAATTAAGCAAGGTATGTAAAATACTTCGCAATTTCATGATTTTTCTTGATATAGTCAACTCGAAAACTATCAAATGGGTAGGTGCTATCCAGTAGTTATGAAAATAGCGCTTACGCTGATTATATCAAATAATTATATGCTTTAAAAATAATACAGAAATGTAAAACATACTTATATCAACATCGACTTGAAATCTACCTATTCTGTCTTTGGAAAGGGTGCCTACAACTAGTTTGTTTGTTATCTAAAACTGCTACATTTGAGTTTTTATCGTATCATTGAAGATTATCTTTATTAATAATTATTAACATCATAAACTTACTAAAACCTACATAACACCTTAGTTACTCATAATACATTAGTTACCATAATTTAATACGTTAGTTACGAAAGCATAATACGTTAGATACCAAATAATATTAGAACTATTTTTCATGAACATGTAAAACAATATTTTGACAGTTTTCAAATTTGATGGATACACCTTTGTCTTTAACGTCCACGATCTTAGGTATGCCCTCTGAAGACTGATTAATGACCGAGCAAGCACGCCTTTCGATTTCGTGCGGTTCCCCAGTGCTTAATCCACTACCGGAAACATCGCCGATTTGAATTTTGCGACCAATGGAAACTTTCTTGGTCACACTTTCTTCTAAATACCCTCTAGCAACCTTCGCCGATTCCCATCCACCAAGTTCTTGTAGGTCTAATATATCTCCTCCAGCATTAACAAGAAAATTTGTCGAAGATCTTCTAACGCAGTGACCAGTATACAAATTAGGATTTTCAAGTGAGAGATACTTAGCTATTTTTTTGAGGTATTTTAGAGAAGAAGTGAATGCACAGGATTGACTTCGCCGTCAAATATCACAGCGAAAATACGTTTCTTGTGGGTTTTTGAGTCGGGAATAGTAACAATCAGCTTGTCTTCTAAAACGTCAACATCTTCCGTGGTCATCTTCGCTAATTCATTAGTTCGACAGGCTCCTCCAATTCCAATTAAAAAAGCCGCTTTCATCATTAAAAACTTCTCGTCTGAGGCAGAACACACAAATTCGTTGACTTGTTCTCTTGTAAATACTTTTGATTTTTTTGCTCTATATCCAACATTTTTCTTCTTGATGAAACGTATTAAGGTGCCGTATTTGTCGATTTCCACTCTTTCCTTCACTTCTAAAGTCGCTAGAAAAATGGAATATTTCGGCCATAAGGATGAAGCAGAGTATTCCTCAGATAGTTTTGCGAAATACGCCAGCAATCCGTTTCTTCTGCACCTTGAACATGTACTTTGTTTCGCCACTCACAAAACTGCCGATATTCTTTTTCATAATGGATTTTAGATTTGTCCGAAAGCAAGTTCAACCTTATAATGTTGGCTGCAGCTAATATATCGTCAGGAATATCAAAATCTTGCATGATTTTAATGATGACTTTTTAAAATGCCAAAATGAAATGATATAAAACCTTGTTTTTATTTTCGCATCACCGTTGTCAATGATACGATAAAGCTTTGAATACAACTCGATTATTAGCGATTTAACACCGTCCCGGACATTGCGGGTGACTCGGCTGTTGCCTCGTCACCTAGTAATGTCGTCGACTATTATAAATCGCATAATAATCTCGTTATATTAATAGCTATAAAATGGAATCATATATTTATTATGAAGTGAAACAATAATTTTTCATGTTCTGTAAATAGTAAATTTAAAATATTTTTTGACTAAACATAATTGGTACTAATACCACACGACTCTTGCTAATAATTATTTTATCATATTAGAAGTATCCATCCCTTTATTAACGACCTTTTTATTCATATGGAAATAACGAAGAAATTTGAAACATTTTTAGGGCCTCAAATTGACTAATGCGTAACATTTTACTTCCCACGTTTTTATATAAAGTAGCTCCCAATTATTAATTAATTCGTATTTTTTGTTGAAATTTCATAATAAGTAAATGCAATTTTTAGAGAATCCCGGAACTGTTTGTTTTCCTAAATTTCGTCTGTGAACTTTTAAGTCACATCCATCGATTGTATACGTTGCACAAACGAGACATCAAATTTATCAGCTGTTAGATTGACAACAGAGACAGACTAAAAATTAAAAAAAATTGAAATTCTACATGTAGAAGTTTGTTTATTTATTTTCGTAAATAACAAGCGTCAAGCTGACATGTACAAAGGGAATAGAAATACCGGGTCCATGTTTTTTTTTTTAAGTCAGTAGTTAAAGTTGATTCCTTCAACGCCAATTTGCTCACACCCTTCTGCGCATGCCCAGGCAGTGCGCAGGCGCGTGTCATATGTCATACGTCATCTGTCATGTCACACTCTTGGGCGTGAGCTATTCGGGCATTAGCTACTTGAGCGTTAGCTACTTTGGCATTAGCTACTTGAGCGTTAGCTACTTTGGCCTTAGCTACTTGGGCGTTAGCTACTTGGGCAATAGTATTCATTATAGGCTCCGTGTTAAGGTTGACGTCATATTATGTTTAGGAAAAGATGGCGGCTGTCACCTGTCAATTAAGATATGTCAAGGTCACCTGTGACTTGTCAAATGCTAAAATTAAAATCTAACACGTGGGTCGGGTTCAGGGTGATGTTATAAATCGTTTAGAAAAAACCCAAAGTCGATCGGTCAACTGGTTTGGAAGATATAGTATTTTACGATTAGGGCTCTAATGCATAAAGGTGGAAAGGAGAAATTTGGTAAGCAGGTATAAGATAAGTATACCTATCGACTAGTGAAGAAATATTTCAAAAATTCCAAGTAATAACGAAACTAGATGTATAAAACCATCAAGTCCTTATCATTATTCATAGACACCGCTCATCTATAAATACAAGTTAATAGAATAATTATTATCTCAGATTATTACATAATCGGCTAAATATGTCAAAGTTAGCAAAAAACCACTCGCCTACAGCTCATCAGATATATCATCAAATATGTCTTTAACTCGTTAGAAAAAACCAAGATCCTTAGAACGGCTAGCTATAGAAAAATATCCCTAAAACGTGATGTTTGAGTCATACTTTTTTATCTACCCTGTATACTGCAAATTATTTGCTATTCTCACACACTTCAATTTAATTAAACATCGCATAAGAAAACTGAATATGAGTGCATACAGATTAGTGCATTGTAATTAACTCTCACTCTGCTCATTATCTCATTAAATATTCATCGCATCGAACGGTTATAATTCAGGTCAAGGAAAAAGCTTGAACGCCAAGCGAGAGTTATTACATTTGAAAAAATATCTAATTATATTCCTAGAAGGTGAAAGCAACTAGCACAGTGTCGGGAAAGATATAAATACAGGGCCAGTCTAGAAGTTTATTCAGTTATTATTCGGCAACCGTTAAAACAGTATACCTAAAGTGATAAAATTGTAAGTACCTATTATATTCTCTATAATTATGTGTTTTAATTTTTATTTAATTTAAAACAAAACAATCAAGTGTTAAATAAATCAGAGCAAATCGGGGAGGCTAAGATGTATATTTAATTTTGGTATTTTTTAGTAAAAAACAGAAAATATGATATATTATTAATTGATATGATAATGAATGATAAATTATTATTATAATATTATTAAACCTTTTAGCTATCTCATTCTTAATCGCAAATATTTCTAAATATATTTAATACATCTAAATTAGATAGCAAGGTCAACTTGCTATTGTGCTTACGGATACAGTGACTGGATAATATTAAAGGTTAAGACATGTTTGAAAAATAATATGAATGCAGTAACTAATTAATATTCAATGTTATGTCCTGTATGTATTGCTAATACGCTGCTAAGATTGCATCATCTTTATTACCTGGAAACATTCTCTTAGCCTCGCCATGTTAATTAATAAACGTATATACTCAACATTATTACATCATCTTAGGTATATAAATACTAACAGAAACATTTATTCCTCAGACGTTCCCAAGCGTTCATACAAATAAGGTCTGGTGAAAGGATTTGAATTTTTCCTTATTGTGCAGTGTGTTAATATTTGGTAAGTATAGATATTATTTGCTATATTATGTCAGTGTATAATTATTTAAAAATTGACGATTTTGTAAAATATAAGTGCTAAATAAGCTAACATGGTGATCTATATATTTGATATTTATTGTTATTTCAGTGGTACAACGTTAAACTAAAACAGAATAACTGAGGTTATGTTTGTTTATAAATCTGATAATTATTGAATGACAAAAATACTTTAATAGGGGTTAAAACAAATCATTATATTATTTTTAAAGTGAATATTGCTCATTAGAGAATCCAAAAGGTATCTGTTTATATGAACAATAATTTCTATTTTGCAGAAAATGTTTGTTTGTGAGAACTGCCAGCGTTCATTCACCAAAAAGAGTAACCTCAAACGTCATGGGGATTGCAGACTTACTGTTCAAGTCTGTCAAACTTGCAAAGACAGCTTTGCGTCAAGAAGAGCTCTCCAACAACACCAACAGGAGAAACATAGAGCTCCCAAAAGGCAAGCTACGTCTCAGCAAGTAGCCATGGCTAAGAAGGCTAGACTCGTTTCGACCGATGGTAAGTTATTGCATCATATTGTGTAAGATTAGCTATTGCATCATACTGTTTAAGATTAGAATATATTGCAGCATAATTTAAAAAACGATAATAAGGCATTGACAGCTTGTATAATTTATTTGCTATAACCTATGTTTGGCCATATATGAACAGCATCAGTCAACAGGAAAAAATTAAAACGACGTTGCCATTACAGTGCGGTAATAATTGTATAAAAAGTATTATAAGTGCATTTTAATTTATTTCAGAACCATCAACATCAGCGCAGCAGCATTGCAGCGATTGTAAACTGGATGTACCTGCTTCCCGATGGGCTAACCATCTAAGGACCTTAAGCCATCGAGAGAACTGCTGCGTGAAGCAGGAGGAAGGTGTAAAGCTTGTAAAAACATCGTTCCGAAGCCGAATTGCTACCTACCGACTTTCTTCAAGACAGGACCCCACCAACATATTATTGTTCCTAGAACATCTGAAGGAAAAGTTCGTAAGGTTGGTGGGAACCGTACTACAAAAATATGACCAACTGAAAGTCGGGGTAGAGCTCTTTGGCCGCTTCCTCCTGCAGTCAAACGAGTCGACTGAGGTTAAGTCTTTCAATAGTAAATATCAAATGGTGAATGAAGCAACGGACTTGGAGGAGCTGTTTAATCAGTTTGCTGTCATCCTAGACCGAAAGTATTCAGAGTTTTCGGAAAAGGACAGTGGTAAGTATTATTGTAAGCGTTTAAAAACTTTTACTAATATTTTTTAAATCATAATACTTAACCATGTTTCTATTGTTACAGGGTGGACTCTTCAACAGCTCCTACACCTAGAATTAGGCATTAACAAGATCAACCCTCTAAAGGCATCATCCTACATCCCGCTACCAAAGGAGATTGAAGCAAAGAAAGCTGTTCTAAACATTCAAAACACTGATCAAAAGTGTTTCATGTGGTCAGTCTTGGCAGCCTTGCATCCGGTTCATTGGGCTCAACATGCAAATAGAGTCGCGAATTATATGCCTTTTGAGAACGAGCTGGACTTTACAGGTATGGAATTTCCAATTAAACTTAGTGACATAACTAAATTTGAACGCCTTAATAATATTTCTATCAATGTTTATGGCCTAGAAAAAGTTTATGACAATGGTAAAAATAGTATTGAGGTTGTAGGTCCCTTATACTTTACTACATCTCGCAAGGAGAGCCATGTAAATTTGTTATTAATCAGCGATGATTATGAAAATAGTCATTACTGTTTAATAAGAAGTTTATCTCGACTGATCTCAAGACAATTGTCTTCACGTCATGCTACTAAGTATTTATGTGATGGTTGTTTAACATATTTTTATTCAGAGCAAAAATTAAAAGCTCATCAAGAACATGATTGCGGACACGTTTTGGCTAAAGTACCGACAACTGATTTAAAAAAGAATAAATACGGAGAAGAGGTCCCCGAGAATATTTTGAAATTTACAAATTTTGAAAAGAAATTAAAGGTACCATTTGTTGTTTATGCCGATTTCGAGACAATCCTTGAACCTATACCTACAGAGGAAAATGAGTTGGACCCTGATACATCCTATACTGTTAGAACTCATAAACATGTGCCCTATTCATTTGCTTACTACATTAAATGTGACTTTGATGATGCCTATTCAAAGTACCAAAGTTATAGAGGACAGGACGCACACAAAGAATTTGTAAAACGGTTAGATGTTGATTGTAAATCAATATACAACCATTTTATGAAGGAAGTGGTGCCTATGTTACCTATGACGGCGGAACAAGAGAATGAGCATCGACAAGCAACAACCTGTCATATTTGCGAAAAACCATTTGACGTAGAAGCAAACGATAGAGTTCATGATCACGATCATTTAACGGGGCTCTATCGCGGTCCAAGTCACTCTGTATGCAACCTAAATTACAAACTTCCCAATTTTATTCCCATCTTTTTCCATAACATGTCTAATTTCGATTCTCACCTGTTTGTCAAGGAATTGGCCTGCGATGAAGAACAGTTGGACGTTATTCCCCAAAATAAGGAAAAGTATATATCCTTTACTAAACACATCTTGGTGGATAACGTCGAAAACAAGAATGGTAAACAACGACAGGTATTTTTAAAATTGCGCTTTTTGGATAGTTTTAGATTCATGGCTAGTGGGCTAGATAAATTAAGTCAAAATTTAAAATCTGAGCAATGTAAAACCGTGCGAAAATATTTCGAGGATGATAATAAATTTGAACTTATTCGACAGAAGGGTGTCTTCCCGTATAATTACGTAGACTCTTTTTCAAAATTAGACGAAAACAAGCTTCCATCACAAAAAGGCTTTTTTAATAAACTAAAAAATGAGGATATAACCGTAGATGATTATAAGCGTGCTTGGAAGGTATGGAATTTATTTGAGTGTAAAACTTTAGGCGAATATTCCGACATTTATTTAAAATCCGACGTATTAATTTTGACAGATGTCTTTGAAAGTTTTAGAGACGTGTGCCTGGCTACTTATGGCCTTGATCCTGCGCAGTACTTTACTGCGCCGGGTCTTTCGATGGAGGCCGCCCTTAAAGCGACATCCATCAATCTTGAGCTTCTGACCGATCTAGACATGGTGCACTTCTTTAAACACGGTATTCGCGGAGGAGTCAGTCAGTGTAGTATAAGGAAAGCTTTTGCGAACAATAAATTTATGTCTAATTATGACGCTACCAAACCCACCTCTTACATCATGTACCTGGACGCTACCAATCTATACGGAGCAGCCATGTCTCAATTTTTACCAACGGGAAGCTTTAAGTGGTTAAACGAAACCGAAATCTAAATTTAGATTACCTAAATATCGTGAAAGATTCACCAACAGGTTACATATTAGAAGTTGATTTAGATTATCCGGAAGATTTACATTCTTTGCACAATGAGCTACCCTTTTGCCCAGAATCCATTGCGCCGCCAGGGTCTAAATTCCCGAAAATAACAAAATTAATTCCAAATTTCATGAAAAAAGAGAAATATATTATTCACATTCAAAATTTACAACAAGCTTTAAATTATGGCCTTCAGCTTACAAAAATTCATCGTGTAATATCCTTTGACCAATCACCCTGGCTTAAGAAGTATATCGATCTAAACACAGCGTTGAGAAATCAGGCCAAAAATAAATTTGAAAAAGACTTTTTTAAACTTATGAACAATGCTGTGTTTGGCAAGACAATGGAAAACGTGGAGAAACGGGTAGATGTAAAGCTCGTTACCCATTGGGAAAATATTGGTAGGAGGTTGGGGGCCGGAGCGTTAATCGCGAAACCTCATTTTAAAGATCGAACCATTTATAGCGAAAACCTGGTAGCAATCCAGATGAAAAAACAAAAAGTGGTGTATAATAAACCCATTTACGTGGGTTTTTCAATCTTGGAGATATCCAAAACCATTATGTATGACTTTTTGTACGGGTACATTAAGCCGAAATATGGCAACAGCGCGGAATTGTTATACACTGACACCGACTCCCTAATTCTAAAAGTAACAACAGATAATTTTTATGATGATATGACGACAAATTTAAGTAGATTCGATACTTCCAACTACTCACAAGATAACCCACATAATGTTCCTGTAAACCAATCTATACTTGGTAAAATGAAAGATGAGTATGCAGGAAAGATTATTTGGGATTTCTATGAGTAGAGGGGGAAGAGGGTTTCAACGCCAATTTACGCACACCCTTCTGCGCATGCCCAGGCAGTGCGCAGGCGCGTGTCATATGTCATACGTCATCTGTCATGTCACACTCTTGGGCGTGAGCTACTTGGGCATTAGCTACTTGAGCGTTAGCTACTTTGGCCTTAGCTACTTGGGCGTTAGCTACTTGGGCAATAGTATTCATTATAGGCTCCGTGTTAAGGAGGACGTCATATTATGTTTAGGAAAAGATGGCGGCTGTCACCTGTCAATTAAGATATGTCAATGACACCTGTCACTTGTCAAATGCTAAAATTAAAATCTAACACGTGGAATGTATTCAGGGTGGCGTTATAAATCGTTTAGAAAAAACCCAAAGTCGATCGGTCAACTGGTTTGGAAGATATAGTATTTTGCGATTAGGGCTCTAATGCATAAAGGTGGAAAGGAGAAATTTGGTAAGCAGGTATAAGATAAGTATACCTATCGACTAGTGAAGAAATATTTCAAAAATCCCAAGTAATAACGAAACTAGATGTATAAAACCATCAAGTCCTTATCATTATCCATAGGCACCGCTCTTCTATATTAACAAGTTAATAGAATAATTATTATCTCAGATTATTACATAATCGGCTAAATATGTCAAAGTTAGCAAAAAACCACTCGCCTACATATGACAGCGCTACCTTATTTTTAAGTTCGACATACATATCGTGTTCATGCGAACGGAAAGTGTTCATTCTACGATGAATCTGAGTTCCTTCTACGTCAGCCGCTTCTCTATAATCGTCAAGAGTCAGTTCTTTTTGGGTGACGTAGTCAGGAACCCCTTTAGCTTTTTTAGTCAACTTTCCCTCTACATTAACGCAATATGCTTTCGCCCCGGTTCCATAGAAATCCCAAATAATCTTTCCTGCATACTCATCTTTCATTTTACCAAGTATAGATTGGTTTACAGGAACATTATGTGGGTTATCTTGTGAGTAGTTGGAAGTATCGAATCTGCTTAAATTTGTCGTCATATCATCATAAAAATTATCTGTTGTTACTTTTAGAATTAGGGAGTCGGTGTCAGTGTATAACAATTCCGCGCTGTTGCCATATTTCGGCTTAATGTACCCGTACAAAAAGTCATACATAATTGTTTTGGATATTTCCAAGATTGAAAAACCCACGTAAATGGGTTTATTATACACCACTTTTTGTTTTTTCATCTGGATTGCTACCAGGTTTTCGCTATAAATGGTTCGATCTTTAAAATGAGGTTTCGCGATTAACGCTCCGGCCCCCAACCTCCTACCAATATTTTCCCAATGGGTAACGAGCTTTACATCTGCCCGTTTCTCCACGTTTTCCATTGTCTTGCCAAACACAGCATTGTTCATAAGTTTAAAAAAGTCTTTTTCAAATTTATTTTTGGCCTGATTTCGCAACGCTGTGTTTAGATCGATGTACTTCTTAAGCCAGGGTAATTGGTCAAAGGATATTACACGATGAATTTTTGTAAGCTGAAGGCCATAATTTAAAGCTTGTTGTAAATTTTGAATGTGAATAATATATTTTTCTTTTTTCATGAAATTTGGAATTAATTTTGTTATTTTCGGGAATTTAGACCCTGGCGGTGCAATGGATTCTGGGCAAAAGGGTAGCTCATTGTGCAAAGAATGTAAATCTTCCGGATAATCTAAATCAACTTCTAAAATGTATCCTGTTGGTGAATCTTTCACGATATTTAGGTAATCTAAATTTTGAATTTCGGTTTCGTTTAACCACTTAAAGCTTCCCGTTGGTAAAAATTGAGACATGGCTGCTCCGTATAGATTGGTAGCGTCCAGGTACATGATGTAAGAGGTGGGTTTGGTAGCGTCATAATTAGACATAAATTTATTATTCGCAAAAGCTTTTCTTATACTACACTGACTGACTCCCCCGCGAATACCGTGTTTAAAGAAGTGTACCATGTCTAGATCGGTCAGAAGCTCAAGATTGATGGATGTCGCTTTAAGGGCGGCCTCCATCGAAAGACCCGGCGCAGTAAAGTACTGCGCAGGATCAAGACCATAAGTAGCCAGACACACGTCTCTAAAACTTTCAAAGACATCTGCCAAAATTAATACGTCGGATTTTAAATAGATATCAGAATATTCGCCTAAAGTATTGCATTTAAACAAATTCCACACCTTCCAAGCACGCTTGTAATCATCGGAGGAGATGTCCTCTTTTTTAAGCTGGTTATAAAAGTCTTTATGCGATGGAAGCCTGTTTTCGTCTAATTTTGAAAATGAATCTACGTAATTATACGGGAAGACACCCTTCTGTCGAATAAGTTCAAATTTATTATCATCCTCGAAATATTTTCGCACCGTTTTACACTGATCTGATTTTAAATTTTTACTGAGTTTATCCAGTCCTGTAGCCATGAAACGTAAACTGTCCAGGAAGCGTAATTTTAAAAATACCTGTTGTTGTTTACCATTCTTGTTTTCGACGTTATCCACCAAGACGTGTTTAGTAAAGGAAATATACTTTTCCTTATTTTGAGGGATAACGTCTAACTTTTCCTCAGCACAAGCTAACTCCTTGACAAAGAGGTGGGAATCAAAATTGGACATATTATGGAAAAAGATGGGAATAAAATTGGGAAGTTTGTAATTTAGGTTGCATACAGAGTGACTTGGACCGCGATAGAGCCCTGTTAAATGATCGTGATCATGAACTCTATCGTTTGCTTCTACGTCAAATGGCTTTTCGCAAATGTGACAGGTTGGTGTTTGTCGATGCTCATTCTCTTGTTCCGCCGTCATAGGTAACATTGGCACCACTTCCTTCATAAAATGGTTGTATATTAATTTACAATCAACATCTAACCGTTTTACAAATTCTTTGTGTGCGTCCTGTCCTCTATAACTTTGGTACTTTGAATAGGCATCATCAAAATCACATTTAATGTAGTATGCAAATGAATAGGGTACATGTTTATGAGTTCTAACAGTATAGGATGTATCAGGGTCCAACTCATTTTCCTCTGTAGGTATAGGTTCAAGGATTGTCTCGAAATCGGCATAAACAACAAAAGGTACCTTTAATTTCTTTTCAAAATTTGTAAATTTCAAAATATTCTCGGGGACCTCTTCTCCGTATTTATTCTTTTTTAAATCAGTTGTCGGTACTTTAGCCAAAACGTGTCCGCAATCATGTTCTTGATGAGCTTTTAATTTTTGCTCTGAATAAAAGTAAGTTAGACAACCATCACATAAATACTTTGGCTCTTTGCGTTTAGATAATTGACTTGAGATCAGTCGAGACATGTTTCTTATTAAACAGTAATGTCTATTTTCATAATCATCACTAATTAATAACAAATTTACATGTCTCTCCTTGCGAGATGTAGTAAAGTATAAGGGACCCACGACTTCAATACTATTTTTACCATTGTCATACACTTTTTCTAGGCCATAAACATTGATAGAAATATTATTAAGGCGTTCAAATTTAGTTATGTCACTAAGTTTAATTGGAAATTCCATACCTGTAAAGTCCAGCTCGTTCTCAAAAGGCATATAATTCGCGACTCTATTTGCATGTTGAGCCCAATGAACCGGATGCAAGGCTGCCAAGACTGACCACATGAAACACTTTTGATCAGTGTTTTGAATGTTTAGAACAGCTTTCTTTGCTTCAATCTCCTTTGGTAGCGGGATGTAGGATGATGCCTTTAGAGGGTTGATCTTGTTAATACCTAATTCTAGGTGTAGGAGCTGTTGAAGAGTCCACCCTGTAACAATAGAAACATGGTTAAGTATTATGATTTAAAAATGTGTTAGTTAATATTTTTTAAACGCTTGTAATATTACTTACCACTGTCCTTTTCCGCAAATTCAGAGTATTTACGGTCCAGGATGGTAGTAAACTGTCCAAACAGCTCCTCCAAGTCTGTCGCTCCATTCACCATCACGTATCGTGTGTTGAAAGACTTCACCTCAGTCGACTCGTTCGTCTGCAGGAGGAAGCGGCCAAAAAGCTCTACCCCGACTTTCAGTTGATCATATTTTTGTAGTACGGTCCCCACCAACCTAGTAAATTTATCCTGTAGGTGTTCAAGGAACTCGGGGACGTTGGTGGGGTCCTGTCTTGAAGAAAGTCGGTAGGTAGCAATTCGGCTTCGGAATGACGTTTTAATCAGCTCCACACCTTCCTCCTGTATAACGCTGCAGTTCTCCCGATGGCTTAAGGTCCTTATATGGTTGGACCAACGGGAGATAGGCACATCTAGCTTGCAGTCATTGCAATACCTCTGCTGCATAGATGAACCTGAAGTTGACGGTTCTGAAATAAATTAAAATTCACTTATAATACTTTTTATACAATTATTACCGCACTGTAATGGCAACGTCGTTTAATTTTTTCCTGTTGACTGATGCTGTTCATATATGGCCAAACATAGGTTATAGCAAATAAATTATACAAGCTGTCAATGCCTTATTATCGTTTTTTAAATTATGCTGCAATATATTCTAATCTTAAACAGTATGATGCAATACCTAATCTTACACAATATGATGCAATAACTTACCATCGGTCGAAACGAGTCTAGCCTTCTTAGCCATGGCTACTTGCTGAGACGTAGCTTGCCTTTTGGGAGCTCTATGTTTCTCCTGTTGGTGTTGTTGGAGAGCTCTTCTTGACGCAAAGCTGTCTTTGCAAGTTTGACAGACTTGAACAGTAAGTCTGCAATCCCCATGACGTTTGAGATCAGTCTTTCTGGTGAAGGAGCGGGAACAATGCTCGCAAATAAACATTTTCTGCAAAATTAAAATTATTGCGTTATTGCTTATATATACAGACATAATTTTACGTAATATATTTATTAATTTAGGATAATTTTACAATAGTTTAATAATTTACTTTCACTTTATAATACATACTGTCAGAAACTATTACGTCTGTATAAACCCTTCTTTGGCAGCTTCTGTATACCTCTAATGCCCAATATTCACTTTAAAATAATATAAACACTTATTTCAGTATTTTTTCCTGTTAAATAATTGTCTAATAAGCAAGCACAACCGGAATTATTCTGTTTTTAGTTTAAACGTCGTAACACTAAAAGAATACATTTCAAAAATATGGATCACCATGTGAGCATTTTTTTTTGTTAAATTTTTGATAGAACCAACAATATTTAAATAATTATGCACTGATATAATATAACAAATAATATCTGTACTTACCAAATAATAACACACCACACAAGAAAGAAAAAAGTTGTATTTGTTTTTTATCGGCACACCTTGTCGTTATGAACGCTTGAGATCGTCTGAGGAATAAATGTTTCTGTTAGTATTTATATACCTAAGATGATGTAATAATGTTGAGTATATACGTTTATTAATTAACATGGCGAGGCTAAGAGAATGTTTCCAGGTAATAAAGATGATGCAATCTTAGCAGCGTATTAGCAATACATACAGGACATAACATTGAATATTAATTAGTTACTGCATTCATATTATTTTTCAAACATGTCTTAACCTTTAATATTATCCAGACACTGTATCCGTAAGCACAATAGCAAGTTGACCTTGCTATCTAATTTAGATGTATTAAATATATTTAGAAATATTTGCGACTAAGAATGAGATAGCTAAAAGGTTTAATAATATTATAATAATAATTTATCATTCATTATCATATCAATTAATAATATATCATATTTTCTGTTTTTTACTAAAAAATACCAAAATTAAATATACATCTTAGCCTCCCCGATTTACTCTGATTTATTTAACACTTGATTGTTTTGTTTTAAATTAAATAAAAATTAAAACACATAATTATAGAGAATATAATAGGTACTTACAATTTTATCACTTTATGTATACTGTTTTTAACGGTTGCCGAATAATAACTGAATAAACTTCTAGACTGGCCCTGTATTTATATCTTTCCCGAAACTGTGCTAGTTGCTTTCACCTTCTAGGAATATAATTAGATATTTTTTCAAATGTAATAACTCTCGCTTGGTGTTCAAGCTTTTTCCTTGACCTGAATTATAGTCGTTCGATGCAATGAATATTTAATGAGATAATGAGCAGAGTGAGAGTTAATTACCATGCACTAATCTGTATGCATTCAAATTCAGTTTTCTTATGCGATGTATAATTAAATTGAAGTGTGTGAGAATAGCAAATAATTTGCAGTATACAGGGTAGATAAAAAGTATGACTCAATCATCACGTTTTAGGGATATTTTTCTATAGCTAGCCGTTCTAAGGATCTTGGTTTTTTCTAACGAGTTAAAGACATATTTGATGATATATCTGATGAGCCGCGGACGACAAGCGCTTCATTATACCCGGTTTCGAGCACACGCTTGCTTGGGGTCATAGAGATATAGTATTGTATAAGGAATCATCGGAAATTCCATAAGCTAAGACTGACCATAGCTATCTTTGTTTCAATCTTCTTGGATAGCTGATGGTTTTAGAGGGTTGTGATATTAGGCTAGGTATTTATTATATTATTATTATTTAATTTGTTTATTTATTGTATTATTATTATTTATTATTATTTATTGTATTAATATTTATTGTATTATTATTTATTATATACATAGATGAAAATGTTAATTTTTTGTATTAAAATGTGTATCATATATACAAATAAACACAGGATTTCTTTGTATTCAAATTTTTTGTCTTATTTTACCCCCTCTCCCTCTTCCCTACTAAGGAAAAAAAACAGATGTAAATTTTTAACATTTATTTTACAACAGTATAATATTCAATGTTTAGTTTAAACAATGCAGGTATATGTCTTGCAAATAAACGAATTAGCTTGTCAGTCCATCGAAACAAATATTTGTCTGTCATGGCATCTTCAAACTTGAGGCTTCGCTTTTCGTCATTACGATGAAACACCAAAGTGCACTGTCCAATAATCATAAAGATGTCAACCCAGTGAGTGTTGAAACAATCAAACGTACTTATGAATTCTTCAAATTCATCACTAGAAAAATAAATCTTGCCATATCCAATAGTATCTATGATTACTTGTTTACGCTCTTTTTCTGTAGTGTTAAATATAATTGTTATGTAATCATCAATTTCATAAACTCTGCTTGGCTTGATCTTGCGTACAATATCATCATTATCCTGCTGACATCGAGAAGGAGATTCAAACACTTTATCCCAAGCGGATGATGAAGAGGAGGCCGCCATTGATAAGTATTAGAGGTTAAGTTTTAACAACTGTCTAACCAAATATTTATGATCTTCGTAACACTTGATATCTTTTTTCAGCCTACGTATTTTTCGCAGATGTTCTTGGAGTTTAACTCTAAGATCGACTGCCTTTGCCATAAGCTGAAGACTAAATGACTAAATTCCAACTTTAGCGCTAAATATTTCTTTCGTAAGGTATTACCCGTCTGAATAATTCTTTGCTTAACATCCTTACCGAGATTCTTTTAAATAAGAAGCCATAACAGATAAAACAGCTAAAATCAGGTAAAAACCCGATAAAAACAGCTAAAGACCCGCTTAAAAACAGCTAGCGGTTTTTAAAAAACAGCTAGCGGTTTTTAAAAAACAGCTAAAAACCACTAAAAAACAGCCCTGTTTAAAAACAACCCTGTTTAAAAACAGCTCTGTTTAAAAACAGCCCTGTTTAAAAACAGCCCTGTTTAAAAACAGCCCTGTTTAAAAACAGCCCTGTTTAAAAACAACCCTATTTAAAAACAGCCCTGTTTAAAAACAGCCCTGTTTAAAAACAGCCCTGTTTAAAAACAGCCCTGTTTAAAAACAGCTAAAACAGCCCTGTTGTGTTGTTGTTGTTGTTGTTGTTGATTCGATTTGTTAGGATATGTCTATGTTCAATGATGTGCTATGACTTAGGGAATTAAATACCTAATAAACATGCTACGATACCGACTATTATTAATATCATTATCTTTAACAATGACTAAGAATCCAAACATATCTTATCAATATTCCGAACAAACACGTTTAAAAGTACCGAAGGACGTGCATGTATTAACATGCTCGCCGTAGGTTTATTTCAAGCGAAAATCATTCGGGCTGAATCAAATCAGTACCTTAGCATTATCAAGAACCAGTTTTAAGTATTTTTCGATAAGTTTGTCACAAATAGAATAAATTAATATCATTGCTATTATAACCATATGGAAGGCATAATAAATTTGATAATTCAGTATAACCATTACACTTCTAACATACGTATTTAACTGGGATTAGCATAACAACTATCGCTGTTTCTCTAAATATAAACTAAGGATAGAAGTATTCAGTTAAAACATTTATATAGAAATATTTAACTGAATTACTAGGCCAACAAAATTAATACAAATAATTTTATTTTTATATATTTATTTCAACATCATTCAAATAACAATCTCTAAAATTATATAATACCTTTACATTATTCTGTGAACAATGCCACACACTTGAATCAGAATCGTGATTATAACATTCTGTTTTATTCATAAATGTGCTTAATTTAAGATTATCTTTATTAGGAATATTTACTATACAAGAATTAAAAACATCAAACTCTCTTAGAAAATTTGCTTTCATATCACCCCTTACCAAAATTCTTATATTATCAAATATATATGAAGCTATTATAGTGTCCAATATTTTTGGTATATCATTCAAATCAACATAACCAGCTTCCCAAAGTAGGCCATGATATTGGCCTTCTAAATAAACAACAGTTTTCAATTCTTCCGATTTTAAAAATTTCCGAGGGAAAGGAGGTTTAAAGAGATAAGTACTCAATCGTTCGCCATCATAGAATGACATCTCCTTTGGAATGAATACATTTGAAATATTATAACCTTGTATGTCAACACAAAGTACTTTGAGAACCATCTTTTAAAATCTATTATATTTTTAATATAATATTTATGCTTGAACCATCTATTACTTACTAAATGTTTAATAAGAACCCGTATGTCTTAATATATAAGGATTTATATCACGCAATCTTATCTCCCTCCCTCCTCCTCCTTTAATATAAGAATGAAATTTTAATTTACCATTGATCTAGAGAAACCATTAGTATAAACTAATCTTTTAAACCAATAATATCTACAAAATCACATAATATAATAACTTTAAACATCAACCCTCCCTAGGGTTTGTTTAAAAATTAAATAAAAATTGTTTCTCTACAAAAGTAATTTGTTTAATAATATAATCTGCTAATTTGGGGTTTATTCGGGTTTTGGACTTCACTGCGGTTTTTCAGGTTTGTTTAAACCACGTTTGGGTTTTTCGCAACCCCGAAAAACCCAAACGTGGTTTAAACAAACCTGAAAAACCGCAGTGAAGTCCAAAACCCGAATAAACCCCAAATTAGCAGATTATATTATTAAACAAATTACTTTTGTAGAGAAACAATTTTTATTTAATTTTTAAACAAACCCTAGGGAGGGTTGATGTTTAAAGTTATTATATTATGTGATTTTGTAGATATTATTGGTTTAAAAGATTAGTTTATACTAATGGTTTCTCTAGATCAATGGTAAATTAAAATTTCATTCTTATATTAAAGGAGGAGGAGGGAGGGAGATAAGATTGCGTGATATAAATCCTTATATATTAAGACATACGGGTTCTTATTAAACATTTAGTAAGTAATAGATGGTTCAAGCATAAATATTATATTAAAAATATAATAGATTTTAAAAGATGGTTCTCAAAGTACTTTGTGTTGACATACAAGGTTATAATATTTCAAATGTATTCATTCCAAAGGAGATGTCATTCTATGATGGCGAACGATTGAGTACTTATCTCTTTAAACCTCCTTTCCCTCGGAAATTTTTAAAATCGGAAGAATTGAAAACTGTTGTTTATTTAGAAGGCCAATATCATGGCCTACTTTGGGAAGCTGGTTATGTTGATTTGAATGATATACCAAAAATATTGGACACTATAATAGCTTCATATATATTTGATAATATAAGAATTTTGGTAAGGGGTGATATGAAAGCAAATTTTCTAAGAGAGTTTGATGTTTTTAATTCTTGTATAGTAAATATTCCTAATAAAGATAATCTTAAATTAAGCACATTTATGAATAAAACAGAATGTTATAATCACGATTCTGATTCAAGTGTGTGGCATTGTTCACAGAATAATGTAAAGGTATTATATAATTTTAGAGATTGTTATTTGAATGATGTTGAAATAAATATATAAAAATAAAATTATTTGTATTAATTTTGTTGGCCTAGTAATTCAGTTAAATATTTCTATATAAATGTTTTAACTGAATACTTCTATCCTTAGTTTATATTTAGAGAAACAGCGATAGTTGTTATGCTAATCCCAGTTAAATACGTATGTTAGAAGTGTAATGGTTATACTGAATTATCAAATTTATTATGCCTTCCATATGGTTATAATAGCAATGATATTAATTTATTCTATTTGTGACAAACTTATCGAAAAATACTTAAAACTGGTTCTTGATAATGCTAAGGTACTGATTTGATTCAGCCCGAATGATTTTCGCTTGAAATAAACCTACGGCGAGCATGTTAATACATGCACGTCCTTCGGTACTTTTAAACGTGTTTGTTCGGAATATTGATAAGATATGTTTGGATTCTTAGTCATTGTTAAAGATAATGATATTAATAATAGTCGGTATCGTAGCATGTTTATTAGGTATTTAATTCCCTAAGTCATAGCACATCATTGAACATAGACATATCCTAACAAATCGAATCAACAACAACAACAACAACAACACAACAGGGCTGTTTTAGCTGTTTTTAAACAGGGCTGTTTTTAAACAGGGCTGTTTTTAAACAGGGCTGTTTTTAAACAGGGCTGTTTTTAAATAGGGTTGTTTCTCCCGATGGCTTAAGGTCCTTATATGGTTGGACCAACGGGAGATAGGCACATCTAGCTTGCAGTCATTGCAATACCTCTGCTGCATAGATGAACCTGAAGTTGACGGTTCTGAAATAAATTAAAATTCACTTATAATACTTTTTATACAATTATTACCGCACTGTAATGGCAACGTCGTTTAATTTTTTCCTGTTGACTGATGCTGTTCATATATGGCCAAACATAGGTTATAGCAAATAAATTATACAAGCTGTCAATGCCTTATTATCGTTTTTTAAATTATGCTGCAATATATTCTAATCTTAAACAGTATGATGCAATACCTAATCTTACACAATATGATGCAATAACTTACCATCGGTCGAAACGAGTCTAGCCTTCTTAGCCATGGCTACTTGCTGAGACGTAGCTTGCCTTTTGGGAGCTCTATGTTTCTCCTGTTGGTGTTGTTGGAGAGCTCTTCTTGACGCAAAGCTGTCTTTGCAAGTTTGACAGACTTGAACAGTAAGTCTGCAATCCCCATGACGTTTGAGATCAGTCTTTCTGGTGAAGGAGCGGGAACAATGCTCGCAAATAAACATTTTCTGCAAAATTAAAATTATTGCGTTATTGCTTATATATACAGACATAATTTTACGTAATATATTTATTAATTTAGGATAATTTTACAATAGTTTAATAATTTACTTTCACTTTATAATACATACTGTCAGAAACTATTACGTCTGTATAAAACCTTCTTTGGCAGCTTCTGTATACCTCTAATGCCCAATATTCACTTTAAAATAATATAAACACTTATTTCAGTATTTTTTCCTGTTAAATAATTGTCTAATAAGCAAGCACAACCGGAATTATTCTGTTTTTAGTTTAAACGTCGTAACACTAAAAGAATACATTTCAAAAATATGGATCACCATGTGAGCATTTTTTTTTGTTAAATTTTTGATAGAACCAACAATATTTAAATAATTATGCACTGATATAATATAACAAATAATATCTGTACTTACCAAATAATAACACACCACACAAGAAAGAAAAAAGTTGTATTTGTTTTTTATCGGCACACCTTGTCGTTATGAACGCTTGAGATCGTCTGAGGAATAAATGTTTCTGTTAGTATTTATATACCTAAGATGATGTAATAATGTTGAGTATATACGTTTATTAATTAACATGGCGAGGCTAAGAGAATGTTTCCAGGTAATAAAGATGATGCAATCTTAGCAGCGTATTAGCAATACATACAGGACATAACATTGAATATTAATTAGTTACTGCATTCATATTATTTTTCAAACATGTCTTAACCTTTAATATTATCCAGACACTGTATCCGTAAGCACAATAGCAAGTTGACCTTGCTATCTAATTTAGATGTATTAAATATATTTAGAAATATTTGCGACTAAGAATGAGATAGCTAAAAGGTTTAATAATATTATAATAATAATTTATCATTCATTATCATATCAATTAATAATATATCATATTTTCTGTTTTTTACTAAAAAATACCAAAATTAAATATACATCTTAGCCTCCCCGATTTACTCTGATTTATTTAACACTTGATTGTTTTGTTTTAAATTAAATAAAAATTAAAACACATAATTATAGAGAATATAATAGGTACTTACAATTTTATCACTTTATGTATACTGTTTTTAACGGTTGCCGAATAATAACTGAATAAACTTCTAGACTGGCCCTGTATTTATATCTTTCCCGAAACTGTGCTAGTTGCTTTCACCTTCTAGGAATATAATTAGATATTTTTTCAAATGTAATAACTCTCGCTTGGTGTTCAAGCTTTTTCCTTGACCTGAATTATAGTCGTTCGATGCAATGAATATTTAATGAGATAATGAGCAGAGTGAGAGTTAATTACCATGCACTAATCTGTATGCATTCAAATTCAGTTTTCTTATGCGATGTATAATTAAATTGAAGTGTGTGAGAATAGCAAATAATTTGCAGTATACAGGGTAGATAAAAAGTATGACTCAATCATCACGTTTTAGGGATATTTTTCTATAGCTAGCCGTTCTAAGGATCTTGGTTTTTTCTAACGAGTTAAAGACATATTTGATGATATATCTGATGAGCTGTAGGCGAGTGGTTTTTTGCTAACTTTGACATATTTAGCCGATTATGTAATAATCTGAGATAATAATTATTCTATTAACTTGTTAATATAGAAGAGCGGTGCCTATGGATAATGATAAGGACTTGATGGTTTTATACATCTAGTTTCGTTATTACTTGGGATTTTTGAAATATTTCTTCACTAGTCGATAGGTATACTTATCTTATACCTGCTTACCAAATTTCTCCTTTCCACCTTTATGCATTAGAGCCCTAATCGCAAAATACTATATCTTCCAAACCAGTTGACCGATCGACTTTGGGTTTTTTCTAAACGATTTATAACGCCACCCTGAATACATTCCACGTGTTAGATTTTAATTTTAGCATTTGACAAGTGACAGGTGTCATTGACATATCTTAATTGACAGGTGACAGCCGCCATCTTTTCCTAAACATAATATGACGTCCTCCTTAACACGGAGCCTATAATGAATACTATTGCCCAAGTAGCTAACGCCCAAGTAGCTAAGGCCAAAGTAGCTAACGCTCAAGTAGCTAATGCCCAAGTAGCTCACGCCCAAGAGTGTGACATGACAGATGACGTATGACATATGACACGCGCCTGCGCACTGCCTGGGCATGCGCAGAAGGGTGTGCGTAAATTGGCGTTGAAACCCTCTTCCCCCTCTACTTCTATGGAACCGGGGCGAAAGCATATTGCGTTAATGTAGAGGGAAAGTTGACTAAAAAAGCTAAAGGGGTTCCTGACTACGTCACCCAAAAAGAACTGACTCTTGACGATTATAGAGAAGCGGCTGACGTAGAAGGAACTCAGATTCATCGTAGAATGAACACTTTCCGTTCGCATGAACACGATATGTATGTCGAACTTAAAAATAAGGTAGCGCTGTCATACGCGGACGACAAGCGCTTCATTATACCCGGGTTCGAGCACACGCTTGCTTGGGGTCATAGAGATATAGTATTGTATAAGGAATCATCGGAAATTCCATAAGCTAAGACTGACCATAGCTATCTTTGTTTCAATCTTCTTGGATAGCTGATGGTTTTAGAGGGTTGTGATATTAGGCTAGGTATTTATTATATTATTATTTAATTTGTTTATTGTATTATTATTATTATTATTATTTATTATTATTTATTGTATTAATATTTATTGTATTATTATTTATTATATACATAGATGAAAATGTTAATTTTTTGTATTAAAATGTGTATCATATATACAAATAAACACAGGATTTCTTTGTATTCAAATTTTTTGTCTTATTTTACCCCCTCTCCCTCTTCCCTACTAAGGAAAAAAAACAGAGGTAAATTTTTAACATTTATTTCACAACAGTATAATATTCAATGTTTAGTTTAAACAATGTAGGTATATGTCTTGCAAATAAACGAATTAGCTTGTCAGTCCATCGAAACAAATATTTGTCTGTCATGGCATCTTCAAACTTGAGGCTTCGCTTTTCGTCATTACGATGAAACACCAAAGTGTACTGTCCAATAATCATAAAGATGTCAACCCAGTGAGTGTTGAAACAATCAAACGTACTTATGAATTCTTCAAATTCATCACTAGAAAAATAAATCTTGCCATATCCAATAGTGTCTATGATTACTTGTTTACGCTCTTTTTCTGTAGTGTTAAATATAATTGTTATGTAATCATCAATTTCATAAACTCTGCTTGGCTTGATCTTGCGTACAATATCATCATTATCCTGCTGACATCGAGAAGGAGATTCAAACACCTCATCCCAAGCGGATGATGAAGAGGAGGCCGCCATTGATAAGTATTAGAGGTTAAGTTTTAACAACTGTCTAACCAAATATTTATGATCTTCGTAACACTTGATATCTTTTTTCAGCCTACGTATTTTTCGCAGATGTTCTTGGAGTTTAACTCTAAGATCGACTGTCTTGGCCATGAGCTGGGCATTAAATGACTAAATTCTCATAGAACTCTTATTAATATAAATAAAAAACAATGCATACATTTTTATTCTTTATTTAGGTAAAAAATTATAAATATAGTCATACAAAATATAAGCATTCTTAATACTACAGCTACATACATCTAAACTATGATAAGGGCAATCAGTAATACCTCTAGATAATTTGGGTACGTTAGCACTATCTCTAATAAATTCTAAATTAATAATATATGGTAAATTATGTTCTATATCTAAAAATGTCTTTGTTAAAAATGCCTCTTTAACATGTCCCTTGAGATAAATAATGTCCGCATCTCCCAGGTCGTTGCGAATAATTGTATAAAGTTGGCTGTAGTCGGTTTCTCCATAATTGTAGTAGAGACCATGATGATTCCCATATAAAAATAATGCTTGTTTTTGACAATCCTCTGGCAACATGCAAAACGGCTTAGCTGGTTTAAACAGATAACTCTTCATTTGCTTCCCATCATAAATAGCCAGCTCCTTGGCGCAAAAGTCTGGGATGCAAAATCCTTGAACATCTACTATAACCACCTTCATCTTGCTGGGACTAAAGAACAACTGACTACAACATGTCTCGTACTTGGCCAGTTAAAGCCTGATACTCAAGAACACGATCATGCACAATAATACAAAAGGCTCGTGAATCCGCAGAAAAGTTTTCAGAACTTTGAAATTCCAACTTGACATCAATGGTGTTGCTCTTGATGGACTCATTTTGCTTTGTGCAATCAATAACAAAGAGGGCTCTGCTTGCAAAAGTAGTAAAGTCTAAAAGTGGTTCACTCTGCTGTTTTCCTAAATATGTTTTTTGAAAATCCGTATACATCTGATAGGCCTCGGTAAATTGTCGGTTTTCAAAATTTAAGTTTAACGCTTCGTAGGGATAAACCTCTGAATTAAGATGCAACTTGACATCAGTCACCTTTAAATTGTCAAAATAAGTGCAATCGGCTTTATAGCTGTCTTTACGTTTCTTCATAAAAAATACAATAACATATCTTGCTCTCTCAGACATGGTCTTAACAGTCCAAATATCTCTCTTTGTTGTTCGTAGAGCAGGAAGCTCATGTATCTCCCAGTTTCTAAACGGAATAAATATCGATTTGTTCTTTGCAATTTCATCCAAAAGACGTAATTTTACTGCATCACTAGGATAGATGTGTTTAACTTTTAACTCGACAGTTTTTAATTTAATTTCAGCCTTCTTATCCCCACTGGACTTGTAGCAGTTGTCATCATGTCTGGCTCGAACCAGTTTAATTTTTTGTTTACCCATTAAAACATTCTTATAATCGGCAAACACTCCAAACAGCATAGAAAGGGGAATGCGAAAATTAAACTCTTTGGAGGTTTCGTCCAAGGTCTTGATTGCTACACTAGGCCAGTTCCAACCAGCAATATCTAATGCGCGGCTCTCTTGATCGTTTAGGCACAGCAAATTCTTAACTGTACAAACTATTCCAGGATCTCGAATCTTTTCAATTTCTTTACCATTCACTTCATATGATATGTTGTCAAACAAAAATGCTCCAGCATTGTTGGTTAGGTTACAATCACCAGTTTTACCAGCTGTTGTTTCCTCCTTAAATGTTCCCTCTATGTAGAGTTGAGCTTCGCTCATATCCAAAAACACATCTTGTTGATTAATAACAATCTCAATTTCATCATTATTATTAAATGAGGTGGTGAATGGGTGATAAGTATGCCATTCTTCGCGAATGACCGACTCATCACTCTTAACTTGATTAAATATTTGAAGTTTTTCTGACATGATAGCGATAGTGTGGGCCTATAGACTGTAAATAAGCTATATTTGAAAACGTGAGTGATCCCTTTGACTTCTGACTGCAGACTGATTGATCAGCTGATGCGTTGGTGTTTAAATAACTTTTACTATTAAACACTAACCCCATCTCGTCTAAGTTCTAATCTGATTACAACTTCTTCACCTCTAAAATTAACTGGGTTTGATTCTTGATCCAGTAAAGATAACGTAATGTTATATATTCTCCTCTGGTTCACTGGTAAATAAATTAAGTTTCTTGGTTCTATATTTATGCTATAACCAGGATCCACTGTTGGTGAAAATTCGTAGAGAGTGTGCGATGGATTATTTGTATAGTACGAACCGGAAATAATGTTACACTCTACTCTGATGGTAGCAACTTGTATAATTTCAACTGGTAGATCTGATTCATACAGCTTACCAGCTGTTAGAACTTGTGGTGAGAATCCCAATAACTTTGCAATGCTATCCTTTGGTTCAAAGTTTATGTGGTATACGCTCTTCAACTCACACCGTAACGTATTGTTGTTGGGTTTGAGTGATATAATAAGGTTCCGCTCTGGAGCAGTTGCCTTAGAATCAGCGAGATGTTGCTGCAAAAATTGTTCAATATCTTCCAACTCGTAGGATCCAGTTGGTATTTCCACTACTCGTTCTTCTTGTTTATTAACTTTGTAATAAAACTTGTTACGACCTTCTTCAATATTTGGGATTGTATTCCAAGTATTTAGCGAAATCAATGCTAAAGAGTAATCGTATCTCGAATCTAGTTCTATTGGAGGTACAAAATAAGATTCAAGCCGACTAGTACGACCCTTTAACGTGAACGTTTGAGACATGACTGATGTGAGACAATAACATTCCTATATTTTATAAAGTTTTATTATTATAAAGAAATGATAATGCCAAGTGACCGCAATTTGATGTTTTATAATCCTGATATTGGTCATAGTTGAAATAAATTTTCGTTTTTTTCATATACTTGACAAATTCTTTTGGTGGTTTCAAGTTGCCAAAACTATCGAAATAAACAACTTTATCACCATTCTTCTTATAAGCTACCCAATGTGTGCCGTCTCCTGTATTTCGATCCAAATTAACAACACCGCACTCTGTTTTTCGGGGTGTATTCGGTAATGTATCTCGCATAAATACACCTCGAAAATTAGGTATCTTTAAGCGAGTCGCATATAATCTAATATCTTGATCGGTCAAAGGACGTTCAGGTAGCTTTATTGGTAGTTTTTTGGCATTTTACGTAAAAACAAACCATAGCCTGTCTTGTGTTTTTTCAAATACAAGCCACTGCCCTTCTTCCCCAATGCAATAGCCTCCATTGTCTCGTTGTGTCGTTGTGATTCTTTTAGTTTGTCTTTGGCACTCTGAGCATCATTAACTGCCTTGGCAATACCAGCAGCTCCACCACTTAATGCCCCGAGCGCGCTAAGTCCAGCAAATATCGGAATAAGTGGTAGAATACCACCTTGTTTTGGTAGTGGAATTACTCGAGGAACCTTGATTCTTTTGGAGCCGCCAATTTTCTTCACTGTTACTCGTGCTGCCTTTAGTAAGTTACTTAAAGTCTTCTTTCTACCAACATTCCCCGAACCTGAATGTTTAAGTTGTTTCTTAATCTGTCTTACAACCGAAGACAAGCATACAGATCTCTTTGTCTTCTTGCTGCCAGCACCTAACTTGCGTTTGACCTTCATAGCGTTTGTTACTAGCCAAGCTGATGTCTTTTCACCTAAACTAGAATCCTTGGCCTTGACACGTTCCCAAGCTTTGTTTTCTAGTACTTTATCTGCTTTATGCCTGTGTTCCAAGTCGGTGGACTTTGAGTATTCAATGTCGTGATCGCGGCAATAACTATCCAATTTATTCTTTGGTCGATCTCCTCGAGCTAATCGTTTTTGAAGCTTTGTACCAGGACCACAATATGAATAGCCAGGCAGGTGGAGTTCTACTGGTAATGTGCTTATAACGCTATTTAACACACCTGCACCCTGTGACGTTTGCATTAGTAATGATGTCATTGAAGAGTGCAGACTTATACTTATAGAGATGCGGAAAGAGAAACAGAACATTTGTATTAAAGTACATAATTTTGATATGCAGAAAAAATCGGAAAATAGGAAACATGGCCGGCTTCTACCGTCCACCATAAGAGCTTTAATATGTGGCCCAAGTAATTGTGGCAAGACCGCTGTAATGATAAGTTTATTAATTGATGAAAACGGCTTAAGATTTGAGCATGTATATGTGTATTCCAAATCACTGCAACAAGACAAGTACGAATTTCTGCGAAAGGCCTTACAGCATTCACGTCTTAGATATTTCGGCTATAGCGATAATGATGATGTTCTAGATCCTTCCAGTGCCCTGCCTCATTCTGTGTTTATATTTGACGATGTAGCCTGCGAGAAGCAAGATAAAATACGTAATTATTTCTGTATGGGGCGTCATAATGATATCGATTCATTCTACCTCTCTCAAACATACTCCAAGATTCCGAAACAGCTGGTTCGTGACAATGCTAATGTACTGATATTATTCAAACAGGATGATTTAAACCTGAAACATATCTACGATGATCATGTAAATACAGACATGTCCTTTGATACTTTTAAGCGTGTATGTTCGGAATGTTGGAAAGATAGGTATGGATTTTTAGTTATTGTTAAAGATAATGATATTAATAAGGGACGGTATCGTAGCAAGTTTGATACTTATTTATTACCCTAAGTCATAACACATCAGTCCAACACATGACGTCATTGAGTATAGACGTGTCTTAACAAATCGAATCAATAACACAACATAGCTGTTTAGCTGTTTTTAAACAGGGCTGTTTTAGCTGTTTTTAAACAGGGCTGTTTTAGCTGTTTTTAAACAGGGCTGTTTTAGCTGTTTTTAAACAGGGCTGTTTTAGCTGTTTTTTAAACAGGGCTGTTTTTAAACAGGGCTGTTTTAGCTGTTTTTAAACAGGGCTGTTTTAGCTGTTTTTAAACAGGGCTGTTTTAGCTGTTTTTAAACAGGGCTGTTTTAGTTGTTTTTTAAACAGGGCTGTTTTAGCTGTTTTTTAAACAGGGCTGTTTTTAAACAGGGCTGTTTTAGCTGTTTTTATCGGCGTTTTTAGCTGTTTAGCAATTATGGCATCTTATTTGAAAAATCTCGATAAGGATGTTAAGCGAAGAATTATTCAGGCGGGTAATACCATACGAAAGAAATATTTAGCGCTAAAGTTGGAACGTGGTGAGGAGGATGATTCGCTTAATAGATTCTTAACGCCCATTACAAACCCATTAAATAAACTGGTTGAAGCTTCGATTGATAAGAAAAACTCTACAAAACGTAAAATAAAAATCGAAACTTCTGATGATGTCAAACCTCCCCCCTCGAAAAAAATCGAACTAAAACCACAAGTGCAATTTCTAACTGATGAAGCACAGTATGGTGATGTTGATCATTCTGATGATGTGTTTGAAGAAGCCTTTCAAGACCCTGCAGAAGCATCGTTGCAAAGTATGAAAGATGCTTTTGAAACTTCTCTTCGAAATTCGGAAGTGTTTCATAAGTTTATCGAGCAATACCCTGAGATCACTCGTGAATATGTAGAGAAATATTGGCATGACTCTCCTGAAATAGATGCAAAGGGAATAAAATACAATGTTGAAAATGATTCTTGGCAAATAGGATCAGAGCCTGTAAACTTTTTAGCAGATGGAAATATTCAAGTAGGTAGCATCAAGTATAAAGGAACTCTGGGCTTATATGACTTGTTGTTTTTAAAAGATCCTAAATTTCACACTAAAGCTGATGAACAAGAATATGGGGATATTCTTAAACGCACCGGACTATACATGAAACAAACTGGACAGCTAAAGGGTAATAGATCTAATAAATATACATCTATTGTTAGACCGCTCTTGTCATCAACATCTAAGTTGCCTTCGCCCAATATTACAACCAGGCAAATACACACAAGATCCAAATCGGAGAGAGGAAATAAATCGGGATCATCTCTAATGCAATATAATGAAAAACCTAAGGAGTTTGTATACTACGACGATGTGAACGAGTTGATTGAAAGATTGAAAAAGTTGGAAGCTTCTAAGGTAGTTGGCAATAATAATAACAGAAACGAAATCTTTAGTATATTACACGAATTGGAACGACTTGGAGTAATTGAATTTTATTAATACAGCGGTTTATTTATTCAACGTCATTATAGTACTAGCCATGAATAAGTTCGGACGTTCGTTACCCTCCTCATCTCAGCAAAAAATGATTCGAGTGCTACAAGCACCAAACCTAATTGCTGTTACTGGGGATGGCGATTATAATTTTTCAGATCATCGACTTTGTAACGTTAAATCGCCAACAGATGCCTCTGATGCTGTAAATAAAAAATTTGTAGATGATTTGGTGGCTTCCCTCTCAGCGAAAATACAGCTAGCTGCTAATGATTATATCACGCAGAAGCTTGACGAGTTTGATGTTAATATAAGGAAGCAAGTGGGCGAGGGTATGGCTTACTGGCTTGATAAACTTGATATTGGTTTTAAGAACTATGTAGATACTGCCGTTAATAATGCTATTAATCTCATTGACAAAGATGTGAAAACTATTAAAAAATAATGTATTGAATTTGGGCAAGCGCATTGATTTGTTAAAGTAATCCTATAAATATACCTGTTCTATAAAAATTATTTATTATGTTTGAAAAAATGGCAAAGAGCATTACCAAAGCGAGGGAGCAGGTTGTTAATGAGTTACATAGGCCTGTTAGAACTAAATTTAAACGTCGTAGATTTCTACAGTATGGATTAGATGATACTTTTGCATCCGATCTTGCGCAACTCGATCAGTATGCTCGAGAGAACCGCGGATTTAAGTACATATTGGTTGTAATTGACTGTTTTTCGAAATTTTTGTGGACACGCCCTCTCAAGTCCAAAACTGCTCAGGATGTAACTACTGCTATGGAACATATACTTAAACATTCAAAGAGAATACCGAAAAAATTAGTCACCGATAATGGGAAAGAATATTATAACTCTAATTTTCAGAATCTTTTGAAGAAACATAATATACATCATTATAGCACCTTTAGCATTTTAAAGGCTTCCATTGCCGAACGTGTAATTCGAACAATAAAGGAAAAGTTGTTTAAGTTGTTTACCTTGAATGGCAATCATAAATGGATCGACTTGTTGGAACAAGTTACAGATACTTATAATAATACAAAGCATCGCACTATTGGTATGAAGCCTAAAGATGTGGCTAAAAACAATGAGTCAGAATTATTAAATTCTGTTTATAATAATCTCAAGGTTGTAGGGAAACAGAAATTTAAAGTCGGTGATGTTGTTCGTATAAGTAAAGCTAAGCATGTTTTTGAAAAAGGATATGTACCTAACTGGACTACTGAGCTGTTTAAAATTATCAAAGTACAGATTACCAATCCAACGACGTATTTAATAGAAGATATGCAAGGGCACCCTATAAGTGGTGGTTTCTACGAATACGAATTGCAAAAGACGAAACAACCTGATGTGTTTCTTATAGAACAAATTTTACGCAAAAAAGGCAAGAAAATGTATGTCAAATGGCTTGGTTTTGATAAATCTCACAACAGTTGGGTTGATATGTCCAAGGATGTGGTTTAAATTTATTCATGTCACGTGTTTTTAGAATAAACAGGTTTCAACAGGTTTGTTTGTTCTCGTTACTGATTGGTTAAATATATCTATAAATACCGTTTTTCCCTCGGTTGTTTCTTCAGTTACAAATCAACAAGCATAGTATGTCGTCTAAAGTGACTAAAAAGCGTGGGTTTGTTCTCTCATCGGAGGCGGTAATGAGTACCATCACCGCAGAAGCTCTTGCAACAGATGTATCTGTTGTGCTGTTGAAAAAGTTTGATAACTACATAGATTGGGTCCAAGTTATAAATTGTGAGAGGTTAAATGAAGCATCAACGTTTCTTCCTGCGTTTCTACACTTTATCAGCAAGGTGAAATTGGTGAAACCATGGTTGAACAGAAAGCTTAAACATCATACAAAAAAAGATCAATTACTCAAGTGTTTTCAAGGACCACTTCAATTTTCATTAGAAGAGAATAATGATGATAGTCAAACCACATCTATACCCACTTATCTCTTCATGTATGGTCGTCGTTATAAACGAGATGAGTTATTACACGATACTCTGTACATTGAAATAATTTTTGCTGCTTACCTATCACTTCGAATAAAAGATGCATCAAGACGAAAAAAAGTGTTGTATCTAGCAGTACATCCTAAATTTAAAAAAATCTTAAATTATTTGCAAAATACCGATGTAAAAGTTTATATTTCTGATGTTGTCTGTACTTGGAAGTTTGAAGAATCATATATTGGAGGAATTTTATCCATTTGTATAACGGAAATACCTGGAGATAATACGGCAAAGTTGGAAGGGCTCCACTTGTACTATTTACTTGAGCACAAATATTTACCCATATGGGCTAACAATGCTTCTCTATTAGCAAGTCAAGCTTATGCAAAAGAAAGACGAGATCTGTGTGATGCACCATCCTCCAACTGTAGCATCTGTCTATTGCACAAGTCGTTATTTGTTGATAGGCGTATCAAATATAGTGATTACGAGGACGTTCATTTCCGAGAAAAATGTTTTTATAATCTGACATTTCATGGATACTGGGATATGCTTAGTATGCTAAAACCGCTGGGTACATGGTTACAAACACAATTATTACAGTCTAATATCCTCCCAACCCAATTTCAAACTGTAGAAATTACAACACAGAAAATTATAGAAGTCGAGGGCATGATTCCACATTTACATGGATGTATTAAACTATTTGAAAGCATCGATGGAGAATGGAGTATTGTGCTTGATGTTAAAAATACAAATTCATCACCTAATTACGGTACCCCAGAATTGCTTAATCAAACATTTGAATAAAAACAACGTCTCTTGTGCAATCTCATCATTTGAGAACATTATGCCGTTTTGTTACGTCTGCAGCAGCGAAGTCGTATCGCTTAGCAGCCATAATCGTACGACAAAACACAAACAGAATTGTTGTGTGGGCTTTGACTCTGATGTAAAACTTGTTCAAACAGCTTTTAAGAACCGGCTTGTTACTTATCATGTATCCGGTGATTCACACTCGACCGATGTCAAGCTTTATTTAGAATCATTGAAAGATAAAATTATTTCATTGTTAAAACAGGTTTTGAATTCAAATCAAAAAATAAAAGTCAATATGGAGCTATATGGCCGTTATCTGTTGAGTTCAACAAAAGAACAGGAAACCAAATCTTTTAACTCCAAGTATTGTGTTATTGATCAACACACTAATTTGGAAGATTTTTATACTCTTTATCAAAATATTTTATTAACCAAAGCTTCAGAATTTAGGGAGGTGGGTAGCGGTTGGGCCTTATCTAAGCTACTGTTTCTAGAACTCAACATAAATAAATTCAATCGAGCAGTGGGGGGTATAATATAAACAGCTTTATGTTTGTCAAACCCAGTTTAATTCCAATCATGTTTGACGATAGTTGTCTTTCCGACTACTCTGCAGACTTTAGTGAAATGGTTGAAGATGATGATGATACCTCTCGAAGTTCGACGCCGTATTGGAAGTATCTCGATAGTATGATTTTAAGAAGCAAGGAAGAAATTAGAAGTGAAAAGAAGTTTTTAAATGAAGTGTGTTATCCTGCTGGCCATTTCAAGGTAGTGGTAGGCCTCAGTGTCGCCAGAGGAATGCTGCCAAGTGTAAAGTTAACAAATACACTTTTAAATCTACCTGAAGAACAAGTTTCAATCTCTCTGGCTAACTTTGACTGGTATGAATTTCTCAAAATGGCTTCCAAGATGCTTGAAGATAATGGATCCGGCGAAACCGTAACAACCTCCGTATCTGAAACTGAAAATTTTACCATGTCCACAGCAGTTCTGTTGGGAGAAAAAATAATTAATATTAAATGTGATAATGTTACATTATGTTTTTGCTGTAAAGACATGCATGATATTTTATGTATTAAACATTTAGTTAATTATAGGTTAGAATTAGTAAAAAACTTAGACTTTAGAACCGCTTATGATGATTTATTGAGATATGCTTGTTATTATGTTAATATAGATAACACCATTATTGATGTTGTTAAAAGTATTTGTAATTTAAACATGTCTGAACAGAATTATTATATTTTAGAGTTATTGCATTATAATCCGCAGAAGGTGATGGATGATTTTGATAAAATATATATGTGTACTGATGTTTAATAAATGAATAAATAAACAATTTCATGTTTTATTTCTTAGTATAGTTACAACTCTCTAGATAGAAACATGTACCTAATGGATAGTGTAGATCGTCTAGATTGCGGTGATGATGGCCTTGGGCTGATTCGAAATTTTGAAGACAGATTAATCACATTTACTGGGTGGCGCAATAAAGTTAATCCAGAAGCCTTAGCATATGCAGGTTTTTATTTTACACAACATTCTGATGTGGTTAAATGTGCTTTTTGCCACTGCGAATTTGATAATTGGAAAGAAGGAGACGATCCTCTAGCAGATCATTACAAGTACGCTAAACACTGTAAATTGGCAAAGATGTTATGGAAGTGCAGACAACTTAAAGCAAATAAACCGTCCAGGCCTGTTAAAGAGAAAAAGATGCAAAAACTAGAACCATCCTGCTATAAACGAAGTGGTTTTTACTTAATAGTTTTACTGATAATATTTATAACGGGTCTGTTTAATAGTTATGAAGCTATAAGTATCTTTAAGAAGAAAATTTAACTCATTTATATTCCAACCATGGCTGCGTTAAGTTCGTCATATGTACTCCTGGTGGCGCTGGTGCAAAATGTGTTTTACGTATACACTCCTTTTAACGTTCGGAACGTGTCAGTAATGATTGAAACCAATGACTTTCCATCTAATAATACATGGTTAAAGATGCCTTTTGAGATGATTGATAAGAAAATTACTCCTGCCTCTTACATAACAGTCCCATCAGCAGCTAACGAACTGTTTCGCTATAAGGTTAAGCTCTTGTTCCGAGATCACACTATTGGCGAGACAGATTGGAAGACTTTAATCAGCGTATACAAGAACACCACTTTCCCCCCAATGTGACAACTCTACATCAACCGAGGATTTAGATGACTCACCCAGCAATTATAGTTTAATTGTATTTATAGCTGTAACCTGCTTCTTATTGCTAGCAATTAATTTATATAGAATTACTAAAACTCTGTATGTAATATGGCTAAATAAATAATTATTTTATTACTTGAGTGTTTTATTTCGCTAAATAATAGTTAATTGATTCCTGGTACAAGATGAATATTATGCTACTAGGAAATAAAGATGACGCAATCTTAACAACATATCAACAGTACCGTATTATACGAGGTATATAAATATAATTAATATACGAGGTATATTCCTACTAAGAAATAAACATTACCAATGCTTTGCACGACTTTATCGTGTTAAGGCCCTAATGGTTTAATACATCTAGCTCTGTTATTAGTTGAGATATTTGAAAAATTCCTTCACTGTTAGATTGGTTCTATATTCCTCTGCCTGCAACCAGAATTTCAGCACTCCACTGATAGGCATAAGGGCACTAATCGCAAAATACTATATCTTTCAAACCAGTTGACCGATCGTGTTCGGGTTTTCTCTAAACGACTTATTACGTCACCCTGAACCCGACCCACGTGTTAGATTTTAATTTTGACATTTGACAAGTCACAGGTGACCTTGACATATCTTATTTGACAGGTGACAGCCGCCATCTTTTGCTAAACATAATATGACGTCATCCTTAACACGGAGCCTATAATGAATACTATTGCCCAAGTAGCTAACGCCCAAGTAGCTAATGCCAAAGTAGCTAACGCCCAAGTAGCTAATGCCCAAGTAGCTCACGCCCAAGAGTGTGACATGACAGATGACGTATGACATATGACACGCGCCTGCGCACTGCCTGGGCATGCGCAGAAGGGTGTGAGCAAATTGGCGTTGAAGGAATCAACTTTAACTACTTAAGTCGATGGGTATATCCAACAACCTTTAATAGAGGGACAAATACGTTCATTTATAAAATTGACTCCGCTTCTCGACTACATTTTCGATGGTTCACAGAATAAGTAGTTATATCCCTAAATTAAGTAATATAGCGACATAAATTTGTTTCTTAATATAGCAAATATCCATTCGGTAGTAGAAAAAATATTTTAACATATTAAATTCCATACAGACTTTTTTTTTCAGGAATGAAATAGTATCAGATCTTGTAATGGTGGCTAACACCAGCGCTGGAATAAAGACTACATCAGTTAATCCAAAAATAAAGAAAAAAGCGAGTATTCAATGGAAAGATGATTTGAACACTATTAAAGGAGCCTCAACACATCAATCAGATTCAGAATTGTAATTTAATCAAAGTTTAACCGACAAATAAATTTACCGGGATATTTCTTTAGTAGTTAGATATAGTTTTAGTTTTATTAGAGAACACACTACTAAAACACTTTTTTTTTATGTATACAGTGTGTCCTCGGATAGAGTTTGAAAGAGGAAAAACTTTTTTATTAGTAGGTATAGAAGAAAGAGTCATTCTTTAGAAAAACGTCTGCTTGTGCTGAAACTACAATTTTGAATATCAGATTTGCGATAACTATAAACTACAGGGTTAGACAGAAAAAAATTTTTAAATTTTTTATAATTTATGATTGAATAAATTTAAAAAATATGATATGTATTATTAAAAATACTTTAAAAGTAGACAAAGAAAAATAGTTTTCTTACAACAAAATCGTTATTCGGTCAGATATAAAATCATATTCTAAGTAAGAAGGCAACAATAGCTGTTTGTTTTTACGTATTTATTTTGAACGAAATCCACAAAGTCAAAAAAAATTTCTGACGAACCCTGTATAGTAAATCTGATATTCTAAATTGTAGTTTCAGCAGAAGCAGACGTTTTTATAAAGAATAACTTTTTCTTCTATACCTACCAAAGTTATTCCTCTTCCAAACTCTATTCGTGGACACACTGTGGATTTAAAGAAAGATTTTAAAAAACACTTACAATTCATAGTTCGTTAGATTAATTTTGACACCTGAAACTGTCATTTTAAACGCAGATCTGTCAATTTGGGACGAACGAAACGAAAGGGAATAATAGTATATAGTAGATAAAGTTTATCCAATTACTGGCTGGATACAGGTTACAATTTGAAAATAATCATAACAGAAACAAAAAATAAGGTAGGTCAGTTATTAATTAAAGGGTCCTGTCAATTGACGTA
This sequence comes from Polydrusus cervinus, assembly GCA_935413205.1. Taxonomy (NCBI): domain Eukaryota; kingdom Metazoa; phylum Arthropoda; class Insecta; order Coleoptera; family Curculionidae; genus Polydrusus; species Polydrusus cervinus. The sequence goes on along the minus strand of OW284510.1, from coordinate 102,534,058 downwards.
AAATTCGATTTGACAACCTTGTCATGTTGTCAAATGTTAAGAGGAAATCACCTGTAAAGACATTCGTCACAATTACAGGAGTCCCGCTAGGCAGCGCTAATAATCCTGACAGAATTGAAAAATATACACATAAATCAACAATATGACTCGCAACAAAAATTACGTCAGAAGCTGTGACGTGCATCCAGCCAGTAATTGTACGGACTTTACAATTCACACAATTAAAACAAGTCATTTTATTTTCAGCAAAATTGACTCCAAATTTACAAAATAAAACAAATCCAGTTAAAAACATTTGATAGCGTCATTTGAAATACTTTATTTAAAAAATTTCGTTACAGGGAGACGCCACTGATTTACGGGAAACAAGTCGGTTTCTCGGGGTTATTAAAGGTCTCCTCCCTATAATGTTGGGTTACATAAAGATTTTAAACAGTAATTAACTAACCAGCAACTTCAAATAATGTAACATAAATTACATTGGTAGGCTTATTTACTCACAATCAAAGTTGCCTGATTAGTAAATTAAGAATTAGGGTAACCGAGAAATATGATTGTGAGAAAATTATTTCTGCCAATGTCAATGTCAAAATTGCCGGTTAGTTAATTATTGTTATAGTTATTTATGTATCAAGGGAATGGATTTTTTTAATAAATTTTGATTTTGACCCTTTCAAAAAGAAAACGAAAAAAAAATTTCTACGGTCTCACTTTTTAAATTCTTCAATTATTTATTGAAAAAATAATTAAACAAATGCTTTCTAATAAAAACAAGCGGAAGAAGGCATCGACGTCACAACAAACCCGACAAATGGGCAACCCAGGATAGCCATTAATCTTATTTTAGACGTTACAAAGTTTTGTACCATAATATACTGGGTGTTACAAATTCGATGCATTAGCATTACTACACTGATAAAAATGAATTATAACCATTATAGGAATTCTTATGGCCATTATAAGAATATTTAATACTATTTGGGACAGCAATACGAGCTAATACCAGTTATACACCCGATATTGCTAGAACCAGTGCATAAGGATAACTAAAATATGTTATACTGTTTATATCACACGGATGGTAACCATGAAGGTTTATTCTATAGTGACTATAAAATACTTTATAACCAATAAACACACAGTTGAAAAAAAGTATAATCCAGTTTTATAACCGGTATAAAATTGTTTAGCTGCCAATATAAGACGATTTTATACTGTTTGCCGATTCAAATTTTGCGTTTGCGCATTCCCAATATTAATTTTTATAAATTTATCGATCACTTATCTCTTTACGCAAACTCCAAGCAACAAGCGAAATTTTGGACGATTGAATATTTTAAGTCCAAAAAATACTAAAGGTAAAGAAATGATATTTTACTATATTTATATTGGTATTGACAAATTTCATTTTTTCATTTTACCATGTAACTACTGCTATTTTTCGCTTTAAAACATGTGCAATCGTATGTCCAGAATTTAAAATAAACAGATAAATAGCCGATAATATAAAAAAATTAGTAAATAATAAAATTAGGTTAACATTTTAAAGGTATTTATTTAACTAAAAAAAAAAAAGTATTTACCCTCAACACTTTTTAATCAAGAAACAACGAAAAATCTGAGATCAGAAACACAGCTCTTACAAAATACTGATAATTTTACACCACCACAAATAAAGCTTAATAATAACCTCACAACACTGTTCACAAAAAATAACAAACATCTGAGACAACCCGCACAGCCGAACAAATGCATCGTAAAATACGTCGAAGTCTCCCCCACTCTTGCCAATTAAAAGAATGTTGCATAAGGGTAAATAAATGTTTAATATCAAATAATTTTTAATACCCCCAAAAAAGCGTTTTATTGTTGGTATAATCTTTATATTGTATAAAACACCATTTTTATTTCCAAAAAGAATGTTTTATTAAAATACATTCTTCAATTCTGGGCTTATATTCACAATTATTTCGTTTTATTGTCCGTATAAATAAAGAGGCAATTCTGTATGCTGTTCGTTAGTTAACTTTTTTGCTATAGTAATAGATTGTTAAATAGTGATTATTAAAAATGTTGCTACTGGTATAAGACTATTCTCAACAATTCTGTTTGTATTAGTCGATTTTGCTCTGTGTATTTCGGTACCTATAAGAAATAGAAAGTCGGTTAACGGAGGCAAAGTTGCATATTTCAATGCTGAATAATTTGTTAAAAGGAAAATGGGAAATTTTACGCACGCACCGTAGGCGAGTGCGCAAATCTCATGAGTAGAAAAAGTCATGAACGGCAGTAGAGTTTTGGACTTGCATTGTCTTTATTTGTTTAGAATCACTACGTTTCAACTGGTAAGTATCTCCAGTCGTCTTCAGGTGAATACTGCCGTTCAAGAAACGTCATTGTCTCCAACCTTTAAACAGACACTAGAAAAAGTCACTTTATGCACGAATTGCATATACTATTTCTTTTACTACAGGAAAATATATAATATAAATCAAAATACAAACACTTCATTTTACACACTAGTGCGTTATAGTGTATTACGTATTAAGTGTGATAAAAAGCACATTACGCACGAATGGAAAAATTGTAAACAAGCCGCGTAGCTGCGAGTGCGGTAATTACATGAATGAGTAATTGCTTTACAACACGCAAGAAGTACTATACTTTTTCTATGACTCTTACTTATAAATTAAAGATCGGTTTATAATTTATAAAGTATAGATTTGAACCTTAAATCTCAAATAATGTCACTGTCAAACTTTCAAAACGTAAGATAGATAAATGTCACGATTTGAGTGGTTTAAAGGTAACTTGATTGTTATACTAAGCATCACAATGCACAGTTGTGTTTTTATGCATCAGAACGCACAGTTGTGTGTTTTTACTCGTTACGCACAGTCGTGCGTGTACTTCCACTCCTTTGCACTATTATCACAATACGCGAGACGTATCGGGCAAGGGCAATTTTTTTTTTTTTTACGGTTCGCTGACTACGTAGGCTATCTTGAACCGGTCATCGACCACAAATGTGATCTACCGACTGGGGTGTGTGAAACGGCACCTTCATCCTACGAGATATCCGATCTCATCCGGCCTGTCCGGCGTGAATAGGATGGCTAGGTGTCGATTCATTTTACACTCTTCCCTGAGGCAAGAGCGCGCCGTGTTCCCAAGCGGTCACCCGTCCAAGTACTAACCGCGCTCGACACCGCTTAACTTCGGTGATCTGCGGGAACCGGTGCTTAATATGTCGACAGGCCCTTGCCCTCAATGGCAATTTGTATTGGCAAGTAGTTATTACGGGAATTTTCTTGCAAAATGCTCGTTCTGACAAATATTTTTTAAACTGACATTAAAATAATTTGTATTATTAGTTTAGAAATAGCAATAATTAATTTTTTTTTAGATCAAAAAAATTATGATTTTTTTAGAACAATCAACATTTTGGCCAATTTTGCTAAATTGCGAGACCATTTTCTTAAGACCAAAAATATTATTTTTTAGATATAACGTTGATGTGCAGTATAAAAAGTATTTTTACTTTTGGGAGATCCTATCCGTATTTAAAAAACATCATATCCTATTTGTTGAAGAACATAAAAAAGTGCCGAAAGTGCTCTTGATTTTTCAAAATAATAAGTATTTTATCGTAAAAAAATAAAAAGAAAACTTAATTTTTCGGATATTTTCGGAAACCATCGGACTTTTTAAAATTGTTTTTAACAAATTATTCTGTATTAAAATATGCAACTTTGCTTTTTTTAACCAACTCTCTATCTCGTATAATTACCGAGATAGTAATAATAATGCATTGAATTTGTAACACCCTGTATAGCCCCCATACAATTCTAGCAGAACATTTTTTTTCAGAAAAAAATTAGGATCTGAATTTGTGATAGTGCCAAACAGTAACCCCAATTTACAGACTGTGGGCATCGTTGATTATAGAACAAAGCAAGAGCCTATAAGACCTTCAGAACTAACCAAGAATGCACAAGAAGAGAGGCGCAAACAAGAGCGCCTACATAAGCCATCGCAGAGTAATACCGTTAATATATCTGGCGCACCTATGGTGGTTGAAGATTCATTTTACAATATTATTCAAAAGAAATCTCAGGTATACTTACGGAAATTTTATAATATTTGAGAAGATAAAATTTTAAGTTTACACGGAGCTACCTGAATTTTTTTAGTATTCTGTATAATAATTATCATAAAATATAGAATCACATTTTATTCCCTTTTTTTAGGGGTAAGGGGGAACCTTCTTAGGCACTGGGATTCTGCCTTTATGGCCTATGTCCAGTATTGTCGGATTTTTACCGACTAAATCCTAAACCTTACCTCTTCCTCCTTACCCGTGTCCTGGTACCACTCATCGCATATTGTCAAGACTCAGCTTTGTATTTTGCTTTATTCTGTTTTTGTTTTGTTGATATAAGAAACTATTGCCTACCAGGTTCTTCTATTTTCCATTATCAAGTTCATCATATCCTAATAGTGCCCTAAATCTCCTTCTATTTGTAAATTTAGCTGCCTCCTCTTCCTCTGCCACCTGACACACTCAAACAAAGTATCCGTTTCGCCGCAATAACTGCAAGATTCATCTTGGGTCTTTCCTATTCGTAAAGTAAAAGTTCTGAAAGAACCATGTCCCGTCAATACTTGGGTAAGACAGTAGTATGCTTGTATATGATTGCACTTAATCCCAATATCAATCCTTGGAATTATTTTCCTCCAGTGTGCACTAGTCTGTAGCTGATCCCATTCTTCTTGACATTTTTGTAGCGTCGTCTTCATCTCTTGCTTCTTTGGTTCCACCGTCCATTCTTCGGTGCGGTCTGTTTCTTTCCGCTGCCAGTAATGCTATTGGGGTCACAGCAGTAACTAACTAAGTAGCATTTTTTTTTAGACTTTGGTTAGGATTTGTCTGTATTTTGCTATTGCCATCGTGTCCTCCCAGACTGGTGCCCCATATAATATTACTGACTTTAATACATTATACAGCATTTTCTTCTTTTTACTTCCTGGTGGTTTTATGTTGGGTGTAATCCGCATGAGAGCCTCCGCTTTCAGGGCTGCCATTTAGATATGTTCCCTAAAAGTTTAATTTTCGCTTATTAGCTCTAGGTATCGGACGTTCTTTTTTGGCTCAATTTCAAATCTTATTACTAGTTCATTTCTGTCTTTAGCGACTATTACCAAGACCAGATCGTCTGCGAATGCCATTGTCCAAACTTCTTCTGGCATTTCGTCGCGCAAAACCTCGTCATAGTGTATGTTCTATATGGTTGGCCCGAGGACTGAACCCTGCGGAACGCCCGCAGTTACTTCTACGTCAATACCTTTTTTCACCTGTAACAGCCTGTCTTTTAGATAATTGTCTATTATTTTTTAAACGGAAAACATATCACATGCAGTACTTAAGCTTTTCCCCGTATGGTACCATTTTGTCATAGTGACTTTTTCTTCTATTATGTAACTCATAATAATTACCTAGGTTAAAAATTATTACTAGTAAAAAATCGAATACTTTCAAATTACATTTGATAATTGCAAATTACAGGTTAATAAATCCAGTCAATGCTGGTATCCACAGCATCACTTGTTAAATTCCAATGAAAAAACAACTGCAATCCTATTTAAATAAGTTAACATCGGGTTGTATAAAATTGTTCAAACTCCGCATGTGCACTCATCACACAGAGACCCTAAAAAAAGTATTCTACAACCTCGCTTTAAAGTCAATAAAGAAGCAAATATTTTGACAGTCTAAAACTTACATATAGGAATTCCAACCATGATGCGAACAAATCCGATATGAATTTATATTTAAAATTAAGGCAGTTGACCTTTTTTTTTAAGAAAACTGGAACGTTACGAGTAAAACTTTAATTTTAAAATTTCAAGTATCATCCCATTTTAGATCCGATTTACCGAATCAGAACTTGCCCAGAAAAGTAAACACAGAGTAAAAGAGGTGCTCGGGTTTCAAACAGGCTCGAACAGCCAAGAAACTGTGGCGAAAGTACAAAGTTTAACTCTTATTAAAGAGAAACCCTCGTCAGAAAACGCTATGGTAGTGCACGTTTCTGAAAATATTATTTCTGTAGCTGCAGATCAAGTCAATGTTGCAACGGCCATTGACGACAAAAACGAGGTATGGGAGGTAGAGTCAGGATTTTCCATTTTCAAGTCGCTAAACCCCGTTGCGTAAGTATTACGTCTTAAAAAATTTGAAATAAGATAAAAATTCAAAAATACAAAAATAATGTCGTGTTCCACTTTGGAAAATTAAACTTATAGAACTAGGAATTAACAACTTTGTGATATGTATGCTATTCTATAACAATCTTAATAAATATTACCAATTTTTTCAAAGATAAAGTTACCCGTTTGTAAATTGTATGTTTTCTAAAACAATACGAAATACATTTGGGTAAAGTGTATACTTATGCCCGTATTCTACGTAACGCTTCAAGCCGGCTTAAAATTTAATACAGCTTAAGTTGCTGATTTCGTATTCGCGGTCGCTATTTGGAGACTTAAGCTTAATTAACTTTAAGCCCTAAATAGTGCAGGCTTAACCACGCGTCTGCGCCGTATTTGACTTTTCTTTGCTCCTGTTGTGTAATATATATTCGTATTTTTCGAAGTGAAATATGAAAATAGAAGATGAAATATTTATTGAGAACGATGGAGATATTTTGGATGTTATAGATCTTGGATTTCCCAAAAGAATCTACGAACAAGAAGTATATTATCAACATCATCTCGTAAAAGTAGTTTTTGTGAGCGGTCCACCGCCAGTCAAAAAAATGTTCTTTTTCTCCTATGCCACTTTTTTACGTAGCTCTTTCTTCTTATTACAGTATAGTTTTTCTGGCTGATTAGCATCCCGATAGTTATTTGAAGGATTTACCGCATTAAAGTCTTCCTCAATGAATTTCCACACTTCCCGTTTTTTTTTTACGAAAGCACGGTCGGTTTATTTTTTGTCTTCAAGAGTTATCGCATATTTGTCAGCGATTAATCTGAATAGAAATGATTTTTCTAAATATGTAAAATTACAGCAATTTTTTTCCTCCATTTTAGCAGGAAAAGGAAAATTATGAAAGAAAGAAAATGTTATGTCATTTGAAATTTAAAAATGTTTTGAAAGCTAAGGTTATAAACCCCCAACACAAAGTTAGTAACGATAACACAAAGTAGGCGTAGATTGTCGTTTGTTGTTGCAGCCATTACCTCTTTAAAAAAGAAGAAAAGAATAACCGCATCGTTGAGTCTTCTTCGGGTCAGTGCTTCGCAGTTGTATATAATATGAGGCGATTTCGTCCTCTTCACCGCAAAGTCTGCATTCAAGTGTTTTCTTAAGTGGACTTCTAGACCTGAATCGAGAAAAAGTATTCTTAGCATTTTCAAATTTTATTAGTAATGCTTCCAATTTATATGCGTCGCTTGCCGTCATTTACAATGCGAAACGAGACTGTCGATATATTAGCTTTCTGATGATAGAAAATAATTTAGTTAGATTACTATATTTTATTTTTTGTTTTTTTTTTGGTAGCGCTGTAGCACTGCAGTGGTCCTCTTCGATAAATATTAGAAAATCCCTAGCAAGGTTTTGTTCCAACGCAGTAATTACCGCTTAAATTAGAATAATTTCGTTAATTGTATATGATTTACTAGTTAATATTATAGTAATAAGACCTCCTGTACTGATAAACTAATATATTGATGGAATGACTAGTCGAAAGGCGTATGACAAGAAATGGTGTCAGGTGTGGGGTAATTTTCGTCTAAATAATAACAACTTACCAATGGTGAGCACTCTGTTTGGATTATCCTATAGAAAACTAAAATGCATTAAAGCCGTATGACAAGTAATGGTATCAGGTGTGAGGTAATTTTCTTCTAAGTCATAATAACTTATCAATGGCAAGTGTATAGAAAACTAATATGCATTAACAAATGTTAATTGAAATTTTTAATGACAAAGGTAATTAATCTAAATTATGTTAACCGGTAATTAAAGTAAATAAAAAAGTGCAGATTTTTTTGAAAACCTATCATTGAATTATAATGACAGTTCTAAACGCATTTCATGCTAAAAATGTTAATCCGATCAAGCCACCTTGGCAGCCATACTTCTGTATGTCGTCCCCGATTGCGCCGTCACTTGCTTTTGAGATAAGTCTTTCAAGTAAAGATTTGAAGGAAAATTTCCCTTACGTGAAGAGATATACATATTACGGAAAGAGAACTATATTTTAATATATTTCTTAAATAGAATAATTCTAACGAAGTCGTATCTCCTGTACTAAGGAAAATGGTAATGTAGGGTTAAAAACAATAAGGAACAGTGGCGTAGAGAAACTAACCGGGCCACCTTGTTTGTAAAAAACCTATTTCTGCCAATGCCATTTATGCCACAGTTAAAGTTGCTGGTTAGTAAATTATCGTTAAAAATCTTTATGTAATCCGACATTATTATATTATGTATCTACATATCAATATAGTTTTATTTTTAACTTGAAAACCCGAACCCTAAAGAAGGTTAGAAAATATGAGCCCCCGAACATATTTTCTGGCTATGCCACTGCTTAAGAGCCTTCCATACTAGCTTAAAACGCGGCATCGTTTCCTGGCTTGTCTAATTGAAAATTTATCATATTTTGTATATAGACACAGGTCAAAAGGACTATCAAGAAATTTGAGACAAAAGGCACTGTAATATGAAGATATGCAAGAAATAATAGGGACTTGCAAAGGCAGGAACAAAGAAGAGATGCACGAAATGATAGGGACTTGCAAGTTTTATTGTGCGTGGAAGAAAATGATGGGAAGATCAGCACAAGGAAACTTGAGGATGACAGGATTAGATCACACCACAGTGTTACGAGCTTTTAAACGACATAAATATTATTCATACAAATATGAAAAGCACCAAGAGCTAAGAGATAGGGACGAAATACGACGACGGGAGTTTTGTTTTGGTATGATTGAAAGAGCAAACATGAATAGGGAATTTTTAAAAAACATTTGTTTCACTGACGAATGCACATTTACCTTAAACAATGAACCCAATGTTCAAAATTATCGATATTAGAGCAAAGAAAACCAACACAGGTTTATCGAAACAAGGACGCAATATCCACAAAAAGTTAATGTTTGGGCTGGGATTTTCGGAGAAAATATTATCGGGCCATTTTTTTTTACACGAAATTTAAATGCAGAATATTTTTTGGAACTACTTGAAGATCATATTTTACCTACTTTATATGATGCCGCCAGGGGAAATCAGGAAGTTTGGTACCAAATGGATGGCTGCCCGGCACATAGTACCCTGGCTGTCCGGAAATATTTAAAACCGTGCTTTTAATGGAAATGTTATTGGCTTAAATCATACAGTAAATTGGCCAGCCAGGTCTCCCAATTTATCGCCAAATGATTTCTTTCTCTGGGGCCATTTAAAAAACAGGATATACAAAGATAAAAAATACCCAAATCTAGACGAGTTAAAAAATGCTATTTCTGCCGAATGCAATAGAATTTCAGTTTACCAACTAGCGAATGTAAGAAGAGAATTTTATGATCGCCTCGGTTATTGTCTATGGAGGAATATTTGAACATCTTCTTAAATCCTAAAGTTCTAACAATTTAATAGAACCTACCTATTAATTAGTAAAATATTGAAACATGTAAAATGTCATAATTAACCTTGTAATTGGATACTTTATTTTAGTTTTATTCAGATTAATTTGTACTCATAAATACACCTTTAATATTTTCGATGTACGAGTTTTTATAACAATAAAGCACACATTTCAAAATGACAACTTTATTTGACAGTCATCTTTTACCTTGACTGGTGCCCGCAAATACAGGGCCATATAAAGGAGAAATAGTTAAAAAGAAATCGGCGATAACCCGTAAACGGGCTCATCAAAAATATAATATATAATAAGTTATTCTTTTGAATGTGGGTTTTAGTGCTCTTTAATAAACCTACATAGAATTGTTCTCTAAAATAATTAGGGATGCCAATAATTGACCCCATTTAAAATTACATGGGATTTCCATGTCTCGCTCGACAATGCAACACCCGGTATAGACACAGGTACAATATGCGCGATGTGGTGGAAATGCACTATTTGTTCGTAATGACTGATCGACTACTGTTTGCTCTTAACATTAATATTTTAATATATTGTTGTTACGGGTTAAAATTGGTCTTTTATAAGAAATAGGTATGTTGACATAAATTATCAGGTTTTTCATTTTTGGAACACGGTGTATATAAGTTTTCAGATATTGTTTTGCCATTTGGGACATTCAATTTTAATAGTATATAAATTCTTTAAATTAGTTTACCAAAATTATTGTCTATTTTTCATTTACAGCAAAAAGTACATATTTTGTACTCGTAACCTCTCGAGTCCCAATTTAAAGATTATAATATAGTGGGAATTAATTCTTTCATGCCACCCAGTATATATATTAAAGGTATTTACCTACCTAGAGGCCGAGTGCCAGTTATTACGTTCATTTATCTTTATCCTTAAGAGATTTGCCCTTTTTGTTGTATTGCTGGCTTGAATGTGTTTTGATGGGCTCTCGGTATTTTTGTGACATAAGTTATGAAGGCTTTCTACATTGATTAGGGAATCGATGTGAGATATGTTTGCTTGCCTTCTTTCGGAATCATGGATGTTATACATATTTTTATATCGATTTTTGATAACAATTAAATTAGGTCACTAGTATTGAAATTTTGACAATCAGCTGTGTGAAATAGTCGAAAGAGTGACACTTGTCAGTTGGGACAGTTGACGTACAGGCGTACCACACTAGCGGGGTTGTGGGCGCTCTGAGATTGAAAGGCGATTTAAGCCAGGATTTTCGAAGGGGATTTTGGAAAGTCATTGGTAGTCATGTTTTTATGAATAGGTTTCTTACTAAGATTTTTTATGATGGGTCTTATGGACAGTTGGTACTAGTGGATTTGGGTTTTTTTTGAGAGTTTTGCCTTGCTTCTTTCCTTTTTAAACCAAGCCATGGGACAAGGCGGATGGGCCGTTAATGTATGATACCCATAAGTTTGGATTTTTGGTAATTTGGGAAGGCCTTTAGATGTGCCGATGAAGGGTTAACGTGTCCAAGATTGGAAGAGTCTTTTTGGGAATTTTTTGGTGACTCCTTCCACGGCGTGGGCCGATTATGACCGCAGTGTGCAACCACATGGCTTTGTGGGTTTAAAAGGCAACCTCCTTTTAATTAAGGGGTAAGTTTTTTTAGGTTAAGTTGTAACCTCATGTATAATAGATTTTTTTGAAATAAGTTTTTGTCTGCTTAAAAATGCAGAAGTGTGATTTTACACATTGTGAATAAAGTATTCGATTTTAGGGTTTTTGGGTAAGGCGTACAGACGTACCTTTCCTTTCTTTTTTTTGGTGCCGATATGGAATAATGGCTTAATGTTTTTTTTGGATCGGATATAAAGTTTGGGGCCAGTAGGTTTTATGGTATAACCTTGTGGCGAGTATTTTGGGTGTACGGATGCCATGATATATTGAATCTGGACGTACTATTCAGATGATGGACTTTTGGGATGTTTAGGACCATGTGCTTGTGAGCCAAGGGGTTACGAACAGCAGGGGTTGTTTGTGGTTTTACAGCTAAGTGATAACTTATTAAGTATATATATGCCAAAACTTTTAGTACTGACCTCTTGAAGGGTATGTAGTTTTCCTTTTTAGAAAATTCCATCGTTTCGCTGTGATCATACGCTTCAACAGTGTGAGTGCTAACTGTAACCTTTTATAATGCTTTCGGCTACGCACCGGGAACAATTTCTGAGGGAGTCTTTGTTTTAGTAGCAGTCTATGCTTGGGCTATTTGGCCTTGTTTCATTTTGGTGGCTTCGCTCAGAATTGTTCGGCAGTGCTAGCTGACTTTTCCAAATTTCTGATAATAATTTTCCACTGAATACGGTTTAATATTTTAACAGTTTTATGGTAATATTTTGGAATATCGGTCCTATTTTTTTTTATAATTACGATTATTGAAACTATATGGTGTAACACCCAGGATAGTGCATTAAACTGATATTTTCTTATTTATGATATAAACCTGAGTTTGTAAGGGCGTGGCTTTTGTCGACAAACGTTAACGTTTACCTCTAGAGTGTTAAGAGGTACCCCAGGTTTTATTTAGCTCACATTTTACAGGTGATTAACTCACAAAAGTGTCCATGTTGTAAATATTTTGTAAATTTGATAACATGGGAAGGTCATTGACCTCTTCCTTTTAATGATTTTGACATTTTAAATTCCACATTAGAATTTTTACTTTCTCCAGTGTTAAGCACATTCATAGGTAGTATATCTCTTTATGATTTTTTTTTATAAGTAACTTCATGCGTTTACCTAGTATATTTGACATGTCTTCGCACCAGTGACCTTGTGGAAATTCTGGAACCTAGCCTACGTTGAAATTGTATTATCTTTCATTTACCTAGGTTCTAGTCTATGTGGCTGCCTTGTGAATTTGTACAATTGATTTTAAGGTATTTATGAGGTAGTCGCCGTCACTGTGCGAAGCCCTGTCAAAACAGTTTGACGTTTAACATTAAATTCAATTTTTGGTAATCATTTTAACATTTTGCTTCTTCAATCTTAAAGTCAAACTGGCTAGCATTTCTTTGTACATAACCATTTAAATAGTAACTTGTATTAAGCTAACCTCACTGAGGCGCTTTTGTTATTTCATTGATTTTGTAGCAGGGGCTTACCTTCAGGTTCGTTTCCTGACTCCAATCAATAAATAAATATATTGGCCTCAATGTGTTGATTTAATCTAGTGTTTTATTTTTGAAGAATAGCTTTCGAGCTTTGCTAACACTGAACGATTTAAATTAATCACCGGACTCGTCTTATAGTTTTTTTTCCTGATTTTTTTTTATAACTGGGGCCAGACCTGATAACATTTATGGGCCACTAAATATAAAATAAAATTAAGGTGGCGCCTTTGGATTTGACAAATAATTATAATTGATAGTGACTTGCTATAGACGTTTCGAGATTATAAATATAGAATAAAATAGTCGAGCCACCCCCTGAGATGAGCTAGCGTTTCGAGAGTACCTTGAGCAGCGTGGATCTTAGGGCGATTATAGGTAGGTGCTGATTGGGGGTATTCTTGCAGGGCGTGTTTGGGGGTCTGCTGATTTGAAGGGGGTTCAAAGTTCTTATTACCGCCCTATTTGTTATACTTGTATTTTTTATCAGCGACACCCAAACGTTGGGATTTTGCTTGGATAATGTACCCATTTTATTTTCGATTTCCAACATTTTAGTAGTTTTATACCCAGCAAAACCCGAGTTTTTTCATTGTTATAGAAAATATTAATGTGTAATCCTAAAATGACGTCAAATATATTTTTAGTTATTCTCCAAATCACTCTCGAATAAAACCACAGATGAGTGATATTTCATATGACAGACGTTTAATGGAATTGCAAGAAAAAGAAAGATTAGAGTCTTTGTGTGGTAAAACAAGTAAATGTATGGATTTTCTCAACACCATCGAATTCTCGAAATTATTCATTACAAATACCATAGAACAAGCCAGAGGTATGTTAACCTGTACACGTTTTCACTAAATTCATTTTTAGTGCGTAAAGTGCCATGATAGCTATTTACATACCAAGGGAGGAAAATAGTTATATTCCTCCTGTGATTAGTTTGATGCCCGCTGCCAAACTGAAGGCACTAATATCCCACGAAGGAAACGTATTTTTTTCCTTAGGTTTTTCTCTACTACTACTAGTTTAACCGTTTCAATTTTACAGGGCGCCAAAGTAGAAAAAGAATATTTTCAATTATTATAGTCTATTTCAGAAAGGTGTAAAGTAATAAAAGCTTATTAGGTAAGCAAAATTCTTTATTTTCATCAAGTGCAGGTAGTACCACCCGGCATTGGGTCATGGGTCAATTTATGGGTTTTGCCCATTGACAACACTAAAAATGGTGTAACAAAGGCATGCGTTATGTACCTAGCATTAGGTACACCTATTTTTTATTAAACATTATAAAAAAAAATACAAAAAATACATTATACAGAAATTAAGTTATAAAAAATCATAATATTCTTCGTCATCTCAGGAACTGTCATTTCCTCTTGACGTAATAATTAACGGGTCAATGGTCCGATCGATGAGGTGGTCAAGATCCTACATTCTCTCCTCTTCTTTTCGCTAGTTCTCTGGTGTCACTTCCTTAATGGCTTGATCAAACAGTAGCATAAAGTCTTTCATTTTGAATGTCGTGTTGTGTCTTGCTACCAATTCTTTCACTTGCGCTCATATAAGTTCTATAGGATTTTGTTCGCAATGATATGGCGGTGTGCGCAGCACAGTTATACTATGTTTTTTCAACTATATCTTCCACGGTATATTTATTTCATAAAACGATGTTTGTGTAAATTTGCTATAGTTAATAGTTCCATCTTTGCCAACATATCTTCTTTTTTTCTTTGGTTAGTTATCATAAATAATTTAATGCACAAAATTTACCTGCGCCTATGGCCGACACCGATATTGAGCCGAACTGGACGGAATTTCCCATTTTATTACTCTACAAATTTCTGAAATATAAATAGATAGATAATATCAAAAACGATTCAATTTAGTCATATTTATGGAAATACGGAAAAATAGTGAAATTTCAAAGAAAATTTAAATATTACAAAAAATGACGAGATAAACTATTGCTTATTAAAAATCTTAAGAACCTTAGAGGGAGAATATTTTTTTCACGATCGAAAATTGTTACGACAACCTTTGGTTGTAAAATTTGCTTTTGCTTAATGTATTATGACCGCCATGACAACAAGCTAAATCTGCTCTTGTAGTCAGTACTTATATCTGTCATCTTCTAGAAAGCCATGTGCATAATGTGTGGCAATATGGAGAAGCCACAAAAGTACCGTCACGTGTGATACCGTTGCCAAGAATCACCACCCGATTCTGGTCCACAATCAAAAGCATTACAAAAGAAGAAGGTATCTTTCTTATTGAAAAATACATTATCCATTATAATGATTTTACAGAAGATTGGAAATATACCATATTTTTCGAAGGAATTCAGGATGACCTAGCTAGCTCTAATTATTTTTATGTGGTAATATACAGGGTGCCTCAGAAATGCAGGGTGTACCAACTATGCCTTTTTTTAAATGGGATACCATATAATTATGTAACGGTTTTATTTTCTGGTGCTAAATTATATCCTAATAATTATTAAATATTATACACTTACCCAGTCCTTCACAATTTAGTTTCTAAAATAAAACAATTCGTCACTACTAGGATACTTCAACATATTTTGACTACCTTGTAAGCTAACAGTTAGTGGTTAATGACTAGTATTGTCTCCTGACTGTCTCAGCTTCTTGGCATCCTTGTGTACCTAAAAATAATTTCATTCTTCTTCTTCTGCTGCATATCCATTAATGGATGTTTGCGATCACATTTGTCCCTTCTTCCCTATTACGTATGGTATTCATTAGTTCTTGCATTGTCCTCAGTCCCGTCCACTGCCTGACAATTCCTCTCTTTCCCTCAATCTTCCCCTCAATTGTCAATTTTACGTATAACGTGGCCGAGGTATGCTGTTTTTCGACGTTTAATGGTGTCCAATAGTTCGCGGTCTCTATTGATTATTCTCAAGACCTCATCATTGGTTCTTCTTGCAGTCCATGTTATCTTTAGTATACGCCTATAGAACCACATCTCGAATGCTTCCAGTTTGTTCATAGTGCTCACCTTCAGTGTCCATCCCTCCATACCATAAAGCAACACTGTCCAGACATAACATTTGACGAATCTAATTCTCAAGCCAAGATCGAAATCAGTATTGGTGAGCACTTTTTTGAATTCATGAACGCACTGCGGGCATTCTCGATCCGGCATCTGATTTCTGTGTCTGATTCCCAGTTTTCACACAGCCACGTTCCTAGATATTTAAATTTATTTAATCGTTCTATTGGTTGATTGTCATATGTTAAGGCTTGAGTTTTGATATTCTTGTGGCTTTCGAGCAATTATAATGAATTTAGTCTTCATGGTGTTGATATTGAGACCCATGTTCTCACTGCATTCACCGACAATCTCAAGCATATCTCGTAAATCTTCCATGTTATCTGCAATCAGAACTGCATCGTCCGCATAACGAATATTGTTGACCCATACACCATTCACCTTAACGCCCATGTTGCGTTCTTCTAGGGCTTCCTGAAAGATGGCTTCAGAATATAAATTGAAGAGAAGTGGGGAGAGAACACACCCCTGTCTCACCCCTCTACAAATTGGTCTTGTTTCTGTGCGATCGTTACCAACTCTGACGTCAGCCATTTGGTTCCAGTATAGGCTTTGAATGCAACGGATGTCTTTTGGTTCATTAAATATTATTATATAAGGTAATGTTAGTACAGGTCAGTTATACAATTGAGAGTTTAGAGATACGGTAATAGTAAATGTGTTAATAATTAAGCCTAATCTACCTGATGTGTAGTAGTACGAAACACTATCTTAGGTGCAGTGTTCGTCACTAGTCCAAGGAAAGCCTTAGTGTTCTTATGATTTCCTAAAAGCTTCTTAAGCCATTGCCTTAACGGCGCAGTAGTAGTATCGGTCACTAAAATTATGATACAGTACATCAGCAAAACATTGATGGACACTTTGTGGTGAAAAATAAGAGGTCATTGATTTTAATAAATTACCTGCTGTTTTCTTAGGTAAAGACATTATGTAGTCTAAGTTAAACATTTATTAATGAGTAAAGTAAAGGTAAAATGTAATGTTATTGTTTTGGGAGAAATTACTAAAATGTCAAAACCTAGTGTCAAAGTTTGTTGGTTAGTCAGCCAAAAATCCCTAGAAATACCGACGCCGAATTTACCGCCTTTTTCAAGGAGAAAAAGACTAGAGTTGGGATGTAGCCTTTGTGCAGTGTGCATCTGAAAGGTACCCAATTGTGCTATTTTTGCAGATTTTTTAAAAGTAAGTTGAGTCCTTGTTGGAAAATTGGTAGCAGATTGTTTCCTGTACCAATCAGGCCGAATTTGACCATTGTACTTCCAACAAAATGGAATAATCTCCGCTTTCTGCTTTTTATTCAACCAAAAGGCCACACAAGATCTCCGGCCTTCTTTGTTTTTTCTTCTTTGGTTTCTCTTTACATTTATCTGAGTTCTTCATGAAGTTACATGCTTCATCGTCCTGGCTATGAGTCCATTCTTGCCAAATGAAGTAAACTAGCCTCAGAACTCCACACCTCACGGGTATGTGTCCGGCTTAGTAAGCTACCTGCGACTAGCCCTTGCAGTTTTCTGTATCTTACCATGCTTGGAGTACTTTCGACGAACCTGGTCCCCTCATCAAGCCGTCGATTATCAGGTTATTTGTGTTTGTGATGTCCAATTTTTGATATGACTTTATAATGTCACGTTAGGGCCTCGGCCAATTATTTAAAGTTTCTTCATTACAGTATTGCGTATATTTGCTCACTAAACTCACTTTATAACGTATAATTTCACTTAATTAATGTAGTATGTTGCTGCAAAATTACTTCACTTACATATAGTGTTACACTTATAAAGTCTTTAGGTTGTATAATGCACACATGTAAACTGGAGTAAAATAGGACTATTTACACCAAGTCTGTGGTATTTATCGTAGCTACCGTGTTAATAATGTTATATTAACATACACAATTAGATAAATTCATCTCTAAAACAGTAGAGCTTATAATTTATGACCACATTTAACTTAAACTATACCTAACCTATAATTTCTCTGGAATTTCTTTCTTCTTTTTAGCTGGTATCTAACACGGCTGTCGACTTTTGAAAGGTCGTAAGTGTTGGAGCAGATTTCCACAGAGAAGATTAGGTGGTATAAGGGTGCTTCCACTCTGGGGCCCCAATGAATAACATTCATAAAGATAATATAATTGATTGCCATTAAGCGTTATTGGGTACTTTCAACAAAAGAGGTAGGCACCTGTATATCTTTGATGTGGTGATTAAAGCGAATTGTTTTGAATTTGTGTTTCCTTAAAATAATTTCCTGTTTTCCCCGATACAACCAATCACTGCCTTGACCATAAGGCCACAAAGCAGGTGGCGCCTTTAAGTAATTTAACCCACACCACTCTTCGCTGAAGAGCTAGTCGGCGCCCTAAAAGGTAGTGATTGCTAATAGGTAACGCGGTTTAAAATTGTTTGCAGAGATATCGCTACTCCTCCCTTCTGAATAAATAAACCCGATAAAAAGAATTATTTTACAATTACATTATATTATTCGAAAAAATTGTCCATTTTCTCAAAGAGACCAGAGTAACAATATAAATAAGAAGACAAAAATCACAATCATATTATGATTAAGACCATGACTTTGTGATTTTTGTCTTCTTATTTATATTATATTATTTTTTAATTTCCCACAAAAATCTACATTTATTTTGTGTAAAATCTTATACAGTGTGTCCACGGATAGCGTTTGGAAGAGGAAACACTTTTTTATTAGTAGGTATTTTTATAAAAATGTCTGTTTATACTCAAACTGCAATTTCGAATATCAGATTTACTATACATGGTTCGTCTGAATTTTTTTTTTGGATTTCGTTTAAAATAAACTTATGTAAAAACAAACAGCTATTGTTGCCTTCTTACTTAGAATATGATTTTATATCTGGCCAAATAACGATTTTGTTGTAAGAAAACTATTTTTCTTTAAAGTGGTAGATTTTTGTGACCCAATTTGGTATTCAATGAAGGTAGTTTGTTGGGAGGGGTCAAATAAAACAAGGAAACCAATTAGTTTTAATACCGACGTCTCGACGTTTATAGCGTCATCCTCAGAGCACGAAAAAGACAGGTTTCCCTGGTCAATGTTATATTCAGGAAAATACAAATAAGCATTTTTTAATTTTCAAAGGGTTTCTCTGCTGGATTGTTCAGTTGATGACTAAAAATTGATTGAAACTAATTGGTTTCCTTGTTTTATTTGACCCCTCCCAACAAACTCCCTCTATTTTTCTTTGTCCACTTTTGAAGTATATTTATTAATACACATTATCATATTTCTTTAATTTATTCAATCATAAATTATAAAAAAAATTTAAAAAATGTCTGTCCAACCCGGTCCAACCCTATATAGTTATCACAAATCTGATATTCGAAATTGTAGTTTTAGCACAAGCAGGCGTTTTTATAAAGAATTAATTTTTCTTCTATACCTACTAATAAATAAGTTTTTTCTACTGACGTTTTATAATAACCTCTTTTTGATTGTCATTATGGTTTTTTAATAACCTCCTTTTAGGCGCAGCGTGCTTAAAAAACTTTTAAGCGCGTTACCAGGAGCAACGTGCTTAAAAGTAATGCAGGTAATTATTTACAATTAAAACGTAACCACAGACTAGGTATAATTTAATTTTTTTTTGGCAAGTGTCAATTTTTGAAAGGGGCAAATGAAACATAATAATATAATAAAATGTTAGTAAAATAAATTAAGTTTTTTATTATAAAACCTCAGTAGAAAAAATATTGTATACAACTCGTTACGAAACAATGTCTTTTAGTCACTTTGACGTGTTGTCCAACTCGGCTTCGCCTCGTAAGACAATTCACGTCGCGTGCCTAAAAGACACTTATTTCGTTACTTGTTGTATAAATAGCTATTTCCTGTTCCAAACTCTATTCGTGGACACACTATATGTATAAATTCAATTGTTTTTGAGATATTGACGTTTAAAAGATGCCATTTTCAAATTTTGACAGGCTGTTACATTGGAACGGTTCATTTTGGAGAAAAATGGTTTTCACTTCCCTATCTTAGTTTCTTATTCTCAATCTAAAAGTTACAACTTTCGGTTTAACATGTTAAACCAAGACATGGTTTTGGAAGTTGTAACTTTTAAATAGAGAATAAAAATTAAGACGGGGACGTCAAAACCATTTTTCTCTAAGATGAATCATTTAAATGCTACAGCCTGTCAAAGTCTGAAAATTCCACATTTTAAACATCGATATCTCAAAAACAATTGAATTTAGACATTTTATACAAAATAAGCGTAGATTTTTGTAGAAAATT
This sequence comes from Polydrusus cervinus, assembly GCA_935413205.1. NCBI lineage: Eukaryota > Metazoa > Arthropoda > Insecta > Coleoptera > Curculionidae > Polydrusus > Polydrusus cervinus. Next base: position 102,513,900 of record OW284510.1, on the reverse strand, counting down.
AGAAAATAATATAATATTTCTATATAATTATGTCATCCTATTTAAAAAAATTATATTTGGTACACCCTGCATTTTTGAGGTTCTGAGGTCTGAAATGTCAGTGAGGGCTGGTGAGCCTGCCACATCAATAGTACTGACTGAAGCCGATCAGGATTTATATTCTTACTTCAATCGCTTTAAAAATAAGAATAGAGACCGTTATCAGTTTTAATTGGTAAGGCAGGCGGGGTTATAGCACCGTGGCCACACCTCACGAGCCGTCACTGGTAATGTTAAAGGAATATTTAAGACAAACTGACAACAATGTTTCGTTTCGATGCAATATCACTCCGCTCCGGTGGAATATCTTTTAATTACATTAAAAAATCAATCTTCAAAACGCCCTGGATAAGTTTATCACCCTGTTCTACAACATCTTGCAGCAGTAGCGTGCAATGCTGTTTTAACCAGGGTAGACAGAAATTGTATTTAAGACAAAAATTTACCCTCCGTAGCATTCACGCGTCTAAATTTCAAATTTTGTCACAAAATGTCATGTTTTTAAGTTTGTGGAGAGAACACGGGCAGAAGAAGAATAAAACGACATGATTTGTAAATGAGTTCAACACGGCGGTCTTTACGTAAAAATTCTTTTAAAACATCCTCTTAAAAATTGGTTTTGAGTTTTAAATCCTGCAAAAGGTCGTTCTTCAGAGAGATTATGATTAATTCACTTAAGCGTGTCTCTCCCTGTGTGTCTCGTAAATAGATATGCATTTTTTTTAATCCAGAAAAGGATCGTTCTACAGACGCGCTGCTAGCCGGAATAGTAACAATTAACGTCTCCATATTTCTTTTTTTCCCGAAGCCCGACGCCGACGACGCGAAATCTAGCAAAAAAACACTAATTATAAATTAAAAATCTATCATCCACCTGATTAAACCAATGTTGTCAATCAGCAAAAATTATTTTAATTGTCGCAAAAGTGCTTCTTATTTTACGATACCTTATCCGTTATCCTTTTAAAAATGTCTTAACTAAACCAATTAATAATAAAAATTATAGAGGCGTGTTTCATATTTAATATTGAGAAAGCGAAGTATTTTCCAAACTACGGTAAAACTTGAAGATTGGCAACAATGCACTTACCAAACGCGCGTTTTCTTGGCACGGACTGATAGATAAAGGAAGGCCGGAGGTTGCGACTGGTTTATTTGTTACATCTCTTTCTACCTTACTGCCTACCGGCTCACTCGCTTGCTTTCACTCGTACAAAAATGCTTTTGCTTTTGCATAAGACGCTAATGTCCAGCGATATCCTTATTTTTAGAACCGTCTTACAAAATGCTTATACAGGGATCTAGTTCACAATATCAATAATCAAAAAATGCGTTCGTGGAAATTATACCGGGTGTTGCATCGTCGAGCGGCACATAGGAAATCCCATGTAATTTTAAATGGGGTCAATTATTGGCTTCCCTAATTATTTTAGAGAAAAATTCTATTTAGGTTTATTAAAGAGCACTAAAACCCACATTTAAAAGACTAACTTTAGATATTTTTGTAAGCCCGTTTGCGGGTTATCGCCGATTTCTTTTTAACAATTTCTCCTTTTTAGTCAAGATAAAAGATGACTGTCAAATAAAGTTGCAATTTTGAAATGTGTGCTTTATTGTTATAAAAACTCGTACATCGAAAATATTAAAGGTGTATTTATGAGTACAAATTAATCTGAATAAAACTAAAATAAAGTATCCAATTACAAGGTTAATTATGACATTTTACATGTTTCAATATTTTACTAATTATTAGGTAGGTACTATTAAATTGTTAGAACTTTAGGATTTAAGAAGATGTTCAAATATTCCTCCATTGACTGCTAGACAATAACCGAGGCGATCATAAAATTCTCTTCTTACATTCGCTAGTTGGTAAACTGAAATTCTATTGCATTCGGCAGAAATAGCATTTTTTAACTCGTCTAGATTTGGGTATTTTTTATCTTTGTATATGACAACTTTATTTGACAGTCATCTTTTACCTTGACTGGTACCCGCAAATACGGGGCCATAAAAAGGAGAAGTAGTTAAAAAGAAATCGGCGATAACCCGTAAACGGGCTCATCAAAAATATCTAAAGTTATTGTTTTAAATGTGGGTTTTAGTGCTCTTTAATAAACCTAAATAGAATTTTTCTCTAAAATAATTAGGGAAGCCAATAATTGACCCCATTTAAAATTACATGGGATTTCCTATGTGCCTCTCGACGATGCAACACCCGGTATAGGATTAATTTTTCGGTCCTTTATTATTAGTTATTATATCAATGTAGAGATAAATTGCCAAAGCTGGATTAGACGGATAAAAACTAAAATACAAAATTGTTTCTGTTTGTTTTATTGGTCCCAGGCAATGCTTGTTTGCGTATATTGTATGCACGCCACTGCCTTACAGCGCCCATGTAGAATTGGTTCTACTATCGAACTATACTTATTAGTCAATAGGTAATTTTGAAGTAGGATATTTTAGATACCTGAAATAATTAACCAGTACACAATTTTTTTCAGGCTAATTTTAGTCTTCCAACAAAACTGTATCCCATTGCTCAAGTAACCGTCAATCTCTTTTTTAAAATGGAAGTCAGCAGAGTCATCCCGCCTGTGTGTCCAGTAAAGGTAATTTTTGAAAAAATGAACATTAAAATAGTACCTAGTTGGTACAATAAGATATGTCTCAGTCGGAAGATTGAGCATCCTATCTACGGCATGCGGCATCGTACTCAATTTACTTCCTTGTGCAATATACGGGTGTCCCATTATGGTTGGCCACCAGCCGTATCTCGGAAACTACTGGGCATAGAAACTGGGGGAAAAATGATAACTAAAGTGGCCATGAGAAAATCCTGGAAATAATTTTTAAGTTCCGCATTTTGCCGGAAGAGGGCGTAATTTTTAAAATTTTACATATCTCCGAAAATTCCACATTAAGGTATATCTTTGGTAACACTATTAAAAAGCTTGGACAATTATGCATCATTTGGTCTTATGCTCATTGGCGTACCGACTTTAATAAGAGGGGGGGAGGGGAAGCTGTTGAAAGTTTAATCATTTAAATAGCTGTAACTTATAAACGACTTATCCGATTTTAGCAAACTAAAGACTGTTTGTAAGAGATATGTATGCACTTTCACCAATCGTATTTAGTTATCCATAATAGTTCTCAAAAAAATGCTAGAATTTGTAATAATAACACATTTTTTGATTTTACTCCGAAAAAATAAATCATACGGTATAATTTTAATACCATAATCGAAAAGTAGATGAAATTTGCTAGAAAAAATATTTAAACCTCAGCTCTATATCTCCGTTTTTAAAACTTTAAATGAAGAAGCGTTATATATTTTTCAGAAAAAAAGTGGGACGCCACTGATATTTTTCCATGTGGATATTATATCTAATTAGCCTGGTCAATTCTGCATAAAAATGATATCTTGCATTTTTCTCCTCAGGCACGCCGTTCTTAATTAAAATAATTAAAATAAATTAGGCGGGCGGAAGCTTGCCTATTAAAAGAAGGTGGTCATTTCCAACAATTTTTATGAAACAAAATATTTCATTATCAATGTTAATAATAATAGAAAAGAAGGTTTTTTAGCGGCAGGCGGACAAAGTAGTGCATCTATCCTTTGCATTACACAGGGAGGCCAAAGGTAATGGGTTCCCTGGGGCACAGGTAGACAATGACAGGCTGTTTCGTTCTTATTAGAACTCATCGGAAAGCCATAACCTGTAAGCGACCCCCAGTACAGCGAGACTATGCTTTCAAGGCATTTTTAAGAAATAAAAACGCGATGAAACCCCAGTAACGCCATCTATAGGAATCAACTCAATGCAAAAGATAGTCGTGACGAAGCAACAATAAACCAAATACGTTAGGCCAACACACCAGTATAGGCAACATTTATCGCATCCCCCAATTTTTCTACGGATTTGTAGATTCAAATAAGTTCGCGCTGCAGTATACGCACTGTGCGCTGCCAACCCGTAATACAATGCCGTGTTTTTAAAATAAAGTAAGTAGTAGAGTTTAGTGTACTACTTTGTCCGCCTGCCGCTAAAAAACCTTCTTTTCTATTTAATTATACGGACACTAAACTCTACTACTTTATGTTAATAATATTAATAAATAGTAGAGCTAATTATGGTATAACTTTACTATATTTTTGTTTATAATGTAGGGTCCAAACTACTTTAAATTCCAGTAGTATTATAAATATTTAAGAATATAATAATTTATTGTTTTAAAAAAATGTTGGAAATTAACGAAGGTTTGTTTGCAGGTTAGATTTACTATTGAAGGATCAAGTCATAGAATTAATCCAGACACATTTGTTTTAAATGATGACGTGTTGTGCAGAGTACTGGACACCAAACTTAAAATTTTTAAGGAATATACCATTTAAAATTTTATATAGATGAAATGAGTACCTAAGAGCGGTTGTGATTGGCCATACCAGTTTATTCTTGACCCAAAAGACTTTGTTCTTAGTTAAAATCAAATATCCCAAATAATGTGCACTCCATGGGTAATTTCGTTATTATTAAAGGTACCAGTGGCCCAGGGGGGGGGGGGCTCAGTGGACGTAAAAGTAGGACATATTTTTCTGGAGAGAGGAACAATCGAGACTACATGTATTTCATGATATTGTAGCTAGTGAAGAAGGCGAAAAAGCGCCGCAGGTGAAAAATTTTGGGGGCCACGCCCAAAGTTCGATTAGAATTCACCTAACTACTATCAAATTTCGAAAATTAAATTATTACCTCTCCCCCTCTGTATCGTTAGATTAAATTTGTTTTTGTAAGTTTTTTTTTACTTTTTTTTTTAAATATTCCGAGCTGGCTCTTTATTTAAAAAAAAAAACATTTTTCATATTTGTGAAAAATATTGGTGTCAATCCAAAATTTTAACATAAAACGTATGTATGACTCTAACCAGCGTGTTTCGGGCTCGGTTTTTCATGATTATTAATAAAGTAAATATCGCTCTTCACGCCAAAATTGATGATTTTTTCAGAAATCGTGTATTGAAGGAGCGTTGATCTAACAGCAGTTTTTGGTGCAAATGCTTAGGTTTTTAAATACTCCTTCTTAAGTGCCGTTTTGTATAATCATAATAAAGCATTCTCGTTTCTTCCTGCACTATTTTTTTTCCATAAAAAATGTTTCAATTACATTTTTTACTTTTTAATTACCTAATTGCTGCAGCCCGGCAGCCCCCCCCCCCTAAATACGCCACTGACTGGTGGGCATTCCATTTGAATCATCCTGTATAGAAAACTATAATATAATAATGCAAAATGACAAAAAAATACTTTCGGAGGTCAAGGGAGGAACTTTTAATTAGGTTTATATTCATATTTATAATTAAAACAAACAAATAAAGATGGATAGTTGTAATGTAATCTTACGTTGTCTCTTTATTGAACGATGATGCATGGGTAAAGATTCATCGAGACTACTGTATATATTTTGGGATTGAGAATATTTTTTTTTATATCAGGGTAACAAAAAGTACACTTCCGCGCGCAGAGTTTTGAAAAAATAGTTCACATTCTAGAGTCAAGAATATTTGGAAAAAAATGGCATACCTAAATGATAAATGGGGTGGATTGAAATTGCATTCGAAAAGTGTAACGAACCAGAAAATGTAGTATTTATTACTAAAAATAACATTCTCTATAAATGATAGCAGAGTTTTGGACTTGTATTGTTATTTGCTTTTTAATCACAACGTTTCAACTAGTAAGTATATCCAGTCGTCTTCAGGTGAATACTAAATAAGTATGGTAACTACATCTCTAGGGTGGCAGCACCTGATTTTTTAGTCTCTTCTTTAGTAGCGTATTGTTTCTATGTTCTTTAATCCTTATTTCCAGTGGTCTTAGCTCACCAATATAAAATTGGCCTTATCGCAGGGATCTGGTCATATATAAAACCAATATATTGCTAATGTATGCACTTAGCCTTTCGCTATCCAAGTCTTCTATGTAAATTGTATGTCCCGGAGTGGGGGCACGCGCAATATGAAGTATAAACAAGAAATTTTGACCAGCTGATGCATCGAGATAAAATAAACAAAGAGGCGACATCACGTGACTAAAAGTGACCCTACCTGCGCCATATTGGTACGACACTTATATCATTCGTGTAGTCAGCTGATCGATCTGTCATAATCTAGGTGGTTTTAGATTTTATGAGAATTATTTCAGTTTTTGGGTAAAACTATTGCTACTGTGTGTAGATATTAATTATTTCTTATGCCGTGCGAAGTTTTTCCAGCAGAAATGCTCTGGATAATTAAGAAGATAACGGCAAATATTACGTTTCATAGGTTAGTATAAATAAAGGAAAGATCCGTATTTATAATATTTGGGTGCTAATTGTTTCTTATGGTTTATTTAGTTTAAAATTTAAAATTTTATTTAAATTAATAAATAACAAAAAAAAATGTAAAACAATACATCTACAATTAAGTTAAAGCGGCTATGGACTTTTTAGGACTAGCCGTTTAACTGCAATTTCACCAATTGTTTATTGCTAATGGTCATTATTTTTATTTGCGAAATAAACTTGTATGTTGGGTTCCACAAAGATTTTTAACCAGCAACATTGACTGTGACATAAATGACATTGGCAGGCATTATTTACTTACAATCAAACTTAAAATATTTATAAATGAAAAATTTAGGCAACCAGGCCACTATGCCACTACTCGTCTTCGTCTGACAAGTCACATGGTTCATAAAAAAGTGTAACAAAAATTTTCATTTTTGCTTCTGTCGCATGTAGTCAAATTTTATGGTTTAAAGTTTATTTATTAAAACATTTACAACTTCTAAAAAAAATCATTTCGCATTCCATTGTGCACCTTTGCAATGGAACATAATTTAATTGCAATACTATATTCTCAATTTTTTCTACGTCACCAATCAAATTAATGAGCACAAACGGATATCACCAAAGTTTTCAACAAGTTGTACACAATACAAAAAAATCTGTATAAATAATACCACTATCCGTAATTTTAATTCCAAAGCTGTTCATTGCTTAATGAAATTACTTCTATTATTCTAGTTGACCCAAGCATTTTTAGAATTGTTCAAAATAAATTTAATCAGGCCCTTATAAATCGGCCATATTGGTATGACACCTAGCTCCGCCCCCTGACACCGTTTTTCGCAGACGAAATCAAATGGTTATTACGCCTCCTTGTTTATTCTATCTCGATGAGCTGATGACGCATCGCGATATGAGCAGGACCGGGTCCACAAAAGAGCCAATGGGTATAGCGATAGTGCCGACCTATCATTCCTCTGTGCTCTGGGCTCTTTTGTGACCGGGTCTCGTTAATTTTTTATACTCATGTTCGCGTATTTTTGTGGAATTTTTAAAGTGTTGTGTTGTTATCATTGCAAGAAAAACTATTGAGGACAATTTAGGTATCCTTATAAACTTTTGTGTTTGATAAAGTGCCTTTTATGTTTCCTGTAATTTATAACCCTCATATACCTGCCCTGTTTACTATTTACATGATCTACAAAATGATGTAAAATGCGCAAATTTTCGTATCCTTCTTAACTTTTCAATCTAGATTAAAAATCTTGTACATGCTAGTAGCAATATATCGGTTATATATATTATTAGGCGGATCTGATAGACACAGTTTTTTGTTTTTTTGGCTTATTGGCTTTGTCTTCGTGAGGTGGCTTTTTTAAAAACAATACAATGGAGACAATATGAGTCCAAAACTCTTCTCTCAAACCATCAAACAGGAATATTTCCTATGTTTTATTTCTCTGGTTATAATCTGAAAATGTGCGTAATTTATACAGTAATTAATAATGTTTTATATATTATATATTTTATAGGATTTTTAAAATAAACGATTATATTAATGTGCATTTATAAATAAAAAATTTCTAAAAACATTAACAAATACGATAAAATGGCTAAACAGGCATATTTTTTTACATCATAACACAGTGTATTTTTATCTCACGTTTTTGACCTGCTTGCACTGCAGAAGCGTATAATCAATTCCTAAAATATACTTGTATACAATGTGTCCCAAAAAGTTTGCAACACATGGGAAACTTTTATATTACCGATTACTCAGAATATTTTATTTTTGATATTAAAACTATAAACGCATATTTCAGGTACTTCACATGCGGTTAGTAGCAAGGAAGAAAATATAATATTTGCAAAACTACCTTAAGACTTAAAGTACCTTAATAAAAAAAAATGCAGCAAATTATATAGAAATTTTGTTGCCAATCAAAAACTTTGTCCAAATGCATAGTTTGAGTCATTGGATCTTAATATATAATTTGTCTCCTTAAATCGCTATGCAGTGGCGGCTCGCGGTCCTAAAAAATGGTGAAGAGCTAGGTATAGTGCGGGTACTTAAACAAACATTGACTAACTTTACACTACTGAATTAACTGAAATATAAAAACAAAACTTTTTAATCACACAGTAAATCACGTAAAAACGATATCTATAACCGTAAGTTTCGCGAAGCCTCAAAATAAATACCTTAAGGTTAGGCGAACCAATGCTAAAACAATGGTGCATACGACTGATCTATTTTTAAATTGCCCTTCATCTTAATGCAAATTATTACAGGCTGTCGCGTGACTGACGTCACGTAACCATAGCAATGGTGAAAGTCAAAGTCATGTTGGGCGTTGGGTCTTCACTTGCTTTGAGCTAACGGACATGGTCGGCTGCGGCCCGCCAAAATGCACGAGTGTTTATAATTATTGTCCATTGGAGTTAACCGTGGCCCTATTATGCATAGCTACATTCGGATTAAATTAATATTATTAATTCGAACATAATTATTTTTAAGGACTTAAATGGTAGCTGTGTTGGTACATTAATATTTAATATTGTCGAAAAAAATTCCTCCTGTTTTTTTTTTCACCTACTTCACCTGACGAGCCGCCACTGCCGCTATGTTTCCCTAAACGGTACGCATCTGGTCGATTTTTTATTTCTGCAGTTTTAACATATTTATTAAATAACTTAATCATGGGTTTGGTATATAATAAAAATTGCAATTGCAAACCTTTTAAAAAAAATTTCAATTATACGAGTTGGTTTAGAAAGGATAGATAATAGCGTGTTGCAATAGCTGATCAGAACGTAGAAATGCGCATGAGCACAATAAAAATTGCTGCAATTTTATCAAAAAGTGTCCCAGTGTAAGGCGGGCATTATAGATTTTGTCGATGTGTTAGGCAGAACAATGACAGAGGAATCGCTGTTATTCTTATAAAGATATTTATTTGCCACCTCGTTTTTGTTGTAAAGGCTATCAGCAATCGTTGCAGGCTCCAGCGTTTGACAATCCAAGAAATTTTGTTATTTTCTTGGGAATAGCTTCAAAACTGTTTTTCCTACAGGTTGGCTCGAGCATTTGCCTTCTTGATATCTTAAAATTAAACGTTGTTAGGAACTAGAAAGAAAGTTTTAGCGGCCGGCGGACAAAATAGTGCATCTATCTTTTGCATTAAGTTAAAGTGACCATACGTCCCGCTTTGGGCGGGACAGTCCCGCTTTCAGGCTCTATGTCCCGCTGTCCCCCACGTTACCAAAAATGTCCCGCTTTCGCAAACAGACCAAACAATTGTGCTTCTAATTAATTCAAACCTGTTTTGAGCAAAAATTGAGATGTTCTCGTAGAAAATCTCGGGCTATTGTTGTAAATGTACTGGCACCTATGGCGACGGATGAATTGAAAGAGCACCTTCGTAAAACCCACTTCATAACTTTATTAACAGATGCTTCAAATCATGGCTCGATAAAATTATTCCCAGTTTTGATTCGCTATTTTTTACCATATGAAAGTGTGAAAGTCAAGATTTTATAGAGTTTCGAAAGCAACTAGGCGAAACATTGGATATAATTGTCGATTATTTGAAAGAAGTATTATCTTGCAATGATTTAAATAAGAAATTTGTGGTGACATTACGAACTGCATTTTTGGAGGAAGGGTAGGGGCAAAGGGGGAAATCTAATAAATTTGACAAAAATTTAAAGTCTTGTGTCACACAAGGGGGCGGTTCGTCAACAAGTGCGCTCGTGCGCGCGCACTGCCTAAGAAAGTCAAGCACCAGCAAAAATAAAATTTATACTTATTTAAAAAAATATTTAGGTAACTGAAATAAAGAACTTGTATAATATAACAATGGCGAAGGCGTAAGACTTCAAGCATGACGCGCGACCGAGCGCGTGGGCAGACTTACCGGCTGGGCGGCTGTGTGCTGTGCTTTGGTGTGTATTTGTTCGGCGCTCTTATGGATGGATTTTCGTGCGATTTTCCTTATGCGGATTGATCGGGAATATTCGGTTAATCGCCCGATGAGAGGGCGTCGCCGGACGCTTTCTGAATACACACTTCAATCATTTAATATGATTGTTTTATGAGTTTTTGACGCGATTAGATAAGTTTGGAGTTTATTGACGGTGTTGTGGATGTTTTTGTGTTGTTTTTAAATTAATAATGGCTAGTAGTTTGGATTGTGTCACACGAAGTGATATAGTTATGGACCAAAATTCTGTAGAGGATATTATAAATAAATTTTCGACATTCGATTTCCAAAGGAAAATTGACATAAAAAGGTTAGGAAGGCCTACGCCGGATTTAAAATTAAATCAAACTTGTAAAAAGAAAAAAGAAGGTCGATCTTTTATTAGACTTTTAATATTGATATTTACAAAAAAAAACAAATGGATATGTGGGTGTAATATTAGAAACTCACTGTTTTGTTTCCCATGCTTATTATTTTATAATATAAACATGGACAAGAACTGGAGCCGTGTAGGCATTACAGATTTAAATCATATACAAAGGTGAAAGGGGCGTGGCACCTCGGCGCTTTTTTGCCTGCTGCGCACACCCTACGATAAATATCACGAGCCGCCACTGCTTGTGTGACAATAGCAGGCGTCCCGCTCTGACAAAAAAAATAAATGGTCACGTTAATTAAAGTACACAGGGACGCTAAAGGTAATGGGTTCCCTAGGGCACAGGGCACAGGTAATGACAGGCTGTTTCGTCCTTGTTAGGAAAGGCCATAACCTGTAAGCAATACCAATGAATGGAATTGGAATGCATTTTTATCCCGATCGAACCAAACATCACAAATTATCGTAGTAATATGAGGATTTAATTTATATTAATACTACATTTTTAAAACACAAAACTGTTGAAACACCAATTCTATTTGCTTAAAATCTGGGCGTTTTCGCTGCATTTTAAATTCAATTCTTTTAGATCTTGATTTACGTAACGAGGTTAAAATGTAAACGTAAATAATCGAGAACAAAACAAAAACATTCTGTTGCTATACAAGAAAGACGATTATCAAAAGGACGTCATATGATCATTGTTTTTAAGCTTTTATTGTAAAAATAAAAACAAAAGCTATAAATTATCGATAAGGCTATTAAACAATTATACAAACAACCTGATGCCTTTTAACAGTATCTTTTAAAATATGTATACAGAGTTTTATAGGCGTTTCCTTAGCAACAATAATTTTTTTAATTGGTTTTATTTGTTTCACTTTATTATTTTTTTTTAATTGATATCACCACGCGAGATTTTCAAAATAATTTTCATCGCAGTTTCCTTATACGAAGTAATTAAATACTAGAAATGTTCTTTCGTTTTTCTTTTAGAAGTTCTACTACACTGCAAAAAATGATGGTAAGATTTCACAACTTTTACTCAATTTTTTACGCTATATAATCAGCAATTTTTTTTTTCACTAAATATAAGCTATATTTCAAAAAAGGCAAATAGTTTAAAGTGTGTCATGCGAAAACTCTCCAATATAGATCGACGCCACCATCGAACCGCTCCGCTCAACCGTTTTTTAATTTAGCTCACGGTTAACCTTATGGGTTTATATTGAATTAGATGATTACATAAATGCATGGGAAACTAAGAGCAAGACCGACATACGCACTCTCGGAAGTTGAAAAGAGACAAAACCGGCCGTCGACTTCGCGTTCAATCAGTCAGTGGTTCAATCACGTTCAATAGGCATTTATGGGTATGAGGTCGTAATTGAGGAACGTAACGTATGGAGAAAAATACACCAGAAACTATTCCTGGGGCAATAATCTGGTACATAGAAGGCTCCAAAACTAAAGAGGGTGCCGGAGCGGGGATACACGGAATAAGACTGGAGAAAAATTTGTTTTTCTTTCTGGGAAAGTATCCCACAGTGTTCTAAGCAGAAATCTACGCCATATTGCAATATGCGTACGAGAACAATAGAAGGGCTTACCTTAATAAAGTGGAATAAAAGTGATTGCATACGCTGACGATATAGTTATACTAGTGTCAGGTAAATTTGTAAACACAATCAGCGACCTAACAGGAATGGCGCTACGAATACTACAACAGTGGGCCACGAAATGCGGGTTAAAAATCAACCCCGAAAAAACGGAGGTAGTTCTATTCACACGCAGAAGGGTGATCGAGAACTTCAGACTCCCAGTACTCGACAATAATGCTTTAGTGCTTAAGGAAAAAGCAAAGTATTTAGGATTGGTACTTGACTCCAAGCTAAACTGGGGCATAAACTTGCAAGAACGAGTTAAAAAAGCGTCGGTAGCATTATATGCCTGCAAAAAAGCAATTGGAAAAAAATGGGGACTAAAACCCCACATAGTACACTGGATCTATACAGCTATTATAAGACCTATATTAATATACGGGGTCCTGGTTTGGTGGACCGCTTTGGAAAAAGCAGTGCACACTAAGTCAATAACAAAGATACAAAGGGCAGCTTGTTTAGGAATAACCGGAGCCCTTAAGTCAACCCCGACAGCGGCGCTAGAGGTCATGTTATATATACCCCCCTTGGATATCTATGAAAAAAGTATAGCTGCAAAAAGTGCCCTGCGACTAAAAGAGTCGAAATTCTGGAAGGAAACTAACTACGGGCACAGCAGTATACTAAAGATTCACCCGGGGAATAATCTACGAGACCCGACTGATTACTCTGTCCCAATAACATGCTTCGATAGAAGGTATTCTATACTCATTCCGAGTAGGGAAGAGTGGGAAGGCAATTAGAATATAACGAAAACAGATCACGCAATCTTCACAGACGGTTCAAAGATGGACGTTGGTGTGGGAGCCGGGGTCTTTTCCGAAAGTTTACAAATACAGAAATCGTATAGACTCCCCAACTATTGTAGTATTTTTCAAGCGGAAGTACTGGCAGTAGAGAAGGCGGTCAATATCCTGCAAGAACACCTTGGCTTGGGAGTAGCCTCGTCAATCACCATCTTCAGTGATAGTCAGGCGGCGATTAGGGCAATCTGTTCCAGCAGCGTCAAATCAAAGCTCGTAAAGCGATGCCGCAACAATCTATGCACACTTGGCAACCAACATCGGGTTATTCTGTGCTGGGTTCCTGGACACTCCAAAATAGATGGCAACGAGGCTGCCGATGCGCTCGCAAGAGAGGGCGCAGGCATGCCAGCTGATCTAGCAGACAATACAGTGAACAAACCACTGGGATTGGTCAAAGAGGAGATTGACTACACGGCCAAGCAGCTTGCACAGAACAGATGGACAGGGTTGACAACCTGTAGTACATCCAGGCAACTGTGGCCCACATTCGATAAAAAGAGAACCGCAGAGCTATTGAGACACAGTCGAAAAGACGTGAGAAATATTACTGCGGTTGTTACCGGACATTGCCTCTTCGGTAGACATGCCGAACGTATGCAAATACCCACTAACGACTTCTGCAGAAGCTGCAGAGATGAGGAAGAGAAAGAAAGTATTCAACATTTTCTGTGTGAATGCCCTGGCCTCGCAAGAAGGAGGTTCACTACTCTGGGTGAATCATCTTTCGATAGCCTGGAGAAACTAAACAACTTACAACTTGGACGGCTGAGCAGATTTCTGAACAGTAGTGGCTGGTTTGAATGAGTTGTTAAAATCCTTCCGCGGTTACGTCGCATAAACCATCAGTGATCTGATGAAGGTGGGTTCTACGGAACACGTGTGGTATCACAACGGACCTAATCAGGACTACGTGAGACCGTTTGGTCAGAACCAAGGGTCTGCCACCCTTACCTAACCTAACCTAACCTTACCTTAATAAGCGGATCTATATATTTTCCTACGACCACCTATGAAAATGAGAAAAAAAGCACGGTTAACTTGGCTCGAAAGCGCCGAATATCACACGCGTGTTGAAAGAAAATATTTCAACTCTAGAGTGGAAATACAAGGCACACTATTTAATTTAGGCATATAATGCTAATTTGACAGATCACACCTATTTATTAAAAAGAACACATTTTAGAAAGCAGTTTAATTTATTTATTAAGTATTTGTCGAGTGATTCAGAATTAGAGTGTGAAAATACGCCATCTGAAATTATAAAAAAGTTAAGAATATACTGGAAAATTTATTACCAGTCAAAACAAGCCCCGCTGAAGAAAATGTCATATATTAAACTTAAGCAGAAAATATTTATGGGTCGTCATAGCCTAGAGACTAAAGCCATGACCTATGAATCGAAAGATCACAGGTTCAAATCCCATCAGGAGCACTTGACTTTTTTTTATGAAAACATTAAATAATTTATAGAATTATTTTAAATTGAAATCTTCCTTGTTGGGTGAATTTTTTTAATTTATTTTTAGTGCATCTTTCCTTGATTAAATAAAAAAAATCATTCAAGAAGGAAGATTTCAATTCAAAATAATTTTATAATTTATTTAATGTTTTTATAAAAAAAAGTCAAGTACTCCTGATGGAATTTGAACCTGTGACCTTTCGATCTATTAAATTGGCATCATCTGTGCCTTGTATTTCCACTCTAGAGTTGAAATTTTTTTTTTCAGCTCTAGAGTTGAAATTTTTTTTTCACAAATCAAAGGTTCTTTTAATAATTCTTTGCGGTCGTAGGAAAAATAGTATACATTACTCGTGTGAAAGTGATTATTCTAAAACTCGGATAATTTCCGCACTCGGCTGACGCCTCGTGCTAAATATCTCCTCGTTTGAAAAGTATCACTTTCATCACTTGTTATGTAATATACTAAATTCTGACAGTCAAGCAACAAGGTAACCTCAAGACTGGTATGGGAATATCCATAAGAACTGGAGGCCCTGGATTCGACATAAATTTTACGCAGATACAAAAATTACACCAATCCAGTAAAATTTAAACAAAATTCTGGTGTGGTCCATTATAATCAATATATTTTTTACATATTTCTTAGAATCACAATTTGCGTCATTTATCACCAGAGCAGATTTGTTTTATTTTAATAACAATGGGATTAATCGGTTAACAATAACACGGCTAAAGAAAAACGATATACAAAAACAAGATAAACTGATATTTAGTGGCGACGTTATGTTACCCCCCATGACCTACGCATAGCTCTCGCCAAATAACGAAACATGGTTGCCGGAATGGGGTAGGGGCAAAGGAGGAAATCTAATAAATTTGACATAAATTTAAAGTCTTGTGCGACAATAGCACTTGGAGCGCTTTTCTCACACTTTCATAGTTCGATAACTCCGATGTCTCACTCTAGAGCAACGAAGACAAATAAAAAAAGAAGACAAACAAACTTGTTAGTTGGTACAGGCCAAAAAAACGTCAAAAACAAGTGGCGTCACCATCGTGTCCGGAGAGAACCTTTAATCAAGGAGCGGAACCTTAAAATTCCTATAGTTTTGTAATTTTCTTTCTTGGCAACATTTTAAAGTAATATTTGAACCAAAAAACTATTCTAAATCCCACTAGTTGGTTTTGTAAGTAATAAAAACCAAATATTTCTATTCTGAATAAACTTTTTGGCTTTAAATATCACTTTATAATAATCCCTTCTAAATTATTTATCATTGTCGGCGAAATATCTGTCATTGTCTAACCTGGCCCTAGGGAGTCTATTTTGTTTGGGGCGCTGAGTACTTTAATGCAAAAGACAGTACACACACAGTCCGATAACCAAATGATATATCGTCGGTATACAAGAGAAAGGGGCCAAGTCCAAGACTATATGTGGACTTGGTGACTTTCTCTTGTAGACCGACGAAATCCTGTCTTTTTGTACTTATTACATTACGGACGTTAAAGCGGGTGTGAAGTTTTAGAACAAAAAAATCTAATAATAACGGTTCAAACTCGTCATTCTACGACTAACCATTGCCGAAAAATAGCGGGTAAAAGATTGCGTGACGTCACGAAAGCTTCGGCTAGCGGCGCTCTGTACATTTTTTTAATCTCCAAACTATTTTTGCATCAGGCAGTAAAAGCGTTTTCACACGGCACCATATATCGCGCGCGACAAATGGTCGCAATATCGCTTTTACACCAAATTATGTGTTTTCTAATGAGCCATTTTTACACACAAGCGATATTAGAGAACACATAATTTGGTGTAAGAGCGTTTTCACACGGCACCATATATCGCGCGCGACAAATGGTCGCTATATTGCTTTTACACCAAATTGTGTGTTTTCTAATGAGCCATTTTCACACACAAGCGATATTAAAGAACACATTATTTGGTGTAAAGCAATATTGCGACCATTTATCGCGCGCGATATATGGTGGCGTGTGAAAATGCTCTTAAGCAATATTGCGACCATTTATCGAGCGCGATATATGGTGCCGTGTGAAAACGCTCTAAGGTTTTCATTAAATTATGTTTAACAAGCCGACGAATACTAAGCACTAAAACTTACGTCAATTCCATGCATTATACTTATTTATGCAGCGGCCAAGCTCTTGTGACGTCACGCGCTCAAATATGACATCTTTGCAGAGGCATATCTCCGTTAGTATTTGCGATAGAAGGGTGCGGTTTAGACTTATTCTTAGTTTTTTTTCTTTATTTTTTTAAATAAAGTGGTTTTTTTGGCGCACACCCCCTTTAACTAAACATTTTAAATGAGACTAGCGATTGGAAATTACCCAAAAGATACTTTTAAAAGTAATCATTTTTGTACATTTTTCTTCTTTTTTCCCCCTCTATTTTTAAATCTACCGGCGTTCATGTAACGAAGGGAACAACATAAACAAAAGTGGTGTGACATATAACTTGAAGATAACGATATAATGGCAAAAAACAATTTGTTGATTTGGAATCTTGGGAGGTTTTTTGCATCGTCAGCATATTATTGTTATATCACGATAGGGGTCAGAACCAGTACTCTCCAATAATAATCAGTTGAACTAAATATTTAATAATATTAAGGGTTCCGCAATTTTTTTTGAAAACATTTTTACGGGGGTCTAATTTACGGACCACAAGCTAAAGAAAATGAGCCCATCCATCAAAAATAGGTATGGATAATTCTAGTCAATAGAGATAATTGTTAGTACCCTCAAACCCAGCCTAGTATCATACTAGGCGGTGAGTACTTTTTCCATTCGATTTTTAAAAAAATTGTGCCACACGCTAGACAAATTGAGCTAACTCATTCAAAATGAGTAGGTACAGCTCATTCAAATTAGGTATGGATTAATCCAGTCAATAGAGCTACTTGCTAGTGTTATCTAATGCAGCCTAGTATCACGGTAGGCAGTATTTTACCCTACTAGGCTATATAATTTTAAAAGTTTTATATCTACCTTCATAAATGTATGCATAGACTTCTGGTTAAGTGGTAACTGACCAGTGGACATTTCAGAAAATAACTAGTACTCAAACACGAGTAAAGTATTCATTCGTTAGTCACGTGGTGAAAATATCCACGTCTGAAGAGTCGAAATGGAGACGGAATTAAATCAATGAAGTAAACCGTAATGCCAATGTCTCAGCTTGCAAAGCGTGATCTCACGAGGACGCCATGCTGCTGGCGAGGATGTAAGTCCTAGTCCGTTTACTTCTTTTGTTCGAATATTTAATCTCACATTCGCTCGAGGCAAAGCCTCTAGGCCACTCTAGGGCAATACGCAATAATGTTGCTGCCAATCTCAATCGCTGTCAATTGAGTTTGTCGACGGGAGTGTTAGGTGTGCTAACGTACAGTGCTAACGTACACGGTACCTTCGAGTTAAGGCCGTAGGCCGTAGATCTGTAAGTTTTTGAACTTGGTGAGTAAAAATACGTTTCGATTTTCCAATCTCATCAGACAGGGGGCGTCAACCTATGACGCTACTTAAAAATACGGGGTGTTATGGAAATGACGCATTGTATTTAAATGGGTGACGCCTTTAGTTGTCCTAGAGATACAATTCGTCCTTTTTTTTAATCCATCGTCCAAGAAGTTGGGTAAGGACCTCTAAATAAGACCATATTAACCACAAGCCACAAGCCCAAAGGAAAAGCCTTATGGAGTGAAATGGAAAAGAATATCGATTTTCATCCTAACATGGTACTTGCAATAAACTCCCGCAGTAGCGACGCCGCGCCGGTTTGCCATAATATCACAAAAAAAACAAATGGTGAATTTGCTCTATTGTCATAGTTAATTGTTAAAAACAAACTAATGCATTGGTGGTTAGAACTGGTGATGAATGACAATGAATCATATCGCAAATATAATAGGCGCGACGTTGTCACCTTACGATAAAGTTGGAAAATTATAGTTTTCTTTGCCAAAAGGATGACAGCATTACTTTCACAATGTTAACATGTAGTTTGTTAAAAAATATTAACAATAAAATAAGGTGTTGCATAATTATTTATAATTTTTGAAAATGAATGATTTTTCTAATTTTCTTTTGCGTAGGTACTTTCTCGTTTAAATACTGTTTCTACAGGGTGATTCCTAAGTTATTACTTCTTTTTTAGCTATGTATAGAAAGCATTAAAATAAACAACATTTTCAAATACCTTTTTCAAAAAACTTAAAAATAGGCGAGATACAGAAGTAAAAATTTAACTGCGGGCCTGGTCATCAAAACGTAGCCTGCTATACTTTATGTTGTTTGTCTTATCTCTTATTAGTCATGCAATTTACGGGTTGATGGTGTGTTTTACTGAAGCAAGTTAATTTTAAATTGGTGACACGTGAAAATGGTAAAATTTGAAGACAATAAACTAGTAGATATGGTGCTAATTTACGGTGAGTGTCGTCAAAGTGCGGCTGCTGCCTCGAGATTATACGCAGAACGCTTTCCCTTCCGGGCTCATCCTACACCCAGAAGATTTCTTAATGTTATTCAACGGGCAAGTACCTCTTTTTTAAGTTTTTTGAAAAAATGTATTTGAAAATGTTGTTTATTTTAATGCCTTCTATAAACAGCTAAAAAAGAAGTATCAACTTAGGAATCACCTTGTATATTAAGTGCAGGTCGGCAATGCTTCTCATTCTGATAATAACTAAGTACAGTGCGTACATTTTTATCGTGTGACCATCAGACGTCCTTAAGGATAAACGTAAATCGCTGTGTCTATTGTAGTTGGTCTGATATGATTAAGGATGAATCAACGGATTATTGGGTTCTTTGTCTTACTAATGCACTAAGAAATAAAAGAATCCAAACCGTTTACCCAACAACAATTTTGACAACAATAAAAAGCCGTTCGGTCTAGCCTAGATTTGATAAATTTTTCTCATCTTGCGTTACATCTTTCATAGAGAGCCGTCGGTCTAGCCAAGCTTTGATAAATTTTTCTCATCTTGCGTTACATCTTGCATCGAGAGCCGTCGGTCTAGCCAAGCTTTGATAAATTGTTTTCATCTTGCGTTACATCTTGCATCGAGAGCCGTCGGTCTAGCCAAGCTTTGATAAATTTTTCTTATCTTGCGTTACATCTTGCATCGAGAGCCGTCGGTCTAGCCAAGCTTTGATAAATTTTTCTCATCTTGCGTTACATCTTGCATCAAGAGCCGTCGGTCTAGCCAAGCTTTGATAAATTTTTCTCATCTTGCGTTACATCTTGCATCGAGAGCCGTCAGTCTAGCCAAGCTTTGATAAATTTTTCTCATCTTGCGTTGCATTTTGCATCGAGAGCCGTCGGTCTAGCCAAGCTTTGATAAATTTTTTTCATCTTGCGTTACATCTTGCATCGAGAGCCGTCGGTCTAACCAAGCTTTGATACCTTTTTCTCATCTTGAGTTGAATCTTGCATCGAAAGCCGTTCGCCCACCCTAAAAACATGGGTGCCCACCCTAAAAGGATGATTGGTATTATAGAAGGCTGTAATAAAGTAATCAGACAACTATAATGACCTTTTTTTTAGACATCAGTTTGGACAAGAGGGGTGTTTTGTTTACAACCGCTCATGGCGCTTAGAGCGTGGGGGAGGCGGCGAATATTTTTTTAGAAGTCATTTTTGATTTGGGTAGTGCCCACCCTACAATCATCGGGCTCACTTGTGCCCACCCATCCCAAAAATCCTGGCGCCGCCACTGCTGAGAAATAAGGATTTTGATATACTTATTTACTTAATACGAAAACCCTATAATACGAGGCCTAATGAGTCGCACTTGACCATTTTTTTTGGTCATGATCTCTTCTTTTAAACTTAACCTCATCATGCGTCACTGACAAATAACAAACGGTTTCGATAATTTATTTTTAGCAAAATTTATGCGTGCCTCTAATTAGCCATAAAGTTGTTATCAGCTAACTATCATTAGAGAAACATAATGTATAGTAAAAGATAAAGTTTATGTATTTAAGGCTAAGGAATTAATTTAAATATAAAATAAATAGAAATCCATTCCTAAATTTTACATTACAAGTGGATTCTTAGTGAAAGACGACCTTGCCAGTCAGTACCACATATATATATACAGGGACATTATTTTAAGTGTCTCACCCGATTGGCGACTTTGCTATCAACCACAATAAAAAAAAACAATTATGTATTCCCTAACAGCTTTTAGTGAAGAAGCCAAATTTGATGTCAAAAAAAATCTATGTTTACAAATTTGACAGATACGACGCCATATTGGATTTTCTAAAATGGCAACCCTACCTTATAGTAAGCCAGCTGCATTCGCCTATTTGTTCCAACATTAAAAATGTATAATTGTTAATATTTATTTTTGTAGAAAGTTCAATATTCAGATGTTCTGCAGTAACTAAAACACATGGCCCAGGTCATTAAGGGTGCTCTTTATGTAAACCAGATGTGACGATTCTTTAGGTCACAGCTTTGGTCCCTTTTTCGGGTATATGCATGGTTTAGTCCTTATTAAGTTTTCATTGTATCCGTACATGTAAATTCGTTCCGTTCTTTTTATTATTAAATAATTTCTTTCTTTACCACAAACTATTCGTGTTTAATTGCTAGTACTCCACTAGTCACTATACCCTGCAACCTCGCGGTTTTGCAACAGGTTATGGGCCCAGGGATCGTAAATATATAGTGATTAGATAATTAGTAATTATTTTCGCGTTAGTTTCGGTAGTGTATAAAGTTAAGTTATTATTTGGTTCTTTCGTCGTCTGTTTAAAAAATAATATGGCGTCAAACGAAAGTGTAAATATGGAAATGAATGTGGAAAAACTTAAAGGCCGCGAAAATTATAGTGATTGGAAGTTCCAGACAAGTGCGCTCTTAAAACTGGACGGGCTTTGGAACTGTGTCACTGAGGAGTGGGACTCTACCGTAGATGCCGCTACAAAAACGCGTCGCGGTGAGAAAGCGCTATCAAAAATAATCCTTTCTCTCGACAAATCTACATATCCCCACGTGATGCAAGCAAAAACAGCTAGCGAAGCTTGGAAGTCGCTTGAAAAAGCTTTTGAGGATAAAGGCCTCCACCGACGTCTGGGACTCTTGAGGAGTCTGTGTTCTATTAGGCTGCAAAATTTCAGCACTATGGAAGACTACGTAAACGAGGTCATGGCGCTATCCCAGAAACTATCGTCGATCGGCAAACCCATTGATGACGAGTTTCTAGGCGTTATCCTGCTTCAAGGACTTACCGTTGACTACGACCCGATGGTGATGGCGCTGGAAAACTCAGGTGTCGACATTACATCGGATTTTGTCAAGACTAAGCTTCTGCAGGATCGCAAATGGCAGAATAATAAAAATAGTTCTGACGACTGTGCGCTTGCTATGAAAAAAGGCAAAAAACCTCCATGGTGTTGGGGCTGTAAACAAAAAGGCCACTATAGAAATCAGTGTCCTAGAGGTAACCAGAGTAATCCTAATACCGCATACCATAATAACAGATCCAACCAAAATCAAGGTAAACGTAATGCTCAGATTGCGGGAGCGCTAAGTGTCAGGAGTGAACATGAGGCTGCTTGGTACGTGGACAGTGGTGCGTCTTTTCACATGACAGGAAACAAAAATATTCTTGTGGATCTCACTGACGAAGATGCCGGACGAGAGATATTTGTTGCAAATGACGCTGTTATGACTGTCAGTGGTACTGGCAACACAGTTGTTCGTCTAAAACCAGGTGGAGAGGAACAAACTATTTCAAAAGTTAAGTATGTTTCAGATCTCTCTGTAAATCTGCTTTCAGTCAAAGAAATGGTTGCAAAAGGACACTGTGTATATTTTGATTTAGACGGTTGTAAAATATTAGATGATAAGAACTGTACTATTAAGGGAGAACCAAAAGCTACTGCAACTGATATCGGTGGAGTATACAAACTGGATATCGTGACAGAATGTGCTAATGTAGCTAAGTATCCGGATTCACAAATGGTATGGCACAGACGTCTTGGTCATCTAAACCATCACAGCATGGAGGTTTTAAAAAATGGCTTGGCATCTGGAATTATGTATAGTGTAAATAAAAAACCCGACTACTGCGAAAGCTGCATCAGAGGCAAGCAGGCCAGAAAGCCATTTCCTTACAAAAAGGATAAGGAAGTAGTACCGAACAAGCTTGATTTGATCCACTCCGATTTAGTTGGGCCAATGGAAGTGGAGTCATGGAGCGGGAAGAGATACTTGTTTACATTAATCGATGACAACACTAGAAAAATTTTCTGCTACTTCTTGAAAAATAAGAGTGAAGTTCCAGAAATCTTCGAATCATTCTGCTTAATGGTTGAAAACCAAACAGAACGAAAAATTAAAGTTCTGAGAAGCGACAATGGGGGAGAATACTGTAATGAACGGTTGCGAAAGTTCCTAAAAAATCGTGGAATCAAACACGAGTTCCTTACGCCCCGGAGCAGAATGGAGTCGCCGAACGATATAATCGTACCATCATGGAAAAAGTACGGTCAATGCTTATTGATGCGGAGAGTCCAAAACAAATGTGGGCAGAGGCGGCAAACACAGCAATTTACCTTCTGAACCGTTCTCCAACAAAAAAGATACGTGGGAAGACGCCAGAAGAAAAATGGTCTGGTAAAAAGGTTGATCTAAAACATCTTAGAATTTTTGGATGCCGCGCTTTTGTTCACGTACCCGATGCCAAACGTAATAAGCTTGACGACAAAAGCAAGGAATACATCTTTGTCGGGTACTCCGAATCAAGCAATGGATACAGGCTTTTGGATCCAAGAAATCATAATCTTAAAATAGCCAGGGACGTTGTGTTCTTAGAAGATAAGCTTGCAGTTGTCTCGTCTGACGTCACCACTACTTCAAGGGAGGCTGCTACCTTACAGGTGTTACCTGAAATGGAAGATGTTGAAGGCGATGCTCCGCCGGAAAATCCACATGTTCCAGAGGAAACCCCTGAGGCGTTTCCACAGCCTGCTGAAGCTGAAGTGTTAAGTGAAAGTGAAAATAGTCTGAGTGATGAGAGTGAGAATGAGCAACGTAAACCCAGGTATCCTAGACGTGTACATAAACAACCGGACAGGTATGGTGACATTATAAATTATGATTCAGATTTTGCCATGTTGACTGCGTCAGATAATTTAGAGCCACTGACCATTTCCGAAGCATTGTCGGGAGCGAGAAGCTCTGAATGGCGAAAAGCTATAAAAAATGAGCTTGAGGCATTCATGACTAACAATGCTTGGGAATTGGTTGACAAACCTAGCAATAGGAATATCGTCAAAAATAAGTGGGTTTTTAAAATTAAAAAAGATAATAAAGGGGACATCGTCAAATATAAAGCCAGGCTGGTAGCGAAAGGGTTTACTCAAAAATATGGAGTAGACTACTCGGAAACGTTTTCTCCAGTAATTCGATTTAGTAATTTAAGACTTTTGTTGGCAATGACAGCTGAATTAAATTTAGACGCAGATCATTTAGATGTCGAGACTGCTTTCTTAAATGGTGACATCGATGAGGAAATTTTTATGAGTCAACCAGAAGGTTTTATTGAGCCCGGGTCAGAAAATAAAGTGTGCTTACTAAAAAAGGCTGTTTACGGTTTAAAACAATCAGCCAAATTGTGGTATAAAAAAGCCCACAATGTATTAGTAAATTTAAATTTTGTACAGTCAAAAATAGAACCTTGTATATTTTTTAAAAATTTAAATGTTTCTCTTGTAATTATTGCACTTTATGTTGACGATTTTTTTGTTTTTTATAATGACCATCAAGAGGCAAAACATTTAAAATCTGAGTTGAATAAACATTTCCACATCAAAGATCTCGGACCCATATCAAATATTCTTGGTATAAAGGTTGAAAGAGATCGTTTTAAAGGTGAACTAAAAATTAGCCAAGAACAATATATTGAAAAGGTTCTGGAAAGATTTGAAATGTCAAACTGTAATCCAGTAGGTACTCCGTTAGAGCAGAACCAAAAATTTTCTGCTTCAAATGGCGATTTTTGCACAAGGCCAGATATTTCTTTCTCTGTCTCTTTTCTTAGCCAATTCAATAACACTCATACTAAAGACCACTGGGTGGGCGCTAAAAGGGTACTTAAATACTTAAAGGGGACAAAAGAAATAGGTATTACTTTTAAAAAGTCAGGTAGACCTATTGCTGGGTTTGTGGATGCAGACTGGGCCAACAATGAAAGCGATCGAAAATCATTTTATGGTTATATTTTTATGTTGGCAAATGGCCCTGTGTCTTGGGAATGTCAAAAACAGAAGACAATTGCTTTAAGTTCAACAGAAGCTGAATATATCGGTATTTGCGAAGCTACCAAAGAATCATTGTATATAAAATCTCTGTGTCTTAAAATATTTAGTAATAATGATTCTTGTTCTTTTCTTAATGTAAATAAACCGATAGCTATTTTTAATGATAACCAGAGTGCGATAAAACTGTCAGAAAATCAAGTTTTTCACAAACGCACTAAACACATTCATGTTAAATATCACTTTATTCGAGATAAAATAAAAGAAAATGATATTGTACTTTTTTATATGCCGACGATAGAAATGGTCGCAGATATGTTAACCAAATCTTTGGGTTGCAAGAAACATAAGTTTATATGCGATAAATTAAATTTAAGATAGGAGTGTTAAAAATCTGTTACCATATATATTTTTGGATAAAGATAAGTGTTCTTGAAATATGATTATTTAGTAGGTATATAAATTAGTTTTTTTTGTGTGTGTTTTTCAAAGGTAGGTTACTTTAGCTTCTTTATATAAAAGAACACCTTTAATATTGAGGGAGAATGTAGAAAGTTCAATATTCAGATGTTCTGCAGTAACTAAAACACATGGCCCAGGTCATTAAGGGTGCTCTTTATGTAAACCAGATGTGACGATTCTTTAGGTCACAGCTTTGGTCCCTTTTTCGGGTATATGCATGGTTTAGTCCTTATTAAGTTTTCATTGTATCTGTACATGTAAATTCGTTCCGTTCTTTTTATTATTAAATAATTTCTTTCTTTACCACAAACTATTCGTGTTTAATTGCTAGTACTCCACTAGTCACTATACCCTGCAACCTCGCGGTTTTGCAACAATTTTCAGCCGTTCCGGAGATACGAGGCTTCGAAGTTAGAGATTTTGTTATCATCGAATTAACAGAAGCTTTGAGATTAGAAACTCAATTTTTTATGAAAATTTATAATTTCTTATGGCGGAGCCACCCATGCTATTGTCATATATGTCAGATGTCAGAAAATGACAGTTACGACGCCATTTTGAATTTTTTAAAATGGCAACCCACATTTATAACTACATCAATGTAATGCATTTGGCGGTCAGATTTTAAAAATATATAGTTGTCGATATCAAAAACTGCATCGTACGATTATGTGTTTTAAGTATCTCAGCCCATTAAAAAATAGAAGCTTTGTGATTAAAAAATAAATTTCAAAATGGCGTCGTATTTGTCATTTTTTGACATCTTGCATATATGACAATAGCATGGGTGGCTCCGCCACAAGAAATTACGTATCTCCAGAAAAAATTGATTTCTTAATCACAAAGCTTCTATTTTTTAATGGGGTGAGATACTTAAAACACATAATCGTATGATGCAGTTTTTGATACGGTCGTATTTCGGTAAGGGTTGGAAATAAATACCGACAACTATATATTCTTGAAATCGGATCGCGAAATGCCATACACTGACATAGTTATAAATGTGGGTTGCCATTTAAAAAAATTCAAAATGGCGTCGTAACTATCATTTTCTGACATCTGACATATTTGACAATAGCATGGGTGGCTCCGCCATAAAAAAATACGTATCTCCAGAAAAAATTGAGTTTCTAATCTCAAAGCTTCTGTTAATTCGATGATAACAAAATCACCAACTTCGAAGCCTCGTATCTCGGGAACGGCTGAAAATAAATATTGATAATTAAACATTTTTAATGTTGGAACAAATAGGCGAATGCAGCTGGCTTACTATAAGGTAGGGTTGCCATTTAAGAAAATCCAATATGGCGTCGTATCTGTCAAATTTGTAAACATAGATTTTTTTGACATCAAATTTGGCTTCTTTACTAAAAGCTGTTAGGGAATACGAAATTGTTTTTTTATTATGGTCGATAGCAAAGTCGCCAATCGGGTGAGATACTTAAAATAATGTCCCTGTACATGCACTATATTGCTAATACCATAATTCAATGATGCCACCACTGTAAGCAGATGATCAGGGGTCGTTCTGTTTACGCAGATCGGAAACTTGCTTCTTGATGTAAACATTTGACAGGACCAACTTTCAAGATATTTTTACAAGCTTTTATTTAAATTCACCCGTTAGTTCGAATATGTACAGTTTATGGTCAAATAAAACTAAGTAACCAATATTTTACATACCTGAAATACCTTATTTCTGGTATTGAACCGCGATTCGTGCAAAAAAGGATCATGCACTTTTTTCTACCCATCTTGAGACACAAGTCGCTAACAATAACAAAATGTCTGGTAAAGTTTTATACCTAAATTCGCACCCAAAACTTAAAAATAATATCCACAATCATACACGAAACATCCGAACGAATACAACGTAAAAAAGATGGAAACGACTATAACTTACAAACTAACAAAAAAAATTTTCTAAAGTATAGTTTTATAAATATTAACACTCAAAACTTGGAAATTATAACAACACACGAATTAACGAAACAAAAGATGGCGACTAATAAGAATATAACGGCGAGCCGGTTCTGTTCAAGAGACCTTGGGTTCTGTTTACGTTCTGTTAGAAATCATGTGGGTTGCCTAATTTTTTCCCTACTGCGCAAGCACCACGGCCCAAAAAAAAACGAGAAAAAATATAACAAAGAAAGCGATGTTGCCGGCTGTACGAAGAATTTAAGGAGTCAACGTGGATTATAAGAAAGCCCACAATAATGGACATTCTATTGGCTTTTCGATTCCATTTTTCGCTCCTCATCGACCTCGATCAGTTAGAAATTAATCATCATGCAAAATTCAATGAATAGTATTTCCAATCGCTCAATGTCGATTCGCTCCGTTCTTATCTATACAGGGTGTCTCTAAAAGGTGCGGACAAAAAGCTACCACAAGTTCCTGAGGCGTAAATATGACTATCTAACCCAACTTACCTGAGTCCAAAATTGAATGATTTCGGAGATACAGGGTATCAAAAGTTCAATTTGGTTTTCATTTTTTATAAATAACTCTCTTAGTAATTAGTGTATTGTCACAATATTCGGCTTGGAAGGGTTATGCAGGATGAGAAATTAGAATCTGGTATCATTTTTATTGTGAAGTTTAGAGGGCGCCACCTGCGGTACCTTGCACACATTTAAAACGAAATAACTTTTTTGAACCACCCTATATTCAACTTTTAAATAAAAATTCGGTTTCTCCAACGTCTTTTACCTAAAAAAGGTATACATGGTAAGAGTTGATTTGAGCAGCTGTTTTTGAGGTATCTGGATTTAAAAATTCACTTCGTGTATGGCCAGGTCTAAATTATTGTAATAATTGAACACATTTGAAGCGTAGGCGGTAAATTAAAATAACGTCACTAAAAACTAAAAAAGAACACAGAAGAAGAATTTCCCTTTATTTCATCAGATCCATCCCTAGACGCGTTTCGTCATATCATGACTCATCAGTAGAGCTAGGATCCGACGAAACAAAGAGAACTCAAAGCTGCTTATGGCAGCACAGTGGTGGGACACACCAGTAAGATGTGGCACGGAGCGCCATCTGTATCGTTATTAGACACACACTCTTGAGCATACCAGCACCGCTAACAAATTTATAGAAATAAGTAAAAATGTTAAGAGGAAATCTCCTGTAAAGACATTCGTCACAATTACAGGAGTCCCGCTAGGCAGCGCTAACTCGCATCGGTTTATTAACCGAAAACAAGAATACAGAAGAACAATTTAGGTAGGTGTTTTGTGTTGATACCCTGTATCTCCGAAATCATCCATCTTTACTAAGGTAAGTTGGTTTAGATCGTCATATTTAAACCTCAGGAACTTGTGATAGCTTTTTTCCGCACCTTTTAGAGACCCTGTATAGATAAGAACGGAACGAATCCGTATCGGCGCGGCACATCGACTTTGAGCGATCGGAAATACTATTTATTGAATTTTGCATGATGATTAATTTCTAACTGATTAGGTCGATGAGGAGCGAAAAATGGGCTCCAAAGGCCAATAGAATGTTCATTAGAGTGGGTTTTCTTGTAGTCCACACTGTTTCTGATCATCAGCCCCTTTTAAACTCCCCCCATGGTCGACACCTAGCTTCTGTATAGGTAAGATTACGATTACAGAATAAAACTTACCTGTTGTTTAGAATGTTGCCTATTCTTCGCTTTTTAAATTACCGTGGAAATGGTCTATTATTTTTTTATCTGCAAGTTGAGCTGCAGACCTTGTACAATCCCACCGTATATCAGGAAAAGCTCGTTTTGCGAGCAACAAACACACCTTACTGTTCACTAGGTTTCATTTCCATAACATACCGTCAAAGCAAATAAGTTTTATGTTCATCTTATATCTTAGGGAAGTGACCTACATATATCTTGAAAACAAATAAGTTAGTTTAAAAAATGATCTACATTAGTTATCTAGGAAAGGAAATTTTGGTGCAGTCATAAATTTTAAATATGTACCCAGTGAACCCATGTTTATATTTACTTAGACACACTTGAGGAAAGTTTTTTATTATTATCTTATTTGTATTATCTTTTTCATATTCGTAAAGATTTATTAAAATTTTATAATTAAGTCTAATATGTCTCTAATTATATTCTGTGCGGTACATCCTCAAAAAACAATTAAATGGTCCAGCATTAAATTTTTTTAAATTCATAATAGGTAGCATAATTTGGGTTTCATGAGGATTTTAAACAGTAAGTAAATAACCATAGAACTTGGATTGTAACATCAATGATAGTGATATTAACACTTACAATCAAGGTTGCCTGATTAGTAAATCAAAAATTAAGCTAACCGTGTCACTTGGAATGTGTGAATATAATTTCTGCCAAAATTAGTAAAGTTATAGTGGAAATTGTTGTTTGAGAAATCAAAACCCCAAAACATGCTTCATTTGTTGTTCTGAGATTTTCGATGAGCTTCAGATGATTTTTTTTTATGATAAAACACCTGCACTGTAGGAAAAATCCTATAGGGCGCTCTGGGAGCGGTGCGAGTGCGAAGAAAGCGATTAACGTTGGTCTTGAAACGCTGAAGATTGTATTCATTGGAAAACACGACCTCAGGAAGATCATTCCACAAAGATAACGTTCTCCAGATGAAAGAATTCTTGAACAATGAAGTTCGAGGAGTACTAAGCTGAACAACATATGGATGAGCGGCAGTGGTTCGCCGTGTATTTCTGTTTTGCATTGCTCTAGGTGGAATCAAGTGGGCAATGTCAGTCGAACACCTGCCATGGAAATATCTGTAAAAGAGAGCCAAATCACCAACCTGTCTTCGATGCTCCAGGCTATCGAGGGTCTTGGTCAGCTCGGGGTCGCCGATCAGACGAACGGCTCTCCTTTGAATGGAATCCAGTAGCTGAAGGGTGTGCTTGGGTGCAGAGCTCCAGATATGAGAGCAATTTTCTAATGATGGTCGAATCTGGGCTTTGTAGAGTGTCAAAAGTTGATGAGGTGTGTACAACCTTTTGATGAGTAGAATCTAGCTGAAGATATTGTTTCAGGGAATTTGCGTTTGAGTGGCCTGTTACTTAATCAACTCTTGTTCCCCAACACCTTGTTTAAATAGGGCAGACACAGCGGAACATCGATGAGTTTGTTATTTTATGCTTCTTTGCATCAATTCCAATTCTTTTCGCTGAATTTTTGGTCCACTTAGATACTGTATTTATTCCTAGTGGGGTATTTTTGAACCAACCTCCCTTCTGCCAGTTTGGATGAATGAAGAGAAATAGTCTGTCTGTGAAAATGTTTGATCCTCTTTTTTCCAATGATTGTTACTTACAGGGCATAAGTCTTTGTTTGATAAATTTCTTACCAACCATTTGCTGTTTGCCAATCAGTTTGACCCACCTTGAGCTGTCTTGGAAAATATGCTGTTGTATTTAATTCGTCCGGTAAATTCTCCCATGTATCAAACTCCTTTTTAAAATATTTAATTTTGCAATTTACGGCCTCATTGCCTCTCCAAGTTAGTTCAAATGAGCAGCGATGGAAAAAAAATGTTGTGCCTCGTCGGGGTTTTCATCATTGTAGCCTTGCATTATTGTTAGTAAATCTTTGGTACATAATTCTTTTGAACTTCCTTTTTTCCTGACAACTTTGGAGCTGATGTCTCTTTGTATCTCTTGCAATTCGCGCATTCTTGAAGGAAATATCCGTAAAAGGGTCAATCTTTATTTCGTATTCTGTAGAATACATTTCTTTAATCATTTTTGCTGTAGTGATATAGCCTTAACGGAAGAATCTTTATAGTCTTCGCCATTACCCTTATTCATATTAAATCTAAAATCTTTAAGGATTTTTGCCAGTTCCATCACAGTAGTACATTTTTCCAGTTCATAAATTCTTACCATTAGAAACTCTGGGAACTGTGCCCAAATTGAGTTCTTGGACGTCCGTGTATTAAGTGGAATATTTTCAGCAATAGATTTTTTAATTTCTTGGGTAGATTGGTACCCAAACCTTGCATTTTCGTTTAAATTGCTCATTTTATCTTTTTCAAACCAGGATGACATTACAGACTAACAATAGTTTTTACCTGACATCTATCAAAGTTTTGCCGCTGAAAAACCATCTTGTTGATTTTGTCCAAGTTGATGTAATTAAGAGTTTTTCCACTAAAAAACAGGCCGTTGCTATGATATTTTGTCAGTATAAAACTCTTAAGAAAGCATGAAAAATAAATTTTCTAACCACCTGAAAATTCCTTATACAATAAGGTTGCATTTCGTCTAACACAGTTAGATCATGAAATACGAATTAGATTGCATAGTTCTACCGAGAAATGAAAACTTTACATTGGTAGGATGTCCCCACCTGCAGACCGGTTTCGAACTCTTTTGTTCTCGTCAGTACAGGGTAGGTGTTCATACAATTCCGAATGAAAGTTTTTATACGACCGAAGAAGGTCGATATTATAGACTTTAGTATAAAAACTTTCATTCGGAATTGTATGAACACCTACCCTGTACTGACGAGAACAAAAGAGTTCGAAACCGGTCTGCAGGTGGGGACATCCTACCAATGTAAAGTTTTCATTTCTCGGTAGAACTATGCAATCTAATTCGTATTTCATGATCATGACCGAAGAAGGTCGATATTATAGACTTTAGTATAAAAACTTTCATTCGGTATTGTATGAACACCTACCCTGTACTGACGAGAACAAAAGAGTTCGAAACCGGTCTGTAGGTAGTGACATCCTACCAATGTAAATTTTTCATTTTTCGGTAGAACTATGCAATCTAATTCGTATTTCACGATCTAACTGTGTTAGACGAAATGCAACCTTATTGTATAAGGAATTTTCAGGTGGTTTGAAAATTTATTTTTCATGCTTTCTTAAATGTTTGCTACCACCTGACTAGTAAGAAAGTCTGTGTTTTTACAAGTAGAAAACTCTAGTGAAATAGTCAAGGTAATTTCACAATTATATTAAAATTTTAAATCCTATTTCACGCCTAATAACATACCTAAAAGAAAACACCCTATTATAGGCTCATAAAAAGTATAAATCAATCACAGTTTTACAACAAAGTAGCGATTATATGGAAAGTTACGCTGGTGATGCTCTCACCAACGCAACGTAGATAAAGAAATCAAAATATTCCTTGTTTTTTTCTACAAACACCATAATAAATAACTTTGATAGTATTATATAATATTAAAAATATTTCCATGCAATAACATTGATGAACTACTCAACTAGAATCTAGAAAGTTGAATATAGTTTCATGTAAACATCCGATTTTTGTCTGTTATTCGGGTTAATTAGTAATTTTATGGTAAAAGTTTGGTCTATTAAAGATTTTTTTGTGCATAGAATTTCTCCCTTTTAAAATAATGAATATTATTGGCTATTTAGTTCAATAATGTCAAATTTAAGAGGAAAGAACACGACCTAAATGTTACTTAAAAGTGTAATCTAATGATGCATTCGTCGTTTCATTTTTTGATCAATATTTTTGATTAGTCAATTATTAATAAAAGCAAAAAACGAAAATTTGTGAATTTTGTCTATTTTTTTTTTCTCCTTTTATTACTTTATAAATTCAAACTTATTTGACTTTAAATTGTAGGTAGTTATGCTTCAAATGTCGCTATTTGGCCAATTTTTGGATAAAAGGACAAATTAACGAAATATTAATCAAATAATAGAATGGCGAATGCGTTACTAGACCTCACTCTTAAACGAGGTTTCAGCGAAGATCTTGATTTTTTGATATCTAAGTTTTCGACCGTCTGATCAAAGCACTAATTGGCGCAAAAAATAAGCAGCGGATTGTACAAAGTCAAAGAAAAAATCCATAAAAATAAATGTGTGCTCTAAATTTAAAAAGAAACACTTTTTTTTATGATAAAACACCTGCACTGTAGGAAAAATCCTTTAAGGCGCTCTGGGAGCGGTGCGAGGGCGAAAAAAGCTATTAACGTTGGTCTTGAAACGTTGAAGATTGTATTCATTGGGAAACACGACCTCAGCAAGATCATTCCACAAAGATGACGTTCTCCAGATGAAAGAATTCTTGAACAATGAAGTTCGAGGAGTACTAAGCTGAACAACATATGGATGAGCGGCAGTGGTTCGCCGTGTATTTCTGTTTTGCATTCCTCTAGGTGGAATCAAGTGGGCAATGTCAGTCGAACACCTGCCATGGAAATATCTGTAAAATAGAGCCAAATCACCAACCTGTCTTCGATGCTCCAGGCTATCGAGGGTCTTGGTCAGCTCGGGGTCGCCGATCAGACGAACGGCTCTCCTTTGAATGAAATCCAGTAGCCGAAGGGTGTGCTTGGGTGCAGAGCTCCAGACATGAGAGCAATATTCTAATGATGGTCGAATCTGGGCTTTGTAGAGTGTCAAAAGTTGATGAGGTGTGTACAACCTTTTGGTGCGGAAAAGTACACCAAGTTTCTGTACAGCTGCCTTGGCAATTGCGGCAACGTGATCATGCCAAGACATATTACCTCCCAGATTGACCCCCAGAAAATTAATAGACGGTGCCAGGGGAATTGCGTGTCCTGCCATGACTATATCCGGTTCTGCAATGTTAACCTTTTTGGAGAAGACTGCTGCCTGGGTTTTCTTAGCATTAAATTCGACTTGGTTACTGTCACCCCAAGCCAAAATTTCTTCCAGGTCATTGTTGAGGCGCAATACTTCATGCTGCCTGCGAAGATGTGCGTCGGCAGCGGATGTTTGGGGAGTCAAGGTAAAAGATGAGACAAGTGTGCTGTCATCAGCAAAGCTATAAATTGAATTTTGGGTTTTCACTAGAAGATCGTTAATATATAGTAAAAAGAGGGTAGGCGACAATATGGACCCTTGAGGAACACCGGCATTGATGGTGAAGGTGTCTGAGAGAAACCCGTCAATCGCCACTTGCAGAGAACTGAAATGGTTTCCCCTAACTTCGTACCACCCGCTGCACTCTATCAAAAAATTTTAACCACAGCATTGGGTCGGATTTATGATAAGGGTTTTCTACTTCTTTTTCTTAAACTTTCTTCATTCAACGAAAACAATAACCCACGAAATTATCGTGGTAATAACAGCATGATAAGTCAATTATTTTAAAAATGGTAATGAGCAATAATCCCGATAACTTTCAAATACTACGGGTTTATAAAATATGGTCTCTATTTTATATTGATCCATGTGTACAGGGATATTATTTTCATTGTCGCACCCAACTGGCGACTTTTCTACCGACCGCAACAAAAAAACAATTAGGTATTCCCTAATAGTTTTGCGTGAAGAAGCCGATTTTGATGTCAAAAATTATATGGGTTTTATATAGATATTTTAAATAACAACCCTACTTTATAGTAAGCCTGCTGTATTAGGCAATCCAACGATGTGTCAAAATGGCGGCTGGCTGGCAAATACTGCGTTGTAATTGGTGCACGTGACTATATAAATAATATTGCTGGTGACATTTAACGGGTGGCTCAATGATTTTTACCAGCCAACCGCCATACTGAATCAAGTGGTTTGGATGCCCTTATTAGATTTTTTTCCAACATTAAAAATATGTTGTGGTCAATATTTATTTTTAAGCCGTTCCGAAGCTACGAGATTCCGAAGTTGGTTAATGTTGGAGCTAAAATCAGGCTTGCTGAAAGAAAAATTGAAATATAATTTTGTAGGTTTATTTAGCGTCCTTAAGGTGACTTTAATAAAAACACTTTCTGCTGTTTACAAATTCCCAACGTTTCGTGTTTTATTTAAACCTTTTTCAGAAAAACCAGCAGTCATATACTTCTTAAAAAATTCATTAATACCAAGTACTCACTCTAGGCTGAATGTGTAAAGTGTATATAGTACCAGATTCAGATATTGTTTTACACTTTATACATTCCATTCAGTCTAGAGTGAGTACTTAGTATTAAGGAATTTTTTAAGAAGTACCTATATAACTACTGCTGCTTCCTGAATCTAAAACAAACGAAATAACCAAAAAATACACATAATACGTAAAATTTACGCGCCAACAATCACTCTTTATTCGGTTACGTACAAGCCTCAACTGCCACATCAGAAACGCGTCGGCAGCCGAATGTTGTGGTGGTGATAGATGCACTGCTTGAGCGGCAGAACGAGGATACCAATAATAGGCCAGTTATTTCAGATTTAAAAAAAACTGTACGTACATTTTACGTATGTTGGCAATCTAGGGTTAATAAAAACTGGGAGATAAAAACTTACCGCGCGCCCCTGATAAAAATTATTTTTTTACAGAAAATTCCTATGGACTTTGTTTATGGAAGGAGCGTACTTCCCAACACTATTTATTTTATGTAACTGCTTTTACATAAAATAAAGGTTATTTGTTTTAAGATAAACTCGGGTACGATTGTCTTTTTATAAATTTAAAATACACTACAATAAGCATTAACACCTTAAACCAACACGGCAGTATTTGACCTACTGCACTCACAAACTTCAAAATTACTTACATATACTCAATTTTTCTCTAAAATGAACGGTTCCAATCCAATGTTACAGTGTGTCAAAGTCTAAAAATCCCATATTCTAAATGTCAATATCTCAAAAACTATTGAATTTAGACTTAGAACATTTACAAAATAAGCGTAGAATTTTGTGGTGAATCAGAAAATAATACAATTCGTGCTACAAATTAATGTGCTTACATGGGGATGTCGAAAACGGTAAGAGATACGAAGATTGTTAAATTGAGGCAAAGTTGCGTATTTTGGGGCTTAGTAATTTGGTCAAAGAAAATTATATATATTCCGATAATCATCGGGGATATCCGAAAAAGACCGAAATTTTTAGTTTTGGTTTTAATTTTTGTACGCCTTTATTTTTGACTTTGTCAAACAAAAATCACTTTCTCATAGTCGCTCTTTATGTTCTACAAGATGGCGTTATTAGTTTTTAAATTTGACGTTTCATTCTGTGGATACCAACCTCAAGTCAATTAATTTAAATACGGACCTGGAATTTTAAAACCGTTTTAGGGACTTCTACGCTTTGGAAATTTAATACAATTTAAAGGTTTTAAAATTTTAACGCTTCACATCAAATGTCACATTATTAGTGCTTCAAATTATTCGTTCTTTACTATTACGGCCCTGGAAATTATTTTTAGGATAACTTAAATATTAAAATTACATTACATTACAGAAAGTTATGGTGTTTGGGCCGTTTTATTTCAATAAAATTTACCGTAACAATACTTTAGGAAGTAAGTAATTTTTTAAGGAATGAGAAGTAATTTTTTTTTATTAGTATGTACATTATTTATTTTATTAATATAACATCTTTTAGGTCCTATTGTTTTTGGCTTAAACCCTGACCGAAATACTGGAAAATAGAAAAAAATTATTGCTCCCGTGTAAAGAAAAAGTAACTGGAGTGTTAGTCTAGTTATGTTACTGTAATGCGCTTATGTTTGATTCAAAAACAATTTCAAATTTTGTTTACTGTTTATACGGTCTGATTATGCCAGTTTCTGGCGAAACATTTAACAAAAATTTACAGAAAGAAAAAATTTGAGGCCGAGACTTAAGGTCTTTTTCTTACAAAATATCAAATATTAGGCCTCTTTGTGTAAAATTGGACGCATCTTTTTTTTTTTGGTTTGGCTTTAAATGTTCAGGACCGCAATGACATAAAGAGATAACTTGAAAAAATATGTTATTAAATGACCAAACGTTAAAATTTTAAAAAACTTTAAATTGTATTAAATTTCTAAGGCTTAGAAGTCCCTTAACCTGTAATTAAAATTCCAGGTCCGTATTTAAAAAAAATGACTTGAGGTTGGTATTTAAAGAACGAAACGTCGAATTTAAAAACTAATACCGCTATCTTGTAGAACATAGAAGACGGCTATAAAAAAGCATTTCTTTTTTTTCCCACGTCAAAAATGAAGGCGCAAAAAATTACAAACCAAAAATAGAAATTTCGTTATTTTTTCAGATATCTTCGAAAGCATTTGGAATATTTACAATTTTTTTTTACCAAATTAATAAACCCCAAAAAAAAACGCAACTTTGCCTCAATTTAACCATCTTCGTATCTCTTACCGTTTTCGAGATCCCCTTGTACCACATGAATTTGTAGTACCCTGTATAGGGTGTGCCGATTAAAAAAATTCAAGGTATATTCGCCACGTTTTTTGTTTATAAACTTAGCAAAGAACGAAATAATCAAAATGTCATTGCCGTTCTTACTAATTTATTAATAATATTAATAAATAATATTTTTAAAACTTGTAACCGTATATGTAGGTTATAGGTAATTGGTTTAAAGAGACCGTTATTTATTTGGCCTCTTCTTGAATAAAATAAAAAAATTATTAAATACATATTGATAAAAAAAGAAATGACAAATGAAAATATATTATAAAATAAAGAAACTGCCACTTGTACTTGATTTTATTTCACAACAAACAAATACAAGTATAACTAAAGAAAAAATTAGAATTCATATTTAACAAATTTTATCACCTACATAAACCTTAAAACAAAATATTTTACTTCTATAAACTAGTATACTATCTAAGCTATACGACAACTAAGCCGGGGGCCCCCTCCTCCATTTATATTTGAGCCCACAAGTTTGTTTATTTTTATATCGAATAAAAATTCAATTATCGAAGAGTATGATGAATTCCGCGTTATTTTTCATTGATACAAACTGAATAAGTAGAGAAACTATTGGGTTTTATTTTCTTTTTCCTTTCTCCCATTTTCTCTCTCTTACTCTTAAACAATTTAATGCCATAGGTTCCTTTAGTATGAATACAAGCTATGTTTTTTCTTTCTTTTCTTCGATTTTGAGGGGGAGTAAACCCTCTAACCTCCCCGTAGTTGCTCCACTGACTATATCATTACGTCAATAAAGGTATTTTTATGTCATTTTATATGTTCATCATAATTATAAGTAACTTACTAACAACAAAACGAAGATTCATATTTATTGACGCATATTAATAAGCATTAACAAAAACACATTTTATAAGAGTCTTATTACTTGTACTAATAAAGTTGTCATTTTCGTTGTTATCTAAATCTTAACACAATAATATCTACGATGTTTGTATCAGTTTTGTTTTTATTGACGTATGTACATAGATCGTCCCGTTGTTTGTATAATATTTCCAAGTAACCCAGTTACAAGAACCATATCTCGATAAAAATATGAACGTGCCTCCTTTTTGACTAAAAATAGTTTTTGCAGTGAAGTAGTTATGGAGGTTTTTACTTTTTGTTATCGTCGCAATTCTGATTTTGAGTTGCATAACGCAGTAAAATCGATCCGATGCCGACGCGACTTGAAAACAATTTAGTAGAATGTAATGATCATAATGCAACAGGTGTGGTACATTTTTTCAAGAAAAACAATACAACAATTAAAAATTCTATAAAAATAATCACAAAAATAATGAACGATCCAATTCTGCTTATGTTGAGGCGTCGGCTGGTTAAAATCTGTTGCTTACACTACATATTGCGCATGCTTAAAAACTCGGACTTGGCCTACATAAGAGACTCATATGGCGACATCTACGCTGCATAGTGATGTAAATTTAAAAAAAACATTGATGTTTTTTTCAAAACTCGACGTTTTTTTTTTGAAAAAAAAACAGGTAAGTATGTTTTTTTTCTAAATTGCGTTTTTTTTTTCACAATAATTAAAAATCTGTATTATCTTGTTGAGTTTTTTTAAATAAAGTGAAAAGTGCAATCAACATGAAAATATTTTTACATTTGTCAATAAACATATATTTAAAGAAATAAACGAACATAAAACATCAACTTATAAAGAAAAATAACACAAAAACCTTGTAATTGCACTATACAAACGATGTAAAAAGAAAAAGGGTAACCTATAACATACAGTAAGAACAGTAAATATTCTGTTTAATATGCTCTAGGCTCTTTGGTTTGCTGAACAGGAACATAAAATAGAACCTGTCATTCCATCAAGGTTATCAAAGGGAGGGATTTTTAAATGATACCTTTATGAAAAAAAAACATGTTTTTTTTTCACGTTTTTTTTTTTCAGGTGGTCAAAAAAACGGTTTTTAACATCACTAACGCTGCATACCTATACCATGTGCTGCATAACGCTGTTTATAACTAAGTATGTGGTGGCAATCGGTAACTTTATGAAATGAAAATTATACGCATCGTATTAAGACATATAGCAAAAGCGTTCTAAACTGTTTTTTATGTTAAAATCCTCACTTTCTTATCTTCAATTTGCCACTCGTTTCTGGGCAGATTCATACAAGATTTTAAGCATAAAATGTATAGCCTGCTCAACCAATCATCTCCTTTTCCGACAGACGACAGTGAGTTACTGGCATTCGACCGTGGCGATCGGGGTTCGATTCCCGGGCATACACACAATTAAAAAAAAATTGCCCGAAATTCAGTGGATTTAAGAATGCAGTATGCTATTAGTGACTCCTAATAGCGGAACTGAAAAGGACGTCATGGACTTCTGGGGGGGTGTAAAAAGGATAACTAGTGCATACACGTGGTTCGGATTCCACGTTAAGCTGTAGGTCCCGTCTGGCTGACATTACCCAGACGATAGGGGATACAATGGGCCTTATATAGGCCTAAGTATACTGGCTCTTCCGCCAACCCTAGCAAAAAAAAAACATACCAGAATTCACGTATCTTTGACTCCATCTTCCGAGAGTACTAAAAAAATTTACATATGGTTAGTGCGCTATCAAAATGAAAGTTTGTACTTACCTATGATGGTTTCTTGCAATAAACAATAATGTTATATTTGTGGCGGTTACTTTGAAACCTTATCGCTTTTGCTACCTTATCTACCCGAAGTAAACCTTTAATTTTATTTGGAATATGGTGCCAAAAATTTGGTTTGTGAAGAGAATGTGCAACTGTCAATCGAAGTAGAACATATACCAGGTTAGTAAAAATAAATATCTTTAAAAAATTAAAATTTTTTGGGTGCCACGCCCAATAAAACCCTTTTTTTTAGACAATCAAAAAAATTTCAAAATAAAAAAATACATACATTTGAAGAAACTTGTAGTGAGTTATACAAATACACTAATATAGGTAATATAAAACAGATAATATACTTGTTAAACAAAAAATTCTTCATGAAATAAGCATAATTGAGCAAAAAAATACTAAAAATAAGATATATTTTTTATTTATTGAAAAAACAAAAATTAACCATAAGCTAAAAGCACAACATATTTTTTTGTCTAAAACTAAACCGTAATTCTTCGCCTGTTTTGACAATATATATTGATTATTTCATATATCAATGTGGATTTTTTTATGAATACTTATTAAAGCTAAACTTGTTGTACCCTCTTCGCCAGAATGGTTTCTCAGATATGTTTTTAATCTTTTTAAAGTGGAAAACGTCTTTATGCTAAAGCTTTAGTTACTGGGAGGATGATTTGTTATTTTATTTGGCGCGTTATTGATAGCGTTGCCGTCAAAGATTTTTTATGTTGCCCAATTATAGTTTATATCTTCTTTTTTTTTTTGGATTTCAGGGGGGGGCGGGCCTCCTGGGCCCCCTCCCCCTGGCTACGCCACTGGTAGGCGTATACAAACTACTACCTTACCCAAAGAGTTTTAAAGTTTAACCAAGTTGAAGTGTGTCCGCCATTATATTTTTTCAACAAATGTCAACAATATGAGATTAGCGCGGTCTCTATTGATTCATCCTCTTTCAAACAAGATAAAAATCAATAAAATCGGTCCCTTAATAAAAAAGTTATTATATAAAAACAAAATCCCTGTTTTTTTTTAACAACCCTATAGTATTAATGGAATTAAACTAAGGCAGCAGAGAATACAATTCTAGTATTTTCCAAGAGTGTAGGTTATTTCGTGTTAATATCAGTTTTAATGTCTTCTCCAATTCTCCAGGTTATATGTAATTTGCTGATCAAATGGGGTATAAACTATATTATTTTACAGAAGGAGAATTTCCTTTTATTTCGTCAGATTCGTCCCTACACGCGTTTCACCATATCATGGCTCAGCAGTACAATGGCTTATAATTAAATGTTACATGTTATCTATTATCTTGTGCAAAGTTTAAACAAAAAAATAAGAAAATGTTTTTAAATATATATGTATTAGTTTTCATCAGTAAAGCTAGGATCCGATGAAAGAAGCCAGCAGCAAGATGTTGCACTGAGCGACATCTGTGTCGTTGTTAGGCACTCTTGAGCAAACCAGCACCTCCAACAAACTTAGAGAAATAAGTAAAAATGTTAAGAGGAAATCACCTGTAAAGACATTCGTCACAATATTATTTTAGTTCAATAGCATTCGAATAAACAAACTAAAGCAATCGACCTATTTATTAATTTATCAATTAATCAATCAATATTTTTTGTAAATCTTATCGTTGAATATGTCTTATTTATTATAAATTGTTAACTATTTGTTGTTAGATAGTTTATTTGCTTGACTTATTAGCAAATAACTTTATTTAAAAATTTTTATTATTAAAACAACTGTGTTAATCCCATAAAAATGAACTTCAAACTTCTTGGGCACTTTAACTGAAACAAATTCTCTAGAAGCTTAGGAAAAAATATTTTTTTTAAATGGAGATAGACGTCGATTGATTAGTACCAAAAAAAAAATGTTTTACCCTCTGTATATGTTTTTAATTTTAATTTATTTTCATTGCTCCCTGGGTAGGGACCTTCATTGGAACCAAAAAAATATCAAATTATTTGTGAAAAATGCAAAAATGCGTCAATTAAAATGCTTTGTGGGTTTCATACTCGTAAGAAAAATTTATTTTTCAACTCTCTTAAGAGGGTAAACCTTTGAATTTCAATATTTAAAGAACGACAAATCAGTGCAAAAATGTGGCAACCGTTTTTGGAGATGAACTAATCTTTGTTTCCATTTTCGATCGATTTCAGATACTAGGCAGGTGCGGTGACGCATGACTAGTGGGCGGAGTCATGCGTGTTACTAGGTGATGACGCTAACTGGATGAGTCATGCTCGATGAGTCATGCTCGATGACGTCATGCTCGATGAATCATGCGTTTAACTCTTGGGTGGTCTTATTCTAAGATTACATTTACTTAACAAGGGTCTCCAGACGTTTCTTATATCTAATGAAGGCTTACTAAAGCAAACTGGATTTTGGTGTATGGTCGCAGCTTCCTTAAACTTCCTCTTCCTCCAGTGCGGTTCTTTTTGCAGGATTTCCGCTTTTGTCCACATGATATGATGGCCGTGTGTCCAGGCGTGGTCAGCTGCACCTGATTTTTCGGTCTCTCCTTTTTGGGTGTTGTTCCTATGTTCTTTAATCCTTACTTCTAGTGGTCTTAGTGTCTCACCAATGTAAGATTGGCCGCATTCGCAGGGGATCTGGTAGACACAATTTTTCTTGTCTTTCTGGCTTGCTGGTTTTGTCTTCGTTAGGTGGCTTCTTAAAGTGTCTCTCGAGCTGAATACTGTGTTGATATTGTATCGTTTTCCTAGTCTTCTTATTTTCTCGGATACTCCTTTGACATACGGAATGTTGAGTATTGGTTGTACCTCTTTCTCTGCTTTACGTGTATTAGGCCGATTCTTGCGATTTTCCAATATTGTGTCAATCAATCTCATGGGGTAGCCATTCTTGTTGAGGTCGGTCTTGATGTGGTTAGTTTCTCTTTTGAGAGCTTCGTTTGAGTTACAGAGAGTAATTGCTCTATCCACAAAGTTGTATTATGCCTTGTTTTGTGTTGTTTGAGTGGTTTGATGTGTAATTGAGATATTGACCTGTATTATGTGTAGGTTTTCTGTGCACTGAGGTTAGGAAGGTGTTGCCATTTTTCTCTACGTTGACGTCTAGAAAAGGTAATTGGTTGTATTCTTCTTTCTCCATGGTGAATTTAATTGTCGGTGCAAAGTTATTAATGTGATGTAGTAATTCTCTGAATTCGTCCTCATTGTCTCCAACCTTTAAACAGACCCTATAACCACCTTAGTTTTTTTAACAATAAAAATAAATTAAATCAATTTTCTCTTTTAAAGGGCTTTCCAAAAAGGTAACATAAGTGGTCTCTTCACAACTAAAAAAATTAAATTAGGTTATGTCTCACATTACACAGCGGGTAAAAAAATATTTTTTAATGCCAAAATATTGCACATACAAAATCTCAATCGAAGTGTTTTTCATATTTTAAAAATATTTTTTCCTAAAGTCCCCACCCTGCAGACTCGTGCAAGAACTCTTCAGTTTATCAGTAAATCACAGAAAAATGTTATGGTTATGAAGGAAAATGGGCCTTAAGACAGCATGATATGAATATTCATCAAATTGATAAACCAGAAGCGGTCAAATTACGTCATTACGTTTAATTACAGTTTTTTACATAAAAAATAAATGTTTGAAGTTGTAAGAAAACTTGTTATTCCAGGGTTAACTACCTCAGTTTTAACATAATAGAAGCAGTACAATGGCTTATAATTAAATGTTACATGTTATCTATTATCTTGTGTAAAGTTTACACAAAAAAATAAGAAAATGTTTTTAAATATATATCAGTTTTTCGAAAAAAACAGGATGTTATTGAAAGAAAAATTTTTTCAATAGATTAATAATTTAATCTACTTAAATTACAATAATGTTTTATACATTGAACGTCCTCGTATAGTTTCGTTATAAGTAAAATATCCCCAATTTTCACTCTAGAAATATAATTTATGAATACAAATTGTTTTAATTTCAAATTTCTACCATAAAATTAATGTTTACTCCCTTTTGTTAAAGAATAGAAAATAATCGAAGATAATCGTATATTTTATAGTACCCGTTTTCTAATAGTAGATTCTGTAACGAGGTTGGAATGAAAATTTGATCCGAGTGGAAGATTCCGATCGCGAGCGTAGCGAGTATCGAATTTTCATTCTAACCGAGTAGCAGACTATATTTTCTCCACGAATAAAAAAACTATTCGCAATATTTGTAATTTCAGGTGGAGTATTATCCAGTTCCATATCTGATTCATCCGATTTTTCACTCATATTTTGACTTGCACTAAAATTTGTCTGCTGACATTGACAGTTTCGAAATTCATGGCAACCTATGTCGTTTAGATCAATTACAGAATATTTATTCCGTATCTTGTTATGGAATGAAAATACACGCAAAACGTATAAGAAGC
Organism: Polydrusus cervinus; assembly: GCA_935413205.1. NCBI lineage: Eukaryota > Metazoa > Arthropoda > Insecta > Coleoptera > Curculionidae > Polydrusus > Polydrusus cervinus. Next base: position 102,469,296 of record OW284510.1, on the reverse strand, counting down.
AAGTGTTTCAGAAGAAATATTCCAACTCAAGAGCGAGAATTTTTACATTCAATTATCAAAAATGATTTTGGAATTATTGCATTCAGTAATGGTCGTGGATAAAGCATCATTATAGCAAGCGGCATGTTAGAAAACGAGCTGCTTGCTGCTGCTAGTTCTATTTGAATCTCAATATAACATTTTCTTCTCTACAAGTTTGTGTAATTCGATTAAAATTCCGACTTTTCGTTTTTTCAAAACCAACATCAACTTTGCTTTTTTAAATAGTCGAGGAAATTGCTTTTAATTATTTTTAAATTCTCTTCTTCCTTTATAAGTCTACGACGTATTACACCTAGTATTAATAACACGTTTCAGACTTAAACCCCCATCATGAATAAAAAAAATTCAACTCATTTGAAACTACTTTATTCTCCGTAACCTAATCTAATTTGCATCTCTCTTAACCCTAGATTGCCAATGTTAAAAAAATATATGTCGATGCCAACAATACGTAACTTTTATGTATATTACAAATATGTGCAAAAATTGTCTCAATCCTTTTAATTTTCTTAGGAAAAGTAATTATTTATTTTTATTCAAAAATAACAAACATTTCCTAAATCTAAAACAAAAGAAATAACCAAAAAATACACATAAAAAGATTAGTTGAACTTAGCGTATTTATAACACATCTAGGTATACGAATTCAGCGCATTCATAACACATCTATACGTAAAATTTACGCGCCAACAATCACTCTTTATTCGGTCACATACAATCCACAACTGCCACATCAGAAACGCGTCGGCAGCCGAATGTTGTGGTGATGGTAAATGCACTGCGTGAGCGGCAGAACAAGGATACCAATAAATAGGCTATTTATTTCAGATTTAAAAAAAACTATTCCTAAATTTTACGTAGGTTGGCAATCTAGGGTTAACTGTACAGTAGGCTATGACAGGTAGTTGCTTGAATAAATTATAAATACTTTATCTTAATATATCTCTTTAAATCGAGTTAAAAATAAATAAAAACGAAATCGCGAAAATTCGGTTTTGAAAATAACTTCGGAAGGAGTTTTTTAAATTTGAATACACAATGTTTCAGAAGTTAGTAGGGCGTAACTTTTTTCTAATTTAACCATATCTGTATCTTCTATGGTTCACGAAATCCCTGTAGAGTGCATCCTTATCTAGGACACCGTGTATATACCGTTTAAAAAATAGTTTAAGTTAAATTGTATTCCAAAATTTCAATTAGGTATATGATTTTTCAAACAATAACATTACAGTGTGAAGCAAAAATATTTATTTTTTTAACTCCATATAATTATTAAAAAAATATTTTTCCAGGTCCATATATTTTTTGAAACTAACAACGAATGAGAAGTTTTATAATGATCTATACCAAAATTTATTATAATATTTCAAGCGGTCTTCGAGATTTGTGAGAAAACCCCAAAAAAAAATAAAAGTTTATCACTCTGTATATCGAAAACAAAACATTTAAGGACATATGCGCATATGACCTTTTCGACTTAGAATTGATCCAGGAATCACCCATTAAACAAAGAACATATCATTAGATAACACCCTATACATCTATAGATGTAATTTTGCATGGAACTAGTAAAAATCCATTAATAAACATGGTCAGGAATCGGACCAAGAGAACGCAATTTTTTTTTGGTTTATTTAATATAGTATATTCGCATTAAGCCGGTAACTTTGAAGAAGAATTTATAAATTTTGTTTAGTTGCTCTTAAGTTTTTCGTAAGAAGAAAGAAAAGTGTAAAAACTCTAACTCTGTATTTGGATGCCCCTCAGTATAAGTAATATTTTTTTACCAACCAAAAATCATCTTTAAATCCCACACTTATCTTAACTGATTACTGCACAAGACCATTCCTATAATATCTCTCAAGGAAAATAACACAACCAAATAAAAACAAGAACCGTGTTCCTCCTAAGCATAAAAACTGATACTGCAGCAGATGCATATTAGATGAAAGGTCAACAACCAGCAAGGTGAGGCCATGCAACATTTTTCAGAAGAAGAATAGAGCAACTTTCGGAAGAAACCGAATGAACTTTAAACAGTTATAGTCCATTGCCCGGGTCTTCCTTTTAAATTGATATGCGGGCCTTTAAATATATTATTTTTTTTATAATGTTAGTCTATACAGGGTGTATAACATTCGATTCATTAGCATTGCTATCTCGGTAACTATATACAGTGTTATTATTATTTGAAAATTAGAAATAGCTAAGCAACGAACATAGGCGCTCAATAGCAAATGGTAACAAAGCTCAAAGTCAAACAAAAATCCCAGTCGATGCCTTCTTTTCAAAAATAATGTCGCATTAACACAAACAGAAATTTTAAGATTTTTTTTTTTAATTTGCTTATAATTCCAAAACGACTAAAAATGTGGATTGTAACATATTAGGCAATTAGATAGGAAATTTAATTCTCTACACGTTGGTAAGCTAAAAAATAGGGTGTTCCATTTGCAAAAATTGACTTATGCACATTTCTTTAAATGGAAACATTGGCACAATTTTAAGAACTCCCTGTATAAAAAACGTGAAACCTAAGTAATTTAAACTAAAGATCTATGTATTACTTGAAAGCTTCCAAAATTTTAAATGTTTACCTTTATTAGTTTCAGAGTTACTAAACTTTCTTCTCGGAGCGTTTTTACACAAAAAAAATCCTTTTATAATTCATATCTCAAAAACGGTTAGAGATAGGGATAGATTATTATTAACAAAAGTTAATTAGATTTTAATAAGGTAACCAAAAATGCTAAAATAGACAGAGTGTTCCATTTGAAATAGCAAAGTTGGCATTACCTTCCGGTATAACCGGAAGTAACAAAAACCTCAAAAGATAATGTTTTAAAAGCTCAAAGCCAATTATGCCTGTTATCAAATTTTTAGAAGGATAAGTTTACTCGTTTCCGAGATCTTCTAATAGGCCACTCAACGTGAATCACCCTGTATATTATATTTTTATCTGTTAAAGCTTTCTATTTTAAACAAAAAAGCTTATGACTTTTCCACTGAAGTCAAAAATAACGACAATATTCAATTTCTAAATATTAATAGTAGTAAAATAATAAGGAGGCTATGAAGACCGCGCCACCATCGCACTATTTAATATTTTTTATTTGGCATCTGGAATGCTTTGGAGAACAATGATAATTTAATATGCGGTTTATATTCTTTTTTCGTTTTGTTGTGTCAGTTATTATTAAAAAAAATATAATTTTTACTCATACAGAAAAATGTGGTATGTTAGAAACTTACTTAGTGTGCAAAAAATCCTATTCAAGAGCAAGAGAGTACTACTCTGAGGTATATCCACTTCGCATTCAACAAAATGAGCGATGTTTTCTAAGACTCTATCGAAAATTTAGAGACAATGTATTTTTGCCAAACAAGGACAATAAAGAATGTTATGATAAGCGATGCCACGGAAATTGAGTTATGGCATATTTGGAAGCCTACTGTGAGAATTCCATTGCGGATATTAACAAGGACTCTAATTTGTCTTATGGTACTGTTCATAGAATTAAAAAAAAAAAACGCAAATTTATAGAACCAAATTTACAAACGAAAATGCAATAACGTTGACGATTTAAACTTTAAATCCCTTTTAAATTTTAAAGACTACAGTTAGAGAAACGATAAACGAGATATATGGTAGGACCATACTTAGGACAGTTCGAGCAGTTCAAAGATGTGCACAAAAATGCATTAAAAGGTATTTCTGAGCATCTTTTAAAAAAAAATTAGTGATGTAATTTTGTTTTGCTATAAGTTCATGTGTATAATAAAATTCGTAAATTTATCTTTATTCTTTCAATTTGGGCTTTATAACTTCTTCAGAAAAGAATCGTTTTGCAGACGCGCTGCTAGCCGGAATAGTAACAATTAACGCCTCCATATTAATTTTTTTCCGAAACCAGACGGCGTGAAGTCCAGAAAAAGGCCTAAAACACTAATTATAAGTTAAAAATCTATCATACACCTGATTGAACCAATGTTGCGAAAAACGAGGTCAATTATTAAGTGAAATATGATGATAAGCTTACTGATTATTAAATACTATGAACCAATCGGCAAAAACTATTTTAATTGTCACAAAAGTACTTTTTATTTTACGATATCTTATCCTTTAGAGACGTATTTCATATTGTATATTGAGAAAGCGAAGTATTTTCCAAACTACGGTAAAACTTGAAGATTGGCAGCAATGCACTTACCAAGCGCGTGCTTTCCTGGCGGCGCGGGCTGATGAAGGAAGGTCAAAGGTTGCGACGGGTTTATTTGTTACATCTCTTTCTACCCTACTGCCTACCGACTCTCCCGCTTGCTTCCACTCGTACAAAAGCAGCGCTTTTGCTGTTGCATAAGACGCTAATGTACAGCGCGATCTTTGCTGTTAGAACGGTCTTACGGAATGCTTATACAAGAATCTAGTTTACGATATAATAAGCAAAGAATGCGTTCGTTGAAATGATATAGGAATAATTTATCGGTCCTATATTATTATTTATTATATTAGAGTAGAGATGAATTGCCAAAGCTGGATTACAAGGATAAAAACTAAAATACAAAAAAATTGTTTGTTTGTTTTATTGTTCCCAGGGTAGGCCATGCTTTTTGATCTATATTGTATGCACACTGTATGTTAAATTAAATTTAAAACATTGAGTACTCTTGGCGTAAATCCTTGTCAAGCTCAAAACACAATAATTAGTTTAGCTTAGCATAGTCGAATCTCCTTAAGAGGGTGATTTTTATAGTGCCCTCATAGAAAGACACTGTTTATTTTCCAATGCTAAACACAACTTATCACTATCAGAAAATTTAAACAAGTAGGAAATGATCCACATTCATCTCAAGGATCACTCTTATCTGCATCATAGTTCAATAGCTTTTTTCCATTCTGATTAAAAATGTTAATATTATATACTATGCTTCGTACGCATGAATTAGATTCCGATATCAATATAAAAATAATAATTCATCGACAGTTCAGAAGTTCAAGTGGTAAATGTGACTTGCCGATATAAAAAATGCCTTAAAAAGTTTTTTATGGGAGATAAGTTAAAATTAAACATTATATTGTGGTTTTGATTAACCTTTGAGATTGGTAGCGGGAGGATGTTAACATCTTTGTTTGATTGTTAAACCAGTAAAGAAGATATATTCTATTATCCAAGATTAACTTTATAATATTAAGAGTGAAGTCTAGCGATGCATTCGCCATTTTATTTTTTGATCATTGCTTCTTATCCTTTTTGCTTTATTCAAAAAGCGGCCAAATAGCCGTGCTTAAGTAGCAATTACCTACAGTTTTGAATTAAATAAATTTTGATTAATGAATTAATAAAAGGAACAAATGAAAATTTATGAAATTTGTCCATTTTTCTTTTTCTGCTTTTATTACTTTATAAATTTAAGCTTATTTACTTTAAATTGTAGGTAATTACTCTTCAAATGTATTTGGCCGATTTATGGATAAAAGGAAAAATTTACGAAATATCAGTGGCAGCTCATCAGGTGAAGTAGGTGTGGGCTCTTCATCAAAAAAAATAAAACCTGACGGAAATTTTTTTGACAATATTAAATATTAATGTCCCAATACAGCTACCATTTTAAGCCTTAAAAATAATTTTGTCGAATTAATAATATTAATTTAATTCGAAAGTAGCTATGCATAATAGGGGCCACGGTTAACTCCGATGGATAATAATTATAAACACTCGTGAATATTAGCGCGCCCCAGCCGACCGTGTCCGTGAGCTCAAAGCAGCAAGTGAAGACCCTGCGCTCAACATACAGTTAAATGGCTTTGATTTTCACCGTTGCTATCGTTACCTGACGTCAGTCACGCGACAGCATGTAACAATTTGCATTAAGATGAAGGGCAATTTAGAAATAGATCAGTCGTATGCACCATTGTATTAGCATGGATTCGCCTAACCTTAAGATATTTATTTTGAAGCTTCGCGAAACTTACGGTTATAGATATCGTTTTTACGTGATTTACTGTGTAATTAAAAAGTATTGTTTTTGTCTTTCAGTTAATTCAGTAGTACTTATAAAAAAACCTGTACCAAAGCTAGCTCTTCACCATTTTTTTAAACCGCGAGCCGCCACTGCGAAATATTGATCAAAAAACGAAATGCGAATGCGTCAGTAGACCTCACTCTTAAGAATACTTTACCTATACCTATACGAGGTTCAAAAAAAAAGTGAGTGGAAACGAGATGCCTGGTTATAATTTATTTTTTCTAGTTCCACATGGTTATTTGCTGTTTCTTTTACGCTAAAGTGATTGGATAAGTGGGCTATTTTGGTTAACTGAACGGATATCATTTTATATCCCAATTAGGATGTGAAACTGACCAATCACAGTAATCAATTACAAAGAAACCAAATTTACAAGTTGTAAATTTTACGCAACGTGTTATATGACACTTAATACAAAAGAGGTTAGGAATTTACTTCAAAAAGATGTCATTCTGTTAGATCAAATTTGATATTTTTTATATTTGACTCAAAAAATGTATTCCAAAGCCATAATTATATAGGCATACACGAACTTTTTCCAAAAAATTCACGAAATTGTGAGAAAATTGAGGGTATAAAACCAAAATATATTTTTACTGTTAAGTATACTAATTTTTTATGCAAAAATACACTTTTTCTTTCAAAAAATTTCCAGTTTTTCCCTCATTTCATTACTACAAGAATGCATAAAATGTATACGCAACAGATAGATAGAAAAATAACTGGTAAATCTGTCTATTCATTGTAAAACAATTTTTGGGTAATATTTCACCTCCTTAAAAGGGTTGAAAAAACAGATTATTGTTATGGGTATGAAGTTCACAAAACATCTTAATCGACGTGTTTTTGCATTTTTCACAAATATTTTTATATTTTTTTTTCAACATTCTAGCGAATTAGCTCCAGTGATAGTCCCCATCCTGGGCCAACTAAATTAAAAGTAAAAACAATACGAAATTCAATTTTCTCTTTAAAAGAAAAATAAGTTGGGTTATGTGTCACCTTATACAGGGGTAAAAAAAATTTGATGCCAAAATGTAGATCATACTAAATCTCTTGTTCTTTTATTTTTTAAAAATATGTTTTTCCGAAAATCGATCGGAAATATTGACATTTTTGATACATTTCTGGAAGAAAAAGTCAATATTTCCTTACACTTAGTCGTTGCTAGGCAACGGAAAATAACTGTTAGGAAATATGTATTTTCCTACGACCACTTATGAAAATGAGAAAAAAAGCACGGTTAACTTGGCTCGAAAGCGCCGAATATCACACGCGTGTTGAAAGAAAATATGTCAACTCTAGAGTGGAAATACAAGGCACACTATTTAATTTAAACATATGATGCCAATTTGACAGACCACACCTATTTATTAAAACGAACAAATTTTAGAAAGCAGTTTAGATTATTTATTACGTATTTGTCGAGTGATTTCGAATTAGAGTGTGAAAATATGCCATCTGAAATTATAAAAAAGAATATACTGGAAAATCTATTACCAGTCAAAACAAGCCCCGCTGAAAAGAATGTCATATTAAGCTTAAACAAAAAATGTTTATAGACCGCCATAGCGTAGAAACTAGAGCTACGACCTACAAATCGAATGATCCCGGGTTCAAATCGCATTAAGAGCATTTGACTTTTTTTTATAAAAACATTAAATAATTTATAGAATTATTTTGAATTGAAAACTTTCTTGTTGGGTGATTTTTTTAAAGTTATGTTTATTGCATCTTTCCTAGATTAAATAAAAAAATTCATTCAACAAGGAAGATCTCAATTCAAAATAATTTTATAATTTATTTAATGTTTTTATAAAAAAAAGTCAAATACTCCTGATGGGATTTAAAACTTTGGCCTTTTGATCTGTGAAATTGGCATCATACGTTTAAATTAAATAGTGTGCCTTGTATTTCCACTCTAGAGTTGAAATATTTTTTTCACAAATCAAAGGTTTTTTTAATAATTCTTTGTGGTTGTAGGAAAAATAGTGTACATTACTCGTGTGAAAGTGATTATCCTAAAACTCGGAGAATTTCCGCACTCGGCTGACGCCTCATGCTAAATATCTCCTCGTTTGAAAAGTGTCACTTTCATCACTTGTTATGTAATATACTATATTGTACTGTAAGGAAATATTATTTCGGTACGGCTACTTGTAAACTAAAATGTGTTAAGCTTGACAATTCAATATTACTGTGTTTCCATAGTTAGATTACAAATATTTAATGGCATCCTTTATTTGTGAACAAAGTTAAAAATATTAATTTCAAAATTTTAACAAGTTGATTGTAATACGTTATATCCTTTTAATCATTTTCGATTTACGGAAAAATAGTATAGAAAAAGCCACATTCCGGGACTCCGTATTGTCAGTCTCGACTTACACCTCGACATACAATCTTTGCGGTCGTCCGGGAATGTTCAGCTTTTCCTACTAGGTATACAATGTACTATTTCTTAACTTCTATAGCGAATTTGTTCCAGTTAAAGACCACCACCCTGTATAAAATGAATGACGTATATCTGAAAAAAAAAACAATTTTTTATGAAGTTAATGGTAAAAAATATATTTATTTGGGACAAATGACAAATTAATGTTTGAAAGCCATATATTATTGTTACATATTTACAAAATAAGGTATTATTTCATTTTTTATCAGAGGAAGGACTGTATCCTCTGCCTCCCCTGACGAGCCGCCAATGACAATCATGTAATAACTTGGTGCTACTAAAAAATACCAATTATGTTAAATTAAATTAATTAAAAATAATTGAAAAGTCGCAATAAAATTATAGAAAAAATAAACCGTTATCATCACATAACGTCTGGAACTTCGACTTCATGATTGCAGCACGTGTCCTATCATCGCTTTTTGAACAAAATTTTTTAAATTGAATTAAACAATCTGCGTCGTTCTTTTTTTTCAGATGATTTATCTACAAAAACTGTTAAGTTCCGTAGAATTTACATAAATACAATTGTATTGAATCAAAGGTATGCTCCACTATCTAACATTTTTTTAAGGAGAAATACTTTATAGATTTATAGTTCTTATCCTCTATGAGAATGGATAAGAAAGTCTATGCTGCATACACGGAAAAAAAACTATACAGGGTGCTACAAATTCGTGTGCGTACAAGGGGATCTCGAAAACGGTAAGAGATACGAGGACGGTTAAATTGAGGCAAAGGTTCGTATTTTGAAGCTTATTAATTTGGTAGAAGAAAATTGAAAATATTCGGAATGCTTTTGGAGATATCCGAAAAAAACAGAAATTTCTATTTTTGGTTTTTAATTTTTTGCGCTTTCATTCTTGACTTGGGAAAAAAATAAAAAACCGTTATATATATAATATCAAATCGGGCCTCCAAAAAATTAATGTTCCGTTTGACCACCGACTAATGGAAGACCATGTCAGGTGAAAAAAAGTCGTGCAGTCAGCCAAGACCCACCCAGGGTTGTAGTGCTAGATTCAGCCATACTTAACCTTTTTTTATATAGGGGCCACATAGATGTTTTAGTAAAGGTGCCGCGGGCCACAGCAGAAATTTATTTAGGTGTTAATAAAAAACCTAATTTAAATGTAACGGTTTATCTTAATAACAAAGAAGGATGATCTTATAGGTCTTATAATATAAGGTTGACAAAATTTGGAAAGAACTCTCACAATCCCAAATTTTGGTTTTAATGAGATTTTTGAAATAGTGAACACTTTTTTAAAACTCGGTCATGATCGGGCTTGGTTCTGCATGCCAACCTTATTACATCATCCAGATGTGAGTCCGTAAGTTTGTTTCTGTTCACATTTTTTGCGTATTTCATTCGCGAAAACGACGATTCGCAAACGTAAGTAGGTCCAAAAAGTGTTTATAGAATTTGAGCACTTTTTTGAACGATTTTATATTTTTACGGGACAATGCTCCAAAACTCCACGTATTCCCCTTTTTTCTTTAAACAGAACTTCTAGGTTGGTACCGTTTTTAAAATCGATGAACTTATCGAACAACTCTGCTTAATTACAATTTAAAACTGTGAGCTGTGAGATGGTCGTCGCTTCCAGATGCCATGGGTTTTCTACAAGCAATACACATTTTTCTATTTTCCTTAAATTTTGGAACCTTTTTTAAAATCCGTCTGCCAGTGCAGTTATATAAGTTAAAATTGCCGAACAGTTTTCCTCGGAAATATCGATACGGTCCTCATTAGCCTCTATCATAGTTGGAAAATTGGTGGGCCACTCACAAAAGCTCGGCGGGCCGCAGGGTAAGTATGACTGGATGATGATGATGAAAATTCGGGTTTTAGGAGATTTTTTTTTCTGTCTGAACAATCTAAGAGCGGGATTTTGTTGGTTTTCAAACACTGGGTAATATCCATGTGGAACTAGAATTAATTTTTTTTAATCTTCTTCTTCCTCTGCTTATCCATTAATGGATGTTTGCGACCATATTTTCCATAGCTTGTCTATCTCTGGCTGTGTGGATCAATGTTTGAATGTCACGTATGCCAGTCCACTGTCTCACGTCCCAGTCCTCTTCTACCCTCGATCTTGCCCTCGATAATCAGTTGTAAAAATTGATATTTATGATTGCGCATTATGTGACCCAGGTATGCAGTCTTCCTTTTTTTTATAATGTTAAAGAGTTCGCGATCTTGGTTAATGCATCTGAGAACGTCCTCGTTCCTCATTCTGGCTGTCCATGGTATCTTAAGAATTCTTCGGTATACCCACATCTCAAATGCTTCCAATTTGTTTATTGCTTTTACTTTTAGGGTCCAGCCGTCAACACCGTACAAAAGCACTGACCAAACATAGCAGCCAACAAATCTCAATCGCAGACCAAGGTCAAAATCGCCACAAGTGAACACTTTTTTAAATTTTAGGAATGCGCCTCGGGCTTGTTCAATTCTGCATTCAATTTCTCTGTCTGATGACCATTCTTCATAAAGCCAAGTTCCTAGGTACTTAAATTTTTCCACACGTTCTATAACTTTTCCATTATATGTTAGGCTGGCGTTTCTAAATGCATCTATCTCTCTCGTGATAACCATGAATTTAGTTTTCTTTGTGTTCATGTTCAATCCCATGTCTTGACTATAATCTCCCACTATATTAACCAGCCGTTTCAGATCGTCCATGTTGTCCGCAATCAGAACAGTGTCGTCAGCATAGCGTATGTTATTTATCCAGACTCCATTGACCTTGATCCCAATTTCCCTATCCTCAAGCGACTCCTGAAAAATGGCTTCCGAATATAGATTAAACAAAAGCGGCGACAGTACACACCCCTGCCGCACTCCTCTACGAATACGGATTTGGTTGGTCAGGCCGTTATCCACTTTGACTTGTGCTGATTGGTGCCAGTATAAGTTTTCAATGCACTGAATGTCTTTCTGATCCAAATCAAGTCTTTTGAGCAGCTGCATGAGTTTATGATGTTGGACTTTATCAAAAGCCTTTTCGTAGTCTATAAAACATAAACACACGTTTTTCCGCTGGTCATGGCAATTCTGTACTAAGACTTGCGTTGCAACTAGTGCCTCTCTTGTGCCCAACCCCTGTCTAAATCCAAACTGTGAGTCGCTTATTGCGTTATCACATTTTCAGGGCCGTTCCTAGCCCCTCTGCCGCCTTTGTGCAGAGCATCGAAAAGCCGCCCCCTCGGCCGCCCGTATATTTAAAACAACTAAATTTTTTAAAGTATTATTTATTTAAATATTAAGTAATATTTAACAACCAATAAAACAAAATATGAACCAAAGTGTACTTCCAAACTGATAAATTCCTTCTGTATTCTGCAATTTTATCATTTTCGCCGAACATATATCATATCAAAGAGCGGCCGCCATGTATCGTCCCTCTGTCGGAAGACGCCGAACGAACGCGTCATATTTTTTGTGAACTCCACAGACAAAATAATCTACTTTATATTCTATTTTTATTATATTATTTACCTATAAAAAAATTAAATTGTCTGTAATGTATATTGACGGGTTTCTCTCAGACACCTTCACCATCAATGCCGGTGTTCCTCAAGGGTCCATATTGTCGCCTACCCTCTTTTTACTGTATATTAACGACCTTCTAGTGAAAACCCAAAATCCAATTTATAGCTTTGCTGATGACAGCACACTTGTCTCATCTTTTACCTTGACTCCCCAAACATCCGCTGCCGACGCACATCTTCGCAGGCAGCATGAAGTATTGCGCCTCAACAAAGACCTGGAAGAAATTTTGGCTTGGGGTAACAGTAACCAAGTCGAATTTAATGCTAAGAAAACCCAGGCAGCAGTCTTCTCCAAAAAGGTTAACATTGCAGAACCGGATATAGTCATGGCAGGACACGCAATTCCCCTGGCACCGTCTATTAATTTGCTGGGGGTCAATCTGGGAGGTAATATGTCTTGGCATGATCACGTTGCCGCAATTGCCAAGGCAGCTGCACAGAAACTTGGTGTACTTTTCCGCACCAAAAGGTTGTACACACCTCATCAACTTTTGACACTCTACAAAGCCCAGATTCGACCATCATTAGAATATTGCTCTCATGTCTGGAGCTCTGCACCCAAACACACCCTTCGGCTACTGGATTCCATTCAAAGGAGAGCCATTCGTCTGATCGGCGACCCCGAGCTGACCAAGACCCTCGATAGCCTGGAGCATCGAAGACAGGTTGGTGATTTGGCTCTCTTTTACAGATATTTCCATGGCAGGTGTTCGACTGACATTGCCCACTTGATTCCACCTAGAGCAATTCAAAACAGAAATACACGGCAAACCACTGCCGCTCATCCATATGTTGTTCAGCTTAGTACTCCTCGAACTTCATTGTTCAAGAATTCTTTCATCTGGAGAACGCCATCTTTGTGGAATGATCTTCCTGAGGTCGTGTTTCCCAATGAATACAATCTTCAACGTTTCAAGACCAACGTTAATCGCTTTTTTCGCACTCGCACCGCTCCCAGAGCGGCTTAAAGGATTTTTCCTACAGTGCAGGTGTTTTATCATAAAAAAAAAAAAAAAAAAAATGTGAAAACTATAGACTAGAAGTTTTTTTGTCGTTTTTTAGGACTACTATGTGTATGAAATTCAATTTTGCGGGTGTTTTACAGTTTCTGCCTGCGGCCGCCCTTTTTAGTTTGGCCGCCTTTGTGCCTGCACAACCTGCACACCCCTAAGAACGGCCCTGCACATTTTTTATACAGTCTCTGATGTATTATTCTCAGGAATATTTTTAGGGAATGGCTCATGAGACTAATAAGTCTGTGTTCCTCGCATTTTCGTGCGCTGATCGTCTTTGGTAGAGGGATAAAAGTTAAAGATAGCCACTGTTCCGGGTATTGTCCTGTGTCATATATTTGGTTAAATAACTTGCAAAGCACTGCAATGCCGCTCTAGTCTAAAAGTTTGAGTATTTCTGATGGTATCTCATCCGGTCCAGCTGCCTTATTGTTTTTAGAGATTTGTATAGCTTTTTTTATCTCTTCTTTAGTAATAGACGGGCCACTTAGATTGTTTCCGACTATGATCTCTTTAGTAGGTCTGTTGTCATGAAAGAGATTTTCTACATTTTTTTAATAAATAAATAGAAAACAGAATATCCTATCAACTTGTAAATTAGCTTATGCACCAACTAAAATTGGTGTCACTGTGTACAAAATGCGTATATAAATAAGTTGCTCCGAAAATAGATCGAATTAATTTACAGCTGTTTACAATGTATGCAAGCTATTTTTACCTAAAATCTAGCCAAATTTAGGCCAAGACGCTGATAATAATGATAGCGATAACAAAAATTACTTATCTTCATGTTAATTATGCGAAGGTTCCTTTGTTTTTAAGATAAATCATGCAGGAATTAGGAAAATGATTTAGAACGTATATCGTTTGCGAATTGTCAACATCAAAATAAAAATATTATAAATAAATACTATGAAACGAGTGTAGCATAAGTTTACTTGGTCAATGACCTCTCACATAAATTCCTTTTTGTATTCCCATAAGGATATTGTCTGTTTGCTTTATATCTAAAGGGCTGGATACAGTCCGGTGAGACTTCTTATAAGCGGAATCGAAGCTAGTGACGTCAGACCTCCAGACAATTCACTCAAGTTAGGACCTACGTTTATCCCTATCATTTATGTGTCAATATTACACCTACATAGTTATTTCTACAAAGTGTACGTGTTTACTAACCTATGCGAATGGGGTCTGACTATATTTGTCTCTTTTTACTTTAACTACCGGTGGATTGCAGAAAGAGATGGCAATATGATCTGAGTAGCATAAGCAGTATATTTTATAATTCTACCTCACTTCCCCGTCTAGAGCCAAATGGAATCGTCGAACCAAGAACCTCGTTCTATGATGAAAATGTCTGACAGTGATTGTTAATTTAATTGTTCATGAACAAGAGCTTCGTCATTTTGCTAAAGGTATATAATTCAAACATCTTTTCGTTAACTTCAATTAATACATTTATCTTTATAATTATACAAATAATCAAATTATTAGTATCTTAGCTAAAATTTGCAGACTTTTTAATTTTTTTTTTTTATTCTAAACTCGTGAAATAATATATTTTATCCCTGAATGCGAGTAGAAATCATTTTAACCCACTTTGGAACCGTTTTTGCATTATCTCTTTTTGTTTTAGATTAGCTGTTTCTTATGAACGAATGCAATTTGGAATGTGGTCGTTGCTCTTCAGCTTGCCAATAAATAGTTATAAACCAGGCTGACTTGTCCTGGGCACAATATCTTTATTGAAAATACGAACAGGATCTCAAAAGACAAAAACTAGTTAAAGAAACAATGGCACTGGAAAAGTTCTAAAAGAGTTATATGCTGATCATTCGAATCAAAACATTTATCCCAGATCCTACATATACAGCATAAAATTTATATACTTAAAACTTTATCAAAATGAATGTCATGCCCACTAGTTATGCGTCACTGCACCTACGCAATATAAATATAAATACCTAGAGCTATAGTTACTATACTTATTTAGTATTCACCTGAAGACGACTGGAGAGACTTACCAGTTGAAACGTTAGAATTCAATATAAATAAAGACAATAAAGTTCAAAATGGAATCTAATTAGTAAAGTATGCAACCCAAGAAATAATAGAATAAATCCTTTTATATTTAGAAGGTCATGGTTTCTCCACGGGCGTCCTGCTAAACCTATCTGATTTTAGGGGTTTTTAGACGGTTGATTAAAAAGAAAGTGTGAAGTGTTTTTCTAGAACACTATACCCAAGAAGTTGTTAAATATAATGGGTTAATTCTGTAACACCTTGTATTTCTAGTGTCTGTCATGGATGTTCAGACATAAGACCAAAAAATCGAGGAAGTTGTGCAAAAAGGAAACTACACCCTTTTATCCATAGACCCGACCGGCACAATCGAGGGAAGAGTCTACCGAACACTTAAGAAATTTGAGCGGTAATACCAGAAAAGACGCGGAGACGCCTGACACCACACCATAGTAAACCACCACACCTCTATGGCCTGCCAAAAATACACAAACATAACATGCCTCTAAGACCAGTTACAAGCTCCCGTAACTCCCCTACATATGAACTAGGTAAATTTTTACTTTCCTTACTCCAACCACTTCAAGAAAACAGCACGTTATTTGTAAAGAACCCGCAACACTTTGCACAAATAATAGGAGAAAAGGAAGTACAATCAGGAGACCAACTGGTCAGCTTTGATGTCGAAAGTCTTTACACCAACGTTCCTATAAAAGACGCACTTAAAGTCATCAGGAGCAGACTTGAGGAAGACCTGACCTTACAAGAAAGAATACCGCTACCTACAAATGCCATCATGGAACTATTGGAATGCTGCCTTAACAATTTTTATTTTCAAGAAAAAGAAAGATACTTTAGCCAAGAGGACGGACTACCAATGGGCTCATCTCTCTCGCCCATAATCGCCAACATTTATATGGAATGGTTTGAATCCGAAGCAATAAAACAAGCAAAGAAGAAACCAAAGATATGTGGATAATACCTCATTATTTGGAACGGAAACGAGAACGAACTTAGAGAATTCCTACATCACATTAATAACTTTGCACCGACAATTAAATTCATCATGGAAAAAGAAGAGAACAACCAACCTAACCTCAGTGTACAGAAAACCTACACATACAGGGCAATATCTCAATTATACATCAAACCACTCAAACAACACAAAACATGGCATAGTAAGAAACCTTGTGGATAGAGCAATTACTCTCTGTAACCCAAACGGAGCTCTCAAAAGAGAAACTAACCACATCAAGACCGACCTCAACAAGAATGGCTACCCCATGAGATTGATTGACACAATATTGGAAAATCGCAAGAATCGGCCAAACACACGTAAAGCAGAGAAAGAGATACAACCAATACTCAACATTCCGTATGTCAAAGGAGTATCCGAGAAAATAAGAAGACTAGAACAACGATACAACAATAACACAGTATTCAGCTCTAGAGACACTTTAAGAAGCCGCCTAACGAAGACGAAACCAGCAAGCCAGAAAGACAAGAAAAATTGTGTCTACCAGATCCCCTGCGAATGCGGCCAATCTTACATTGGTGAGACACTAAGACCACTAGAAGTAAGGATTAAAGAACATAGGAATAACACCCAAAAAGAAGAGACCGAAAAATCAGGTGCAGCTGACCACGCCTGGACGTACCGCCATCATATCATGTGGACAAAAGCGGAAATCCTGCAAAAAGAACCGCATTGGAGGAAGAGGAAGTTTAAGGAAGCTGCGACCATCCACCAAAATCCAGGTTGCTTTAGTAAGCCTTCATTAGATATGAGAAACGTCTGGAAAACAGTAAATGTAATCTTAGAATAAGACCACCCAAGAGTTAAACGCATGATTCATCGAGCATGACTCATGAAGCATGACTCATGAAGCATGACTTATCCAGTTATGTGTCATCACATAGCAACACGCATGACTCCGCCCACTAGTCATGCGTCACAGCACCTGCCTAGTATAAATAGAGCTGTTGATACGGAATCGGGTAACATCCTACCGCTATCCAACGATAAAAATTCATAAAACTGACGAAAGTTAAATGTAAAAGTTGACTTCCCTGGACGCAGGCTTAGTAATAGGCCGTGCCGGGAATAAAAAGCTAACTACTTGTTTTCAGGGGGGTTCATTTTCGATCCATCAGATCAATCGAGATTTATTAAATACGTCGAGCTGACGATGGGAATAATCCATGACGATTCATTTAAGGGGTATTTTAAGAATAAAGATTTTAAATGTGTAAAGAGGTTTTCCCGGGGAGGGTATTATCCAGGGGATAAGTAATTCCGGGAGGGAAGAGGTTTTATTTATTATTCCTGTAAGGAAATTGTGTTTTCTTTTGATTTGTTGTGGGGGACGTACTAGCGCCAGTTCGACGTAGTCGTGTTATTGTTGAGTAAAGATTTTTATTGGAATTGTTAAGTCCGTGTATCAGTTTTATGAAATTGTTAAAGACTGTTGTTCTATTAATTTTATATGTAAGTTGTTTTGTCTAAGGACATTTATAAATATTTTGTTTTGTTCATTTGTTCGAAGTTATTTGATAATAAATATTTGTCTAAGAATTATTCTTTTATTTTTGTGTTTTATAATGGGTGATCAAGTAGTTGGGAGGGAAGTCCACTCTGTCGGCGGGTCTAGCGGCCACCGGCCGCGACGCCCTGCCGACGGAGGTCTGATGGTGCGGAGTGATCATGAGCGTTCGGGTAAAAGGGCTTCAGAGTATAAAAGTAAATCCGAGCGACGTCGCCTTCAGCGGCGTCGTTGTGCAGAGCGGCGGCTCCTGGAGCCGTTGCCATTAGTCGATGGGAATGGTATGAAACAGTACTTCACTCAGGAAGGGGAGAAGAAATTCAGGGGAATAGAGGGACAAGGTATTTCCGCGGGATCAGATGGTATTGCGCCCGAAAATTTCGGTTTTTAATAGTGACGCCGTCCAAGTAGAGTCACGCCGAGGGGCGCAATCAATTCGTAGGGAAATTTCCCCTAAGAATCCCTTAAGTCCGAGGAGGGCGGAAATCCCTGGGGAATTATTAAGGGGGGAATTCAGGGGAAGAAAATGTATTTTGTCCGGGAATAATGTCGAGGCCTGTGAGGCGTGTAAATTGTCAGGGTTTATGTTTGAAGTTGAGAATCGGCCTCCCCTATTAACAATAGAGGATCGGGCTTTGTTAAGGCGGGATAGAATTCGTAAAATAATCAATACTGTTGGCATGCCCAGTACTATAATAAATAATGATCCTGAAGAGGAGAAACGGGACCCAGTACCGACCTGTCGGCTTTATACAGTCAGACACCCACTTCCGATGCGTCGCTGTGCAAAATCGGCCCTGAGAATCCAGAAAACCCAGTACCCGGAAACAAGGGTGTCGCCCGGGGAACACTGTAGTTACAGTATTTATTTAGTATTCACCTGAAGACGACTGGAGATGCTTACCAGTTGAAACATAGTGATTCTAAACAAATAAAGACAATGCAAGTCCAAAACTCTACTGCCGTTCACCTTGTATTTCTATTGGAAATACTGCGTAGGTATGCATGCCATCGTGATCGAAAAAACTAAACTATAAAAAAAATCAAGGCTTTCATTTGAGACCTAATAGAAACGACTAGTTTAACATTAAAATGACTTAATTAAAGAAGAGGTAGCTAGGAGAATTTTTTTTATTTACATTTTTAAAGACCAGATTCGTAGCATAAATTACCTTTTAGTATCGATTAATATAAATTCAACATCATCCTCTAACCTGGCTTAAATGGTCATGGTGCATCATACTGATATTAATGTTCAATGCAACAAACTGTCAGAGGCGTAGTGAGGTTTTAGCATACAGGGTTCTAAAAATTCGTGTGCGTTGTACCCACATGAATTTTCTCAACCTATACAGGGTACTACAAATTCGTGTGCGTACAAGGGGATCTCGAAAACGGTAAGAGATACGAAGATGGTTAAATTGAGGCAAAGTTGTGTATTTTGGGGCTTAATAATTTGGTAAAAAAGATTGCAAATATTCCTAATACTTTCGGAGATATATCCAAAAAAAAACGAAATTTTTAGTTTTGGTTTTTAATTTTTTGCGCCTTTATATTTGATTCAGGAAAAAAACAAGAAACACTTTCTCATAGCCGTTCTTTATGTTCTACCATATGGCCTTATTAGTTTTCAAATTGGACGTTTCATTCTCTAGATACCAACCTGAATTATTATTTTTTAAATATGGACCTGGAATTTTTAAACCAGTTTTAAGGACTTCTAAGCTTTGGAAATTTAATACAATTAAAACTTTAACGTTTCGTCATCAAATAACACATCACTAGTATTTCAAATTATCCTTTCTTTACTATTACGGTCCTGGCAATTATTTTTTCAACAAGTTTTAGCGTCACAATACTCTAGGAAGTAAGCAAGTTTTTAAGGCATAAAAAATAATTTTATTTTTTATTTATTTTATTAATATAACGTATATCTTAAGTTCTATGGTTTTTTCCTTAGACCTAGACCGAAATACTGTAAAATAGAAAAAAAAATAATGCTCCCGAGTGAAGAAAAGGTAACTGAAGTGTTAGTCTAGTTATGTTACTGTGATGCGCTTACGTTTGTTTAGCCCTGAATACTGCCGTGCTAAGCTAAAGCGTCCTAACTGAATAAAATAAAGTTTTGAGATATTTATGTTTTAATTTTTTTTTATGTGCCACCCCTTAGACTGTGTTAAAATTAATCAATACTTAAGCTGAAGTTTGTTAATAGGTAAACGATTATAATATCCTTTTAATTAGTAAGTTAACTTAATCAGATATTTGACTTTTGTAAGATAAGACACTTTTCTTTAGTATTTACACAAATTTATTGGAGCTACAGATAGGACAAAGACTTGCTAATTTATGTTTATATTTTATATTTTTTTATTTTATTTTATTTATATTATATACTATTGGCAAACTCGAATCTAGGGCGCGAAATCTCTAATGCAACCAAGAGAAAGGGCACATATTGGCAAAACCTTCAGTTAAAAAGAGACACATAACCACTCCTACATTCCAACTGAAAGGGGGGATATATGTGTGGTGTGGCCGAGTCGACGTATCGATCGCTCCCGTGCCTGCTTCGACCGCGTGTTCTAAAGAATGGAAGGTGAAAGGTAGGGGATAGCGTGTTCTCTGTTTAACGTGTTAAACGCTACTAATAATCTCCGTCTGATTTAAGTTTGCCAATAGTGTATATTGTGTAAATTTTAGTCGAGATTTTGGAATTATTGGAGCCAGGGCAGATACAAGGGTGTTTCTTCGAGTTAAATCTACCCCGTGGTTTCTCTCTCTAGCATTTGCCATCGGAACTCCGGTCTTAACTGCCTTATTATTAAGAAAATTTAATGCCTTGAATCGGCCAGATAAGACTTTTTCCTATGTACTCGCATTTTAAGAATAATCGAGGTACAAAACGAGATTGTCCTAAGTGTACAGTTACGACAAAGATAGGTGTAGAATGTTGGTTGGGACAAAATATCTTAGTATTTAATATGATTTTGTAGATAGGACAATATTAAATATATAAACTGACGGTGATGAAACAGCAAATATCTAGGTGAGAGTAGAAAGAATTAATTTCCATACACCTCCATTAAATCCTTCTAACTAACTTCAAAACCCAATATTTTACGCCTCTATTCATTTCTACGTACACACAACCATAAAAACTAATTTTTCTTTGATTTATGTTTTTTTTTTAATTTAAAGAAGTCTTTATATTTTGGGCCAAAATTTAATCCTAATATTGTAACGCTGCGTTTCAGTCAAAACCACAAATTTTAAACCGTTCTCATTTAGTTTGAGCGGGGGGGGGGGGACAAAAGGATCTGAAATTGAGCAACTTTCCCAAGAAACTGTCTTTTTTTGACCATAAAAAAATTTCAAATTATAACTTTTTTTTTTTACGGTTCGCCGACTACGTAGGCCATCTTGAACCGGTCATCGACCACAAATGTGGTCTACCGACTGGGGAGTGTGAAAGGGCACCTTCATCCTACGAGATATCCGATCTCATCCGGCCTGTCCGGCGTAAATAGGATGGCTAGGTGTCGACTCATTGTACTAACCGCGCTCGACACAGCTTAACTTCGGTGATCTGCGGGAACCGGTGCTTAATATGTCGACAGGCCCTTGCCTCAAATTATGAGAAATATATAATATTTTTATTGAAACTTGTAGGGAGTTATACTAATACACTAAATATAAATAATTTAAAACTTATAAAACAACTTTATAAAATAATCACAACTGAGCAAAAAATATTGAAAATAAGGTTTATTTTTTATTTATTGAAAACCAAAAAAATATATTGTAATAATTACTAGAAGCCAAAGCCATGTATTTAAAAGTTTTAAGATTTGCGTGAATGCCAGTTTGTGTGTGTTATTTCATTAGGTGCGTTATTTATAGGGTTGCCGCAATGTCGTTTCCCAATTATATTTTAAATCTTCTGGTTTCTTTTGGATTTCGGGAGCCCCCCCCCCCCCCCCCCCTTAGCTGCGCCACTGACTGATACTAACTGGTATATAGACTACTTTAAATATAAAAAATTGTAATCATAACCATACAAACATAACATAATGTTATTTTTACAACTATGTAGGGTAAGTTTCTTACTTTACTTACTTAAATCGGCACTTCTTAAACTTTCCTTCAACGTTGTTTACTATAAAAATGCAAATTAAATAAAAGTAAACGGTCACGATCGATCATTTGCTTTTCCGGATACCAATTTTTTTTAACTGGTGTCAATACAATAAATTATTTAAATTTAATTTATGGTAACAGGTCAAATTAAAACAATATTATGGTAATTTACCTTTGGTTGTAAATTGGTGATAGATAATTTAATGTTTTAATTTTAATATCTACTATTTTATTTCGTTATATTTTCCTTATCATAGTATATTAAAGTCCACCTTTTTATAGCACGCATTCATCTTAAGGCCTTTTTACATTACGTGCAAGTTGCAAGTGCAAGTGCATGCAATGCAAGAAAAAGCATTGCAGGTCGTTTTTACATTGTCGCAAGTACTTGCATGCAAGTATCTTAACAACAGATATTACCAACCTATAAATAATATACCTCCGATCAGCTGATGTAACTCGCGGGATTATGGTGAAAAACCAGACAAACTAACCTCGTCACGAAGGAGCTGGCATGGCAAATTGCCCGTAAAGGAGCATTTCCATCAAGTACAAACAACAAAGAAAGCCAGCTGAATGTTGGAGACGGCAAGGAAACCCTCTTTTCTTCTGTGCGGCAAGAGGCCATTAGTAATCCAGACAACAACAACAAAGAACTCTTCTTTTCTGCGACATACTTTAATTTAAATTCACAAAAAATAGTCAATAATCTAAACAACAAAGCCACAAAATAAATAACAAAACGAACGAAGTCAACGTCCAACAACACTTTTTTGGAGGTTACGTTCGTAAGTTGGTAGTAAAGAATATTACTAGAAAATTTAGGAACATTTTATGCTTATACGCAATCACGATAGACCTGGTGCAAGAAAGTAAACTTGCATCAGCTGATAAAAACGTCGTCACAGCGCATGCTTTCAGGCCATTTTTCTTGCAATTGCACCTAATGTAAAAAGGTCTTTAAAAAGCGAGCCGCTTGCAGCGAGTTTTATAACTGGACAAGTGCTCTTATCACTTTATAAAACATGTAGGGTAAAGTCGCCAAAATCGGACTGTTGCCTAAATCGTACCACTACAAGTTTTCATATTAGTCGATAAATTATACGACATCTATCGGACGTTGTTGTAGTGTCTAACTAGTGACAGTTGCATAGTATAATCGTTTTGCACCGGTGTGTTTAACTAAGCGGGAAAAGCAAGTTAAAAGAATTCGGCTATTTTCATGTTAATTTTGTTGATTTTTTGCAAGGCTATATCTCATTGGTAAGTAGTATTTATACAGATAATTTTTTTTAGTAGCATAGCCTGGAAAGTTCTTGTAATTTTGCAAAAATTTAATTTAATTTTAGATCTATATTGGGGTTAGAATTGTATTATTTATTATTTTGATTGACAGTTTCCTAAATCGTACCACACACGCACATGAATAGTGTTCCAACGTCACACGTCTTGATAAGGACTACATGTGCGACTTTTGTTTGAAGGTACATTTAAAATTATTTTCAAAGGTGTTATAGATTTTTTTAAATTTTTTTTTGTAAAATTCTTAATATAAACAATAATTTTGTGTAATTTGTTGTCTTTACAACAAACTGTACTCATTTTTATTTAATATTCCCCAAAAGAACACTGTGGTGCGATTTAGGAACCCACTAGTACGATTTAGGAAACCAGTTTCTTAAATCGTACCATTTGCTAGTCCTTACAAAAACAGCTGTTTTTTATAAGTTAAATAAAAAATAATATTTTAAAAATTGCAGTTAGGTGTCCAATAGACCGATCTATTGTTTTAAACAAAAAAATATATATTTCATTTATCAGTTTATAAGAAAAAAAATTAAAACCAAAAAGTGGTACGATATAGGCAACCTTACCCTAGGTACTTTAAGCAAATTTATACAGGGTGGAGATTTTAAATAAAATGCTGCTTATAGGGGTTCTGGGAATAAGATTTTTTTTAAATCCAAAAATACATCCTCAAATATTTTAATGGGCCTCGCTTTTGTCATGTAAAAAAAATTGGTTTCCCAAGGAAGGGCCGCAGCCCTCACCGACTTTTTTTTCAAATTAGAAGATACCACTTGTGTCACCTTTTTAAAAAGCTTATCAAAAAAGAAATTTGTCCATATACTTTTTTTTACATCTGTCAAACCCTGTGTCAGAAATTTAATAAAAACTAATTTAAGAAACAATAACTTTAATGTAATGTAATTTATTTAGCATGGCAATTGTTAAAAATGTGCCCCATAAATCTGTAAGCACGGACCAAACCGATGGGAGAACCCTTCCCTTACTCTTTCCAACACTTCTGGTGCGATTAAGATTAAACTTATCCCTGCCCGAATCCTTATCTTCAAGTCCCCCAGATTTCTAGGTATGGTGACATACAATACTCTTCTTTTTAAATCGTCCCCTAAATAAAAATCTAAGGGTGTAATATCCGGAGATTTGATCGGCCACTCTATAAATCTTCGCAGTCCTATCCACCTATTTTTCCTTACATTTCTTGCAAAAGTTTTTAATACCAGAACTTCAAAGAATATTCCCTAATTATGAAAATCTAGATCAAAGGATATTTTCCAGCAGGATGGAGCCCCTCATTAGTTTGCTAGAAATGTAAGAGAATTATTAAATGTTACATTTTCAAATAGGTGGATGGCCGCCCAAATCTCCGGATATTACACCCTTAGATTTTTATTTATGGGATTGCCTGCGAGTATGCGTAGAACGAGGCTAGGGATCAGATGGTGAAATTTGTATTGCTTGCAAGAAATATAGCCCCTACCCTATATTTATTGCAATTGCAAGCGCAACGTGTAAATTTTACGCGGAGTTTTATGACACTTAACAAAAGTGAGGTAAGAAATATACTGCAAAAAGATAAAAAACGGTCAGATTAAATTTGTTATTTTTCATACATATTTGAATCAAAACATGTAGGTATACCAGAGCCTATGCATACACCAGTTGTTCCCAAAGAGTGCACGAAATGTGTGCGAAAATTGAAGATCTAAAACCAAAATATATTTCTTCAACTCCCACATGGATATTTGCTGTTTCCTTTACACTTAAGTGGCGGGTAAAGTAGGCTATTCCAGTTAACTGTGCGGCAAAAGTTAGGTTATGAAACTGACCAATCACAGTCAATTACAGAGAAGCCAAATTTACATGTTGTAAATTCGTTTTCTGACAGTTGAGAGAAGTTAGGTTAACAATATGCTTCAAAAATATGCAAATCTGTCAGATATAAAATTTGTTCTTTTTTAATTTAAATCAATATATTTATCCCAGAGTCTAGGTTAGGTTAGGTTAGGTTATTAATTAATACCAAATTTATGTTATTTTCTGACCGAACTAAAGATTTGCGCACATTATTAATTATTATCAAAAAAAAATACTAGATACTAGACTTCAAACTAAGCCGATTAAGTCATATAAGTTTTTTCGGGTTGTTACTTGTTCTAGAGATACAGGGTGTATATAATTTATGTATTATTAATTATTTAATTATTAACTATGTTTTTTTATGCTTTGGGATGTTTAAAGGGAAATATTTCGAAACCCATTAAAGATATTAAGATCAATCAAGTACACTTTTTGACTCAGAAAATGCCCTTCTTTAAGAAACTATAATTGAAAAATACTTAATATCACAGGTATGAAAAACAATCATAAATATTTATGAAGTATGCAACTAACGCCCTCTAGTTTCAAACTTAAAAATTTCTTCAAATTCTTATTTCGTGCTCATAAAAACATAACATTGCCAACTTTCAATTCGATTCATTAAACCGTTTTAAAATTATGGCTTATTTTCGAGAATAAACTTTTACTTTCAACACCCTGTATCTCTAGAACGAGTAACAATCTTATATAATCGGCTTAGTTTGATGTCTAGTATCTCCAGTTACTCTACGGCCCATAAGTTACCCGACACCCTGACCAAATGAACGTTTTCGTACTAACCTTAGTTATTTTTTCCATATAAATAATATATTATAAATATTTGTGCACGGGGATCTTTTCCGATATATTTGGAACGGGGATCCAACCCCAATTGATCTTAAAACTTTTATTATATGCAACAAACATAGAAAATTAACTGGTAATTCTTTCTTAAATGGTGGAACACAAAGGTAACCCGATAAAACAGACGAAATTATAAGATTTCTGGAAATAAATCCATTTTTTACTAAAACTTTTAAGGTTATGTTAGTTCCACTTACAGTATTGCCACCTCTTTCCACATTAACAGTGTTGCCAGCGGCGGCGCCAGGATTTTTGGAATAGGTGGGCACAAGCGGGCCCAATGATTTTAGAGTGGGCACTATCCTGATAAAAAGTGACTATATAAAAAAAAAAAAAAAAAGGTCCTCGTTCTCTTCAACTTGAACATACCAACACTCTTTTCTCATGACACCTTTCCTAACTAAGTCCCTAGGAAATTCCCTTATAAAACCGAACCCCTCAAATTTGGGGAGGCACCAGGGTGGGCACTCATGTTTCTAGGGTGGGCCAGTGCCCACCCTGCCCCCCCCCCCCTTGGCGCCGCCGCTAAGTGTTGCTAGTTTGTAAATTGGCGATTATTTTGAAAAATTTGACCAACGTTAAAAATTCATAATAATGCACAAAATCCATTTTTAACTGTTTAAAACGAATTCTACAGCTATTTTGTTGTACTTTCGGAGTTATAATCCTTACGCAAGCAGAAATAACCCCGACAAACCTATTTTTCTTCTGTGCATTTCAGTAAACCAATTATTAATCAAAATACCTGGTTGAGAAAATAAATTGTTCGTTTTTATTAATACATATACCGCTTTTTATCTGTTATTCTGCAAAAAGTTGAATGTGAGAAAGATAGATATATTCAAAAGTGAGTTTGTATAAAAATAAGAACTTACCCAAATCGATGAATATGTTACAGTTTAATTTAATTGTTTTTTATTACCGTTCTCACAAGTTCATGGTCAACTTAAAAGACGTTATGATGCCTAATTTAAATAATAATAATTTTTTTAAATTCCTACGGCGTCGTACTCAATTTACTTCCTCGTGCGATATGGACATCATATCCACTCTTGTTGTACAAACTACTATTTACCGAAGTATTTTAATTTTTTTTATTTAATAGCACACGACGTGTTGTGGTTGATTATATTGATGACCATCAGGGACGGTTCTACGGGGGGGGGGGGGGGGGGGGCTGGGGGGGCCCAGGACTCCCAACATTTCTGAAAAAAACTTTAAAATATCTCCAGAAAAATACAATAAATTTGGTACATATTTTATACACAGAATAATAATAAATAATAAAGCAATTAGAAAAACGATTTTTTTTTTTAAATTTTGCCTCTAGTCCAGGTTTTAGGCACCCTCGCATTGAAGCAAAAATCTTCGCGAAACATGTTAGGTAATCATGTCCATAGACATATATAAAGAGTTTATGTCTATGCATAAATATGTCCCTACAATGCGGCTGAGGAAAACTGAAATAATACAACTATTTTTTCGTGAAACCTAACTCAATAAATAAATTTATCGCTAATCGAATTGCTAACTACTTATGATTTCATGCCAATGATTAAAAAAAAATTCCGGGTGCTTTATTATTTACATAATTTGTTACAATTTGGGCGTGATCCTAAAAAATTTTGGGCTGCGGCGTTATTTGCTTGCGAAGGCTACCAAAAATTCTGGCTGCGCCAATGTGGTGCCCCTCCAATATTTTGGGTCTAGTACACTAGGGACTGATGACTCGCAACTGCGCACCAGTTTTAGTAAAGCCACTGCTGTTGAAGCAAAGAGTAATCTTACCCAGTGCCTGAGATCGATTTGTGACTATTCTCAAAGCAATGGTCTAAAGTTAAATCCTAAAAAATCTGCAATAATTTATTTTGGACCTGATAGCCAATGGGCAGCAGACAACATGGATGTAGTTATGCCCGATACAGTATTACCCGTTGTGCAGGAATATAAAAATTTGGGGGTCATTTTTGATAGCAAGCTTCGGTTTAGAAGTCAGGTAGCTACAGTTATTCAAAAATCGTATTTTTCACTTAGAAACTTTTACAAAAATAAACACATCTTACGGCCTCAATTAAAAAAGGAACTGTGTGAAACTCTTGTTTTATCTCACGCTTACTATTGTAACTTCGTGTACGGCCCCTGTTTGGATTTGCAGTGTAAGACTAGACTGCAAAAGGTTCAGAACTCTTGCATTCGCTTTGTTTATGGACTGCGTGCAAGAGAACATGTTAGCTATAAATTGCCTGAGTTAAAATGGCTTAACATGGTCGATCGACAAAGACTTTATTTTTCTTGTTTTTTGTATCGTCTGCTTGTGAGTAGTGTACCCCAATATCTACGTGAAAAGCTTCATTTCCGGCATTCTACACACAATCGAACACTCCGTTATAATGGTCTTTTAAACGTACCGAAACATCGAACTGCCCTCTTTCAACGCAGTTTTTCTTATATAGCTCCTAAAATCTTTAATACTGATATTTGTACCAAATTTGTCAACCTAAGTTTAAACTCATTTAGGACCAATTATCGCAATTTTTTGCTGGGTAATTATGTATAAGATCAATATTGTGTAAATATATCATTAGTTTAAGTTGCCAATATTTAAGTTTCTGCCTTAACTAGATTAGGTACTTAATATAACTTAGCAATTTTGTCTCATTTTGTAAAACTTAACTTTTGTAAATTTATCATACATGCTCGGTTAAGCAAACAGCAAGCTGACCTTCGCCGAATCAAAAATAAAGACGTTTCTATCTATCTATCTATCTATAAAGCGAAAAAGAATTGTTGTGGTCATTTTTTTCGCTCACTGAACGTTTTTGATTCCGGGACGTAACATATATTATTCAAATTCAGAATTTAGTGCGCGCAAATGTGAAATAAATTACTTAAGTACTATTAAATGGGAAATGGCTTAAGATATTAAGCCATTCCTGAGTTAGCACGGGAAGGAGGAACTTTATGCCAGCACCCTATATTTTTTCTACATTATAACTTATTATTATAAATTTGTGGGAATCAGTTTATACGAGTTCTTCAATGATATACAGAAATTAAAAATAATTTAATTGTTCCCATTTTAACATCTTAAATTTTCGAAAAAATATTTTACTCAGATCACAAAAATAAAACTTTGTTTTAAACGCCCGCTGTTCACAGTTTGCGGTATCTTCCAGAATTTTAAACAACATGTTTTATTTTCCAAAAATATGTTTACAGACTCTGACCCAAATATACTGTAAAGTTGGTTATTTTCATCTTTGCCGGTAGCTTAGTATTAAGCGGGAGTGAGTCAGACCAGATGCTTTACTGCAAAACTGCGACCGCGAGCGCATTTCCGTGCTGTTTGCTGCCGATGACAGTACGGAGTACGGACATCTTGCGGGGATTACTGGGTTAATGAAAAGTAAAGGTAAAGCAACGTTGCCACTATATTAAGCGGTAAAATTCATTAGCTCAATGAAAAAAATGTTTTAAGGACGTTTATTGACTCAATATTGTTAATGAGAATCCAACCAATATTTCTAAATTCTTCTTATTTAGCTCCATACTCTATGCAAAATTATATACAGGGTCCTGAACCTCACCTCCCGTCTTCTATAGTTCACTTATTAATTAGGTTCGGATTTTGATATTTTGCATACTTTTTAGGAAAATATTTTTCTTAATACAGGGTGTTCCAAAAAAGTGTGAAGTCATAAGGATCTATTTTTTAGATTACATGCTATACCGGGTGTTGCATCGTCGAGCGGGACATAGGAAATCCCATGTAATTTTAAATGGGGTCAATTATTGGCTTCCCTAATTATTTTAGAGAAAAATTCTATTTAGGTTTATTAAAGAGCACTAAAACCCACATTCGAAAGAATAACTTTAGATATTTTTGATGAGCCCGTTTACGGGTTATCGCCGATTTCTTTTTAACTATTTCTCCTTTTTATGGCCCCGTATTTGCGGGCACCAGTCAAGGTAAAAGATGACTGTCAAATAAAGTTGTCATTTTGAAATGTGTGCTTTATTGTTTAAAAAATCTCGTACCATCGCGCCGATAAAAAACTGGGACAGGAAATTTTTCTATTTTCTCCTAGACTATTAAGAATAATTTTACACCAAGCCTGGTACCAGTAAAATGTCATGAAAATTTGCATGTCAATAAAGATTGTCACTTTATGATTGACTCGTCAAACATACAATCATATATTATTTGTAAATATGCCACAATTAACCCCCCAGCAAAAGGCAATTATTTATAGTCGGTTGCGAGATAGTGTTGCTATTAGGGATATTGCAGATGAACTGGGAGTAAGCAAGAATACCGTGCTATTGGCAAAACAAAAAATAGCAAGACATGGGACTATTATTAGGAATGCAGGTTCTGGTCCCCCTAAAATTTCTACTGATGATCATGATAGAAGACTGGTTAATTATCTAAGGGATCATCCCTTCGAAACTGCAATCAAGGCAAAAGAAGAGACGAATGTTCCAGGTTCTGCAAATACCGCTAGAGACAGGGTTCGAAATTCCGATATACGAAGCCGTTGTGCTGCCAATAAAAATTTTTTAACGGAAATAAATAAACAGGGCAGGTTAGAATTTGCACATGAATATATTAATCAAATAAATTTATGGGAAACAGTTATATTTTCTGACGAGAAAACTTTTCAGTCATGCAATAATGGGAGAATTCGGGTGTATAGGCCTTCCGGCATGCGGTATGATGAGAGATACACCCACAAAACCAACCAAAGTGGGCGTTTCTCCATAAATGTTTGGGGCTGGATTAGCGCTAGAGGACCAGGACTTTGCCAAATCGTCGAAGGAAGACTAACTGCAGCAGTATACGTTAATATACTAAACGAAGTGATGATACCATCGGTAAACGCTGTATACGGTCAAAATTACACATTTCAGCATGATAATGCTCCAATACACACAGCGCGCATTGTACAAAATTTTCTCCAAGAAAATAACAGAGCAGTTCTTCCCTGGGATTCGAAGAGTCCCGATTTGAACCCGATAGAAAACATTTGGGGTGCCATGGTCAAATCTATGTATAAACATGATTTTCAACCTAGAAACAGGGATGAATTACGTCATAGGATAAATCAAGCTTGGGATGAAATAACTGTCGAATTATGTAGAAACCTAGTTTTAAGTATGCCACAAAGGCTCCAAAAAGTAATAAACAGAAATGGTTCTATGACCAAATATTAATTTTGTGTTGTTTTGACAAACTTTGTGTTCGCAATTTTTTTCTTTTTATTAAATGTATTTTATTACCTGTATTAGCTTTATTTATTATTTTGTGGTAATGGTAAATATAATAATTTATAAAATATTTGACTTTAAAAAAATCTAATAAATTTACTTTATCCATATTATATGATGTCTCTCAAATTTAACCACCCCGTATCGAAAAATACAAAACATTCCATTATGTAACCTAGGTTACTTTTTAAATTTTGAATGTTTTTCCTTTTTAGCTCTAGACACCTTTTATAGTCTAGGGGATATGTATTTCTTACATTGTTTTTGTAAATCTCTTGTCCCAGTTTTTTATCGGCACAATAGTACCATCGCGCCGATAAAAAACTGGGACAGGAAATTTTTCTATTTTCTCCTAGACTATTAAGAATAATTTTACATCAAGCCTGGTACCAGTAAAATGTCATGAAAATTTGCATGTCAATAAAGATTGTCACTTTATGATTGACTCGTCAAACATACAATCATATATTATTTGTAAATATGCCACAATTAACCCCCCAGCAAAAGGCAATTATTTATAGTCGGTTGCGAGATAGTGTTGCTATTAGGGATATTGCAGATGAACTGGGAGTAAGCAAGAATACCGTGCTATTGGCAAAACAAAAAATAGCAAGACATGGGACTATTATTAGGAATGCAGGTTCTGGTCCCCCTAAAATTTCTACTGATGATCATGATAGAAGACTGGTTAATTATCTAAGGGATCATCCCTTCGAAACTGCAATCAAGGCAAAAGAAGAGACGAATTTTCCAGGTTCTGCAAATACCGCTAGAGACAGGGTTCGAAATTCCGATATACGAAGCCGTTGTGCTGCTAATAAAAATTTTTTAACGGAAATAAATAAACAGGGCAGGTTAGAATTTGCACATGAATATATTAATCAAATAAATTTATGGGAAACAGTTATATTTTCTGACGAGAAAACTTTTCAGTCATGCAATAATGGGAGAATTCGGGTGTATAGGCCTTCCGGCATGCGGTATGATGAGAGATACACCCACAAAACCAACCAAAGTGGGCGTTTCTCCATAAATGTTTGGGGCTGGATTAGCGCTAGAGGACCAGGACTTTGCCAAATCGTCGAAGGAAGACTAACTGCAGCAGTATACGTTAATATACTAAACGAAGTGATGATACCATCGGTAAACGCTGTATACGGTTAAAATTACACATTTCAGCATGATAATGCTCCAATACACACAGCGCGCATTGTACAAAATTTTCTCCAAGAAAATAACATAGCAGTTCTTCCCTGGGCTTCGAAGAGTCCCGATTTGAACCCGATAGAAAACATTTGGGGTGCCATGGTCAAATCTATGTATAAACATGATTTTCAACCTAGAAACAGGGATGAATTACGTCATAGGATAAATCAAGCTTGGGATGAAATAACTGTCGAATTATGTAGAAACTTAGTTTTAAGTATGCCACAAAGGCTCCAAAAAGTAATAAACAGAAATGGTTCTATGACCAAATATTAATTTTGTGTTGTTTTGACAAACTTTGTGTTCGCAATTTTTTTCTTTTTATTAAATGTATTTTATTACCTGTATTAGCTTTATTTATTATTTTGTGGTAATGGTAAATATAATAATTATTTATAAAATATTTGACTTTAAAAAAATCTAATAAATTTACTTTATCCATATTATATGATGTCTCTCAAATTTAACCACCCCGTATCGAAAAATACAAAACATTCCATTATGTAACCTAGGTTACTTTTTAAATTTTGAATGTTTTTCCTTTTTAGCTCTAGACACCTTTTATAGTCTAGGGGATATGTATTTCTTACATTGTTTTTGTAAATCTCTTGTCCCAGTTTTTTATCGGCACAATAGTACATCGAAAATATTAAAGGTGTATTTGTGAGTACCAATTAATCTGAATAAAACTAAAATAAAGTATCCAATTACAAGGTTAATTATGACATTTTACATGTTTCAATATTTTACTAATTAATAGGTAGGTACTATTAAATTGTTAGAACTTTAGGATTTAAAAAGATGTTCAAATATTCCTCCATTGACAATAACCGAGGCGATCATAAAATTCTCTTCTTACATTCGCTAGTTGGTAAACTGAAATTCTATTATTGCATTCGGCAGAAATAGCATTTTTTAACTCGTCTAGATTTGGGTATTTTTTATCTTTGTATATCCTGTTTTTTAAATGGCCCCAGAGAAGGGAATCATTTGGCAATAAATCAGGAGACCTGGCTGGCCAATTTACTGTATGATTTAAGCCAATAACATTGCCATTAAAAGCACGGTTTAAATATTCCCGGACAGTCAGGGTACTATGTGCCGGGCAGCCATCCATTTGGTACCAAACTTCCTGATTTTCCCTGGCGGCATCATGTAAAGTAGGTAAAATATGATCTTCAAGTAGTTCCAAAAAATATTCTGGATTTAAATTTCTTGTAAGAAATAATGGCCCGATAATATTTTCTCCGAAAATCCCAGCCCAAACATTAACTTTTTGTGGATAGTTTGTCCTTGTTTCGACAAACCTGTGTTGGTTTCCTTTGCTCCAATACCGATAATTTTGAACATTGGGTTCATTGTTTAAGGCAAATTTGCATTCGTCAGTAAAACAAATGTTTTTTAAAAATTCCCTATCCATGTTTGCTCTTTCAATCATACCAAAACAAAACTCCTGTCGTCGTATCTCGTCCCTATCTCTTAGCTCTTGGTGCTTTTCATATTTGTATGAATAATATTTATGTTGTTTCAAAGCTCGTAACGCTGTGGTGTGATCTAATCCTATGTCATCCTCAAGTTTCCTTGTGCTGATCTTTCCATTATTTTCTTTCACGCGCAATAAAACTTGCAAGTCCCTATCATTTCTTGCATCTCTTCTTTGTTCCTGCCTTTGCAAGTCCCTATCATTTCTTGCATCTCTTCTTTGTTCCTGCCTTTCTTCACATCTGCAGTTATTTATTACAGTGCCTTTTGTCTCAAATTTCTTGATAGTCCTTTCGACTGTAGATTTTGCAGGTATCGGTCTATTCGGATACAGAGCAGCAAACATGTCTGACACATTTTGATAACTATTTCCTTGATAATACCATTTAATCATCAATATTTTTTCTTCAGAAGTGTAATTCATGGCTAATATTTTCGATGTACGAGTTTTTATAACAATAAAGCACACATTTCAAAATGACAACTTTATTTGACAGTCATCTTTTACCTTGACTGGTGCCCGCAAATACGGGGCCATAAAAAGGAGAAATAGTTAATAAGAAATCGGCGATAACCCGTAAACGGGCTCATCAAAAATATCTAAAGTTATTCTTTTGAATGTGGGTTTTAGTGGTCTTTAATAAACCTAAATAGAATTTTTCTCTAAAATAATAATTAGGGAAGCCAATAATTGACCCCATTTAAAATTACATGGGATTTCCTATGTCCCGCTCGACGATGCAACACCCGGTATACATATTCTTACCTATTCGGATGCCTTTTATAGTTACCTACATACCACCAAAATTTTAATGAAATGGGTTCAGTATTATAGGCGAAAAAAAATAAACACTAAGAAAAATCAGTTTTGCACCACTGGTTTTAAAAATTAATAAAAAATAAAAATAATGCCTCGTTAATAATATTACATAAACCCACTCAATAAATAAGATCGAGCAGTTTCGTTAACCAAGTTTGATTAATACGAATTGTACCGGGTGTCCAAAGTTTAGTGTTAAACTTTGAAAACTTTAAAGCAATTTATTTTTCTTATTTAAAATTGGAACCCCTATATATTATTATGTCATTCGATGCAGAATTCAAAATCAAACATTTGTTCTTATAACAAGCCTATCGCAATTTCTAACGCATCAAGACTTATTTGCAGAAAACTCATTTTATCAACTACATTGCCCTCAAAATTTTCCTCACTTGTAAAAAAAACTCACGGGAGGCGCCTGTAATAAAATATACTATAGATGTTGACTATAAAAGTATCCAAACTTTTTGTAATAGCATAGGTGCCATAAATGTAACATGTTTATTAGTTATCTAATAATAGCAAAGGAGGTTAAATAATTAATAAAAAATTTCCATCTAAAAATACACCTAATAGATAAAATGTATTCAAGAATCTTGTCGTAGATTGTTTTACGCCTTTTGTAGGAGTTTATTAACTTTTGCTAGCACCTGATATGATACATCAAATATATCAACTACAAAGAAACTAGTGAATTTGTACTGGAATGCGGTCATCCAAATAACCCCTGTAAAAAGCACCTTACGTCAGTGGCGGCTCGTCAGGTGAAGGAGCTCATATAAAAATAAATCGAGGAGGAAAGTTTTTCGACCATATTAAATGTTAATGTATCAATACAGCTACCATGGTTACGTGACGTCAGTCACGCAAGCAGCATGTAATAATTTGCATTATGATGAAGAGCAATTTAAAAATAGGTCAGTCGTATGCAACATTGTTTTAGCATTGGTTCGCCTAACCTTAAGGTATTTATTGTGAGGCTTCGTGAAACTAACAAGTATAGATATCGTTTTTACGTGATTTACTGTGTGATTAAAAAGTTTTGTTTTTATTTTTCAGTTAATTCAGTAGCGTACGTACCTACTTAGTTGTGTATTGAACCCAATTATTGACCTAGTTTGTAATTTGTTGGAAACCGCATTCAGTCGTTGGACAGATGAGGATAACAGATACGTTTTAAAACACGGGTCAATGCCTGTTTAAGTACCCGCACTATACCCAGCTCTTCACCATTTTTTAAGACCGCGATCCGCCACTGATTTGAGGTACTCACATGTAATACCTACTTATGCGGGTTGGCTTTCTCCCTCAACGCAGGATTTCATCCTATTTACACTACCTAACTTTTTAATATTTTTTTAACTCGAACTTTGCTGTCAATCCCACATTATAAAATGACTATTTTTGAGATTTTCTCGATTTAAACTGGACCTCCGTATAAATCATAAATGTTCTTATTCCAAATTTTATAAAGTCGATTACTACTAACATTGAATTTTGCTGTCAATCATTTCTGACATTTCTACGATTTTAGAATTATTCTTTGGTTTAAATTTAGGTTCAAAAGGACTTTATTAAATTGGGTCTAAAGCATAATAATATATCCACAAATTTAACAATTTTAATACTTACATTATATTGGCAAGCATTTTTAAAATAAATTAAACCATTATCAATTTTATCACGTTTAAAAAAGATGTCCAGAGTAAAAATATGATTTTTTTTTATGTTATTGTGCTAGGTCAGAAATTTTCCATTTTTTTATTTTTAAATTCATATGACAGCATAATTTGAAATTATTCAAAAAAATTGTAAAATATTGTGACAATACCGGTCTTTTTTTGTTAGAAATAACACAGTAAAAATAAGAATAAGTGACAGGTTGTTTCAAACATATCCAAATATTAAAATATTGACGCTAAATAAATGTTAGTTGTGGGCCATTTTTTAAGTGGGTATAAATATCACACTTTTAACTTAAAATAAATGTTTTATTACGAATATAATGAATCATGTCCCACCAAATATAGTAATTGAAAATAAATCTTAGCTCGGCACCTTGTGCATTTTGGCGCGCCCCAGCCGACCGTGTCCGTTAGATCAAAGCAAGTGAAGACCCAACGTTCAACATGGCTTTCACCGTTGCTATGGTTACGTAACGTCAATCACTTAAACAGCATGTAACAATTTGCATTATGATGAAGGGCAATTTAAAAATAGATCAGTTGTATGCACCATTGTTTTAGCATTGGTTCGCCTAAGCTTAAGATATTTATTTATTTATTTGGGGCTTACGGTTATAGATATCGTTTTTACGGGATTTACTGTGTGATTAAAAAGTTTTGTTTTTATTTTTTAGTTAATTCAGTAGTGTACGTACCTACATATTGTGTGTTTTAAAAATGAACCCAATTAATGACATATGTAGTTTGTAATTTGTTGGAAACTCCATTCAGTCGTCGGACAGATGAGGATTAGAGAGACGTTTTGTTACACGGGATTTTAGTCATTGTTTGTTTAAGTGCCCGCACTATACCTAGCCCTTCACCATTCTTTGGAACCGCGAGCCGCCACTGAAGGAAAAGAAGTGTCGTTCTTATTTTGAAACATTTGTAATTAATGTTACATTGAACGGAGACTATTAAATTTGTGTTAAGTATTCTCTTTCCGAACAAGATTGGCTCTCCGGAATTTATTATTCTGGATGTTATTCTTGGAAAATACGTCACGCCATCCGTCACGTATCAACTTCAGGATGCCGGACGGATTACAAACCAGTGTCCCATACTTTCATACAAGATCTGGAAAAATTATTGACAGAATGGGGACTAGAGTCGTAAATTGTAGTGGCTGTACGTAAGTACACAAATATTTTTAACTACTTTCATTTAGTAATATGAATTTTACAGTTCTGTAAATCGTTTTGTAAGGGCATCTATTACAGCACTAGTGCTGTAATAGATGCCTTTACAGCGCTAGTGCTGTAATGGAAAAAAAACGGTTTTATTAAAATTTTGCTGTTAAATAAAATCACACTTTTTAGAAGAATGATTTATTATTAACAATTATAAAATTAATTACCAATTATTAATTAAAATATAACACTTAAGTTTTATTATAAACATTAATAATACACTTTTTACAGTTAAAAATTTGTATACCAGAAGTGGATGTGATGGAGCCCTTTACGTTCGATTTTCCAATCATTAAATCCGTGTCTGACCCCATGATCTTCTTTGCTATTTGTTTCTTATTTTCTAAAGAATTCTCAACATAGCCTTCTGCCGTAGACGAGGATTTCCAGCCCCCATGACGCTTTAACATCTGCATATCTGCACCACCATCAACTAGAGTGGTGGCTGAGGACCTCCTAAAACAATGTCCACTGTATTCTTCGGGATTATTCAATCTAAGTTTTGTTGCAATCTTTTTTGGTATACTTCCAAAACTATTAACTCCGACAAGCTGGGAGGTGCATTTTCCTTTTCCATAGAATACAAAAAACCGCCTGTGAGTTGCATTAAGAGGACGAAGTTTAGCATACTTTAGAAAAATACTTAAACAGTTGACACCTGTCACATTGCCTTCTGTTATAACAAATTCTCGCATTATTTTGGTTTTCGAGAATGGAATCACAATTTGTATATACAAATCATTGTGTTCAATATGATCCAACATTAACTTAGCTAATTCTTCGCGCCGACAAGCCCCAAAAATGCAGATTATCATAACAACCTTCATAAGTAAAGATGTTTCATCATCTGCAGTACTAAGAAACTTTGGACTTTTTGGCCTTGTAACCCTCTGAACTTCTTTTCAAAAATGCGATTAGTTGAGTAAATCTGCTTATATCTTAATTTTTCTTGACTGAAATCATAGTTCTTAACATTGAGTAGTGAGTCCATAGTGTAGATGGTTTCTGGGAGCGTTGCTTTCCGGAAAAATAACCCAAAAGGATTTTCTCAGACACCTCCTTTATTTTGTTAGCTTTGCACCAATCTTCAAACTTCTGGTACTCCAACTCATACCGCGCCTTTGATTTTGTCGGAACTAAACTTGAGATCGCTTCGTTTGCCGCTGCTTCTACATCAGAGGGTAAACTTCCATCAGAATCGCACATTTTGAAAAACGCTTTCTATATTTTTGAATTGTTTTGACAAAGTTTCGACAGTAACCATGCGAAATAGTAACTATGCGAAAGGTAACATAAAAAACTTGATTAGTAAACTTAATAGCAGGTGCATTTTTATTTTTAAAAATGCCTTTTGCCAAATATTATTATTCATAGATGAAAGTAGATAAAATTTTGTACAATATTCTTGTTGTAAATTCATATTACTCCACTCTATGTTTTATTAAACTCGGCTGACGCCTCGTTTGACATTTCGTGTTGTAATATGAATCTTTACAACACTTATATCGTAAATAACTATTATTATTAGTCATGAAAAATCGAGCACGAAAAATGCTGGTTTAAGTCATACATACGTCTTATGTTAAAATTTTGGATTGACACCAATATTCATATTTTCACAAATATGATAAATATTTTTTTTATATAAAGAGCCAGCATACAAAAACAAATTTCATCCAACCATGCAGAGGGGGAGAGGTAATAATTTAATTTTCGAATTTTGATAGTAGTAGATAGTAGTGAATTTTAAATGAACTTTGGACGTGGCCCCGTAAATTTGTCGCCTGCGGCGCATTTCCGCCTTCTTCGCTATGTACAATGTCATAACATACATGTAGTTCCGACTATCCCTTTCTCCAGAAAAAAAATGTCCTACTGTGAGGACCATAGACATATAAAGAGGAGACAAAACATTTCATTCATAAATACAATTTGTTTACAATCATTTATGTTTTTTTAGTTTTAAGTAAGTTGAAAAAGGATGGCATAAAAAATAGCAACGCTGTAACTTGGCCGTCCCCTTAGCCGATTACCTTTACCAGTGGCGTGCGCCTTGTTTAGGGATTAGGGAAAAATAAAAGTCCATTAATTAAAAAATATTTATAATGTACTGTAAAATATTTTTTCTACCACTAGCCTGGGAACTATTAGCCATAATTTACGCCATTTCTTGAATAAGAACAAAAATTTCTGTACAGGGTGTCCCATTTTCGACACTTTTATAGGGTATCTCCGTTATTGTTAGTGCTATCGAACTTCAATTCGATCAAATTCAAACTTAAAATGGTAAAATCAAAATTTGAAAATTTTCGCTTGCTTAAGAGATACGAGGGAAAATCGATCAAATTCAAAATTACCCTATATTTTCGGAGTTAAAAGAGATACAGAAAAATATTTTATACAAAAAATTCTTTATAAGGATTGCTGAATAATCAGCCGGTTTCAGTATAAGTATACGGGGTCAGGTAAAAAAGTTATCGGACTTAACCTCATTTTTTTAAATGGAACACCCTGTATATTTTAATCTAAAAAGATAACATTTTAAAATCTCTTTTTAATTTCTTCGGTTTTTTCATTTTCAACATAATATGATATAATATCAAACTTTTCATAATGTTGATAAACCATTTTCACAAACGAATAGGTAAAAATAAAATTGACGTTAAATGTTATTAACAACTAGACTGTTAACATAGTTGTTTCTAGGATATTAGCTTTTGTTTCATGGCCTACTGTGATTTATCTAATGAAGTTTTAATAAATCGCCTAGGAAACCAATATCATCCATAGTGTTATATATTTAGAAAGAGAATATAAAATCCTATCTTTTTAGATTAAAATATACAGGCTGTTATATACATATATACTCCACTATTCAACGTAGGAATATAACACACTATTTTAATATACATTTGTGTGTGTAGGTAAATTATTGGCACTGGTTTAAACCCTATCATAAAATTAGTACTAACCTATAGTAATTTTTTTTTTTTATGATAATACACCTGCACTGTAGGAAAAATCCTTTAAGGCGCTCTGGGAGCGGTGCGAGTGCGAAAAAAGCGATTAACGTTGGTCTTGAAACGTTGAAGATTGTATTCATTGGGAAACACGACCTCAGGAAGATCATTCCACAAAGATGACGTTCTCCAGATGAAAGAATTCTTGAACAATGAAGGTCGAGGAGTACTAAGCTGAACAACATATGGATGAGCGGCAGTGGTTTGCCGTGTATTTCTGTTTTGCATTGCTCTAGGTGGAATCAAGTGGGCAATGTCAGTCGAACACCTGCCATGGAAATATCTGTAAAAGAGAGCCAAATCACCAACCTGTCTTCGATGCTCCAGGCTATCGAGGGTCTTGGTCAGCTCGGGGTCGCCGATCAGACGAACGGCTCTCCTTTGAATGGAATCCAGTAGCCGAAGGGTGTGCTTGGGTGCAGAGCTCCAGACATGAGAGCAATATTCTAATGATGGTCGAATCTGGGCTTTGTAGAGTGTCAAAAGTTGATGAGGTGTGTACAACCTTTTGGTGCGGAAAAGTACACCAAGTTTCTGTGCAGCTGTTTTGGCAATTGCGGCAACGTGATCATGCCAAGACATATTACCTCCCAGATTGACCCCCAGCAAATTAATAGACGGTGCCAGGGGAATTGCGTGTCCTGCCATGACTATATCCGGTTCTGCAATGTTAACCTTTTTGGAGAAGACTGCTGCCTGGGTTTTCTTAGCATTAAATTCGACTTGGTTACTGTCACCCCAAGCCAAAATTTCTTCCAGGTCCTTGTTGAGGCGCAATACTTCATAAGTGTATTACTTTTATTCCAAATTGAAGCACTGATAAACATATTGCCAGTATACATCAACTAACCATGGTCAATATTTATTCAATGTATACCGGCACAGCGCTTCAATTCGGAATAAAAATACTATACCAAGTTATAGTAAAACCCTTTCATAATATATTTTCTTTTAGACAGGAAACCTCTCTAACATTAAAATAATTTTACAGTAATGCCACAACAATATTATGAAGTAGGTATTTAAAATTCACGAAAATTGTATTTTTTTTCAAAAAAATAAATATACATAATATTCTAGATGTATGATAACATTTAATCAAATCCTGCATTTAATGTATAGTAATGAGACATAGTACAGATATAGAATGTCTATGTGTGTACTGCAATATATTAGTAAATAACTACGTGCATTAAATAATGTGTAGAGGGTAAAGAAAAGCTTTAAACTGGGAAATCTAGATTAGAATTTTACAATAATCGAATTGTTTCAGCCTTTACTTGATAAAAATCCATAATAGTATTATGAAATAAAACACTCGTGGTTTGTAATTTTCACTCGTATAATGTCAACATGACACGTGTTTCGCTGTCACAGCAGCTTCATGAAGCATGACATTATACGAGTGAAAATTACAAACCACGAGTGTTTTATTTCATAATACTTTTACAATAATATCTATATTCCTTATTTAATCCGTCATCTACGTTTTTTTAAAGAAGTTCAGACAAAATGCAATTGTTTTTGCAGTTATTTACTTTAAATATACAATAAACCACACCACTGGTTAAGCTAAAAAAACGTACCCTCACTTACCGCCGAAATATCAATCCGGGGCTAGAAAAGTCAACTTTTTTGCAAACCACGCACTGGCGAACCATTTAGGATTGGTAATAAAAGAGCTTTAACAACTCTTTTGCCAAAAAAACACTCAAAATCAATCGAAAATTGCAAAACGTAATAGGCCCCGCAGTGAAACACTGTAAAATGGTATTTTCACATAAAATGAATGAACTCGTAAAATTCGGCGAAATTCTCGTCGCCAGTAATAGTAAACGCTTGTACAGTGGTGCCAAAGGTTTTTCCCATATACACTTTAGTTTTATGTAACTAGGAAACTAAATAATTTTAAAAGTAGAAATTGCGTATTTTGATGGAAAAAAGCACACTAATAATTTAGTGTATTATTATTACTTAAGTAAACATAAAAATTTACTCATTATACTATGATTAAGTATACCCTTTATTTTCAAACACAGGAGTTAGATCTAGGGCACCCCGCAGAAATTTGTCATCATCGCTTTGTGTTAAAAATCGGTCTGATTGCGATAATATGTAAACAATTCTGTCTCTGTTTCTTTTATGTCTATGGTGAGGACTGACTCGCCACTGAACTACCTCTGTTTTTAATGTTGAATGATTAAATAAAGTCATATTTTATATGTGCTTGTTCTTTCTGTTCCTATTTTAAATAAAAAATATAACCATAATAAGTAAAGACACTGATTTTAGTCTATTGACCTGCTAAATAGCAGCATATTTTTAAATTTAATTGACGCAATACTGGTTAACATCGAAGGCAGAAAATGTTTTTAACTTATTTTCTTTATGTACATACAACGTAGAACGTCTAGCAGATGTTGTATATAAATATAATAAACAATTTGATTACCTATCATATTTTTAAAACCAATATTCTTCTCGGTAAAAGTGAAATTCATCAGTACCAATTGGCAACGCATCGACCAGTTCGCATAAGAAGCGCCTGCGTTTTATACAACTACCTTGGCACAGATAATTTACAACTTTTATTATACACATTTTATTATGTGAAGTCGTATCTGGTTATATAAGAGAAGTTTTCTATTCTTTTCACTTTTTCGAGGTGGTTTGATAATTATTCGAGAGCTTCTATGACATTGGATAATATTCTTGGCATATTTGGAGCATAACAAGCGGGTGATTCCTGAGTTATAATTAAACATAAAGTAATGAAGCATCTATTTCAAGAGGAGAAATCAATTGAAAATCTTTTGGCTAATTTTTCTCCATGTTCCCAAGCAGTGGTGTAGCCAGAACATATGCTCGGGGAGGGGGGCTCAATGGGCGTAAGTGGGACATTTTTTTCTGGAGAAAGGTACTACATGTATTTCGTGATACTATACTTAGTGAAGAAGGCGGAAAAGCGCCGCAGGCACAGAAATTTCGGGGTCACGTCCAAAGTTCGTTTAAAATTCACCTAACTACTATCAATTTTCGAAAATTAAATTATTATCTCTCCCCCTCTGCATAGTTGGATTAAATTTGTTTTTTTACTTTTTTTTAATATTCCTAGCTGGCTCTTTATTAAAAAAAAAACATTTTTTATATTTGTGAAAAATATGAATATTGGTGTCAATCCAAAATTTTAACATAAGACTTATGTATGACTCTAACCAGCGTTTTTCGGGCTCGGTTTTTCGTGATTAAAAATAAAGGAAATATCGCTCACCACGCCAAAATTGATGATTTTTTCAGGAATCATGTATTTTAGGAGCGTAGATCTAAGAGCAGTTTTTGGTGCAAATGCTTAGGTTTTGAAATACTCTTTTTGTATATTCATAATAAAGCATTCTCGTTTCTTCCCGCTCTATTTTTATTATTATAAATTATCACACTTCTTCCATAAAAAATGTTTAAATTAATATTTTTACTTTAACTTTTCTCTTTAAAATAAATACCTAATTGTTTTTTGTTTTTGTTGTAAAAATATTTTATTGCATTGGGTTATATTTTTGTTGATTTAAAATAGCTCTAAAAAATGAAAAACGGAACAGACAAGTATATAATATATATATAATAGGTTCTAGTTCAGGATGTTAATATGAATATGATAAATTCTATTATAGTTGAAAAGCCCATTACAGAAGCAGTTTCAGACTTCCTATGGTCTATTTCAGAAAGGTATAAAAAGTAATAAAACCTCGTTAGGTATGCAAAGAGACTACAGAGTGACCCAACGAGCATTTAAGCTACTTTCATAATTTTATATTGATTTCATTGCAAA
This sequence comes from Polydrusus cervinus, assembly GCA_935413205.1. Lineage (NCBI taxonomy): Eukaryota > Metazoa > Arthropoda > Insecta > Coleoptera > Curculionidae > Polydrusus > Polydrusus cervinus. The sequence goes on along the minus strand of OW284510.1, from coordinate 102,424,931 downwards.
ATTCTTTATTTTCATCAAGTGCAGGTAGTACCACCCGGGTTTGGGTCAATTTATGGGTTTTGCTATCGTTATGCATTCACAAACACTAAAAATGGTGTGACAAGGGCGTGCATTATGTACATAGTATTTGTAAACTTATATTTTATTAAATATTTAAAAAAAAATACATTATACAGAAATTAAATTATAAAAAATCATAATATTTTTCATCATCTGAGGAACTGTCATCTCCTCTTGATGTTATAATTAACGGATCGACGGTCCAATCGATCAGGTGGTCAAGATCTCACATTTTCTCCTCTTCTTTAATGACATGATGGACTGATTTTCGCCCGTTCTCTGGTGTCACTTCCTTAATGGCTTAATCAAACAGTAGCTTAACGTTTTTCTATTTGAATGACATATTGTGTCTTGCTACAAATCCTTTCACTTGCGCCCATATAAGTTCTATAGGATTTAGTTCGCAATGATATGGCGGTATGCGCAGCACATTTTCAGCTATATCTTCCACAGTATATTTCATAAAAGGATGTGTGTGTAAATTTGCTATATCTAATAGTTCCTTCTTTATCAAATTATCTCCAAATTCAATATTTTTGGTGGTTAACCAGTCGATAATTTCTTGTTTTCTCTAAGATAAAGTTGGAGTCTTCTCTGTGCGTCGTGAATGATAGCTTGCGTTATAAATAACTACTACTGAATCAGCTGGAAGATATTTTATCATTTCACCAAAATAGTCCTCAAAAACATTTGAATTCATGTCCTCGTGGTAATCTCCCGCATTGAACGACTGAAAGATTAGCAAACCTTCTTTTAATAATCCCTCTTCGCTTCCATGTTCGCCTATGGCCGACACCTAAATTGAGCCGATCTGAACGGAATTTCCCATTTTATTACTCTACACCTTTCTGAAATAGACTACCCAACTAACATTTTTCGACGCAGGAACGTAATATCGACTAACGTCGTGACTTTATAGTATTACCCAACCACTAATGGTTACTGTCTCAATACTTATCCGCTACGTTGTTTTCACTAATTTGGGGGATGATTTCTGGGTACCGATTTAGATCCCATAACGTTTTTGGGACTTACACCGTTACTATTTTTGACGTAACGGTGTAAAGATAGTTCCTATACTGCTACGTCACAGTATAGCAACTGGTACTTCCTTATTGGACGTTAGTATCTTTTTCACTTTAAAAAAAAAAATGTTTGACATTATGGTTATGGCATCATGGTTATAATATGTTTATTCCCGATTTACTACTTTAAAGTTCTTGTTAATTGCACGTTTATAGCTATGCTAGGGGTAAATGTTTTAACGCATTTAACTTTACTGATAAAAATATGAAAAATATTCTTTAAAAGTAAACGCGCCTGCACAGTTCTTATTTTTTAATAAAAATATATTCCTCACTAAAAGTTAAAAACTAAAAAATATATATAAATTGCTTCTTTAGGCAACCGTACTTTTCATATTAGTACTTACAGGCAAGAAACGAGCGCCTATTGAAGATTAAATGTAAGTAAAATTTAAAATTAGCTCAATTTTTTTAATTCTACATAAATAACATATTTGATATTTGATTTAAAAAGCATGGCGGAGTAAAAAACTGTTACCATAAAAGATAATTTCTCCACCTAAAAGTTTTTTTTTTCTATGTTGTAGTAACCCTTACTATGGGTTTTCTAATATAAAGTATCTATTAGTAACCGCTACTTTACCATATTATTATAAAGTGTGTGTGTGTGTATAATTTTCAATGGCACTGGAAAATTTCCAACAGGCCAGACATTTATTATTATGAAGTAAAATATAGTAACATTTTACGATTACTTTAACAAAGAATTACTTTAACAAAGAATTTTTAGTAAATCCTTAGTTCTAGCTACTGTCGGCTAGCGACTTTGTAGTGAAAATACTTTATAGACATTTTTGAAGTAAGTGGTCAGTTTATGTGACTTTAACTGGGTATATATTGCTACCTTATTTCATATGACACATTTAGAGTAAATATAACGTTATTGTGTAACTGTAACTCGGGACTAAGTAGTTATTTTTTGTTTAAATAGGCAATTGCGGTTCCAATTTCTACCCATTTCCCAACTTAAAGTTATTTAGACTTAAACAACGGTATTTGTCACTGTCTATGCTATTTAGTTATAGATGGGCCACTTTTGACTATATGACTGTGCCAATTTTCAAAACATTAAATTCAGAATTTTTGAAATATTTGAGAGTTATTTTTTACTTCAAGACTTTTGGGACACGCGATATGTCTAAATAGCTCTGATACAATTTGAAAATAAATAACCTTTCCAAAAGTTCCCTGTGTCATTGCCGATAAGTATCTTAAGTTAATTGTGCCAAAAAATGTTCCTGTCTTATTTTAAACAGACAATTAAAAATAAACCATTGTGTATCTCATTTTAAAAAAAAGATCGATCTAACTTAGAAAATGTAAAACGGCTAATAAAAATCATGATTACTATTTAATAAATATTACTATCACCTTTAATTTAAATGAACAAAACTGTGGTTGACAAAATTTCAAGAAAATCAATCATACTTGGACTCAATTTCTAAAAATAAATAAATTGATTCCAAGTATTCTTCTTTCTAATTTTCAATCTGGTAGGAGAAACTTTAGAAGACACATTAAAACTTGTTCAAAATTAGAAAGAACTGCCTTTCGTAAGCATATTGTTTCAGAAATACCTATAATTGGTAAATAATATGGTTGCTAGATACAGGGCCTGGACGCACCCAGTTACATGATAAAAAGCTAAATTTTGAATTTTAGCAAATAACATTTTTTCAAGATAATAAAAATTTTTAAATAAACTGTTTAAATATTGGTTTTTAAATCCTTTAACAAATTTTCATTAAATTGATGGAAATATGAAAGTAACATTTGATATTTTTTAAATTTAAAAAAAAATGTTTTTTGAATTTTTGTTATAAACTTTGCACGCCAGCATAAAATTAAAATTCAAACACTTTTTTCAAATAACTTTTTTCAATATCTTGTACTCTAATACCAGATTTTCACTACAAAATATATACTTTTCAATTTTCCAGACAAACGAGTAGTCACGTGACTAATGTCAAAACAAATTTTTAGGTTACCAATCATGCAGAGGCTATCAGCATAAAAAGTTTTTTTACAATTTCAATATTAAAAAAGTTTCCCACATGGGTCCAATCAAAAATACTAAACCAGCATGAGGTATGAACTTAAAAGCGGCGGACTAAACTTAAGTTGAACTGAAGTTTTATTTTATGCGTTCAGCGAGGCTCCATATAAAAAAGGAGCCTCGCTAAACGCATAAAATAAAACTTCAGTTCAACTTAATTCAAGCAACTCCAAGGTACGTTTCCTTATTTTATGCAAATTTTATTATTATTTATTTTCGAAGACTATTATTGTATATGATAAGAAAATGTTTTTTGAATTTTTGTTATAAACTTTGCACGCCAGCATAAAATTAAAATTCAAACACTTTTTTCAAATAACTTTTTTCAATATCTTGTACTCTAATACCAGATTTTCACTACAAAATATATACTTTTCAATTTTCCAGACAAACGAGTAGTCACGTGACTAATGTCAAAACAAATTTTTAGGTTACCAATCATGCAGAGGCTATCAGCATAAAAAGTTTTTTTACAATTTCAATATTAAAAAAGTTTCCCACATGGGTCCAATCAAAAATACTAAACCAGCATGAGGTATGAACTTAAAAGCGGCGGACTAAACTTAAGTTGAACTGAAGTTTTATTTTATGCGTTCAGCGAGGCTCCATATAAAAAAGGAGCCTCGCTAAACGCATAAAATAAAACTTCAGTTCAACTTAATTCAAGCAACTCCAAGGTACGTTTCCTTATTTTATGCAAATTTTATTATTATTTATTTTCGAAGACTATTATTGTATATGATAAGAAAATGTTACAAAATGTTTTTTGAATTTTTGTTATAAACTTTGCACGCCAGCATAAAATTAAAATTCAAACACTTTTTTCAAATAACTTTTTTCAATATCTTGTACTCTAATACCAGATTTTCACTACAAAATATATACTTTTCAATTTTCCAGACAAACGAGTAGTCACGTGACTAATGTCAAAACAAATTTTTAGGTTACCAATCATGCAGAGGCTATCAGCATAAAAAGTTTTTTTACAATTTCAATATTAAAAAAGTTTCCCACATGGGTCCAATCAAAAATACTAAACCAGCATGAGGTATGAACTTAAAAGCGGCGGACTAAACTTAAGTTGAACTGAAGTTTTATTTTATGCGTTCAGCGAGGCTCCATATAAAAAAGGAGCCTCGCTAAACGCATAAAATAAAATTTTTAATAGTTTCGACCTTAACTTGATGAAAATCCATAGTAAAATTATGAAAGAAAACAACACTGTTTTTTGATTTTCACTTATATTTGTCAACATGACACGTGTATAGTAAATATAAAAATAGCGGTGTCTATAAATTAAATTGTGGCTCTTGTCCTAAATCTTATATTGGTCAAACTGGACGTTCGTTCCAAACTAGAATTAAAGATCATCAAGATTCATTCCTTAAAAATAATAAACATTCTACATATGCAGACCATTTAAAATCTGAAAATCATATTTTTAATAATAATTTCGATGTTTTACACGTAGAACAAAAAGGAATACGACTTGATTTATTGGAGGCTTTAGAGATTAACAAAATAAAAAATTCCCCTAATTTATTAAATGACCAAATACATAATTGTACCTCCCCTTTGTTAAACATATTTAAAATCACCTAATCTTATGTATAATGTTAGTAAATTTAAAATAATTTACCTGATTGTTAATTATGGTATTTTCCAAATATTGTTAGTGTCTATAATGAAACCTTTAGAGCTTAAGAAATTTTGTTTGAATACCTCACATCTGAAGAAGCCGCTGTGACGGTGAAACACGTGTCATGTTGACAAATATAAGTGAAAATCAAAAAACAGTGTTGTTTTCTTTCATAACATAAAATAAAACTTCAGTTCGACTTAATTCAAGCAACTCCAAGGTACGTTTCCTTATTTTATGCAAATTTTATTATTATCTATTTTCGAAGACTATTATTGTATATGATAAGAAAATGTTACAAAATGTTTTTTGTTATTTTAAAAATTGTGCATGTATTTTATATTTATCACTTTTATATTTTTAGATGAATAAGGCTTGATAAAGTACGACAAAACGTACGAAACGTCGTTACAATAAAATGAGTTGTTTTTTGTGTAACCTTGTAAACCCAAGAATTACCAAATAAAAATTAATTACAAACACATTGTTTTGTGATACACATACTATAAACAAATTGTACTTTCCTACGCAATTTACTTTATTGCACTAGGGCAAAAAGTACTTTTTTTTTTTAATGATAAAACACCTGCACTGTAGGAAAAATCCTTTAAGGCGCTCTGGGAGCGGTGCGAGTGCTAAAAAAGCGATTAACGTTGGTCTTGAAACGTTGAAGATTGTATTCATTGGGAAACACGACCTCAGGAAGATCATTCCACAAAGATGACGTTCTCCAGATGAAAGAATTCTTGAACAATGAAGTTCGAGGAGTACTAAGCTGAACAACATATGGATGAGCGACAGTGGTTTGCCGTGTATTTCTGTTTTGCATTGCTCTAGGTGGAATCAAGTGGGCAATGTCAGTCGAACACCTGCCATGGAAATATCTGTAAAAGAGAGCCAAATCACCAACCTTTCTTCGATGCTCCAGGCTATCGAGGGTCTTGGTCAGCTCGGGGTCGCCGATCAGACGAACGGCTCTCCTTTGAATGGAATCCAGTTGCCGAAGGGTGTGCTTGGGTGCAGAGCTCCAGACATGAGAGCAATATTCTAATGATGGTCGAATCTGGGCTTTGTAGAGTGTCAAAAGTTGATGAGGTGTGTACAACCTTTTGGTGCGGAAAAGTACACCAAGTTTCTGTGCAGCTGCCTTGGCAATTGCGGCAACGTGATCATGCCAAGACAGATTACCTCCCAGATTGACCCCCAGCAAATTAATAGACGGTGTCAGGGGAATTGCGTGTCCTGCCATGACTATATCCGGTTCTGCAATGTTAACCTTTTTGGAGAAGACTGCTGCCTGTGTTTTCTTAGCATTAAATTCGACTTGGTTACTGTCACCCCAAGCCAAAATTTCTTCCAGGTCATTGTTGAGGCGCAATACTTCATGCTGCCTGCGAAGATGTGCGTCGCCAGCGGATGTTTGGGGGGTCAAGGTAAAAGATGAGACAAGTGTGCTGTCATCAGCAAAGCTATAAATTGGATTTTGGGTTTTTACTAGAAGGTCGTTAATATACAGTAAAAAGAGGGTAGGCGACAATATGGACCCTTGAGGAACACCGGCATTGATGGTGAAGGTGTCTGAGACAAACCCGTCAATCGCCACTTGCAGAGAACGGTTCTTAAGGAAGCTGGTTAACCATAAACAAAATCCATTAGGCATACCGTAGGATCGCAATTTACTTAGAAGCCCATCGTGCCAAACACGATCAAAAGCCCTAGAGATGTCCAGTGCAACAGCCCGGGATTCTCCATGATGTTCGATGGTATTGCATAGTATGCAATAAAGACCTACTTTTGTCATTAGAAATGCATACACAAAATGACATTTTTTGAACGATCGTAGAAAAAATAATTTATTTACCTTCTTTTCCCCTGAATATCTGCGAGGCTTGAAAAGAACCTGGATTTAATACGAGATGGCGCTGTTATCTGCAATAGGTCAAAATTAACTTAGCTTGTTTTTCCCGCATAGCCTTCAATTCTCTTTTGTTGTTTTCATTGCTGTAGGAATATCATGGGCTGTAGGTGCTAAACAGATCTAACAAATCTACAAAGCTTAATTTGCTGCATTAATTGCATTTTAACCCATTAAAACTGCACAAAGCATTAAACTTTTTTTTTTCATTTTTATGCTTTTCAACATAAAAAATAAATTACGTTTTTACGACCTGTTTTGTTCTTCTCGTTTGTCATAGTCGATTGGACCATTTCCAATGTCATATGGGCCTATTTTACTTCCTTCTGCTGGACGGCGCGGCGGCCTTCGAAAAAGTAATGGTAATTATTATTAGGGGAAACTGGATCTGGTTGTCACAAGAGTAAATTGTTGTTGGTGACTACCCACCAAACAACGTTTGTTTACCTTAACGTTGTACTCATATAATAATGTGACATTCAGAGGTATGCGGATGAGATGGTGATTGTAATATGTATGCAATAGATTATGTCTCAGGTTTTAATATAACACGGTAATATTCAATATCGCGCAATATTACAACATATCGCATCAACACCCATGCAATGTGTTTTTTGTTATATCGTTGTAAAATTAATTTTAAAATATCGTGGAGTGACGTGGAGATGCGTATTTTGTCCATGAAAAGCTATATTTTTTGAGATTTTTTTAGTTATGTTTATTTTATATATTGCCTAAAATTTATGCCATATGGTTCTTACTCGATCTCTAGCTGCGTTCGGCCACATTATAGTTCATCAGTGAGACTATAAGACCTGATGAAAGTTAATTGTGCAAGCAACTATATTAACAAATATCAAAGGCGTAAAGCGAGAGTACGTAAGCCGGGGCGACATCTATAGTGTCGAGGTGGACACTATTCATGGCCTATCACTGTGTGATGTTGAGGAAATATAACTTAATAATATCAATCTGAATTAAGAAAATAAATATGTCTTTAGTTATATAACAGTTTCATACAACAATGTAACCGAATGTTCCTGTAAGATAACATGTTAGGTGGGTACCGACTGTAGATTTTATGACTTCGACCTGATGTGACATTACAGGTAATTCCGGCCAAGGAAATGCTTTGACAGACCTATATCCCCTACTGATAATCGTTATCACTTCTCCTAAGCATGTTAGCCTTTGAACTGTCCCGTTGCAACAATAAGCAGTTCAAAATAATCCATCTGCGCATTTTTGAAGAGAGCTCGAAATTCAAATTGTCTATTGTGGTGCATATCGAGACTGAGTCGATTAGTTATCACGAACAAATAGTGAATTTCCACAACATCGCGCATATTGTACCTGTCTTTGGCGATGGCAATAAAATGTCTTTTTTATATACAAAATATTATTAAAACGAATTTCACGAGAATTAAGGAGCGCGTCGTTAGTGGATATTTTGAAGATAATATGAAGAAATCGTTTGTAATTTTAAGGGAAAATAAGACATAAACATGAATAGCCGCAATATTTATATTTTAATGTGCTGCATCGCGAATGATATAATCGACACTTTAAAATAAATTTTCAATTTAAAAAAAGAAAAGAAATAAGGTATCATCCGCCAAAAGTTCTTGTGAGCCCTGAGTGTGTGTGAGTTCTGAATATCCTATGATTTTGGTAGGGACTTTCATTAAAACAAATTCGCTAGAATATTGGAAGAAAATATAAAAATAGTTGTGAAAAATGCAAAAACGCGTCGATTTAGAAGTTTGTGGGCTTCATACCCATAACAAAAATTTGTTTTATTCGCTCTCTTAAGGAGGTTAAACATAACCAAACTTAATAGTTTTTCCATAAAAAATAAATTTAGATTAACAATAGTTAATGAACATTATTTAAGCCAAAACCCAAATTGAAGTAATATACTAATAACTCTCTAGTCTCCCCTATTCTTCGCTATCCACCTCATGTATTTTCTTTTCGAAAAAACAATAACAATCGATAATAGGTTTTTCCATTTTTATTACATTTTGCATAATTATATATTTACAAAAGAAGAGATTGTTTTTTTTTTATTCGCATCACACCACTAAGACTTGTTCACGCATAAACAGGATTAATGATCTGGTATACTTTATCATGAGTGTCGCCGGAGTTTAAAAAAATGCAAGTCATTTGATTGTAAAAGTGATAATAGTAATTAATTTGCTATTGTTATTAATTTCTAAAAAAAAAAAGAAAAAAAAGGGAAAATAAAAATATAAAATATTATTTTACTACAGACAAGGTTAAGAAAAAAACTGGCAGGCCTAAAATTATAACAACAAAACATCTGTTGTGCTGCCATATCAAGGTATTAAAGCCGTTAAAAGTGGTTACTACTAATTATTATTAAAAAAAATGTATTTTTTATTAAAACAGAAAAATGTATTTTTTATTAAAACAGGTGCTGCAGCCATGCAGCTCTTATAAAATAGCCGCCACTGCTTTCTTTACAGGGTGATTCCTAAGTTGATACTTCTTTTTTAGCTGTGTATAGAAAGCATTAAAATAAACAACTTTTTCAAAAAACTTAAAAATAGCCGAGTTACAGAAGTAAAAAATCTAAGTGCGGGCCTGGTAATCAAAATGTAGCCCTTTAGAGCGTTTTCACACGGCACCATATATCGCGCGCGATAAATGGTCGCAATATTGCTTTACACCAAATTATGTGTTCTCTAATATCGCTTGTGTGTGAAAATGGCTCATTAGAAAACACATAATTTGGTGTAAAAGCAATATTGCGACCTCGATTGCGACCATTTGTCGCGCGCGATATATGGTGCCGTGTGAAAACGCTCTTACTTTATATTGTTTTCGTCCGTTTTTTGTATGTGAGTCATGCATTTTACAGATCGCTGTTCAGTTATTAATTTTGTCAAGTCGCGGCGCGGTGTGGTATTCTTTTAATAAATTGGTGAAAATGGTAAAATTTGAAAACAATGAAGTAATAATGGTACTTATTTATGGTGAGTGTCGTAAAAGTGCGGATATTTTTTCTCTACACCCAGAAGTTTTCCTAATGTTATTCAACGGGCAAGTTAAGCAGAACCGTATTTGATTTGTAGTGTTATAAATGAATTTAAGTACTTTATTTTTGGGTTTTTTGAAAAAAGGTATTTGAAAATGTTGTTTATTTTAATGCCTTCTATATGCAGCTAAAAAAGAAGTATCAACTTAGGAATTACCCTGTTTAGGACGACTTTTTTTAGTAATATTTTGGAGGTACCGGGTTATTACGCGATCGACCTATTTTTTAGAAAACATCTTTAGGAAGTGTAGTAGGATTTCTATACGAAACTGAAGAGACAAAGTAATCAATATTTTAGCATTAGAAGCGGATAGTTGTCATCTGTTTTTTGAACTGTCACCGCCCAGAGCGTCTATAGAAGGGGAGGGGGAGGCATTTTTCTCTCCACCCTAGCCCGAAGAATAATATTGTCTTGTTTTTTACTTATACGAGTCCCTGTATCTACTGAAAGTAATTGTTCATTGGTACTTGGTACTTAGCCCCCCTAGCCTGGTATATAATAATTGTTGGTGTAATAATATGGAGATCCCAAAAACAGTTAGTTGTTCTTTTATTTAGAAGTCGTAGTGGAGAGAACACAAGGGACTTTTTTTCTCTCTGTTAGAAGTCACATTAGAAGAAAAGGGAAGGGTATCAACAGTCCAGGGATGTTTTTTTTAGAAGTGACTAAAAAAAGACGAAGGGGTTTTAGCACACCATTCTCTATAAATAATTGCTCTCTTTACTTGTTCTTTCTTTAAAATTGTATCACAAACAAGTAAATACGAAGGTATGCGTCCGAAACCTAACCTCTAAAAAACGGCACAACAAATATTTAAAAAGCGAAGCGTTTCCGAGAGAAAGAGTTTTCAGATTTGTAATCTTCGCCCCAAAATATACTCTTCCTAAAAAAATCATCAATTTTGGGGTAGTGAGTGTATATTTAGATTTTGATGCTCGCGTAATAAACAGTTTTTGAATGGTATAAGAGTTTTGGACATGCATTGTCTTTATTTGTTTTGAATCACTACGTTTCAACTCGTAAGCATCTCCAGTCGTCTTCAGGTGAATACTAGACGACCAGAGATGCTTACTAGTTGAAACGTAGTGATTCAAAACAAATAAAGGCAATAATACCAAAACGCTACTACCGTTCAAGAAACGTCATTGTCTCTAACCTTTAAGCACACAAACAGTTTGTTGGTACGTCGTAATCATATTAAACATTTCTTTGGGAAAAATGGCACGTAAATGTAAAAAAGTTCGCCATCCCTGCCCTATAGCATAAAATTGCAAATCAAGATTTAGATTAAAAAACTCGTACAACCTTATACTTCAACAAGTTTTAAAAAATATATAATTCCGTTTTTCATCTCGCGTCAATGATTTACGTTTACAAAACAACATAGCACATTAAAAGCATAATAACTGTTATTATTTAGTTCGCATTCGCTTCTGATATCGGGTAATAATTTAAATTGTACTTTATTAATTCCTTCTTGGCGATTTGTCTAGGAAGGAAATTCACAAATGAAATAAATTTGAGTTTTATACCGACATATAAATTACGATTTCAAACCTTGAAGCTGAATTATATATTTTTTAAATCTCTGAAGGAATGGTATCACGTCCTGTTCTTTAGCTTAATTCGAAAGGTATAGTTAAACTGATTGGTGATTTATGCAAATATATAATTAATTTTGTGCTTGTTAAATTACGCGCTTATTGACACGCGAGAAAAACGGATCAGCGGAAGTGTCAACCCATTTTTCAATAATTAAAATTTCCTAAGGTTCTGGCAAAATGTTTTTAGTAATTTATTGGACAATAAATTTTAGTTTATTTGTTGTATCCTATATGAAAATTCTGTACTGCGCGCAGTGGCGTAGCCAGAAATTTAGTAGGGGGTGGGGGGGCTAAAAGAATCTGAAATCGAGTAACTAGCGCCAAAAAAAAAATTAGGGTGCAAAAACCCTTTTTTTACCATAAAAAATATTTTAAATTAGTAAAAAAATATATAATATTTTTATAAAAACTTGTAGGGAGTTAAACTAATACACTAATATAAATAATTTAAAACTTATAAAAAAAACTTTATAAAATAAGCATAACTGAGCAAAAAAATAATAAAAATAAGGTTAACTTTTTATTTATTGAAAACCAAAAAAATATATTAACTATAATCGATAATTATTAGCATCCATATGTCGGGTTGCACAAAGAATTTTAATAATAATTATTTAACCGGCAAGTTTGACTATGACAGACGTAACATTGGCAGAGATAATTTTCTCACAATCATACTAACCCGGTTACATTAATTTTTAATTAACTAATCATGCAGCTTTGAATGTGAGTATATAATCCGAAGACGGTGTCGCGCGCCGCCGGTGTATTTAAAAATTTAAAGATATGCGAGAATATCGGTTTGTCTTGCAACTTGCAAGCATTTTGTATATGTAAGATGATGTGTTATTTCATTTGGTGCGTTATTGATAGGGTTGCCGTAATTTTGTTTCCCAATTATATTTTAAATATTCTGGTGGTTTTTTTGGATTTCAGGGGGGGGGGGGGCTTTGGCTACGCCACTGACTGCGCGAATGTTTTAAGCAGCTCGCTTAAGTGTGTGTGATTCGGATTTCACAAGGAGAACGTTTACGATCGCGTTTCTATGCCACATGGAAATGTTCTGTTTCGTTTACACTTAAGTGGCGAGTAAAGTAGGCTATTCCAGTTAACTGTGCGGGAAAATCTCATATCCATCCTAGATAGGTAATGAAACTGGCCAATCACAGTAGTCAATTACAGAGAACCCATTGTTGTTCATAAAAGTACTGACCAATCACAGTATATTATTTTTACTAAACCTCCGCCTTCTTTTTAAAGACATTAAATTGTATAATTTAAATGGGTATGGTACAATTTGTTATTAATTTGTTCAATATAATAAAATCTAGACGCGTTTATAATAGATTTATCAATAATGCAACCTGCTGAATGTGCATAGAAAATTAATTTCATGTAGCATCATTTATCAGTTGGTTTTCCGATAATTAACTAAACGCTTCAATAGTCCAGACATTAGAGCGTTGGACTATGAAACCAATGGTCGTGAGTTCGAGCCCGGCAACCTACAAACTTTTTTTTACATTTTTTAGCATAAGGTCGTAGAAAAAATATACTGTTCAACTCGAGTGGATTGTCCATATTGCCTTTTTTTTTACTTCCTCGTGCGATATGGACATTATATCCATTCCTGTTGGACAAACTACTATTCTATCAAACTATTATTATTTTCTGACCGAACTATATATTTCTGCCTAGATGCACTTTCGTATTTCAAAAATCTTCAGACAATTACTACAAGATCTAATGCATAAAATGTACTACCTACCTACAAAATGAACGTTTTTTACTGACCTTGGTTGGGTTTTTTGTCATGCAAATATTTGTGCACCACGATATTTTATGATACACTTTGATGATCTAACTCCAATGGACCTTAAAACTTTTATTATACGCAACAGATATAGAAAAATAACTGGTTATTCTTCCTTAAATGGTGGAACATAAAGAAAGATGAATACATAAAACCAGATAAAACAGACGAAATTATAAGATTTGTGGAAAAAAAAATTCCATTTTTTACTGAAGGTTTTAAGGTTGTGTTATTTCTACTTACAGTATTGCCACTTCTCTTTCAACATTAACAGTGCTGCTCGTTTGTAAATTGGCGATTATTTTAAAAAACTTTACCATAGCGAACGTTAAAAGTTCATATTAATGCACAAACGCCATTTTTAACTGTTTAAAACGAATCATACAACTATTTTGTTGTACTGAGTTATAATTCTTACGCAAGCAGAAAAGAACCCAACAAACCCTTTTTTCTTCTGTGCATTTCAGCAGAACAATTTAATAAAACTGTTGTTCAGAAAAATGAATTGCGACTCTGTTGTCATCCGGGCGTTCCCCCGTTCCCGACTTTAGTAATTAATTATTTATTTATTTATTTATTTATTTATTTATTTATTTATTTAATCTTTATTTCAAAATTACATTGTAATATACAAATAAGTAATAAACAAAGTACAAAGAAATGTCGTCAAAAAAAAAACAGAAACAAAGCAACAATAGTTACAATTCACAAAATCTTAAGTGTCTAAGTAATCGCTTAACTTATAGGGTTCTAAATCAATTAGAAAATTTTTGAGTCTCTTCTTAAATAGGCGTTCGTTTGATGCGTCCTTAATTCTAACATTCAATTTATTAAACATTTTAATACACATGTAATATGGATTTTTTTCGGACAATGTGAATCTGTGTATTGGATAATTTATATATCTCGTTCTTGTATTATAGTTGTGGTAAATAATTGTATTAAACCTATCTTTGTTTTTATAAAAAAATAAAATGGTTTCGTAAATATACAATGCATAAACAGTTAACATTTTTTTTGACCTAAAAATGCCTCTACATGACTGTAAATAGGACATTTTATATAATATTCTTAAAACACGTTTCTGAATAACAAAAATTTTTTCTAGTTTTGAATTACTTCCCCAAAAAATAATTCCAAACCTTGCTGTGGCTTCAAAATTTGCAAAATAGAGAGTTCTTTTTGCCATATCGTTCAAATATTTTGTTATGATACGTAAGCTGTAGCATACCTTATTTAATTTGTTACTTAGATAGTCAATATGGTGTGACCAATCCAAAAATTCATCAATGTGAATGCCTAAGAATTTGGTATTATTTTCTGTTATTACTTGATTCTGACCAAGTTCTACCATATCTGGTCGTTCTTTTTTACTTAATTTAGTTTTAAAAATGACAATACTTGTTTTATCCTTATTCAAAAGCAATTTGTTCCCTGAAACCAAACCTCGGTGTCCTGGAAAATTTTTGTTGCATTAGCTACTATTTCTAAAACATCCTTACCACCTACCAAAATGTTAGTATCATCAGCATACTCTGTGAGATTGTAAATTGAAATTATATTTTTTGTTTCAAAATTTAAATCATTTATAAATATAATAAATAATATTGGCCCTAATATGCTCCCTTGTGGTATTCCTATTGTATTTTGCAAAATTGCTAATTTATATTTACAGTTTTCTTTTTCCAGAGTAACTCTCTGGGTTCGGTTTTCTAAATATGATGAAATCCATTTTAGAGCACAACCCCTAATGCCATATAATTCAAGTTTATTTAAAAGAATATTTCTATCTAAACAATCGAAAGCTTTTGACAGATCCAGAAATATACCCACAGCCATCCCACCATTCTCAAGATATTCCAAAATCAAACGAGTAAATTGAAAAATGGCGGTTTGCGTTGATCTTCCGTTGAGGTAACCATGCTGGTTTTCCGAGAAAAGATTACATTCATTCAAAAGATTACATTCATTCATAAAATTGATTATTTGATTACACATAACCAACTCGAATAACTTTGAAAAGCTTGGAAGAAGGCTTATAGGTCTATAACTATCCATGCTTTCTGAATCTCCCTTATTTTTATAAAGTGGTTTAATCAATGCCAATTTAAGCTGGTCTGGAAAAACACCCGTCTTAAGTGAATTATTTATGATATAGCACAATACCTTACAAATTGAAGAAATGCTCAGTTTCATAATGCTTGCAGGTACCTTATCATCTCCACTGCTATGCTTGTTTTTTATTTTTTTTGATAATTCCAAAATTTCTAAACAAGTAACTGGTTTTAAATACATTGATTTTAAATTTTTTTCTATGTTACATTTCCAATCCACTTTTTCAATATTTTTAATCAAATCCGGAACAATTTGAAGTAGAAATTCATTATAATTATTTGATATTTTTTCCGGATCCCCAGAAAACATGTCATTCTTTTTGTGTCGTCCAGAGATTTCATCACAAATAGTCCACATACATTTATTTTTATTGTCTGATTGCCTAATCCTATTTTCGTAATGCTTAGATCTAACATTTACTAAAACCTTATCGTACTCTTTCTTTACCTGTTTATACCTTTCATTAAACTCCTCACTATGTGTTTTTAAATGCAAAAGTATATCTAGTATATCTTTTACCTCCTTTATCTGCTTATCGGTTTTATAAAGAGATCGCCTAAATTCTTTTTTGTTCACTAGCTTCTTAGGAAAACATTCATTAAAAATTGGTAAAAACAAATTCATAAAAACTGACCATTGTTTATTTACATTGGATTTATCTATTTGATATACATCTTTTATAATATATATATAATTAAAATAAGTGAGGAAAATTAAAAAATGTTGGCAAAAAATTCGCTTTAAGGAGAAATATTTTAAAAAACTTAACGTTTCCTCCTATGAAAATGTTTTTCAACTTCGTAAAACCCGAAAATATCATCTATTTTGGCGTGGTGTTCATATTAGATGATGTATAACTTGAACTATGAACAGTATTATATAGTAATGTTGTTTTATTACATCAGAATTTAAAATTTATTGATATCAACCGGCACACATACATGCAGACCAAAAAATCAACCGCCTTGAACTATACTATGATTAAAAAAGTATTTTGGTGTCGTTTTTAGATAACTTCGGGTTCTTATTAAAATTATAGATATTAAATTAATTAATGTTATCCGAGTTATTTAGTTTAATTTATTTTTTGATAAATTGCATCATCTTTCAAAGAGAATAACTTTGTTTTAGCAAAAAATTCTTTACCAGTTTACAGGTAATTGAAGTTCATTGAAAAATAACAAAAAAGTAGAGTAAATGCTGGTAAATTCTCAAAAAACATCACATATTATTTTAAAAGATGAACAGAACCGCGCAATTATTTTATTTGCCAGTCGGGCGGTGATTATATTGTTATCTTTGTTCCGACAACTTAAATAGACAAAGTCAATTTAGAAACATGATACCAGACTCGAGACTTCAGACAGGTAGGAGTGCGTCATTTACATTACGATCGGCTACTTTCATTACTTGGAATGGGCTCTTTCACTATTCTCATATTTGAGAGTTTTGACATTTAATATATTAAATTGGTGTGTATACGGGGTCACACCATAAATTTTTTGCAGCTCTTTGAAAACATGCACAATTTCTACAAATTTTAAAAACGCAAAACTGGCACGATTACTCGATGACATCGATCCGATTAAAATTTACAGTGAGCATCGTTACCGATTTTGCAGTTGTCATATCCGTGTTTTTGTTTACATCCCACTTACATCCGAATTATTGTGGAATTTTGATGAAATTTTGTTTAAATAACGGTTATTTTTATTTATTTGCTCATGGAGCAGAAAGATCGACAAATAACTTAGGTTAGACTTTTATAAACTGTCATTTCATTAGCTTGGTCTTCTGTCAATAATTTCGGTGTTGCCACATGTGAACCCTTTTATGCTAATTAATAGTTATTTATTGTACAAGACGATAAAATTGTACTAGCGTAATTAGCGTCTCGACTGACGTCTCGACGCTAAAAAACACTCTCAAAAATGATTCGATTTTATCGTCGTGTGCAATACAACATTGTTTTCTATAGCAAGACGTCAAATTCAGGTGAAATATAAAATTTCAAAGAAAATTGCAATTTTTGGCACAAAAATAGCAACTGTGTTGCTCCGTTACTAGGGATTTGAATTACTCTGTCAACAAATGTCAAACAAATTTTACAGTCTGGGTTTTGTGAAGTGTTTAGTATTTTTGCGTTTTATGTACAAAGTGAATACGAAATGTACGGAAAAAAATTAACACAAGAAGAAGAAAACCTGTCATCATATGTAGAAGGTACAGCGTTGCAAGCAGAAAGTTTATTATTGCCCCAAAAATCTAGGATGATGTATGAGAAGGAATACCAGTCCTTTAAAAAGTCAAAAAGCATAAAAAATATCAATGGCGTGAGTGAAAAAGTGCTTATGGCTTATTTTTCTGAAAAGTCGAAGAAAGCGAAGCCATCGTAATTACGGTTGTATTATTCGATGCTGAAGCATAAGTTGGTGAATGAAAATTGTGACCTTTCTAAATTTAGTTACTTTACCACCTTATTGAAAAACCTGAGTGGAGGATACAAAGCTAAAAAGTCCAAAATCCTGCAGTGAGATAACATTATTAAATTTCTGACAGAAGCTCCTGATGACATCTCTTTGTTTATGAAGGTTATTGCTATTTTTGGTGTGCATGGAGCGACTAGATTCGATGAATTGCACAAGTTAGAAGTGTTTAATGTGGACGACAGAAAATCGGTGATAGTCGTTTCATTATCTAATACTAAAACCAAGCAGCAGCAAGAGTTTATTGGAAATTGTGAGAAAGTACATTGGCTTGCGCCCCAAAAACGTACCTCCCAGTTCTTTGTGAATTACCGACAGCAAAAGTGCACTACTCAACCGGTGGGGATTAAGACTATATATAAGATACCCAAGAAGATTGCAGAATTTTTTAAGCTACCAAATTCAGAAATGTACACGGGGCACTGTTTCCGTCGTTCTTCAGCTACCATGTTGGCAAATTCTGGTGCTGATCTAGTAAGAGTTAAACGCTTAGGTGGATGGAAATCGTCATCCATTGCAGAGCCTTACATTGAACAGTCAGTACGCAATAAGATTGCTGTATCCAAGTGTATACTTGGTGGACCTGAAAATCAATCCAGTACCTCGGTGCAAGTGTCTAAGCAAACGAGTAGAAGTTGTGGTGTTCCAAAAATAGATGTTTCTAATGATGTTAATTGTAAAATTACACTTGTTAATCCTTCGAATTAATGTGTATGAATTTGTAAATTTAATTGAATAAAAAAAGTTAAAACATTTTATCTACCCTTGCTGTGAAAGTAATACTTTATCTACCCTTACGGTTAAAGTGATACTTTATCTACTCAAAAGAGTTGCTATAACAACATTTTAACATCAGCTACGGAAAACATAATATATAAGATTAACTTATTTTAAGACAAAATATAGAAAACATTTTTGATTCGGTAAAATTAAACATTCGAAGATACATAAATTTACAACAAAATCAGTAAAAATGTTTAAAATACAATTATAAATAAAATTTGTAAATTCCTCATCATTCCCGTATATGGAAAAAATTTTACTCGAGATTTAGTTTAATGTGCTGAAGTTTTTTAAAAACAGTAATTTAACTTAACAAGAAGTTATCACTAATGGCATTCGCTTTCTTCTTTCAATGTACGGAGCTCCTAAAATAACTACATGCTTTAGATAAGCATCGATATGCACGTTTCGTTAAAAATACTAAAAATAAAAAACCGGCACAATTAGCTTGTCTTCCTCCAACCTCAGCTGCTGCTTGTCAACATCTTCGGGTATATTACCAAGTTCAAGTGTGGCTTGGTTATCAGCAAGACCTTACAGCCTGGGCTTGAAAGTTGGTCAACAATACATTAGATCCAGTTCAAACTTTACTCCCACCTGCGCCGGAGAAATTGATAAACACAATTTTGTGCAAAACTGCAAAAAGGAATGCAGTGCTAAAAGTGGTTGCAAAAAAGTGGGACTGTTTGTTCTCTGGCATATACAAATTGTCAAGGCCAATCGTGCTCTAATATTGAATCATCAAAAATTGAGGATTCTTTTGATTTCAACGAGGTGACTTGCCATACATCGGCTATTGACGCAATTTACTTGCACCCAGAATGAAGATGAAGAAGAAGAAGAACAAGGAGAAAATCAAGAAGAACAAGAAGAATAATTTGAAAGTTACGCGTCAGACGAATAAACTTCACTACTTTTTTTTAATCAACATCGCTTTAATCCTTTCCAATCTTTGCTAATTTCCGTTATTTTGCAATAGTTTTAAATTAAACAGGATCACAACTAACTTGTGGAGTAGGCACACTGGGGAGACCACGTTAAAAAAAGCGCTAAGTACACTACCTCATAGGTGGCGTGGAAACGTGTGCATATTATGACGATTACAACTTTTTGAATCGTTATATCTCAGAAACGGTAGTTCATAGGAAAAAAAGTATTAATACATTTTTTATAGATAATTTTCTGAAGTAGTTTTATGATAAAACTTACCGTTTTGCTAAAAATCGCAAAAAATTCATTTTTTTGACCTTTGACCTCGAGTTAAATTTTTTCCATACACGGGAATGATGGGGAACTTATAAATTTTATTTATAATTATATTTTGAACATTTTTACTGATTTTCAGCTTGTTGTAAATTTATGTACCTTCACTTTAATTTTTTGGTGTAATTTGACCGGATTGGACAATTTTATTTCTATGGGAGGATTACTTTTCAGACTTATTATAATGTAGTATTAAATAAAAGGATTAATAAATATATCTTCTTTTATTAACTTCCTCTTCTCAATTTTTAAACATTATTGTTGTAAATCAATTGTTTTTATTAACCTTTTGTATCGAGATATAAATCAATATTATTATTGAACTACTTTTGCTTCTGATAAATTGTTAATTTTATATAAAAGTACAATTATTATAATTACCGTTAATGATAGGTCAAAACGATTCATATCACTGATACCTTTGATATTTACAGCTGGTAATCTAGATTTAAGAGCGTAGAGTTGTAGAGTTAACTTTATGACGTGTAAATAATTACTTATGGACTTATTTTTAATTAAAATAGTTATTCTCACTGCATATTACTCGACATTAAATGTGGAAAATTCTTGATATATGACTCGGCGTAGGGGGGAGTCGGGTATTGGTGCGCACCTAAGCCAAAATTGTTATATTTCCGAAATGACAATAGATTGGACTTCTAGGTTCACTATCAAGATTCTTTACCGATTTGGCTTTAATATTCTGTAATTAATTTTAAATAAAAATGCACACTGTGACTGAAAATTCGAAAATTCAAAAAATGACACTATGCACAATTACCCGACGTATGCGGCTAATGATGCGCATGGATAGGATAATCGTGCGCATTGAAAAGGGAAACTAAAAAAATAAATTATTGAAGCTAAGATTATACTTAAATAATTCTTATAGCCTGAATCATGATTTCTGGATTCCATTGCGCCTTTGCTATTTTACGTTGGTCTTTCGGTATCTGCAAACATGCAAAATATTATAATCTAATATATTTAGGACTGTAATTATGGGTTCTTTTGAGGTTATGCCGAAACTCTGACGTGCTGACTTTTTTGGACCTCGGATTTGGATTTAGCGCCCCCAAAAACATATAGTTAACGTGGCCTGACCAATTTGTTGTGTGGCTGTGTTATTTACAACGCATTCTTAACATGGTAAATACATGGCGGCTAATCGTGCGCACTGCGCTCGATTAACCGAAAGTGGCAGATTCGGTTTTAAATTCTTTAAAATAATATAAAACATTTTTTTGCCTAGATTATATATATCAGTGTCAAGAGGACTTATTAAGCAATGTATTAACGAACACGATTATCAAAAAATGTAAAAATAGAAATACTTACGGCTTATTTTTTTCGAAGCATCTACTAGTAAACAACAAAGTGACCATTTTGGATAAGTAAAGTAAAGCGATCCACCTAACTCATATATCATAGTAGGTACACAGGCTTAGCAAGGGATGGCCTGAATACCGATTTCGAATTATATACCGCCGGTTATGGAAATAAAGACATGCGCAAGATTAGCCGCCGCGCACGATTACCCGACTCTCCCCTATTGGCAATAAAGGAAAAAAGAATCTGTTTTTTTTTGGTGTCGATACAACATACTTTTAATATACTGAAAAAGTACTTCCTGTAAAATGACTGACTTTACAGTAGGTAATATTTTGCCTTGAGGCTTGAAGTAAAGTGACTAGCACCTACTTAAAAGCATTGTAAATCTAAATATATAAGTACATATCTTCAAATGTAATATTTAATTTACAATTAAGCAGTTATAGCCAGTGGCGTAGCTAGAATATATGTTCAGGGGGGAAAGCTCATGTTTTCTAACCAGTTCTTTTAGGCTTCGGGGTTTTAAGTTAAAAATAACACCACATTGATATATTTATGCACAATATAATAATTTCGAGCTGTATAAAGATTTTTAACAGTAATTAACTAACCAGCAACTTTGACTGTGGCATAAATGACATTGGCAGAAATTGTTTTCTTACAACCAAGGTGGCCCGGTTAGCTTAATTCTTAATTTACTAATCATACAACTTTTATTTTGAGAAAATAATGCCTTCCAATGTCATTAATGCCACAGTCAAAGTTTCTGGTTAGTTAATTATTGTTAAAAAATCTTTATAACACCTACTTATCTACCGAATTAACCGAATTTTATTACAACAACTTTCAAGGCAAGCTAATTGCCGTCATGTTAGTATAGAAGGGGTCATCGAAAATTCAGTTATAATGGTTGCTGACTTCGAACATCTTTGACGGCATCTACCTGTCCCAAAAATGGTTTATTCTAAAAAAAATTCTGTTTTACTGATCAAAAAGCCAGAAAAAAGGTTTTTGCTTTTTTGTTTTTATGCGGCTTCATCAATAAAAATTAATTTTCGATAGTCTCTTCGATACCTATCAAATAACATCGTTGCTGCTAGACCAAGTAGAATAGTGAGGAGTGACCAACCGATTTCGTAGTTAGGTTCATAAATGTTTACTGTCGTTGCCAATTAAAAATAAATGTATTATAGGTATAACCTACATCGAAAAGCTGTAACATTCACATTTTTACTTACGGCAACATGTAACTGAAGTTTCGAACGTTCATGAACGGTTTGTGTACACATACACTGAAAGAAATTGTTAAAAAAAATGTTTGTACATTTATTGACAAGTCATGACATTTTATCAGTAATTTAATTTTGAGATATTTTTATAGTCGAGAAGGTGTCATGATGGGCCATACGTAAGTCCTAGAACCCCTAAAACATTCTAGGGATGTCATATTCATGCTATTTCTTTTGCAGCCGCTAACTATGAAAAATATTTAAATTTAACGGAAAGCAGGAACGTGAGGGTATTTTATACATGGATATAAAAAACAAACCCGCAAAATCATGGTCAGATCGTGTCACCATCATGCAAATTATTCAAAATGTCTTTTAAATAGGAGTTTTTGTATAAATAAAACAATTAAATAAACAATTGTTAACATTGGGTAAACGGTATTTTAAAAGTGAAAAGCATGAATAGAAAGAAACGTCTTTGAAAGTTATTCCGTATACCTGATTGCGGATTTAAAGTGGTTGCAGCTAACTAACTAGTTAGTTATGTTATCGACAATAAAAATTTGATAATATTTTCGGAAATATTCGTTCAAGTTATGTGTACAGGGCAGCGTGGTAATACTATTACCCTGTATATTGAGCTTATTAGGCAAAAGTGACCTCTGATTTTTGGTAGGTGGGTTCAACTGACTATATTAAAGACGTTAACCATGAGAAATTATTAAAAAGCGTTGCGGAAAGATGCGTTCAAGCAATGTGTACAGGGCAGCGTGATAATACTATTACCCTGTATATTGAGCTTATTAGGCAAAAGTGACCTCTGATTTTTGGTAGGTGGGTTCAACTGACTATATTAAAGACGTTAACCATAAGAAATTATTAAAACGCGTTGCGGAAAGATGCGTTCATAACGACCACGTGGTAATACTAGTACCCTGTATATTGAGCTTATTAGACAAAAGTGACCTCTGATTTTTGGTAGGTGGGTTCAACTAACTATATTAAAGACGTCCAACATAAAAAATTATAAAAAAGCGTTGCGGAAAGATGCGTTCAAGTTATGTGTACAGGGCAGCGAGTTAATTCTAGTACCCTGTATATTGAGCTTATTAGGCAAAAGTGACCGCTGAGTTTTGGTAGGTGGGTTCAACTGACTATATTAAAGACGTCCAACATAAAAAATTATAAAAAAGCGTTGCGGAAAGATGCGTTCAAGTTATGTGTACAGGGCAGCGAGTTAATTCTAGTACCCTGTATATTGAGCTTATTAGGCAAAAGTGACCGCTGAGTTTTGGTAGGTGGGTTCAACTGACTATATTAAAGACGTTAACCATGAGAAATTATTAAAAAGCGTTGCGGAAAGATGCGTTCAAGTTATGTGTACAGGGCAGCGTGGTAATACTATTACCCTGTATAATGAGCTTATTAGGCAAAAGTGACCTCTGATTTTTGGTAGGTGGGTTCAACTAACTATATTAAAGACGTTAACCATGAGAAATTATAAAAAAGCGCTGCGGAAAGATGCGTTTAAGTTATGTGTACAGGGCAGCGTGGTAATACTAGTACCCTGTATAATGAGCTTATTAGGCAAAAGTGACCTCTGATTTTTGGTAGGTGGGTTCAACTGACTATATTAAAGACGTCCAACATAAAAAATTATAAAAAAGCGTTGCGGAAAGATGCGTTCAAGTTATGTGTACAGGGCAGCTTGCTAATACTATTACCCTGTATTTTGAGCTTATTAGGCAAAAGTGACCTCTGATTTTTGGTAGGTGGGTTCAACTGACTATATTAAAGACGTTAACCATGAGAAATTATTAAAACGCGTTGCGGAAAGATGCGTTCAAGTTATGTGTACAGGGCAGCGTGGTAATATTATTACCCTGTATATTGAGCTTATTAGGCAAAAGTGACCTCTGATTTTTGGTAGGTGGGTTCAACTAACTATATTAAAGACGTTAACCATGAGAAATTATTAAAACGCGTTGCGGAAAGATGCGTTCAAGTTATGTGTACAGGGCAGCGTGGTAATATTATTACCCTGTATATTGAGCTTATTAGGCAAAAGTGACCTCTGATTTTTGGTAGGTGGGTTCAACTAACTATATTAAAGACGTTAACCATGAGAAATTATTAAAACGCGTTGCGGAAAGATGCGTTCAAGTTATGTGTACAGGGCAGCGTGGTAATATTATTACCCTGTATATTGAGCTTATTAGGCAAAAGTGACCTCTGATTTTTGGTAGGTGGGTTCAACTAACTATATTAAAGACGTTAACCATGAGAAATTATTAAAACGCGTTGCGGAAAGATGCGTTCAAGTTATGTGTACAGGGCAGCGTGGTAATATTATTACCCTGTATAATGAGCTTATTAGGCATCTTTCCGCAACGCTTTTTTATAATTTTTTATGTTGGACGTCTTTAATATAGTTAGTTGAACCCACCTACCAAAAATCAGAGGTCACTTTTGCCTAATAAGCTCAATATACAGGGTACTAGTATTACCACGCTGCCCTGTACACATAACTTGAACGCATCTTTCCGCAACGCTTTTTTATAATTTTTTATGTTGGACGTCTTTAATATAGTCAGTTGAACCCACCTACCAAAAATCAGAGGTCACTTTTGCCTAATAAGCTCATTATACAGGGTAATAGTATTACCACGCTGCCCTGTACACATAACTTGAACGCATCTTTCCGCAACGCTTTTTAATAATTTCTCATGGTTAATGTCTTTAATATAGTTAGTTGAACCCACCTACCAAAAATCAGAGGTCACTTTTGCCTAATAAGCTCATTATACAGGGTAATAGTATTACCACGTGGTCGTTATGAACGCATCTTTCCGCAACGCTTTTTTATAATTTTTTATGTTGGACGTCTTTAATATAGTCAGTTGAACCCACCTACCAAAAATCAGAGGTCACTTTTGCCTAATAAGCTCAATATACAGGGTACTAGAATTAACTCGATGCCCTGTACACATAACTTGAACGCATCTTTCCGCAACGCTTTTTAATAATTTCTTATGGTTAACGTCTTTAATATAGTCAGTTGAACCCACCTACCAAAAATCAGAGGTTATTTTTGCCTAATAAGCTCAATATACAGGGTAATAATATTAGCACGCTGCCCTGTACACATAACTTGAACGCATCTTTCCGCAACGCTTTTTTATAATTTTTTATGTTGGACGTCTTTAATATAGTCAGTTGAACCCACCTACCAAAAATCAGAGGTCACTTTTGCCTAATAAGCTCATTATACAGGGTACTAGTATTACCACGCTGCCCTGTATACATAACTTGAACGCATCTTTCCGCAACGCTTTTTTATAATTTTTTATGTTGGACGTCTTTAATATAGTCAGTTGAACCCACCTACCAAAAATCAGAGGTCACTTTTGCCTAATAAGCTCATTATACAGGGTACTAGTATTACCACGCTGCCCTGTACACATAACTTGAACGCATCTTTCCGCAACGCTTTTTTATAATTTTTTATGTTGGACGAATTTAATATAGTCAGTTGAACCCACCTACCAAAAATTAGAGGTCTTTTTTGCCTAATAAGCTCAATATACAGGGTAATAGTATTACCACGCTGCCCTGTACACATAACTTGAACGCATCTTTCCGCAACGCTTTTTAATAATTTCTCATGGTTAACGTCTTTAATATAGTTAGTTGAACCCACCTACCAAAAATCAGAGGTCACTTTAGCCTAATAAGCTCAATATACAGGGTACTAGAATTAACTCGCTGCCCTGTACACATAACTTGAACGCATCTTTCCGCAACGCTTTTTAATAATTTCTCATGGTTAACGTCTTTAATATAGTTAGTTGAACCCACCTACCAAAAATCAGAGGTCACTTTTGCCTAATAAGCTCACTATACAGGGTACTAGTATTACCACGCTGCCCTGTATACATAACTTGAACGCATCTTTCCGCAACGCTTTTTTATAATTTTTTATGTTGGACGTCTTTAATATAGTCAGTTGAACCCACCTACCAAAAATCAGAGGTCACTTTTGCCTAATAAGCTCATTATACAGGGTACTAGTATTACCACGCTGCCCTGTACACATAACTTGAACGCATCTTTCCGCAACGCTTTTTTATAATTTTTTATGTTGG
This sequence comes from Polydrusus cervinus, assembly GCA_935413205.1. Lineage (NCBI taxonomy): Eukaryota > Metazoa > Arthropoda > Insecta > Coleoptera > Curculionidae > Polydrusus > Polydrusus cervinus. The sequence goes on along the minus strand of OW284510.1, from coordinate 102,398,341 downwards.
ACGAATTTAATATAGTCAGTTGAACCCACCTACCAAAAATTAGAGGTCACTTTTGCCTAATAAGCTCATTATACAGGGTAATAGTATTACCACGTGGTCGTTATGAACGCATCTTTCCGCAACGCTTTTTTATAATTTTTTATGTTGGACGTCTTTAATATAGTCAGTTGAACCCACCTACCAAAAATCAGAGGTCACTTTTGCCTAATAAGCTCATTATACAGGGTACTAGTATTACCACGCTGCCCTGTATACATAACTTGAACGCATCTTTCCGCAACGCTTTTTTATAATTTTTTATGTTGGACGTCTTTAATATAGTCAGTTGAACCCACCTACCAAAAATCAGAGGTCACTTTTGCCTAATAAGCTCATTATACAGGGTACTAGTATTACCACGCTGCCCTGTACACATAACTTGAACGCATCTTTCCGCAACGCTTTTTTATAATTTTTTATGTTGGACGAATTTAATATAGTCAGTTGAACCCACCTACCAAAAATTAGAGGTCACTTTTGCCTAATAAGCTCAATATACAGGGTAATAGTATTACCACGCTGCCCTGTACACATAACTTGAACGCATCTTTCCGCAACGCTTTTTAATAATTTCTCATGGTTAACGTCTTTAATATAGTTAGTTGAACCCACCTACCAAAAATCAGAGGTCACTTTTGCCTAATAAGCTCAATATACAGGGTACTAGAATTAACTCGCTGCCCTGTATACATAACTTGAACGCATCTTTCCGCAACGCTTTTTAATAATTTTTTATGTTGGACGTCTTTAATATAGTCAGTTGAACCCACCTACCAAAAATCAGCGGTCACTTTTGCCTAATAAGCTCATTATACAGGGTAATAGTATTACCACGCTGCCCTGTACACATTGCTTGAACGCATCTTTCCGCAACGCTCTTTTATAATTTGTCATGGTTAACGTCTTTAATATAGTTAGTTGAACCCACCTACCAAAAATCAGAGGTCACTTTTACCCAATAACCTTAATATAAGGGTATTAGTGTTATCACGTTAATGTTATATGAATACATCCTTCCTAAATTATTTTTATAATTTTTTTTATTATTAACACCTTTCATTTAGTTTATTAACTCACTTACTCTGAATCAGCAATTGCTTTTGCTTAATAAACCCCGTGAACTTGCGAATAATTTTAGTATGTATAAAATACCCTCACGTTCCTGCTTTTTCATAATTATAAATAAAATTTATATTTTATTGCACAGAAGAAATACTGTAGGCAGCACATATGTAGGGTATTTGCTGGCTGTTGAGCTTACTTATTACTTGTTATAAAGTTTCCTTTTCCAGAAAGAAGTAACAGTCAGGACTTGTCAATAAATGTACAAAAAAAATTGTGGCACTTTCTTTCAGTGTACGTGTACACAAAAATCCGTTCATGTGAACGTTCGAAACTTCAGTTACATTACGGCAACTAGGATTATTTTTTTGTGACACAACTCACAAACTAGTTACCGGTAAATCTATGCAAAACCAGCTAAAACACCAATTCACAATAATTCGGCGTTCAAGAAAGTGAGTTGAAACGTTAGTACGGTGCATAGCCGGCTTGGCGGACAACTCGAGCTCACATATATGTGCTCAAGCTTAGTTGTTAGTGCCACTATGATGATCAAGAAACACTGTTGCCAGACGTAGCAACTATTATTAAGTAGACTATTGATAATAGTGAATTTTGAAAATTTGTTAAAATGTCGCGGAATATAAAATATTAGTAAGAGGTGTAAGATGATAAATTAGTTTGCAACTAGACTATTAGACCCCGAGCTTCTGAGCTAGGGAGGGGGGGCTGCAGCCTGACACCCCACCCCCTTAATTACGCCACTGATAGCATATATAAATAGATGACTTATGGTGTAATTCTCCAAGGCACCCACACTAAACATCTCATCATTCTTCGTTTCAATCTCTTTCTAACCCCCACCACTTTCGAACAACTTAGTGATATTTCAAAAAGTGAGGTTCAAATCAATCAAAATCTGAAATGGCGCCCCTGTTCTAAAAAACACAATTTACGCAAACAAATTTATAATTCTGCACCCTAAAATAATAATAACGTTTTTCTTATACAAAGACATGAGTTTATCAAACAATAAATAGAATGAAAACATAGAACAACTACGAAACTAAAGACAACTTTTACCTTTTAACTTGTAGTCATATAAGATGACATCTAATCAGGATTATGTCGGATTTTATTAAAGAGTTGGCCTTGCATCCTCTGCATTTACTTGTAATAATTATTATTAATATAAGCCTACGATCCATTAAATTAATATTTTTATTGAATCTTTTTAAAACCATCGGCTACGTTTTTACATGTATCAGAGATCAGGGTTACGCCTATTTTATTTGTCTTGTAAATATTTTCAGAAATATTTATAAATTTTACTCTATTATTTAGAATAAAAATGTAAAATATTTTAAATGAATAATTTTTCCGAAAATCGATCGGAAATATTGACATTTTTGATAAATATTTTTTAAGGAAAAAGTCATTATTTCCTTATACTTAGTCGTTGCTAGGCAACGGAAAATAACTGTTAGGAAATATTTATTATTGTACTGTAAAGCTGGCTTGACATGGAGCAAGACAACCTGCAATGCAATGCAAGACGCAATTTTTCTTGATCACAGGCATGCGCAGTATAAGCCCAGCTGATCGATTTTCGCGAAATATTGCCATTGCAACTTTATCGGTTTGGTGCCATTTCTATTGCATGCAAGTTGCAATTCTAGGGAAAAATCTAGTTACTTTTGGTTTACCAACCAACTTCTGCTGTAATTACATCTCTCACCAAGGATGTTTTTGTGATTTTGTGTTTTATTTTCCTCAGAAGTTTTTGAAATGTTTCTTCATTCATTCTCAAATAGTTTTTATATGTTTCCTCATCCAATTCTGCAGCCAAACTTATGTTCCCCCTTGTTCTATCCAACCAGGGCCTGGCCCACCAGCGCCTCGGTGCTCTTTTCTTTCCATCCGGCTTCAGAAGCAAGACTGCAGCAGCTATAAATTATTGTCAGTGATGCACTGATCACTTTTTTCTTATTTATTTTGCTTTTTTCGGCTATTTTCATTTTTAAACGTCATTGATAAACAAAAACAAAATTTTGAGGTTAGAAAGATGGTTTACTTGTTTTTTTTGGGGGGATTGGCAGCAGTGTTGCAATGGCAAGAGACTTGCATAATGTCAAACAACATGAATCGGCAATACTTTGACCTTGCAAGAAATTGCTGCAATTTCTTGCAAGTTGTCTTGCTCCATGTCAAGCCAGCTTAAGGAAATATTATTTCTGTACGGCAACTTATAAACTAAAATATGTTAAGCTTGATAATTTAATATTACTGTATTTCCATAGTTACTACAGAAATATTTAATGGCATCCTTTATTTGTGAACAAAGTTAATAATATTTATTTAAAAATTTTAACAAGTTATTGTAAGTTATGTCCTTTTAATATTCTCATAGAGCAGAAAGATCGACAAATAACGACGATTGTTTTATTAGCTTGGTCTTCTGTCAATAATTTCGGTGTTTTACATGGAAACATTTTGTGCTAGTTAGTTATACTATATTTTGTTCACACACACACAACACACAACCACCTGAATCCTGAGGATTTTAGAAGTCACTTTTGATACAACATACCGCGACCACGTTTTTTTGCTAGGTACCCCCCCCCCCAAATTTCATAACGGTCCTAAGGCCCCCTATATTAAAAAATAAGCCCTGTATGTAAGTAGGTGTATTTTTTCCAATTTGTTTTCATTTGTCTTTAACGTAGTAGTGATAATAATATATAAGATACAAATCAAAGGATTTTTTAATAATTCTGTGTGGTTTTTTTAGGAAAAATACTGTTCAGGATGTCCCATTTTCGACACTTTTATAAGGTATCTCCGTAATTGTTAGTGCTATCGAAAAAATATAGCTGTCATGTGCTCTTTTTAGGTCAAACTTAAAATGGTAAAATCAAAATTTGAAAATTTTCGCTCGCTTCAGAGATACCAAATAAACTTTTTAGATTAAAATATACACGGTGTTCCGTTTAAAAATATGAGATTAGGTCCGATAACTTTTTTACCTGACCACGTATACTTATTCTGAAAACGGTAGATTATTCAACAATAATTATAAAGAAACTTCTGTATAAAACATTTTTCTGTCTCTTTTAACTAAGAAAATATAGGGTAATTTTGAAATTGCCAATTTTTTTATTTTCCCCCGTATTCCTTATTCGAGCGAAAATTTTCAAATTTTGATTTTACCATTTTAAGTTTGACCCGAAAAGAGCACATGACACCTTTATTACTTTTTTGATAGCACTAAAAATTACGGAGATGCTCTATAAAAGTGTTAAAAATTTAGCACCCTGTACATTACTCGTGTACAAGTGATTATTCCAAAACTCAGAGAGTTTCTGCTCTCGACTAACGGCTCGTGCTAAATATCTCCTCATTTAAAAAGTATCATTTCATCACTTGTTATGTAATATTTAATATATTATTACACTCCTTCCTTTATTTAATTGTTGTAGTCAGTTCATGTGCTAAATAAATCTTGTTACTAAATTTTGATGCTGAGATTAATATTGTTTTTCGAATTCTTAACAATCAATTTACAAAAAGTCAAAATTTGCAAGTATTTCAGAGATAAATTTGATTGTTTCCGTTTGTAATTCAAAATTAAACTTCAAAAAATGACTCGTAAAATAAAATTAATGAGGTTGCATATTATTTTGATCTATTTTAAACCCGACATAAAATTTCGTAATTTCACACACTTATAAATAAATTACTTAATTTATAATAGTAGTATTGTTCGTAACTAATGAATGAATAGAATGATGCGTATACTTACTTGCGTAGAGGCTAATTAGTACTGTCGAGGGGACGATTGGCTAGGGGTTCCCATTAGGTAAAGTTGGTTCGGTGTATGAAGTACGACATCGGATTAAATCCCCAAAACATATAGCTTTTTCAACAGTAAGTCGGTTAAGTTAGAATATCTTTGCTGTAGTTGATCGTACCGAACCATCCACTGGTTCACTGTATTCGGCAAAATGTTACTGGGCGAAATCAGCGTTCCAAACAGTGATGTAAATTTTCGTTACTTTTAAGGACTTGGACCGTTTCGTTACTTTGGGTATTAGGACTCGTTACTCAGGACTCGTTACTTTATGTAAATCGTTACTTTTAAAAATAAAAAATATGGCTTTGATCGATTGCCAAATACTCATGTTTTGTAGTATAAATATTATAAATCTAGGTTATGTACTATTGTCAATTCTCAAATATGTGATTAAAAAACACATAAAAACATACAATATAACAACAAATAGGAATAGAACATGGCGTATTGATTAAAAAATAGATTTATTTGTTTATTTATACAAAATATAAACAAATAACACTTTGTTTCTGCTTTTGGGCATCTGATTCTAGAAATCGAAGCTCTATAATTTTATAATTTTCTAAATACCAGTGTGCGAAGTGAACTTGACTAAACACAATTTGTTTATGCTATACAATCTAAGAAACAGAATACTCAATTTATATTATGTTTACAAAATAAGTGTCTATTAAAATTAAAAAAGAAATATAAATTAAAAATACATAAGAATATAAGCATTGCTTTCATCTCTCAATGGTAACTTCCAGTCCTCAACCCAACACGCAACATGGCTTCCCGACAACAAATTAACCAAATATTAATATGCCATCTCTCCAAAGTACATGCAAAACGAAAAGCCATCGGCCGCCTGACGAGGTAAAAACAAAATCCAGCTCGAAAAATAATTATGATACGTTTTGTCTGTCATCCGTTATTGACTATCAATCCTACGAACGAAACCGCCCCGCCCGCTGAAAAATTCTGGGTAGAATAGTTAGTTAGATTTAAATTCAGAGTAACGAAATGCCAAAAGTAACGAGTCTTTTATAACATTAGGACTCGTTACTTTTAGTGATCACATAGTAACGCTTACTTTGTAACGAGTCCTTATTTATTTTACATCACTGGTTCCAAAACAAAATTATCTTAGAATTACGCGTTATGTACTGCGATAAATAATTTTATTTTATTTTATTTTTCGCTGATGGTTTTTTTATTTATCAAATGAGTTTTTCATTGTGCCAATAAGTAAACAATTATTAACTAAAAACCCGTGTAACAAAACGTCTCTCTTGTCCTCAACTGTCGAACGACTGAATGGAGTTTCCAACAAATTACAAACTATGTCATTAATTGGGTTCATTTTTAAAACACATGCACAACTAAGTAGGTAAGTACACTACTGAATTAACTTATTCACACAGTAAATCACGTAAAAACGATATCTATAGCCGTAAGTTTCGCGAAGCCTTAACATACCTTAAGGTTAGGCGAACCAATGCTAAAACAATGGTGCATACGACTGATCGATTTTTTTGCCCTTCATCATAATGCAAATTGTTACATTCTGGTTGCGTGACTGATGTCACGTAACCATAGCAACGGTGAATATTCAAGCCATGTTGGGTATTTGGTCTTCACTTGCTTTGAGCTAACGGGTACGGTCGGCTGGGGCGCGACAAAATGCACGAATGTTTATAATTATTGTCCATCGGAGTTAACCGTGACCCTGTTATGCATAACTGCAATCGGATTCAATTAATATTATTAATTCGAACAGAATTATTTTTTAAGGGCTATAATAGTAGCTGTATTGGTACATTAATATTTAATATTGTCAAAAAACTTTCCTCTTTTTTTTTTTTTTTTTTTTTTTTTTTTTTTGGTGTTTGGCCCTTTGTGCTCACTCTGTTTGGTTGTTACACTCCGTGATCCCAGTTCCTTGCACTAGTTTGTGTAGGTCAACTGGGGAGAGGGTAAGGATGTCCTCTAGTTCCAGTTTGGTTGCCCGAGTATTTGTTGCCTTTTCCGATCTAGTGACTCGCAATGGCAAACTATGTGCTGTACAGTTTCTCTGACTTGTCCGCATAATCTGCAGTCAAGATCTCCATTGTACAGTGGCATTATGTGCATTTGATTCTTGACAGTCATGTGTCCTGTCAGAATTAATGTAATGGTTCTCAGCTCGTTCCTATTCGTTTGAAGCAGCTGTTTCGTCAGCCCCTACATCTACTTCACCTGACGAGCCGCCACTGCGCTTTAATAAGTTTTTAATTAGAACAATACAATATGTATTAACTTGATACAAGGAAAAACGTAAGTCGATGGCCTTAAAACGTCTTTTATTTTCGATAAAGTTGTATATTTACCTAAATTTTGTTTGATATGACCCCTTTGTTAAAATAGCCACGATCCCCCACTGGAAGACTTAGATAAACACTGCCCAACGAATGGTCTTGGGCAACGATGATCAAACAGCATAGAAAAATGATTTCATAATTTAAAAAATATAGAATTTTCTTAAATCTTTATTACTGCACTATAAATAATATTATTTAAATTCGCATTTAACTGAACTACATTTGTTTATACCCATTACGATTAATGCTGAATAGGAATGAATGACTTGTATCGTGCAGTCATACCAATTACTGTTAATTTGAACTAACAGAGTCAGGCAGTCTGGACTTCCACCAATTAGGTAATTTTCTATTATGTGTATGCCTCATTATTAGAAAATAAACTGGCCTAGACAAAAAATATTTGCAATAGTAGATAATTTTATAATAAAATATATTTAAATTAGAGTTAGGTTAATGACCCCTTCGTTAACTAATTGCATATTGTTTATATTTAATATAAATTGCCTAAGGGCAAATGCTATATCCCAAGACTACTTATACCGGGTGGTGCATAGTGGTTGGAAACATAGGAAATCCCATGCAAGTTTAAGACTGTCCAAATATTCGCTCCCCTGTTGATTTTAGAGCGGAGTTGTAGGGAGTTATTTTTAGGGTATCTGTGTGGTGAGTGAACATGAGGAGTTTGAACAATTTTGGACAACCCGATCTTAACTTATTTGAATAGGATTGCAGTTGGGTTTTCATTGGAATTCAACAGATGACGCTGCGGACACCAACATTGATTGGACTTGTTAACCTGTGATTTGTCATTGCCAAATGTAATTTGAAAGTACCATTGCGCCCAAAAAAAACTGGGACAGTAAAAACCTTGTTGTAGAGTAGCTCCTGGACTCTAAGGAATATATAAAATCTATTGAGGAAAGGTTATCATTGTTGTTATAATAGTTGTCATGGAAGTGAAAAGGTTTAACAACAATACCACAATTTTAGAAATACGAGGAAAAATTAAAATACGCATATTGTGTTTTAAAATGTAACAAAAATAAAATAAAAATTTTTAATATTATGTTCCAATAAATTTTAATCATATTTAAACCTTAATATAATAACATGTTTTTAATATTTGGTAGTTGCACCATTATTATCGATTAACGCTTGTAAACGTCGTGCCATACTTAATACTAGGTTTCTCGTATACTCTTGCGTCATTGCATCCCATGCTTATCCTTAAGCTTAATTCATCCCGAGTTCTAGGCTGGAAGTTGTGTTTATACATAAATTTTGTCATCTCACCCCAAACGTTTTCAATTGGGTTGATATCCGGACTTTTCGAGGGCCAAGGCAGAACACGAATTTGATTTTCTTCTACATAATTTTGAACCATGCGGGCTTTATGTATAGGAGCATTATTTTGTTGAAATATAAAACCGTGGCCATATCCTGCGTCGACAGATGGTATCATAACTTGGTTTAGTATGTTGCAATATAATGGTGCATTGAACCTCCCATGCACTATTTGGCAAACTCCTGGGCCCCTTGCACTAATCCAGCCCCAAACGTTTATAGGAAAGCGTTCACTATGATTAGTCTTATTTGTATATCTTCCATCGTATCTCGTACCAGAAGGCCTATAAACGCGGATTTTCCCATTATTGCATGATTGAAAGGTTTTTTCATCGGAAAATATTACGGTTTTCCGTATATTACCTTGATTTATATATTCATAAGCAAATTCTACTCTTCTCTGTTTGTTTGCTTCGGTCAAAAATATTTTATTGGCAGCACAACAACTTTTTATATCTGAACTACGAATTCTTCTACGCGCTGTATTAGCCAAACCAGGAAAAATGTGTTTTTTCTTTAGCTTTTATTGCTGTTTCGAAGGGATGATCTTTTAGAAAATTAATTAATTCTATATCTTGGCCGTCGTTCGAAATTTTGGGGCAACTAGAACCTGCTTTTCTTACAATATTTCAATATTCTGCAACTTTGTGCTCAGCCAACAACAGGGTATGGTATTTTTGCTAATCCATAATTCATCTGCGATGTTTTTTATTTGATGCCCATCTCTCAATCAAGTGTAAATGATCTCTTTTTGCTCGGTGGTTAACGATTTCAAAAAATATTTCTTTTGACACGCCACTGTCAGTCACAAAATTAAATTAAATTGACAACTTCAAAAAAAAAGCTAATAGTCTGGGAGATTAAACTACATTTTGCTGTCCCAGTTTTTTTTAGCGCAATGGTACCATCGCGCCGATAAAAAACTGGGACAGGAAATTTTTCTATTTTCTCCTAGACTATTAAGAATAATTTTACATCAAGCCTGGTACCAGTAAAATGTCATGAAAATTTGCATGTCAATAAAGATTGTCACTTTATGATTGACTCGTCAAACATACAATCATATATTATTTGTAAATATGCCACAATTAACCCCCCAGCAAAAGGCAATTATTTATAGTCGGTTGCGAGATAGTGTTGCTATTAGGGATATTGCAGATGAACTGGGAGTAAGCAAGAATACCGTGCTATTGGCAAAACAAAAAATAGCAAGACATGGGACTATTATTAGGAATGCAGGTTCTGGTCCCCCTAAAATTTCTACTGATGATCATGATAGAAGACTGGTTAATTATCTAAGGGATCATCCCTTCGAAACTGCAATCAAGGCAAAAGAAGAGACGAATTTTCCAGGTTCTGCAAATACCGCTAGAGACAGGGTTCGAAATTCCGATATACGAAGCCGTTGTGCTGCCAATAAAAATTTTTTAACGGAAATAAATAAACAGGGCAGGTTAGAATTTGCACATGAATATATTAATCAAATAAATTTATGGGAAACAGTTATATTTTCTGACGAGAAAACTTTTCAGTCATGCAATAATGGGAGAATTCGGGTGTATAGGCCTTCCGGCATGCGGTATGATGAGAGATACACCCACAAAACCAACCAAAGTGGGCGTTTCTCCATAAATGTTTGGGGCTGGATTAGCGCTATAGGACCAGGACTTTGCCAAATCGTCGAAGGAAGACTAACTGCAGCAGTATACGTTAATATACTAAACGAAGTGATGATACCATCGGTAAACGCTGTATACGGTCAAAATTACACATTTCAGCATGATAATGCTCCAATACAAAATTTTCTCCAAGAAAATAACATAGCAGTTCTTCCCTGGGCTTCGAAGAGTCCCGATTTGAACCCGATAGAAAACATTTGGGGTGCCATGGTCAAATCTATGTATAAACATGATTTTCAACCTAGAAACAGGGATGAATTACGTCATAGGATAAATCAAGCTTGGGATGAAATAACTGTCGAATTATGTAGAAACTTAGTTTTAAGTATGCCACAAAGGCTCCAAAAAGTAATAAACAGAAATGGTTCTATGACCAAATATTAATTTTGTGTTGTTTTGACAAACTTTGTGTTCGCAATTTTTTTCTTTTTATTAAATGTATTTTATTACCTGTATTAGCTTTATTTATTATTTTGTGGTAATGGTAAATATAATAATTTATAAAATATTTGACTTTAAAAAAATCTAATAAATTTACTTTATCCATATTATATGATGTCTCTCAAATTTAACCACCCCGTATCGAAAAATACAAAACATTCCATTATGTAACCTAGGTTACTTTTTAAATTTTGAATGTTTTTCCTTTTTAGCTCTAGACACCTTTTATAGTCTAGGGGATATGTATTTCTTACATTGTTTTTGTAAATCTCTTGTCCCAGTTTTTTATCGGCACAATAGTACATATTAGATTTTTTACTAGTAATAATTTTTTACCTAGGTAATTATTATGAGTTCCACAGTTCCAGGAAAAAGTTACTATGATAAAATGATAATATGTGGAGAAAGGCTTAAGTATTGTATCTGATATGTTTTTCGTTTATTTCCCTGATAGGCCCATTCCTACCAAGTCGGCAATACAAAAAGTTATTACTGAGATTGAGGCGAAAGGCACTATAATAAAAATGCACAACACAGAATCATGAGAGACCTAAAAAAAAATGATCTTTACGTCGACGAAAATAAAAATATCAGCACTAGAACTCTCGGGCAAGGAGTGGGAAAACATCACACCAAAGTATTGCGAACTTAAAAAACCATAAATGCCATTGGTATAAATATCAAAACCTTGAATGATAGAATAGTTTTGGACTTGCATTGTCTTTAATTTGTTTTACATCACAACGTTTCAACTGTAAAGTATTTCCAGTCGTCTTCAGGTGAATACTAAATAAGTAAAGTAACTACAGCTCTATTTATACTGGAGCATGACTGAGATGGGTGCAGTCATGCGTTTAATTCTTGTGCGGTATTTTAAGTTTACATCTACTTAACAAAGGTTTCCAGATATTTCTTATATCTAGTGAGGGCTTACTAAAACAATCTGGGTTCTGGTATATGGTAGCAGCTTCCTTGAACTTCCTTTTCCTTCAATGGTGTTCTTTGTGCAGGATTCGAGCTTCTGTCCACATAATGTGACGACCGTGTGTCCAGGCATGGTCAGCTGCTGAAGCAATTTGAAGCAAAAAAGAAACCAAAAACGTATAAGTGGACGACACCTTCATTATTAGTAATGGAAACGATGACGAACTCAAGAAATTCCTACACCACATTAACAGCCTGACGCCGATAATCAAATTTACCATGGAGAGAGAAGAAAACAGTCAATTACCTTTCCTGGATGTGAACGTAAAGAAAAATGGCAACACCATGCATACTTCAGTGGACAGAAAACCCACGCATACAGGTCCATATCTGAATTACACTTCAAATCACTCAAACAGCACAATACATGACATAGTAAGAACGCTTGTGGATAGAGCAATTACCATCTGTAATTCAAATGAAGTCCTCAAACAGGAAACTAACTACATCAAGACCGACCTCAACAAAAATGGCTACCCCGGGCATCTAGTTGATAAACTATTGGAAAATCGCAAGAATCGGCCAAATACACAAAAGAAGCCAGTAGAGTCACAATCAACACTCAACATTCCGTATGTGAAATGAGTATCTGAGAGAATTAGAAGACTAGGACAACGATACAACATTAATACGGTATTCAGCTCAAAAGACACTTTAAGAAGCCACCTGACGAAGACGAAACCAACAAGTCAAAAAGACAGAAAAAACTGTGTCTATCAGATTCCCTGCGAATGTGGCAGATCCTTCATTGGTGAGACTCTAAGGCCACTTGAAATTAGGGTCAAGGAACACAAAAATAACACGCTTAAAGGAGAAACCGAAAAATCAGGGGCAGCTGACCATGCCTGGACACACGGTCATCACATTAAGTGGACAGAAGCTCGAATCCTGCATAAAGAACCACATTGGAGGAAGAGGAAGTTCAAGGAAGCTGCTACCATATACCAGAACCCATATTGTTTTAGTAAGCCCTCACTAGATATAAGAAATATCTGGAAACCTTTGTTAAGTAGATGTAAACTTAAAATACCGCACAAGAATTAAACGCATGACTGCACCCATCTCAGTCATGCTCCAGTATATCTAGCTAGTATAAATAGAGCTGTAGTTACTTTACTTATTTAGTATTCACCTGAAGACGACTGGAGATACCAGTTGAAACGTTGTGATGTAAAACAAATTAAAGATAATGCAAGTCCAAAATTATCATTCAAGAAACATCATTGTCTCCAACCTTCAAACAGACAATATCAAAAGCATCAAGAATTGCTAGAAGGGAATGAAGAGCAAAGATCACTTTTTTGTTTTGAAATGATAAAGCGAACTTAAATCCAGAAAGTGAATGTTTGGGCAAGAATTTTTGGACATCACATCATTGGACCATTTTTTATTGACGGAAATCTTACAGGTCCAATCTCCTTCAAAATCAAATTAGACCCGCAATGGAGAATGTCACTAAAGAAAATCAGGAGATTTGGTTTCAAATGGATGGTTGTGGTACGCGAATTCTAAATAATGCCTTTAATGGGCACGTTGTCGGTCCAAACTCAACAATTAAACGGCCAGCTAGAACTTTTTCCTCTGGGAACATTTAAAAAATTTCTTTGTAAAAGTGTTAGGTTTGAAAATTTAGAGCAAGCACAAAAACTCAATTTTAATGCAATCTGAACGAATTACCCAATACCGACTCGCTAATGTTCGTAGAGAATTTTACGATCGTTTATAATATTGTTTAGCAGCAAATGGCAATTTACTTGAATATTTAATTAAGAATTAACAATATTCCAAACGATTGTACAGTTTTCTTAAAATTAAATTATTAGGTTTTTTTTAAAACAAATGTTTATTTTTAAACATCCTCTTAATTTTTTCCCTTTTTAGCAATTCTTTTAATACTATTTAATAGATTTTATTGTAAGCAAAATAATTTGTTTTCTATTAACACACTCACCACAACCACCATTGGGTTCTTCCGATCCCAAACTTATTTCAACCCTAAGCGAGCTGCCAATTAGTTCTGAACAACCTCCTAAACCCCGTAAGATTTGGCACTATACATCAGCTAAGTGGGAAGACCTAAAGGACCATTTTCGCAACTTTCCCTGGCTAAGCGTATGCTTTTCTTCGGATGATCCATCTGTCTGTGCAAAGGAGGTCTCCGACGTCATTCTAACTAGCATGGAGGCCTTTATTCCTTTCTCCAAAAAGGCCCCTTCCAACGGCAAGCCCTGGTTTAGCAAGAATTGTGAGCGTGCTGTCAGACTTAAAAACCTGGCTTACCGCCAGTGGCGTAAAAACCCTACTCCTGAAAATCGCACCATCTTTGTTACCACCCGAAACCAATGTAAGCAAATGATAGACCAAATCAAAGAAGCTCATAACGAGAGAATCAAAAACAAACTTCTTGCCAGTCCTAACGGATCAAGGTTCTTTTGGTCAGTCGCTAAGGCCGTCAGCCAAAACTTTACAAATTCAACTATTCCACCTCTAACACGTTCCGACGGCACAATAGCAACCACAGCCGGGGATAAAGCAAACCTACTTGCTGAACTGTTTTCCTCGCATTCCACTGTAGACTTTCAGGGAAAACCACCACCCAACATTCCCTCAGTTCAATCGCAAATGTCTGAAATCGTGTTCCGTCAGCGTCTTGTTAAACGGATTCCCAAAGGACTCGACGTCAAAAAAGCTTCCGGTCCAGACGAAATTCCTATCATTGTTCTCAAGACATGCGCCGATGAACTTACACCAGTATTTTGTAGACTTTTCAACTTATCCTACAAAAAAGGAATATTTTCATCCTGCTGGAAGTCGGCGCTTGGCCAGCCCATTCCAAAGAAAGGTAAAAAGACCCTGCCAAGCAACTACCGACCCGTCGCATTGCTTTTAGTAATTTCAAAAGTAATGGAGAAAGCTATTAACCAACAACTCCTAAAGTATCTGGAAGGGCTTAACATTATCAGCGACCATCAATACAGTTTTCGTAAGTCCAGATCAACAGGTGACCTTCTGGCATATGTCACCCATCTATGCCGACGCACATCTTCGCAGGCAGCATGAAGTATTGCGCCTCAACAATGAACTGGAAGAAATCTTGGCTTGGGGTGACAGTAACCAAGTCGAATTTAATGCTAAGAAAACCCAGGCAGCAGTCTTCTCCAAAAAGGTTAACATTGCAGAACCGGATATAGTAGACACGCAATTCCCCTGGCATCGTCTATTAATTTGCTGGGGGTCAACGTTGCCGCAATTGCCAAGACAGAAACTTGGTGTACTTTTCCGCACCAAAAGGTTGTACACACCTCATCAACTTTTGACACTCTACAAAGCCCAGATTCGACCATCATTAGAATATTGCTCTCATGTCTGGAGCTCTGCATCCAAGCACACCCTTCGACTATTGGATTCCATTCAAAGGAGAGCCGTTCGTCTGATCGGCGACCCCGAGCTGACCAAGACCCTCGATAGCCTGGAGCATCGAAGACAGGTTGGTGATTTGGCTCTCTTTTACAGATATTTCCATGGCAGGTGTTCGACTGACATTGCCCACTTGATTCCACCTAGAGCAATGCAAAACAGAAATACACGGCAAACCACTGCCGCTCATCCATATGTTGTTCAGCTTAGTACTCCTCGAACTTCATTGTTCAAGACTTCTTTCATCTGGAGAACGTCATCCTTGTGGAATGATCTTCCTGAGGTCGTGTTTCCCAATGAATACAATCTTCAACGTTTCAAGACCAACGTTAATGACTTTCTTCGCACACGCACCGCTCCCAGAGCGCCTTAAAGGATTTTTCCTACAGTGCAGGTGTTTTATCATAAAAAAAAAATTAAAAGATCCGTTTAGAAAATAATGTTCGTTTTATTTGAAAATATTAGTTAAATCCCGTATATGTTTAAGAGTTTAAAAAAGCCAATCTTTTGCAAATTATATTTGACAATGACAAATCATAGATGGACAAGGCCCATCAATGCTGGTGTCCGCAGCATCAACTGTTGCATTCCAATGAAAAACCAACCGCAATCATATTCAAATAAGTTAAGATCAGGTTGTCCAAAATTGTTCAAGCTCCGCATGTGCACTGGCCACACATAAACCCTAAAAAGTCTTCCTTCAACCTTGCTCGAACGTCAACAGGGGAGCAAATATTTGAACAGACTAAAAGTTGAATGGAATTTGATATGTTTCCAATCACGATGCATTACCCGGTATCTCCAAATAACTAGCAACTAATTGTAAGCATCTTAACACCAGTCAATTCATAACCTACATACCTACTAATTTTGTGACATTTGTATTATCTATACTGACGTATCCATAAATAATTTCAAAATTTCCGTGAATACTATCACCATAAATGGCTGAAGACGAAGCAAATGCTAACGATTTAGATGGCGACGATGAACGTTCCCGACCTCAATCCGCCCCAACGGGAAAAAACAAATCCAGACCGAAAAGTGACCAAAAATCTCGTCCCAAAACCGCAGAACCAAAACAAAAATGTCGATCCAGGATCGACCAATTGGCTGTTCCAAGTCGTCGATTGATCCTTGCATTATATCAAGATCATGCCAATCATTTACCAAGGGATAAAGTGGAAAAAATAAAGATTCTTTTACAGGAACTCTACGCCATGACCCCCGAGGAAACCGAAAAATATTTCGAGCATTTGAAGCAGAGGGCAAGTGAAGCTGCCAGAAGGAAAGATATAAAATTCATGCTTAAGAGGCTCGTTAAAAAAAGAAGTAAAACGCAACAAAAAAAGAAAGCATACCAATTCATTACTAATTTACTTATTAGAGGTATGTTGTTTGCCTCAAAGAACTCTATTCCTCCATTGGTTTCAGTACGGCTTAGAAACTTGTCAAATATTATTTTGGAACAGATTTGCGACCTCAGAAACGTTAATATACCCAGCAGGGAAGATCCTGATCAAATTGGATCATTCCTAATTCAAGTGGCAGATTGGATGGCTATCGCAATAGAGCATCTGTATTATGGAGTTCAACTGAAAAAGAATAAAGAATTAGAGAAGATTGAAAAAGAAGCAACCGCCAGAGAAAAAGAAAAAAAGGAAAGAGAATTAAAAGAGAGAACAAAACCTGATTTGACTGATACTGAAAGAGGTGAAGATGAAGCTATTTTGACAGAGGAATTGCTTGTTTCGGAAATGGAATAATGTAGTGTATTGTCTATTGTTTATCAAATAAACATATTTTTCGTTTTCTTGCATTTTTGATCAAAATTTTGATTGTTTTCGTTTTTGGAAAATATCCTTTGAAAATTTCCAATATGTAGACTATTAAAATTACACGTAGGAAATTGATAATAATTAATTTATAGATTTAAGTACCGGCGTTGTTTATATCAAGAAACTGTTCTCGTTACCAGTGTTTAATACACTGCTTAGAGACTTTTGTTAAAATTGTTATACTTATACTAAATGAATGATCTTATTTTCAAAAAAAAAAATTAGAAAATAAAACAATATAAAGGGTATTTCATTTAAAAACCTAAGTTATATTCGCCACGTTTTTTACTCCAATATAATTTTAAAATCTGCACCTCAATGATTTCTACAAGTTTTGTATTTCGAATTTTTATCGAATTCTCAAGATAACGGCGAAAATGAACTTTACTCTATCATTGACTCACCCTGTACAATAGGCATTAAATTGATAGATATGGGTAAGCGAAAACATAGCCAATGTCCTTAAAGCGAGCCGTTATGGTTAAACATAAGAAAATGGAAACAACACTATATTTAATATTATTTTACTACTTTCATTTAGTAATATGAATTTTACAGTTCTGTAAATCGTTTATGCGTTTACAGCACTAGTGCTGTAATGGGAAAAAAACGGTTTTATTAAAATTTTGCTGTTAAATAAAACCACACTTTTTAGAAGAATGATTTATTATTAACAATTATAAAATTAATTACCAATTATTAATTAAAATATAACACTTAAGGTTTATTATAAACAATAATACACTTTTTACAGTTAGAAAATTGTATACTAGAAGTGGATGTGATGGAGCCCTTTACGTTCGAATTTCCAATCATTACATCCGTGTCTGACCCCATGATCTTCTTTGCCATTTGTTTCTTATTTTCTAAAGAATTCTCAACGTAGCCTTCTGCCGTAGAAGAGGATATATATGACGCTTTAACATCTGCATATCTGCACCACCATCAACTAAAATGGTGGCTTAGGACCTCCTAAAACAATGTCCACTGTATCCTTCGGGATTATTCAATCCAAGTTTTGTTGTAATCATGTTTTTTGTTTTTTGTAATGTTGTAAGGACGAAGTTTAGCATACTTTCGAAAAATACTTAAACAGTTGACACCTGTCACATTTCCTTCTTTTATTACAAATTTTCGCATAATTTTGGTTTTCGAGAATGGAATCACAATTTTTACATACAAATCATTGTGTTCAATATGATCCAAACTTAACTTAGCTAATTCTTCGCGCCCAAAAAATGCCGATTTTCATAATAACCTTCGTCAGTAAATATGTTTCATTATCTGCAGTACTAAGAAACTTACATACGTCTTCCTTTGTGAAAACTTTGGACTTTTTGGCATTGTAACCCTCTGAACTTCTTTTCAAAAATGCGATTAGTTGAAAAAATCTGCTTATATCTTGATTTTTCTTGACTGAAATCATAGTTCTCAACATTGAGTAGTGAGTCCATAGTGTAGATGGTTTTTTGGGAGCGTTGCTTTACGGAAAAATAACCCAAAAGGATTTTCTCAGAGACCTCCTTTATTTTGTTAGCTTTGCACCAATCTTCAAACTTCTGATACTCCAACTCATACCGCGCCTTGGATTTGGTCGGAACTAAACTTGAGATCGCTTCGTTTGCCGCAGCTTCTATATCAGAGGGTAAACTTCCATCAGAATCGCTCATTTTGAAAAACGCTTTTTATATTTTTGAATTTGTTTGACAAAGTTTCGACAGTAACCATGAGAAACAGTAACTATGCGAAAGGTAACATAAAAAGCTTGATTAGTAAACTTAATAGCAGGTGCATTTTTACAGGTGCATTTTTATTAAAATGCCTTTAGCCAAATATTTTTATTCATAGATGAAAGTAGATAAAATTGTGTACACAATATTCTTGTTGTAAATTCATATTACTACACTCGATCTTTTATTAAACTCAGCTAACGCCTCGTTTGACAACTTTAACATCTCGTGTTGTAATATGAATCTTTACAACACTTATATCGTAAATAACTATTATATTTCTTTGTACACTAGAGCTAAAATTAAAATATTAGTCCAAAAAGTTGACTCTTATTATTAATAACCTTTCTAGATATGCACCTATGCTGGTTTTACTAACCAACAACCCGTTCACCAGTGACGTTTTTTATTATAAAAACTGTCATCGTCAAATTAACATATCAAAATTTTTGTGAGAAAATATCGATTTAAAATGGCTGAAGGAGATACAAACGTTATCAATTTAGCACTTACAGATGATGTTCAAACTAGACCAGAAACGGCACCTCCAGGGAGGAGACATCGTTTCCAAAAGGCACAGAAACATCGACCGCAAACTGCTGATAATCAAAAAGTAAGTTCAAGGCCCGGAATAGATCAGATATCCCATAACTTGCAATTTATTCAAGATCATACCGATCAACTGTGGGAAATTAAAGGCAAGAAAACTGTAGAAAATACAAAGTCAAGTGATCAACTTGCTTGTTAATGTCAAATATCCCTTTCAAACCATAGTATTGTCTTATCAATGTTTTGTATGACTCTAAATTGGTGAATAAACACACATATATCCATTTAACTGTGATTTTAGTTCTTAAGCCTGGTTTATCTTTAGGTGTTAGTTATATTTGCAATAATTAAAGGATCCCCCAGACCAACGCGGTGTTAAATTCAAATGAAAAACCAACCGTAATCCTATTAAAATAAGTTAGGATCAGGTTGTCCAAAATTGTTCAAACTCTGCATGTGCACTTACCACACAGACCCTTAAAAAGTATCCCTACAACTCCGCCCTAAAGTCAATAGGGGAGCAAATTTTTCGACAGTCTAAAACTTGCAAAATATAATTTCGCATGGAGCTGGTAACATTGGAGAAGACTTCGTCGTATGCTCTTAAGATTGACAATACATTTAATTAATTGACTTTTTTTTCATTATCTTGATATTTCGACCTACATCTTGTTATATTAAAACTATTTATAAACTTAAAACTAAATTTTAACTAAAATAACCCAGTTACCCACCTAAATACTTGCACTTCTCCTGCATAATCAAACTTTCTTCCTGCAACAATATCTGCTAAGTACTTTTCAACACTGGGAAGCTAAATAGGCCACTACTGGTCGGGGTTAAAGACCACTCGTGCGAAAGTGGGCCAGTAGGACCAGAATAAGGCAGGCTGCAGAAGTAATCATCCATTCCTGCCCGGAAATAGCAGAGCTGCTGCAGCGGCAGGGTGAGACGACGCTCAATGTCAGATGACGGCCTTCGAGGTATTTATACTCTCGTCCACTGTTGTTGGTGCCGGATTACGTTTCATCTAGCGGTGCCGCTCCTTGGGATGCAGATTTTTCAGAGGCGGATTTGATTTTTTTTTTGGTTGAATTTTTTTATGTTTTTATCTTGTAACGTTGTTTTATGAACAGTGAAAGAAAGGCGTAAATGATAAAATCTACTTTAAAAAAATGGTTGTCAAGGCTATCGGAACTAAAAATATAAAAAAAAAATATTTTTACAATATTATTTTACGATAAAACCAAGGTTGCAATAAAACACGATTTTTTTGAAAAAATCAATAAATCTGATTTTTTAATTAAACAATGATTTTTTTAATTTTTATTAATTTATACTGATTTTTTTGCATAAATATGGCAATAATGAACTTTAAAATCACTTATTTTCATTATTTTGTCTCTATTCGCCCAAAAATATTTGTTGTCTAGATTTACAGTTAGAAAATCTCCTCGGCGACATACAAAATAACTTATATTGACATGAAAATTGTTGGCAGCGTGCAGCGTAATTTATGAATATTTTTTACGCTGGACTGATGACAATTAGTTATGTTTTTACACTTACATCATGTATCTAAACTTACTTTTTTTTTAATTTCCTAATGAGTTATTTGCTTCAACGACTTGTTTTTACTGCAATTTATAATTTGATTTAAATCACAATTAGAATTGAAAGAATCAGTTGATTTAAATCGTCGCAATCCTGACATAAACTGATTATTTTGAAAATCCAAGAGCATATTTTTCTGCTCTTCAAAAGAATAATTTTATTCTTTTAAACTGACCTTGATTTTTACTAAATTGCAAAAACACGTACTTAAGGCAATTATTATACTTCTCAAAAAAGTATTTTTTTAGATATCCACATCAACGTATCTGAAAAAAAAATATTATCTTTGGGTGAATCTGAAATATTGCGTGAATAAGGGATTCTTACAATTTTTTCCTCCGACATGGATATTTGCTGTTTACTTTACACTTAAGTGACGAAAAAAGTAGACACGCAATTCCCCTGGCACCGTCTATTAATTTGCTGGGGGTCAATCTGGGAAGTAATATGTCTTGGCATGATCTCGTTGCCGCAATTGCCAAGGCAGCTGCACAGAAACTTGGTGTACTTTTCCGCACCAAAAGGTTGTACACACCTCATCAACTTTTGACACTCTACAAAGCCCAGATTCGACCATCATTAGAATATTGCTCTCATGTCTGGAGCTCTGCACCCAAGCACACCCTTCGGCTACTGGATTCCATTCAAAGGAGAGCCGTTCGTCTGATCGGCGACCCCGAGCTGACCAAGACCCTCGATAGCCTGGAGCATCGAAGACAGGTTGGTGATTTGGCTCTCTTTTACAGATATTTCCATGGCAGGTGTTCGACTGACATTGCCCACTTGATTCCACCTAGAGCAATGCAAAACAGAAATACACGGCGAACCACTGCCGCTCATCCATATGTTGTTCAGCTTAGTACTCCTCGAACTTCATTGTTCAAGAATTCTTTCATCTGAAGAACGTCATCTTTGTGGAATGATCTTCCTGAGGTCGTGTTTCCCAATGAATACAATCTTCAACGTTTCAAGACCAACGTTAATCGCTTTTTTCGCACTCGCACCGCTCCCAGAGCGCCTTAAACGATTTTTCCTACAGTGCAGGTGTTTTATCATTTAAAAATAATCATTCATATTCATTACTGTCGTCAATGCTGCACAGTGTTTCAACCTGCCCATTTTTAGGGAAAAATTACACGAATGCATACAATACTGAAAAAGTCTTTTTAACAAATCACAATCGTAAGTAATCCTAAAGAATATCCTAAGAATAAAACACTGCGTAAAAATTTCCTTATTACCTTATTTGGAGACATCGTTGACCCTACCATTGATCTGTGCTTTGGATCTTTATTTCTCTCGAATCTGGAGGGGGGCGACTAAAAAATAAGTGACTCCAAAAGAAAAAGAACGTTTCCCGACTCTGACTCTACACAAAACTCCCATTTTGTATGTCTTTGGGAGGAGGCGAAGGCAGTTTCGCCCCCTCCCTGCATCCGCGGCTGCTTTGAATGTTGAGTGTTAGTTGTGCATTTTTTTTGCTATTAATACGTTTGGCCTATTTTAACGATCTTCCAATATTTCGTCAACTAATCTTATGGGGTAACCACTTTTGTAGAGGTCGGTTTTAGTTTAGTTCCTTTTTGGAGATAGAGAGGATAATTTCTCTATCCACGAAGGTCTTTACTATGCCATGTTTTTGTATTGTTTGAACGATTTGATGTGTAATTGAGATATTGACCTGTATGCGTAGGTTTCTTGTACATTGAAGTTAGAATCTTTCTCTACGTTGACGCCTAGAAAGGTAATTGGTTGTTTTCTTTTTTCTCCGCGATGAATTAGATTTTCGGTGTGAAACTATTAATGTAATGTACGAATTCCCTGAGTTCGTTATCGTTTCCTTTCCAAATAATGAAGGTGTCATCCACGTACCTCAGCCACATTTTTGGTCTCTTCTTTGCTTGTTCTATTGCTTCATTGCAATGCAAAGTTGGCGAGAGAGATCGGTAGTCCGTTTACTTGGCTGAACCTCATATATATTGCTAATACCATAATTCAATGGTGATAACACTGTAGGCAGATGATCAGGGTCCGTTGAATTTGCGCAGCTCGGAAATTTGCTTCTTGATGTAAATATTTGACAGGACCGACTTTCAAAATATTTTTACAAGCTTTTATTTAAATTTACCCGTTAATTCGGGTATGTACAGTTTATGGTCAAAAAAAAACTAAGTAGCCAATATTTTACATACCTGAAATACCTTATTCCTGGTATTGAACCGCGATTCGTGCAAAAAAGGAACATGTACTTTTTTCTACCCATCTTGAGACACAAGTCACTAACAATAACAAAATGTCCTAAATTCGCACCCAAAACTTAAAAATACCATCCACAATCACCCACGGAACATCCGAACGAATACAACGTAAAAAAAGAT
Organism: Polydrusus cervinus; assembly: GCA_935413205.1. Lineage (NCBI taxonomy): Eukaryota > Metazoa > Arthropoda > Insecta > Coleoptera > Curculionidae > Polydrusus > Polydrusus cervinus. The sequence continues at coordinate 102,375,068 of OW284510.1, read as the reverse complement.
GGAAACGACTAGCAACTAACAAAAAAAAATGTCTAAAGTAAAGTTTTATAAATATTAACACCCAAAACTGGGAAATTACAACCACATACGAACGAACGATACAAAAGATGGCGACGAATAAGAATGCAAACAACGGCAAGCCGGTTCTGTTTACGATCTGTTAGATATCGTATCGGTTGCCTAATTTTTTCCCTACTGCGCAAGCGACGGGCCCAAGTTCAGGTTGTTTTGAGTCGCACGATGGGTATCTTCTTGCTTCGTGCGGCTGCTTGTATTGGCAATATAGTGTAATGTGAGCTGAACAATATATTTTCCTTAAAAATAAAAATTGTTGAGGCTGCATACTAATAGTTACCTGACTGAAGACGACTGAAAATACTTACTAGTTGAAACGTTTTGATTTAAGAATAAATAAAGACAATGTAAGTCTGAAACTTTTCTATCATTCTCAATAATAATTGAGATTATTTTCAGGTGTTAAATATAATAAAGTTGGTTACAGGGAAATATCTTCAAAGTTAACTTGTAAAGCACGAACCTGAAAATATATTAATTTACGGTAATAAATTCATAAATTGTTACTTTACTATAAAGTTGCTCCATTTTTCATTAAGATATATTCGCCGGCTGTTAAGTTTTACTTCCTAGTTTTAAAATAACACATGCTGGAGCTTTTTTTCAACAACTTGCTCTGACTTAGATAGAAGTATGTTTAGACACAGTAGTAAATAGGTTGTAAATATAGACCACATGTTCTTAATGAATAATTATTGTTGGTCGGCAAGTATTATGTTTTTATGGCCCAAAATTGTTTAATATAAAAAATTACTAGTTTTCAGATACACAATGGCACAATTGAGTAGCACGTGCGCAAAACAAGATATACGCAGGCCTATAAATGATAAAACTAAGTAAATAATTCTATGTAGAGAAACAAGATAGCCAATTCGCTTCAATGCCGACGTTTGGACAGGCTTCTCTGGTCAAAAATGTATAAAAATATTTTTTTTAGTCGTCCACTTGACACTAAAACAACAATATTGAAAACAAAAGAAACCCCTTTTCAAAAAAAAATTAAAAATGCCTATTTGTATTTTTCAGAATTTAACATTGACCAGGCAAGCCTGTCGTTTTCGTGCCCTGAGGATGGTGTTATAAACTTCAAAACGTTGGCATACATAAACTCTCTATATAGAATTACCAAATTGGGTCACAATCCTACCACTGTAAGTAAATAATATTCTTGTTTTTTAGAACAAACAATCATAAACGGTGGCATATTTAGGGGGGGGGGGCTGTCGGGCTGCAGCCCCTTCCCCCCCCCCCCCCCCCGAGCCTAGTAACTCGGGTCTAAAGTCTAATTGCAACCTAATTTTTCCTCTTACGCTCGGACTCTTAAGTTAAATTTTTAAATAATGTATTCTTGGCTTATATTACAAAGGTCTTGTAGGAAACGTCTAGTTTTTAAACTTTTCCTTCTAAAAGTCCTGTTTTATATAGAGATTAAGGTTTCGGACGCATATCGTCTTAGTTATTGATGTATGATGCAATTTTATAGGAAACCGAGCAAAAAGAATAATATTTTATAGTATTTTTCTATTATATACTTGTAGGTTCTGTTTTCCCTTTTCTAGAGCTATTTTAAATCTACAAAAATATAACCCAATGCAATAAAATATTTTTACAACAAAACAATTAGGTATTTCTATTCTTTCCATGTCTGGACAACGCATTTATGGTTAAAATTCAAAAAGTGCAGAATTCTTGCATACGGTATATATTTGGAATACGAAAGTTTGACCACGTTTCCCATAAACTCAGGGATCTGGAATGGCTAAGTATGAGGAATAGGTTTAATTTACTTAGTCTTTCGTTGCATCATTCGGTTATTATCCGCAAGCAACCTAAATACTTATTCAAAAAAATAAAATTTATAGCAGTTGAATTAAATGTCAACATTCGCAACAAATCGTCTTTACTTATAACACCACCTAAACACCGTACTACGCTTTTCCAAAGGTCCTTTAGTTACCACATTTATAAGTCCTACAATTCCATACCAGATCACCTAAAAGGACTGGATCTATTAAAATTTAAACGTAACCTGCGCAAACACATATGGACTAAGCAGAGTGAAAATTAATTTTTGTTGTACTACGATGAGGGAGATCTTTTTATTAAATCAATTTTAAGGCCATTAATAGGAACAGATATTGTGTATGTATAATTGTAGTATTTTTGTTTTTATTTTTATTTAAAGTTTATTTAAAGTTTAATGTATAACCTACCATTAATTATGTTAAAATTTTTATAAAGGTTAAGTGTAAAAGCGGGGAGAACACAATGTGTCCAACCTGAACTTCACCTTTGGTTGTGTTAATTGTTTGGTTAGACCATATTTTTTTAAATTTATTTGTATTTTTTCTCCAAACTAATCAACCAATAAAGACAGTTTATTATTATTATTATTATTATTATTATTTATTTTTAAAGAGAAAAATGTAAGTAAAAATTTTAATTGAAACATTTTTTATGGCAGAATTTATAATAAAAAAAAAATAGTGCGGAAAGAAACGAGAATGCTTTATTATGAATATACAAAACGGCACGTAAGAAGGAGTAGTGTTTCAAAACCTAACGATTTGCACCAATAACTGCTCTAAGCTCCCAAAATACATGATTTCTGAAAAATCATCAATTTTGGCGTGGTGAGCGATATTTACTTTATTTTTAATCATGAAAAACCGAGCCCGAAAAACGCTGGTTAGAGTCATACCGACGTCTTATGTTAAAATTTTGGATTGACACCAATATTCATATTTTTTAGAAATATAAAAAATGTTTTTTTTTTAATAAAGAGCTAGGAATATCAAAAATTAAAGTTAAAATAAAACGTTTACAAAAACAAGTTTAATCCAACCACGCAGAGGGGGGGAGAGGTAATAATTTAATTTTAAAAATTTGATAGTAGTTTAATTTAATTATTTATATTATATTTTAAAAGCTCGTTAGGTATGCAAAGTGACTACAGAGTGACCCAATGAATATTTAAGCCACTTTCATAATTTGGCATTGATTTTATTGCAAAATTCTCATCAATCATCAAGTGCAGGTAGTACCACCCGGGTTTGGGTCAATTTATGGGTTTTGCCTATTGTCATCAATTCACAAACACTGAAAATGGTGTGACAAGGGCGTGCATTATACACACTTATTTTGTATTAAACATTATAAAAAAATATAAAATACAAAAAATACATTAAACAGAAATTAAATTATAGAAAATCATAACGACGATCCGATCGATCAGGTGGTCAAGATCCCACATTTTCTCCTCTTCTTTAATGACATGATGGACTGCTCTTCGCCAGTTCTCTGGTGTCCCTTCCTTAATGGCTTGATCAAACAGTAGCTTAACGTCTTTCATTTTGAATGTAGTGTTATGTCTTGCTACAAATCCTTTCACTTGCGTCCATATAAGTTCTATAGGATTTAGTTCGCAATGATATGACGGTGTGCGCAGCACAGTTACACTATGTTTTTCTATATCTTCCACGGCATATTTCATAAAACGATGTTTGTGTAAAGTTGCTATAGGTAATAGTTCCTTCTTTGTCAAATTATCTCCTCTTTTTCTTTGGTTAGTTATCATAAATAATTTAATGCACAAAATTTACGTGCACCTATGGCCAACACCGGAATTAAGCCGAACTTGACGGAATTTCCCATTTTATTGCTCTACACCTTTGAAATAGACTATAGATGTCGCTACTCATAATATTTCACCGTTTGGATGCTATAGAAACTGTTAAACAGTAGACTACTTCCCTTCATTCGGCGACTTCTAGCCCTACTGATGAGCCATGATATAGCGAAACGCGTCTACGGATAAAGGTTGACGAAGGAAGGGAAATAAACATTGTTCATTTTAAAATTGCTTTGAAGCTTTGTATCTATTTTTACTGGCAGCTCGCTACCTAGCGGTAACACTTGCAAGTCTTGTTAAAGTTACAGGTATGCTGTCGAAGTCTACCATTACTAGATGTCGCTACTCGTAATACTTCACCGTTTGGATTTTATTTCGCACATCACTACTATGCACTGATTTAAAGTTCTAAATATAAAGGTTTACCAGGCGGTATTTTTTTTATATCTGCAGGCGGCACTCTTCTATTAAGCTTTGATGTATATCGAAGCGTTTTGATAAAAATTAAAGGATGTATTTAAAATATTTCTTCTTTTATTATTTTCAAGTATCAGTTATTTTTTTATTCTCATACAAGTTCGTTGCGTATATTTATTGGAGGTACACACGCAATACCTACTTATGCAGGTTGGCCCCCTCTCAACGCAGGATTCCATAGTATTTAGACTACTTAGCTTTTAATTATTTTTTTTAACTCGAACTTTGCTGTCAATTCCACATTATAAAATGACTATTTTTGACATTTTTTCGATTTAAACTGGACCTCCGTTTAAATTATAGATGTTCTTACGTCCAATTTTATAAAGTCGATTTTAGAATTATTCATTGGTTTAAATTTAGGTTTAAAAGGACTTTATTAAATTGGGTCTAAAGCATAAATTGACCAATTTAACAATTTTAATACTTACATTATATTGGCAAGTATTTTGAAAATAAATTACACCATTGTCAATTTTATCACGTTTGAAAAAGATGTCCAGAGTAAAAATATGATTTTTTTTATGTTATTGTCCTAGGTCAAAAATTTTCCATTTTTTTTATTTTTAAATTCATATGACAGCATAATTTAAAATTATTCAAACAAATTGTAAAATATTGTGACAATACCGGTCTATTTTTGTTAGAAATAACACAGTAAAAATAAGAATAAGTGGCAGGTTGTTTCAAACATATCCAAATTTTGAAATATTGACGGTAAATAAAAGTTAGTTATGGGCCATTTTTTAAGTGGGTATAAATATCACACTTTTAACTTAAAATAAATATTTTATTACGAATTTAATGAATCATGTCCCACCAAATATAGTAATTGAAAATAAATCTTAGCTCCGCAAACATTTTTTTAAATATATTGTTCTTTGTTTGTAGTCTAAATTTTCAGGCTGCAACGTTGGAGTTGAAATAGTAAATCGTCGGACCAGGCGGGCAAAAACAAGCGGCATAAGAATCCTCCTAACTGCTGCGAAAGGCCGGAAATCTTTGCGAGCTGCCTACCATTGCGTTGTTAGTTTGGTTTAATTATTTTATTAAATTGGGATGCAACCCACCTACGAAACAATGTCGGGCAGCGGACAACATTCAATATAGAACGTTTCTTATCAAAAAAGGGTTTGCATGTCATCATAAGGTATTACAGGTCAATGAGTACAACTTTTTGTTTTGCATTTTTATTTTACATATGTTAAAACGGGTACGCCAATGGTTCGAGTACAAATGTTTCAGCTTTACTTTTCTAATCTGGAGAATTGGGGACAACTCAGTGGCGACGCCAGGATTTTTAGGATGGGTGGGAACAAGTGGGCCCGATGATATTGGGGTGGGCACTACCCATATCAAAAATGACCTCTAAAAAAAATGGTCGCCGCCTCCCCCACGCTCTAGAACGCCATAAGCGGGGTAAACAAAACTCTCCTTTAAGCGCATTACAATAACATAACTAACACACCAGTTACCTTTTTTTCACTCGGGAGCATTAATTTTTTTCTGTTTTACAGTATTTCGCTCTAGGTCTAAGGCAAAAACTTCCTGTAATATAATAATATTTAAGTAATCGTAAAAATAATTGCCAGGACCGTAATAGTAGAGAAAGGATAATTTAAAATATTAATGATGTGTTATTTGATCACAAACCGTTAAAATTTTAAAATATTTTTAAATGTATTAAATTTCTAAAGCTTGGAAGTCCCTAAAACTGTTTTTAAAATCCCAGGTGCGTATTTAAAAAAAATGACTTGAGGTTGGTATCTAAACAACGAAACGTCGAATTTAAAAACTAAAAACACCATCTTGTAGAACATAAAAAACGTGCTTTTTGTTTTTTCCCCATGTCAAAGCTGAAGGCGAAAAAAATTATAAACCAAAACTAAAAATTTCGTTTTTTTTTCGAGTGTTTTTGAAGGCATTCGGAATATTTGCAATTTTCTTTCACCAAATTATGAAGCTCTAAAATACACAACTTTGCCTTAATTGAACCATCTTCGTATCTTTTAGATCAGTGGCGTATTTAGGGGGGGGGGGGGGTCTAAGTCTAATTGCAACCTAATTTTTCGTCTCACGGACACTTAATTTAAATCTTTAAATAATTTATTCTTGGCTTAGATTACAAAGGTCTTGTAAGAAAACTTTAGTTTTTTATTTTTTCCTTCTAAAAGTCCCGTTTTATACAGAGATCAAGGTTTCGGACGCATATCGTTTTAGTTATTGATTTATGATGCACTTTTTTAGGAAAACGAGTAAAAAGAATAATATTTTATAGTATTTTTTTATATCAACTTGTCTGTTCCGTTTTCCCTTTTTTAGAGCTATTTTAAATCGACAAAAATATTGCCCAATGCAATAAAATATTTTTACAACAAAAACAAAAAACAATTAGGTAAGTATTTATTTTTAAAGAAAAAAATAAAAGTACAAATTGTAATTGAAACATTTTTTATGGAAGAAGTGTGATAATTTATAATAAAAAAAATAGTGCGGGTAGAAACGAGAATGCTTTATTATGAATATGCAAAACGGCACTTAAGAAGGAGTATTTCAAAACCTTAGCATTTGCACCAAAAACTGTTCTTAGATCTACGCTCCTAAAATACATGATTTCTGAAAAAATCATCAATTTTGGCGTGGTGAGCGATATTTACTTTATTTTTAATCATGAAAAACCGAGCCCGAAAAACGCTGGTTAGAGTCATACATACGACTTATGGTAAAATTTTGGATTGAGACCAATATTCATATTTTTCACAAATATAAAAAGTATCGAAAATTTTTCGCCTGCGGCGCTTTTCTGCCTTCTTCACTAGGTACGATATCATAAAATACACATGTAATCCCGACTGTTTCTCTCTCCAGAAAAAAAATGTCCCACTTACGCCCTTTGAGCCCCCCCCCCCGAGCATATTTTCTGGCTACGAAACTGTTTTAGATCCCCCTGCACGCACACGAATTTGTAGCACCCTGTATATAATTCAAGAATGTTGATGTATTAATTATTTTTAATATGAGGGTTTTCAGTGAACAGTGAACACCTTAACGACTTATGTTGCAAACTTTCATTTCTATAAAAAAAAAAACTACTTGTTTTACACATTTTAAAAAGTTAGCAAGTTCTAGGTACTGATAAATACAATACTTTGTATAAAAGTAATTACAAAAACCATCGGTACTAAAAAACAAAAACCTTTATTGCCGCCAAAATAGTACGTCGCCGGGCGCCTTACCTAATGCAAAACCAAACATAAACATTATAAATAAAAGGTAATGGTTTGGTTCCTAATTTTAGATCTTATGGTAGGTCAGTTTTGCACATTCAATGCCAAACACAAGTGTGAAAAATCCGAAAAGTGAGCAGATTAGCTGATCTGCCAAAATATTTTTTTAATAGAGCAGGTCTAGTTCGATTAGATAATGTTTTGTTTTTTAAGTGATTTTTAAAATATTTTTGAATACCACTTTAAAAAACGTATTATTAAAATTATTGTTTTTAACCGGTGCGATGCGATTCGAGAGAGATTAATTCGCTGGTATCAAAGAATATTATATGGTGTAGTCTGTCAAAATAGAGAAAATGTCATTTTTAATTATGAATATCCCAAAAAAATGGTTTTACTGTTTAACATGTTAAACCGGAAGTTATAACTTTTAGATCGAGAATAAAAAACTGAAACAGGGAGGTGCAAAGCATTTTTCTCTAAGATGCGCTGTTCCAGTGCTACAGTCTGTCAAAGTCTGAAAATGACATATATTGGACGCCAATATTAGAAAAAAAATTTGAATTTATATGACATTTTATAGAAAATATACGTGGAATTGTATAGGGAATTGGAAAATAATATAATATATAGGGTGTTCCATTTAAAATAACAATGTTTCCACCTGTTTTGGGTAGAAGCGGCAACGTCGCATTGCTGAATAGTAATTTTTCGTCGACCGTGTATTTACATCCGATATTAACGTTCCCAAAATCATTCATTAATGACCCCTATTAATGCATGATTTTCTGTAAATGCACGATTTTGGTAATTAAAATTAAAGGCAGCCATGCAAACAAATCAACAAAATAATAAAACGTCAATCCAAAACGTCGTCCGCTGTCATTAGTATTTGTAGAATTGTGAAATCTGGATTGTAAAATAAAAGTTGTTAACTGTTTTTCTTCACTTTAGTAAAAAATACGGTCGACGAAAAAACATTGTAACCAACTCTTACATTAAAATGCGATTAATGATCTCGAACATTAACGCGTTCGCTACGCTCATGCGTTAAAATATTTCGATCATTAATCGCCATTATTAATGTACTTGTTGGTTAATAGTAATTCAAAACATTAAATGATCGAAATATTTTAACGCATGAGCGTAGCGAACGCGTTAATGTTCGAGATCATTAATCGCATTTTAATGTAAGAGTTGGTTACAATGTTTTTTCGTCGACCGTATTTTTTACTAAAGTGAAGAAAAACAGTTAACAACTTTTATTTTACAATCCAGATTTCACAATTCTACAAATACTAATGACAGAGGACGACGTTTTGGATTGACGTTTTATTATTTTGTTGATTTGTTTGCATGGCTGCCTTTAATTTTAATTACCAAAATCGTGCATTTACAGAAAATCATGCATTAATATTGGTCATTAATGAATGATTTTGGGAACGTTAATATCGGATGTAAATACACGGTCGACGGAAAAATATTTTAAAACGATAGACCATGGTTGTTTATCTAAGCAACCAAATGTTTAAAGAAAACGTCTTACCCGTTTTTCATAAACGTCTAACGTTCCATCCACCTCGACACCCTGTATATCGTTAGTTTTATTTTATGTAAGGCTTGTATGTAATAAATCTTTCAAAAACATGTTTTTTTAATATTTTTTTTGCTGTTGATTTAAATTTTGTAATGTATTATTTTTTCTTCCAACATTATTGCATACCATGTCATGCTTTAGTGACATTTGACATTTTTCCGAAACTTTGCTTTTAATTTTCAATACATTTTTCTCTACGGCACTGAGTGCGGTAAAGATTCTTTACATCACTGTAATAAAAATGTAAAAGAAAACGCAACAAATAATGTAGTTGAATTCGCGCAATGTATAAAATAAAAATATTTACAGTTTTTCAATCAATATTTGCTACTGTTTATTAATTTTTTCTTTTAAATCTGATTTTTGTTTCAAAAAATATTAGCTCCAAGGAAAAATCTTGTACCTGACACGAGCGTCCTTTACCGCCCTTAACGGCTTGTCCGACCTCCGCTTTGCGCCGTGTGCGGTAAGGGACCACTTTCCGCACTTGTTAGGTAAATAACTAATATATTATCCTGTTCAGTGAATCTACTTACCCTGTACTCATTTGATGTCGGCAAATTAAATAGTATCAGATACCGTAATGTGTTGAATAGCAACCGTGTTTTATTAATAAAAACAGCAGTGGAATTTTATTGAAATTATGTTTTTATAAAATCCATATGATATAAATTACTAAAAAGCAAAATGAAAGTAAAATTTACCATTAACATCGTGCCATGTTCACTTTCGGCAAATAAAAAGTGAAATACTGGTTCGCCCATGTATCATTAAATGGTTACCAAAAATATCACATGTAGGGGAAGCCGGAGTAATAAGAAGAGAAACTTTTTTGTACAGCAATCGCATATAACAATAGGATGGTGGTATTTTAAGTTTTTGACAGTGTGATCCCATTTTTTAGTATTCGTACATTTCTTTTATTTACTCAAATTCACTTTAAATATATCTATCATTTTCATAATCGGCATTTTGAGTAATAACAGATTTATTTCTAAAAATGAACAATGTATTTTTCTAAACACTTAGATATATTGGTATTCTTGGTTGCCTGCTTTCGCAAGAATAATAACGCCGAACGAGAATTACTTCAGTAATAACAAACAAAGAGAACATCTTGAAACAAATTGAATAGCTTTAGAGGGGCTAGAATAAACGATATAAATGCAATTCGAAAGTGGAAAATCTACAAAAGCGATGGTGGACCATTAATAATTTTTTTTTATGATAAAACACCTGCACTGTAGGAAAAATCCTTTAAGGCGCTCTGCAAGCGGTGCGAGTGCGAAAAAAGCGATTAACGTTGGTCTTGAAACGTTGAAGATTGTATTCATTGGGAAACACGACCTCAGGAAGATCATTCCACAAAGATGACGTTCTCCAGATGAAAGAATTCTTAAACAATGAAGTTCGAGGAGTACTAAGCTGAACAACATATGGATGAGCGGCAGTGGTTCGCCGTGTATTTCTGTTTTGCATTGCTCTAGGTGGAATCAAGTGGACAATGTCAGTCGAACACCTGCCATGGAAATATCTGTAAAAGAGAGCCAAATCACCAACCTGTCTTCGATGCTGCAGGTCTTGGTCAGCTTGGGGTCGCCGATCAGACGAACGGCTCTCCTTTGAATGGAATCCAATAGCCGAAGGGTGTGCTTGGGTGCAGAGCTCCAGACATGAGAGCAATATTCTAATGATGGTCGAATCTGGGCTTTGTAGAGTGTCAAAAGTTGATGAGGTGTGTACAACCTTTTGGTGCGGAAAAGTACACCAAGTTTCTGTGCAGCTGCCTTGGCAATTGCGGCAACGTGATCATGCCAAGACATATTACCTCCCAGATTGACCCCCAGCAAATTAATAGACGGTGCCAGAGGAATTGCGTGTCCTGCCATGACTATATCCGGTTCTGCAATGTTAACCTTTTTGGAGAAGACTGCTGCCTGGGTTTCCTTAGCTTTAAATTCGACTTGGTTACTGTCACCCCAAGCCAAAATTTCTTCCAGGTCATTGTTGAGGACCATTAATAATACTTTCTCACAAAGGAAAAATTTTAATTTGGTATACTTTTTTTCGTAAACTAAATTAAATACAAAAAGTAGTGGCCATTTGTAAAGAACTTTATTTACAGACCTAATTCAATATACAGTATTCACAGTGGTTCTTTACTCGGGAATCATTGTTCGCGATTAAGCGACAACGTGATTTACAACTCCCCATCTTTATTTATTATAATAATAAAGGTGAATAAAAACATAATCCAACGTCTTCCAGGCAGTATTAATTCTATGACGCAATAATCGTCGTTTTCTAAAAAAAATGTCAGATTTAAAAAAAAAATTTACATTTTTTTGCCTGGAAAATTGATTTATTCGTAATACTAGTTCTTTTCGTAGCTTTTATTATCGTTCTCTTGTATTTGCGATAAGTAGTTATTGATACATTTATTGTAAAAATTTCTAAAAATCTAAAATTACGGCGGTGGCTAAAATCCTCTAAACGTAGATACGCTAAAAAAAACTACATATTCATTTACACTTTGTTAATAAAAATATTGTGCAAAGTAGATACTTTGAGCGATCTATTAAATGTATAAATAACATTGTTTGGTACTAGACTTAAAGTTTGTATTCAAAACTTTAAACAACTTTTAGGAACCCGTACATCGGGACATTAGGCACATCTATTATAAAATTTATAAAATTAGACTTTGTTTTGACCATATTTCTTCGATTTGATGTCATAAGTTATGATCATTCACTGACCCGAACAGACCAGTCCTTGTCAGCGGTCCGTTTTATTCGATGCTCCCCTACACATATGCAAAATTCTGCTGCGAATCCAACTTTCACCGAATTTTAATGGTTCCTGTACCAGCATCAGTGCTCAATTTTTAACAACCAGCTATTGTTTTACGTGCCTACAGATCCGTATTTTTACTTTCACATTTTTATGACTCATAAAATTTTACGGTACTTCCAGTTATCACTACAATCTAGTACAAAATAAATAATACTCGGTCGGCAAGAAGTTTGGTACTTTGGATCTTACTGAGAAAACGTCCGTTTTTATATTACTTTTTACGAAAATAGCTTGAGAGCAAATAGTAGTCGATGAGTTATTATTACGAACAAATAGTTTATTTCCACCACATCGCGCATATTGTACTTATGCCTGGCGATGGCAATAAAATGTATTTTTTTATTTACGAAATATAAAAATAAATTTTATGAAAATTAAGTGGAGCGTCGTCAGTGGAGATTTTTGAGATAATATGGGGGCATCCTTTGTAATTTAATGGAAAATAAGAAATTAAAATATACAGGGTCCTGCGACTCACCTCCCGTCTTCTGTAGCTCACTTATTAATTAAGTTAGGATTTTGATATTTTGCTGACTTTACCTGTATCCTAGGGCGCATTTCAGGAAAATATTTTTGTTTATACAGGGTGTTCCAAAAAAGTGTGACGTCATAAGGATATGTTTTTTTAGATTACATGCCATATATTTTCTTACTTATTTGGATACATCTTGTAGTTGCCTACATACCCCTAAAATTTTAATGAAATCGGTTCAGTATTATAGGCGAAAAAAAATAAAAACTAAAAAAAATCAGTTTTGCACCACTGGCACTGGTTTTAAAAATTAATAAAAAATAAAAATAATGCCTCGTTATTAAAATTCTACAAAGCTACTTAATAAATAAGGTCCTAAAGTCTCGTTTACCCAGTTTGATTAATTCGAATTGTACAGGGTGTCCAAAATTTAGTGTCAAACTTTGCAAACTTTAAAGCAATTTATTTTTCTTTTTTCAAATTGGAACCTCTGTATATTATTATGTCATTCGATGCAGAATTACAATTCAAACATTTGTTCTAATTACAACCCTATCGCAATTTCTAACGCATTAAGACTTATTTACAGAAAACTCCTTTTATCAACCTTTCCACCAGTCATTATTATATAATAAATATCAAAGGTGGCTTTGAAAAACAATTTATTGGTATTTAAGTTTATTAAAGTGACAAAAGACCATTTTGACTTTAGTTATTTTATAATTTCAAATATTATTAGATTAGTATTAATTATTTAAGCTATATTATTTTTTGTAATGGAATACAACCAAGAAAAGCTCGTAGATATGATTTTCATATTAGGAGCATGATAAAAGAATTTTTATATGTCCTTTTAGTAAACTTTAATATCAATAAATTGTTTTTCAAAGCCACCTTTGATATTTATTATATAATAATGATTGGTGGAATAGTTGATAAAATAAGTTTTCTGCAAATAAGTCTAAATACATTAGAAATTGCGATAGGGTTGTAATTAGAATAAATGTTTGAATTTTAATGCTACATCGAATGACATAATAATATACAGGGGTTCCAAATTGAAATAAGAAAAATAAATTGATTTAAAGTTTGCAAAGTTTGACACTAAATTTTGGACACCCTGTACAATTCGTATTAATCAAACTGGGTTAACGAGACTTTAGGACCTTATTTATTAAGTACCTTTGTAGAATTTTAGTAACGAGGTATTATTTTTATTTTTTATTAATTTTTAAAACCAGTGGTGCAAAACTGATTTTTTTTAGTTTTTATTTTTTTTCGCCTATAATACTGAACCGATTTCAATAAAATTTTAGGGGTATGAAGGCAACTATAAAAGGCATCCAAATAAGTAAGAATATAGATAGCATGTAATCTAAAAAATAGATTCTTATGACGTCGCACTTTTTTTGGAACACCCCGTATAAACAAAAATATTTTCCTGAAATGCGCCCTAAGATACAGATAAAGTCTGCAAAATATTAAAATACTAACTTAATTAACGGGTAAGCTATAGAAGACGGGAGGTAAGATGCAGGACCCTGTATAGCCGCAATATTTATATTTTTATGTTGTGCATGGCTGATGATATAATTTGAACCTATATAATTAAAACTTTAAAATAAATTATCAATTTTTGTTTTGAAAAAATAAAATAAGGTAGAAACTAAAACTAGAAAACTAGAAGTTCTTGTGATTTAGGTATTAAATTTTCAATTAGACAAGCCAGGAAGCGATGCCGCTATGGAGAACATAAAAATAGAAATATTGCGTCTATTCATGTTCATTTCTTATTTTTCATTAAAATTACAAACGATGTCCCGATATTATCTAAAAAATCTACACTGACGCCGCGCAACTTAGTTCTCGTGAAATTTGGTTTTATAATATTTTGTATATTAAAAAAATATATTTTATTGTCATCGCCAGACAGAGCTACAATAGGCGCGATGTGGTGGAAATGCACTATTTGTTCGTGATGACTCATTGACTACTGTTTGTTCTTAACATTGTGAAAAAATTGCAAAAATATTAGCCTTAATTTTTTTAATAAGAAGAATGTAAAAAAAGAACGTTGTACCTACCTACTTTAATTAAATAAACTGTTTATTTGAGTTATTTTTTTTAATTTCATAGTTTATTTGAAAATTGGAATATTTATTTAAATATTACCAGAATTCATCCGAAGACGACTGGAAAGACTTATTAGTTAAAACGTTGTAATAAGAAAATAAATTTTCAAAAAATATGATGGCAAAAAGCTACTAACGCTACCTTTTCTGGGCGTGCTTCAAAATATTATACTGGAAGTGTGGGCGTGTGGGTATCGTAGGAACTGTTTTCTGTTAACAATAAACCCCTGATATCCTGAGAGACAATTAAATATTAGAAAAATGCGGTATTTCTCAGTATCAGTATCAGTAATCTGGAACAAATAAATTAAACAAACCAAGTTATTCCGAGATATTTATTAAATAAAAACAAGAACAGTAGAAAATGTACATCATAAAAGAAAACTATACAAAAAATGTATTTCTTTGGAAATATATTAATTTTTTACAGAACTCTATATTTTTACATATCTACAATTAACTTAACTTAATTTACACATAAATTTTTAAAAATACAACAGCGACATATTTTTTTAAAAAATATGTCTTAAACATGTTTAATCTCGAAAATTAACAACCAAAAATTAAGATTTCTATTTTTTGTTCGATTTTTAAAATGTCTTTATTTTTCTTTAAGGAAAAATCAACCTTTAAATTCCCTGTACACTTTGCTTTAGTAATAATTGCGTGACACCAATTTCGAACGTCCGTTGCTTTAAAACTTAAGCGCATGTATATGCATGCAATAATGACAGATCATTGATATGTCTTTATATAATAACTTTGTTTAAGTTATGGACCGATTTATTCGTTTTTATCTTGTTTGAAAAAGGATGGCTAATCTTATATTTTTGACATTTGTGGAAAAAATAAAATGGCGGACACACTTCAATTTGGTTAAACTTTAAAACTTGCTGGAACTTTTTTGAATAGAACTGTATATATTTAAATGCAATATTTTAAAATTTTAAACATTTTTGAACATAATAAGGGGTCATACATGCAAATAAGTATGTTAAAAAATATCTGAGGTATAATGAAATAAAGACATGTGTGTTTTAACATATTTCGTTACTTTTTGAAATCAAGCGGGCGAAGACAAAAATCGCCTATTTTATGTTTGTTGTTGCTATATCCGTTTTTTGGCAGTTGCGAAATTGCAGGAATTTTTTGATTATCAAATTGTTTGAATGTTATTTTTAATAACGACAAAATTTTCATAAAAATTTTAATTTTAAAATTCGTCAAAAAATGTCCCATAACGCAGTCCATTTCCAGACGCGAAGTAAACAATTTGATAACCAAGATAAGTGGAATTTCAACTGTCAAAAAGCGTAAATAGCAACGACAAACATAAAATAAGTGATGCTTGTCATCGCCGACTTGAATTTGAAAAGTAACGAAAGAAAAATCGAAATCAACATGTTAAAACATACATGTCTCTAATTTATCATACTTCGGCTATTTTTGAACATATTTGCATGTACGACATCTTGTTCTGTTTACAGTTTAGGATTTCAGAATCTGGCACGTAAAGATTTACAGTGCCATCCAAAAAAGTTACAGTGAGTTTTAAAGTTTAACCAAGTTAAGGCGTGTCCGCCATTTTTTTTTTTAATGCCAAAAATATGAGATCTCTTGATTCATCCTCTCTACGAAAAGATAAAAATCAATAAAATTGGTCGATTAATAAAAAAGTTATTATATAAAAAACAAAATTCCGTTTTTTTTAACAACCCTATATAAATGTATTAGTAAAACCAAAACATACTTAGATCTTTTTTGCATACACTTACACTTCGTCTATTATTTGATTTCAAAATAGGCGTGAAACTCTCAAAATTACAGTTATTGAGGTAAAATTCCTACTATTCGTATCGGATGTTTGGTTCGACCCATCAGATTATGCACCAAAATTATAAAATTTAACAAAAAAAATTTGGTAAACCTTCTGAAACTCTTGAAGTTGCCATTAAAAAAAAAGGAAAAAGACTGTTTACTAAAATGCCTATATTAATTTCTTTACAAAATATAATTTGGATACTAAGCACGTCAGGTAGAGGTAGGCATACAAAAAATGCACAAACCTGGAACTTGAGTCAATAGGTATCTGTTTAAGAGGTTGAAGGCCATAATGTTACTTAAATGATGAGAGTTTTGGAGTTGCATTGTCTGTATTTGCTTTAAATCACAACGTTTTAACTGGTAAGTATCCCCAATCGTCTTCAGGTGAAGTAACTATAGTATGCAGTGATCACCTGAAGACGACTGGAGATACTTACCAGTTGAAACGTTGTGATTAAAAGCAAATAAAGGCAATGCAAGTACATAACTTTTCTATCATTCTTGAGTGTGTACATATTCAAAATAAGTTAATTCAGTATAGACTTTTTTAAATTTAATTTTGAACTTTGTACATCATTATTTCATTGCTGAAGTAATATTAAAACTAAAACAAATGCCTCAAAAAAATTATGGCGTCAACGAATGCTATGCAATAATAATAAACATATTTTAAAAATCGTCCTCAAAAATATTTTTAAAATTTGAAGTTTTTGTTGTTAACTTTAAAGGTTAAACGATATATAATAATTAATTTACTAAAAATTAAGAAAGGTACGTTTGATTGCAACTGTTATAAAAAATATAATCGTATTTTTTAAATACATTTTGTTTAAATCACATTATGTTGAACGGAATCTAATATAATTTTAATACCCGTCGAAAAGGTGACTTGTCAAACGAATCAATTTCTTAAATTAAAAACTTTTACCAACTAATTAAAACTATGTACAAAACGATTCGATGTGTAAAATTGTCCTTAAAATTGATTTTCACGGTTGATTTATTAAAATTGCCTTACAAAAATTGTTACTGTTACTTGTAATTTTGCTTACACAATTTTTTAGATTTTTTTTTTTATTTTGTAAATGACTGGAATAAATAATAAATTATCTGCAATTTTGGTTTCATATTACCGAATCTATCATCCTTTGAAGTAATCTACTATAGTCTATTTCAGAAAGGTGTAGAGTAATAAAATGAGAAATGCCGTTCAGTTCGGCTCAATTTCAGTGTCGGCCATAGGCGCAGGTAAATTTTGTGCATTAAATTATTTATGATAACGAACCAAAGAAAAAAAAGATAATTGGATAAAGAAGGAACTATTAGCTATAGCAAATTTACACAAACATCGTTTTATGAAATATGCCGTGGAAGATATAGCTGAAAAACATAATATAACTGTACTGCGCACACCGCCATATTATTGCGAACTAAATCCTATAGAACTTATATGGGCGCAAGTACTACAAAGCTACTGTTTGATCAAGCTATTAAGGAAGTGACACGAGAGAACTGGCGAAAAGCAGTCCATCATGTCATTAAAGAAGAGGAGAAAATGTGGGATCTTGACCACCTGATCGATCGGACCGTCGACCCGTTAATTATAATGTCAAGATGATAGTTTCTCACTTCTTTATAATCAATGACGTATCACACCTAGTATAAATAACACGTTTCGGAACTTAGAAATCCATCACCAATAAGAATAAGTGCAAATTTATCTTATTTGAAACTATTTTATTTTCAATCTCG
This sequence comes from Polydrusus cervinus, assembly GCA_935413205.1. Lineage (NCBI taxonomy): Eukaryota > Metazoa > Arthropoda > Insecta > Coleoptera > Curculionidae > Polydrusus > Polydrusus cervinus. The sequence continues at coordinate 102,357,025 of OW284510.1, read as the reverse complement.
GTAACCTAATCTACTATATCTGTCTCAACTGTATAGTAGGCTGTAGCAGGCACTAGTTTTTTTTACTATATTGAGGAGTTGAGGGAATATTATTCAAGAGAAGAAAAATTGGATATGATTTATTATCGACGTCCAGAGTCAAATTATTTATAGTTGAGAGTTTGAGAGAAAGTTTATAGATACAAGCTGAATTTGAACGTATTCTTATGGATGATGGGTTTTTAAGTCCGAAACGTGTTATTATTACTAGGTGTTGAATTATAAAAAAGGATGGAAATTTAATTTTTATTTTAAACTTTATTTTAGAATATCTTTTCAAACAGACTCAGAAAGAAATAAACACGAAATCGCGATAATCCTGTTTAGCCCAAATATTTTCGGAAGGATTCGGAGTTTTTAAGCAGTGTTGCCCACCTACGTAAGTTTAAACCGATGAATATTTCTGAAATCGTAGAAATGGCCAATTTATCATGTAAGATTGACAACAAAGTTCAATTTAAGAGTCTGGTCATAACTTGTTATGTCCAGTTTAAATCGAAGAAATATCAAAAATGGTTATTTTATATTGTGATATTGAGAGCAAAATTCGAATTAAAAGTTATTTACCTGATCATAACCTAATATAATGTAATATAACATAACAAGTTATGACCAGGTTGATTACTCTTAAATTGAACTTTGTTGTCAACCCCACATTATAAATTGTCGACATTTCTACGATTTTTTAATTATTCTTCGGTTTAAACCTAGGTTTAAACTTAGGTCTAAGAAAACTTTATAAACTTCGACCTTAGTTATGTTTTAAAAGTCACACCTAAGATAATGACAGACCACAGCACGCGACCAATCACATAATGTGGACATAAAATTTATTTAAAAAAAATAATAAAAATATATTAATCTGTAATAGGGTACACCTTTTTCGATAAATCTTCATTATTTCAAATATTACCTTTTTTGAAGATTGACCCATACATACATTTTTAAGTCAAAAAGAACCTACGGCAAAAAAAAGCGTTTTTTTAGTAAAAAACTACTATACATAATAAAACGCGATGTGATATTCAAAATGCCGACCTAATTATTATTAAACGATGAATTTTTTTTATCGCGGTATAAAATAACTATGATGCTAACCTAGTTAACGTAAGCCATTGTGTTTGGGTATAAAATTGAAAAATACATGTGAATGTGGTACTAGTTACGTAGGCAACAATAACATTTTATTAGTTTTAAAATTATAAAAATGAATCAATAAAATTAATTTTGGATAGAAATCGTGTGGCTTAATGGTTAATTTTTTATGATATCAGAGCTATCCCCAGTGGCTTATTTAGGGGGGGGGGGGGCTGCCGGGCTGCATGTTTTTCTTTTTTAAATAAAGAGTCAGCTAGGAAAATAAAAAAAAAAGGAAAAAAAAACATTTACAAAAACAAATTGAATCCAACCATTTAAAGGGGGAGAGGTATTAGGTGAATTTTAAACGAACTTTGGGCGTGCCCCCCTCCCCCCCCCCGAGCTTTTTTCTGGCTATCCCTAATGTTGAATACCCATAAATCTTACAAAAAAGCACGTGTGATTGTTATTAGCAAAACGTGTTTAAGAACCTGTTTCCCAAAAAATGTTCTCTCCAAGAGAAATTAATGTGAATTTTAATCAAATCAACCGGTTAAACCGATTTTCATCATTAAATCTAACTGAAACCTAAAATAACGATATTTAAAACCTTTGAGAAGTCACCTTCCATATTAATAAATATTAAATAAATTCAGAACATAACAATTTTTTTCGGAGATCTAGTAACACTATTTTAAGGACCTGTAGAGTCCGTGTATAATATAAACGATTTATCAATCATTCAAACAAGGCATCCGTTTTTATTGTCATTATTTTGGGTTGGTATTGAAATTTATTCATAATGCCCATTGACCTAAGACGATTTATTTGTTCTAAGATAGTAAAACTCAATCTCAATAAATAGCAGTTCTTATAAATGCATTTGTTTCTGTTTAAGAAATCGGTACAGTTTTTCTATGTCTATATACTTCAGTTGGCAACTGATAAGAAACTTTTTTATTAATAACTTTACGAAAAAAAGTTATTTCTCATCAAAAGTTCTGCATGGTCCAAAACCTAAAATGCAACCATCAGATGTTTAATTTTTCAGTCGTATACAAGGTTTGTCAAAGATATGAATTTTGCCCAAGAATAAAATACCTTTATTTTTGACAATATCGAAAAAAAATGAATTTTTACAAATTTTGTCTTAAATTACCGATAAATTTGTAAAAATTAAAAAAAATATTTTTCAGTGTAATTACATATTAGAACATAGTTTTTAATGCCGAACAATATTTCATAATTACAGTTTTCGATATTGTCAAAAATAAAGGTACTTTTTACTCTTGGGCAAAATTCATATTTTTTGACAAACCTCGTATGCGACTGAAAAAAATTTAACATCTGATGAGTTGCATTTTAGGTTTTGGCGCATGCAGAACTTTTTATGAAGAATAACTTTTTTTCGTTAAGTTAATAATAAAAAAGTTTCTTATTAGTTGTCAACTTAAGTAGACACCCTTTATGTACAATGACAGCTAGAAGATATGCAGAGTGTTTTTTTATTTTTAAATTTAATAAATTTATTTTATTTTGAAAAAGTTATGCGTATTTTCAAACCAAAATAATACCCATGAAATTTGGTGAAAAATTTTCATTTGCCCTAAACAAACCTCTCATTTTGTTTTGGAAAAAAAATTTAAAAAATTTTGATACCAAAGACACGCACGCATATATAAAATTTTGTTTATTTTGGACAAAAAATAGAAATTATTCGTTTTTTGTGAATAACCCTGTATCGAGCCCTTTATAAAAAATAGATAGCAGTTATACAGTAGGTCCCTACGCAAATTCTATTTTCGACATAACCGTAAATACGTCTGAATAGTTTCAAAAATAGCTGGTGTTTGTCAACCAACAAAATCCCGCCATTAGATTTTTCAGACGCTAAAATCTCGGCCACCGCTGACTCCTGAAACCCAAATTTTGCTTAGAAAGCATGATACTTATACCACTTGATATGAAACAGGTTTTTACCAAATTGTTTTTGTAGTTTCATAGAAATTTGCCTTTAAAACATTGTTTAACAGGATTTTGTTGATTGGCAAAAACTGGCTAATGTCATCACATCGGCGCGGCGGTGGCTCAGTGGTGAGTTTTTTTTTTTTTTTATGATAAAACACCTGCACTGTAGGAAAAATCCTTTAAGGCGCTCTGGGAGCGGTGCGAGTGCGAAAAAAGCGATTAACGTTGGTCTTGAAACGTTGAAGATTGTATTCATTGGGAAACACGACCTCAGGAAGATCATTCCACAAAGATGACGTTCTCCAGATGAAAGAATTCTTGAACAATGAAGTTCGAGGAGTACTAAGCTGAACAACATATGGATGAGCGGCAGTGGTTCGCCGTGTATTTCTGTTTTGCATTGCTCTAGGTGGAATCAAGTGGGCAATGTCAGTCGAACACCTGCCATGGAAATATCTGTAAAAGAGAGCCAAATCACCAACCTGTCTTCGATGCTCCAGGCTATCAAGGGTCTTGGTCAGCTCGGGGTCGCCGATCAGACGAATGGCTCTCCTTTGAATGGAATCCAGTAGCCGAAGGGTGTGCTTGGGTGCAGAGCTCCAGACATGAGAGCAATATTCTAATGATGGTCGAATCTGGGCTTTGTAGAGTGTCAAAAGTTGATGAGGTGTGTACAACCTTTTGGTGCGGAAAAGTACATCAAGTTTCTGTGCAGCTGCCTTGGCAATTGCGGCAACGTGATCATGCCAAGACATATTACCTCCCAGATTGACCCCCAGCAAATTAATAGATGGTGTCAGGGGAATTGCGTGTCCTGCCATATCCGGTTCTGCAATGTTAACCTTTTTGGAGAAGACTGCTGCCTGGGTTTTCTTAGCATTAAATTCGACTTGGTTACTGTCACCCCAAGCCAAAATTTCTTCCAGGTCCTTGTTGAGGCGCAATACTTCATGCTGCCTGCGAAGATGTGCGTCGGCAGCGGATGTTTGGGGAGTCAAGGTAAAAGATGAGACAAGTGTGCTGTCATCAGCAAAGCTATAAATTGGATTTTGGGTTTTCACTAGAAGGTCGTTAATATACAGTAAAAAGAGGGTAGGCGACAATATGGACCCTTGAGGAACACCGGCATTGATGGTGAAGGTGTCTGAGAGAAACCCGTCAATCGCCACTTGCAGAGAACGGTTCTTAAGGAAGCTGGTTAACCATAAACAGAATCCATTAGGCATACCGTAGGATCGCAATTTACTTAGAAGCCCATCGTGCCAAACACGACCAAAAGCCCTAGAGATGCCCAGTGCAACAGCCCGGGATTCTCCATGATGTTCGATGGTGTTGCTCCAAAGATGGGTGACATTTGCCAGAAGGTCACCTGTTGATCTGGACTTACGAAAACCGTATTGATGGTCGCTGATAATGTTAAGCCCTTCCAGATACTTTAGGAGTTGTTGGTTAATAGCTTTCTCCATTACTTTTGAAATTACTAAAAGCAATGCGACGGGTCGGTAGTTGCTTGGCAGGGTCTTTTTACCTTTCTTTGGAATGGGCTGGTCACGCGCCGACTTCCAGCAGGATGGAAATATTCCTTTTTTGTAGGATAAGTTGAAAAGTCTACAAAATACTGGTGTAAGTTCATCGGCGCATGTCTTGAGAACAATGATAGGAATTTCGTCTGGACCAGAAGCTTTATTGACGTCGAGTCCTTTAAGGATCCGTTTAACAAGACGCTGACGGAACACGATTTCAGACATTTGCGATTGAACTGAGGGAATGTTGGGTGGTGGTTTTCCCTGAAAGTCTACAGTGGAGGAGTTACTGGCATTCGCCCGTGGCGTTCCGAGATCGATCCTCAGAGTGGGCGTACGCACAATAAAAAGAAGTTTGTCAGAATTTAATAGGTTTAAGAATGCAGGGAAGAGTGTAAAAGGTTCCATCATCCAACCCAGCCGGTAACTAGGCTGGATGAGATCGAATATCTAATGGAGTGAATTTTTTACTGTTCCTTGTATACCATAAAACGTTTATCGGATTCGATGGATATTATTTTGGTTTGAAGATATGCACAACTTTTTCCAAAAAAAAAAATTTTTTATTTCCAAAATTTCTGGCAGTCATTGTATAAGTTATCTGCATGTTATACTGTTACCATGAATATGATGAATTCTAACTATATATAATTCGGAAAATTAAATAAATAAACCCAAAAAGACAAAGAAGTTTAGGTTATACCAATTTTCAGAAAAAATATGCAATTAAAACCTAGGTTTACATTAAAATATAAAAAACTTTTTTTAAGGTGCTATACAAATTCGTTGTGTAATATTTTTCACAAAAGATTTTTTCAAAAATCGGGCTTTGAATTAATACAATGTTAAGCGTTTTTTTTTATATTCTTTTCTAAAAATTGGAATAACTTTATTATCAATTTTCGGCTTATTTATTTATAGCATCATTATAAAATATATCTTGTGTGCAACTAACTGCCCTACATCAAATTTTTGAAAATATGCATAAAAAGACCACAAACAATCATAAATTTAATAAATATAAATACTTAGCCGATGTCCATTTATAAACCATGTAGGTACTTTGCAGTTATCATTTAGTTTTGTATCTCAACAAGAGCCTACAAAATTGATCCTCGATATTTTAAATGTAAATAAAGAAAGCACTTTAAGTCGTTGTCCACTAATTAAAGATTAAGAATATTGCCATAAAACAAAGCTTGAAGGTCACAGTAAAAAGTATTTTAGATTAATTAATTTAGTGATGAAACACACTAAGGCAACATTCTCTTGAACCGAATCCTGTCCGTGTTTATTGACGGATTTTTAAAACCTTGTTAAATTTGGACTCTACAGATATTGGATAATGTGAGAAAGTTATTTTTTATTAAAATAAAGTTATTACGATTTTCATTGTCCCAAATCTTTTTCCTCGATTTTTTTTCTACATAAAAATAACTTTTTTACACCCACATAGATACTACCTTTCCATTGGTACAAACAGAAATTTAATATCTTTCTTAGTTTTTTTTGTAGTTCAGTTCAAAAAGAACCTCGAATTAACATGGGAACCACTTAAAGTCTGTACCGTGAAGATGAATGTTACTACATCCAAAATATGTAGGAAAATTTCATCTCGATATATTGGTGGATAAGCATTTAACTTTTCTTATTTAGTTCCATTTAATTTACCATCTTTTCATTTCAAGTATGGACTATTTATATTTCTTAAAATTTGTTGTTTTAACTTACTTTTATTGATGAAACGTACATTATGAATAAACTCAATTATGTCGAACAAATTAAAGCTTTTAAATTAATAACCATTTACTCTAAACTTATTAACTAAGGTAACAATTCTTGCTATGGCCCGTAATCGTGTACTAAGTCCATCATCCGCTGTCTATTTTCATCAGACCTACACAGCCAAAAAAGAACATTATAAATAAACGATTCGTCTAAACAAAAAATCTTATAAACCAACACTTCTTTGCATCAGTGACGGCTCGTCAAGTGAAGTAGGTGAAGGGGCTCTTCACCAAAAAAAAAACAGGAGGAAAGTTTTTCGACAATATTAAATATTATACCAATACAGCTACTATTTTAGCCCTTAAAAGCTAATTATGTTCGAATTAATAATATTAATTGAATCCGAATAATATATCTATGCATAAAAGGGCCACGGTTAACTCAGATGGACAATAATTATAAACACTCGTGCATTTTGGCGCGTCCCAGCCGACCGTGTCCGTTAACTTAAAGCAAGTGAAGACCCAACGTCCAACATGGCTTTGATATTCACCGTCGCTATGGTTACGTGACATCCGGTGACATCAGTCACGCAAACAGCATGTAACAATTGGCATTATTATGAAGGGCAATTTAAAAATAGATCAATCGTATGTACCATTGTTTTTGCATTGGTTCGCCTAACCCTAAAGGTATTTATTTTGAGGCTTCGCGAAACTTACGGTTATAGATATCGTTTTTACGTGATTTACTGTGTGATTAAAAGTTTTGTTTTTATTTTTCAGTTAATTCAGTAGTGTACGTACGTACTTAGTATTGTGTTTTAAAAATGAACCCAATTAATGGCATAGTTTGTAATTTGTTGGATACTCCATTGGGCCGTTGGACAGATGAGGATAAAAGACGTTTTTTACACGGTTTTTAGTCAATGTTTGTTAAAGTACCCGCACTATACCTAGCTCTTCACCATTTTTTAAGACCGCGAGCCGCCACTGCTTTGCATAACAGTAAAACAGACCTGCAAACTTTGGGTAATAAATAATTCATTTTGTCATGTAATAGTAGTATTAGGTAACAAGTGCGGTAAGTCATACTTTACCGCACGAGTCAAGGGCTGTAAACCTGTAAAGCCACGTTCTGCATGTTCAAAACTTTTGCATGACAAAATTTTATTATCAAATTATATCAATACTGTGTGATTTTCTTAGTGTCCGGTAAAGTCCACTTACCACACGCGAATAGGTAAAAAAATAACATTTTTTAAAAGCGTGCGGTAAAGTACATTTTACCGTGCACTTACCGCATGCGAGTAAGTAATAGAAAATTATTTTTGTCGCTGAACTACGAGGGCGGTAGAAAAGTTTCCTTCCTAATAATGAAACTGAAACGAATTTTTATTGGCCTTCAATATAGACATCAACGTCCTCTTGCACTACTTGATTATAGTCTGCAAAAAAAAAGTCAGACGACGCCAAATCAGGACTGAACGACTAGTCGACCAACTTAAGAAACTGAGACTTGAAAAGGATGTGTTGGAAAATGGCTATGTTGTGAACTCGTACATTATCATGAAGAAAGGGAATATTTAGCCATAGGTAATTATTATTAACGCATCACAGAAAGTAGCTTATAGTTTGACAGGTATTTAACAAAAATAACTCTCGCTTGTTATAGAGTTAAATCAAAGAAGAATAATTACTATCTTAACTACGCGTCTTAATACTGATTAAAGGGGTACGCAAAGAAGGCAAATATGCAGCTAAAAAGTTTATAAAAAAATAATAACTTAACCGATTTAACTACTAGGTTTAATAACGTAATTTCTTTATGTTGTAAAACTTTTGTAAATATTTTTTAAAAGGGAAATTCAATGCAGGCCTGTTTCCTTATGTTTAAATTAATTACAAGGCAAATTCTTACATGTGTTGCTGTTGTTGTTGCATCTGAAAGGTGTCTAGATGTTTATTAATTTCCCTGTGTACATGCTCGGGAAGGACTCCTACGTTCGAGAACAAACTTCTTAAGACGTTCAGTTCTTCCGTCAGTAGCTCTATCCTCTTTTGAAGTCTTTCATTCTCTTTTATTAAAATTTTAACTTTTTCCTCCGTTTCTCTTGTCCTCACCTTCGCCTTCTCTCGACTTTTTCTCACCGCAATATTGTTCCTTTCTCTTCTCCTCCTGTACTCGTCGCTATTCTTATCACAGGGTTTCATGTTCTTCCTTGAAACATGTTGGTTCAATAAGGAAGCCTTGTTTTTCATAGCCGCCATATTTATTTGGTGATGTATTACTGGACTTGGGGTTAAAGTAGTGAACGAAGCACCAGGATTGGGCGGATAAGTACCCGGCATATAATTGTTAGGTATTAAACCGCAAGAAGTTTGCCTTCTGTACTCTTCCTGTTGATCGACTGGTTCTTCTTTAATACTAGGAACATCGCTACCAACAGAGCTATTCGAGTCGCTGTTGGAGTTTTGGGTAACTGAGTACGTAGCCCCACTGTGTACCGGTTGAGGCATGTAAGCCAGAGTAGTCCTGGGGTAATTGTTTTGCACCCCCATAACTTGTCTGTTGTGTATAGTTTGCAAGTGTTTGCCTTGTTGACTTTGTAAAATGTCTGTAAACAAACCGTCACTAAACTGAGAATCGTCTATTAAATTCTGCAAATCCAGTGAGATTTCGGGGGTGTTTAGGTCGTTTATATCTCCGTGCTGCTGATACTGCTGCAGCTGGTGCTGCTTAAGTAGAGCTGCCGTTTGTTTCGACTGGCCGTTATTGTTGTTAAGGGTAGTAAGATTATTATTATTATTGTTATTGTTCATAATAACAGTTTTCTTGGCTTCGTTGTTAATAACGTTATTGTTTTGGCTATGTTGTTGGTTATCATACATTTGAGGCGAATCCATGTTTAAAATTCAACAATAGCCCAACTTTCACTTAGGTCCACTTTCACTTTGCCGAAATTTTCGTCCGTATAACAAGCACTTTCCAAATGAAACGATAGAATCCATTGAATTGCTTTAAAAAAATTATCGTCCACTAATTATTTTCAAAAAAAAACTGAGTTAAGTCCGAACTGACCCGCCGTTAACCCGGAACGTGTAGATTATCCTGACGGCAGCAGCGAACCGGTGGCTGCAGCAGGATGACTGTCGCAGGCCGCAAGTGAAATTGTTCGGAGCTTCTTGGGTACCACACAACCGTGCGCTTGCCCAAGTATGCTGAATACTGAGTGTGTTTGTTGGGCGCGATTCCTGCTGCCGCAACAACGTTGATTTTTTTTATGGCTCATGCGCCGTCTTGAGTACGTTTACGCTGACGTGCTTTTTGAAAGTGAAACAGCCGCCTAAGATTTCATGCTTATAACAAATTTTTGACGTAATTTTCTGTACGGATCGATGCCGAATATACGATAGATCTTTATTTATTCGTTAATAATATCAGCTTCGTCGTCGGCTGGTGAATAGGACGGCGATGAATGCATTATTGTTCCCTTTCTGACTGTGATAAAAAAAATCGATTGTTAAAAAATCGAATTGAATTTATCAGCTACAATGAGTAGTTTTAAATTTTTTATAACTCGCACTTTAATTTAGATAAGGTTTTTTCATTTTTACGATTTTTATTATGTTAAGCTACGAATTAAGTTTAACTTGAAAAAATCGATTTAAAAATTATAGCCTTATAATTAATTTATTTTAAAAGTTATGGTCTTGTGATAAATCCGAATTATAAATATTCTAAAAAATGTACCGTAAAACGGGGGGAAGTTGACCGGTGGGATTAACTTGACCAAAATTACAAAAAAATATATTTTCCGTTATAAGTTCGTCCCTAATTTTTTAAAAGATTTTTTTTTCATTTTTTTCTATCAATAACCTACTAAACTAAATAAAATATTTTGGGATAAGTTTTTTCGGATATAAATAACGTAAAAACTATTTACTCCTTATTCCACTGTATTAAGCCATAAAAACTTTGATCTGTCAAGTGATAGCTATCTCGTTCCCGTATATTATTTCTATTCTATTACATAATTTATCCTCTCTTAATATGTATATGTAAAGAAAATTTTAAAAAATTTAGTTTTTTTTGAGTAAAAAGAAAACGTCCAAAACTACTCACAATTTTCTTAAATTTGGGGTGTAGTTGACCGCGTGGGTGAAATTAACCGAAAAGTTAAAACGACGAGTTGAGACGAATTGATAGTAATGTTTTTGGACCCATTAGGTTATATTATTTTGTATGGCGTTAGGTTCTAGTAATAGTGCTTAGCAAAATATGTCAAAAGTGTACCAACGAGAAGCTGGCTTAAACAGTACACTCAGGAGACCTTAGAGTCTTAGAGTTATGTTGATCTGAGGTAGTAGAAAGGACTTTAAGTGCTAATATAGCGGCCAAAAAATATTAAAGCATATTTGTGTGGTCCGAAAAAGAAGACGTTGACGAAGTGCCTATATCGGACATTAAAAAAGTTTTTAATTAACCTTAGATAGGCAGAAGGGGCGAACTGTCTTTTAAAAATGACTTGTCTCCATTCAATATTATATAGACATGCATTTTTACTTGACATTTACAGTCTTCAATGAAGTTTTTGCTTTGTTATTTTTTTAGTGTTCAATAGTTATGTCAATTTGTTTTATTATTTACTTGTTTGTAGGGTAAAGTCGCCAAAATCGTACCGTTGCCTTAATCGTACCACTTCAAGTTTTCATATTAGACGATGAATTATACGTCATCTATCGGACGTTGTTGTAGTGTCTAACTAGTGCCAGTTGCATAGTATAATCGTTTTGCACCGGTTGTGTTTCGCTAAGCGGAAAAAGCAAACAGACAGTTTCCTAAATCGTACCACACACGCACATGAATAGTGTTCCAACGTGACACGTCTTAATAAGGACTTTTGTTTGTAGGTACATTTAAAATTATTTTCAAAGGTGTGATAGATTATTTTAATGTTTTTTTTTTTGTAAAATACTTAATATAAACAATAATTTTGTGTAATTTGTTGTCTTTACAACAAACTGTACTCATTTTAATTTAATATATCCCAAAAGAACATTGTGGTACGATTTAGGAACCCACTAGTACGATTTAGGAAACCAGTTTCTTAAATCGTACCATTTGCTATTCCTTACAAAAACAGCTGTTTTTTATAAATTAAATAAAAAATAATATTTTAAAACTTGCAGTTAGGTGTCCAATAGACCGATCTATTGTTTTAAACCAAAAAATATACATTTCATTTATCAGTTTATAAGAAAAAAAATTAAAACCAAAAAGTGGTACGATATAGGCAACCTTACCCTACCTAGTTTGTGTTATATGAAAAAAATAAATGCAAATATTTAACAGTATATTTTTACGACTATTGCGGTGGTCAACTACGCCCCTCACTGTAATGCGAGCTGTTTATCATGCTAATTCAATAATCGGTCAAGTTCACCCCTTTTCGGTGTGAAGTTGACCATACAGATTTTTTTAAATTTTTCACCTCAAAACCTAAAAAACTGCGGTTAATTAATGTAAGTATTAATAATATACTTCAAAGCAGTGGCGTATATAAGGCCACCCCCCCCCCCCCCCCCCCGAAATATAAAGATTTAAGCATATATTCAAAAATACTCAAACCGAATTTTGTTATCGGCCGCCTTAAGACAAAGCCTAAGTTTGTCAGCTAATAATAAACAAATAGTTTTAACAGTTAACAATAAATGTAGTAATTGTAGTCAAAAATTTATTTTAATTAAGAACGGTGTGCCTGAGGAGAAAAACGCAAGTTACCATTTTTATGCAAAATTGACCAGGCTAATCAGAAATAATATCCACATGGAAAAATATCAGTGGCGTACCTCTTTTCTTCTAAAAAATATATAATCGCTTAGTTTTAAAAATTATTCTATTGGCGATAACGCTGAAACGAACGGAGATATCGAGCTGCGGTTTTAATATTTTTTCTAGCAAATTTCATCTACTTTTCGATTATGGTATCATAATTATACCGTATGATTTATTTTTTCGGAGTAAAATCAAAAAATATGTTATTATTGCAAATTGCGCCCTCTAGAACTTTTTTTGAGAGCTATTATTGACAACTAAATACGATTTGTGAAAGTGCATACATTTCTCTTCCAAACAGTCTTTAGTTTGCTTAAATTTGATACGTCGTTTAAAAGTTACAGCGATTTAACTGATTACACTTTCCACAGCTTCCCCCCTTCTTATTAAAGTCGGTACGCCAATGAGCATAAGACCAAAATGATGCATAATTGTCCAAGCTTTTTAATGGTATTTTTAAAGATATACTTAATGTGGAATTTTCGGAGATATGTAAAATTTTAAAATTTACTTTTCAATTACGCCCTCTTGCGGCAAAATGCGGAACTTAAAAATAATTTCCAGCATTTTCTCTTGGGTACTTTTGTCATAAAAAAATTTACCCGGATGCTGTACGATTACTAGTTTCTGAGGTATGGCCGGCGGTCATTCTTAGTTGACCACCCGGTACAACTCGAGTGGAATGTCCATATTGGGCTCGGCGTCACGTGCTCAATTTACTGCCTCGTGCGATATGGACGTCATATCCACTCTTATTGTATAACCTACTATAATTGATTACTATTGGTATGTATCTGATAAAAAATAACTTCTACAAAATTGATGAAATTTTAAAAAATATACCAATTTTTAAGTTTTTGTTTAGTTTCAGGAATTATTTTAGTGCTTTAACAAATTGTTTTTAATCAGTACAGGGTGCTTTGTTAAAAGCGTCTAAAAAACTCAAAAGGTTTTAATTTCAGGAAAAAGTTTTTTAAGTAAACACACACGTATTTTTTTTAATTGAGTTTAAAGAACTTATCAAGTTCGATAGACATCAGTAAACCTTATTTTACTGCTACGCCTAAGTCAATTAGCTACTTCGTCAAATATTTTACTTGGGCTAGTCAAAAATACATCAGTAAAAAATGTTTTTGCCGGAAATTTTCTCAGTGCAGGTTGCCATTGCCTTTTTTCTTTGTCAATCGCTTATTCGTGTGATTCTTGTCCTCGCTATGATACTTATATCTTTTCTACTAAGAATTATATGTTTTAATAAAGTAAATTGCAGTGCAATTGCTTTTAATTCATTAGACAAAATTAAACAAAAATATAGGCAGGTCAATAAACTTCAAATTAGCTTGTAATAAAATCTTAGCACACGTGGGTTATACTTTTGTTTGCTTACTTTAGCATTACCATGCATAAAGAAATATTATTTAATTTTATCAAAAAAAAAACTTATATGCGTTTCTGATAATATTATGCATTAAGTCTTTGTCTATCTGCAATACTTATTATGTCTTAGATATGCTATAGGACAGGAATCGCGAACCAATGGCACGCGTGCCATTGCTGGCACGCGACAAAATAATTTGGACTTTGGACACGGCATTAATTAAGGAATTTATATGATAAATACATACCCTTTATACGCTTACCACGACGACATTTTTAAGCGTAGATTACGAATCTAAACTCCGTTTTTCTCAAAAACTCTCCATTCTTAAAATATACCTTTCTTAAGTGCCATGTTGGAGAGGGTAAGTTTCGGATGAATAATGGTCGCAATTTGATTCTTCTTGATCACTGTTTATTTTATTGTAAATAGTGACATTTACCGTTTTTTTTTAAGCAAAAAAAAACTAATTTTCTGATTTTTTAATTAAATTGTTTACACTAATCAATGTTCTAGCATTAAAAAGGATAGTTGTTATTTGCTTTGGAACTTTCACTGCCCAGGGCGTCTATACGAGAGGGGAAAATGAAGCACTTCCCTCTCCACCCTAGTCCGAAGAATAATTATTATTTTGTGATTTTACATACAAGCCCCTGAAAGTTATTTTTCATTGGTACTTGGCCCCCCTAGCCCTAGCCTGGTATATAATAATTTGTTGGTGTTATAATATGGATATGGAGATCTCAAAAACAGTTACCTAGTTGTTCTTTTATTTAGAAGTCATGGTGAAGAAAACCCAAGCAACTTTTTTTCTCTCTTTTAGAAGTCATATTGGAAGGCGAATATTAGGGAAAGGGTGTAATACGAAAAATTAGTTTGCAATTAGACTAGTAAACCCCAAGCAAGCTTTTAAGCTCCGGGGGGTGGGGGTTTGCCGGGCCACCTCCCCGTAAAAACGCAACTGTTGCCACTTTTTAGTGGCCATAGTTAATAATGAAAACAATCTATCAGTGGCGGCTCGCGGTCCTAAAAAATGGTGAAGAGCTAGGTATAGTGCGGATACTGAAAGAAACATTGACTAATTTATATTTTAATTACGTATGTACTTACATAGCTAGTTTGTGTAAATCAGATCGATTCTTCGGTTGGGGTCTACCGTTTTCTTTTAAAGCATCGGCAATAGTATATTGATTTTGTTAAAAATGTCTTAACATTAACTGACATTTTAAGTGTTCTCCAGAATCCCCGTGTTTACGCATCGATCGAGTAATATTTAAAAAATATATAAATCCGTCCCTATTTCAAACACAATGTTTATTTAAAAAGAATAAACACGACCAACAAAACAATTTTTGTAAGGCGGCACTACTACAGAACCAATTATATTCTGAAAACCAGGAACACTTAAAATTAATCTTATAGGATCTGCCACTTTCTTTTAATTCTTTTTTAAAATCTATGTTTAAGATTCCAGTAGGTCACCCGTGTAACAAAACGTCTCTCTTACCCTCATCTGTACAACGACTGAATGGAGTTTTCAAAAAATTACAAACTGTGTGATTAATTGGGTTCATTTTTAAAATACACCATAAAAATTAAACTTTCCCACAGTAAATCACGTAAAAACGATATCTATAACCGTAAGTTACGCAAAGCCTCAAAATAAATACCCGAACCGATGATAAAACAAGTGTGTATGTGTTCTTCATTATTATAATGCCAATAATGCAAATTATTACATGCTGGCGCGTGCTAACGTCACGTAACCATAGCTACGGGAAATCAAGCCGCTTGAATGTATGTTGCTCTTCTGGCTGCTTTCAGCTCACCGACACGGTCGACTGGGCGGACTGGGCCTTACAAAATGCACGAATGTTTATAATTAGTATTGGCCATCGGAGTTAACTGTATATCACAAATATATAGGCTATAAGAAAAAATAATGAACCATATTCGTTAGGAGAATAATAAAGCTAAAAAATCAGTAACGCCACAATAAATTAATTAAAAACGAACTTTGTCACTTCATCAATCAACAAAATTTGACATGAAGAAAAACACCTGACAAGATAAAAACAAATTATCTTGATAATTTCAAAGCACAGGTAACTTGATTTAAAAAAGGTTAAAGAAGCGATCTTTTAAATATATTCCCAAACATTTTTTTATAATATACTGTAAAAGTAAGTTTAAGTGTGTTAGTAGTGAAAAAAAATTAACTACGGTTTAGACAGCTATACCATTACAACTCGTGCGCATCTTAAATCCCTCGTCGCTCCGCTACTCATGATTTAAATTCGACGCTCGGGCAATTATGATAGCTGTCTAAACTTTGGTTAACAATATACTATATATTTCACAAAAAAAAGCGTTTTATTTAAATTTTATTTTTATTTTTATGGCACCCTAACTGTTAAAAACTGTTTATTTAAAATATAAAATCTTACAGAAATTAAAAGTAGTAATTAAAGTGCACCAAAGTTTAATACCTCCATATTTTTTTGTGACTTTGTCGAATCAAGTGTAGGTTTCATTTAATTAACAGTAAAATATTTTATGAAGTTTCTTTTACCACGAAATTATATGTTTAAAAATTATTATTAAATTGACATTAAAAATTTTTACCTTGAATAAAAAGAATACCCCCGTTCCTTTGCCTTTTCAATGGGACCGTTGGAATGGTGTGGATGAATTCAATTTACTGGACTTTTCTTTCCATTTAGGATTGATTTTAAGGGTGGAAGCCGCGGATCTAATCAACGACGAGCTCTTGGAGATGCAAACAGATCACATGAAAGAGGTCTACAACTTCACCAGACCCTTTAACATCAGGTGCGACTCTGACATGTGGTCAAAAGGGACACCACCGTCATTAGATAGGGGCCTGGTTTGATACACTGATGGATCAAAAACGGCCGACGGAGTAGGCGCAGGTATATTTGGGGAAAGACCCAGAATGGAAATCAGCATTCCCCTGGGAAACTACGCCACAGTATACCAAGCAGAAATACATGCTATACAAGCATGTGTACAGAAAAATATCGAAAAGGGCTATCACGACCAAGAGATATACATTCTGTCCGACAGCCAAGCTGCCCTCAAGGCCCTGAACTCCAGTCGACTCAAATCGAGGATCACACTGGAGTGCCTAAACGACCTGAAAAACCTGGCCGCAAGGAACAACAAGGTATAACTCCTATGGGTTCCTGGCCACTCAGGGATAGCAGGCAACGAAAAGGCCGATGAACTGGCAAGAGCCGGATCATCTCAAAAACTCAGGGGCCCTGAACCCGCCCTTGGCATATCAAAACAGGCAACCAGAACAGCATCAGACAGGTGGGCACAACAACAACACCTGTCCCGATGGAACAGGATACCTGGTCATACCCAAGCGAGGGCCACAATTGGAAAACCCTCCAAAAAGTTATCAACTGGAATGATGCCTTTAACGCGCACCCAGCTAAAACAAGTGGTCGGCCTACTAACAGGCCACTGCTTAAGAAAACACCTACACCGAGTAGGAATTTACAATGGTCCCATTGAATGCAGACTTTGCGGCGATGAGGACGAAACCGCCTCACATATCATATATAACTGCGAAGCGCTGACCCGAGGAAGACTCAGAATCTTCGGAGACATTCAATGTGGGGATAACCTCCCACATGACAAACTTGGTAGGAATTTGCTGGACCTTATAAAGGGAACAAATCTTTTCTAGCAAGATAGAGGAGCACAATAAGCCACTAGGCTGCAGTGCAAGAAGCTTGGGCCGAACGCCCAACCCCCGCCTTAAACCAACCAACCAACCAACCAAGGGTGGAAGCCATACTGGCCAGTTGATCAGTCTTTTATTATACAGGGTGTCCTTGAAATGACTGTACAACGCTTCACCATAAATTCCTTAACCAAAAATAAGGCGATCTAGGCGGCAAACTTACCTACATGCGATGTTGCTTCGTTTTGTCGCTACAGAGAGCTAAAGTTTTCAAATTAATATTGTTTTTTCTGAATAATTTCTAAACGCCTTTATCGATTTCCACTAATTTTGGAACTAAGAATGACCACTATTAATAGCGTGTTTTGACGTATGCGCCATATTTTTTTAATACCAGCAAATTTAAAAATGTTATGTGATTGATAATTAAAAGTTTATCTTTTTGTTACCCCCCGTATAAATGACTTAAATTAGCACTAGCACTAGCTGACTTCAAGTTGAAACTTTTTTGTTGTTCTTTTTTGTAAAAATTTACCCAGACATGCAGTTCCTCTACAAAAAAATTATTTACGATTCAAAACAGGAAAAAGTTTCGAACAATTTATTGTTATAAAAATTAAACTAGTTGGTAGTTATTTAGAATTAAACATTTTTTCGTGTTTTCTTGTTCTGAATAAACAGCAATGATGAATTACAAGGTATGGTAAATAATTTTTTTGTAGAGAAACTGCATGTCTGGATAAATTTTTACAAGAGACAAAAAAGTTTCAACGTGAAGTCAGCTAGTGCCAGAGAAATAATTTAAGTCATTTATACGAGGGGTAACAAAAAGAAGAACTTTTAATTACCAATCACCAGCCCTTTTTAAATTTGCAGGTACTAAAAAAAGATGGCGCATACGTCAGACTCGTCGGTCATTCTTAGTTCCAAAATTAGTGGAAATCGATAAAGGCGTTTAGAAATCATTCCGAAAAAACAATATTAATTAGAAAACTTTAGCGCAAAACGAAAAAATATTGCATATAGGCAAGTTTGTCTATATAGATCGCCCTATTTTTGGTTAATGAATTTGTGGTGAATCGTTGTACAGTCATTTCAAGGACACCCTGTATATTGTTTTTCTGTCCCACTAGTTTCCTGCGTTTCTAATATTTCTAAAATATTTCAATAAATATATATATTTTTTAAAATTTATTCTCTACTTTACAAAAGATAGTGAAAGTATTTGTGTCAATACCCCCAAGATTTCAGGAAGGTAAAAACCCTTACTTTTATTTGTATAGAAATATCGGTACTTACCTTAATTAAATATTAAAACAATTAAACCTTATCAACAACAAATAAATTTAGTTATGATATCTTAAACGATTAGAAGCCACACCCTACAATGTGGATACAGGATAACAATTTATAACAATTTAAGCCTTATAATCATTATTTTTATATTTTTTATCCAGTTGATGCCAGTGGGGGGGGGGGGAGCGACTCAAAAATTTAGACTTTATAAAAAAAGGGCATATCCCTGCTCTAAAAATATTTCTACTCTCAAAAGTGACTCTAAAGAAATTGTGACCCTTTACACGCCCTACAATTTTCAAGTAAAAAAAACACCCTTTTGTAAGGTTTAGAAAGAATAGAAATACAGACATAACGCTTCATAAACACATGGAAAAATTTGTATTTTTACTGATTTTTCAGTGTGCAGTTTTATAGCACCTTAATTTAACATCAAATACATTAACAATCTGTTGAAATGGATTTGGAAATCACCACAAAAATATTAATTTCTAGCTTATCTTCTATGAAGGAACGTCGTAATAGTTTTTTTCCTACGACCACCTATGAAAATGAGAAAAAAAAGCACGGTTAATTAGTCTAGAAAGCGACGTATATCACACGCGTGTTGAAATAGCTATTTATACAATTAGTTGCGAAATGAGTGTCTTTTAGGCACGCGACGTGAATTGTCCTACGAGGCGAAGCCGAGTTGGACAACACGTCAAAGTGACTAAAAGACATTGCTTCGTAACGAGTTGTATACAATATTTTTTCTACTGAGGTTTTATAATAAAAAACTTAATTTTACTAACATTTTATTACCTATGTTTCATTTACACCTTTCATGTCAAAAAAATCGACAGTTGTCAAAAAAAAATTCTATTTTTTTGTCAAAAACTGCGACAAATATAAAAGTAAAAATATGTGATTTAGAGGACTCAGACATTGAAAATGCCGCAAATGACGCAATGGTGTACCTTGTTCCCCAAAAATCAAGAAGTTTGTATGAGGGCACATACGAAAAATTTAAAAAATGGTGTGAAGAAAAAAAGGTAAAAAACTTATCAGAAAAAGTCTTTTTGGCATATTTTTCACTATTATCCGATGCCTATAAGCCATCAACTTTGTGGAGTACTTACTCAATGCTTCGAACGATGGTTTATTTGAATAAAAATGTTGAGATAAAGACATTTACAAACCTAATCGCATTTTTGAAAAGAAAATCTACGGGGTATAAGCCCAAAAAGTCGAAAGTTTTTCTAAAGAACAAATAGAAAGGTTTGTCAAAGAAGCAGACGATAAGAACTATTTATTGGACAAAGTCATACTTATTGTGGGAATCTCTGGAGCATGTCGCAGAAAAGAACTCACATATTTAAATATGAATAATATCGAAATTTCGAAGTCTTTAATTAAAATATCCATTCCAAACACTAAAACAAATATTGCAATTAGCGAAGGCTCTATTGACGGCATCAACTTCTTGAATATTTTCCGAAAATACGCGCAGTTACGTCCAGCACACATAACCCATGAAAGATTTTTTATCGCATACAGAAACTCCAAATGTTCCAGACTTCCAGTGGGTATTAATACCATTGGAGCAACACCAAAGAAAATAGCTGAGTTCTTGGAGCTTCCAAACGCTAAAGAATATACAGGCCACTGCTTTTGAAGATCTTCAGCAACTTTTTTAGTTGACTCTGGAGCGGATATATTGATGCTAAAGCGACATGGAGGTTGGCAGTCAAATACCGTGGCTGAGGGGTATATAGAAGATTCTTTAGAAAATAAAAGAAAAATTTCCGAAAAAATTCTTGGTCAAAAATCTTTGGACGCTAACAACAAACGTGTTAAATGTAATGAATCCGAGTGTTCTACCAGCTCTACTAGTGGCATGGGTTTAATTGATATTGCTGTTGCAGATTCTATTACTATTCAAAGTTCAAATTCCTCATCAATTTTACAAAGAGAAATATCTCAACGATCTGTTTTAGGTTACCCCAGCATTAATTTTAATAATATAAGTAACTGTACTGTTAATATTTATAATAATAAGGTAAAACTATAGTCTGTGTTTATACTTGTTACTTTTAAGCACGTTGTTCCTGGTAACGTGCTTAAAAAATTTTTAAGCACGCTGCGCCTAAAAGGAGGTTATTAAAAAATCAAAATGACAACAAGAGGTTATTATAAAACGTCAGTAGAAAAAAAATATTTCAACACTAGTGTTGATATCAAGGCAAACCATTTAATTTAAACATATGGTGCCAATTTGACAGACAGCTCCTATTTATTAAGGAGAACAAATATTAGAGAGCAGTAATTGTAAAGTTTTTAACTTATTTATCATGTATTTGTAGAGTGATTCGTAATTAGAATGTGAAAATACGCCATCTGAAATTATAAAAAATGTTAATAATATACTCGAAAATCTATTACCAGAAAAAACAAATCGCGCTGAAGAGACTGTCATGTATTTAACAACAAATCCTTATTGTTACCGATAGCGTAGAGAGTAGAGCTCTAGCCTACAGATCGCAAGATCACAGGTTCAAATCAGAAGTATTTGACTTTTTTTTATAAAAACATTAAATAATTTATAGAATTATTTTGAATTGAAATCTTCCTTGTTGGGTGGATTTTTAAATTTATGTTTAATGCATCTTCTCTTGATTAAATTTAAAATTTTTGATTCTGATTAATCTAGAAGTCAATCCAGGATTAATTCTTCCTGTGATATAAAAAATATTAAAAAATTAAAAAGTTATACTGCAAATAAAGGAAAAGCCTATTGACAAACTATAAAACCAGATATTAAGTGGAACATAATCCTAAGTATGCTAATTTCAACACTAGTATTGATATATATTATTTCAATCCTACTGTTAAAATAGTTTTTTCACAAATCAAAGGCTTTTTTAATAATTCTTTGTGTTCGTAGAAAAAATAGTGTATATTACTCGTGTGAAAGTGATTATTCTAAAACTCGGAGAATTTTCGCACTCGGCTAACGCCTCGTGCTAAATATCTCCTCGTTTGAAAAGTATCACTTTCATCACTTATTATATACTATACTATAACAATATTAAAGAGAGTGCCAGTCTTTTGGCTAGGAAATGGAAACTTACTCCAGAATATAGTAGATAATCAAAATCTAGTAAAAAAAACGTATTACAAAATAAAGAAAATCATCGTTGTTTGTCAGTTGTTTTTAATAACAGATCTTTAATCTAAAAGGAAAAATACGTTTTATCGATAGGCAAAAATTCAAGGGTAAACTATTATTTACATTAAGATAAAAACCCAGTCTGTCATCTTGCGTGCCAAGGTTATAAAATTTATTAATACTGATGCATTAAAAAATATAGGGACGTTCGCGATATATGCCAATTAGATCAAATTTTTAATTGCACATAGTGTATAAATACAAAGATAAGAGTTTAAAAAACCATAGAAGATATAAAGTGCGTTTCGTAGACTGCCTATTGGAAATTATAAAGACATTTTTTTATCGATTGTTGTAATTTTCGTTATCATTAGTATAGTTATCTAGTTTTTAATAAAATAGCAAATATATAAATACAAAGATAAATATACTAAATATATCATATTACTTATATAGAAGGTTTAAGATGTATTTCAGATAGTTAAATGTTGGAGAAAAAAATTACTTTGACTACCGTAATATTACAGTAAATTATTGTTTACTAAAATACATATTTTCAATTAGCTAATATACAGGGTGATTCCTAAGTTGATACTTCTGTGTTAGCTGTGTATAGAAGACATTAAAATAAACAACATTTTCAAATACCTTTTTTCAAAAAACTTAAATAAATCATAATATAAATAGGCGAGATACAGAAGTAAAAAATCTAAGTGCGGGCCTGGACATCATCACATATAGTCTGATGTACTTTATGCTGTTTTTTTCTTATTAGTTAGCGGTGTGTTTTTCTGAAGCAAATTAGTTTTAAATTGGTGACGCGTGAAAATGGTAAAATTTGAAAACAATGCACTAGTTAGTAGATATATGAGGTGCTAATTTGTATGGCAAAGTGCTTCGAGATTATACGCAGAACGCTTTCCCTTGCGGGCTTATCCTATACCCAAAAGTTTTCTTAATGTTATTCCACGGGCAAGTTAGGCAGGACGGTATTTGATTCGTGGTGTAATAAATAAATGTAAGTACCTTATTTTTGCGTACCGTATTTAATGCCTTCTATACGCAGCTAAAAAGAAGTATCAACTTATATAATATATAATGTATAATATTTTTATAGAAACTTGTAGGGAATTATACTAATACGCTAATATAAATAATTTAAAACTTATAAAAAAACTTTATGAAATAAGCATAACTGAGCAAAAAAATATATTTTTTATTTATTGAAAACCAAAAAAAATATACATATTAACTATAATCGATAATAATTATTACAAGCCATAGTCATGTAAAGATTATGCATGCAAACACCAATTAAACTATCTTCTGTTTTTTTTTCGGGTAGGGGGGGAACATGCATTAATGTAATATTAAAATTTTAATGGACCTCATAGAGAGAGAGCACTTTAAGATAAAATGTAAACAAATTTTAATCCATCATTCAACATTTATGTATTGAGAAATGTGTGCAGTAAAAAAATTAATAACTTTTTTAAAGATTTCCTATCGGGTGGTGCATCGTGGTTTTAAACATAGGAAATGCCAGGCAAGTTTTAGACTGTTTAAATATTTGCTCCCCTGTTGACTTTAGATCGGATGTTGTAGGGAGTAGGGAGACTTTTTTAGGTTCTCTGTGTGGTAAGTGCACATGCGGAGTTCGAACAATGGACAACAATATCTCAATTTATTTGAATAGTGTTGCGTCTGGTTTTTCATTGAAATTCAATAGGTCATAATGTATCTAAACACTTCGTTTTCAATAAACTATCTTCCTTTTTTTAAATTTCCTGATGAGTTCTTTGCTTCGGCGACTTGTTTTTACAGCAATTTATAATTTGATTTAAATCACAATTAAAATTGAAAAAATCAGTTGATTTAAATCGTCGCAACCCTGGTAAATAGTAAGAAAAATCTAATAAATATCCAGAATGAAATAAAAAGTTTTCTTAAATAAATATGACGTTGAAAAT
The DNA here is from genome assembly GCA_935413205.1 of Polydrusus cervinus. Taxonomy (NCBI): domain Eukaryota; kingdom Metazoa; phylum Arthropoda; class Insecta; order Coleoptera; family Curculionidae; genus Polydrusus; species Polydrusus cervinus. The sequence continues at coordinate 102,333,342 of OW284510.1, read as the reverse complement.
ATTCCACGTGAATTGAAGTCGCACTTGGCCATAATCTAATTTAATTGACAATAAAATAAGAGATTTGAAACCGATTTTTTGTTACTAAAAAAATAAACCAAAAACCATATTGTGTAAATAATGTAAAAATCTCTTTTTAAAACCCGCCAGCAGATACTAAAAATAATATTATAGAATCTAAGCCAAGTGAATGCTGCATCAACTTTGTTCCAAAAACGTTATGTTATGTAAAGGTACTTGAACGCTGAGAAAACAGAGAAGGCGGCGGTACGACGTCACGTGACGTCATATACCTGAATCCCACGTGCAGGAATGTGCATACATTCCCGCTATAACTAGGTCACAAACCAGCTGGCCAGAATGTGGCACTGTTGCCAAGCTTACGATTTGTCGTTGAAATGGATAATTGACTATCTGCACCAATAAGTCCAGTCGACATGATTTTGAGCAATGAAAAACGTTGACATTGTATTTTTTATTCAAATTCAGACTATATTCTTAAAAATATTTCAAAAAATTGAGTTTAAACATAAAATAAGTTATACAAAATATACATGGGATTTTATAGGGAGTTAGAAAATAATATAATATAAAGGGTGATTCCTAAGTTGATACTTCTTTTTTAGTTGTGTATAGAAGGCATTAAAATAAACAACATTTTTAAATACATTTTTTTTTAAACTCAAAAAAAGGTACTTACCTTCATTTATTATACAATGGATCAAATACAGTACTGCCTAACTTAAACATATTTTCGAAGCAGCAGCCGCACTTTGACGACACTCACCGTAAATTAGGACCATATCTACTAGTTCATTGTTTTTAAATTTTAGCATTTTTACGTTTCACCAGTTTAAAATTAACTGGCTTCAGAAAAACACACCGCAGCAAATTGCCAAATAACTGACCACCGACCCATAAATTGCATGACTAATAAGACAACAACGTTGTGAGGACCAGGCCTGCACTTAGATTTTTTACTACCTGAAGACGACTGGAGATTATTACCAGTTAAAACGGTGTGATATAAAGACAATGTAAGTTCAAACTCTTCTATCATTTTCAAGAAACATCATTGTATCCAACTTTCAAACAGACACTGAGTACAACGTATTTTCTTGCATTTTTATTTTATATTTATAAAAATGCATACGCCTATGCTTCAGATACAAATATTTCAGCTTTAGTAATAACACTCGTAAGTATTTTTAGATAGAGCGCAAATATTTTGCTAGCTACACCGAAAAATATATGTTTGGTATGGTATGAATAACATCCAGCCCTGGGGGTAGGTAGGGGTAATGGTTTACAACTGTTACAATCGTATTTATCAGGTATACAGCAAAAAGTGGTGATTAAAGGTAGGGAATCGTCTTTATTACAAGTAACTAGTGGAGATCCAGAAGGTTCCATATTAGGTTCTATGCTCTTTATTATATATTAACGATTTGTTTAATTTTTTGAAACCATATCAGTGGCGGCTCGTCAAAAAAAATTAAACAGGAGAAAAGTTTTTCGACAATATTAAATATTAATGTACCAATAAAGCTACCATTTTAGCCCTCAAAAAATAATTATGTTCGAATTAATATTATTAATATAATCCGAATGTAGCTATGCATAATAGGGCCACGGTTAACTCTGATGGACAACAATTATAAACACTGGTGCATTTTAGCGCGCCGCAGCCGACTGTGTCCGTTAGCTCAAAGCAAGTGAAGACCCAAGGCCCACCATGGCTTTGATATTCACCGTTGCTATGGTTACGTCAGTCACACAAACAGCATGAAACAATTTGAATTATGATGAAGGGCAGTTTAAAAATAGATCAGTCGTATGCATTATTGTCAAAGTATTTAGGTTACTAAAGAAAGCCTGTTCAAGCGCATTATAGAGAGCACTGTAAACCTCTTTTTAAAGATTTAAAAATACTAACACTACTATGCATTTACATTTTGAATCAACTTTTAGAAATCCATACAAAAAAAAATGAATTGCAGAGTAATTTAAATGTTCATGAATATTACACAAGATCGGCTGAGCTTATTAGATCCACCAGATTTAGACTTGAACTGTCAAAAAGAAATTCACTTGATAGTGAATTATATAATATTTTATTTAAGGATATTAAATTATTAAATATTTTAAATTAAAAATAAAGGACTTTTTAGTGAAACAAGCATTTAATACTGTGAATAAATATAAATCATTTTTAAAATTAAATAAGGACTATATTAAAACTGTTTGTATAGGTGTATGTATATATAATATTTTAAATGTTATGTAATATTTCTAACATGTATATTTCGTGTAGCAGTAGTACTACTGATAGTCTAAAATTGTTTGTAATTTACATATATTTGTGTTCAAAATTGACTTGCTACAATTGTAATTTAACAAAACGTAGTCAAATAAACAGTTCTTTCTTTCTTTTTTTCTTTCTTCCTGTAATGCTGAGAATAAAAAAGTTCGAAACCGGTCTACAGGTGGTGACATGCTACCAATAGTAAAGTTTTTACTTCTTGGTAGTACTACGTAGCACTACTTCCCATTACCCTCTCCGCCGCCCACCCTTGTATACCCGCATGAATTTATTACATGAAATCTTCGAAAATTTCTTACACAGCTTAGCTAAATAGTGTAGTATTTTTACATTGTGGTGATAAATTGCCAACAATAAATAGTGTAATTATTTTTAACAGTATACTGCACTTATTAAATTGTATATATGACTATATTTTAACATATAATAACAACACCATTTTTAGATTGGATTTTAGACCAAATTAACTTCTCCTTGGTAAACAAAAATGTTCCCAAGCTTCTTTATTGGTGCAGATTAACATGCCAAGAGGTATATTTTTTTCAGTTACAAAATATTGTAATACTTGGCATCATTGCCTGCTTTCCACTATATAGCAGGAAATGTTACTACTAGCAGCATCTATGGGACAATAGCAAAACTGAATTCTTATTCTAGCAGGATATTGTTGCTGCGAATGTGACAGTTATTTTCTGTGTTAACTTCACCTACAGAAATCTTTCATTTCTAAGTGGTACTATTCGCGTTCTTGTTAAAATAAGAGGAACCTTTATTTTTAAAATGGTAAATTTCTTTTCACAGAAAACTGTTGTTTTCTTATTAGCTGGTTCAATAAAATATTTTAGTTACTCTAAGCTTATTTATTATTATTTCTTTTCATCAAGTGCAGGTAGTACCACCCGGGTCAATTTATGGGTTTTGCATATTGTTATCTATTCACAAACACTGAAAATGGTGTGACAAAGGCGGTATACTTATTTTTTATTAAACATTATTAAAAAAATACAAAAAATATATTATACAGAAATGAAATTATAAAAAATCATAATATATATTCTTCGTCATCTGAGGAACTGTCATCTCCTCTTGGCGTTATAATTAACGGGTCGACGGTCCGGTCGATCAGGTGGTCAAGATCCCATATTGTCTCCTCTTCTTTAATGACATGATGGACTGATTTTCGCAAGTTCTCTGGTGTTACTTCCTTAATGGCTTGATCAAACAGTAGCTTAACGTCTTTCATTTTGAATATCTTGTTACAAATCCTTTCACTTGCGCCCATGTAAGTTCTACAGGATTTAGTTTGCAATGATATGACGGTGTGCGCAGAAGAGTTACACTATATTTTTCAGTTATATCTTCCACGGCATATTTCATAAAACGATGCTTGTGTAAATTTGCTATAGCTAATAGAACCTTCTTTATTAAATAATCTTCTTTTATTTTTTTGGTTGGTTATCATAAATAATTTAATGCACAAAATTTACCTGTGCCTATGGCCGACACCAAAATTGAGCCGAACTAGACGGAATTTCCCATTTTATTACTCTACACCTTTCTGAAATAGATTATAAGCATATGCATATTATTGATTGTTTCCGTGCAGGTGCTTAAAAATATAGGTTGTTAATGTCATAGATCAAGGCGGCAAGGCGGACTTTAACAATATAAATATTTTTTAAAAGACGTAAGCATTTTAAAATGTTAGACAAAATGCGTTACAATGCCCTGATAGACCATGAAATATTTCGCAATAAGTGTAATAACAGAAACCGTATATTATATTAGTGCGAGGGTAACTGCGAACATGAAAAAAAAATCTCAGTGGCGGCTCGTCAGGTGAAGTAGGTGAAGGGGCTTTTCATCTTCTTTATTCGAATTCTGTTCGATTAATAATATTAATTTAATCCGAATGTATAGTTATGCATAATAGGGCCACGGTTAACTTCGATGGACAATAATTATAAACACTCGTGCATTTTGGCGCTTCCTAGCCGGCCGTGTCCGTTAGCTCAAAGCAAGTGAAGACCCATCGCCCAACATGGCTTTGATGTTCACCGTTACTATGGTTACGTGACGTCAGTTACGCAAACAGCATGTAATAATTTTCATTATGATGAAGGGCAATTTAAAAATAGATCAGTCGTATTCACCATTGTTTTAGCATTGGTTCGCCTAACCTTAGAGCGTTTTCACACGGCACCATTTATCGCGCGCGATAAATGGTCGCAATATTGCTTTACACCAAATTATGTGTTCTCTAATATCGCTTGTGTGTAAAAATGGCTCATTAGAAAACACATAATTTGGTGTAAAAGCAATATTGCGACCATTTGTCGCGCGCGATATATGGTGCCGTGTGAAAACGCTCTCAAGGTATTGAGGCTTCGCGAAACTTACGGTTATAGATATCGTTTTTACGTAAAAACTGTGTGATTAAAAAGTTTTGTTTTTATTTTTTAGTTAATTCTGTAGTTTACACGTACCTACTTAGTTGTGTGTTTTAAAAATGAACCCAATTAATGACATAGTTTGTAATTTGTTTGAAACTCCATTAAGTCGTTGGACAGATGAGGATAAGAGAGACGTTTTGTTACACGGGTTTTTAGTCAATGTTTTTTTAACTCCCTCACTCTACCTAGCTCTTCACCATTTCTTAAGACCGAGAGCCGCCACTGAAAAGTGTTGCTTTGGGTACTTTAAAATATTATTTTCAAATTCCTATCCCAGTAACCAGTCGAGGTCAAGGACCGACCAAATAGAATTATCAGGTATCCAATAATTGGATGATAAGGAATCTCTTATAGAGTTTTAATTATTTCTCAGGGAGGTTTAAAAAACACATCAAGTACTTATTAGATAAGAAAAAATTAAGCGTTTAATAATTTATTTTTAATTAAAAAATTTGATTAAATTAAAGGTTGTTGAAATTGGTGTAACCAGAAAGGCCAGAGGGGGCTCCTCTGTTTTTTCCTTTTTAAGGATTTTAAACATATAAAAAGAGTACAAATTCAACTTATTTTAAACTATGTATTTTATTTTCAATCTTCGTAACCTAATCTTTCATCTGTCGTAACTGTATAGTAGGCTGTGACAGACAAATAAATTATAAATACTTGTCAAATGACAAATTAAGTTAATGAAATTGTCTAGTGCAAATTAACTTTTATCTTATTTCTTTGAAGTAAAAACTTTATGTTTTTGGGGAGTTGTGGGATTGTATTTTTTTTAAATAAAATCATGAAACACTATTAAAGACAAGAAAAATTGGATATAATTTGTTGTCGACGTCCAGAGTTAAATTATTTCTAGTTAGCTTTAAAAATAAAAGAAAGTTTATAGATACAAGGTAAATTTGCACTTATTTTTACTGCTGATTGGTTTTTAAGTCCAAAACGTGTTATTAATACTATGTGTGATAGGTCGTCGAATTATTATGAAGAAGGGGAATTTAAAAATAATACAATAAAATTTCCCGATTATTTAAAAAAGCAAAGTTGAACCGATGTCGCAAAAATTCGGTTTTACCCAAATATCTTCGGAAGGATTCGGACTCGGATTCGGAGTTTCAGAATTTAGTAGGGCGCAATTTTTTTCTAATCTAACCGTCTTTGTATCTTATATAATTTACGAGCCTATCACGCCATCTTGTAGAACATAAAAAACGAGGAATTGAAAACCAAAACTAAAAATTTCAATTTTTTTCGGATATCTCCGAAGGTATTCGAAATATTTCTAACTTTCTTTGACTGAATTAATAAGCCTCAAAATATGCAACTCTGCCTCGATTTAACCATCCATCTTCCTCGTATCTCGTACCGTTTTCAAGATCCCCGTTTACGCACACAAATTTGTAGCACCCTGTATATGGGTATACGAAAGTTATTTTCATACAAATAAAAATCCAGGAAAACGTAATGAAAAGCATTAAAATTCTATAGTCTATTTCAGAAAAGGTGTAGAGTAATAAAATGGGAAATTCCGTCTAGTTCGGCTCAATTTTGATGTCGGCCATAGGTGCAGGTAAATTTTGTGCATTAAGTTATTTATGATAACCAACCAAAGAATAAAAAAAGAAGATAATTTGATAAGGAACTATTAGCTATAGCAAATTTATACAAACATCGTTTTATGAAATATGCCGCGGAAGATATAGCTGAAAAACATAGTGTAATTATGCTGCGCACATCGCCATATTTTTGCGAACTAAATCCTATAGAACTTATATGGGCGCAAGTCAAGGATTTGTAGCAGGGCCCGCTCTAGGGGGCGGCAACCTGGGCCCCTGCCCAGGGCGGCAAGTTGGAAGAGCGGCATGAAAAATCCAAAAAAACACCACAAATCCCCGTTTTGCCTACCTACGTTCCTAGGTATATATGAAGTTTTAACCATTCCAATTCCCAGTTAACAAATTTAATTTCCTTTGTTTTGCCGTGCCGTCTTATTTTTAAAACGGTGACAATTTCGACGGATCCCTTTTCTTTTTAGTATTATAATAATATCAAGCAATTCCGCGACAAAGCAAGCCGAACAACACCGGCACCGGTACTTTTTTCGGTCATGGCGGCGTCGCAGCAAAGGACAAGCCGGCGAGCGGCGAGGAATAGACAGACAATTTGCTGTTGTGGTAGGTATAAAACGAAGAAGGGATGAAAAAGGCGGCAATTTCTTGTTTTGCCCAGGGCGGCGTTATTGCTAGAGCGGGCCCTGATTTGTAGCAAGACTCAAAACGACATTCAAAATGAAAGACGTTGAGCTACTGTTTAATCAAGCCATTAAGAAAGTGATACCTAAGAACTGGCGAAAAGCAGTTCATCATATCATTAAAAAAGAGAAGAAAATGTGGGATCTTGACCACCTGATCGATCGGACCGTCGATCCGTTAATTATAACGTCAAGAGGAGATGACAGTTTCTCAGATGACAAAGAATATTATGATTTTTTATAATTTAATTTCTGTTAATGTATTTTGTATTTTTTTATAATGTTTAATCCGAGCCAACTATGGCAGTAGAAATCAAGCGAATAGTCAGACAGGGTTGTGTGGTTTCACCACTCCTCTTCAACCTGTATTCAGAGAAAATTTTCACCAAAGCCCTCGAAAATGAAGAGGGTGGAATACGAGTTAACGGCATTCCACTGGATAATTTGCGCTATGCAGATGATACTTCTCGCCGAAAACATGTCTGACCTTCAAAATATGCAGAATAATGTAATCACAGCTAGTCGAGAATATGGCTTACACTCAACATTAAGAAGACCAAATACATGATTGTCACCAAAACTGAAGTGCCTAATGAGGGTCTGTATGTGGAGGGCGTAGGGCTGGAAAGAGTCTAGAGCTATGACTACTTGGGTACAAGTGTCAACTATTCTGTGGACTATTGTTCAGAAATAAAGATTCGCATTGAGAAGGCCCGTGCATCATTCATGAGGATCAAGAAGCTGCTTTGTGGTCGGGATCTGAGCCTGGGCCTAAGAACTCGGATGCTCAAATGCTATGTATTCTAAGTCCTTCTATATGGTGTAGAGGCTGGGACCCTGAACGTATATTGCGAGCGAAAATTAGTAGCCTTCGAGATGTGGATCTACCGTAGGATGTTGAGAATACCATGGACGAAACATGTGACAAACGCAGAAGTCCTAAGAAGAATGGAGAAGGGCGTAGAGATCTTACATGAGGTGAAAAAAAGAAAACTGCAGTATCTCGGACACAGCTTCCAAAATAAGAATAGCAATGATGATAGCCAACCTCCGACGTGAAGATCGTACATGAAGAAGAAGAAGAATAATGTTTAATAAAACCTTATACTATGTGTATTGTACATAATGCACGTCTTTGTTACACCAATTTCAGTGTTTGTGAATGGATAACAATACGCAAAACCCATAAATTGACCCAAACCCGGGTGGTACTACCTGCACTTGATGAAAATAAAGAATTTTGCAATGAAATCAATGCCAAATTATGAAAGTGGCTTAACTATTCGTTAGGTCACTCTATAGTCACAGTGTATACCAAATGAGCTTTTATTACTCTACACTTTTCTGAATTAGACTATAAATGCGGTTGTTCTCGGACGGAGTGTAAATACAATGTATGGTTGCTCCCAAAATTATGACAGCTCCTAAAATTATAAGAGTTAAAATAATTCGTCTTTAAATTAAATAAAAATATTACTTTATGTTCAAAATATCCAAACAACAAAACGAGAAATTATAAAAGAATACCGATCACAGTCTAAAAGAGAAAGTGTAGCCATTGACGTCATTACGCAGGCGCAGCCTCTCTACTCCGCAAACATTTGCAGATCGAAGAAGATTCGCTAACGGAATCAGAGTAACCAGATTTGTAAATCGAACGTATTATTCCGAGTGAGAACACTTATAGCGTTTTCGATTTACTGCTCTCGGGCACTCTGAGAGTGATCTCTCCGAGATTTGCGTGTTCGGTTATCAAAATCAGGTGATCTCGCTCGGAGTCTTACGTTCGATTTACAAATCTGGTTACTCTAAATCCGTTAGCGAGCGCTCCTTTTCGATCTGCAAATTTATACGGAGTAGAGAGGCTGCGCCTGCGCAATGGCTACACTTTTTCTTTAAGACTGTGAACGATGTTCTTTTGTAAATTCGCGTGTTGTTGTTTGAATATTTTGAACATAGTAATATTTTTGTTTAATTTAAAGAAGAATTGTATTAACTTTATATTACATTTAAAGGTTAAAATTATTTTACCATCTGTCATAATTTTAAGAGCAATCATACATTCTATTTACACTCCGTCCGAGGGCAACCGTATTCAGGGTGACAGCAAATCTCGGGCGAATCTATGACGTTACAGATCGCTCTCGGAGCATTCTCAGAGTGCTAAACCGAAATCGCTATTAATTTCAATAACCGAACACGCAAATCTCGGAGAGAGCACTCTCAGAATACCCGAGAGCAATAAACCAAAACCGCTATTAGTTTACTAAAACTGTCTATTAAGTAACGTATAGAAACGTGTTTTGGATAGCAAATACGATAAAACGGTAAAAATACAAGCTCGACTGATTGTCCCCCATTTCTCTCTACAAACTACGAGTACCGGAGTAGTCTTGTTGTGATGATTCTGTTGTTACTTTGCTCTCTTATCTCATATTCATATTATTAGTGAAATACTATTTACAATTTATATATTTGGTCGGATTTATTAGATTTTTTTTTACTGGCCTTGAAGTAGAATTTCGTCTTCCGGGTGTCTGGGGGTAATAAGACAAACGCGTTGATAGTTATATTATAAATTAGGTTGCCGGTGTCGGTGCAGCAAATTGGAGTAGTTAAGTAGTTTAGTAGTGCAGTCCCACCAGTGAGGATATTGTGTTTATAAATAAAAACAATGGTATGTATTAAAAAAGGTCTCTTTGTGTAATAAAGTTACGTGCCATCGCTTCTCTAAATAGGTCATGGGTCTTGTGTTTTTTAAGAATGTACTGATAATTCCCCACTCCAGTTCTAGACTATATTCGGACTTAGATCTCAGAATCAGAAAGGTCAAGTTTCGATTTTTTTCCGTCTATTTTGGAAGGGTGGTTCTGCAGACGAGGGGATGGATATGAGGTAGTTAAAGTGAAGTAAAATTTATGATGATCAAATTTTTATTTTCAAGCAAAATAATATCGTCGATAATGTATTTATTTTTAACTGGTACCGATAGTAAATAATAACCTAAATAACAACAAACTGTCGATGCGATCGGTACAGGACTGAATTTCGGAAACACTAAACGAGTCGAAATGAATAATAATAATAAAATAAATTAGTAAGAGGTCATTGATTGCACTGCCGTTTTAAAGAATATGTTCTTAGCCTTTACAGAATCATTCACGGTGAGTTGCTTATTAAAGTATCTCGGAAACTAAAAAATATGTGAAAACCAAATATTTCAAAAAGGCGTAGAGTAATAAAAGCGCATTCGGTATGCAACGGGACTACAGAGTAACCCAACGAATATTTATTAAGCCACTTTCATAATTTGGTATTGATGACATTGTAAAATTCTTTATTTTCATCAAGTACAGGTAGTACCATTCGGGTTTTGGTCAATTTATGGGTTTTGCCTATTGTTATCCATTTACAAACACTAGAAATGGTATGACAAAGGCGTGCATTTTGTACATAGTACACTTATTTTTTCTTAAACATTATAAGAAAAACACAAAATACAAAAATACGTTATACAGAAATTAAATTATAAAAAATCATAATACTTATTTTTCGTCATCTGAGGAACTGTCATCTCTTCTTGACGTTATAATTAACGGCTCGACGGTCCAATCGATCAGGTGGTCAAGATCCCACATTTTCTCCTCTTCTTTAATGACATGATGAACTGCTTTTCGCCAGTTCTCTGGTGTCACTTCCTTAATGGCTTGATCAAACAGTAGCTTAACGTCTTTCATTTTGAATGTCGTGTTGTGTTTTGCTACAAATCTTTTCACTTGCGTCCATATAAGTTCTATAGGATTTAGTTTGTAATGACATGGCAGTGTGCGCAGTACAGTTACACTATGTTTTTATATCTTTCATGGCATATTTCATGAAACGATGTTTGTTTATCTAATAGTTCCTGCTTTATCAGATTATCTTCTTTTTTTTTACTTTGGTTAGTAATCATAAATAATTTAATGCACAAAATGTACCTACGCCTATGGCCGACACCGAAAAAAGCGATTACCAGCATTTCAAAGAAAAAAAATGTACTTTCCGAGATTTTTGATTAAGCCATTTACCGTGAATGACCCTCTCTACAATTGTTGTTCATTTAGGTTCATTGCATTAGATAAATTAAATAGGACAAGTTTCTAATTAGTTGATTACACATTAAGCTGCATCTAATTGCCAAAATTTATTAAATTCCAGGGATTTATGTAACAGTTTTCCTATGTTTTAGTCTCTTTTTTTAATAGGCATTCGGCTAATAAGCCAGACACAAAGTAAAGAAAAAGAAGATTATTTTTAACACTGGCAGGGATACATACTTCAAGCCACTATAAATTGTATGTTAAAATTTGTAAAAGTTTTGTCGATGTTTTGAGCATATTTTGATTACTAGCAAGTAGTAGATATCAAAAAAAATTATAGTGATTACTTCCTAAAGAAATCTTTAAAATGGTTTTGTCATTATCGGACCCAAATAGAACTATATATGTTTTAGATTTTTGCAACTAATTCTTTAGAGATAAAAAGGGGACAGGCTACTAAATTTCATTCCATTGGAAGTGTAATTTTGAGGCGAAATATAAAATAAAACATAATGACGGGTACCATTTGACCAGCTTTTCTTAATATTTCTTTATTTTCAGTATATTTTGTCGTCCATCTTTGTATTCCTGGTAATATTTTTGCTGAGAGACAATCGGTACCGATGGATCTATATTTTGTACAAAACGTTACCAAGAGATTTGTTGTAAGTACGATCGGAGTTAGTAGTAGTAGTAATATTATAGAGACTATTAGTAATCAGATTTATTTAGCACATGACTATTTGATACATTTTAACAATATATACCTATATATTTTTGACATTTTAAATTAAATTTTAAAATATCCTTATTTAGAAGGAAAGAAATAAAAACTCAAAGTCTTCCTCCGCTGTTATATTAATAAAAAACTGTGAGTGTGAGAGAAAGAAAAATGAAGAGTAATATGGGTAGAAATGTAATAATTTATTTTGAAATTTTTTTTATTTCTACCCATATTTATTAGTACTCTTTATATCTCTTAACAATTCTCTTTCTCACATCTGGTTGTTAAAGCTTTTATTCTACACTTAAATTATTATAGCACCCAAAGCTACTAACCATATATAAATTTCCCTTTTTACGGTGAGACGTATATTTTAGTGATGATTTTCTCACTATACTCATTGAACCTTTATTTCATCTAATATTATAATCCGTTAAGATAATGTCTATCCTTTTCTTCTTAATTTCATTTGTTCTCCTGAAGATGAATGCTTCTGCATTCGAAACATTTAGAGAATTTATACAGGGTGATTCCTAAGTTGATACTTCTTTTTTAGCTGTGTATAGAAGGCAATAAAATAAACAACTTTTTCAAATACAAAATTGGGACTCCAAGGAGGGGGTGCAGCCCTAACTAACTTTTTTTCAAATTAGATGATACCACTTTTTTGGAAAGCTTATCGAAATAGGAATTTGACCATATATTTTGTGTCACACCATGTTTCAGAAATTTAATAAAACTAATTTAAGAAACAGTTACATTAACAATAACTTTAAAACTATAATGTCACTTTTTTAGCATAGCAATTGTTAAAAATGTGCCCCATAAATTTGTTAGCACAGATCACACCCATAGTAGAAGTCTTCCCTTACTCTTTCCAAAACTTCTGGCGTGATTAAACCTATCTCTGCCCGAATCCTTGCCTTCAACTCTTCCAGATTTCTAGGTCTGGTGACATATATCCTTCTTTTTAAATCGCCTCCTAAATAATAATATAAGGGTGTAATATCCAAAGATTTGGGCAGCCACTCTATAAATCTTCGCAGTCCTATCCACTTATGTGGAAATGTAACATTTAAGAATACTCTTACATTTCTTGCAAAGTAAGAAGGGGTTCCATCCTGCTGGAAATATATCCTTTGTTCTAGATTTCCATAACTAGTGAATATCCCTTCTGGCACTAAAAACAAGAATTCCTGTTAATTAATTATCCTTTTTACTATTTCAGGGCTGCATATAGATTTTTCAAATTAAACTGGGCTATTGCAAAATGGGACAGAAATAAAGACACATTATCCAAAACTTTTAGTCGATTAGCACGAAGGCTTCCGAATAAAGTAGTTTTTTATTATGAGGACCAAAAATGGACCTTTCTAGAGGTGAGTGAAATGGAAATGCTAAATAATGCCAAATAAATATTATATCAAGTAAAACACTCCTTACTAAATCTTTACCTCTTTACAAATCTAAAAAAATTAATTTCCTTTTAAGGCGATCTTTCAAATTTCAAAGTCAATGGTAACATACATGCCTTATTTATACAATAAAAGGATATGCTTATACCACAAGGATATGCCTATACCTCAGACCAAAAAATGTCATGTCATACAATGGCTATTGTTGTGCAAACACATTAAAATCATATTTGCGATACAAGTAACAAATCGAGATTTTCGACTCTCGCCTGCTAGTAAGCGGTACAATGCTTGTCGAAGCCTTTTATCCGTTCGCTTTCCTTTGTGCGGCATTTTTTTTAGGAATATTTTTAATTAATAAGATAATTTTCGGTAAATTTCTTTTAAACTTAAATTTTTATTCTTGAATGAATTTAAATAGAAATAAAATAATTATTTTTAAAATTATAAATACTATATTTTGTCAGAAAGTATAAAGAAGCCACCACCGTCGCGTCGCCAAGTCGTGCGATTGCGATAGTTCTCGCAAAAAAATATTATTAATATTTTTAAAATACATATTTTTTTTTAAATTCATTTGTATTATAAGGCTACAAACGTGTGCAGCAACATGTCAGAATTTTTTTAATAAATAAATCTGTCGATTTTAAAATATATTTTTACAATAAAAGGTTTAGCAGCATCTCAGTTTTGCAAAAAAGTACTTTGTCTTAAATAATACAAAGCCGTGGAAAACAAAAATATTATTTCTGCATTTATTAGACCAAAATATTAAATAAATTGTTTTCCACGGCATACTTGACATAACTTCTTATGGCCTAGATACGTGTCTGGAAATTACATTTATGATATTTTTATTAATTTCCACTATTACCTAAAAAATTATTATTAACTTGTGATACATCGTTAGAAAGAAAATTAAATGAAGAATTTTATTATAATAAAACAGAGATGGGTTGCGATTTGAAAAAATCGAGAAATATCGCGTCGTTTTTTTAAAAAACAGGTTGTAAATAAACGCATACATTTTTTTCAAAGAAGTCAATTTTATATTATAAAACCGGTTGAAATGAACTATTTCAACGTTTCCATCGCCCACTCTTTACCACTTACCTTGTTTTATTAAAGTTATGGATATTTTAGAAAACAAAGGAAAATTGCGGTCTTTTTTAAAACAAATGATAAAGTGTGACAATGACATTAAAAAATCTTTCATAGAATTCAAGCATTGAATTAAAATGGGGGGTTTCCATTTAAAGTTCATTTCCGGTTAAACTGGAAGTTAATTTGATGGTTTGAATTTGCCGAAAAATGTGAAATTACACACTTATTAACTCTAATTTTTAAATCTTTATATTTAAAATTACGGGGACACTTTCTTGTGTCACCCAGTAGTGTTCGGTTACTCACAATCAAAGTCGCCCGATTAGCTTATTGTCCTCTTAATTCTTGCTCATTTTGTAGCTGGAAGAATTTAGTAACCAAATAGCCCATTACTTTAAGTCAAAGGGCTTTAAAAAAGGAGACTCCATAGCACTTTTATTGGAGAATCGGCCAGAATATGTTGGAATATGGCTGGGCTTATCAAAAATTGGTGTTATTACGGCCCTGATAAACACAAATGTAGTTTCTGATCCACTCGTTCATTCAATTACAGTGGCTCATAGTAAAACTTTGATATATGGAACAGATTTCGCAAAAAGTAGGTAGTGTATAGTATCTAATTTTAAAAAAAAATGATTTATTACCCGACATACAGGGTAGGCTGCTACAGTGGCGTAGCTAGACAATATGCTCGGGGGGGGGGGCTCAGTGATCGTGGATAGGATTTTTTTTTTTGATAGAGAGACAGTCAGGACCACATGTATTTCATGATATTGTACACAGTGAAGAAGGCGGAAAAGCGCAGCAGGCGAAAAGTTTTCGGGGCCAGGCCCAAAGCTCGATTACAATTCACTTAACTACAATCAAATTTCGAAACTTAAATTATTACCTCTCCCCCTCTGCATGGTTGGATTACATTTGTTTTTGTACATTTTCTTTACTTTTTTTTTGATATTCCTAGCTGGCTTTTTATTTAAAAAAAAAACATTTTTATATTTGTAAAAAATATTGGTGTCAATCCAAAATTTTACCATAAGACGTATGTATGACTCTAACCAGCGTTTTTCGGGTTTGGTTTTTCTGAATAAAAATAAAATAAATATCGCGCACCACGCCAAAATTGATGAATTTTTCAAAAATTATGTATTTTAGGAGCGTAGATTTAAGAGCAGGTTTTGTTGCAAATGCTTAGGTTTTGAAATACTTCTTCTTAAGTGCTGTTTTGTATATTCATAATAAAGCATTCTCGTTTCTTCCCGCACTATTTTTTTTTATTATAAATATTTTTGTTGATTTAAATGAGCTCTAAAAAATGGAAAACAGAACAGGCAAGTATAAAATAGAAAAATACTATAAAATATTATTCTTTTTACTCGTTTACTTATAAAATTGCATCATAAATCAATAACTTAAACGATATGCGTCCAAAACCTTAATCTCTATATAAAACAGGACTTTTAGCAGGAAAAGTTTAGAAACTAAACGTTTCCTACAAAATCTTTGTAATCTAAGCCAAGAATACATTATTTAAACACATAAATTACGAGTCAGTGTGACACGAAAAATTAGGTTGCAATTAAACTTTTAGACCTCGAGCTCCAAGGGCCCCCCCCCCCCCCCCGCTAAATACGCCACCGGGCTGCTATACGCATAAGAAGGAAATTACATTGCATTTCAAAATCTACTAAACTTAATTTTTTGAAATTGTACACATCCATATCGTTTAGAACGCCACATAGGAACAACGACGTAGTTTCTGTAATGGGCCACTATTCTCATATTTGATAGTTTTCTTAATGAAATTGTTAAGTCGGTGCTATATAATAGGAGTTTAATATCAATAAAACTGTTGCTAGGTCATAACATTAATTTTCTGCAGCTCATTGAAAACGTGCCCAAAATTAGACCATATTTAAATTCGCAAAACAGGCGCGAGTATTTCCTTATTTTCCGCCTTTTCTGATTTGACGCTTTCCATATACATAGTTATGTTTGCCCCCATTGGGATTTCCAAACTCGATGTCAGACTTTTTTAATACTCTGTATAAATTATATTATTATTTTAGCTGTTTCTGAAATATCCGATAAGATAGAAGATCTTTTATTGTTTGAATTTGGGACTAAAGGAGAAATTCTTCATAACTCTACTGACTTAAGTAAAGATATACTAAATCAACCAACAACATTACCAAATGAAGTCAACGAAATTACGCCAAGGGACAAAATGGTCTACATCTATACATCTGGGACTACAGGATTGCCTAAAGCAGCCGTGATTTCAAACACTAGGTAGGTTTTGGTAATAACCGGGCGCAGTTAACAGGCCGTCGATAATCGGATGTTGCCAGCTGGGCATAGGAAACCGGACACAGTCCACAGGGCGAGGCCAATCGGACGCAGCCAACCAAGAGCATCCAACCGGACACAGCAAAATGGGCGCAGCTAAGTGGGCACAACGCACTGGGCGCAGCTAACTGGGCGCAATTAACTGGGCGCAGCCGGCCAGATACAGCTGCTGTGGGCGCCGTTGACAAGACAAAGGCATTCATATTAAAATAATAGAAACATTCCGATTTTTTTTTTAATGCAAAAGTAGTTATTGTGATAGAAGAACTTAAAAATGGAATATTATAGGCCAATAATTATTTTTTAATTTCTGTTTAAAAATGTCATCCCTTAAGTTCATTTTTTAATATAAATATTGTTAGTACTGGGTTCCATTTTTTTCCTGAAAGGACCCTAGCCTCAAGTAAAATAATTTATTTTAATTATTGGTAACATTGTGTACCATTTATACTTTTATTGGTTAGACTTTTTTTATGTTATTCGTTGGCTAAGTTTCTCGAAATCTTCTGGTTTTGGCGCTTACTTTTTAGGTCTCCAAAGAAAATAATCAAATGGGTTAAGATCTAGCCGGTCGGCCACTCAACTGTATCTAACTCTACTCCCTATCTACCTGTTAGGAAAACATTTATTCAGATACTTAATGTAAATCTGAAAGATTATTGTATTATAATTGTTGGAGAACGTAGTTTTAAAATATCTTTTATAATGCCAAATATACTGTCTACAAAATATTATTCTTTTGCGACACTTTTAAAATTAAAATATAAAAATAAATCCTTTGTTATTCAAATTTAACTAAAGTCGGCAATATCAAAAGCACTCTTCTATGTTTAGTCTCTATTGAAAAATATGAATAATTTAAAATGCACTGCTACCAACGGAAAATATCAACGGCTGATTGGGTAATAGTGACATTTTGCAGGCACAAAAATGTTCACGCTAACGCAAAAATTTCACTCTAACCCAAATATTGGTGATATTTTGCAAATCTACAAAATCCCGCTAATTGATTTTCAGGCCGTAAAATCTTCGCACTGGCTAATACCTGAAACCGGATTCTCGATTCGTTGGAAATAATTATAATTGCCGCTGAATATGAAACAGGTTTTTACAAAATTTTTTGTGTGGATTCCGAGAAAATCACATTTAAAATAGCGTTTAGAGGGATTTTGTTGGTTTGCAAGATGTCACCAATGTTAAAAGTAGTTTACACCCTAACCATAATGGGTTCCAAGGTACCTCTCACCAGCTCAGTTCATTGGCTGTGTGGAGAAGGTGCAACGGGGTGGTCAGTCAGAGCTGTTGGTAGTTTAGTGCTCGCTCGTTTATCATGTACAATAGTCAATTCAATTCTTCCGTACTCAAAAAGGAAACTTACGCGGACAACAGTAATTGCTTATTTGTCATGTAGTACAGTTCGATCCTTTATTTATTCCGTACCCGTAAAAAGGGATTTCCGACGCGAATATGTAGTGTGAGCTCGACGCTCATATTTTTCATAATTTACTTGTGTTTCCGCCATTCGCTCCCAGAAAGAGGAGTATTTTTACGGGAAGATTCTATAAAATCCTAAGGATGTGTCGATAGTGCAATTTTGGCTATTCTAACTTCATAATAATGTAATTTGTGATTTACCGAAGAAAATAGATGTTTTTCACAGTACCGTCTTCTGTCTTAATGAACTAAAATATTTGAACCAGCGACAAAACCTATGGACGTGACAGTGTTCTTCCAATGGGCGGAAATCTATAGGCTCCGTACTTTTTAGTCCAGAAGAACCAGATTTTATTTCCATCCAATTCCGCTTATTTCGACACTTGTGCGACTCGGATTTTATTGCCATCCGGCACAATAATATTATATTATTTAGGCACTTTTTATAATAGTAATAAACATAAATAGCAGCAGATATTTATGAATTGGTACTTTAGTTTAAATTTTTTTTTCAGATATATGTATGCGGCAGCCGGGATCAACTATTTATCAGGTTTTTCTGAGAATGACGTCTACTATAATCCACTGCCCTTATACCACAGTGCAGGAGGAATGGTTGCCGTAGGACAAGCGCTGATTTTTGGAATGACTATAGCTTTAAGAAAAAAATTTTCTGCTTCAAATTATTGGACGGACTGTAAAAAGTACCATTGCACGGTAAGAGTCAACGACGAGAAAGCAAAGATATACCTCGCATTTCTCTTTATCAAAACAAACCGACAATTACTAAAATTCGTGCTACCACTTAGTTTCTGACGAGTTCCATGAATGAAATGATATGGAAATAGTAGGAAATTTTTACGAGCGTATAATACGCTGTTGCCAAATGATTAAAAGATTCTCCTATTGAGGGTTTAATTTGGGTTCAAATAGGTACATTCTTTTTTCGCCGGTGAATTCAACCAGTGGTGGAACTGATGACCTTATGATTGACAGCTGGTGGAATGACGTCATCAACCGGTGGTGAATTATTTTACGATCTCTCTCTCGTTGACGTTGCGATAAAAATCACCAGAAATCCACCATGAATAAAAAAAAAGAATATGATTTATGTTCAACCGGTAATACAATAGGCAATTTAAAAACGCGATTCAGCTCAACCGGTGGACTCGCCGGTGAAAAAATAATATACCTAATTAAACACATCGTTGGATTGCTTAAAACATATTCTAACCTCAAACTAGTCAAAATACTAATAACGAGAAACATTTCGAGAAAATTTCTCATAGAATGACAGCTAAGAGAGCTTCTGTGACTGCCACAGACCTAAATCCACGTAGCGAATTAAAAATTTCACCACACAGGCATTGAGCATGATACAACTACGGAAGATATGGACGATATGGTACCATTGCGCCCAAAAAAAAACTGGGACAGAAAAATTGTTGTTGTAAAGTAGCTCCTTGACTATAAGGAACATGTAAAATTTATTGAGGAAAGGTTATCATTGTTGTTATAATTGTTTTCATGGAAGTAAAAAGGTTCAACACCAAAACAACAATACTACATTTTTTAAAATACGAGGAAAAATTAAAATACGCATGTTAGTGTTTTAAAATAAAACAAAATTATGTTCCTATAAATTTTTATTTCAATCATATTTAAACCTTAATATAATAATGTGTTTTTTAATATTTGGTAGTTGCACCGTTAAAACGTCGTGGCATAATTAACACTAGGTTTGTCGTATACTCTTGCGTTATTGCATCCCATGCTTCCATTATCCTTTGGCTTAATTCATCCCGAGTTCTAAGCTGGAAGTTGTGTTTATACGTAAATTTTGTCATCTCACTTCAAACTTTTTCAATTAAGTTGATATCCGGACTTTTCAAAGGCCACGGCAGAACACGAATTTGATTTTCTTCTAAATAATTTTGAACTATGCGGGCTTTATGTATAGGAGCATTATCTTGTTGAAATATAAAATCTTGACCATATACTGCGTCGACAGATGGTATCATAACTTGGTTTACTATGTTGGAATATAATGGTGCATTGAGCCTCCCCTGCACTATTTGGCAAACTTCTGGGCCCCTTGCACTAATACAGCCCCAAACCTTTATAGAAAAGCGTCCATTTTGATTAGTCTTATTTGTATATCTTTCATCGTATCTCGTACCAGAAGGTCTATCTATAAACGCGGATTTCCCCATTATTGCATGATTGAAGGGGTTTTCATTGGAAAATATTACGGTTTCCCATATGTTACCTTGATTTATATATTCATAAGCAAATTCTACTCTTCTCTGTTTATTTGCTTCGGTCAAAAATATTTTATTGGCAGCACAACAACTTTTTATATCCGAACTACGAATTTTTCTACGCACTGTATTAGCCGAGTCAGAAAAATGTGTTTCTTTTGTAGCGCTTTGTTGCTGTTTCGAATTGATGATCTTTTAGAAAATTAATTAATTCTATATCTTGGCCTTCATTCGAAATTTGGGCTACCAGAACCTGCTGTTCATCCCGGTGAAACTTCTTATGAGCGGGATCGAAGCTAAAGTGACGTCAGACCTCCAGACTTTTTCAAGTTAGGACCTACGTTTATCCCCATCAGTTATGTGTCAATATTACACCTACGTAGTTATTTCTACAAAGAGAGCTACGGTAGACGAACTTAGTCTGACTATATTTGTCTCTTTTTACATCGAATGGAGATAACTTGATGCAGACAGAGAT
The DNA here is from genome assembly GCA_935413205.1 of Polydrusus cervinus. NCBI lineage: Eukaryota > Metazoa > Arthropoda > Insecta > Coleoptera > Curculionidae > Polydrusus > Polydrusus cervinus. The sequence goes on along the minus strand of OW284510.1, from coordinate 102,312,474 downwards.
AGGTACTTGACATGAATAGCACGAGCTGTTAAATTATTTTACAACCTAACTTCCCTGTTTTGAGCTTGACCACCAGCACAAATCATTGACATTTATAATGTCAATGTCAATGGCACAAATGGAATTGCCCCTTTTTTTTCTTTATAGCTGAAAATCAGACCAAGCTTTTTTGATATTCTTATATTATTTTTAATTTTCTAATCTTTTTCTTTTTGTTGCAGGTAAGTAAATCGTAATTTGAACGTTTCTTTAGTTATTTTTGGAAAATGTTTTTTGTTTAATTTGTAATAAATTTATTGAGTAGTATTGAGTTCCAGTAAGTGTGGGTATTTTTCTTTAAAAAGGGGTAATTTATTCTACAGAATAAAGACAGTTAATAATCCAACGAGTTATTTAACATAGTCTCTGAATACAACAAAACTCTAACATGAGTTACAGATCTTGTTTTTTTCTAACGAGGTACTGATCTTACCTATATCTTCATCGTAGTTGTCAATAAAATTAATTATGAGCTGATTTCTGAAGTTTTATTTCTAATTGTACAACTTTAATAAATAACATTTTAAAATGATATTTACAGCTTAAAAATCTAATCAGAAAATCCTAATATTTAATTTTTACTCTACTTGAAAAATCAAATAAGAGGATTATTGTGAATAATTTGATTGCCTTAAATATCATTTTAAGGTTTTGTGTGCAAAATTTTTTAAAATTGCCATATTTGAAAGTCCCGCCTAAAGCCGAAAGGTTGTTCAAATTTTTGCACATAAAATTTTAAAATGATATTTACAACCAACAAACTATTCACAATCCTCATTTAATTTTCCAAGTATAGTCAAAATTAAATATTAGGATCCTGATGGTTTTTTAAGCTGTAAATATCATTTTAAAATTTTGGCGGCCAAAATTTTTAAAATGGTTATATTTGAAAGTCCCGCCTATAGTCCAGTGGTTCCCTCCAGACCCGATGGTGGCGCTGTTTTGACGTTTCTTATGTCACATTTTGCTTCGACCAATTAAAACGTTTGTTTGTCTTCTTTCTATGTTTGTCTTCGTTGGTTCATACAATACTTCCATATTCTGCAATTTTGTAACACGGTATTTTTGCTAATGCCTAATTCATCTGCGATGTTTCTTATTTGATGCCCATCTCTCAATCGAGTGTAAATGATAGCTTTTTGCTCAGTGGTTAACGCGGGCATTTTAAAAAATATTTCTTTTAACACGTCACTGTGTCACAAAATTAAATTAAATTGACAACTTCAAAACAAGCTAATAGTCTGAGAGATTAAACTAAATTTTGCTGTCCCAGTTTTTTTTGGGCGCAATGGTTCCTACCGCGCAGGTTTTCGTGACGTTACCTTGGGCCAAAAAACCGCCATATTGCGATATTATATATTATGCGTTGTTTAAGTTCGGTATTATGTTCCGATAAGGCAAAAATGTTATTTTTTAGATGTAGGATGTATTTTCGTATCAAAGAACTAAATACAAAATTACACGATGCAATACTTTCTAGAAAATGAAAACAACAATAACCTAAATTTTTCATGATGACAGTAATCAATCTAAAATGTATGTTTCAATATTTCAGTCACAGTACAAATTCTAATGCTAATATGATTTGAAATAAATTTATTAAAAATTTCATAACGTAAACTACGCTTTGCCGTATATAATTCGGCGCGTTCAATTCAAAAATTCGTCACCATCCACTGGGTACCCTATTGATATCATACCTTTATAGTTGTATCATGGGTATTGAGTTCGATTATTCAAGGTAGAGTTGGTATATTTTGTAATTGTATCCGTATTGAGATTTTTTTGTGTATTTTTTTAGATCTCAAATTATATAGGAGAAATATGCAGATATTTACTTGCCGTTCACAAACCTGGTACTCAAGTGCAACATCCAGTTAAAAAAATTGTTGGTAACGGTCTGCGACCTCAGATATGGGAGAAATTTAGAACTACGTTTAATATCGAATATGTTTGTGAATTCTATGGCTCGACTGAAGGAAATTCCAATTTAAGTAAGTAAATTCTATATACCGGGTGCCCCGCTAAGGTCGGCCAGCGGCTGTATCTCGGAGAGTATTAGTCATAATTTTTCGGAAAAAATAATTTTTATAGGTAAACTGGCAAAAAGAAAATACTGGACATTATTTTTAAAGTTGTACGATTGCCGCTAGAGGGCGTTTTTTAAAAATAGCTAAATTAAAGTACCTACTTGGTTAGGGAGGTCTTGGAATTGACTTAACCAAGATAATAGTAGGCGGTGAAAACTCATAAAAAGAAAATTTTGAAATAATAGAGTCTCCTTTAATTAAAATTATCTTTCAAAAAATTGCATAAAAGATACAGTTTCGTTCCAGAAACATAACAAGAATTCTGACAGGATACATGGCTATCAAGAACCATCTGCACAGAATGCAACTATACAATGGAGACCTTGACAGCAGATTATGCGGACAAGTCAGGGAAACTGTACGGCACATAGTTTGCCATTGCGAGTCACTAGATCGGAAGAGGCAAAAAATACTCAGGCAACCAAAACTGAAACCAGAGGTAATCTTTTCCCTCCCCCCAGTTGACGTACACAAACTAGTGCAAGGAACTAGGATCACGGAGTAGGTGTAACAACTAAACAGGGTGAGCACAATGGGCCAATCCTGGCCCCAGTGCATCCGGCGCACAAATGGACCCGCGAAAAAAAAACAGCAATCGTACAAATTTAAAAATAATTTCCAGTATTTTATTTTTACCGGTTTATCTATAAAAACTTTTTGAAATATACAGTATGTCCGCTAATGCGGTGATAAATTTTTAACAAAAATACGTTTACGTTATTTTCAGTTAACATTGACAACCGAGTTGGGGCAGTAGGATTTGTACCGAGATACGCCAATTTTATATATTCCGTCATTTTGATTCGTTGTGACGAAAATACCGGTGAACCAATAAGAAATAAAGATGGTAAGTTTAAAAAATATGCATTATTTAACATTTAATTCAGGTTGTACAATTACGGCTTAAGCTTAGTTCAGCGTGTCCCAATTTAGCTTTTGCCGTATATCTAAACGTTTACGAGGTGAGCATCGAATTCAGTGGCGTATTTAAGGCGGGGGGGGGGGGGGTACAGGGCTGCAGCCCCCTCTCCCCCCCCCCCCCCCCGAGTCTAGGAACTCGGGTCTAAAAGTCAAAAAAATTTCGTCTCTCGCTTAGATTCTTAATTTAAATTTTTACATAATGTATTCTTCGCTTAGATTACAAAGGTCTTGTGGGAAACGTTTAGTTTTTAAACTTTTCCTTCTAAAAGTCCTGTTTTATACGGAGATTAAGGTTTTGGACGCATATCGTTTTAGTTATTGATTTATGGTGCAATTTTAAAGGAAAAAACGGAAAACGAGTAAAAAGAATAGTAAGTTATAGTATTTTTCTATTATATATTTGTCTGTTCCGCTTTCCCTTTCTGAGAGTTATTTTAAATCAACAAAATATAACCCAATGCAATAAAATACTTTTACAATAAAAACAATTAAGTATTTATATTTACAGAGGAAAATTAAAGTAAAAATTTTAATTGAACCATTTCTTATGAAAGAAGATAATTTATAATAAAAAAAAATAGTGGGGAAAGAAACGAGAATGCTTTATGAATACAAGACGGCACTTAAGAAGGATTATTTCAAAACCTAAGCATTTGCACCAAAAACTGTTCTTAGATCTACGCTCCTAAAATACATGATTTATGAAAAAATCATCAATATTGGCGTGGTAAGCGATATTTACTTTTAATCGTGAAAAACCGATCCCGAAAAGCGCTGGTTAGAGTCATACATACGTCATATTAAAATTTTGGATTGACACCATGCAATATATATATATTTCACAAATATAAAAAATGTTTTTTTTTTAAATAAAGAATAGGGATATAAAAAAAAACATTTACAAAAACAAATTTAATCCAACCATGCAGAGGGGGAGAGGTAATAATTTAATTTTCGATAGTAGTTAGGTGAATTTTAAACGAACTTTTGGGCGTGACCCTGCGGCGCTTTTCCGCCTATTCACTGGGTACAATATCATAAAATACATATAGTCCCGACTGTCCCTCTCTCAGAGCTGTGAGTAACTTAAGTAACTAGATACTTTTTAGTAACTAGTTACTTAAAGTAACTAGATACTTAGTAACTTAGTTCTTTTTTGAATCATGCCAAAAGTAACTGTAACTTCGTTACTTTTGAAAAGTAACTTGTGTCTAGTTACTTTTTAGGAGTAACTTAGTTACTTTTAAAGTAACTAGTTACTTTTTAAGTGTATAGTTACTCCTAAAATGTAACTAGATACAAGTTACTTTTCAAGAGTAACAAATAATGCACACCATCAGATGATGACCAAGGGACGATCGGCGGCCGTTAATCAGATTTTCACGACGGGACGAGCGGCGAGTCGCGAGCGTTAAACAGCAAACTGGTTGGAACGCGAAATTTCTTGGAATTTTATTCTACTTGTTCGTTGTTCGAATTGACACTTCTTAGTTTAGTTTTCTGATGGTAATAGTGGTAGTGTGTACAGGAAAATTAATTATCACTACCTGGTAAATTTATGGTATCTAGTTCAAAAGCATCTTAGTAACTTTTAGAGTTTCGTAGTTACAATTAAAATAACTAGTTAGTCAAAAGTATATTAGTTACTTTTAGTAACTAGTTACAATCAAAGTAACTAGTTACTTTAACTAAGAACTAAGTGACTTTTAGGTAAAAGTAACTATTCCTTATAAGTATCTAGATACATTTGGGCAAAAGTATCGAAAAAGTAACTAGTTACTTTTACTAAGTAACTAAGAACTAAATTACTTTTAGGTAAAAGTAACTATTCCTTATAAGTATCTAGATACATTTGGGCAAAAGTATCGAAAAAGTAACTAGTTACTTTTCTGAAGTAACTTTCACAGCTCTGCCCTCTCTCCAGAAAAAATGTCCTACTTACGCCCACTGAGCCCCCCCCCCCCTCCCCACCAAGCATATTTTCTGGCTACGCCACTGATCGAATTTGTGCCGCAGGCGAAAAAATATTTGGACAATGGGAAAATGTGCTTAATAATTTATAACAAATACGTTCAAAAGAAAGTCCTGTCAAAAGTTAAATACAAAACTGTTCAGCAAAATACATGCTGTGAAAACACATGTAGAAATCAAGAAACAAAAATAAAACTACAAAATAGGGACGTAGCAAATGATTATGATCCTTTAAAACTTATTCTTAAAAGAATATTTTAAACTACCATTTTCCACACTACTATTGCTACGACGAAACAATTTTTATTTTCTTATTTTTTCAGGTTTGTGTAGCAAATGTGCTCCAAACGAACCGGGAATCCTTGTAGGTAAAGTAAATCCCAAAAGAGCCACTGGTCAATTTGCAGGATATGCAGACGAAAAAGCCACCGAAAAGAAAGTTTTAAAAGACGTATTTAGAAAGGGAGATCTGTATTTTAATTCTGGAGATGTGTTAATACAGGATGAGTTCGGATATTATTTTTTCAAAGACAGAACTGGAGATACATTTAGGTAAATAGGATGGAACATTATCGTAGAGATCCGTTGGATATAACTAGGGTTAGAAAACATGTATTAAATAAATTAGAACAAAAATGTTGTGTCCTAGATATAATTATCCCCAGGTTATTCTTATTGGTATCGTAATGAATAACATCAGGTATGCAGACGATACTGTAATCTTCGCTGACAATATGGAGGACCTACAGTTTATGATCGATCGCATAGTACAGTATAGCGAGGAGCACGGACTCTATATAAATATATCTAAAACTAAGATGCGTGTATTCGCGAAAATAAATATAAACGGTAACCTAACAATAAACGAAATTTCTATAGAGCAAGTGAAAATCTTTAAATATTTAGGCACAGTTGTTAACAGCCAATGCGACACTAAGAAGGAAATTAGGTCCCGGATTGAACAGACTAGAAGAGTGTTTGTGGACATGAAACAGTTCTTTATAAGGTCTGAACTCAGCCTAGAGCTCCGAGTGCGCATGATCAGGTGTTACGTGTTTTCCGTGTTGCTGTACGGATGCGAGGGATGGACCCTTGATCCAACTATTGAGAAAAAATTGGAGGCATTTGAGATGTATCTGTATATGCGCATGCTGAAAATATCATGGGTACAAAGAGTAACAAATGAAGCAGTGCCTCTTCGAATGCAAAAACGACTTAAACTCCTAGTTACCATCAAACAAAGAAAAACAAGATTTATCGGACATGTAATGAGGGGAGAAAAGTATGAGCTCCTCAGACTAATAATTGAGGGCAAAATTCAGGGTAGAAGATCAGTTGGAAGGCGACAAAATTCTTGGATGAAGGATTTGAGAAGATGGTTCGGTTGTACTTCCACAGACATATTCAGAGCAGCGGCTTCTAGAATTATGATTGCCAGCTGGATCGCCAGCCTTCGACAGGAGACTGCGAATTAAGAAGAGATTCTTATTGGTTGGTTGGTTAAAGGTGGATGTTGGGGATGTTGGGTGTGTGATCCAGGCTTCTAGTACTGCACCTTCATGGATTATTGTGCACCCTCTGTGTTGTTAAAAAAATATTGCTTTTTATAAGGTTCAGTAGGTTTCTACCCAGTTTGACGTGCTGGAGGTTGATTTCCTCCGAAGTAGTTTCTTACATCAATTATGTTAAAATCAGTTTCAGTTAGCTAGAAAAATATTACTTTTTGCTGAAATCAGCAGTATAAATTTTTAAAATTGACTTTAATTTAAAATTTTCTAAAAATTAAAACACTTTATTTTTAGATGGAAAGGTGAAAATGTTGCAACAAGTGAAGTTGAAGCAGTAATAAGCAATGTATTGGAACTTCATGACACAGTCGTCTATGGTGTGCAGGTAAAAACAAATTTAAAAAATTATGGTTAAATTATAGAAAAGTCGCGCCCTACTAAATTCTGCAACATTGTTTTTTCAAATTTAAATAACTCCGAATCTTTTCAAAAATATTTAGGCATTAAATTTATTGTTATAGTTCAGTTGTTAAACATTGGCTGAGAATCGTGGGAACCTTCCCAGAAGAAAAATCTGCAATATACGAAGTTGCGGTATTTACATTTTCATTGGTTTGGTTGTCTGCTTTAAGGATCCTGTTTGCAACATTGATTTTGTTTGTTATCGAATCCTCAACATAACCTTCAGCAATACTGGAAGATCGCCAGGCCTCCGTGACGCTTTAATGTTGTAATGTCTAGAGTCGATTAAAATCGACAAGGAAAAGTCGACGACACTCTTGTCGAAGCGATCGAAAATTCGTACCACTGTCAATCGCTTTACCGAAATCGTCATCTATTCGGGTGTTTCCGCTCTGTGGATAAAGACTTATAATCCATTCTAAAAACATTCCCTATGTTTCCTAGGTTATGATTAAAGGCCAATAATTTACAGAAAAAAAGAAGAATAAAATAGGTTATATTGTTGTGTTTTCGCGCGTTTATGGTCGTTTTTAAATATTTGGAGAGTTTCAATCGTTTATTATTTTGTGAGTTATTATAGTTTATTATTTAAAATGTTACCAGTAAATATTTTAATGGGCCGCGAGAGGGACTCATTTAATCCTTTTACTGTGGACGACGTGGAATTTAGACGAATATATTACCGACTGACTAAGCCACAGGCACAAATGCTGGTGGATATGCTATTGCCCCACATGAGGAATATTCCGCGAAGAGGTGCAGGCAAGAATATTTGCGGCACTGCAATTTTTCGCTACTGGCAGTTACCAGAACCTCATGGGGCAAAGCATAGATATTTCAGTACAAAGCCAACATTCGATGTCAAACTGCATTAATGAAATTTCTTCCATCATAACAAATAATTTGGGTCAGAGATTTATTTATCACACCAATATTTCTACTTACCGTGTATGAAAGAATGGCAAATAATTTTTAAAAAATTTTGCCGAAAAAAACAACATAAATGTCGAGAATTGAAAATCCTCTTATTTTGTTATTTTTATTATTATTTTTCTCCTAAAGAAATATGGATTAAAAATGTTAAACAAATATTTTAAAGCAGTAGACAGGAAGGTGAAAATTCTGTCGACGATCGCCTGCCCGATTAATACTAGTTAGCTGCATCTTTTCTATCGGTGGGCGTTAACCTTTTAAAATAAGGTGGTTTTCAAGATTAAGAGCACAAAAAACAGGCGTCTCTAGACGTTCTCGCGCAACGCTAACTGAAAGAATTAAAAGCTTTTCTTTACAAATTTTTATGGTAATTAACGTTAAAAGCTTTTAGGTAATAAAATTTTATTACAAAAAGCACTTTAGCAGCATCCGGCACAAGATGGCCGCTTGACCACTGCCCGAAGGTTCTGCGGGAACCCAATAGAATACATTATCGATATTTTTCTGTTCACTCCCACAATGACCAAGAGGGTGGGCCTTGACCACTACTCTAATTGCAAAAATCTATAAAAAAACGCTCCTATTGCTAAAACGTCAGTTCCTGAAGTCCCCAGTTAGTTCTCAGCTCGAAGATCTCGGTTCTCTGACCAGTCCGAAATGGCCATTCGGTCCAGTCTCCAGGGCTAGCCACTATGCCCGAAATTAAGTACGCGAGTCGTGAAAAAGTATCTAAATTCTAATAAAAGTAAAGTTGCTAAATTCTGAAATACTTAACATTCAGAGATACAGTGTTCTCATTATCGAAAACTAGTGCTCAGCGAATACCAGTGAAAATTGTTGTTACTCTAAAGCCCGAACTATGGAAAAGATGCGGACAATTTTAGTTGTACTATGTAAGTTTCCAACTTGTAGAACATTTAGACTCTGTAAGCAAGTGTAAGATAAGGACAGGCGAATATATGCGAAAAGTTCTCCATATTATAAAAGTTAAATATGCTAATGTACGCAGTTCATACTGATGAAGCTATGAAGAGTTGTATTCGTAAAGGGGATTAGGCTATGTATTATTTATCTATGTAGACGCGAGTTAACATAACGGGGCACAAGACTTTTTAGATATGAAAGAACAATAGTGACATTAATTTAACTAAGGCAACGCGCCAGTGAGTAAAGGACAGTACGCAGTACATGTATAGACATTTAAGAAACATGAAAATTTGAACTTAACATTAGAATGGAATTCAATGAACTTCACCGCTTGATTTATATAACTAGTGATTATGATTTAGTAACAATAAACGTATAGATAAATGATCCGTGGGTTATTATTTTCTTCGGCCATATAGCAGATTATTAAGAATAAAATTCTCAGGCAAAATATTAAAACCCTAAAAAATCGAACCCTCACTTCTAATCTGTCGCAGCCACTTCGCTCCCTTTCAATTAAAATCTAAGATAACATTCCAGACCTAGAACACCTGAAACCACGTCTGTGAATATGCTAAAATCTTTATTAACCAGTGGCGGCGCGACATAAACAAACCCCAACAAAACTAATTTTGAGGTTAGATTACTCATCGACAAGCTTTAGCGGGATTCACTTGTCAGTCGCTTTGTGGCGATTCGATTAAATCGATCGATATATTTCCGTAAAACGATTGTCGGTGGTAGCGATTTTGTAGATTAGTGAGCAAAATAGGTAATCAAAACATTTTCCGAATGGGAGGACGTATTTTTTCCGTGGCAATAATCCATTAATCTTGAATACGCCATTTCGTGTTTATTTCTGGACTTGTCTGATAACAAGTTTAGAGTTACTAACGCTGCAATATCCTTTATATCTGGCGGAGTCCCCTGTCCAAGTTCGTCGTCACTTTCCATTTTTTTGTCGTTTTTAGGTTACAATAGCTAAACTCAAAAGGCGAAATTTGTACTGACACACCTTTTGTTATAACGAAATAAAACAGCGATTGTCAGCAACCGCAATGCTAGGCATAGGCTATCTATTAGGTAATTTTAATTATTTTTATTAAGTAAAATCATTTTACTTTTGTATTTTTTCTAATTTCTTTTTAATCCTCGTCCGACAATATGCTATTGTTCCTGCTAGATACTGTAGATACACAATAATATACTATTTCCAGATTAGTACTTTTCCTCAGTATTGAAATAACATTCACCATTTAGACAAAAATTATGTTATAGCTTGTGCTATCTATCATACCTGAGGGCTTGTAGATAATATTATTTTTATTGATTAGTAATTTTTTAAATTATTATTCTTTGAATTTAATCACTTATTTTGTAGTTATATTCACATGGCCCGTTAGCTCAGTTGGTTAGAGCGCCGAACTAAATATCAAACTCGGAGGTCGCAGGTTCAAATCCTGCATGGGCCCATCCAAATTTTTTTCTTAATAAATGTACCGGGTGATTCATTATGGGTGACGAGCGGCCATATCTCGGAAACTACTGGACATAGAAATTCAGGAAAAAAATAACTAAAGTGGCCATGAGAAAATCCTGGAAATAATTTTTAAGTTCCGCATTTGGCCGCAAGAGGACGTAATTAAAAAGTAAATTATAAAAGTTTACATATCTCAGAAAATTCCACATTAAGGTATATTTTTGATAACACCATTAAAGAGCTTGGACAATTATGCATCATTTTGGTCTTATTCTCATTGGCGTGCCGACTTTAATAAGAGGGGGGGAAGCTGTTGAAAGGGTAATCAGATAAATCGCTGTAACTTATAAACGACATATCCGATTTTAGCAAACTACAGACTGTTTGGAAGAGAAATATATGCACTTTCACCAATAGTATTTAGTTGTCCATAATAGTTCTCAAAAAAATTGCTAGAGGGCGCAATTTGCAATAATAACACATTTTTTGATTTTTATAAATCATACGGTGTAATTATGATACCATGGGGGACACCACTGATATTTTTCCATGTGGATATTATTTCGGATTAGCCTGGTCAATTCTGCATAAAAATGGTCTCATGCGTTTTTCTTCTCAAGAACACCATTCTTAATTAAAATAATGAAATTAAATTAGACTGGCGGAAGCTTGCCTATTGAGTGAAGGTGGTCATTTCCAACAATTTTTATAAAACAAAATTTTTCATTATCAATGTTAATAAGAATAATAAATAGTAGAGCTAATTTAATTATTTTAATTTAGAACGGTGTGCCTGAGGAGAAAAACGCAAGAAACTATTTTTATGCAAAATTGACCAGGTTAATCCGAAAAAATATCCACATGGAAAAATATCAGTGGCGTCCCACTTTTTTTCTAAAAAATATATAACCGCTTCTTAATTTAAAGTTTTAAAAATTATTCTATTGGCGATAACGCTGAAACGAACGGAGATATCAAGCTGCGGTTAAAATATTCTTTCTAGCAAATTTCATCTACTTTTCGATTATGGTATCATAATTATACCGTATGATTTATTTTTTCGGAGTAAAATCAAAAAATGTATTATTATTGCAAATTGCGCCCTTTAACATTTTTCTTGAGAACTCTTATGGACAACTAAATACGATTGGTGAAAGTGCATACATTTCTCTTCCAAACAGTCTTTAGTTTGCTAAAATCGGATAAGTCGTTTATAAGTTACAGCGATTTAAATGATTACACTTTCAACAGCTTCCCCCCTCTTATTAAAGTCGGTACGCCAATGAGTTTAAGACCAAAATGATGCACAATTGTCCAAGTTTTTTAATGGTGTTATCAAAGATATACCTTAATGTGGAATTTTCTGAGATATGTAAACTTTTATAATTTACTTTTCAATTATGCCCTTTTGCGGCAAAATGCGGAACTTAAAAATTATTTCCATGATTTTCTCATGGCCACTTTAGTTATAATTTTTTTTTCTCCGAGTTTCTATGCCCAGTAGTTTCCAAAATACGGCCGGTGGCCATCCATAATGGGACACCCGGTACCTACTTGTCTGTTCCGTTTTTCCTTTTTTAGCGCTATTTTTAATCAACAAAAATATAACCCAATGCAATAAAATATTTTTACAACAAAAACAAAAAACAATTAGGTATTTATTTTTAAAGAGAAAAATTAAAGTAAACATTTTTATTAAAACATTTTTTAAAGAAAAAGTGTGATAATTTATAATAAAAAAAATAGTGCGGGAAGAAACGAGATTGCTTTATTATGAATATGCAAAACGGCACTTAAGAAGAAGTATTTCAAAACCTAAGCATTTGCACCAAAAACTGCTTTTAGATCTGCGTTCGTAAAATACATTTCTGAAAAAATCATCAATTTTGGCGGGGGGTGAGCGATATTTACTTTATATTTAATCATGAAAAACCGAGTCTAAAAAACGCTGCTTGGAGTCATACATACGTCCTATGTTAAAATTTTGGATTGACACCAATATTCATATTTTTCACAAATATAAAAATATTTTATTAACAAAGAGCCAGCTAGGGATATCAAAAAAAAAGTAAAAAAAAAACATTTACAAAAACAAATTTAATCGAACCATGCAGAGGGGAAAGGTAATAATTTAATTTTCGAAATTTGGTAGTAGTTAGTTGAATTTTAAACAATCTTTGGGCGTGGTCCCGAATATTTTTCGCCTTCGCCGCTATTCCGCCTTTTTTACTAAGTACAATGTCATAAAATACATGTAGTCCCGACTGTCCCTCTCTCCAGAAAAAAAATGTCCTACTTACGCCCACTGAGCCCCACTAGAGCATATTTTTTGGCTACGACACTGGTACGGGATAAGCTCTTTCAAACAAGACCAAGTTTGCTAAATTTGGTTAAGGCAAACCGGATCAGTATTTCTTTCAAAAGCGACTCTTCTCCTCAGATTATTTTATGAGTTACATAAAAATGTATTAAAGCAAAGCTATACTTACCGTATATTCCAAAAAATAAGGTTAGTTTTTGACATAACTTTATTCAGCATATTATCGATAAAAATCCTATAATCTTCTATCGAAAGCCTTCTAGCGGTAAATTTAGGAATTTAAAAATAATTTCCAGCTATTTTCTCGGTCGATTTTGTGACGATTTTTTCCTACGACACCTACGAAAATGAGAAAACAAGCACGGTTAACTTAGTTTGAAAGCGCCGAATATCATACGCGTGTTGAAAAATAAAAATATTTCAACTCTACAGTTGAAATACAAGTCATCCTATTTAATTTAAACATACTATGGTGCCAATTTGACAGACCAGAAAGCGGTAATTGTAAAGGGTTTAACTTATTTATCATGTATTTGTCAAGTGATTCAGAATTAGAGTATGAAAATACGCCTTCTAAAATTATAAAAAATGTTAATAATATACTGGAAAATCTATTACCAGAAAAAACAAATCGCGCTGAAGAGAGTGTCATGTATTAAACAACAAATCTTTATTGGTACCGATAGCGTAGCCGTAGAGAATAGAGCTCAGAGGTTCAAATCCCATCAGGAGTATTTGACTTTTTTTTATAAAAACATTAAATAATTTATAGAATTAGGTATTTTGAATTAAAATCTACCTTGTTGGGTGAAATTTTTAAATTTATGTTTAATGCATCTTTTCTTGATTGCATTTAAAATGTTTCATTCTGGTTAATCTAGAAGTCAATCCAGGATTAGTTCTTCCTATTATATATATCAAATATGAAAAAATAAAAAAGTTAAACTACAAATAAAGGAAAAGCCTATTGACAAACTATAAAACCAGATTTTAAGTGGAACATACTGTAGCGTTTATAAATTTAACGCCACGTTTGGTAATAATTTTCAGTATATATTTCATTATTCTGGCGCATTCGCCACCACTCATTTTTCTGTACACCAGATGCAGGAGGTCGGGGAGACACGTGGTTCGTTCGATACGTGGAGGCCGTTCTCTCGAGCTCCGGAATCCGGGCTGAGTGGTCACTTTTGGTGATTGAATTCCAATTTTGATATCGTGCAAGTTAACGCACAAATTTGTTAAAAATTAAAATATGCAGAATGTGTAAAACCTGCTAAAAGTTTATTTTCTATTTGCTTTTCGTATAATACGTGGGATAAACCCCTAATTGTTTGGAACGGAGCCATGTGCTGTCGGTGTGTGAATTCCCTCAGATAAGAGGTAAGCTAGTTAAAATTTCCTTCTTAAATTTGGGTATTTGGTTATTTTTTGTGTGATTTACAGGGTCGTACTATAGGGCTCATTTCCACGTAAATTTGCACTCATCTCTTGTTATCGCCTGAAGAGCTGTGTCGAACATCTCACCAAGTCGCTGAACTTTGACCTTCGGTGATCCAGTAGCCTCAGTCCAACACCCCACTGAAGGGCTAATGTGTTTCACCCACCACTACCCGCTGTAGCCGTACCTGAGAATCTACTTGCCCTGGATCTAAGGCCAGTTTATTCCTTTATATTATTTTTACCAATATAACTTCCGGTCAAGTTGAATCATTTATTAACAGTAAGATTATAATATCGCATCAGTTTTTGGAATTTTCATAGAACGTATTAACCATCTTGTAAGCGTGTTTTCTGACTCCCTTTTTATTTTATTCGCCTAAAAGTCGGTATAAATTACAGGTGCTTTATTGTAAATAATGTACATAGCAGGGGGTATCTTTGGCCAAAGAATAGTTATGTATATTATATTGATATAAACGAGGTTTCGGTAAACTTAAGTAAATAAGCCTTGAGGCAATTTTTAATTTACAGGTTCAGAATACAGGCATTCTGTAGTTTTTTTATTTTTAATATGATTGGCATAATATACATATATATCTGCGTGTCAAGAAGAGAATGACAGTTTTCATTAAAATTACTGGAATTTATCTCAGTTTTTTTTATTATTAACTCTAATAACATCCTTTCGCAAAAATTGAGTCTACTTCTCAGTAGAAAGGCTCTATAAACCCTTTTCGTAAAGGAAACTGAGTGGCGCCCTCCAAAAAGCATAAGCGTCGCTTGCAGACGACCATTTGTTCATCCGACGAAGAGCTGCCGTAAGCCGTTAGTGCCTTTTGAGGGTGAATTTAATTTACCCCTAAAAGGTACGCGACAAAGAATAGCGCCCATGCGCGTGGGGCATCGATAGCTTGTGCTTTAAAATTAATTTTCTTTATACTGAGATAAGTTTCAAAATTGAAAAATATTCTTAATTTTCCAATTTTCTTTCAGGTTTTATGTCATTTAAATGCATACCTTTTACATTTTTTGCTTAGGTTTTACTGTCTATATTGCGTAATTTTGATCTTTCTATTTCTGTCTTTCTCTGTCTTAAATTAAGATAAAATACCTATGCACAAATAAAATAAAATAAAATTTTACATTCTAATATAGGATTATATTCATAACGGGTTTCTCGTAAATTTATTTTAAAAAGATATAACCTTTTATATCCTAAAAATAATTTAAAACATAGTTCTCTAAAAATCATTTTTACCTTAAATAAAATAAATGCAAATATAAATTAATCCGCTACGTCGCGACGAGTAAAATCATCATTGTTCAAGTACACCTTTTTTGTGGTATCTGTTTATCAAAAAAAAGGCTACGATTTAGATTTGAATGTTTATTGCTGTATTGAAAACGAGTTTAAAAGAAACATTTTAGGTAGATAATATTTTATATTATTTACATAGGAGCATATTTTTAAATATTAATAAAACAATGCTACGTTGTTAATTATCCAATTAATTAATTAACAATTAATTAGTAATTAAAAATTTTCTATATTTTCAAAAGAAGTTATAATAGAAGGGTTATAATACCCGATTAATTTTTGCTTGCTTTTACGTCGTATAACTTATATTATACAGAATGGGATTATTTTAAATATTATACCGGAAGTCTAAAAAGTTTTTATTGATTTTAATAGAAAATTTCCTCGAGACTTGTAATTATTTTAGTAGTTGGCTTAATTTTTTAAATAACTTGTCGGTCCATTCAAAAGTAAATTTCTCAAGATGGCTTCTTGGGATAGATTTCAAATTAATCATTTATTAGATTTTGAGCTCGACTATGAATTAAACATTAGAAATATTTATACGGAACGTAACGTTGCTGAAAAAAGAAAGATTTTGGTTAGACTTTTGAAAAAAGAAATTAATGTACCTGGGAGTCAAATTTTTATGGATTCATATAATGTCCTAAAAGAGTTTGAAAGCCAAAAAGCTGAAATCAATCGAAGCATTGCTTCTATAGAAAATATTATTTCTGATTTTGAAGGAAACTCTTCGGATAGCACTTACCTTCGCATTAAATCAAGGCTAGCTCATTTATGTGGCCGTGCAAAAAGAATTGTTATTCCTGAAGGCGAAGATGAAGACATCATTAAATTTAAAAATGAGTCTTATGCAACTTGTCTTAAATTAGAGTCAGACTTAGATGAAAAAGTTTCGGATGTAGTACCTGCTTCAAATTTGATTAATCTAAATCAAAATACTCAGCCTGTAGTTAATGTCAATCCTGTAGTTACGTGTACAGCCAATAAACAGCCAATATCTTCTTGGGGAATTAAATTTAATGGGGACACAAAAAGTGTTTTTTATTTTTTGGAAAGAGTTTCTGATTTAGCTCAAGCCCGTAATATTACAGAAGCTGAATTGCTTAATTCAGCTGTTGAGTTTTTCGTAGGCGACGCATTTATTTGGTTTCGTAGTATTAGATCTGTAATTACTGATTGGCCCTCATTAGTTTTCCGTTTAAAGAAAGATTTTTTACCTCCCTATGCTGATGACGATATCTGGGAACAGATTAGACAGAGAAAACAGAAAAGAAATGAATCAATAACTATCTTTATTGCTCACTTAGAAAATTTATTTTTCCGCTTATCTATTCCTCCCGCGGAAGTAACTAAAGTTAAATATCTTCGTAAAAATTTACTACCTGAACATATATCGCAACTTGCATTACATTCCATTGACACTGTCAATGAATTGTCTACCTTATGTAAACGATTGGAAGAAGCTTCCAGGACTACTTCTAAAAAATTACCTTCCTTATTTTATTTATCTGATTGCGATCAACAGAGTGGTTCACGACCGCGTGACACTCGTGATTGTCATTTTAATCGAAAAAATAAATTTTCTCGAGATATCTCCAACCCTTCTAAGACTTTAAAAGAGTCTGAAAGAGATGATAATACCGATAAGAAGGATTTTCAGAATGTACCTAAAGGTAAAGTCATTTGCTTTAATTGTCGTTTACCTAATCATACCTACAACTCCTGTAAGGAGAAAAGAAACATTTTTTGTTACCGCTGTGGCGAACAAAATGTCAAAATAAATTCTTGTAAAAATTGTTCAAAAAACTAATTAGTTCATCAGGCACTGCCCGTGGTCGGTACCTTGATGGAAAATCAACCACGATCCCTTGTTTTGATAAAGCTGATTGGGATAAGTGGCTTAATTTTGTTTCTAAATTTTATAAAACACCTGGTTTAAATAACGAAGTATTGCCTTTGTTTACAAAAAAAGTTAATGATGACAGACCTTATATCTCCGTTCGTCTCTATGATCTAACGATCACCGTTTTATTAGATTCTGGGGCTAACTCTTCCATAGTTGGGTCTCATGGAATAAAAATTTTGAAAAATTTAAAAATTAAAATTCATTCTGTTAATAATAGTAATGTTTGTACTGCTGATGGTACACGGCAGCAAGTTGTTGGCATTGCCGATTTACCTATTTTTATTAATAATAATTGTCAAATTATAAAAGTTTTAATTGTTCCTTCCGTAACTCATTCATTTATTTTTGGGATTGATTTTGCAAGACAGTTTAATTTAGTAATGGACTTTAAAAATAATCGATGGAGTATCCATAATGATCAATTCGAAATAAATACCACCTCAACAATAAATAGAAATTTTTGTATTCCTAAACTTTATACCTTGGATGATTTATCGCCAAGTCAAAAATTGGAAGCCCAAAAAATATTAGATTCGTTTAAGGAAATTGATAGTAAGGATAAGTTGGGAAGAACAAATAAAATTAAACTTACTATAGATACAGGTGATAGCCCACCTTTCAAAAAGAAACCTTACTTACAATCCCCTTATATGCAAGAGATTTTGAATAAAGAGTTGGATTCTATGATTGAATTGGGCGTGGTTGAGGAATCTCAAAGTCCTTGGTGCTCTCCCACACTTTTAGTTAAAAAACCTAATGGTGAATATAGATTTTGTTTTGATGGACGTTTCTTGAATAGTTTGACGAAGCATGATAGTTTTCCTTTACCTCACGTTGATCGTATCCTAAATAATTTGCGTAATGCTAAGTTTATATCTTCTATTGACTTGCGTAAGGCATTTTGGCAAATTCCCTTAGATGACGCTTCTAAAGAAAAAACTGCTTTTTCTATAATTGGTCGAGGACACTTCCAGTTTAACGTTGTTCCTTTCGGGTTGTGCAACGCGGCACAATCGCAGCAAAGATTAGTTGAGTCAATTTTTGGTCCTAAATATGAACCACATATATTTTCCTATCTAGACGACATTTTACTTTGTTCTCCTACTTGGGAACACCATATTGAACTACTAACAATTGCAAAAAATTTACTTAAAGGGGCAGGCCTTACTATTAACCTCGAAAAGTGTCAGTTCTTTAGAACCACGTTAAAATATTTAGGTTTTATTGTTGGAAATAATTCCTTAGCTACTGACCCGTGCAAGGTCGATTGTATGTTAAACTATCCCCGTCCTCGAACTTCGACTGAAGTTAAGCGTTTCATAGGTATGTGTTCGTGGTATCGCAGATTTATTGAGAATTTTTCTTCCCTTGTAAGTCCTTTAAATTCTCTTCTAAAAGGCAAAAAGAAAAAAGAAGTAATTACTTGGGACGAAGAGGCTGAAGCTGCATTTATATCTATTAAACAAAAATTAGTGAGTGCACCTATCCTGGCTCAGCCGGATTTTAGTCAAAGATTTTTTGTTCAATCAGACGCTTCCGATGTTGGAATTGGCGGAATGTTGACACAGTTTATAGATGGAGAAGAGAAAGTAATCGCTTATGCAAGCCGTTCTCTATCTAGGGCAGAAAGGAATTATTCGGTAACCGAACGGGAATGTTTGGCAGTTATTTTCTGCATTGAGAAATTCAGGCCTTGGGTAGAAGGTACTCGTTTTACCGTGATTACCGATCACTTCAGTTTGCTCTGGTTGAATAATCTAAAAACTCCCTCTGGTAAACTTAGTCGTTGGTTGCTTAGATTAAGGCAACACACTTTTGATTTACAACATAGAAAAGGCTCTATGCATATTGTCCCCGATGCGTTAAGTCGTATCCCTTATTGTTTGCCTGATGACTTAGATAATGAAAGTCCATCTACCTCTCAGACTTTACCTATACAAGTATCTTCCTTATCTCTTGATTTAACCACTCTTGACCCGTGGTATGTATCTCTCTGTGATAAAATTCGTAAGAGTCCCGAAAAATACCCGCAGTGGCGTATTGAAGGCGACTCGATACAGAAATTTATTCCCTGTCGAACCTCCTATCCTTTTAATAAACAGGAATGGAAATTCCTAGTTCCCAAATCTCAGCGTACTAAGGTTATTGAAGTTTGTCATAATCCCCCCACCAGTGGACATTTTGGTTTTCGTAAAACCTTGTTCCGAGTACAAGAAATGTATTATTGGCCACGCATGAGATTAGACGTGTTAAAGTTTATTCGTAAATGTTTAATGTGCGGAGCACAGAAGCATTCTAATTTATCTAAAATTGGTGTTATGGGTAAAGAAAAAATAGTTAATTTACCTAATCAGATTATTTCGTTGGATTTTGTTGGTCCGTTCCCGCGCTCGAAAAGAGGTAATAAATGGTTGCTTGTAGCCGCTGATTGGTTTTCTAAATACACCTTTGTTTTTCCTCTTAAGCACTCTAAATCTAATTTTGTTGTAGATCTTCTAGAAAATCAGGTTTTCCTAATTTTTGGAGTCCCTCAGATTCTTATTTGCGATAATGCGCCGAATTTCTCTGGTCAGAACCTTAAAAATCTTTGTGAAAAATATCACGTAAAACAGTGGTTCACTCCCTTTTATTCACCACAGTGTAATTTCGTTGAGAGAAACAATAAAACTGTCACTACAGCTATTCGATGTTATATAGAAAAACACGAAGATTGGGATTTACATATTGCCGAAATTAGACAGGCCATTAATACCGCAGTTCACGAAGTAACTGGATTTCCTCCCTCCTATTTAATGTTTGGCCGACATATTCCTTTGTCTGGTGATTATTATAATAATCCTCCTCAGGACCAATCGTCCGAAATTTTACCTGGTGATAGGAATACCTACGCCGAAAGTTTAGTTGAGTTTCGAAAATTATTCGATGAGATTCGTCAAAAATTGCATGCTGCTTATGAAAGGAATTCCAAATCCTATAATCTCCGGAAACGGGATGTAAGTTTTAGTGTGAATGACAAAGTATGGCGTCCGAATAAAACGTTGTCTAAAGCTGCAGACAAATTCGCTGCGAAACTCAGTCCTAAACATATCTTATCTATTGTCTCTAAAAAGTTATCTCCTTTAGTCTATGAATTAAAGAATCTAGATGGTTCTAAAGCAGGCAAATGGCATGCTAAGGACTTATTACCTTATCGTGGATCCTCCGATGATTCAACAGAGGACGACCAAAGTTCTCTTTCTTCCTAATTTACCTACCTATCTGCGAAATACGCGAGTGGTTTTTGTGTGATAAGGAATTTCCTTATCAAAACTACTTACCTTACCTTACCTTTGGCTTATTTACCTTACCTTTGGGTTATTTATCTTACCTTTGGTTTACTTAACTAACCGTGATTTACTTATGCAAATTAATTTTAGTTATCTTACTCGAGGGTAACTTAAACTAATTACTTTTTCGTTACCTACCTTATTCTTTAAGTCCTTTCCTAGATCTTACCTAGGATTATGCTTTGCTAAGAGCTTCTTAGTATATCTCACCGCTCCTTGGTGTGGTGCCATGTCAAGTTTTAGTAAATGGGACTGACGCACGAGGGCATTGCCGCAACTTTAGTTCTATTGAGTATTCCTGACTTTATTTTAATAATCAGTCCTACCTTTTATAGAGTAGTTTGGTTTTATACCGTGAGGGTGTGTGAAATTAGATCCTTGATTTTTTAAATTCATATCTTTCTCATAATTGATTATAGTCGTTGACTATAGGAAGTCGTTTCCGCCTTCTTATAGGTTGTATATCTGTATATAGTTAGTAGTTTATAAGATTGTGATATTTCTAGTATTTCTTTCCTTTAGATTGATGTCCTACTATCCATTAGTTGTCGCATTTAAGTAGACCTACCGATTTAGTGACCTACCCAATTTGTGACTTACCGATTATGACTCCCTTAGGACGTATGATACGCGATAGTTATCAGGAAAAAATGTTGACAACTCTATCTTTTCATGTTAATATCTTTATGACATGTTTTGTAATGTCGATAGTATGGATAGTCTTAGTTCAAAAAAAAATGTAAAGCTTACCTAGGAGCCTTTCATTTTTTCTTTTTGGAGAGAGGCAATGTAGCGTTTATAAATTTAACGCCACGTTTGGTAATAATTTTCAGTATATATTTCATTATTCTGGCGCATTCGCCACCACTCATTTTTCTGTACACCAGATGCAGGAGGTCGGGGAGACACGTGGTTCGTTCGATACGTGGAGGCCGTTCTCTCGAGCTCCGGAATCCGGGCTGAGTGGTCACTTTTGGTGATTGAATTCCAATTTTGATATCGTGCAAGTTAACGCACAAATTTGTTAAAAATTAAAATATGCAGAATGTGTAAAACCTGCTAAAAGTTTATTTTCTATTTGCTTTTCGTATAATACGTGGGATAAACCCCTAATTGTTTGGAACGGAGCCATGTGCTGTCGGTGTGTGAATTCCCTCAGATAAGAGGTAAGCTAGTTAAAATTTCCTTCTTAAATTTGGGTATTTGGTTATTTTTTGTGTGATTTACAGGGTCGTACTATAGGGCTCATTTCCACGTAAATTTGCACTCATCTCTTGTTATCGCCTGAAGAGCTGTGTCGAACATCTCACCAAGTCGCTGAACTTTGACCTTCGGTGATCCAGTAGCCTCAGTCCAACACCCCACTGAAGGGCTAATGTGTTTCACCCACCACTACCCGCTGTAGCCGTACCTGAGAATCTACTTGCCCTGGATCTAAGGCCAGTTTATTCCTTTATATTATTTTTACCAATATAACTTCCGGTCAAGTTGAATCATTTATTAACAGTAAGATTATAATATCGCATCAGTTTTTGGAATTTTCATAGAACGTATTAACCATCTTGTAAGCGTGTTTTCTGACTCCCTTTTTATTTTATTCGCCTAAAAGTCGGTATAAATTACAGGTGCTTTATTGTAAATAATGTACATAGCAGGGGGTATCTTTGGCCAAAGAATAGTTATGTATATTATATTGATATAAACGAGGTTTCGGTAAACTTAAGTAAATAAGCCTTGAGGCAATTTTTAATTTACAGGTTCAGAATACAGGCATTCTGTAGTTTTTTTATTTTTAATATGATTGGCATAATATACATATATATCTGCGTGTCAAGAAGAGAATGACAGTTTTCATTAAAATTACTGGAATTTATCTCAGTTTTTTTTATTATTAACTCTAATAACATCCTTTCGCAAAAATTGAGTCTACTTCTCAGTAGAAAGGCTCTATAAACCCTTTTCGTAAAGGAAACTGAGTGGCGCCCTCCAAAAAGCATAAGCGTCGCTTGCAGACGACCATTTGTTCATCCGACGAAGAGCTGCCGTAAGCCGTTAGTGCCTTTTGAGGGTGAATTTAATTTACCCCTAAAAGGTACGCGACAATACTTCTAAGTATGCTTATTTCAACACTAGTGTTAATATTTTTTTTTCAACACTATTGTTGAAATATTTTTTTCTCAAATCAAAGGTTTTGTTGTTAATAATTCTTTGTGGTCGTAAGAAAAATAGTGTACATTACTCGTGTAAAAATGATTATTCTAAAACTCGGAGAGCACTCGGCTGCCGCCTCGTGCTGAATAACTCCTAGTTTGAAAAGTATCACTTTCATCACTTATTATGTAATATACTATTTTAAATTCAAAACATTGTAATAAATGGTTCCTGAGATATAACCGGCGTCCATTCTTATTGGGCCAATACATACAAAAAATACTTAAATGTAAAAAAATTTACAGATTCCAGGGACAGAAGGTCGAGCAGGAATGGCAGCTATCGTAGATCCAGACAACTCCTTAAACCTAAAACAGTTGGCCACTGGACTAAAATCCAAACTTCCGGCATATTCCATACCGATATTCCTGAGAATCATGGACGCGATACCATTAACTGGAACGTTTAAAATGAAGAAAGTGGATTTACAGAAAGATGGCTTTGATTTTGATAAGATTAAAGATCATCGATTGTTTTTCTATGACTTTAAAAATTCGGAATATGTTCCTTTAACAAAGAATACCTACGATGATATTATTAATGGTAGATTGAAACTGTGATTTTTTAATTGTTTTTTAGTTTGTTTGGTTTTTTAAATTTGTTATTGTTGTTTAATACTCTAATTAATTATAAGTTTCAAAATAATATCTATTATTAAACGCAAGAAATGTTAGTAATTCAATTTGTTTTTAATATACCGAATATTATATAAAGATGATGATAAAGGCAGAAAAATCATCATGGGTATATCGGCGACTATAAGAGAGGCAGCATCGCTCGCAATGTGAGCTTTCTTCTTTAACTTTTCGAAATATTCGAAAAAAGCTAAAATTTTAAGTTTTTGTTTTTTTAATTTTTTTTGACTTATTTTGCCTGCTACAGAAGAACAAATAAAATAATGTTAAAGTAACTTTTTTAGCTTTATACTACAGTGTTTTTAGAATTGCGTTACAACGTTTCGTTTTTGTGAAACTGCTATCAACTTTAATTTTTTAAATACGGACTTGCTTTTTTTATTTATTTTTTTATAATAGACAGGTACATTCGAGATGGGGCACTCACGAAGAAACCCCTACATGTACACCAAAACGCATACCAACCAGGGAAATCTTGCGAGACAGCTTTGCACAACCTGATAACAAGGGTCGAAACATCGCTGTATCGCAAGGAAATCGCCCTAGGAGCTTTCATCGACATACAGGGGGCTTTTGACAACGCCTCTTGCCTATCGATGATGTCGGCTGCAGAAAGGCATGGAATCGACGACACCACTCGTAGGTGGATACACAACATGCTACAATATCGGCAAGTCAATACCTGCTTACATGGTGATTCTGTAACAGCCAAAGTAATGCAAGGATGTCCTCAAGGAGGGGTACTGTCGCCCCTTCTATGGAATTTAGTGGTAGATGAGTTACTGACATGTCTCAATGCAGAGGGATTCTACGCCCAAGGCTATGCAGATGATGTAGTAATACTCGTCATAGGAACGCACGCCAATATACTTACAGAGCTCATGCAAAGAGCGCTGAGAATAGTGCAGCGCTGGTGTGAGAAAGTAAAGCTCAAAGTCAACGCAGCAAAAACCGCAATCCTGCCTTTCACCAAAAGAAGACAAACAGGGAACTACGACAACCTAAACATCTTCGGTGAGCAGGTTAAAACAGTCAGTGAGGTGAAATACTTAGGGCTAATCCTGGATGCTAAACTGACCTGGAACCAACAAATAATTAAAAACCTAAACAAAGCGAAAATGTGCCTTATGAGATGCAGAAGCTTGTTTGGTAAAACCTGGGGACTCAGACCGCAAATGGTGTTGTGGTTATATGTCACAGTCATCAGACCCATAGCGACATATGGATCTGTAATATGGTGGACGAAAACACAGCAAACTACGACAGTCACCAAGCTAAACAGCCTGCAGAGACTGGCTTGCCTGTGCATCAGTGGTGCAATGAAAAGCACCCCCACCGCAGCGATGGAAGTAATACTAGGACTGCTACCCCTAGACATTCACATCAGAAAGGAGGCCAGCTGTAGCGCCTCCAGGATGAAAATAAATGGGGAATGGAAACAACAACCCATAAGAATAGGGCACACAAGAGCCGCGGATCTAATCAACGACGAGCTCTTGGAGATGCAAACAGATCACATGAAAGAGGTCTACAACTTCACCAGACCCAGAATGGAAATCAGCATTCCCCTGGGAAACTACGCCACAGTATACCAAGCAGAAATACGTGCTATACAAGCATGTGTACAGAAAAATATCAAAAAGGGCTACCACGACCAAGAGATATACATTCTGTCCGACAGCCAAGCTGCCCTCAAGGCCCTGAACTCCAGTCGACTCAAATCGAGGATCACACTGGAGTGCCTAAACGACCTGCAAAACCTGGCCGCAAGGAACAACAAGGTAGAACTCCTATGGGTTCCTGGCCACTCAGGGATAGCAGGCAACGAAAAGGCCGATGAACTGGCAAGAGCCGGATCATCTCAAAAACTCAGGGGCCCTGAACCCGCCCTTGGCATATCAAAACAGGCAACCAGAACAGCATCAGACAGGTGGGCACAACAACAACACCTGTCCCGATGGAACAGGATACCTGGTCATACCCAAGCGAGGGCCACAATTGGAAAACCCTCCAAAAAGTTATCAACTGGAATGATGCCTTTAACGCGCATCCAGCTAAAACAAGTGGTCGGCCTACTAACAGGCCACTGCTTAAGAAAACACCTACACCGAGTAGGAATTTACAATGGTCCCATTGAATGCAGGCTTTGCGGCGATGAGGACGAAACCGCCTCACATATCATATATATAACTGCGAAGCACTGACCCGAGGAAGACTCAGAATCTTCGGAAACATTCAATGTGGGGATAACCTCCCACATGACAAACTTGGTAGGAATTTGCTGGACCTTATAAAAGGAACAAATATTTTCTAGCAAGATAGGGGAGCACAATAAGCCACTAGGCTGCAGTGCAAGAAGCTTGGGCCGAACGCCCAACCCCCGCCTTAAACCAACCAACCAACCAACCAACTTTTTTAGCTTTATACTACAGTGTTTTTAGAATTGCGTTACAACGTTTCGTTTTTGTGAAACTGCTATCAACTTTAATTTGTTAAATACGGACTTGCTTTTTTTATTTATTTTTTTTAAAATCTCTTTAAGCCCTAATTTTAACTATGTATTACACCTAATAATTCTTAGACGTTTTGATGTTACCTTTACATCATCAGGAATTTGATAATTATTTTTAAATAAATACGGCCCTGAAATTTATTTAGGGTATATTTGCACACAGCTGGGTGTGAGTACTATATTATGTAGGAACCAAATTAAAAGAGAAAAGACAAGCAACAAGAACAAAAGGTAAAACACTTCTTTATGTTAGGCCTTCAAACAAGGTCTTCTTCTTGAATGCAATTTTGAGTAAGCCTCCGCAAATTGAACATAACCACAACTCAAACTCACCTGCATTTTTTTTTATGTTTAATAAAAATAAGTGTACCTAATACTATGTACTTAATGCACGCCTTTGTCACACTATTTTCAGTGCTTGTGAATGGATAACAATAGGCAAAACCCGTAAATTGACCCAAACCCGGGTGGTACTACCTGCACTTGATGAAAATAAAGAATTTTGTAATAAAATCAATGCCAAATTATGAAAATGGCTTAAATATTCGTTGGGTCACTTGCATGCCTAATGAGCTTTTATTATTCTACATCTTTCTAAAATTGACTATAGTTAATTTTACTAATAGTTGTACCGTCTGTTGACACAATTAAGCTAAACAATCAAGTATAAAATGTCAATCACAGCCACCTTTGGTTTGTTTAACTTTATTTTATGCTTTGTTATAATTTATATTAAATCCTGAATTTGAGTTTTTTGTCAGTGTTGCTAGAATTTAGCTTTTTATTCATTAATTTTTTTATTTAAAATTTTTGTTTGTTTTCTAATTAAGTATCTATTATCTGCTTTAGATATATTATTATTACAAACTACAATTAAGATGTAATTTTTAATTAATAGTTTTATAGCCAATTGAACTGTTTCTGCCTTTACTTGGTGGAATTTCATGATTTATTTCAATCGGAAAGTAAACAAACTTTTTACTAGAATTTCACTATATTTGAAACTTTAACAAATTTTAATACATTCGGCATAAAGCATACATTGTTGATAAAGCTACCGTATAGCGAAAGTAGTCGAATGTATTAAAATTTGTAAAAGTTTCAAATATAATGGAATTATAGTAAAAAGTTTACTTTCTCATTGAAATGAAAAAAGTACTAAAGCCAATTAGACGGGCGAAAGCTTGCCTATTAAGTAGTGAAGGTGGTAATTTCCAACAATTTTTATAAAACAAAATTTTTTATTATCAATGTTAATAATAATAAATAGTAGAGCTAATTTAATTTAATTATTTTAATTAAGAACGGTGTGCCTGAGGAGAAAAACGCAAGAGACCATTTTTATGCAGAATTGACCAGGCTAATTCGAAATAATATCCACATGAAAAAATATCAGTGGCGTCCCACTTTATTTCTAAAAAATAATATACCGCTTCATTTAAAGTTTTAAAAATTATTCTATTGGCGATAACGCTGAAATGAACGGAGATATCGAGCTGTGGTTTTAATATTTTTCCTAGCAAATTTCATCAACTTTTCGATTATGGTATCATAATTACACCGTATGATTTATTTTTTCGGGGTAAAATCAAAAAATGTGTTATTATTACAAATTGCGCCCTCTAGCAATTTTTTTAGGACTATTATGGACAACTAAATACGATTGGTGAAAGTGCATACATTTCTCTTCCAAGCAGTATTTAGTTTGCTAAAATCGGATAAGTCGTTTATAAGTTACAGCGATTTAAATAATTACACACC
The DNA here is from genome assembly GCA_935413205.1 of Polydrusus cervinus. Classification (NCBI taxonomy): domain Eukaryota; kingdom Metazoa; phylum Arthropoda; class Insecta; order Coleoptera; family Curculionidae; genus Polydrusus; species Polydrusus cervinus. The sequence goes on along the minus strand of OW284510.1, from coordinate 102,284,708 downwards.
AAAATTATGCATAATTGTCCAAGCTTTTTAATGGTGTTACCAAAGATATACCTTAATGTGGAATTTTCGGAGATATGTAAAATTTTAAAATTTACTTGTCAATTACGCCCTCTTGCGGCAAAATGCGGAACTTAAAAATTATTTCCAGGATTTTTTCATGGCCACTTTAGTTATAATTTTTTTTCCGAGTTTTCCGAGTTTCTATGCCCAGTAGATAAATAGATGAATACGTCATAAAAATGTTACAAAAATACATATCATAAATTCTACAAACAACAAAAAATTGTAAAATACACTTAAATTTATACCAGGTACCTAATCACAAATTTTGTTTTTTATAATCAAGATATTCCTGAATTGTATAAGGTTCAATATTATTAATAGAAACAAATAATTCTTTTTTGAAATTATTTAAATTATTTATGCCCTTTATATGCTGTGGCAAAATATTAAAAAAAGTGATGGCAGCATAGTGACTGCTGTGCTCCGTCAATGTTAAAGAGTGTTTTGGAAAATTATAATCAAAAAGTCTACCTCTCGTATCATGTGTGCGTTCTTTTTTTAAATGAGTGAATTTACCTTGATTCTTTCTGAAAAACAAAATGCATTCATAAATATAAATACCAGGAGTTGTTAACAATTTTTGCGTTTTAAATACTCCACGACAACTCTGAATATAACTTATGTTTAGTAGAATTTTTAAAGTTTTCTTATGATAGATAAAGACTTTTCCCAAACCCGATGTGTGGCCCCAGAATATTATACCGAAACGGATTAAGGATAAAAAGTTGCTATGATATATCATACGAGAAATACTAGAGTTTAGATATCTAGACACTATTCTCAGCATATAACAAGATGTGGCAAGGTTTCTACAAAGGGCGTCTGTATGGGTATTCCATTAAAGATTTGCATCGATGTGCATATCCAAAAATTTGCAATTCTCAACAATATCAACATTGGAACTATCTATAGTACCTAATAGAATTAGGAGTATCTTTCTTATTTCTAGATGTCTTAAAAATTAAGCATTGGGTTTTTTCTGTATTGAGAATAAGGCCATTGTCGTGGAACCATTTTTTTACTATCAAGAATAAGAATAAAATTGTTCTTTCGAGATACTTAATAAATCAATGATATTTTTCTTTCTAATTAGTAGATTGGTGTCGTCGGCATAATTTACGATGGATACAAGTGGGCTTAATAAATTTGTAGGTAGGTCATTTAGATAAATAATAAACAGAAGTGGCCCTAGAATGCTTCCTTGTGGTACACCAAGGTTAATTGTGAACTTATCAGAGACGAACTGTAGACCATGCTTTTTTTTATGATAAAACACACGCACTGTAGGAAAAATCCTTTAAGGCGCTCTGGGAGCGGTGCGAGTGCGAAAAAAGCGATTAACGTTGGTCTTGAAACGTTGAAGATTGTATTCATCGGGAAACACGACCTCAGGAAGATCATTCCACAAAGATGACGTTCTCCAGATGAAAGAATTCTTGAACAATGAAGTTCGAGGAGTACTAAGCTGAACAACATATGGATGAGCGGCAGCGGTTCGCCGTGTATTTCTGTTTTGCATTGCTCTAGGTGGAATCAAGTGGGCAATGTCAGTCGAACACCTGCCATGGAAATATCTGTAAAAGAGAGCCAAATCACCAACCTGTCTTCGATGCTCCAGGCTATCGAGGGTCTTGGTCAGCTCGGGGTCGCCGATCAGACGAACGGCTCTTCTTTGAATGGAATCCAGTAGCCGAAGGGTGTGCTTGGGTGCCGAGCTCCAGACAACAACTTTTTGGGTTCTATCTTCTAGGTAGGATTTTATCCACGACAATGCCAAACCTCTCACTTCATATTTATATAGCTTATCCAGTAGTTTCCGAGATACGGCCAGTGGCCATCCATAATGGGACGCCCGGTATAATGACATCTGACCCCAAAAATGTTGTTTTCGCGATTACTATATACACTACTTTTCCTGAGTATTAAAATAACATTCACCATTTAGACAGAAATTATGTTATACACCTTTGTACTTGTAGATAATATTATTTTTATTGATGAGTAATTTTTTAGTTATGAATTAAATCACCTATTTTGTAGTTGTATTCGCATGGCCCGTTAGCTCAGTTGGTTAGAGCGCCGAACTCAATTGCAAACACGGAGGTCGCAGGTTCAAATCCTGCATGGGCCCATAATATTTTTTTTCCTAATGAATGTAATGTGGGTATAGTATTTTTTAGAATTACAGTAACGGGTTTTTCTTTCCTAGGTGTGTTGTTTTTATCTTATACATACTACTACATACATAATATAACATAATATAATATACAGCGATCGCAAAAAGTTTGAGAAACTTTTTATTTTTTTGAATATCTTAAAATGTATAACTTGTCACTTGTGACATGCGTTACACTTGTTATATGCGTTGTAAAATGCCAATTCAAAACTTTTAACTGGCGAACGTGTCATTTTTTTAGAGATACGAAAAAGTTATAAAAAAATATTTTTTACAATCATATTTTGAGTATGAATCCAAATTTTCGTTTAAAATTTTTATTTGCTATTTGGGCGTAAGTAGGTTATTTTTTTTGGGAGGGGGACAGTCGGGACTACATGTATTTCATGATAAGTACTGCACCTATGAAGAAGGTGTCAATCTAAAATTTTAACATAAGACGTACGTATGACTCTAACAAGCGTTTTTCGGGCTCGGTTTTTCATGATTAAAAATGAAGTAAATATCGCTCACCACGCCAAAATTGATGATTTTTTCAGAAATCCTGTATTTTAAGAGCGTAGATCTAAGAGCAGTATTTGGTGCAAATGCTTATAGGTTTTGAAATACTCCTCCCTACGTGCCGTTTCGTATATTCAAAATAAAGCATTCTTGTTTCTTCACGCACTATTTTTTTTATTATAAATTATTATCAGACTTCTTCCATAAAAAATGTTTTAATTAAAATTGTATCTTTAATTTTTTTTAAATAAATAGGTACCTATCTAATTGTTTCTGTTTTTGTTGTAAAAATATTTTATTGCATCGTGTTATATTTTTACCGATTTAAAAAAACGGAACAGACAAGTATATAATAGAAAAATACTTTAAAATAAACTCCGTTTTACTCGTTTTTCTTTAAAATTGCATCATATAAATCAACAACTAAAACGATATGCGTCTGAAACCTTAATCTCTATATAAAACAAAACTTTTAGAAGAAAAGTTTAATAACTAAACGTTTCGTACAAGACCTTTGTAATCTAAGCCAAGAATACATTATTTAAAGTAAGAGTCCAAGCGTTAGACGAAAAATTAGGTTGCAATTAGACTTTTAGACCCGTGCTCCAAGGCTCGGGGGGGGGGGGGCACAGCCCCCTCGTAAATACGCCACTGTAATATAATTTTAATATTTAAGTAACTCACTGTAGAAATATTAAGCTTTTTTACAAGAATATTTTTGTTATTTGCAGTTTGCCAGTTTTTTAATTTATGGGCCATAATATTATAAAATAGAAGGGCAGGCTATTACTCATTAATCAGTAAGTTTTGTCGTCGAGGCTTAAAGCACCCGTAAAGTAAAAACCTTACCCCCAGTTATTTAAATTGTAGAACAATTTGGGTATTTATGCACAGACTGTGGGATGAATTGTATGTAGTACAAAAATATATTTACTCCATTAAAGAAAACAATATGGAGGTTATTATGCTGGTCCATATTTCTACATTATTTTCTTCAATGGAGCAAATTGTGTACTACATACAATTCATCTCACAATCTGTACATACATAAAAATTGTTCTACAGTTAATAATTTGGAGGTTAGGTTTTTACTTTTCACATGATTTACGGCCTCAACTTTAGACGAGGAATTCCTCGTCTAAGGCCTCTACAATAACTAAAATGTATTGAATAGCCTGCCCTTCCATTTTAATTATAGTCCATAAATTAACAAACTGGCAAGCTACGAATAACAACAATATTCTTGCAAAAAAATGTAATAGACTAGAATCGAAACTATGACTCACACCGTAACGTAATAAAACATTAAAAAATAATTAAATAACATTCACTATTTAGACAGAAACTATGTTATTATACATGTCGTGTACTTGTAAATAACATTATTTTTATTGATGAGCAATTTTTTAATTTATTATTCCACGAAGATTAAATCACCTATTTTGTAGTTATATATTCGCGTGGCCCGTTAGCTCAGTTGGTTAGAGCGCCGAACTCATTTGGACTCGGAGGTCGCAGGTTCAAATCCTGCATGGGCCCTTCCTAATTTTTTTCATAATGAATGAAGTGTATTTAAATTTTTAATTATATTGATTTCCGGAAGTACAGTATGTTAAAAAGTTTGGAGTATCACAAATATTTCAAAAACCACTAAACATAATACATCGTTAAATGTGTCTTTTAACAGACTATTTAATTCTTCAAAAACATACAGGATGTCCTCTTTAAAATAAAGAAGTTATAGTATTTTTCATAATTAAGTACAGTAAATGATTTTTGCCGCCGTTCTGCCCTTCCTTCGAATTAGGCTTTTTTCCTCTTCGTTCGCGGCCAGGGCCATTCCCGAGGGGACCTACAGTTTAACGTGGGTTCCGAACCACAATCCTCAGTCATGCGACACCCCCCAAGGGCTATCAACCCTTGGTTTATTGCCATTGCATGACCTACCGATTGGGGAGTGTGTACCTTCTTCCGCACCCCACGAGATGTCCGATCTCATCCGGCCTGGTTACCGGCGTGAATGGAGTGGGTTGGGAGATTATACCTTTTACACTCTTCCCTGCATTCTTAAATCCACTAAATTTCGGACATACTTTTTTTATTGTACGTATGCCCACCCCGGGAATCGAACCCGGGTCGCCGCGGTCGAATGCCAGTAGCTCTACCCCTGAGCCACAACCGCGGTTTAAATGATTTTTCTTTCCTAGATGTGTTGTTCTTAACTTATAAATACTATACACATAATATACAGTGTTCGCGAAAAGTTTGCGCCTCTTGAAAAACTTTTTATTTTTTGAATATCTTAAAATGTGTGACTTGCGTTGCACTTGTTAATGTAAAATGCCAATTGAAAACTTCAAACTGGCGAAAGTGTCATTTTTTAGAGATACGAAAAAAGTTATAAAAGCGGGGAGAACACAATGTGTTTACACCTGAACTTTACCTTTGGTTGTCATAATTGAGACTTTTTTTTATTTATTTGTGTTTTTTCTAAATTAACTAGCCAATAAAGACAAAACATTTTTTCTAATCATATTTTGAGTCTGAATCCAAATTTATCGTTATTTCGAATTACTAAATAATTATCTGATATCAACTTAAATCTATAAATATAAAACACATAAAAACATACAATATAACAAGAAATAAGAATAGATCATCACGTATTGAATTAAAAAATGAAAATATTTATTTATTTTTCATTTAAATAAAATATAAACAAATAATACTTCATTTCTACTTTTGGGATTCTGATTCTAGGATTAAGGCTCCATAATTTAAAAAATTTTTAAATACCAAAGTGTGCAGAGTACTAAACTTGACTAAACACAATTTGTTAACGCTATACAATATAAGAAACAGAATATACTCAATTTATTACTGGTGTGTCCCACCAAGTGCTGCCTTAAGTAGCTTCGAGATCCCTTTTCTTTTCGTCGGATCCTAGCTCTACTGATGAGTCATGATATGACGAAACGCGTCTAGAGATGGATGTGGCGAAATGAAAAGGAAAATCTTCTTTACTCAATTTATATTATTTTTATAAAATAAGTGTCTATTAAAATTTAAAAATATATATAAATTAGAAAGAAATACGAATAAAGATTGCTTTCATCTCTCAATGGTAACTTCCAGTCCTGTGTTTCCCCAACCCAACAGAATTAGAACTTGATAGATATTATAAAAATAGAAATGGGCTTCGGATCGAAAGTTCTTTCTGAATGGCTTCTCGACAAAATATTAATATGCCATCTCTCCGACGTACATGCAAGATCATATGCCGTCGCGTCGGTCGCCCGACGAGGTAAAAACAAAATCCAGCACGAAAAATAATTATGTTACGTTTTATCTGTCGTCCGTTATTGGCTATCAAATCCACGAATAAAGCCGTCCGTGGGAAAATTCTGGGTAAAATATAGTTAATTAGATTTAAATTCAGGGCAACGAAAAGCCAAAAATAACGAGTCTTTTATAACATTAGGACTCGTTACTTTCAGTGATTTAGTAACGCTTACTTTGTAACGAGTCCTTATTTATTTTACATCACTGCTATTCACTACCTACTTTTTATTTGCGCCTCGTGTAGCGTGTAATCAATATGCCTCCCTGGACAACGTCTGAACGGTTTTGTTTGTATTCAAATAAAATAAGTATAAGTAGATGTAAATTGTTGAGTACTATTTGGTTGAAAACATGGATAAACAAATAAGACCAGTGTTTACTCTGGAATTAGGATATAAAATTTTGCCAGGACTTGTGACCATTGGAAAATACGACGGGACTCATCCTTGTTTAACAGCAGCAACAAATACTGATAAGGTACCTACGTTTCTAATAGCCAGTTTTTGCCAACCGATTTTTCAGACGCTAAAATCTCGGCAATCGCTGACTCTTGAAACCCGAATTTGGCTTCGTTAGAAAGAGTGATATTTGCCGCTCAATACAAAACAGGTTTTTACAAAATTGTTCTTGCAGTTTCGGAGAAATTTGCCTTTGAAATAACGTTTAGCGGGATTTTGTTGGTTGGCAGAAACTGACTAATAAAAATGGAATATTATACAGCTTCTCCTTGAGGCCAAGCGGCCGACCCCTGCTGAATGTTTATTATTTAATTCATCAAGAAACAATAAATAAATTTGGTAGATCTACCGATAATTCAGGAGGATTGACAACACTGCCTGCAACTCTTTTACCAGCGGTGTAACCTGACGATAAACCACGCGCAATTGTATTTTTATCAATGAAAAAGTGGTATCTATGCTACTGTAAGAAAGTTATTTTCAGGTAAAAAAGAATCCGGCAGCGGCCACGGCTTAAGCTTAATTATCTTCTGATATACACCTAACCAATTTTGGTAACAGGTTACTTCGCTTTCGGGGAAATAGCTTTTTCTTTTCAAGAAAGCTAAACTTTCCCATTTATGTTTTCTTAATAAATAATTGTGGTCGTGTTTTAGGTTTTAATTCATAGTCCCCATAGAAAAAATACCACCTCAATAGGAAAAATTGTTTGGTCTGAGGCGAATAAGGAAATTGCTACGTTGAACGTTAACCAAACAGTTACTGCATTACTAGCAGGAACTCTCTTGCCTAATGAAGATAAAGATATTTTAGTAATAGGTAAAATACTTAATACCATAATAATATATAACTAACCAAGGTTCAGACAGCTACCATTTTTGTCTGAGCGTCGAGTTTAAATCACGAGGAGCGTAGCGACGAGGGATTTTAGACCCGAGAGTTATAACAGTATAGCTGTCTAAACTATGGTTAATATAATTGTTTTCCACTATACTAACATATTTAAAAGTTTGCTTCTGTAACTTTTTTAATCACGTTACATTTGCTTTAATATTGGCAAGGTAATTTGTTTTCGCCTCGTCAGGTTGCTTCGTAAATGTAAATTTTTGTTAATTGATGAAGTGACAAATCAAATCAAATATGCTTTATTGTAATGTAAGAATGCAGATTCTCGATTACAAAGCTTCTTAAAATTAGTTAGGTTACGATTCTAGTTTCGAGTAATGAATATAGCAGATTTTGTTTTCTTATAGCTTATATTTGTGATTTACACTCTCGATATTTTACAAAATCGAACGTCTCTGAGAATATGATATGTATTGTCAATTTATTATCTGGTTGCCTACCTACAAGAAATCACCTTCCTGTTATTTATTGTAGAATCAAAAAGTCTGAAAGTTATCTGCTTTCAAATAGATTGTTTTTATTATTAACCATGGTCAAAAATAATTGTCAAGGTAGAGAAAACCTATTTCCAAGTAATAATAGGTCATTAATGCCCGTTTTATAGGTTAGTAGTGGAAAACATAATAATAAGGCGGACTTTCAGCTAGAAGGACAAGAATGATCTTATTTTAACCTTTATATTATCTAGAAATGCCCCCTGTCAAAGACTTACCTACAAAAAACAAGATAGACAAATCATTTCAGTTTAAAAAGTTTAAAAAACATATTTTTAAATGTCGCCTTGCTATAATAGAAAAGAAAATTTACTATTTGTTTTATTTTTTTTTATGGCACGACGGTGCCGCCACTGACTAGAGGAGTTCTAATGAAAGAGTGACAAAAAAAGATATCCATCCTGTAATTTATGGCGATGTTGCCTGTAACGTTCTGTGTTAAGAAATAAAAATTAAAACCACCTCAAACATTCAAGACTAGCATAAAATGTACAACCATAATAAAAATAAACGATATCACAGATTCAAATATATGTCCGAGTGTCCGGTAAATTAGGTCTGATTTTAGGGGTCCTTACCCAACTTTTTAAATGGTCGCTTGAAAAAAAAAAATGGTTTCTTTTCCTAGGACACCCAAGGAATCCTTCATTTAAATTTAATTCTTCAATTATACAGCAACCTGTATTTTATTTTATTGTATTATTAGATACAGAACACTGAAAAACATCTTATTTTACTACTATTTAAACCACAATGTACCGGATTAACTGAATTTATTCCAAGTTACAAACTAAGGCAGTTCTCACACGGCAAAAAATAAAAGAAACTGTAAAGCCGCGTTCTCAGAGCTACGTTCTGTCGCCTGCCACATCATCTCGACCAATCAGGACCGTTCACGTCATAAACCCCTAATCCCACACCAATGTGTCGCTCGGTCGGTGTCGCTGTCGCTGTCGTTGAATTATTTCAACTTCAGTTATGCGCACCCCAACGACAGCTGTCGGCGCGACACTTATTGAAGAAGTGGAAATATGTGTCGCCTGCGACAACCATAGGTCGATTAGGTCGCCCAGCATGTATACATTGTGTGAGGATGAGAGGCAACTCGAATCGTCTAGTCGCCCACAGTCTTTAAAGCTACTACAGTCTCTTTTAAGTTTCCCCATGTAAGAGGACTGCCTAACCCTGCATTTTTTTTCATTTTTGAGGTACCGCGACACACTTATTGGTTTATCATGTCCACGACAACAGGGACATATTTTACAAGGAATGTGAAGATGGAGTGAGATCCATCGCATTAGGTCCTTTCAAAGATTTTAAATCACCCATAATTATGGTTGGTGGTAATTCGTCAGTTCATGGGTTTGACCACAAAGGCAATGACATATTTTGGGTGGCGATTGGTGATAATGTTACTTCTTTGGTGTTAATGGATTACAATAAGGATGGAAATAACGAGGTTAATAGGTAGATTCCCACCAAACATGTTATATTATAACAACATTCGATGACATTGTCTATAAGTTACTTTTGTTACATTTTTAAAAGTATATAACTGTTATGTAACTGAAGACGACATTACTTTTCTTATTTCAAATTGATATTATTAAGTTATATTTCCTCAACAAAGTGATAAGCCATGGATATAACTGTCCACCTCGATACTACACAGGATGCTTCCTAATTTGATACTTCTTTTTTAGCTGTGTATAGAAGGCATTAAAATAAACAACATTTTCAAATACCTTTTTTCAAAAAACCCAAAAATAAGGTACTTACATTCATTTATGGATCAAATACGGTTCTGCCTAATTTGCCCGTTGAATAACGTTAGGAAAACTTTTGGGTGTAGGATGAGCCCGCATGGAAAAGAGTTCGACGTATAATCTCGAAACAGCAGCCGCATTTTGACGACACTCACCGTAAATTAGCACCATATACTAGTTCATTGTTTTCAAATTTTACCATTTTCATGTGTCACCAATTTAAAATTAACTTGCTTCAGGAAAACACACCGCAGCGTATTGCCAAATAACTCGCCACCGACCCGTAAATTGCACGACTAATAAGAGATAAAACAAACAACATAAAGTATAGCAGGCTACGTTTTGATGACCAGGCCCGCAGTTAGATTTGTACTTCTGTATCTCGCCTATTTTTAAGTTTTTTGGAAAAAGGTATTTGAAAATGTTGTTATTTTAATGCCTTCTATACACAGCTAAAAAAGAAGTATCAACTTAGGAATCACACTGTAGATGTCGCCACGGGGTGCTCTCGCTTTATGCCTTTGATATTTTTTAATATAGTTGCATGCACAATTAACTTTCATCAGGTCTTATAGTCTCAATGAAGAGCTATGATGTGGCCGAATGCAGCTGGGGGTAGTAAGAACAATACGGTGTAAATTTTAAGCAATATTACATAAAAATAAACATGAATAAAAACACACAAAATATTATAGCTTTTCATGGACAAAATAGGCATTTCCAAGTCACTCAACAATATAACAAAAAACACATTGCATGGGAGTTGCTGCAATATGTTATAATATTGCGTGACATTGAATATCACTTTGTTACGTTAAAACCTGAGACATAATCTATTGCATACATATTACAATCACCATAACATCCACATACCTCCAAATGTTACATTATAACAATATTATTTGAGTGCAATCAATGTTGAGGTAACGAAACGTTGTTTGGTGGGTCTATGTCAATCACATATTCATGCAGGGCAGACTATACACATACACTTTATTTAAAGTTATTCCAAACTAAAAAAAACTCTCTCCTTTTTTCTGATTTATTAAACCTTTTTAGCTGATTGTAAGTTCCGAAGATTTTAACATCAGAATATTTAAAGGCGATGAAGTTATAGTGACACACAGTGAAACTGAAGTGGTAACTGATTTGCTAGCTTTGGAAGAACATAGATTTGCTTACTCCGTCTCTAATGGAACAGTTGGAGTTTACGAGAACGATTTAAGATTGTGGAGAGTCAAAGTATGCATTGATCTAATCACTAAATAAAATTTTGTATGTAGAATAATGGGCTTTTTCACTGAATTCAGACAGAGAGGCAGAAAGCTCGATTTGTTCTTTAATCTACAGAGTTTATTTATTTATTTATTTATTTATTCATTGCCATATACATTTACAAAGTAAATAGTGACATTGTCAAAGTAAGAAAAAGAAAAGTTATTTTAGGTTTCATGTGATAATATCATGGTATTCTCGAATATCATAAAAACTTTTGTCAAGAAGGGTAGCACTTTACTTTGTTCTTGAACTTTTCGAATTGAGTAATGCTTCTGACGGTTACCAGGAGCGCATTATAAAGAGAGCTGAAGACACAATATGGACTTTTTCGATAAGAGGATGTTTTGTAGCCAGAAATGTAAATTTTATCCGAGTTTCTAGTATCACGATTATGAATTGTTGAGGTATTGGGAAATTTGGAAGAGTGTTTTTTTACAAACATTACTGCACTAAGAATAAAAATACTAGGCAGCTTAAGAATTTTATATCGCCGAAATGTTTCCTTGCAAGATTCAAGTGGGCTTAAAGAGTAAATTTTACGAATTATTCTTTTTTGCAAAATGAATAATCTTTGTAGTTCTGTTGATTGGCCCCAGTAGAGTATTAGATAACTTAGGTGACTATAGGCTAATGCATAGTAAATATTAAGTAATTGTTTGCTATCCATCATTTAAGTTGACTACAGCAAAATATGCCGAGTTAAGTTTACTATCAACAAAATCAACATGAGCTGTCCACTTTAACTGTGAGTCTACATGAAGGCCAAGAAATTTGCATTGCTCAACTCTCTGAATGGGATTCTCGTTTAGTTTTAAATTTAAATCAGGAACCTGCCTCCTTTTATAAAAAAACCATATAGAGTGTTTTGTTTACGTTGATAATTAAGTGATTTTTCTTGCACCATAATGAATGCAGTTTCCTTAATGGTTGAATATTTTCAGTCGAAGAACTTTGCAGTGGCAATGCATCAATACGACCTACTAGGCCAACCTGCAATTCAATTAACAACTGGATGGTCAAATGGAAAAATAGATTGCAGGGCACTCAAAACTGGAGAGGTTTTGTTTAAAGACTCTATGAATGCCGGTGTTGCAGGCATAGTTGAAGGAGATTATAGATCTATGGGTAAAAACGACTTGATTTGTGTTTCAACTGAAGGAGAAGGTAAAGGGTAATAGCTACAAATTGTGAATATGAGCGCATGTGTCAAAGATTTTAGGTAGGCCAGACTAGCCAATTCGACCAAATCCACCACTGATGCACTGCAGTGGCGTAAGCCAGAAAATATGCTTGGAGGGGGGGGGGGGCTCAGTGGTGTAGGACATTTTTTTTCTGGAGAAAGGGACAGTCGGGATTATATGTGTTCGATGATATTGCACCTAGTGGTGAAAGCGGAGAAGCGGCGTAGGCGAAAAATTTTCGGGGGCACGCCCAAAGCTCGTTTAAAATTCGCCTAACTGATATCAAATTTCGAAAATTAAATTATTACCCCTCTCCCTCTGAATGCTTGGATTAAATTTGTTTTTGTAAATGTTTTTTTTTTTTGATAATTTTAGCTGGCTCTTTATTAAATTTTTTTTTTATATTTGTAAAAAATATGAATGTTGGTGTCAATCCAAAATTTTAACATAAGACGTATGTATGACTCTAACCTGTGTTTTTCGGGCTCGGTTTTTCATGATTAAAAATAAAGTAAATATCGCTCACCACGCCGAAATTGATGATTTTTTCAGAAATCCTGTATTTTAACAGCGTAGATTTAAGAGCAGTATTTGGTGCAAATGCTTAGGTTTTGAAATACTCCTTCTTACGTGCCGTTTTGTATATTCTTAATAAAGCATTCTCGTTTCTTCCCGCACTATTTTTTTTTATTATAAATTATCACACTTTTTTCATAAAAAAGGTTTCAAAAACAATTTTTACTTTAATTTTTCTCTTTAGGGATAAATACCTAATTGTTTTTTGTCCCCCTTAAATACACCACTGATGCACTGTCATTGTAATTGTGCGATGGTTGTGTTCCGAATACTATTGAATACGCCCGGCCTACCCACTGATCTAAATCTTTTTATAGATGTAATACTTGGTTTTAGTTAGAGGATATACAACAACAAAAATTGTTACTACCGGTGGAAGTTCAAGTATAGAACAAGATACGATAAAAGATTTGCTCTCACAGAAACAAGCATTATTAATGGAACTAAAGCATTACGAAAATAATACCAAGTACAATAGTAATGTGAGCAATGAGACAGAAAGTTTTGAAGCTACCGGTGTTATTCCATCTAATACTAGATTGCAAATTGTCGTAAATACAACCACTGGTGATAAAGGAAAAAAGGTAGGTTATAATTTCAATGCTGTTAAAAATTAAACAGTTTTAGTATTAACGCTTTGATATTGTTAATATTGAATGACAAGAGAGTTTTGGAATTCCATTGTGTTTATCTGTTTTTAAATCACAACATTTTAATTGGTAAATATTATCTCCAGTCGTCTTCAGGGGAGAACTAAATAAATATAGTAACTTTAGCTCTATTGATACTAACTAGACGCAGTCAAGCATAACTGGGATGGGTGCAGTTATGAGTTTAATTCGGGCGTGGTGTTATTCTTAGATTGCATTTACTTAACAAAGGTTTCCAAATATTTCTTACTAATACATATAAGCTTACTAAAATGGCCTGGGTTCCACTGTATCGTAGAAGCTTCCTTAAACTTTCTCTGTGTCTGCCATATCCCCCGCAAATAATATGGCCAATTTTAAATTGGTGAGACACTAAGATTACTCAAAATATGTCCACTTGGACTACTGGGTGAATACTAGCAGCGTATTTACCTGAAGACGACTGGAGATACTTACCAGTTGAAATGTTGTGATGTAAAATAAATAAAGCCAATGCAAGTCCAATATGCTCTTCTATCACTCAAGTTATACTGTTATACATATCGGCTATTTTTTCTAGCCGAATATTGAGGTATATGTTTGCACCAACAATACCACAATCATCAAGGCCGTGATAATTTTTGCCGAAGGAATTTTCAAAGGTGAAAGTCACGTAGTACATCCAGAAATATCTAAACTATCATCTGAGATGTCGATTCCCTTGTACCTGCCTAGAGACAACCCTGTGGATATACATCTTAAGGTAAACTTTTTCTAGTGACGCATTCGCCATTTCGTTTTTGATCAATATTTCGTTAATTTTAAAGTTAAGCAAGTTTTAATTTATAAAGTAATAAAAGCAAAAAATGAAAAATGGTCAAATTTCACTAATTTTTGTTTTTTGCTTTTATTAATTCATTAATCATTATTTCTTTAGTATATAACTGTACGTAATTGCTACCCAAGGACGGCTATTTGGCCTCTTTTTGAACAAAGCGGAAAGAATAGGAAATATTGATCAAAAAATGAAATGACGAATTCGTCACTAGACTTCACTCTTAATGTTCGTTTTTACGTAATGTCTTGCTGGTTACAACTGCTTATATGTGCATCTTGAAGTGTAAAGTTTCGACAAGTTGTTTTCAGTAAGGAGATACTTCCAGATGTTCGGAATGATAATGTGTGGTTTACTGAAGGTTTTAGTCCATAAAAACTGCTTGTCTATAGCTTTTCGTTTCCGTCAATGCTGTAACTTGCATAAAGCTCTGACCACAGGAATGCATGCTTATATTTAGATACCTATCTTTAAGATTGCTACTCGTAACATCCTAAAAATATACTGTACAACTCGAGTGGATAGTCTATATTGCGCTCGGAAGTTTGAGCACACCGCCTACGTCGTCGTGCTTAACTCACTTCCGCGTGCGATATGGACATCATATCCACTCTTGTTGTACAAATTATCATTGTAGGCTTTGGTGGGATATCCGAGCAGCGTTCAGTTTCACGTATTTGAAGTCACCAGACAGTTACCTTGCTTCTCTATGTATTCTTTAAAAACAACAGGCCAGGAATCCAAACCAGAAGGTTAGTAAAATTCAGGGGCATGCTGTGAAATTTAAAGCAAGGGAAGTAATTCTCTACAATTTTCGTAATAACTTTTTACGAAGAAAAATTAATCGCGCAAAATTTTCAGTTTTTGTTTGATTCCTTATAGGTTAACTTTGTCTACTGTTTTTAATATTTACACAAGGCTTAATCCAAAAATGTTTCTTTTAATAGTTTACATACTTTACAGCGTAAATATCATTTTCTTCGATTTAATTAAGCATTTCTGACATTCCCATTAAAAATTGTAAATGATAGTATAAAATACAATAAATAAGCCTTCTGTTTTTTTTGATTTTTTTTTTGTTTTTTTTTATACTCTGATCCACAATCTTTAAAGGCAATGTCAGACAGATAGCTAAGCCACTTGTTTCATTGGATAACTAGCAGAAAGTGTCAAAGTATACTCTTTAATAATGAACTCCAAATGTTTCAGCCAATTTTTCCGGCTTGCTTACCTCTAGAATGCTTCATTTTTTGTAGATGTTCTGATGAAGAATATTACACATGTTCGAAACCTGTTAATCATACACACTACAATTTTGTTACAGAAATGACTATTTTTCTTTACCCTTTGATACAAAATATTGCTATTGCACATAATGAGAAGTCTTCAAATTTGTATTCTTTTATAATTCTAAGTATCTACTTTTTGTTATTGTAGGTTTTGTTCAGTTTAAAATCAGTGAACGACTTCAAAGAATCTGTATGTGGGTCAATCAAAATTTCCTATTTCCTTCAGATATAGAATTTGATTCAGGACCGAATCTAGTTTTAGATATAAAATGCTTAAGGGATGAAAGTGATCTGTCATTGTCATTTGAGATATCTGGAAAAGTTACATTTTACACCAATAATATGTTTTTGGCAACTGATTTGATTCAGTCTTTGGCGGGATATCTAAAATTAGAGAACTTAGAGGTACGTTATATTTTATATACATTCACGATAAGTGCAAAATTCTTGTTAGTGACTCATCCAGTACCGAAAACAGTAATGATTAAGTTACACACAAAAATTTTATCATTTTGGCATTGTAATCAATCGGCATATTTTTTTTCGTGTGCCATCTTTATTTTGAAGTTAAATATTATTAATTATTTTAGAACGTAGACAGCTGAACTAAGATGTTTCGAATAATTGTAATTTTTTTGTAGTCAAAGGCATCATTTTCACAAGAAGAAGATAACCTAAAAGATCTTATGCAGAAGCTCAGTGATATTCAAGAAGCAAGACTAAAATTGGATACTGATGTTGCTGATAGATTAAGCCAAATTAGGAGCCTAATTATTAGGGCCGAGGACTGCAGAATTAATGATATGTAAGTATATATGTCAGAAGTAAATCCAGAAATTACTGGACAGGGGATGGTGAGAGCGTAGAATTTAAAAAAACGGTTCCACAGCCGTGAAAATATTTGCATGCAACATACGTAAATTTTTTTACGGCCAGATGTCATGGTACAGAGATCTCTTTCTGATTCCCGCTGATGTCGCTATATGTCGTCGATGTACGGGTAATAGAAAAATTATATCTTAATGTTCATTCGTAGTGAATGAGTTCCCTTTCCCCTTAACACCCTCACCGGTCTGTGAATCGCAGGAGATTCCAGACTGTTACGACTAACATAAAATTGAATTAGTTCTATGACCAAAGTTGGTGGGAGAATAGCAGGTCCGCAATTCACTGCGCACTTGAGGCTTAATCTAGAGGTTTTGGGTTCGATTTTCAGCGAAGGCATAAAACTTTTTCACTTTTCATTTTCTCTTATACATTTTTCAATTTAAAAATTAGTTACAGACACTAACATACCTACATTTTATATCATTTAAGAATGAAATCTAGTGATGCATGTGCCATTTCATTTTTTTATCAATATTTCTTATCCATTTCGGTTTATTCAAAAAGGAGGCTAATATCAGTCCTTGAGTAGCAATTACCAACAGTTTTGAAGTAAAGAAATTTTGTTTAATGAATTAATAAAGGCAAAAAACTAAAATTTGTGAAATTTGTCCATTTTTCTTTTTCTGCTTTTATTACTTCATAAAGTCAAACTTGCTTAACTTTAAATTGTAAGTAGGGTAAAATGGGGTAATGGCGGTCACTTAACGAAATTTGGACATAAAAGTCAAAATATGAAGTACTTATATATTTATTCTGATATGAATGAAACATAAAAGTTACTCTAAGTTGTCAAAAACAAAAAGAACTGAAAATCTAACATTTCTTGGTAAAAACTCTTAAATTAAAAAAAGTTACTTTGACCGGTATTGTCGTAACATTCGGGTAATACCGGTCACAAACAAAAATCACAATTATATCCGGTTGGAGAGTCCCTTGCAGAACACAGGGAGTGTGCCCATTGTCCGCATATGACACACCTGTACCACATCTCATTATTCGCTCCGTATTCACCACAAATCACACATAAAGTGAAATCTATCTCATATCATTATCACTGTACATCTATAAAATATAGATGCTAGATATTTTATCTGGTTCGACATTTCTACTTCCTGCTCCCCGGTGAAAACAGTTTTTCTACCCAAAATAGGACTGACAAAGTTTCCTTTCTGAATTTTTACTTGTAAGGTTGAAAATGTAATTTCACATCTTTTAGCTGCAGTTCGCATGGAAACCCCTTGCTGATATAATCGTTTAACAGCATTCAGGTTTTCAACTGACCACTTTGCTCTGTTAGTTAATCTTACACGTGGCTTTGGCATCTGCAATAAAGAAAATCAACAAAATTAATTTTTGTTAATGAGGGCAATACCGGTCACTCGACCGACATTGCCCTCATATGAAGGCATACATTCAAAAATAATTTAGGACCTTAAAATTTTGATTATCACTCAATTCAATACGTAAGATTATTCTATGATGTACCAAACAACCGATAAACTAAGCACATTCTTAAGAAATAATAAATATAAGTACTTACGGCTTATTTTCAATGATGACGAAATTAGAAAAAACACAAGAAAAACAAATAGCCGACTGTTCCGCGTCAACACTTGATGGTAACTGAAACCAAAGAAAATGTATAGGGTTAGAAATGTTAACTCCTTGTTAGACAAACGCAACATAAAAGAGAGAGAAAGAAGAGACAGAGAAAGACCTTTAGTTTGCCACGGCGCTATCAGAGGCGCAATGGCGGGAAATTTAAACGGCGGTTTTATGATTTTGGATTTATTAATTTTTTTAGTTTTTATTGATTTAAATCGTGATTCAAAAGTAATGAATCACGAGTTAACTCAATAAAAAGTTGCATAAAAGTTTTTATTTTATGAAATAAATCAAAACACATTTTTATATTAACAAAGTAAATTATGTTTATTTTCAAAAAAAAAAATTAAAAGAAAATCGTATAAGTAGTACACAGTCTAAGCTACAATGCCTTTTCTCCTATGCATAATAGAACTATTTGTACAATTTCTTGGACCACAAAACAGTGTAAAATAAAATAACAACTTTAACGAAAATAAAGTAATGTTCTTCAGTCTATCAGGTCTCACTAATAATAATGTCTAAATCCATGGGGAATTTCTAGAGAAGTCTCTGAAACAAAAGAAAAAGAAGCAGTATCGGCTCGAAACTAATAGCGTTTTCAATTACCAGTACTCCGAGAGCGCTAAGAGACGTCATAGATCTGCCCGAAATCTGGCATAGCCATGTAGTGAGATTACTCGATTTTGATAATTGAACATGCAATACATACAATCTCGGGGAGAGCACTCTCAGAGTGCCCGAGAGCAGTAAATAGAAAACACTATAAATTTGTCAGATCTCTTCGTCCATGTTAGAAATGTCTCAGAAAAAGGATATCTATAGAAGCAATGAAATTATTTTGCACTGGTCTCTTTAAATTTTTAAACCTTTTCACTGTGACCTGAACTATAATTTCTTTTTGGTAGTGTCTTTGATGTATTTATATATATCCAAACGTATGATTTTATCAATAATTTGTATCTTATAGTTAGGGTACAACTCTACATTAAGACTATTTGAATATGTGTTTTTTTCTATGTTAGATCCTCGCAGAATCGTAAATTTGTACACTCGGTATTAGCATTAATGTTGCAATGATCTTTCCACGTATGCACACGTTGGGCATCTTTTAAAGGAAATTGAAGTGTTTGTTTTTAGAGTCCTCATCTGTGACAGGGACTAAGTAAGAATTAGTGCAACCTGGAGAAATACAAGAATATATTGTCTGCCTCCAACACTGCGATTAACACTATGCCATGTTGATAACAAAGTGGTAAAAGTTTGTTATAATATATAAAAATACTCACTCAGTTAGCTCGTTGTCCTTGTCCTCATGTCCATTCCTTTAACATTGGTCAATGTTAAAAAAATCCCTAAAACCAAATAAGTCTTAAGTATAAAATACATTTCTAATCGATAACATAATATGTATAAAGTCAGAGAACTACAACAAAGTTTCATCTCTATTTGCTTATTTTAAATTGTAAATTTATATAATATAAAAAGTGTGCATAATAATGCAAATAAAGTTAATAAACAAACCTAACTATATGATACACAATTTTAATTACCTGTATGGTAGGCTGGAATAATATTTTAGGAAATTATAAATGTTAGACATTTTTATGGTCAAAAATCATTAGAATTTTAGAAAATTTTAATAAACTCGCAAAAAACACGTGGAAAAAATAAATTGACTCTGTTGACAGCTTAACACGGCGAGTTGATCCGATTAGCAACGGGTATAATTTATGGTTTCATAAAGTAGTTTGGAATAGGACTGTCCTTCTATTCTATGCGTCAAGAGTATGCGATATGCGACAAAAACCTACTCTCACTCTGCCAAATGAAGATACTGAATGCGCCGATAGCGCCAATTTCTCCCTGATGAGGCCGTGGCAAAGCTTCAATCAAAAATGACCTTGTGATGCAAAATCTCTCATTTAAAGTTTCACCGGGGTGACTGAAACGATCAAATGCCCTCAATGCTAGGGCATTAAAAACAGCCGTTTGCACCAAACGCTGTTGCCGGATCTATCTTCCTTAAGGAAATATAGGGTTGACCGGTATTGCCCATTGACCGGTATTACCCGATTTTCCCCTAATTATGCTTCCAATATGGGTATTTGCAGCAAAGCAAATGCTTACCTTACCATGTTTGTGGTTATTGATTGACTTTTTTTGTGAGTCAATGTACCAAAAAACTTTCTCCAACATAATTACTACTTGTGGATATGTGTCTATATTTAATTCATTTAGGTAGTTCTGTAAGAAATTGTAATTTTTACTATTACCACAGAATATATAAGTAGCTACAGAAAGCATGTTGTGTGCTATTAAAAAAACGCAAAAAAACAACTAAAACTATTACCAAATTAGCACCGTATGTAATTTTTTTTTTCAAAATGGTCAAAACTTTATATTTTGAAGTTTTAATTTAGAATCAAAATAATGACAGTTGAAAAATACTTCAACGGTATTTTTGTAAGGGTAGAACCTTTTTTTATCAATAGAGGTGTGAGGGGGGGGGGCAAATATGTTCGAATAGATCTTTAAATATCGAAATTTATTCTGCCAAGACAATTTATTACTACAATCACGCTTGGAATCAATTTTTTTTTAAATTTTGTTTTTAGTCAAGAGATGGTTGTTCATTACAAAGACTTGGATAGCGTGAATAAGGACCTCATAAATGGATACAATATCAAAGTTCAAAATTACAATGAGGGAATAGAAACTATGAAGAAGATAAACAATATAATTCAAAAAGCATCCAGGCTTCGAGGTTGGTATGGCGCTAAAGTTAAAAAAGTCGATTTTCAATTATTAATATATCAAAAACGAATTAATTTAATCATATGGTGCTCCACTGAATTTTCAGAAATCTCGTATATACGGTTCTTCATATATCGATAGTGGCCAATCGGGATAGGACACCCTGTACATTTTTTTTAAATTTTGCCATAAAAATTATAATACATGCATATTTATAGGAACTGTAGAAAAACTCTTGCTTATTAGAAGTCTTAAGAAACTTTTCCCTCCCCTCGGGAGGAAAAGGAGTATTTTACTCTCTTGGTTCGGGGTCAAAAATGATGTTTTCTAGTAAGGTAGTAGAAAAACTAATATTGTACTTTAAACAATTTATTTTCATTTTTTTTTCTTTTAGTTGGACAGAATTCGGCAGTTATGATCAACCATTGCAGAAATGCTATCAAAAACAATAACATCGAAGGTTTAATAAAAATAATTCGAACAGGAGAACTCTAATATTACTTATGCTAAAAATTAACAATAAATGATTATATTAATGTAAAAATGAAATAATTAAAATAAAATATATATTTACAATAGCTAAGATATATCTAGTGACTACATAAAAAAATAACTTTGTCTTGTAGTACATAGTTGTTAAAAGCTATTTTTTAAAGATGTAATAAAAAAATCGTCTCTTCGATATCATTATTTAATAAACTATTCATGTAAAGATTTTTTGTATTAATCTGTGTATGACAATGAATTATATTTTCAAAAATTTTGTAAACTCGCGTCAATAATCACGCTACGCCGCTAAAAAATTTAAAACCACCCTTACATAACAGTGGCGGCTCTTTCATAAAGTCATTTGATCAATAACCCCCCTTGGTAATTCTCTCTTTTCATGTAACATAATATTTACTTAGTTTAAAATCCATCAAATTTGATTTATTTTGATTAACATAATTGCTATCACTTCTGAAATATCCTTCGTAACCTACACACTTCTAACACTAAGCAACCTATTTATAGATAAACGGCGCCAACGGCAGCGGAGTATATTGCTTTTTTACGGGGAGCATTGGCAAAGTTATATTACGCGCCGTCACGGTATAGTTGTTACGGCGTACAGGACGAATTTTAAACAGAATATTTAAGTTAAACAGGACCGTATTGCATGTTTTTTTGTAAAAGGAATAATGTAAGTTTCCTTATTTTGAGTTTTTGAATAGGTACTTTTATTTTTATAACTTCAATACCTACACAATTTAAAAAATAGTATCAACAATCAATCGAAATTGGGAAGTGCTAACTTCTATTTTATAAAGTTTTGTTGCAAATATTGGTAAGGGTTGTTCAAATACTTTTTGGAAAAAAATATATAATAAGTATGATTATTAATATTTTTTACCATTAAAGACGGAATTACGGATAATTTAGTAGTATAATATGGGTCCTGCACCGCACCTTCCGTCTTCTATAGCTCACTTATTAATTAAGTCAGAATTTTGATATTTTGCAGACTTTACCTGTTTTCTAGGGCGCATTTCAGGAAAATATTTTTGTTTATACAGGGTGTCCACAAAAATGTGACATCATAAGGATCTATTTTTTAGATTACATGCTATACATATTCTTACTTATTTGGATGCCTCTTATAGTTGCCTTCATACCCCTAAAATTTTAATGAAATCGTTTTAGTATTATGGGCGAAAAAAAATAAAAACCTAAGAAAAATCAGTTTTGCACCACTAACCAGTTAATTAAAAATAAAAATAGCGCCTCGTTAATAAAATTATACAAAGGTACTTAATAAATAAGGTCGAATAGTGTCGAATGAGGTGCAGGACCTTGTACAGTGACCGGCAAAAAGATGGACCCATATAGGAAACTTTTTTATTATTGAAATTGTTAAAAAACTTTTTATGCTGATAGCATCTGCATGATTGGTAACCTAAAAATTTGTTTTGACATTGGTCACGTGACTACTCGTTTGTCTGAAAAATTAAAAAGTATATATTGTGTCGTAAAAATCTGGTATTAGAGTACAAGATTTTGAAAAAGTTATTTAAAAAAGGTGTTAAGATTTTTATTTTATGTTGGTGTGCAAAGTTTAAAACAAAAATTCAAGAAAAAAATATCTTTTTTAAATATAAAAAAATATTAAATGTTACTATCATATTTCCAGTAATTTAATGAAAATGTATTAAATAATTAAAAACTAATATTTAAACATTTTTATTATCTGGAAAAAATGTTATTTGCTTAAATTCAAAATTTAGCTTTTTATCATGTGGGTGCGTCCAGGCCCTGTATCTAGCAACCATATTTACCAATTATAGGTATTTCTGAAACAATATGCTAACGAAAGGTAGTTCTTTCTAATTTTGAATAAGTTTTAATGTGTCTCCTGAAGTTTCTCCTACCAAACTGAAAGTTAGAAAAAAGAAAACTTGGAATCAATTTATTTATTTTTAGAAATTGATTCCAAGAATTCCTTTTTCTTATTTTTAATTTGGCAGAAGCAATTTTAGGACACATGTTAAAACTTGTCCAGAAATACCTAAGGTAATTGGTAAATATGGTTGCTAGATACAGGGCCTGGACGCACCCAGTTACATGATAAAAAGCTAAATTTTGAATTTTAGCAAATAACATTTTTTCACAACAAATTCAATCAATCATATCAATATTATAAAAGTTTTCCATATGGGTCCAACTTTTTGCGGGTCACAGTATATGTATTTATGGCAGTGTGATTTTTTACTGCTTTCAATGCATTTTCGTACTACATCTTATTATCTAAATACTAATAACAACATTGCAATTCTCTGAGTTCATTATTAACTACCTACTTATATTTATATGATACTTAATTAAACAAAGAAACTAATCTTAATACTATCTAAGTTAAACAAAACAAAAAAATAGGACAGCTCCTAATAAAAAAATAAATAACATTTAACTGGTTATCAACAGTGCGCTTCTTATCTAGAACACATATTTGCATGGCAGTTTTAAGAAGAACACATCAGATCAAAACACAATAAATTAATATTATTATTGTGCCATTAACATTATCCGCAGTAGATAATTACAACAAGCTTATATTTTTGCAACAATAATTAATAGCTATCTACAGATTTTGTCCAAAGTTTTGATACATTTATGCAGGTAACGTTAATTGTTTTTGTTTACTTCTATAGTCTATTTCAGAAAGGTGTAGAGTAATAAAATGGGAAGTTCCATCCAGTTCGGCTCAATTTCGGTGTCGGCCACAGGCGCAGGTAAATTTTGTGCATTAAATTATTTATAATAACTAACCAAAAATTTTAGAGAAAGAGGTTAACGGGTATTAAGATAAAATAGTATTGTTTGTAATATTAAAAGCGGTAAAGAATAAACTATTAGCTATAGCAAATTTACACAAACATCGTTTTATGAAATATGCCGTGGAAGATTTAGCTGAAAATATAGTGTAACTGTGCTGCGCACACCGCTATATCATTGCGAACTAAATCGTATAGAACTTATATGGGCGTAAGTGGAAGGATTTGTAGCAAGACACAAAACGACATTCAAAATGAAAGACGTTAAGCAGCTACTGTTTGATCAAGCCATTAAGGAAGTGATACCAGAAAACTGGCGAAAAGCAGTCCATCGTGTCATTAAAGAAGAGGAGAAAATGTGGAATTTTGTATTTTGTATTTTTTAATGTTTAATAAAAAATAAGTATTCCTAATACTATGTACATAATGCATGTCTTTGTCACACCATTTTCAGTGTTTGTGAATGGATAACAAAAGGCAAACCCATAAATTGACCCAAACCCGGGTGGTACTACCTGCACTTGATAAAAAGAAATAATTTTGCAATGAAATCAATACCAAATTATGACAGTGGCTTAAATATTCGTTGGGTTACTCTGTAGTTCCATTGCATACCTATTGAGCTTTTATTACTCTACACCTTTCTAAAATAAACTATACAGAAAATTTTAAAAGCTATATACCGGGTGGCCAAATAAGAATGGACGCCGGCCACATCTCAGGAACCGTTTATTACAACGTTCTGGAATTAAAAAATCATTAAAAATCGACAAAAAAACGCTGGAAATTGTTCTTAAGTTTCTAAATTTACCCCTAGAGGGAGTTCAGCCTATGAGTAAAAAGATTATAGGAAATTTATCGATAATATGCTAAATAAAGTTAAAGCAACAATGCACAGTATTATTCTTTTGAATATACGGTATAACTTTGTTTTAATACATTTTGATCTAACTCAAAAAATAAACTCAATGTCCCAAAATGTATTAAAGCAAAGTTATACCGTATATTGCATGCAATAAGACACTTATTTTGCAACAACTTTATTTGGCATATTATATCGATAAAAATTCTATAATCATCGTGGTGATAGGTTAAACTCCCTCTAGCGGTAAATTTAGGAGCTTAAGCTTTTGGAGGCCATAGAATAATTATTGTAAAAAGGTGAATCTCCATCAACAAGTAAATGCGATTTAAATTTACAAAATTTAAAAAAAAAGTTGCAAACCGCGAAAGTAGAAATAATTTTTCTGTTTTGAATCTTTTTATTTATTACCGACTTCTTTTATAAATTGTAACAGTACTTCTATAAATGGTAACAGTATATATAGCTGCAGAGAAGTATAATTAATAATTTTTTTATTATTTTGCAGACATTTTAGAATGCCATGACGTGAACAATCCGCGAACCTATATTTAATTAATGTTATCAAAACTTTAAAGAGACCGTGTAGATTTTAAATTAGTTCTGCATAAATAAGAAAGCTATTTTTAGTTAAAAAATATATGCATACACTGGCAGTTTTGGTATTTTGCTAATAACAACAACGTAAGACATTTGGGAATCAAAATAAGACTATAATTTTTAATTTAAAAATGTCTGGTTACAATTTAATTACACTGACGTTATTATCGGTTTGTTTAGGTACAAAAATGTCATTACAAATGTATGCATCATTTTTATCTTACTTCAATGAACACAAATAGAAATGGAAGTATTTTCTTTAAATATATACTATATAAGTTTTATGCTGCGCATCGATAGCGTTTTTTTTTCTGCTGAATAATTTAAGCACCTTAGTATCCCTAAAGCTGCAGCTTTTCTTTTGATACTTGACTTTGTGAACCATTTCGTTATTTTACACGTTGTGTGACGTTAAAATTCTTCGATCTACTTCTGACCACACAGCCAAAACAAAGTTCTCTATATCACATTCGTTTGTTCCACGGGTAATTCTGAAGTATCCATTCTCACCCCAGTCGGTACCCCAGCTATTGGCAACTTTCTATAAAGAAAAAAAACTCAAAACCATTTCTTTTTGAAAAGCGAATTTGATATATTTGCAAAATCGTTGACAAGAGGAGGGAATATATGTAGGTATTAAATCTTACACTATATAAAAAAATACAAAAACAAAGTAACAAAGTCACACAAAAAAATATAGCTAGTTATAGGCATCTCCGCGATATTTTTAAATTAATAGTAAAACAAAAAACACATGGCATGCATGTATGTATGTGCATGCAGGGCCGTAGCTAGAGGGGGGCTGGCCAGGGCGAAGCCCTGGTAAAAAAATATTGAGCCCTGGTAAAAAATATTTTGAAATAGAAAAAAATGTCTGCAAGTTATTTGATAAGTTTAATAAAATAAATTAAATAAGTCCTGTCCTGCCCCTGTCTGTTCCGTTTTCCCTTTTTTAGAGTTATTTTAAATCAACAAAAATATAACCCAATGCAATAAATTATTTTTACAACAGAAACAAAAAATAATTAGGTATTTATTTTTAACAAAAAAAAACTATAGTTAACATTTTAATTGAAACATTTTTTGTGTGATGATTTATAATTAAAAAAATTGTGCGGGAAGAAACGAGAATTATTATGAATATACAAAACGGCACTTAAGAAAGAGTATTTCTAAATCTAAGAATTTGCACCAAAAACTGCTCCTAGATTTACGCTCCAAAAATACATGATTTCTGAAAAATCATCAATTTTGGCGTGGAGAGCGATATTTACTTATTTTTAATTATGAAAAATCGAGACCGAAAATCGCGTGTACGTCTTATGTTAAAATTTTGGATTGACACTCATATTCATATTGTTTACAAATTTAATATAAAAAATGTTTTTTTTTAATAAAGAGCCAGCTAGGAAAATCAAAAAAAAAAAAGTAAAAAAAAAACATTAACAAAAACAAATTTTAATAATTTTAATGAAATTTGTTAGTAGTTAGGTGAATTTTAAACGAGTTTTGGGCGTGGCCTCGAAAATGTTTCGCCTGCGGCGCTTTTCCGTCTTCTTTCCTAGGTACAATATCATGAAATACATGTAGTCCCAACTGTCCCTTTCTCCAGAAAAAAAAATGTCCTACTTACGCCCATTCAGCCCCCCCCCTGAGCATATTTTCTAGTTACGTCACTGCTTATAATAAATATAATACATGCATATGAATGAAACATGTCGGATGTCGGACGTTCTAAAATGTAAAAAATTCTACAGCGTCCCTTAAAAATCAAATATCATTATATTTCAACGTGAGAATATGGGCCCTGGTAAGGAATCGAATAGCCCTACCAAAAATTTGGTTCTGGCTACGGCCCTGTGTGTATGTGGTGTGACTACAATATTGCAGTAATATTGCGTGACATTTAACATAACTTCGTGATCTTATGACCTGAGACATAATCCATTGCATACATATAACATCTACATACCTCCGAATGTCACGTTATTACAATTTTATATGAGTGCAATGTTGAGGTAATAAAACGTTGTATGGTGGCAGTGGCGTGCAATGCTGTTTTAACCAGGGTGGGCAAAAATTGCATTTAAGACAAAAATTTACCCTCCGTAGCATTCACGCGTCTAAATTTCAAATTTTGTCACAAAATGTCATGTTTTTAAGTTTGTGGAGAGAACACTGGCAGAAGAAGAATAAAACGACATGATTTGTAAATTAGTTCAACAAGGCGGTCTTTACGTAAAAATTCTTTTAAAACATCGTCATAAAAATTGGTTTTGCTTTTTAAATCCTGCAAAGGATCGCATTCCAGAGTGATTATTGGAAATTCACTTAGGCGTGTCTCTCCCTGTGTGTGTTCGTAAATATGAATTATTTTTAATCCAGAAAAGGATCGTTCTGCAGACGCGCTGCTAGCCGGAATGGTAACAATTAACGCATCCATATTTCTTTTTTCCCGAAACCCGAAGGCGCGAAGTCTAGCAAAAGGGCGAAAACACTAAATATAAATTAAAAATCATCCACCTGCTTGAACCAATGTTACCAAAAACGAGGTCAATTATTATGTGAAATATGATGATAAGCGTACTGATTATTAAATATTGTGAATCTATCAGCAAAAAATATTTTAATTGTCGCAAAAGTGCTTCTTATTTTACGATACCTTATCCGTTATCCCTTTAAAAATATCCTAACTAAACTAATTATTAATAAAACTTATAAAGACGTCTTTCATATTTTATATTGAGAAAGCGAAGTATTTTCCAAACTACGATAAAACTTGGAGATTGGCACCAATACATTTACCAAACGCGTTCTTTCTTGATAGCGCGGACTGATAGATGAAGTAAGGTCGAAGGTTGTGACGGGTTTATTTCTTACATCTCTTTCTACCTTACTGCCTATCGGCTCTCCCGCTTGCTTCCACGCGTATAAACGAAGTGCTTTTGCTTTTGCATAAGACGCTAATATACATCGCGATCTTTGCTTTTAGAACGGTCTTACGGCATGCTTATACAGGGATCTAGTTTACGATATAATATGCGTTTGTGGAAATGATATAGGAATAATTTATCAGTTATTTGTTATATTAATGTAGAGATAATTGTCAAAGTTGGATTATACGGATAAAATTCCAAATACAAATGAAATTTTTTTGTTTGTTTTATTGTTCCCAGGGTAGGCAATGCTTTTTTGCCTATATTTTTTGCACGCCACTGTGTGGTGTGTAGGTTCTAATTCAGGATGTCAGTACTAAATATAATAAATTCCGTTACAGTAAAAAAGCCCGTTCGGTAACAAAAATAAACAAATACATAATTAAAAATAAGCCCTTGTATTGACTTAGTATAGCATATTTGACTTTCTTTTCAATTTCTACTTACCCAATATTTCTGGGGTCCTCTAGAGGTGAATTCTTCACCCCATCCAATAATCCTCACTGAATGGTAGCCCTGTTGATGAGCCAAAGACAAATCTGTGTGTCTATAGATACCGCCATTATATGAGAAGAAATCGTGATAGACCTTCATTGTAGCTAAAATTAAAAGAAGGTACTTATGATAATTTTGTTTTGTAGCTCAATCTATTAAAATATTTGATTCTCTCACCATAAATAATAACGAACATAACGTATTAAATAATGTTACATTAAATTGTGAATGACCATGATTAAAACATGTGATACGCAAAGAATGTAGTTAGAATACTAGTTTGCACAACAAAAGTGGATATGATGTCCATATCGCACGTGGAAGTAAATTGAGCACGACGCGGTAGGCGGAGTGCTCAAACTTCCGAGCGTAATATGGACAATCCACTTAAGTAGTACAATATATTTTTTCTGCGACTCAACTTCCTACTAAAAATTTTAAAAAAATTATTTGAAGTAGGCATCATAACTTGTCTTTTAAGTCGGCCGTGAACTTGTGAAAAAGATAATAAAAGGAATTGAAGAAAAATTCATTTTGATGGCAAATCCATGGACCAAATTACACTGTAATATATTTATTGATTTGGGTAATTTTATATATTCAAACAAAATCACTTTAAGTGTATCGATCTTTCTCACATTCGGCCTTTTGCACAATAACAGGCTAAAAGCGATATATTTTATAATAATAATGAACAATTTATTTTTCTCAACTATAGCTAGTTTGATTAAATTGTTCTACTGTAATGCACAGAAGAAATAAAGGTTTGTTCGGGTTTATTTCTGCTTGCGTAAGAATTATAACTTCGAAAGTACAACAAAATGGCTGTAGAATTCGCTTTAATTAGTTAAAAATGGCTTTGGTCGCGGGCCAGCCCTGAGCAGCGGCGGCGCCAGGGGGGGCCCACCCTGGTGCCCCCCCAAATTTGAGGGGTTCGGTTTTATAAGGAAATGGTGGTATGTTCAAGTTAACGAGGACTTTTTTTTTAGACGTGGCTTGTTTAAGCTTTCTAATGATATGTTACCAAAGGTATTATTATACTCTAATGTGAGAATTTTCGCAAAAAATTAGAATTTTATTATTTTCGAATGTAATCCCTAGTGGAGAAATGCGGAACTTAAAAATTATTTCCAGGATTTTCATCACTTTAATCAAGAAATTTTTATAGTTTCTATGACCAGTAGTTTCCGAGATATGGCCGGTGGCCAACCTTAATGAAACACCATGTATATTTGTTCTTTTATTTTATATTATGCAATGACAATGAGAGAAATGTAATTTTATCTACTCCTATTAAATTATATATTAATTATTCAACTGCTTTTGAGCAATTAATAGTATCTAAAAACAGTGTGAGTTATAATAACTCACTGCTATAACTCACTATAATAAATCGAAAAGGAGGCTTAGAATTATTTACGAACCGAATATCAAGGTGGCTCTGTACTTCTGTACAAGCCGATTGGCCGAAAGGGAACAGTCCATTTTGACGTTTTCAAATTAAGTTATTACCTAATTGTTGTAAGTTTTGTGCTGAAAATGATGAATTCAGATAGTGAAGATAAATTATTATGTACACCTCCAGAAATAAGACAACTAGCTAATGTGACGATACAGAATTTATTGCCCGAAAAATCCAAAAGCAAATATAAAGGTGTATACAAGAATTTTCAAAATTGGTGTAACAGTAAGAACATTGTCATCGTTTACAGAAAATGTACTTTTGGCATATTTTAGCGAACTTAGCACTTAATATAAAGCATCGTCTCTATGGATTTTCTACTCCATGCTAAGAAGCACACTCAACATAAATAATGGAATCAATATAGAGAATTATTTTAAGTCACGTGCGTTTCTTAAACGTCAATCAGAGAAACATGTAGCTAAAAAGGCAACAATTTTTACGCCAGAACAACTTAATAATTTCATAAACGAAGCTCCTGATGAGAAATATCTGGCGACAAAGGTAGTAGATCTCACAATAATTCAATCATTTTTATCATCTAGTCAATTACATAATTTATTTTAGGTTGCTTTAATAATGGGCATTATGGGTGCTTGTCGTGCAGCAGAATTGCACTCTATGCAAATTACAGATTTAGAAGATCATGTATCTATTTTTATGGTCAGTGTACCAAATACAAAAGCAAAAATTGCCAGAAAATTCACTATTACGGGAAGTTTTTATACCATAGTTAAGAAATATTTAAATCTGCGTCCTACCGATGTATCGCAAACGATATTATTCTTTAAATTTCAAAATGGAAAAAATCACTCACAAAGAATTGGCATTAATAAATTGAAAGCAATGGGGAAAGACATTGCTACATTTTTAAAATTACCAGACTGTAATTAATATACAGGGCATTGTTTTCGCCGCTCGTCGGCAACTTTATTAGTAGATGCTGGAGGGGATATAACTGCACTGAAACGCCATGGCGGTTGGCGATCAACTACTGTGGCTGAGGGGTATGTTGATGATTCCGAAAAGAATAAGACAGATACTGCAAATAAAATATACAGTTCTATAACACCTCAACCAGTTAGTACATCAACAACATATATGCAACAAAACCAAAAAGAAATAATAAACTTGCATAATTCGGTCCCACATATCCAGTTTACTGGTTGTTCAAACTTTACAGTTAATTTTATTAATAAACAAAATGAGTAATTACAACTAAAATTTGTATAGCATTGTTATAGGTAACTATCAAGATTTGTGAATAAAGTTTTTTCTCTGTACTTGTATCTTAGTATTTATTGCTATAGTCGTAGATAAAGTATAGTATTCAACTTGCGGTAATGGTCATAACTCACTTGATGAATTACAGCACTCGCCTGCGGCTGGTGCTACAAACTTCATCTGCGTGAGTTATGACCTACATTACCGCTCGTTAAATAATATACTATTATCGCAAGTAAAAGAACTTAAAATGGATTTACCGTTAATAAATAATAAAATTAATAAATAAATAAACTTAAGACTTTTCAAGTGATGTTACTTTACCTTGTACAGGTCCAGATCTCATAATTTCGAACATAATATCAGTTTCATTTCCCAGTCTGTAAGCTGGTCCAACTTTGTATCTACCAGTTCTATCGGAATATTTCGGTGGAGTGCATCCTGCAGCTTGAAGAGTCCCAACTCTGCGGATCGAGCAGTGTGTCGTATTAAATCCACTGTAAGGGAAGCAAGGCTCATCGACCACTCTAAAAATAAAAAAAAAAGTCCATAAAGTATACATTATACAGAATGTACGACGCACAGATGACAAAATTAAAGCTGAAACACTTGTATTTGAACCATAGACCTACTTGTTTTTTCCTACGACCACCCATGAAAATGAAAAAAAGAAGCGCGGTTGATTTGGCTAGAAAGCGCCGTATATCACACGCATGTTGAAAAAAAAGATTGACATTAGTTTTGAAATATCAAGGCACACTATTTAATTTATTAATATGGTGCCAATTTGACAACAAACAACCCCTATTTATTAAATAGAACAAATTTTAGAAAGCAGTAATTGTAAAGTGTTTAACTTATTTATCATGTATTTGTCAAGTGATTCAGAATTAGAGTGAAAATAAGCCATCTGAAATTATAACAAAAGTTGATAATACCGGGTGACAACGAATGTTGTTACCCCCCTATTTTTTCCATAGTTTTATTAATACAATATTTAAAATTTCGGGAGATTCTAAGTGAATATTTTGTTAGTTTTTAGTAAAGTCATATTTTTAAAATCACTTCCGGTTTGAACGGAGGTGGTATCAACTCTTTTATTTTAAATAGAAACCTATTATTTTTATTCGATATTTGAATTCTACGTCAAATTTCCTTTAAAATGACATATCACACAGATCATTTGTTTTTAAAATAGCTTCCAGGAAAAAATGTTAAGAAAATTCTTAGATGGCCATGGAATCGCTAATATAACATGACTTTTTGAGAGTGGGCCATGGAAGTTTTAAAGTGGTTTATTTTAACCTGTCTTATGTTAAACAAGTAGGCTATGAAATATTCTGTGAAATGACAAAAGTGTTCGTAACAAAAATTGAAGAACTCAATTTTTTTTTTTTTAAATATGACATTTCTCGTTTTTTTTTCAATTTTAGCCACTCCTTCAAGTATAATACCATGCTTATGAAAATTTTTTAAAAAGATAATTTAATAAGCTATTTTTTGGCCTTAAATGAATGGCTGGTTGCCATTTAAAAATATTGAGTAATTCTTTCTCATTCTTTAAAAAAATATGATATATCTAAAATAGTTTTGACAGAAGCATCTTTCGCAAAGAATGTTATTGTTTAACATAAAACTGGTTAAAATAGACCACTTTAAAACTTCCATGGCCCACTCTCAAAAAGTCATGGTATATTAGCGAGTCCATGGCCATCTAAGTATTTCCTTGAAAATTTTTTCTGGAAGCCATTTTAAAAACAAATGATAATGTGTGATATGTCATTTTAAAGGAAATTTGCCGTTTAATTCAAATATCGAAAAAAAAAAATAGGTTTCTATTTAAAATAAAAGAGTTGGAAAAGATTTTAAAATTATGACTTTACTAAAAACTAACAAAATATACACTTAGAATCTTCTAAAATTTTAAAACTTGTATTATCAAAACTACGGAAAATATAGGGGGGGGGGGGTGTTCGGGTCTGTTCGGGTCTGTTCGGTGTTGTTACCCCCCTATTTTTTCCATAGTTTTATTAATACAATATTTAAAATTTCGGGAGATTCTAAGTGAATATTTTGTTAGTTTTTAGTAAAGTCATATTTTTAAAATCACTTCCGGTTTGAACGGAGGTGGTATCAACTCTTTTATTTTAAATAGAAACCTATTATTTTTATTCGATATTTGAATTCTACGTCAAATTTCCTTTAAAATGACATATCACACAGATCATTTGTTTTTAAAATAGCTTCCAGGAAAAAATGTTAAGAAAATTCTTAGATGGCCATGGAATCGCTAATATAACATGACTTTTTGAGAGTGGGCTATGGAAGTTTTAAAGTGGTTTATTTTAACCTGTCTTATGTTAAACAAGTAGGCTATGAAATATTCTGTGAAATGACAAAAGTGTTCGTAACAAAAATTGAAGAACTCAATTTTTTTTTTTTTAAATATGACATTTCTCGTTTTTTTTTTTCAATTTTAGCCACTCCTTCAAGTATAATACCATGCTTATGAAAATTTTTTAAAAAGATAATTTAATAAGCTATTTTTTGGCCTTAAATGAATGGCTGGTTGCCATTTAAAAATATTGAGTAATTCTTTCTCATTGTTTAAAAAAATATGATATATCTAAAATATTTTTGACAGAAGCATCTTTTGCAAAGAATGTTATTGTTTAACATAAAACTGGTTAAAATAGACCACTTTAAAACTTCCATGGCCCACTCTCAAAAAGTCATGGTATATTAGCGAGTCCATGGCCATCTAAGTATTTCCTTGAAAATTTTTTCTGGAAGCCATTTTAAAAACAAATGATAATGTGTGATATGTCATTTTAAAGGAAATTTGCCGTTTAATTCAAATATCGAAAAAAAATAATAGGTTTCTATTTAAAATAAAAGAGTTGATACCACTTCCGGTCAAACCGGAAAAGATTTTAAAATTATGACTTTACTAAAAACTAACAAAATATACACTCAGAATCTCCTAAAATTTTAAAACTTGTATTATCAAAACTACGGAAAATATATGGGGGGGGGGGGGGGGTAACAACATTCGTTTTCACCCGGTATACTGGAAAATCTATTACCTGAAAAAACAAATCGCGCTGAAGAGAATGTCATGTACTAAACAAACAAATCTTTATCGGTAGCGATAGCGTAGAGAATAGAGCTCTAGCCTACAGATCGCAAGGTCACAGGTTCAAATCCCATTAGAAGTATTTGACTTTTTTTTATAAAAACATTAAATAATTTATAGAATTATTTTGAAATGAAATCTTGCTTGTTGGGTGGATTTTTTAAATCTATGTTTAATGCATCTTTCCTTGATTAAATTTAAAATTTTTCATTTTGGTTAATCTAGAAGTCAATCCAGGATTAGTTCTTTCTATGATATATAAAATATGAAAAAATGAAAAAGTTAAACTACAAATAAAGGAAAAGCCTATTGACAAACTATGAAACCAGATATTAAGTGGAACATAATTCTAAGTATGCTAATTTCAACACTAGTGTTGATATTTTTTTTCAACACTAGCGATGGAATATTTTTTTCGCAAATCAAAGGCTTTTTTAATAATTCTTTGTGGTTGTAGGAAACATAGTGTACATTACTGGTGTAAAAATGATTATTAAAACTCTGAGAATAAATATCTCCTCGTTTGAAAAGTATCACTTTCTTCACTTGTTATGTAATATACTTACTATTACATATTTAAATTAAAAATGCAAAACAAGAAGTTGTACTCATTGACATGTAATATTGCTCAAAATCTTTAAGAGAATACCTTATGATGCCCTGCAAACGCCTAGGATGAAAAGGAACGTTCTATATTGAACGTTATCCGCAGCATGATACTGCTTCTTAGCTAAGTTAAATTTCAATTTAATAAAAACACACTATGAATGCAATGTTACACAGCTGGCAAACATTTTCGGGCGTTCGCAGCAGTTTGGGTGATTTTTTGCCCGCCCGCTCCGACACTTTTCAACTCCAACGTTGTAGCTTCAGCCAGCACTATATTTTCAATGTCACTGCATTTTTCATTTATCGAATAACTTATCCTGTAGATAATTTGAGTCAAGATCAAAATGAAGTCGTTACAATTTGACAATGTATGATACACATTTTAAATGCTAATCATCATTATTGAAAATATGATCTACATTTTGCTAAAAAACAATTTTAAAAGTAAAGTAGTCGAGTTTAGTTCTAACAAAGACGGAAAAGCCTGTTATTGTCTACCTGTGCCCCAGGGAATACAATACCTCTGGCGTCCATGTGTACTTTAATGCAAAAGATAGATGCACTACTTTGTCCGCTTGCCGGTAAGAACTTTTTTTCAATTTTAAAAGGTTTTAATTTATAGTATACACAGTCGTTTTCAAGAACTCTCAATAATTTAGATTCGATTTTAGTAAGACAATTGGCTTTTGATTTTGACCAAATCAAGAACAAATAAAAGTGTTTACAGTTTCGGTTTTAAACATTTTTACACTTAGAAAATAATTATAAAAATAAACTCCCTGACAAACGTACATACAGACAACGGCAGGTGGCCATTTAAAATGCCTTTAATTTAGGATAGAAACATATATTCACTGACCAATAAGAATAAGAAATCAATTCTACATGTAACGGAAAACTAAAATGCAGCGTGTTCTAATTAAAATTTGTTTTTATTAATATTTAATATATATATTTTTAAAGGTGTTATTTTAAAATATCTTGTATAAAAAAAGAAGGAAGTATTTGCTAAAATTGTTTGCAACATTAAATCTTAACCTGCATAAGTTATAAGGTATGATAAAATTACTGTTGACATGTTTTCTTTGTAAAACCTATTTGATTAATTTTGTGTTCAAAACTTTAGATGATTGGTTATAGAATATTTTAAACAAAAGTTATGTTTTAGAATAAAATCAAGAAATGCCAAAATACAAGGTAAAGCCTAACTTCCCGTATAACCGAAAGTGACAGATACGCGTAAACATCTTCATTAAAGAGATCGGTATCTCTTATAAACCCGTGTTATCCACCTCCTGGTCACTTTAGCAGCAAGATAATTTCCAAAGAAACCATTGTTGAGACAATTGTTTCCATAAAAATTATCTGGCTCGTAAAGTTACCCAGGAAATAATAAAAAACGTTTTTATGTCCTCTGTTTTTTACATGGGCCTCTTACCGTAAATGATCCTGTAATCAGGTCATTAGAAAAACATGTAGTCTCAACTAACTGAGGACATTTTAAATAGAAGCTTTTTTGTATCAAATTTTATTAAAATACATTCTAAAATTTTGAACTTACCCATATTTACGCACAAAGGTCCATGCTCTATCAAGCCGACCACCTTCGCAACCTTTTGTTTTTGGAGTACACGAAATGATATTTTGGGCACTTAACTGGACCTCTTCTTTGCCTCTAGATATGATACCATATCTAAAATTTAAAAAAAAAAGTTGAAAATATACACCTGTATTCACTAAAGAAGTTTAAAATATAGACCATCCAAATATTAGGATCTAAAATTCATCACAGTTGTGTTTTCACCTTGGCATTATTTTATATGCCATATGACGCTTTTCTCATAATCTGATTTTTTTGTAATCAACTCATCTTACCGATAAATAATTTGACCGGGATGTTATTGCAAATACAGTTTTAGTTCCATTAAAGAACACAGTACGTACTAAAATACGTTTTGAAGAAAACCCAAAAAATATTTACGATACAAACTTAGTTGGCTTATTCTGATACTTGTCATTTTAAACCCAGAACTGTTAGTTTAGGATGGTTTTGAATTTAGAACCCTGTGAATTCGGCTGGTAATGTTTAGTTTCTATATAAAATATCTAGTATCCAGTAATGTTCCGTTTTTACATACATAGACTCTGCTCAAAAAATGGATATACCTCAAAAAAGAAACAAAAGACCAGGGATATAATATAGCGGGAGGTGCGCCCGAACAGGAAACACGGGTTTTCGAGGTGGTCAAATATTCGATCCCGTATTAATTTTAAAGAAAATTTTTATAAAGATTTTTTAAAGAGCTCAATAAGAGTAAAATGTCATCCAATTTTTAACTATTCTACAAACACCGTTTTTAAGATATTAAGAAATAGTATATTACATAACAAGTGATGAAAGTGATACTTTTCCAACGAGGAGATATTTAGCACGAGGCGTCAGCCGAGTGCGGAAATTCTCCGAGTTTTAGAATAATCACTTTCACACGAGTAATGTACACTATTTTTCCTACGACCACAAAGAATTATTAAAAAAAACTCTAGAGTTGAAAAAAAATATTTTAACTCTAGAGTCAAAATACAAGGCACCTTATTTAATTTAAACATATGATGCCAATTTGACAGATCAAAAGGCCAAAGGTTCAAATCCCATCAGGAGTATTTGACTTTTTTTTATAAAAACATTAAATAAATTATAAAATTATTTTGAATTGAGATCTTCCTTGTTGAATGAATTTTTTTATTTAATCTAGGAAAGATGCAATAAACATAAATTTAAAAAAATCACCCAACAAGAAAGTTTTCAATTCAAAATAATTCTATAAATTATTTAATGTTTTTATAAAAAAAAGTCAAATGCTCTTGATGCGATTTGAACCCGAGATCATTCGATTTGTAGGTCGTAGCTCTAGTTTCTACGCTATGGCGGCCCATAAACATTTTTTGTTTAAGTTTAATATGACATTCTCTTCAGCGGGGCTTGTTTTGACTGGTAATAGATTTTCCAGTATATTCTTAACTTTTTTATAATTTCAGATGGCGTATTTTCACACTCTAATTCGAAATCACTCGACAAATACGTGATAAATAAACTAAACTGCTTTCGAAAATTTGTTCGTTTTAATAAATAGGTGTGGTCTGTCAAATTGGCATCATATTTTATGTTTAAATTAAATAGTGTGCCTTGTATTTCCACTCTAGAGTTGAAATATTTTCTTTCAACACGCGTGTGATATTCGGCGCTTTCGAGCCAAGTTAACCGTGTTTTTTTTCTCATTTTCATAGGTGGTCGTAGGAAAATTCAGTTTTCAAACTATCTTAAGTCTGCAGTACGATTCTGTTTAAATTTTTATTCAGGTTAAACTGAAAATACCAGTAATTACTTTTATAATTGGGTTTACAATTGTCAAAATTTGACAGCGTTTTTAATTATATTAAATTATTTTCGCGTTGATACTTCTAATTACCATAAGCTATTCAGTTGAGGGGAAGTTACAATGAGATACTACGGCGGAAATAATGATGACGTAATTTCCAACTTATTCTTGATAGATTTTCCTAACCAACCCGGCACTGGGTGTCGCTCGCTACGCTCGTGGTTCAACACATCATGTACAATGTCCCCCTCCCCCATCCCCCCCCCCCCCCTACAGCCACGTATACAGCACATATAATATAATCTTGGTACTTTACCTATCTGAAGCAACGGCAGCAGTTGATATCGCCCACGAAGATCCACACCACTGTTGATCCTGAATTCCAGTAATATACCTTGGCCATTCTCTGGCACTATCAAATTCTTTAGGCAAAGCTTTAGGATCGTAGTATCTTTTAACAGGGTTCATTCTGGTTACATCTTTTTGTGGTTGTAGTGTTCCTAATCTGTCAAAACAATTATCACATTAAATGAGACTAACACAGAGTTACAGAAACATTTAAATCCATAATAAAATTACGAAAAACTGAACTTTGACTGTGAAACAACCTTTTTTGCAATGCAATTTTAAAATTGGCCGCGAGCCGCAACTGGTAAGTAGTCCTATTTATATAACATGTTTAAGTATGACTTTGAAAATCAATAAATACAATAATAGTTAAAACACAGAATTTCTTACTAGTCAGGTGAAAGCAAAAAATTAAGAAAGCATAAAAAATAAACTTCAAACCACCTGAAAATGCCTTATACTATAAGGTTGTATTTCGTCTTTATACTATAAGGATGTATATGTAGTGTTAGTGTGACGAAATACAACCTTATAGTATAAGGCACTTTCAGGTGGTTTGAAATTTATTTTTTCTACGACCGTGCGTTTTAACCCATTTTCCCGCATGCATTTTAGTTTTGAAAGTGTCACTTTCCCGCACTAGTGCGGGAAAGTAAAATAATGCAAATTTTGACCTTATTAGATAGTTTTTTACTTCGGAAGTTATAACTATTGTTACAACAGGTAAATAAATATTTACGAAATAGTCCATCAAATAAAATCTACATCTTTTCTAGCTTTTTGTTGCATTTTTAATTTTTTGAAAATATAAAATAATGAAGATATTTTTATATCCCCCTGTACATTCTTTAAAGTAATGTCACAAAACAACTATCAAACCACCGGGTTTGATATCAGTTGCTATGATAACCCAGCTGTGTAATTGTTACTAAAACGTCAAAGTTGTTCAAAGCGTCTTCGAAGTGACCGAATACAATCTTCTTCTAAATTAAACCACATTAAACCGAATCCGAAGCAATAATATTAATGGATTCATTCGACGAAGAACTTCCCGAAGCCATTTTGAAGGCTGCAGCTAAAGCTAATTCCGAGCTGTTACCTACCAAATCCAGACTAAGATATGAAAAGCAATACGACCCTTTTGTTACATGGTGTAAGGAGAAATATTATATATAAATAATATTAATATTAATAATAATTAGTAGGTTTTAGTTAAAGTTGTGTATATGTATGTTGAAATAAAATAATTTTTGAAAATGGGTTGGTATACTTTTTTGTATATACGGTCGTAGAAAAAATAATGTTCCTAACTCATGCGTAAAGTGTCTTTCCCGCCCTTGACCGCTTGCCCGAACTCCGCTCAGCGTCGTTCAACTGCAGTCGCATGCGGGAAAGTATCACTTTCCGCACTTGTTAGGAAAATAACTATTTCTTGCTTTCTTAATACAATAATTGACAAAAACTACCTTAAATAAATACCTGTATCGTATGCCTTCATCAAGCGTCCTACCCCAAAATTTAGAATGATTTGAAGCCCTCCATCCGTGAAAAGAATCCTGATTCACTGCATTGACAATGTCTGGATCGATTAAACAAACATTTGTTTCACACATCATGTCGACACTTACGATTCCTGTTGGCACGCATCGGCTAAAAAATTTTAGGAATCCCGTAAACCATTAAAGATACGGAAATGGTTAACTCAGAATAAAGTAGTGCCCTACTAGATTCCGCAACATTGTGTTTTCAAATTTAAAAAACTCGCCCTTTGTTTTTTTTCTGAGTCTATTTGAAGAGATATGTTAAAATAAAGTTTACATTCCTATTGCCATTTTTTCTTCTTACAAGCTGGTGTATTTAGATTTTTAATCCGACATTTCGTTTTTTCAAAAACATCATCAACTTTGCTTTTTTGAATGGTCCAGAAATTTTATTTTAATATTTTTAAATTCCTCTTCTCCTTTATAATTCAACGACATATCACACCTAGTATTAATAATACGTTTCGGACTTAAAAACCCAACATCAATAGGATTAAGTGCAAATTTGTATCGATCAAGTTTTTTTTTTGTTTTCAAAGCCAACTAGAAATAATTTGACTTTGAACGTCGA
The DNA here is from genome assembly GCA_935413205.1 of Polydrusus cervinus. Taxonomy (NCBI): domain Eukaryota; kingdom Metazoa; phylum Arthropoda; class Insecta; order Coleoptera; family Curculionidae; genus Polydrusus; species Polydrusus cervinus. The sequence continues at coordinate 102,243,492 of OW284510.1, read as the reverse complement.
CAATAAATCATATTCAAATTATCTTCTCTTGAATAATGTTCCCTAACTTTTTTTAAAAAAGAACACAAACATAAAATTTTTACTTCAAAGAAATTAGATTTATTTGCACTACACGATTACATTAACCTAATCTGTCATTTGGTAATATACAGGGTGTCCCACCGGGAACCAAATCGATCTATATATAGAAAACTATACATAGGAAAATTTTGAAAATTTGACAATATGCTGATGGGGGCGACCGGGCTAAAATATTTTTATAATGGTGGCGCTTCCGGTTATACCGGAAATAAGTGTCAACTTGCTTATTTTAAATGGGACACCCTATAAATTATTACATTTTTGCATTCTACGCAAGATTCTAGGCAGATTTTGTATACCATGTCCTATACCTATGTCTAAACGTTTTTGACATATTTGAATTTTTATGTCAAAAATGACGTTTAATTTAATTGGGATTCCTTGTTATAAAGGACCTGCTTTAATAGATTTTTTATAATATTTTGATAACTATTAATACAGGTTGTTTAAAAAATAAGATTAAAAATTAAATTGAAAAAACTGCAAAAAGTCTAGATTTTCAAATGGAAACACCCAAATTTTATAATTATTTCTTATTTAGCATTAAAAATAAGGGTAAGTTTGTATAAGGTTGCATATCCCAAAAATTTTTAGTTTTCGAAATATTGCCAATTTAGTATTTTTATATGGCGATCTTGCAGCAGATTTGAAGTTCAGTTGCTCCTAGTTGGCTATGACGGCAATGAAGCTGTCACTTGCCATTTAACAATAATAAATAACTATGCCGGGACGCTTAAATTGTACAGAGTCATAGCCAACTAGGAGTAACTGAACTTAAAATCCGCTATAAGATCGCCATATATATATATGGCAATATTTCGAAATCTAAAATTTTTTGAGATATACAACCTTACACAAACTTACCCTTATTTTTAATGCTAAATAAGAAATAATTATAAAATTTGGGTGTTTCCATTTGAAAATCTAGACTTTTTACAGTTTTTTCAATTTCATTTTTAATCTTATTTTTTAAACACCCTGTATTAATAGTTATCAAAATATTATAAAAAAATCTATTAAAGCAGGTCCTTTATAACAAGAAATCCCACTTAAATTAAATAAATACGGCTTCTTTATAGAAAAAATTGATAATTATTCCAAGGCTTGCAAACGTCATTTTTGACTAAAATATGCAAATATGTCAAAAACGTTTAGTATAGGACATGGTATACAAAATCTGCCTAGAATCTTGCGTAGAATGCAAAAATGTAATAATATATAGGGTGCCCCATTTAAAATAAGCAAGTTGACACTTACTTCCGGTATAACCGGAAGTACCACCATTATGAAAATATTTTAGCCCGGTCGCCCCCATCAGCATCAGTATACTGTCAAATTTTAAAAATTTTCCTATGTATAGTTTTCAATATATAGATCGATTCGGTTCCCGGTGGGACACCCTGTATGTATTTATAATTTATTTAAACAAGTGTCTGTCACAGCCTACTATACAGTTGAGACGGATGAAAGTTTCATATAAAATTAATTTGCACTTATTCTTATTGATGATGGATTTTTAAGGCAGTAACGTGTTATTAATACTAGGTGTGATACGTCGTTTAATTACAAAGAAGAAGAGGAATTTAAAAATAGTAAAATAAAATTTTCCGACTATTTAAAAAAGCAAAGTTGATGATGGTTTTGAAAAACGAAACGTCGGATTTAAAGATTGATTACACCAACTTGTAGAGGAAAAAAAGTGGTAATGAGAATATAACTTTATCATATCTCTTCAAATAGAGAAAGGAAATAAAAACGCAATCGCGAAAATTTGGTTTTGTCCAATTATCTTCGGAAGGAATCGGCGTTTTTTAAATATGAAATAGTATATTACATAACAAGTGATGAAAGTGATACTTTTCAAACGAGGAGATATTTAGCACGAGCAGTCAGCCGAGTGAGGAAATTTTCCGAGTTTTAGAATAATCACTTTCACACCAGCAATGTACACTATTTTTCCTACAACTACAAAGAATTATTAAAAAAGCCTTTGATTTGTGAAAAAAATATATCAACACTAGTGTTGAAATTAGCATACTAAGGATTATGTTCCACTTATTATCTGGTTTCATAGTTTGTCAATAGGCTTTTCCTTTATTTGTAGTATTTTATATATCATGGGAAGAACTAATCCTGGATTGACTTCTAGATTAACCAGAATGAAAAATTTTAAATTTAATCAAGGAAATATGCATTAAACATAAATTTAAAAAATCTACCCACCAAGGAAGATTTCAATTCAAAATAATTCTATAAATTATTTAATGTTTTTATAAAGAAAAGTCAAATACGCTTGATGGGATTTGAACCTGTGACCTTGCGATCTGTAGGCTAGAGGTCTATTCTCTACGCTATCGCTACCGATAAAGATTTGTTGTTTAATACATGACACTTTCTTTAGCGCGATTTGTTTTTCTGGTAATAGATTTTCCAGTATATTATTAATATTTTTTATAATTTCACACTCTAATTCTGAATCACTCGACAAATACATGATAAATAAGTTAAATGCTTTACAATTACTGCTTTCTAAATTTTGTTGTTTTTAATAAATAGGGATGGTCTGTCAAATTGACACCATATGTTTAAATTAAATAGTGTGCCTTGTATTTAAACACTAGTGTTGAAATATTTTTTTTCAACAAGCGTGTGATATTCGGCGCTTTCGAGCCAAGTTAACCGTGCATTTTTTCTTATTTTCATAGGTGGTTGTAGGAAAACACAATGTTACAGAATTTAGTTGGGCGCAACTTTTTCTAATTTAACCATCTCTGTATCTTATTATGGTTTACGAGAACCCTGTACCGGGTGGTCAACTAAGAATGACCGCCGGCCATATCTCAAAAACTAGTGATCGTACTGCATCCGGGTAAATTTTTTTATGACAAAAGTGTCCAAGAGAAAATGCTGTAAATTATTTTTAAGTTCCGCATTTTGCCGCAAGAGGGCGTAATTGAAAAGTAAATTTTAAAATTTTACATATCTCCGAAAATTTCACATTAAGGTATATCTTTGATAACACCATTAAAAATCTTGAACAATTAAGCATCATTTTGGTCTTATACTCATTGGCGTGCGTACCGACTTTAATAAGCTGTTAAAAGTGTAATCATTTAAATCGCTGTAACTTTTAAACGACTTATCCGATTTTAGCAAACTAAAGACTGTTTGGAAGAGAAATGTATGCACTTTCACCAATCGTATTTAGTTGTCCATAATAGTTTTTAGTAATAACAAATTTTTTGATTTTACTCCGAAAAAATAAATCATACGGTATAATTATGATACCATAATCGAAAAGTAGATGAAATTTGCTAGAAAAAATATTAAAACCGCAGCTCGATATCTCTGTTCGTTTCAGCGTTATCGCCAATAGAATAATTTTTAAAACTAAGCGATTATATATTTTTTAGAAAAAAAGTGGTACGCCACTGATATTTTTCGATGTGGATATTATTTTTGATTAGCATGGTCAATTCTACATTAAAATGGTCTCTTGCGTTTTTCTCCTCAGGCACACCGTTCTTAATTAAAATAATTAAATTAAATTAGCTTCAGGCATTCCTATTAAGTGAAGGTGGTCATTTCCACCAATTTTTAAAAAACAAAATTTTGCATTATCAATGTTAATAATAATAGTAGAGCTAATTTAATTTAATTATTTTAAATAAGAACGGTGTGCCTGAGGAGAAAAACGCAAGAGACCATTTTTATGCAGAATTGACCAGGCTAATCAGAAATAATATCCACATGGAAAAATATCAGTGACGTACCACTTTTTATTTTAAAAAATATATAAACGCTTCTTCATTTTGAGTTTTAAAAATTATTCTATTGGCGATAACGCTGAAACGAACAGAGATATCGAGCTGCGGTTTTAATATTTTTTCTATCAAATTTCATCTACTTTTCGATTATGGTATCATAATTATACCATATGATTTATTTTTTCGGAGTAAAATCAAAAAATGTGTTATTATTGCAAATTGCGCCCTCTAGCATTTTTTCTGAGAATTATTATGGACAACTAAATACGATCGGTGAAAGTGCATAAATTTCTCTTCCAACCAGTCTTTAATTTGCTAAAATCGGATAAGTCGTTAATAAGTTACAGCGATTTAACTGATTACACTTTCAACAGCTCCCCCCCCCCCCTCTTATTAAAGTTGGTACGCCAATGAGCATAAGACCAAAATGATGCATAATTGTTCAAGCTTTTTAATGGTATTATCAAAGATATACCTTAATGTGGAATTTTCGGAGATATGTAAAACTTTAAAATTTACTTTTGAATTACGCCCTCTTGCGGCAAAATTCGGAACTTAAAAATAATTTACAGCATTTTCTCTTAGGCACTTTTGTCATAAAAAAATGTACCCGGATGCTGTACGATTACTAGTTTCTGAGATATGGCCGGCGGTCATTCTTGGTTGACCACCGGGTACAGTGCATCCTTATCTGGGACATCCTGTATATAGTTCGAATCTCCCCAATGAGCAATTTCACTTTATATATTTAATGGAATGTTAAAGAAATACTGTTTAACATTTTTCTTACCATTCATTGCAATTATTCTTTGCAGTTTCGTTGACAAAGAATGTGCGATCTTGATATTTACATGATCGTGTTTCACTTGGGGGCGATCTAGTTGTAGGTGGTGGTGGAGGTGTGGCAATTTCCAAGCCCCAACAAAACGACCAATAGTCCGGGCAACAATCGTGCACAGCCGTTCGGTTGCAAAAATCATCGCAGTAGCACAGTGTACCTATACCATAAAAAAGGAATGTTTAAATATGTAGGCTTTGCCAGGGTCGAACTGGAATAATTTGGAAACAATGGTTCGTAATGGAATATTGCCAAAAGGGTTGCTTCATAATAATAGAAGTTTGTGCAACAAGAGTGGAGGAAGTAAATTGAGTGCTCAAACTTCCGAGCGCAATATGGACAATCCACTCGAGTTGTACAGTATATTTTTTCTACGACTTAACTTCCGAACTTCATGCTAAGAATTTTAAAAAATTATTTAAATTAGGCATCATAACTTGTCTTTTAAGTTGGCCATGAACTTGTGAGGACGATAATAAGAAACAATTGAACAAAAATTCTCTTTGATGGCAAACCCATTGACCAAATTACACTGTAACATATTTATCGATTTGGGTAAGTTCTTATATTTATACAAACTCACTTTTGAAGATATCTATCTTTCTCACATTCGGCTTTTTGCAGAATAACAGACAAAAAGCGATATATGTATTAATAAACACGAACAATTTATTGTCTCAACCGTAAGTATTTTGATTTTACTGAATTGCACGGAAGAAAAAAAGGTTTGTCGGGTTAAAAATGGATTTTGTGTATTAATATGAATTTCAACGTTCGCTATGGTCAAATTTTTCAAAATAATCGCCAATTTACAAACTAGCAACACTGTTAACGTGGAAAGAAAAGTGGCAATAGTGTAAGTAGAAATAACATAACCTTAAAAATTTTAATTAAAAAATGGAATTTTTTTCTATAAATCTTATAAATTCGTCTGTTTTATTGGGTTATCTTTATGTTCCACCGTTTAAGGAAGAATTACCAGTTCTATGTTTGTTGCGTATAATAAAAGTTTTAAGATCAATTGGGTTTGGATCCCCGTTCAAAATATATCGGAAAATATCCCCGTGCACAAATATTTATAATAATATATTATTTATATGGAAAAAAATAACCAAGGTTAGTAAGAAAACGTTCATTTGTTAGGTATATAGTAAATTTTATGCAAAACTTGTAGGAATTGTCTAGAAATGAGTGGAAATAAAGATATTTTTGAAATAAGAAAGTGGGTCTGTGTGCAAATCTTTAGTTCGGTCAGAAAATAATAATTTGGTAGAAATATATTTTGTTATTATACCTACCTTTAATTTTTGCACCATTTCGTGTACTCTTTAGGAAAATATTGTGTGTGAACAGACTCTGGGATAAATGTTTTGATTTTCTTTTAAAAAGAACAAATTTCATCTGACAGATTTACATTTGAAGCATATTGTTAACCTAACTTCTCTCAACTGTCAGAAAATGAAGTAACGACATGTAAATTTGGCTCCTCTGCTGTAATTGACTACTGTGATCGGTCAGTTTCATAACCTAACTAGGATGGATATGAAATCTTGCCGCACAGTTAACTGGAATAGCCTACTTTTCTCGCCACTTAAGTGTAAAGGAAACAGCAAACTTCCATGTAGGAGTAGAAAATAGTATATTACGTGTCGTTAAAAGCAGATTACCCACGAATGGAAAAATTGCGAGCGAGCCGCGTAGCGGCGAGTGCAGTAATTACATTTAGGATACACAACACGCAATACGTACTATACTTTTTCTACGACTTTTACTAATAAAGATCGGTTTATAATTTATAAAGTGCCGATTTGAACGCCAAGTCTCAAATATTGACAATGTCACTGTCATATATTTAAAACGCAAGGTAGATAAATGTCACGATTTGAATGGTTCAAGGCTAACGTGATTGTTATACTGGGCATCATAACGCACAGTTGTGTGTTTTTATGTATCATTATGTACAGTTGTACTTTTTATGCCCTGATAATGGCCTTGATTAAATAAGGCCGAAAGCGCTGGGCGTCAGTGTTAATAAATAGTTACACCAAAAAATGTGTAGCTTTACTTTTTATTATTTAAATTTAGCTAAAAAAAAAAAAAAGTTGGTTTGGACGTGGCACCCAAAATTTTTTTTCGCCTGTGGCGCTATTATTCCTTACTAAATGACCAAATGGCCCATACAAACATGCATACAACATATACTGCCAGACTGCCGCATGCCTCCTAGGACCCGGTGGAGTCTTTAACCGGCGGTGAGTGACAGAAACCTATACTTAACTGTGGCAAATTGTTTGCCACCCCATTTACGCCACTGCACAGTGACACTTTCTAAAAGTAACTAAGATGTGGACAAAACAAATATAACTATTATTAAGCACACAATACGACTTAAAGGTACTAATTTTTAAACGCCGGCCGGCATCATAATAGAAGCACTGTAAATAATCAAAGCAAATTCCTTTTTTGCAAAAAATAACTTAATTTGCTTAAAAATTTGTTAATTTTAAAAACTGTGTCGATATACTGCTAATAAGAATTTCGTGATTTTCCATAACGTAATTACTTAACAAAGTGAGAAGTTGTGAAGGTCAAAAACTATCTGCTACTTTGCATAAAATATGTTGTCAAAAAATATGTAACCTAATATACAGAGTGTTTTACGGTGGATGGAACGTTAGACTTTTACGGAAAATCGGTGATACATTTCTACAAAAATTTGGTTGCTCAGATAAACAACCAGGGTCTATCGTTTTAAAATATTTTCAGCAATGCGGCGTAGCCGCTTCAGCTCAAAACAGGTGGCAATATCGTTATATTAAATGGACCACCCTATATATTAAATTATTTTCTAATTCCCTATACAATTCCACGTATATTTTGTATAAAATGTCATGTCTAAATTCAATTGTTTTTGAGATATTTAAAATATGCCATTTTTAGACTTTGACAGGCTGTAGCATTGAAACGGCGCATCTAAGATAAAAAATATTTTTATATATTCTTATTCGTCGCCATCTTTTGTTTCGGTCCTTCGTGTGTGGTTATAATTTCCAAGTTTTGGGTGTTAATATTTATAAAACTTTACTTTAGACTTTTTTTTTTGTTAGTTTGTAAGTTATTAGTCGTTTCCATCTTGTTTACGTTGTATTCGTTCGGATGTTCCGTGTTTGATTGTGAATGTTATTTTTAAGTTTTGGGTGCGAATTTAGGTATAAACCTATACCAGACATTTTGTTATTAGCGACTTGTGTCTCCAGATGGGTAGAAAAAAGTGCATGATCCTTTTTTGCATGAATCGCGGTTCAATACCAGGAATATGGTATTTCAGGTATGTAAAATATTGGTTACTTAGTTTTATTTGACCATAAACTGTACACCCAAACTAACGGGTGAATTTAAATAAAAGCTTGTAAAAATATTTTGAAAGTCGGTCCTGTCAAATGTTTACATCAAGAAGCAAATTTCCGAGCTGCGCAAACTCAATAGACCCTGATCATCGCCTACAGTGGTGTCATCAATCATCATTGAATTATGGTATTAGCAATATAGTGTATGTATATATGTGGCCACACCTTGCTTCATGAAAAACTTAGCAGAACAGTACTGAACCTCATTAAAGGAAGTAATATTTTCTGGAAAGACGCCACGAGGATGTGAGAAAATTGGAACACACATACCCGACCTGTGCCGTTTCATAAACCAAATATTAAACTCAATCAGAAACTGAACTCTCTTAACCCATTGACGGAAAAAGTGAAAAGAATTATTATCCAGAAACACTTATTTGTCGTTAGCAAAACATTTGCGTACGCACACAACAGTGGCAAGAAATGAGAAATAGTTTATAATTATTACCCTTACCAATTATTGGTTTGGCACAAGTATCTTTTCTATCCCTGCAACATCCAATATCTTCACAGTATGAGCCTCTAAGATCCGACAAGTCGTCATATGGTTGGAGCGAGACTATTGCTATAAATGCGAACAGCACGATTCCACTACTCCATATTATTCGACTGTTGCCCATCTGTAAAAAATGAAAACGATATTGTTAAAACTGTCTTTGTTATTAATTGAAAAATAAAAATGTGCTTTATCTGGCGTTAAGTTTTCAATTTTAAATTTAAAAACGGGTTATACGAAGTCGTGCAAAATTCTCATCGAGAATAAACAAGGAGGCGACATCACGTGACTAAAAGTGACTCTAACTGCGCCATATTGGTACGACACTTATGTCATTCGTGTCAGCTGTTCGATCTATCATAATCGAGGTGGTTTTAGATTTTACAAGAAGTTTTTCATTTTTTGTGTAAAAATTGCTACTGTGTGATAGATATGAATTATTTCTTGTGAAGTGCGAAGTTGTTCCAGCAGACATGCTGTGGATAAGAAGAAAAGGGCGAAAATTACGTTTCATGGGTTAGTATAGATAAAGGACAGGTCCGTATTTATAAACTTTGGGTGATAATTGTTGCCTATGGTTTGTTTAGTTACAATTTTATTTAAATTATTAAATTTAAAAAAATGTAAAAACAATACATCTACAATTAATTTAAAGCAGCTTTGGACTTTTTAGAACTAGCCGCTTAACTGCAATTTCACCATTTGTTTATTGATACTTACGGGTCATTATTTTCATTTTCATTATGTGCGAAATAAACACAACTTGTATGTTCAGTTCCACAAAATTTTTTAACCAGAATTAACTAACCAGCAACATTGACTTTGACATAAATGACATTGGCAGGCATTATTTAGTTACAATCGAGCTTTCAATATTTATAAATTAAAAATGTAGGCAACCGGGCCACTATGCCACTCGTCTTCGTCTGACAAGTCACATTGTTCGTAAAGAAGTGTAACAAAAATTTTCAATTTTGCTGCTGTCGCATGCAAGTCAAATTTTATGGGTTAAATTTTATTTATTAAAACAGTTACAACTTTTAAATAAAATCATTTCTCATCCCATTGTGCACCTTTGCAATGGAACAATATTTAATTACAATACAATATTCTCAATATTTTCTATGTCACCAATCAATTAAATTAATGAGCACAGACGGGTTTCACCAAAATTTTTCCATCTACTAACAAGTACACAAACACAATATACAAACATGTGTATAAATAATACCATTATTCGTTATTTCCTCTACAAAGCTGTGCATATAATGAAATTATATTATTCTAGTTGACCCAAGCATTTTTAGAATTATTCAAAATAAATTTAATCAGACCCTTGTGCATCGGCCATATTGGTATGACACTTAACCCCGCCCCCGGATACCGTTTTTCGCAGATGAAATTAAATGGTAATAGCGCCTCTTTGTTTATTCTATATCGATGGAAATTCTCGAAGAAAAACGTAATAATGGCCCCGTTTCGGAGTTTAAAGAGGATCTCACTCTCACCATCCAGTCTCGCTGAATCATTCCGACTGATTTATAGTGACACTGGACATAAAATCTAATTGTTTACACACATTGCATATTAAAATAATACAGTAAAAATTCTTTTATCATCCTGTCAAAAGTCACTTCTTCAATTTCAAAGCATAAAATGTTTATGCTGTATTCGATCGCGATATTAAAATTAATAGAATTTTTTAAATTTTAAGAAATTTAAAAAAATTTAAAAATAAAATAAATAAGTCATTTAGCGTACCTACTTTGAATTACATAAAATTAGAATCCGACCTCCTAAATGCATATTTGTACAGCTGTTGATTATTTAGCATACTTCAACTTACTGGCCAAATTAAATGTCTCGACTGCGACACCAATCCAAAGAATTCCCATTGAGACCCTGAACCATTTTTATTTTTACGCAAATGTAAGTATTTTATCCAGTCAAATCCAGAACAAAGCAATAAAAGTGATGCATCACGGGATATTTTCCACGAAACGTTAAGAATGTTATAAAAGGATTGAGAGATTTTTTTTTGTTGACATCATTATCATTATTATTGAGTTGAAAAACTGAAAGGAAGGAGTTTAAATACTAGTATTTCTCTATGTTTTCTCTTCTCTAATACAGTGCGAGCAGAAATGATTTGCATCAAAGAGGGCTGGGATTAAAAAACGTAGAGCTTGGTTTAGATCATAATGATATGGGGAGGATATATCTAAACAAATCTAGGTTAAAATTTTGACAAATTCATATTATGGCATATTCATAATCGTTATCATCCTTTAAATCCAGAAAGTGTTCAACCTCATCATTCGCATTTATAACTTTAAAATATTATTAACACAAATTTTATAGTCAAAAAGAATTTATAAGGTTTGTTATATGGTGTAATATGTCATCAGTCGTTAATAACTTGGTTAAAGCCTAGAAAATTGACAACCTATCTGAAAAATAAAAGCTCTGTAGAACCAAGCTCAACTTTAGGTCGAGCTTTACAAAACCCGTACTTAAGCTCTTATTGTACAACCGGATCTTAGCCGCAAAAGTAACGCACAACCAAAAATGATGCTCAATTTCAAAGTTGATTTTCTCGCGAACCGATAAATCAATTTCGATAATTTTTTTTTAAACTGTAGATTTTTTCTTTGGTAATTGTACTGTGATTTTTATTCAGATTTCAGTTTTACGTTTATACAGATCGCAAAAATGAGAATAGTTTTTTACGTTAAATTTGAGATACCCTGTATAGTTTACAATAACTTGACATTTTATTTTTTTAATTTTTCTGATATCTGTAATATCAAAGGAAATACACAGTTTTGTACCAGAGCATGTTTTTCTTCAATAAATCACAATTTATAATAAATCATAGCGAAAGTCACATTTTGTCTGAGCACGTTGTCCCTTTCACTCCGTACATTGGGAATAATGTTTTACTAATGCATAATAACGCAAGACCTCATCATGTAGCGCGCATTGTCAATGAATATTTATATGAAGTAAATATTTTAACTCTAAATTTGCCACCGCGCAGTCCCGATTTGAATCCTATGGAGCACTTATGGGGTATTATTGGTAGGGCACTGAGACAGCATCAACCCCCTCCTGCCAACCTGTAAAATGTCCAAATAATTATAACCGATATTGGAATATAGAGTATGCCGAGACGATGTGAACCAGTCATTAGAGTAGAGGTGGAAACACGCGCTACTAATGTACCTTTTTTGATATTTATTGTTAGTGTTATTCTTAGCTTAATGTCGCCAAAATGATATTTTCATTTTAAAAAAAAAACATGTTCTGGTATAACACTGTGTATTTTCTTTGATATTACAGATATTAGAAAAAAAAATTGTTTAGAAAACATGAGGCTTCAGTATGATTTCATCATGCATCCATTGTTGTTGCTAATGTTAACGTAAAAAACTATTCTCATTTTTGCACCCTGTATAAGCCTAAAACTGAAATCTGAATAAAAAATGCTATCACAGTGCAATTATCAAAGAAAAAAGCTACAGTTTAAAAAAATATACTGAAATCGATCGTGAGAAATTCAACTTTGAAATTGAGCACAATTTTTGGTTGTGAGTTATTTTTGGGGCAAAGTATATTAAATTTGTAATTTAATTTTACAAACTCTTGGTTTTTAATACTTTTCATTTAGTTTAGTGACGAATGAAACATATTCAGAAGCTACGAGTAGCAATAAATAAAAATAAAACAAACAGTATTAAAACGAAGTGTCAATGTCAACAAGGATTACACAATTTCGTGGCGTTTATTAGACAATAAATTGTTTTCATTACCATTTAGGAACTGGAAATAAATAATGGAATTTATAACCATGTAATTAGCGACAATTTAAATAATGGACTAGTTTTACTTGCTGCATTGAGAACATTTTTAGAAAACGACAAACAAAATAAAGTCGAGTCGAGGCATCTAAATAAAAAATTTTGAAGAATTTTAAAGAGAGACTCGTTAGCTAATACACAAAAATATATATTTATGTTTGTCTGTAATTTGCAATTTTAGTTAGGGTGTGGATGTGTGTGCTGAGGTCAAATCTTGCAAGTTGAATTAGAACCACTTTCTCTTATCCTACGGAGTTGAAATTTTACATGGTGCACTATCCTAGCAACACCGAATGCCTTTCTCTTATCCTATGGAGTTGAAATATTCCGTGGTGATTCAGTTCCGATGACAATGCATTTTTATGATAAAAAAATCCGAACAAACCCGAACCCCTGCCTCTTATCCTACGGGGTTTAAATACTACGTGGTGATTCAGTTCCGATGACAATGCATTTTTATGATAAAGAAACCCGAACAAACCCGAACCCCCGCCTTTTGTCCTACGGAGTTAAAATTTTGCATGGTGATTCAGTTCCGATGACAATGCATTTTTATGATAAACAAACCCGAACAAACCCGAATAACACCGAATCCATTCCTCTTATCCTACGGAGTTAAAATATTACGTGGTGATTCAGTTTAGATGACAATGCATTTTTAGGATAAAAAACTGAACAATCGCGAGCAGCTTTCTTTTATCCTACGGAGTTGAAATTTTTCATGTTTATTTAGTTCCCATGACAATTCAGAAGCGATGATGAGCGATATGATAAGCATGACCTGTTTCTACTCACAGGATATATAGGCTGGTTTTATGCATATTACTGTAAGAAATCAAACAAGATAAAAAAAATTAATGTTATTGGACACGAGCAAAATTAATATCTTAAAAAAATTTTACGACTTGGTGATAGTGAAAAGTCCGTGATAGCTTTAATTGAATATTTAATTAGTATAATTAAATTTTTGACCTTATTTATTATCTTTTTGTAGACTCTCTGCCGAAAATTAGGTCAACGAAAACAAAAAATATTAGCGAAAAATAATATTTAGAAATATCTGCATATTAGCTTTATTATGACAAAAATAAGGCAACATATTTATGAGTTCATCATAGCTTATAAGATAAATTAATTTTGTCCTTACTCTCTCACTGAATTTCTGCAAATTGGCATAATATCTGATTTACTTCAATTTAAAAATATTTATACATGCTTAAACTGTGCTTCTAATGCATGTAACAGAGTTTCATATTTAACCTCTATTTCTACTAGTTTCGGTAAATTCTTACTACATTTTTAGCTCAGTGGTTAAGTTAGTGGCTTTCGACCGTGGCGTCCGAGTTTAAGTATCGGAGAGGGCATACGCTTAATAAAAAAAAGCATGCCCGTAACTAAAATGGATAAAAAATGTCATTCCTAATGTCGAGGCCAAGAGGGATGTCCTAGACCTCTGGGGACATAAAAAAAATAAACTACACTGAAAAATTATTTTTGAAATTTACTACATTTATCTTGAAAAAAATCCTAAATTATTACATTAAGGTATCTGTAATATAGATTTGTTGTAAAATAACGGATTTTTTGCTTAAAATGTAATTTCCGGGTAAAAATACTTAACAAATAGTAAAATTACTAATTATTTACACGACATATTGGTAAAATTATACAAAAAATACACTTAATTCTTAAAATCACACCGAAAATTGACAAGTTTGTAATTTTACAATATTAACTGATGAATATTCACATCTAACCGGTAATTTAGCTTCTTCCGAGCAGTTCATTTTTTCAACGGCTTTTGCCCCATTGGCTGTATGCATGATATTTGTGCCGTATTTGTAGTAGTTATGCTGTGTTAAATCAAAGCTCGTAAAGCGATGCCGCAACAATCTATGCACACTTGGCAACCAACATCGGGTTATTCTGTGCTGGGTTCCTGGACACTCCAAAATAGATGGCAACGAGGCTGCCGATGCGCTCGCAAGAGCAGGCATGCCAGCTGATCTAGCAGACAATACAGTGAACAAACCACTGGGATTGGTCAAAGAGGAGATTGACTACACGGCTAAGCAGCTTGCACAGAACAGATGGACAGGGTTGACAACCTGTAGTACATCCAGGCAACTGTGGCCCACATTCGATAAAAAGAGAACCGCAGAGCTGTTGAGACACAGTCGAAAAGACGTGAGAAATATTACTGCGGTTGTTACCGGACATTGCCTCTTCGGTAGACATGCCGAACGTATGCAAATACCCACTAACGACTTCTGCAGAAGTTGCAGAGATGAGGAAGAGGAAGAAAGTATTCAACATTTTTTCTGTGAATGCCCTGTCCTCGTAAGAAGGAGGTTCACTACTCTGGGTGAACCATCTTTCGATAGCCTGGAGGAACTAAGCAACTTACAACTTGGACGGCTGAGCAGATTTCTGAACAGTAGTGGCTGGTTTGAATGAGTTGTTAAAATCCTTCCGCGGTTACGTCGCACTAACCATCAGAGATTTGATGAAGGTGGGTTCTACGGAACACGTATGGTATCACAACGGACCTAATCAGGACTATGTGAGACTGTTTGGTCAGAACCAAGGGTCTGCCACTTTTACCTAACCTAACCTATGCTGTGTTTATTTTATATTACTTACAGTACAAAGGATAACACTGAAAGATTTGCGCAGTAACTTCCATGTTTTTCTTTTAAATGTTATTTTAGGTCTTAGAGTGTCTTTACCAGTGATTAGTCGCTAAGCATCCAAAGTGTGTTATTTTAAGGTTTAATTTTGTTTTGTGCTTTATAGTCTATTTTAGAAAGATGTAGAGTAATAGAAGCTCATTAGGTATGCAAAGGGACTACAGAGTGACTCAACAAATATTTAAGCCACTCTCATAATTTGACATTGATTTCATTGCAATATTTTTTCTCTTCATCAAGTGCAGGTAGTACCACCTGGGTTTGGATCAATTTATGGGGTTTGCCTATTATTATCCATTCACATACACTAAAAATGGTATGACAAAGGTTTGCATTGTGTACATAGTATTAGGTACACTTATTTTTTATTAAATATTATAAAAAAATACAAAATACATTATACAGAAATTAAATTATAAAAAATCATAATATTTTTCTTCATCTAAGGCTAAGGAACCGTCATCTTCTCTTGACGTTATAATTAACGGGTCGACGGTCCGATCAATCAGGTGGTCTGGATCCCACATTTTCTCCTCTTCTTTAATGACATGATGGACTGTTTTTCGCCAGTTCTCTGGTGTCACTTCCTTAATGGCTTGATCAAATAGTAGCTAAACGTCTTTTATTTTGAATGTCGTGTTGTGTTTTGTGTGTTTTTTTATAAGATAACTCAAGGTTTAAATATAAAAGTCTCTAGATCTTGCTTTACAAATATACCATTTTTACAAAATAAAAATAGAGTACGAAAAATTCATCATTAATTTTTTCGGAAAGGAATTCCACATCTCAGAAGGGAAAGTACTATAGGGCATAACAGACTGAAACAAATTTTTTTACAATATTTCCGGAAATATTTCTGAATAGTGTAATTTAATTTTAACACTAGAAACAATGTCAAAAAATAAAAAATATAAACATTTTCGTTTTAATAAAAATTGACATTTATTTTATTTTTATAAATTAAGACAACAATGTGTCCTGATTTACGTAACAAACAGATGTTTTCATTTAGAACTAATCATCGTAAGTAGGTACTTTATAGCCTATAATTTTTATGGGTAATTAAAAAGTTATTTCCAGTTGTTATCGAGCCCAAAGTGGTAACGGGTGATATGAAGCAATAGGGATAAGGTTATGTTATTTATCTTGGGCAATAAACATCGTGTTGTCTCAAAACACTATAAAATATTTAATATCGGCATAAACCATTCACCAAAGTTGTGTATTTTGACCATTGTCCTTCGCAAAATGACGCATATGCATCCGAAGGAGGGGGGCCTTCCCCTCCCCTGAGTAGCCAAAATCGGCAAAAAATATATCACCATTATTAAAGCAGCATAAGAATCCCTCAAACTGCTGCGAACGGCCGGAAATTTTTGCGAGCTGTCTACCAGTGGGGTGTTGGTTTGGTTTTAATAAATTGGAATGCAACCAGTGGCGTAGCCAGAAAATATGCTGGGGGGGGGGCTCAGTGGGCGTAAGTAGACTTTTTTTTCTGGAGAGAAAGACAGTCGGGACTACATGTATTTTATGACATTGTACCTAGTGAAGAAGGCGGAACAGCGCCGCAGACGAAAAATATGCGAAGCCACACCCAAAATTCGTTTAAAATTCACCTACTACACTACTACATCAAATTTTGAAAATTAAATTATTACCTCTCCCCCTCGCATGGTTGGATTAAATTCGTTTTTGGAAATTTTTTTTTTACTTTTTTTGGCTCTTTATTTACAAAAAAAAACATTTTTTATATTTCCGAAAAATATAAATATTGGTGGCAATCCAAAATTTTAACATAAGACGTATGTATGACTCTAACCAGCGTTTTTCGGGCTCGGTTTTTCATGATTAAAAATAAAGCAAATATCGCTTACCACGCCAAAATTGATGATTTTTTCAGAAATTATGTATTTTAGGAGCGTAGATCTAAGAGCAGTTTTTGGTGCAAATGCTTAGGTTTTGAAATACTCCTTCTTAAGTGCCATTTTATATATTCATAATAAAGCATTCTCGTTTCTTTCCGCACTATTTTTTATTATAAATTATCATACTTCTCCCATAACAAATGTTTCAATTAAAATTTTTACTTTAATTTTTTTCTTCAAGAATAAATACCCTAATCTTAAGTTTAAAAACTAAACGTTTCCTAAAAGACCTTTGTAATCTAAGCCAGAAATACATTATTTAAAGATTTAAATTAAGAGTCCAAGCGTGAGACAAAAAATTAGGTTTTAATTATACTTTTAGACTCGAGCTCCTAGGCTCGGGGGGAAAGGGGCTGCAACCAGGCAGCGCCCCCCCCCCCCCCTAAATACGCCACTGGATGCAACTTACCTACCGAACAGTGTCGCGTGGCAGACAACGTTCAATAGAAAACGTTCCTTTACAAAATAGGGGTTTGCACGGCATCATAAGGTATTTTCACAAGGATTCTGCCGAATTTTACATGTTACTGAGTACAACTTTTTGTTTTGCATTTTTAACTTAGATTTATAAAAATGAGTACCTCTAGGGTTCGAATGCAAATGTTTCAGCTTTACCTGTTATAAAAATTCCGTGGCACCTACAGGGCCTATTTTTAATAATGGGTGGCCCTAGGTCGTTACGCAATCTGGAGCCCCTCATCATGGACGCCCATAGAGCCAATTACAGGCGGGGAAAGAAAGGGTAACCAGGCGCGGTAGTCGGTATCAAAAACTTCTCCTATTAATACTGACTTTAAAAAAAAATACTCGGGATCCAGGCCCCCCCTCTTAATGGGCACTCATGCCTCTTCCTAGCGTTTTTTTTTAATAAGTTACGCTTTTAAGGTTATATTTTATTCCTGAATTAATTTAAATCGAAATTAAAAATCTCCCTAAAATAATTATTTTTATAAAAATGAATATCATATTTTCCCAAAAACTATAAAGAAGCCGTTACCATCGTCGAGGCGTGTGATTGAACAAATACCCGTAAGTGTACGTCGGTGACGGTATTTTATATCAGTTTTTTCATTTTGCATACAGTTATAAGTAAATTTGTCGATTTTTATATAATAAAAAGTTTTGCAGCATTTCAGTTTTAAAATTAAAGCAGTGTGTTTTCAACTATTTAAATAAATATAGTGTCGCTCAGAGCGAACGCGTGACTCCTCTGGCCTATTGGGAATATAGGCCCTGGACGCCTATAAACAATATTTTTCATAAAAACTTTTTCAAAATTTAAAATTTGGCAAATAAAAATATTAAGGAACTAATAATTAAATTAAATTATTTACAATTGTTAATATTTATTAATTAATCAAATTGGATTAACTTTCATTATTAATTTTTTTCTTTTTTATTGTTTCTACATTAATAATAAGTTTATTCTCCAAGTAATAAACTATAATATATAGTTTGGAATAAAGGCATTTTAAATAATAAATATTAAGGTGTTCTCATTTTATGAAAATATACCCTTAAAGATTGACAAAAAGTATAGAATCTGTTAAAAAAAGATTCTCATTACAAAAGGGTCTTGTAATTTTACTTTTAATTTAATGTTTAAAGGTACTGTAGTGGATTTTTTGAGTACTCCCGCAAGATGGAGTCAAAGACACATGAATTCTCGTCTGGTTTACTTTCCCGTAACACAAATTATAATGTGACGTGTGGGTTGATTGGGGTTGAGGCTCACTAAAAATCTGGAGAAACTATGAGATCCCGATATCAGCTAATCGATGACAAATTACTGCTGTCGTCTGTTGGAAAACTAGGGAATTGGTTGCGTAGACTGTACGTCACGTGGAG
Source organism: Polydrusus cervinus (assembly GCA_935413205.1). Taxonomy (NCBI): domain Eukaryota; kingdom Metazoa; phylum Arthropoda; class Insecta; order Coleoptera; family Curculionidae; genus Polydrusus; species Polydrusus cervinus. The sequence goes on along the minus strand of OW284510.1, from coordinate 102,224,580 downwards.
CCATGTAAACATACAAAGAATAACTAGCCACATCAATAAAACAAACATACGCTGAGATAAATCGCTAAACAACACCACGCAAGTTGTCATTTGTTTTCTGATTTATATATGTTGCATGTTTAAAAATGCGGGACGGTGTTTACATGTGACTAACTCCATTAAAATGACTTTAAAATAATATATTTTGACTGCTTACACCTGGGTAGCTCTTACGTACAACTTATACATACTTTAACATATTATGTAGTCTTGCGTAGTCTGAGAGCTTTTATATACCATGCCATCATCATAACAATAGAAAATTGTGGCAAAGAAATTGTGCCATGTTCGACAGGAGTTTATCATCAACCCTAAGTGTAATTATATAATAAAGAAATATGTTGTAGATTTAAATTATAATTGTGTGCATTGTCTATATTTATTTTATATCACATTTCCACTAGTATCCACCTCCAATCGTCATCAAGTGAATACTAAATAGGAATTAAGTACAGCGACTATACAGGGTGCGCCAAACTCAGTGGCCTATTAGAAATATTTAGAAAACGACAAAAGATATGTTTTTGAAAATTTGAGTGTGTTCATAAGAGCTAGTGTTCTAGCGTTTAAAAATATTTTGAAAGAGGCGGTGTAGCCAGATCATCTTGAAACTCCTAGCAACTTTGGAATTTTAAATGAGACACCCTGTATATTATTTTACTTTTTGTTTCTGCTTAATAACACAAATATTTTTTGTATATAATAATATATGCCTATCTCTTATAGTTTTTGAGATATTAATTAATTAGTCATTTCTTGGGGCCAAAACATGCTAACCAGAAAATCGAATATTTTTGTGATTAAGGCACCTAGAAAGTTAAAATTTTTACAGACGGTTCTTATAGCATGGCCATCTAGGAATTTTGATGATATATGAAAATATTTTTACACAGAGCGTCACAAAAAAATGTAATCTTCGTAATATAAATAAATGCAAAATTCTCAACTTTTTTAAATGGAACACCTTGTATTTTATTTTCTTAACAAAATCTAGTTTATATTTCCTACCAATAAGTTCCTATTCTTATCTCTAACCAATTTGAACTTACAAGGGGTTTAAAAAAATTAATAACTTAATAAAAAGGTTTAAACACATTTAATAGTAGGCTTTGGCAGAATTTGTTCGGAAACAAATGAAAAAGAAAAAATGTCAACCAAGATGTCAACTTAATTTCCTATATTATCTTATATTTAAAAAAATTATTCGTTCTATGGATGTATACATCACACATTCACATTATTATACTGCAACATATTTCGTTCTATTTTTCTAAACTTTTTTGCTGTCATTGGAGATGAATTGGGATACAATTCATTAAATCGTCTACATGTTCTTGATACAATTTTATTACACTCTCCATGTATAAAAAGTAAATTCAAAATTTCTGCGTTTGAATAAGAAATATTGGCCATTTTAGTCAATAATTTAAAAACACAGATTATAGACAAAACCATTTAAGTTGACATTTTTTCTTTTTCATTTGTGTCCGAACAAATTCTGCCAAAGCCTACTATTAAATGTGTTTAAACCTTTTTATTAAGTTATTAATTTTTTTAAACCCCTTGTAAGTTCGAATTGGTTAGAGATAGGTATAGGAACATGTTATACTTATTGGTAGGAAATATAAACTGGAATTTGTTAAGAAAATAAAATACAGGGTGTTCCATTTAAAAAAGTTGAGAATTTTGCATTTATTTATATTACGAAGATTACATTTTTTTGTGACGCTCTGTGTAAAAATATTTTCATATATCATCAAAATTCCTAGATGACCATGCTATAAGAACCGTCTGTAAAGATTTTAACTTTCTAGGTGCCTTAATCACAAAAATATTCGATTTTCTGGTTAGCATGTTTTGGCCCCAAGAAATGACTAATTAATTAATATCTCAAAAACTATAAGAGATAGGCATATATTATTATATACAAAAAATATTTGTGTTATTAAGCAGAAACAAAAAGTAAAATAATATATAGGGTGTCTCATTTAAAATTCCAAAGTTGCTAGGAGTTTCAAGATGATCTGGCAACACCGCCCCTTACAAAATATTTTTAAACGCTAGAACACTAGCTCTTATGAACACACTCAAATTTTCAAAAACATATCTTTTGTCGTTTTCTAAATATTTCTAATAGGCCACTGAGTTTGGCGCACCCTGTATACAACTCTATTTATACATGCTAGCTAGGTGAACCAGTGATGTAAAATAAATAGAGACTCGTTACAAAGTAAGCGTTACTATGTGATCACTAAAAGTAACGAGTCCTAATGTTATAAGAGACTCGTTACTTTTGGCTTTTCGTTACTCTGAATTTAAATCTAACTAGTTAGAATACTACTAGGTAGAGTAGTTATTCTACCCAGAATTTTACAACGGAAGGCTTTATTCTTGGACTTGATTAGCCATCAATAACTGACTACAGACAATGTAAGTATCATAATTATTTTCCGTGCTGGATTTTGTTTTTACCTCGTCGGGCGACCGACGGCGTGTCGTTTAATAGTATCCGTAACTAAAATGAACCAAAAATAATGTTGACTCTAATTGCTGAGTATTAGAAAATATAAGGCAAAGTGTTCCAAGGTATCAGATACCTTGAAACTTACCCCTTGTTATCAAAATAAAAGAATAATAAGGATTTTTAATTATGACTCACCCAATATAATGTTTATTAATTAAAATTTAGGTACATATTATTTAAAATCTTGTACCTGGGAACATACAGGGTATGTGTATGGTTCTAGGCACACAAGGATGCCATTAGAAATACAAATTTACCGGTACCTGATAGGTTAGGTTAAAAAAAAAATTACGCTGGTATTCTACTCACCAGAAAGACGAGTTCTTTGAACAGCTGCACAGAGAAATATCAAGTATCGGAAGCACAAGAGAGGTGATAATACTCGGCGACCTAAATGGAAGAACCGGAACTAAACTAGACGATGAGGTCGTGGGAAGATTTGGTGAAAATATAATAAATGACAATGGTCTCAGATTAATCCAGATATGCGAACAAAATGAACTTAGAATAACGAATGGATTCTACCAGCATCCATGGATCCACAAATACACATGGGAACGAAAATCAAGAAACCTACGATCGATCATAGACTACACCATAGTCCGACAAACCACGTCTATGAAGATTTATGATGTCAGGGTGTACAGAAGCGCAACTTGTGGCAGTGATCATCACCTACTCAAGGCCAAAATCCTCCTACAGCAAAGGTCCGATAGAAAACAAAACCAAGAAATCCGGCAAAAGCAAAACCAGCCTAACGAAATGAGACCACCACGATATAACCTAGAAAGCCTAGAACAAGAAAGCACCAAAGATCTATACAAAAAAAGACTCGAACAAAAACTCCAGGCACAACAATTCACTAACAAAACAGAACACTACGAATACATAAAACAGTGCCTGACCGAAGCAGCCAAGGAAGCGTTGGGATACTGCGACGAGCGAAAACCACATAAACCCTATTGGTGGGACAAAGAAATAGAACAAGATATTGAAGACAAAAGACAGAAATATCAACGCTATTTATGCAGCAACACACACCACGATAGGATGGAATTCAAAGAATCACAGGCTCGAGTAAGACGAAAGATAACTCTGAAGAAAAATGAGTCATGGGAAGTAAACTGCAACAAAATAAATACCTACCTAGGAGGAACAAGAAGTAGCGAAAGTTGGAAGTTCCTGAAATCTCTACGCCAGGACAAGAAGAGAGAGCTGATATCTCCCATCACCACCGATAAATGGGATAAATACTTTGGTAAACTCTTGAAAGAAGATCGAGCAGAGTTCCCTGACAACGACAACCTGAACAGAGTACACGTTACGGCATCACCAATCAGGATTAGTGTGAAGGAGGTAAAAGACGCCTGTAAAACCTTAAAAAACAAGAAGGCGCCAGGACCAGGTAATATTCCCGCAGAATTAATCAAATATGGACCCGACAAGCTGTACGAACAACTAGCTATACTGTTCCAAAGCTGCATCGGTGGCGGAGATATCCCGGAAGAATGGAAATTATCCTTCCTTACGCCTATACACAAAAAGGGCACCAAAGAAAACTGTGACAACTACCGAGGTATTGCGGTAACGGCCACAATCAGCCGACTCTACGGAAAAATATTGAAGAACAGAATAGAGCTCGAATATGCAGATAGCGAAGCAGAAGAACAAGCAGGCTTCCGCGCAGGAAGGTCCACTGTGGACCACCTATTCTGTGTAACCCAACTCATAGAAAAAATGTCAGCCTTTAACCGGGAAGTACACCTCCTGTTCGTTGATTTGAAGAAGGCTTACGACAGTATACCATTGTCAAAACTTTGGGAGACATTAGATGGGACTAATCTGAACGTTAACTTAATAAGGTCAGTAAAGGAACTATATAGAAATAGCCATATTAAAGTCAAAACCGGCAACAAAATGTCAGACGGATTTACACCGAATAAGGGCCTCAAACAAGGATGCTGCCTGTCGCCCACTCTGTTTAAGATATATCTCGAACAAGCACTAAGGATATGGAAGAGGAAATGCGGCAACATGGGCATACCTCTTAATAATACAAACTTATATACTCTTAGTTTTGCAGACGACCAGATCATAATGGCGCAAGACTACGAAGACATAGAATACATGACTCGAAAACTCATTGAAGAGTACAAGAAATGGGGGCTGGAAGTGAACATATCAAAAACAGAATACATGTGTGTTGGCGGAATACAGCAGGATCTACTCTTGGAGGACGGACAAATCATCAAATCATGCCAAACTTACAAGTACTTGGGAATAAATATTTCAGACAGTGGAACACTAGATTATACCATTAAAGACCGGAACAATCAAGGCAGAAAGGCTATTGCTATGCTAAATAGCATCCTATGGGATCAGAAAATCACAAAGCGAAACAAACATCTAATATACAATACGATCCTAAAAAGCATAGTCACATATAGCTGCGAAGTTTGGCAACTAAAAGAAAAGACCATAAAAATGCTAGAGGCAACGGAGATGGACTTCTGGAGAAGATCGGCAGGAAAATCGAGAAGGGAAAGAGTTCGAAATGAAGCAATCCGCGCAACCATGAAAGTGGGCCACACAATAACAGACGAAATAAGAACAAAACAACTAAGGTGGTACGGACATGTTCAAAGGATGGAGGAACAACGACTCCCTAAACAAATACTCACCTGGACACCAGCCGGAAGAAGAAAGAGGGGAAGACCGAGAAGGAGTTGGAGAGAGGGCATCGATAACGAGATCAGAGAGAGAGGACTAGATGAAGACCTGTGGAATGACAGAGACCTATGGCGATTGGGAATCGGAAGACGTCGAAGGACGTTTTAAACCCGATTATATATATATATATTCTACTCACCATACATCGCGGAATCTCTCTTAAAACTTACTTACTTACTTGTGTACGTCGGAGAGATGGCTTATTAATAGGTATTTTGTTTAATTTGTTTTCGGAAAGTCATTCAGCAGAGAGAACTTTCGGTCCGAAGCCCATTTCTATTATATTATCTATACCGAGTTTTAATTCTGTTGAGTTGGGGAAACGCACAGGACTGGAAGTACCGTTGAGAGATGAAAGCAATGTTTATTCTTATTTCTTTTTAATTTATATTTCTTTTTTAATTTTAACAGGCACTTATTTTATACAAATAATGTAAATTGAGTATTCTGTTTCTTAGATTGTATAGCGTAAACAAATTGTGTTTGTAAAGTTTACTGTGCACACTTTGGTATTTAGAAAATTATAAAATTATGGAGCCTCGATTCTTATAATTAGAAGCCCAAAAGCAGAAACGAAGTTGTTTATATTTTATTTAAATTGAAAACAAATAAATATTTTCATTTTTTAATTCAATACGCGATGATCTTTTCCTATTTGTTGTTATATTGTAAGTTTGTATGCGTTTTTTAATCATATATTTAAGAATTGATGACAATCATACCTAGATTTAATATATTTATACTACAAAACACGAGTATTTGGCAGTCGATCAAAGCTATAACAATACCACAATTTTGTATTTCTAACTAAAGAAACTTTTGTTCTCTTAGTTGAGCATTACCCAGTACACCATCTAGCGGCTATTTGAGGAACATACAATTTCCAGTTATTACTTTTTTCATACAAAAAAAATATCCGAAAACCTGAACGATTTATATTTCGGGGCATCCATTTTTAGTTGCCCGCCCAGCACATTTACATATTTGTACATTTAGCCACGGACTAACAATACAGTTAAAAATAAAGCATTAATATAACCCGTCAACCTTTGAATAAATATAAATAAATATTAGCGTTTTCCACGTGCACTTTTTTCAGGTTAATTTTGCATTTTGATTGTTGGCAAACTCGCCCAACTAAAAACATTAAAAAAAAACATAAAAATGCTGTGGTTGTTGAATTCATTACATATTACATTGCATTCAAGTACATATTCATTGCGACACGCAAATCTTTTAGTACTTGCTTTAATTTAAATTTTTTATAATTTAAACTAGATATTTTTTAAATTTTTTCAAGATTTAATTTATAAACAACGGAAAAGTGCCATTTTAAAAATGGATACAATAAAATAAAATAAATTGGGTGAACGACATAATTCCGATAAAAAAAATTGCTATAAATATTCGAAATTTATAGCCGTTATAACACTGAAGTTTAAAAAAATTATAAAATATCTATTTTTATTTTTATGGTTAACAAAAAAATCTTGCCATTTTCTTGAAGATAATTTGACAATTCTGTTGGGAGATGTCCCTGTGCACAACCGTACACCTGCACATTTTACTGCACTGGTACATAAATTTTTAGATCAAAACTTCAATAATCGCTGGAAAGGTCGTTGGGGAGACCCATAGCCGGCTAGATCCCCAGACCTAAATACTTTGGATTTTTATTTTGGGGACATTTTAACACCTTGGTCTTTGAATTTCAACATTAAAGGAAAGCCGAATAGATAGGCGCACTATGATTTATTCGCTACGTTAGAACCGACGTGACTTCGGAGCGCGCCGTCTTTTATTGCGTAAAATAACACAATATCTTGTGTCTGAAATCGATCGAAAACGAAGACAAACATTAGTTTGTCTCCAAAAACGGTTGCCACATTTTTGCACTGATCCGTCGTTCTTTAAATATTGAAATTCCAAGCCTTGGTTTACAGTCAACCAATGCAAACCGAGGGAGAATTGCGAAACCTCATAATAGTTTTCTGCGAAGCTATAAAGAATACTTCAGGAATTTTCCAAATACAGCGCAAGTCGATCAGACGGAGGACTGAAGCTTGCATACTTGCAGGAGGCGGACATTTTCAACAGTTAATTTAATGTAGTTGTCCGCTTGCCGCTAATTTTTCTCTAATTAATTTAATTTTGTTCAAAATAGTTCTAGGTTTTTAAAAATAAAAAATGTATTTTTATACGTATTTATTACTTTATTTTATTTTTTAAATCGAAAACCGTCCGCCGGGCGAAAAAAAGTCAAGAGACCATTTTTACGAGAAGATAGAGGCTAATTATAAAGTAATATTTATTTTTAAAAAAATCAGTGGCGTAACATTTTTTTGATAAAAAGTATTTCAATGCATGTTAACAGGGACTCCACCGATAAAAATTTAAAAAACCTTTATCCTAAAAAAATGTGCGTACTTTGCATGTATAAAATTGAAAAAAAAATACAAAGCGGTTTTAGAGATATTGGGAAAAAAATTATTTATCTCAGAAATAAAACGATTTTCTTAAAATCGTCCAAGTGGTAACGCCTTTTCGGATTATCATTCAATTATGAAACACAGACAGAAAAACTATCGCTGTAATCACACCCAGGGTACCCAGGAGGAAAAAAACTTCCGAAAAGTGTTGTGGTTTCTATAGTAAGGAGCTGAAATGGAAGCTTCTTATTGGCTAAAAAATACAGGTATGAAATTTTCTAAAAAAATTATTTATTTGGAATTATTTTCAGTGGCCCGGAGCTCAGCTCTAAAAATCTAATTGCAACCTAATTTTTGAACGCTTGGACACTTAATTTAAATCTTTAAATAATGTATTCTTGGCTTAGATTACAAAGGTCTTGTAGGAAACGTTTAGTTTTTAAACTTTTTCTTCTAAAAGTCCTGTTTTATATAGAGATAGGTTTCAGACGCATATCCTTTTAGTTATTGATTTTTGATGCAATTTTAAAGGATATAAAGGAATAATATTTTATAGTATTTTTCCATTACATACTTGTCTCTTCCGTTCTCCCTTTTTTAGAGCTATTTTAAATTAAACAAAAATATAACCCAGTGCGTTAAAATATTTACACAACAAACCAAATAACAATTAACTGAACCATTTTTTATGGAAGAAGTGTGATAATTTATAATAAAAAAATAGTGCGTGAAGAATCACTAATGCTTTATTATAAATATACAAAACGGCACTTAAGAAGGAGTATTTCAAAACCTAAGCATTTGCACCAAAAACTGCTGTTAGATCTATGCTCCTAAAATACATGAGTTCTTGAAAAATCATCAATTTTGGCGTGGTGAGCGATATTTACTTTATTTTTAATTGTGAAAAACCGAGCCCGAAAAACGCTGCTTAGAGTCATACGTATGTCTTATGTTAAAATTTTGGATTGACACCAATATTCATATTCTTCACAAATATAAAAAATGTTTTTTTAAATAAAGAGCCAGCAAGAAATATCAAAAAAAAAGTAAAAAAAACATTTACAAAAACAAATTTAATCCAACCATGCAGAGGGGGAAAGTAATAATTTAATTTTCGAAATTTGATAGTAGTTAGGTGAATTTTAAACGAACTTTGGACGGGGCCCCGGAAATGTTTCGCCTGCGGCGCTTTTCGCCTTGTTTCCTAGGTACAATATCATGAAATATATGTAGTCCCGACTGTCCCTCTCTCCAGAAACAAAATGTCCTACTTACACCCACTGAGCCCCCGAGCTTATTTTTTGGCTACGCCACTGATAATATTGATTTGTTTATTAAAAAATTTAAGACAAACGGTTTCTGAGATATGACCGGCGTCCATTCTTATTTGGTCACCCGGTACGTAGCCTGTAAACATGACCTTAAATTTTCGGAAATTTAATAGGATCATCTTTAACCCGAACAATCCAATTTAAAAAAAAATCATTACCCTAATCCGTCTTACCCACATATCAAATGACACGATTACATCACGCTTTTATAAAATCATAATTTGCATACCTACATAGAAAATATTTTGACGTCATTACGCACCAATAACGTTCCATTGAAATTTGTTATTTGTTGTTTGTTATTATTATATTAATACAAATTTTTTAATCAAAATAAATATGATGCCATAATATGCGATTATTACTGCTTAAGCACTTAGTCATTAATGCAGTTGATATTGGACTCGACGAATATCAATTTCAATTTACAGCAGTGGCGTATATAAAGGGGGGCCAGCCCCCCCCCCCCCCGAAATATAAAGGTTTAAGCATATATTCAAAAATACTCAAACCGAATTTTGTTATCGATGATCCCACCCCGATTGATTTATTGTCTCTGTCTGTAGTCTGGACTCTCTGCTCTGGTATCTTGTTGGTCAGCATTGCTTAAATGTGTGCCTTAGTGACGGATCAAAAATTCCCTAAGTGAAAAATGTTATTGGGACCCTGGGAGATGTTTGTACATACTTTCGATTATCTGCAAAACGAGGTGAGATTTTAAAACGCGAACTTATTGAGATTTCCTCTGCGCTAGAAGAAGTAATTATCACTCGCGCAGATGATTCTGGAAAGGCACCATCTTTGCACAATGCAGTTTTAAATTTTTCTTTTTTGATTTCATTAAAAATACTAGAAAAGACTTTGGCATTTACCTACAAACTGTCAGAATATTTACAGTCAGTAAATATAGATTTGGCTGTTGCTCTTGAAAGGGTAAGTCAGGTTTCAGTTTATTTAAAAAACATAAGAAATAATGCTGAAAAAGAGTTTCGTGACATTTTTAAAGAAGCAGAAGATATAGCTAAACAGGTTAACATTGAAATTTCTTTACCTAGACGTGTAGATACCCAAAGATACAGGGAAAATTATCCAGCCGAAAATGTGGAACAGAATTTCTCTCTTTGTCCCAATTATTGAGGATTTAATACATTCTCTTGACGAACATTTTTTAAACCAGAGAGAAACAATAACATCGCTAGATACTTTAATTCCTGCAAACGTAAAAGATAGAGATTTTAAACAACTTTTGCCTGCAATTCAAAAATACTCGAACGATTTGGAAACAAACAATCAGTCAATACTATGTGCAGAATTCAAATTGTGGAAAATGAAATGCAAAAGTGTTAAAGACGATGATTTTTGCTCCAATTTTAATGGCGTGTAAATTTCACAATAATATTTTTAAATTTTATCACTCTACGTCAACTGAATCACTGGTTCATAGCAAAGACAGTAATTTGTCAAATTTTTGATATCTGCTATATTTTAAGAAATACCGATTTTTTTGGAAAACCTTGCTTTATTTTAACTTATTGGTAGCTAGATCTCACTGTGCGTTGTATCGTGCAAACTTGGCTAGTGATTATTATACCTTCTGAAAAGCTTAATTATGTTCAGTAACAATAGTTCTACCAAAATATTATGATGTACAGTGGTGTACCTACTTATAAACACACACATGTATTAGGATCTCACAATTTTTCACGATTGTTTTATATTGGAAAGTACTCGCCCCTAGATTAGGTAAATCTTTTCTTATTTTTTAGTTTTTCATATCGCACTACAGGTATATTATACAGTGTGTTTACAAAATTTTAACAAAGATAATTTTTTAACTTTAATATTTTTGAAAAAAATTTATTTCTAACTTTCAAAACAATCGTGAAAAATTGTGAGTTAAGTGTAAACCATAGACATATAGGTGTTTATAAGTTCGCCACTGTACATCATAACATTTTGGTACAACTATTGTTACTGAACATAATCAAGTTTTTCATAAGGTATAATAATCACTCGCAAAGTTTGCATGATGCAACGCACAGTGAGATCTAGCTACCAATAAGTTGAAATAAAGCAAGGTTTTCCAAAAAAATCGGTATTTTTTAAAATATAGCAGATATCAAAAATTTGACAAATTACTTTCTTTGCTATGAACCAGTGATTCAATTGACGTAGAGTGATAAAATTTAAAAATATTATTGTGAAAGTTATACTCCATTAAAATTGGAGCAAAAATCATATATATTGTATTTGTTATTTATTTTTAAAAAAATTGACGCATACTATGTTCCCTGTGAACCCATTGTAAATAGGAATGAATAAATTGTCCAGCAATTTAGTTGGCAATTAAGGTAAGTACAGAAAACCAGAAAAAACAGACGAAATTATAACACTGTTGGAAACAAAAATGGATTCCAACCAATGGTTTTAAGGTTAGGTATGTTTTAAACTAGCGACATGTTGCTCAAAACTCTCTAATTTTACAAATACGCACAGCTCTCGATCGATCAACTGGTGGTTGAAATACAACTAACAATTTAGGATGTATGTTACATGTATTTAAACCCCTTATAAAGTACACCTGGTATAATAAATTATAAAAAAATATATAATATAAAGTATTTCTCATTTATTGGTCGAATTTTTCCATTAACTGAGACTTTTTGGGAGAGATTGTTAATTAGTATAATAAAATAAGTAAAATTTTGCAAATTTGGTCTTGGAAACATTTTTTCTGTTCCCCAGTGTTATTTTTTTAAAAATCTATCATAATTCAATTAAATAAAATAGGCATTTTTACATTAGGTTCAAGTTGCAAGTGCAAGTAAATGATCGTTTTAAATGGGGAAACTTGCATCAGCTGATTAAAATAGCATCAAAGAGCATGCTTTCATGCAATTTTGCATGCAAATTAAACTTAAACTAGGAGGTATTTTATGAAAAGAAAAATGGACGTCATAGAAATAATAAAATGTTTATTATAGCAGTTGACAGCTTTGGAAAGTAATTTTTATTGATTTTCAAAATACCTAAAGTTAAAAATAGACTGTTAACGTTGCGGGAAATATTCGAAATTTTATTGATTTGTGGCGAAAATACATGTCCTAGACAAGTTGCTGCTATTTTTAATGCTCACCATATTAAGTTTAAAGATTTTTGATATAAAATCTGTATATAAGTACACTTTCTAAAGCATATCCAGTACAGTGTCTGGAAAATTAAAAAAAAAAAGGTTAAATTTTTTTACTTCTGACGTGCGTTACACTTGTCAAATGTCATTTGAAAATTTCAAACGAAGCGAAAGTGTAATTTTTTTAGATTATGAAAAAAATGAAAAATTTTGATTTACACTAGAAATATGAAGAGAACTTTTTTCGTATCTCTAAAAAATTTTCCGTAGTATTCAAGCATCTAAATTTCAAATTTTGTCACAAAATGTCTTGATTTTGAGTTTGTGGAAAGAACACTGGAAGAAGAAGAATAAAACGACATTATTTGTAAAGGAGTTTAACACGGCGGTCTTTTCGTAAAAATTCTTTAAAACATCGTCATAAAAATTGATTTTGTGTTTTAAATCCTGCAAACGTCGCTCTCCTGAGAGATTATTGTTGATAAGCGTGTCTCTCCCTGTGTGTTTTGTAAATAGGTATGAATTCTTTTTATTTCAGAAAATGATCGTTCTGCAGACGCGCTGCTAGCCGGAATAGTAACAATTAACGCCTCCATATTTATTTTTTTCGCCGAAACCCGACGGCGCGATGTCTAGCAAAAGGCCAAAAACACTAATTATAAATTAAAAATTTATCATCCACCTGATTGAACCAATGTTACCACAAACAAGGTCAATTATTATGTGAAATATTATAAGCTTACTGATTATTAAATATTATGAACCTATCAGCAAAAATTATTTTAATTGTCACAAAAGTGATTCTTATTTTACGATACCTTATCCGTTATCCCTTTTAAAATATCCTAACTAAACTAATTAATAATAAAACTTATAGAGGCGTGGTTCATATTTTTTATTGAGAAAGCGAAGTATTTTCCAAACTACGGTAAAACTTGAAGATTGGCACCAATACACTTACCAAACGCGTGCTTTCTTGGCGCGGGCTGATAGATAAAGGAAGGTCAAATGTTGCGACGGGTACTCTACTACCTACCGGCTCTCTCGCTTGCTTCCACTCGTACAAAAGCAGTGATTTTGCTTTTGCATAAGACGCTAATGTGCACCGAGATCTTTTCTTTTAGAGCGGTCTTACGGAATGCTTGTACTGGGATCTAGTTTATAATATAAATAAGCAAACAATGCGTTCATGGAAATGATATAGGATTCATTTTTCGGTATTATATTATTATTTATTATATTAATATAGAGATAAATTGCCACAGTTGGATTACACAGATAAAAACTAATATACAGGGTGTCCCGAAATTAGGTGACAATATTTTAAGGGGATAAAGTACATCCAAAAATAGGACTAAAATCCTCTGTTAATATACCTTCAAAAACGCTTCGTTATAGGGCTAGAACCCCCCGAATGGAAGCTATGATAAGCGGCTTTTTCACAATATCTCAGAAACTGATTGAAGTATCAAAACAAAATTTGATACATGTTTTACCCATGACAAGACGCAATAAACGGTTTGTTTAGCTTAGGTGTATTTCTTCCAGTGGCGTCCCACTGGGTAGGTAGTGGGGAGAATATTGCCCTAACTTTTTTATTTGTAGGATTTTCTAACGCCAGGTGCAATTTTTAAAAGCACTAAAGTCTTCTATTGAAAAAAGATACTCTTGCTTAATTTCGGTAGGATTCACCATTTTTCGTTTTTTTACAAGTTAAGGTGTTTTTTTGCATATCTCAGCAAACACTTGATATTAAAACATGAAATTTATTAGAAGTTCTACTAGCGACAAGGCCTATTTATTAAAGGATGTAACATTAAAATATTTTTCCAGTGGCATCGCACGGGGTGGAGCCTAAAGTAAATATTACAATTTTTTTTTAATTTGAGGGGCTTTCATACTTTTAATTTAATTTTTTTAAATTTTTAAATTTTTTGTTAATAAAGCCTTTCATTATTGTAATTTGACAGAATATAAGGTTTTCAACAGATTTTTAGACCTTGTTTTTTAAATATTTATTTGTATAAGAGACTTAAAATAAAACAAAAAAGAATAACAAATTGCAAATCAAATTTAATTGTAAAATCACATGGGAAACTAATTCTTAAGCAAATGTTCGAAATGATTTCCATGTTGTTGGATGCAAAATCTAGACCTGCGTGTTATGTTTTGTGAGGCACGGAGAATTTGAAAATGGTATAAAAGGAAATCCCCTCAAATAAAAAAAAATAGCAATATTTACTTTAGGCTCCATCCCGTGCGACGCCACTGGAAAAATATTTTAATGTTACATTCTTTAATAAATATGCCTTGTCGCTAGTAGAACTTCTAATAAATTTCATGTTTTAATATCAAGTGTTTGCTGAGATATGCAAAAAAACACCTTAGCTTGTAAAAAACCGAAAATTTTTAAATCGATTTTACTACCAAAATAAAGCAAGAGTATCTTTTTTTAATAGAAGACTTTAGTGCTTTTAAAAATTGCACCTGGCGTTAAAAAATCCTACAAATAAAAAAGTTAGGGCCATATTCTCCTCACTACCTACCCAGTGGGACGCCACTGGAAGAAATACACCTAAGCTAAGCAAACCGTTTATTACGTCTTGTCATGGGTAAAACATGTATCAAATTTTGTTTTGATACTTCAATCAGTTTCTGAGATATTGTGAAAAAACCGCTTATCATAGCTTCCATTCGGGGGCTCTAGCCCTAAAACGAAACGTTTTTGAAGGTATATTAATAGAGGATTTTAGTCCTATTTTTGGATGTACTTTATCCCCTTAAAATATTGTCACCTAATGTCGGGACACCCTGTATAAAAATAAATTGTTTCTGTTTGTTTTATTGTTCCCAGGGTAGGCAATGCTTTTTTGTCTATATTGTATGCACGCCACTGAGTATTTATATAAGTAAGAAAAAAAAGAAAAGAAAAAAATTAAAAGAAAAAAAGGAAAAAAAAATTAATAAGGAAAGTAACTCTTGTAAAATGCTAAATTGGGAAAAATTAGAAAACAAAGAGAGAAGCTGGCAATTTGGTTTAAACCAGAGCCATAAAACAAACAAACACACACACCCGATATTTTTATATGTCTGATCCTCATTGGAAACACACGTGTATTTTTAAAATGCGTATACATTTTATAAAATCAACAGGAATTGTATTCTAATCAAATCAATGACATGCATCTAATGCACAGTCGTAGAAACATATCCCATACGGATATATACATTACAGTAGATATTAAATATAAATATTCATATATTTTAAATTCTCGGGTAAGTCATTTATAAATATCAAATTCCACACTGATGACGATATACATAAATTAAATCAGAAATTCAATATTTTTTTTCATGGTAGTTAATGGTATTTTTAGTTAAATTTTGAATTAGGTAGAACCGTAACATCTAAAACTGATCGTTACTGACAAAGCAAATATGGATCATATTAATCAACAGGACCGGATCTATGTATGGACTTTTTGGGTTACAACAGCCTAAAGCTATTAAGGGTCCTCGTCTCCTGTAACGGATAATATATACAGTGTGTCCTCGAATCAAAGCATGCATAGGTGAAAAGGTTTGACATTTTTTGAGTTGAAACTTCATCCTCTGGGGTTTAGCCCTGCTTGTGTGGAAACTAATTTCTGTCTAAATTTTAGTGTCAAAATATTAAGTATGCTTTGAAAATTTACTAAGAACTTACTTTTTCCACTAGTTAAATGCGTTTTAGGATAAAAAAATGTTTTTCTACAAGCGTGCGCAATTTACCATTTTCCCGCACTCGTTTTGGTTCTGAAAGACCCATTTTCCCGCACGGTGTGGGAAAATTTTTCCCGGACGGTGTGGGAAAAGTTTTCCCGCATATTTTTTTTGTAATTTTAAAATAAAATACAACTTTAATGAATAAAATATAAATTTTTAGACTCATTTTTACTAAAAGTAAATGAGGTGTATTACAAAAACACTAATTTTTGCCGTTTATTATAAACATTTTTAAAAAAGCTGATTTAAAATGGTTTATTTCAAAAACCCCGTACCTAGATGTTAACATGGTAACCACGACACATAAATAAAATTTAATTGTCAAAGTGACACCTTACAACAGTTTACCGAAGCGTGGCTTTGATTTTTGATTTCGTTCAGATTCTGATACAAATGTCTTCCATAGAAAATTTCTAGGACGATGAGCTTCCAGAAGATATTTTAGAAAACTGCAAGTGTCGCAAATTTGAATTTGCTACCAAAAAAGTTATTAGTCAGATATGAAAAACAATACGAACATTTTGTTAGTTGGGGTGAAGCGAAAAATGTAAACGCACCAAGAGAAGAAGTACTTTTGGCATATTTCTTGGAAATGTCTAAACTTTGGAAGCCATATACCTTATGGTGTCGATATTCCATACTAAAAGGTGTACTTAAGGTTAAGAAAGATTTATACTATAAAGTTACTCCCTACATCAAGAGACAAAATGTAGGTTTTTGAGCAAAAAAAGCGAAAGTTTTTACACAAGAAGAGATTGCGAAATTTATGAAAGAAGCACCTGATTAAATTCACTTTTTAATTAAAGTGGTAACCATTTTTAGACTTGCTGCTGCCTGCCGCCGTAAGGAGCTAACTAAACTTACCATTGACGACATAGACGACAAAGGAGACGTTATAATTGTCACAATAAAGGACTCCAAAAACCATTCTGCTAGATCCTTTGTAATAACAAAAGAAGTCAATAATGAAAGTTTTCTAAATCTATACAGAAAATATGCAAACTTACGTCCACAGCAAACTCCACACCGCCGATTTTTTTTTAACTACAAACATGGAAGATGCAGTAACCAATGTGTTGGAATTAATACCATAGGAAAAATGCCCTCCAACATTGCAGCTTATATAGGACTCAAAAATCCAGAATTATACACAGGCCACAGTTCCTTAGCCACTCTACTGGCTAATTCTGGCGAAGAAATAACAAACATTAAACGTTTAGGAGGATGGAAATCCACGTCTGTTGCCGAAGGCTACCTGGAGGAATCCATCACACAAAAAAAGACATGTCTAACAAAATTCTCAATCTCAATATTCCATCAAATTTGAGCTGTAGTTTAGAAGCGTCCACGTCTTCAAAAACTGCACAGTTTTCCAGCAGCGCAAACAACAGCTCGATACCTCTTTCTTTGCAACCATCCGCTCATCAGGATCAGTTGGCTTCGATGGCTTCAACCTGTCTGGCATACGCAATCAATTTGCATAGTGCATCAAATTGTACTTTAATATAAATATTATTAATAAGTAGAAATTAAATCTGTGTTTATTTTTCAGTAAAATAAAATTTTTAGAAATATTTTGTGGTAGTTTTTCTAACGCTTGTAGAAAAAATGTTGATCCTAACTCATGCGTAAAAACACTTCCCTGCACTTGACTGCTTACCCGAACTCCGCTTCGGCAGTCGCGTGCGGGAAAGTGGCTCTTCCCGCACTTGTTAGGATAATAACTATATTAAGAGCTTTCTATACCAGCGTGAAACGCGGTATCGTTTCCTGGCTTGTCTAATTCAAGATTTAATATAAAAATGTTATAAGGGGTTCACAAGAACTTCTAGTTTGGCAAATAATATTTTTTTTTTTTAATTGAAAATGTATCAGAGCATAAAAATAGAAATATTACGGACATCAATTGCATTGAAAGTGCTAGCCTGTTCTACGTGAAAAAGCACCTATGTCGAATAGGAATTGTCCTATTGAATGCAGACTTTGCGGTGAAGAGGACGAAACCGCCTCACATATTATACAGGGTGATTCCTAAGTTGATACTTCTTTTTTAGCTGTGTATAGAAGGCATTAAAATAAACAACTTTTTCAAATGCCTTTTTTCAAAAAACTTAAAAATAGCCGAGTTACAGAAGAAAAAAATCTAAGTGTGGGCCTGGATCAAAACGTAGCCCTTTACTTTATATTCTTTTTTCTCCGTTTTTTGAATTGTTAGTTATGCATCTTACGGCTCGGTCGTCAGTTATTTATTTTGGAAATTCGCTGCGCGGTGTGGTTTTCTAAAGCAAATTAATTTTAATAAATTGGTGAAAATGGTAAAATTTGAAAACAATGAACTGCGGTTTTTTCTTCTCTACACCCAGAAGTTTTCTTAATGTTATTTAACGGGCAAGTCAGGCAGAACCGTATTTGATTTGTAGTGTAATAAATGAATGTACCTAAGTATTTTATTTTTGGGTTTTTTGAAAAAAGGTATTTGAATATGTTGTTTATTTTAATGCCTTCTATACGCAGCTAAAAAAGAAGTATCAACTTTCCTTCCTAATCACCCTGTATACAACTGCGAAGCTCTGACCCGAAGAAGATTTAAAATCTTTTGAGAAATCCAATGTGGCGACTACCTCCCGTATGACAAACTTGGTAGGAATTTGCTGGACCTCATAAAAGGAACAAACCTTTTCTAGCAAGATAGGGGCGCACAATAAGCCACTAGGCTGCAGTGCAAGAAGCTTGGGTCGAACCCCCGACCCCCGCCTTAAACCAACCACCCATCACACAAATTAGTTTTTAAACCCCGAACTGTTCCAATTTTCCAAAAAATTGCATGCAGTTGTTTTTGAAACAATCGCTATATTCTAGACCTTATACTCCCTGTATACACATTTTAACGAGGTACCGGTACTTTCCCCATAGGTACTTAATCTATATTATTCTATTGATAGTAAATAATAGCACAAGATGACATCATAATTAAGGAAGTAACCTCAATTGTTTCATCAGATCCAACGTGCATAAGTATCTAGTACACAATTTGCATTTCTGTATTAGCTGCTAAAACAATGACACTGGTGAAATACCTCGTGAGATGAAAACCGCTGCAATTTTCCAATTGCGATTTTTTTTTTTAATTTCTTAAAACATCGATATAGATTTAATAATAGCGGTCTTTACACGTAGACTCTTAACCACATACAGGATAACAATTTGAAAACGAACAGCATTTAATATTGCCTCTACCAATGATAGTATGACATTTGTTATCGTGTTACTTTCAACCCCTTAACCCCCAGAGCACCTACCCCTAAAATTTTAAATGGCAACCCCTATTTATTTTGCCATTTTTGTGTTCCTTATAAAATTCTACATAAACTGTATCCATTTTTTTTTTTCAAAAAATGTAATTATTTTATTTTTTCTAGTGTCGATATCGAAGACGAAATGTAGAAATACATTTCAAATTCCTTTATTTATTTACATTTCGTCTTCGATATCGCCACTAGAAAAAATAAAATAATTACATATTTTGAAAAAGAAATGATACAGTTTATGTAGAATTTTATAAGGAACACAAAAATGGCAAAATAAATAGGGGTTGCCATTTAAAATTGTAGGGGTAGGTGCCCTGGGGGTTAGGGGGTTGAAAGTAACATGACAACAAATGTCTTAAAAAATGTCTCCCTCGATATATCAATTGACGTGTTTCGCCAAATTTTAATACTATCATTGGTAGAGGCAATATTAAATGCTGTTCGTTTTCAAATTGTCACCCCGTATATACATACACTATATTGCTAGTACCATAATTCAATTATAACACCACTGTAAGCAGATGATCAGGGGCCGTTGAGTTTGCGCAGATCGGAAATTTGCTTCTTGATGTAAACATTTGACAGGACCGAAATATTTTTACAGATTTTATTTAAATTCACCCATTTAAATCGGGTATGTACAGTATTGTACTGTACAGTGCACACTTTATGGTCAAATAAAACTAAGTAACCAATATTTTACGTACCTGAAATACCTTATTCCTGGCATTGAACCGCGATTCATGCAAAAAAGGATCATGCAATTTTTTCTACCCATCTTGAGACAGAAGTCGCTAACAATAACAAAATGTCTGGTAAAGTTTTATACCTAAATTCGCACCCAAAACTTTAAAATAATATCCACAATCACACACCGAGCATCCGAACGAATACAACGTAAAAAAGAAGGAAACGACTATAACTTACAAAAAAAATGTCTAAAGTAAAGTTTTATAAATATTAACACCCAAAACTTGGAAATTATACCAACACACGAATGAACGAAACAAAAGATGGCGACTAATAAGAATATAACGGCGAGCCGGTTCTGTTCAAGAGACCTTGGGTTCTGTTTACGTTCTGTTAAAAATCGTGTGGGTTGCCTAATTTTTTCCCTACTGCGCAAGCGCGACGGCCCCCAACTGAGGTTATTTTCAATCGCACGATGGGTGTATTCTTGCTTCGTGCGGCTGCTTGTATTGACAATATAGTGTATGTATATATGTGCTCTTAACCGCGGGATTGCGTTCGCGATAGATTGCGCAGTTATTCGGCAGACCGTATATTATCTTTCAGACTTGTCAGTCTTGATAAATAAATGAAAGTAATACTGATGGTGTAAGGACAAATTGAAAAAAAAAATGATAGTCGGACTCCCCCTCCCACCCCCGATATTTACTTTATTTTTAATCATGAAAAACCGAGCCCGAAAAACGCTGGTTCACACATACGTCTAATGTTAAAATTTTGGATTAACACCAATATTCACATTTTTCAACAAATATAAAAAAAATTACAAAAACAAATTTAATCCAACCATGCAGAGGGATAGTTATGCGTGGCCCGAATTTTTTTCACCTGAAGAGCTTTTCCGCCTTCTTCACGAAATACAACATCATGAAATACATGTAGTCCCGACTGTCCCTATCTCCAGAAAAAAAGTCCTTCTTACGTCCAATGGGCGCACCCCCCCCCCCCCTCCCCCCGGGACATCCTATATATTTTTAAGTGGAGAAAAGTGTGGTTTATTAAGCTTTTTTTCAAAATAAATATATAACATTATATATTTTTGAAAAGCCTAGAAAATGCTTAATTTAATTGTTAAAAATATATAGGGTGTCCAATTTAAAAATATAGATGTTTGCTTCCTAACTAAAAAATGGATGACGCAAGAAAAAAACTGGATTCTAGGAAAAAAGTTTTGTCAGAATATAATTTCACCTCTCTAATAAGTTAAAAGACAACTGAGATACGGTAGGTGTCCCAAAAGTGATAATTTTCATTTTCACCCTGTATCTCAAAAACCAAGACAGCTATGACATTTTGTTTAGGGCATGTTTAGTTTGACAAAAAAGTTGCGAAAACCGCAACCCTCTATCTTTAACTATAAGAGAGATACCCTACAAACGTGCCCTAAAATGGACACCCTGTACACATATAGTACCTTTTATGCATTAAATATTGTAGTAACTGTCTAAAAATCAGTAGAAAACTCTTTTTAAAATAAGAAAGTGTATTTGTGCACGAATCTTTAGTTCGGTTAAAAAAAACAATAGTTTGGTAATAGTTATTTACGATATAAGTGTTGTAAAGATTCATATTACAACACAAGATGTTAAAGTTGTTAAACGAGGCGTCAGCCGAGTTTAATAAAACATCGAGTATAGTAATATGAATATACAACAAGAATAATGTACAAAATTTTATCTACTTTCATCTATGAATAAAAATATTTGGCAAAAGGCATTTTTTAAATAAAAATGCACCTGTAAGAATGCACCTGCTATTAAGTTTACTAATCAAGTTTTTTATGTTACCTTTCACATAGTTACTGTTTCGCATGGTTACTGTCGAAACTTTGTCAAACAAATTAATTCAAAAATATAAAATGCGTTTTTCAAAATGAGCGATTCTGATGGAAGTTTACCCTTTGATATAGAAGCAGCGGCAAACGAAGCGATCTCAAGTTTAGTTCCTACAAAATCCAAGGCGCGGTATGAGTTGGAGTATCAGAAGTTTGGTGCAAAGCTAACAAAATAAAGGAGTTGTCTGAGAAAATACTTTTAGGTTATTTTTCCGTAAAGCAACGCTCCCAAAAAACCATCTACACTATGGACTCACTACTCAATGTTGAGAACTATGATTTCAGTCAAGAAAAATCAAGATATAAACAGATTTTCTCAACTAATCGCATTTTTGAAAAGAAGTTCATAGGGTTACAAGGCCAAAAAGTCCAAAGTTTTCACAAAGGAAGACGTATGTAAGTTTCTTAGTCCTGCAGATGATGAAACATATTTACTTATGAAGGTTGTTATGATAATCAGCATTTTTGGGGCTTGTCGGCGCGAAGAACTAGCTAAGTTAATGTTGGATCATATTGAACACAATGATTTGTATATAAAAATTGTGATTCCATTTTCGAAAACCAAAATTATGCGAGAATTTGTTATAATAGAAGGAAATGTGACAGGTGTCAACTGTTTAAGTATTTTTCGAAAGTATGCTAAACTTCGTCCTCTTAATGCAACTCACAGGCGGTTTTTTGTATTCTATGGAAAAGGAAAATGCACCTCCCAGCCTGTCGGAATTAATAGTTTTGGAAGTATACCAAAAAAGATTGCAACAAAACTTGGATTGAATAATCCCGAAGGATACAGAGGACATTGTTTTAGGAGGTCCTCAGCCACCATTCTAGTTGATGGTGGTACAGATATGCAGATGTTAAAGCATCATGGGGACTGGAAATCCTCTTCTACGGCAGAAGGCTGCGTTGAGAATTCTTTAGAAAATAAGAAACAAATAACAAAGAAGATCATGGGGTCAGACACGGATTTAATGATTGGAAATTCGAACGTAAAGGGCTCCATCACATCCACTTCTGGTATACAAATTTCTAACTGTAAAAAGTGTATTATTAATGTTTATAATAAACCTTAAGTGTTATATTTTAATTAATAATTGGTAATTAATTTTATAATTGTTAATAATAAATCATTCTTCTAAAAAGTGTGGTTTTATATAACTGCAAAATTTAATAAAACCGTTTTTGTATTACAGCACTAGTGATGTAAAGATATCTATTACAGAACTAGTGCTGTAATAGATACCCTTACAAAACGATTTACAGAACTGTAAAATTTAAATGAAAGTAGATAAAAATATATTTTGGTTTTGTATCTTCAATTCTCGCACCATTCCGTGCACTCATTAGGAAAAATTGGTGTATGGATAGGCTCTTGTGTTATTTGGAATACAAAAAACAAATTTCTCTAACAGATTTGAATCGTTTTGAAGTATATTCTTAACCTCACTTATGTTGTGTGTTATAAAACGAAGCGTAAAATTTACAATGTGTAAAAATTTGCTTGTCATTGACCACTATGATTGATCAGTTTCATATCGTAATTATATCAGTTCAGTTAACCGAAATAGCCCGCTTATCCAGTCACTTTAGTGTAAAGTAAACAACAACTATCCATGTGAAAAAAAATATATTAACTTTAGTGATGACGACGCCTCTGCACTACATAAATTAAAATAAACTTAACTTAAACAGCAATGAAGCTCCAGCATATCAATCCAAAACTGACATATTAAAAAAAGCATAAATTTTAGTTAATTATTTTATTTGACAGCATATATACGCACTGCATATTTCTTGACTAATTTACCAATTTAAATAACATTGACATTGTAAGTAGCATTTCATTTCGGAAATTATTGACCTTCTTCTTTCAAGTGAGTTATTTTAAGCTGCTTTATTTTAAATTGCTAATTGAGCCGTAAAGCCAATACTCTTTTTTTAGGAATGCAGACTAGCGCCAGCAAACAAATTATAAGAAGCACTTATATGGAAATAAGCAAAGAAAATAAAATAAATACAACAAATAATATATTGCTTTAAAAGGTAGGTCATGGAAAACAATGCATAAGTTCAAAATAATAAAAGATATCACAGCCAGGGTTACAGATGTATGCATTTTTGAAAACAATGAAATAAATATATTGAATAATGGCTAGTTTGACCTACAAATGAAGACATGTGGAGAGAAATTAATATTAAATAACCATTAATAAAGACAAGGAGGACGTCTTAAATTATTCATCTCCAGGGACTCTATTGTATAAACTCGTACAGTGATATCATTCGCAAGTTGTGTGATACATTTTAATTTGTATAATTGAGGGGAATGATGAGGTTTTCCTATACCGGGTGTCCGCGGAAGGTGGCTCGCCTCTATAACTTTTTTGTTTTTAAAGATATTGGAATGAAATTTGGAGGATTTGTATATGACATAAAACTGCATTTTTTGATGGATGATTTAACTTTATGAAACTTCCGGTTTAACCGGAACTGATATGAACTTTCTATTTTTAAATGGAACAGCTGGTATATCAAACAATATCAGTATCAGTAGAGCTTATGTTTAATGTTCTTAAGGCCTTTTTACATTAGGTGCAATTTCAAGATTTGCTGAAAGAGATTGCCTGAAAGCATGCGCTTTGACGACGTTTTAATCAGCTAATGCAGGTTTTAAATGGGAAAACTTGGATCAGCTGGTGATAACGTCGTCAAAGCGGATGCTCTTAGGCAATTTTTCTTGATATTGCATCTAATGAAACAAGGCCTTTACCCATCCATGTATTTTTTCTTAGTGCAATCGCTTGATTGGTTGTGTACAATTATTTGCAGTTTAAAATTATAATAATAGAAATAGTGTTGGCACTGTATTAAGGTCAATTTTTTAAGTCGTTCTTTGGAAGACAAACTAAAAAATAAGGAGTTCGATATACCGCGGCCCGATCTAAACTTGAAACAAATCTACTTCAGAACGGTGTGTAGAGTAATAAAATTGGAAATTCCGTCCAGCTCAGCTCAATTTCGGTGTCGGCCATAGGCGTAGGTAAATTTTGTGCAATAATTTATTTATGATAACTAACCAAAGAAAGAAAAAAAAAATAATTTGATAAAGAAGGAACTATTAGCTATAGTAAATTTACACAAACATCGTTTTATGAAATACGCCGTGGAAAACATAGTGTAACTGTGCTAAGCACACCGCTATATTATTACGAACTAAATCCTTTAGAACTTATATGGGCGCAAGTGAAAGGATTTGTCGCAAGACACAACACGACATTCAAAATGAAAGACGTTAAGCTACTGTTTGATCAAGCCATTAAGGAACTGACACCAGAGAACTGGCGAAAAGCAGTCCATCGTGTCATTAAAAAAAGAGGAGAAAATGTGGGATCTTGACCACCTGATCGATCGGACCGTCGACCCGTTAATTACAGCGTCAAGCGGAGATGAAAATTTATCAGATGACGAAGAATATTATGATTTTTTATAATTTAATTTCTGTATAATGTATTTTATATTTTTTTATAATGTTGAATGAAAAATAAGTGTACTTAATACTATGTACGTAATACACGCCTTTGTCACACCATTTTTAATGTTTGTGAATGGATAACAATAGACAAAACCCATAAATTGACCCAAACCCGGGTGGTATTACCTGCACTTGATGAAAATAAAGAATTTTGCAATGAAATCAATGCCAAATTATGAAAGTGGCTTAAATATTCCTCGGTCGCTGGTATATACAGACTAATTAGAATCCAGAAATGGGTCACTACTATTGAGAGTATGTAAAGTAATATTTTCATATATCTTTCGCTTTGATTTTCTTTTTAATTTCATTGCAAGTGTTTTTCATTTCCATCTGTTTGTATTTCAAATTCAATATTATGTACAAATAAAATCAAACTTGTAACGGAAGTTTCCTTTCTATGGTTTATATATAATTTATATAGTCCTACAGGAAATATAAATTTTCTAAATACATACATAAAATGTACAGCAGAACCGTTTACAGATTATCCGTGCGCGGGTTATCCGTGCCATGATTTCCCATTATTGAAGTTGCATTTTTGAAGTTTTTCAGCATAGCTACATATATACCTGCTGTTCAATGTAAATTTAGTGTAAATATTAAAACTGTTATTTTTTGTTACATGTAACGGGTGGTCAACTAAGAATGGTGGCCAGCCATATCTCAGAAACTCGTAATCGTACAGAATCCGGATAATTTTTTTATGATAAAAGTGCCCAAGAGAAAATGCTGGAAATTATTTTAGAGTTTGTAAAATACCCGCAAGGGGGCGTAGCAGCCATGACCAAGGTTAAAATTAGGATTTTCGTGTTTTGACTAATTAACCGGTATAAAAAGTATCTGTATATTAATCCTTACATATTTCCTAATACTTTTTTTCCTACACAATTTTTCCGATCTAGTAAAATAAAGTGGTGGGGGGAATTAATTTTTTCTAAAAATACGCCACGGTTACTTCGGTTTTGCATAATTGATTTGAACTAACTTAGTCTCCTTTAAGAGAGCTTTATTTACCCTATAAACTGCGCTTTTGTTTTTTTATCCTTGAGTTTTTCCGTCGCCGCTAGATGGCGGTAACTGAAATATAAGCAAATATTAAGGTTTTTCTCGGAAAAGTTAAGCGCAATGATAAGTTTGTTTTATCATGGTATAATAGAGAAATAAATCCTTAACATTTCGGTAAAAAACACAAATTTGTAACTTTCTTACAACCGGAGTTATGAAGAAAATTAATTACATTATACGATTTTTTTCTTTTATGGGCTTTTCAATTTTACCTACACATTAATAATAAATATTCTGAGATATGACAGTAATGAATATGATAGTTTGCCTACTTTTCTTGTCATTAAGGTGTACAGGAAACATCAAATATCCATGTGGGGGTAGAAAAAAGAATATTCTATGTAACACTCGGAGACAGTCATCGATTTCCAACCTCCAGGTCGCTTAACATTAATAATTATTTCCCAACAACAGTGGCGGAGCCAGGATTTTGTTGAGGGGAGAGGGACTAAAGAAAATGACTGAAAAAAGAGCGTATTCCGGCACTAAAAATCTTATTACTGACTTCTAAAAAAAATTCTAACTCTTAACACGTCCTATAATTTTCAAGGCTCAAAGTAAAAAAAACACTAATTTTGTAAGGCCAATGTAGGGGGTGGGGGCGGGGGGACTTCCCTCCTCCCCTGGATCCGCGCCTGCCCCACAATCAATCAATATTAAGTGTGTTATTTTTGTTGTTACACTCAGTATTTAAAACAACTGGGATAAGGAACTAAGTATGTAAATACTAAGTAAGTAATATAATTATATTAAATATAAAATTTGACATCATTCACTTAAATTATCTAATAAACTTAAAACAACATGTTTATTCACAATATATTAAAATTGTACAACTGCAAATTCATGAAGATTAATGGTTCGAGTAGCGTCAGATTATTATGGTCGCGTGCCAGAACTATCACTTATACTTATCTCATTTATCCATTATAAACATTATAGTAAATCTTTTTCTGGGCATTTATTCTTTAAACCTTACCAAAACAATATAGTTACAAAAAAACGTAAAATAAAAAATTGTTGTCACTTTTTTTTTTATTAAGAAAGGTCGATTCCTAATTTCTACAATATCTTATGTATATCTTAACATGGTAAACCGGTTTTTTAGTTTAACATGGTAAATCGGAAGATGTAATTGTAACTGTAACTAGATAGAGAATAAAAAATTAAGATAGGGAGGTGAAAACCATTTTTCTCTAAGATGAACCGTTCCAATGTTACAGCATGTCAAAGTCTGAAAATGCCATATGGTAAAGGTCAATATCTCAAAAACTATTGAATTTAGACATATGATATTTACAAAATAAGCGTACAATTTTTTGGGGAATCAGAAAATAATACAATATACAGGGTGCTACAAATTCGTGTGCGTACAAGGGGATCTCGGAAACGGTAAGAGATACGAAGATGGTTAAATTAAGGCAAAGTTGCGTATTTTGGAGCTTAATAATATAGTGAAACATTTTTTTAATTATTCCGATTGCTTTCGGAGATATCCTAAAAAAACCGAAATTTTAATTTTTGGTTTTTACTTTTTTGCGCTTTTATTTTTGACATGGGAAAAAAATAAAAAACACCGCTTTTCATGTTCTACAAGAAAGCGTTATTAGTTTTCAAATTCGAAGTTTTGTTCTTTAGTTACCAACCTCAAGTCAATTTTTTTAAATACAGACCTGGAATTTTAAATACAGTTTTAGGGGTTTATAAGCTTTAGAAATTTAATACAATGTACAAGTTTTTAAAATTTTAACATTTTGTCATCTAATAACACATTATTAAAATTATCTTTTTTCTTTCATTACGGTCCTGAACATTAAGAGCCAAACTAAAAAAAACAAAAGATTTCTGATTCGAAAAATCCGTTAATTTTTACACAAATATTTTTCTGTCTCTTTGTTTTTGTTTCATGTTTCGCCTAAAACTAGCATCATCAGATCGCATAAACAGTAAAATAATTTTGAAATTATTTTTGAAACAAACGTAAGCGCAGTATCACAGTAACATAACTAGACTAACACTCCAGTTACCTTTTTTTTTTACTCGGGAGCATTATTTCTTTCTGTTTTACAGTATTTTGGTCTAGGTCTAGGTTATATTAATAAAATATATAAAATACTAATAAAAAATAAAATTACTTGTCATGCCGTAAAAACTTATTTACTTCCTAGAGTATTGTGACGGTAAATCTTTTTGAAAAAACAAACGGCCTAAACACCATAACTTCCTGTAATGTAATTTTAATATTTAAGTAATCCTAAAAATAATTACCAGGGCCGTAATAGTAAAGAGAGGATAATTTGAAATACAGGTGATGTGTTATTTGATGACAAAACGTTAAAATTTTAAAAACGTTTAAATTGTATTAAATTTCCAAAGCTCAGAAGTCCTTAAAACTGTTTTAAAAATTCCAGGTCCGTATTTAAAAAAAATGAATTGAGGTTGGTATCTAAAGAACGAAACGTCCAATTTGAAAACTAATATTGTAGAACATAAAAAACGGCTGTGAGAAAGTGTTTTTGTTTCTTTCCTAAACCTAAAATAAAGGCGCCAAAATTAAAAACCAAAAGTAAAAACTTCTGTTTTTTCGGATATCTCCGAAGGTATTCGGAATATTTACAATTTTCTTTCACCAAATTATTAAGCTCCAAAATACGCAACTTGGCCTGAATTTAACCATCTTCGTATCTCTTACCGTTTTTGAGATCCCCTTGGTACGCACACAAATTTGTAGCACCCTGTATACCCAAGCAATTAGCAACGTTTTTTTGGGCCATCCCGTATAGTCCAGCATAATTTTAAAATGTGCACCTCAATGGTCTCTACAACTTTTGTATTTCAAATTTTTATTTAATTCTTAAGATAAAAGCGAAAATGAACTTTATCGTTGACTCAGCCTATATATGAAATTAGACCAAAAAAATTGAGTTCTCTTGGTGGAAATCCTGGCCATGTTTATTAACGGATATTTTAAAACTATTTAATTTATTTTAAGATTTTTCATTGGATTATATCTTTTTTTTCCGAATTTTCTTCCCACCTTTCCATTGGTGAAAGAAACAACTCAATAATTTTCTTATTTTTTTGTTGTAATTCGGGAAAAAGAAGAACAGCAATTTAACACGGCAAATTTTAAAGCGATCGGATCCACTTAAGTCGTATCAGATAGCAGATAGCCGAGCTTTTAAAAATGTATAAACATAAATGTTATTTTTTTATGGTTAAAAGTGTTATTTTTATTTTCAATTAAATACACATGTTCGGCTAGATGTTTAAATAAATAAAAACAAACCGGCCAGACTGAAATTTACAAACATTTAATTGTATGTGGATAAGAGCTAAAATTAGAATAAAAACGTCATATTTTTTAACAAATTTGTTTAAAAACCAACGAAGGAACCAATAAATTTTCGAATGTCAAGGATGGCATTTCACACATAAGAATATTTATTAATAATGATATGGAAACTTGTCTGGGTATTATGAAGTTAAAGTAACATTTTTATCAAATTGAGACGAGGCTATGTCAAGACGTTCCATTTTAAAGGCTTTAATCGAGGCCTTATCAGTTGATTTATTTTGTTTAGATACTGGGTGGTGTAAATAAAGAGCCGTCTCTATTTAAAGTTATTGCTTCCTAATTGAAATAAGAATGTGGCGTAGCCAGAAAATATGCTCGGAGGGGGGGGGCTAAATGGGCGTAAGTAGGAAATTTTTTTTCTGGAGAAAGGGACAGTCGAGACTACATGTATTTGATGATATTGTACCGAGCTTTGGCCACACCCAAAGCTCGTTTAAAATTCACCTAACTACTAACAAATTTCATCAAAATTGTTAAAATTTATTTTTGTAAATGTTTTTTTTTTACTTTTCTTTATTAAAAAAAAAACATATTTTATATTTGTGAAAAATATGAATATTGGTGTCAATCCAAAAACGTATGTATGACTCTAACCAGCGTTGTTCGGATTCGGTGTTTCATGATTAAATATAAAGTAAATATCGCTCACCACGCCAACATTGATGATTTTTTTAGAAATCATGTATTTTAGGAGCGCAGATCTAAGAGCAGTTTTTGGTGCAAATTCTGAAATACTCATTCTTAAGTGCCGTTTTGTATATTCATAATAAAGCATTCTCATTTCTTTCCGTACCATTTTTTTATTATAAATTATCACACTTCTTCCATAAAATGTTTCAAATAAAATATTTTACTTTAATTTTTCTCTTTAAAAATAAATACCTACCTAATTAAAAACCGCGGTTGTGGCTCAAAGGTAGAGCTACTGGCATTCGACCGCGGCGACCCGGGTTCGATTCCCGGAGTGGGTATATGCACAATAAAAAAAGTACGTCCGAAATTTAGTGGATTTAAGAATGCAGGGAAGAGTGTAAAATGTATCATCTCCCAACCCACCCCATTCACGCCAGTAACCAGGCCGGATGAGATCGGACATCTCGTGGGGTGCGGAAGAAGGTACACACTCCCCAATCGGTATGTCATGCAATGGCAATAAACCAAGGGTTGATAGCCCTTGGGGGTGTCGCATGACTGAGGATCGTGGTTCGGAACCCACGTTAAACTGTAGGTCTCCTCGGGAATGGCCCTGCAGCGAACGAAGAGGAAAAAAGCCTAATTCGA
Organism: Polydrusus cervinus; assembly: GCA_935413205.1. Classification (NCBI taxonomy): domain Eukaryota; kingdom Metazoa; phylum Arthropoda; class Insecta; order Coleoptera; family Curculionidae; genus Polydrusus; species Polydrusus cervinus. The sequence goes on along the minus strand of OW284510.1, from coordinate 102,193,498 downwards.
AAGAAGGGCAGAACGGCAAAAACCTACCTAATTGTTTTTGTTGTAAAAATATTTTATTGCATTGGGTTATATTTTTGTTGATTTAAAATATCTCTAAAAAAGGGAAAACGGAACAGACAAGTATATAATAAAAAATAATATAAAATATTACTCTTTTTATATAAATAAATCAATAACTAAAACGGTATGCGTCCGAAACCTTAATCGCTATATAAAACAGGACTTTTAAAAGGAAACGTTTAAACACTAAACATTTCCTACAAGACCTTTGTAATCTAAGCCAAGAATATATTATTTAAAAATTTAAATTAGGAGTCCAAGCGTGAGACGAAAAACTAGGTTGCAATTAGACTTTTAGACCCCGAGCACCTAGGCTCAAGGGGGGGCTACAGCCCGGCAGCTCCTCCCCCCCTTCCCCTAAATACGCCACTGAAGTGAAGGCATAGTTATTCTTAATTGAATATCAACCTGATACTTCAAACTACCATATATTCTACTACATTTCTTAAAATTATATTTTATTATTTCATAATGAAATCACTATAGAACCTTCTCAAAATATGTTTTCTTAATTTTTCAACACTAGTTTCCACATTTTATGTGTACCCTTTGAAAACTACCCATGTCACTTCAGGGAATCATATCCTAAAATGTCCTCGAACATCACAGTTCATATATACATACAACCATAGTACATCTGTCTTGCCAACACACATATTTTTCATTTTCTCCATTTAACAATAGTTTTTCAACAATATACTGGAATACTTAAGTTGCTGCTCTTTTTCTATATATCATTCTCACATAATGTCTTTCAGTTTATCACCCTAAATTGTCATTTAACTCACATATTTATCTTTAGAACCTGGTAGTATTTTTCTCCCCTACTGGGATCATCATTTTACTCAACAATTTAACTTCCTCAAAAGCTCTATGAGGGTGTCACTCACGATTTCCTATACTATATAACTATACTTCTCCTGAAGATGAACGTTTATACGTTCGAAATATGTAGAACAGATTAAAATATCTTATAGTGAAGGTTGATTTAGAATATTATTTCTCCCCATTTTACTTGCCACTTCACTTCAAGTATGGACTACTTTTGCAAGAAATGTTACATTTTCAAATACGGGGATAGGACGGCGAGGATTTATAGTGACCGCCCGGATCCCCGGATATTGCACCCTTTGGTTTTTATTTATGGGGCGATTTAATAAGAAGGATCTATGTTAGCAGACCTAAATAACTGAAATAGTTGATGCAAGGATTCAGGAGAGATATGTTTAATCACGCCAAAAGTTTTGGAAATACTACTATTATCGGTTGAGTATGTTCCAACAGGTTCATGGGGCAAATTTTCAATAATTCGGGGGCTAAAGTTATTGTTAATGTATTTATTCGTTGCAAATTAGTTTTTATTAAATTTCTGCCACATTGTTTGACAACATGGACAAATTATTTTTTCAAGAAGCTTTCCAAAAAAGTACCACAAGTCTTCTAATTAAAAAAAAAACGTTTAGTAGCGCTACACCCCCTCTTTGGGGTCCCAATTTTTTTTACATGACAGTAGCGAGGCCCATAAAAAAATCTTTGAGGACGGATTTTTGAATTTTAAACAAATCTTATTCCCAGACAGTGGCGGCTCATCAGGTGAAGTAGGTGAAGGGGCTCTTCACCAAATAAAAAATAAAACTAGGAGGAAAGTTTTTGGACACTATTAAATAATAACGTACCAATACAGCTACCATTTTAGCCCCTAAAAAATAATTATGTTTGAATGAATAATATTAATTTAATCCGAAAGTTGCTATGCATAATAGGGCCACGGTTAACTCCGATGGACAATAATTATAAACATTCGTGCATTTTGGCGCGCCCCAGCCGACCGTGTCCGTTAGTCCAAAGCAAGTGAAGACCCAACGCCCAACATTGCTTTGATATTCACTGTTGCCATGGTTACGTGGCGTCAGTCACGCAAACAGCATGTAACAATTTGCATTATGATGAAGGGCAATTTAAAAATAGATCAGTCGTATGCACCATTGTTTTAGCATTGGTTCGCCTAACCTTAAGGTATTTATTTTGAGGCTTCGCAAAAGGTATGGTTATAAATATCGTTTTTACGCGATTTACTGTGTGATTAAAAAGTATTGTTTTAATTTTCAGTTAATTCAGTAGTGTTCCATTTAGTCGTTGGACAGATGAGGATAAGAGAGACGTTTCGTTACACGGGTTTTTAGTCAATGTTTGTCCCGCACTATACCTAGCTCTTCACCATTTTTTAAGAACACGAGCCGCCACTGTTCCCAGAGCCCCTATTAGCAGCGTTTTGTTTAAAACCCCCACCCTCTAGAAACGGATGACGATGAAGATTTGGTTGTGTAAATATAATTTGTATACTTTAAAAAAAGAATTATTTTCAGTAGCTTGGTTTTCTCTATCCCCATCCCACTCTTTTATTTAAATTAAAATAAAGTCCTGGGTGCGCCACTGCCTTTTTGGACTATTTATTCCTATTGGATTACTTTTTAGACGTTGTCATTGTTATCAGTCGCAACATTGTCAAAATGCCGTTTTTATGGCATATATTCGATAGTTTCTTGTGTGTGTGTGTTCCAATAGTTTTTTAATTATTTTTTTCAGTGATGACTTAGAAATATTAAAAAATACAAACAGAAAATTTTATTTTTTGTTCCTTTATACCCTACAACCAACTAAAATTAACACTTAGTGAAATAGCCCACTCATCCCCTCCTCCCCCAAATACGTCGCCATTCGCACTTTTGCATTGACTCACATCTATTTAAAATTTCTCAAAAATGTGCATAAAAATCAAAGTTAATAAACATATAACATTCCGAAAAAATAATTGCCGATTTCTTTATTTTCGCATGGATCGAAGCCAAAATTTCAATCGAATTTTTAACAGAGTACGTGCACTTGGCGAAAGCTTTTTATAACCTACCCCAATGTTTATTCATAATAACTTAATTATAGAATCATGAGTTTAAAAAAATGTGTTTTGTTATCCAATGTAAACATATTAAATTAACATAGTTATTGCTGATGTGCTTATCTTTAGACCCACATGCACATGATCTAATAATTGATGAGTTTACAAAAGAAAATACCGCTGACATGATAGATGTAAAATACCTACTTGTTTAAAAATATTTGGGAAAACCCGAAATTGTATAGAAACGTTTGGACAGGCGCGGCTTATCCTTAAGGATATTTGGACAATGACCCGCCTAATTAATTCATTTTTTTTTTAAATAAATATAATTATCCTTCAAAAAATGTAAATACTTCAAAGTGTGTCATGCGAAAAGTCTCCAATGCAGGTTGCAGTGGCTGCTTGCGGTCTTAAAAAATGGTGAAGAGCTAGGTATAGTGCGGGTACCAGTGGCGGCTCGTCAGGGAAAGTAGGTGAAGGGCCCTTCACCAAAAAAAATAAATAAAACCAGGAGGAAATGTTTTCGACAATATTAAATATTAATGTACCAATATAGCTACCATTTTAGCCCTTAAAAAATAATGATGAACGAATTAATAATATTAATTTAATCCGAATGTAGCTATGCATAATAGAGCCACGGTTAACTCCGATGGACAATAATTATACACTCTCGTGCATTTTGGCACGCCCCAGTCGACCGCCGTGTTTTCTACTCCATTGGAAGGCAAGCAGAGCCATCTAGTCTTGATTCAATTGTTATTGTGTGTTTTAAAAATGAACCCAATTAATGACATAGTTTGTAATTTGTTGGAAACTCCATTCAGTCGTTGGACAGATGAGGATAAGAGAGACGTTTTGTTACACGGGCGACCTGCTGGAATATTAAACATAGATTTAAAAAAGTATTAAAAAAAAGTGGTAGATCCTATAAGATTATTTTTAAGAGTTCCTGGTTTTTAGAATATAATTGGCTATTTATTAGTGTCGCCTTACAAAAATGTTTTTTTTTTGGTCGTATTTATTCTTTTCGAACAAATATCGCGTTTGGAATAGGGACGGATTTACATATTTTTTAAATATTACTAGATCGTTTCATAAACACGGAGATTCTGGAGAACACTTAAAATGTCAGTTAATGTTAAGAAATTTTGAACAAAATCATAATACTATTGTCGATGCTTTAAAAGAAAACGTTAAACGTCAACCGAAGAATCGATCTGATTCTGATTTACAAAAACTTGCTATGTAAGTATGTAATTAAAATATAAATTAGTCAATGTTTGTTTAAGTACCCGCACTATACCTAGCTCTTCACCATTTTTTAAAACCGCGAGCCGCCACTGGCGAGTACTTAAGCAAAGATTGATTAAAAACCCGTGTAACAAAACGTCTCTCTTATCCTCATCTGTCCAACGACTGAATGGAGTTTCCAACAAATTACAAACTATCATGGGCGTAAACGGCAGTAGAGTTTTGGACTTGCATTGTCTTTATTTGTTTAGAATCACTACGTTTCAACTGGTAAGCATCTCCAGTCGTCTTCAGGTGAATACTAAGAATTTTTGGGATATACAATCTTAAACAAACTTACCCTTATTTTTAATGCTAAATAAGAAATAATTATGAAATTTGGGTGTTTCCATTTGAAAATCTGGACTTTATGCAGTTTTTTCGTTTTCATTCTTAATATTATTTTTTAAACACCCTGTATTAATAGTTACGAAAAGATAATTACAATATAAGAATGAAAACAAAAAAGTATTTATGGTTGTATTTACTGCAGCATGGCGCAGTCTAGCTGTAAATAGCTAGTTATTAAAATATTATAAAAAATCTATTAAAGCAGGTCCTTTATAACAAGGAATCCCACTTAAATTAAATAAATAAGGCTTCTTTATAGAAAAAATTGATTATTATTCTAAGGCTTGCAAACGTCATTTTTGACATAAAAATTCAAGTATGTCAAAATCGTTTAGACATAGGTATAGGACATGGTATACAAAATCTGCCTAGAATCTTGCGTAGAATGCAAAAATGTAATAATATATAGGGTGTCCCATTTAAAATAAGCAAGTTGACACTTACTTCCGGTATAACCGGAAGTGTCACCATTATGAAAATATTTTAGCCCGGTCGCCCCCATCAGCATACTGTCAAATTTTCAAAATTTTCCTATGTATAGTTTTCTATATATAGCTCGATTTGGTTCCCGGTGGGACACCCTGTATGTATAAGTAGATATAATAATTGATTGTATATAAAACAAACTGTAAATTTAAGGCCCCGCTACCAGTAACCAATTTACTGTTTAGACAAAAGACAGCGCTGCTACGTTTTGTATCATCTCAAACGATTGTGTTTTTTTTCTTAGATGGCAGGGAGATATTAACTATATACAAATACATAATAGATCCCAGTAAACAAATCTTAAATTATCATCGTAGCTTGGATTTTCGCGGACAAGTTTTATCTCTGCATTTAACTGAATTTGTAAAAAAATACTCTGTCAGGTTTTTGACACCCTCGTGTTATTTCTGAAAAACTGCTATTTGTAAATTCCTACTTTTGGTTAGGTCTTGAGCCTTCACTGCATTGGCAAATTAACCACCAAGACAAAAAAATAATGAACAATAATAGGAGAAAAGCCCAAAGGACATTTGAATCAGATCGAGGTCAGGTCGCAGCTAAAATAAGTTGGTATTTTATCTAACTGTACGTTTTATTGGAAACACATTTAGGTTAGTATTTACCTACTTACATAGATACGAAGCTCCATAACTAAGTTAAGAAAAAAATTGTCAAAATATATTCAGGATGTTCCTTAATGACGTCCTAATATTTTAGTGTCTGATTCCTCAATCCATTTTATGAAGAAAAGTTCATATAAACATATGTCCTAAACGGCTTAAATTTTTTGCTACATGGTGTTAAATTTTTCTTTTCTTAATACGTTTTATATCCGAAAGTACTTTAGATAATATTTTCAATTTTGGTATGTGCTTAAATGACATTAAACCATATATTTTAGTTATAAAAGGTATTTTGTTGTCCCACCAGTGGCGTCCCTGCAAACATGTCCTCTAATATTTTTTAGAAAAAAAGTGGTACGTCACTGACATTTTTCCATGTGGATATTATTTCTGATTAGGCTGGTCAATTCTGCATTGCATGAGTTTTGTTTGATAGTAAATTATCGTTTATCCCCCATATTCTCGACCTTACTCAATCCTGCTTTAGGGCTTTAGGGTTTATAATTCGAAATTCCCGCGACTTTTCCAACGAGAACACTATAAAATTGTTGTATTTTGCTTTTGTCAGATCAAAGTTGGAATATGCCTCTACGATTTGTTCACCTTTCTACCAGGTGCATATTGACAGTCTCGAAAAAATTCAGCGACGCTTTCTTAAATACCTTATGTTACCTAATGTTGGTTTTCCCCATGATCAGCTGTTGAAAAGTCACTTGCTCTCTTCCTTAGAGGACTGGAGAATGATAGCCGACCTTAAATTTTTACATAAGATCCTTCGTAACAAAATTGATTGCTCAGAAATTCTAAATCAGATAAATATTTTGGTTCCACGCAGCTCAGCCCGTCATTCTCTTACGTTTTTCATACTTATATCGCGAACTAACATTAAAAAATACTCGCCGTTACATCGTATACAAAGTACATACAATCGGTACCAAAATACGTTTGATATATTTAACTGCAGGTCAGCCAGAATAAGTCTCATTTAAACATTTTTCCATGGTCGAAAGTGTACATTCTACTTAATAGTTTTATTGTGTCCTTTTTGTACTTATTATTACTTATTATATATATATATATATTGATTTAACCGACCTTACCAGACCCGGCATATTGAACAGACCACCTCGAACCCACTAGAAGGACAAAGGTGCGGGGAGTGTATTTCATTTAAAAATAAAGTAATACGATCAAATAAACGAGGCAACCCGAGAGGGGTAATATTTATGCAAAACAAAAAAATATTCTATGTTCAACAAACGCTGATGACCCCAGTATAACAAACCGACTTTCTAGACCCGTCTTCTTATCAGTTATATGGCCAGCCGACGTTAACAGACCCTGCTGCGTTGCCACTACTATTTTCATATTTAATGCATTCTGGGATTGAAAAGTCGGTGATGTGAGGTTCAGGTCACTTGTGTAAGCGGTACGAACTGTAATGAGTATATAATATGACCTTGATTTTTGTTTTTTTATTTTTAAGAGTACGTGTTATCCCGAATACACCGCTATATCACTCAACCCTATTTAATTACGTTTCCGGTTTGTTCGGATTGTTAAATATTACATCATTAGAAAAATAACGTGCAAAATTAATCGTGAATAAAAAAATAATTAATAGCCGTATTCACTAAGGTACCCTAGATCAATTTATTGGTAACTTTATCAACCAGATATTTCTGTGGAAACAATTTTCAGCATTTTTTCTTTGGGAATTATCTTGTTGGTAACTTTACCAGCCAGCCAGATAATTTCTATAGAAACAATTGTCTCAACAATGGTTTCTTTGGAAATTATCTTATTGGTAAAGTTACCAAGAGATTGATCTGCCGGACCTAATCATCCTAAACTGACAGTTCTTGGTGTAAAATGACAAGTGTCAAAATAAGTTAACCAAATTAAGTATACTATATAAGTATTTTTTCTTCTTTAAATTTATCAAGATACAAGAATTTTAGTGCGTCCTGTTTTTTTTTTAATAGAATTAACACTATAATTATTTTCAACAATATCCCGGTAAAATTATTTATCGATTAGATAATTTAATTGCAAAAGACCAATTTAACATAAGAGTCATATGCATACCATCAAAATCACCACATGCATTAAGCGAAAGTAATTAACGCACTTTCGCTGCTCTACTAAAATTATAATTGCTCAAAAAAATTAAATAACTTTTATTCAAAAAATTTCTCGTTTATCATGTATATTTCTAAATTTTACTTTCGTTTTTAAAATACGCATGCCTTTTTATCATTAAAATAATCCAACATTTTTCTAAATCAAAGCCATAATCTGAAAATTTCCCTCATGTATAAAAAATGCCATAAGAGGTGTGCAATTTCCACTGAATTACAGTGGAAATTGCATCACTGCAAATTGCACTGTAGAAACTATAGCAACAAGTAATAAAGAAGTCAACTTTGACGTTTCTATTTTAATAATAATTATTTATATGTTTAAATAAAAATGCCCCAAAACCATCTTCTTTATTAATAATTATTTGAAAGCCGATCGTTTGAAAAATGAGTCGTTTTGGTGAATTTAGTGAAGATGCGATTGATGTAAATATAGAAAAAACTATCTCGCCCAATACAAAGAAAAGCCGATCGTTCGTATGGAAACAATTCATGGAGTTTTGTGTTGTTAGAAAGTATAAACTAGAGCGGGAAACATCAGTGCATGAGATTGCTAAAGTACTTAAAGATTGGGGCTACAACATGCGAAAAAATAATGGCGATGAATATAAAGAAAGCACAATAAAAGTAATGTGGAATTTAACTGCAAAAATGGTGATGGAGGAATACTTTGAAAAATATGGTATTAAAATAAACCCATTTGAAGATCAAGAGTTTAAAGCTGCCAGGTATGCAAAAAATGCTAAAAGAAACGAATTGCAAAAGCACGAGGATAAAAGAAAGGTCAGTTCAATTGCCCTAAAATATAATGAAATAAAAATGTTAATTGACAATTGCAACGAATGTACCCCAGAATGTCTGCAAAAAAGGTTGTTTTTTATATTCTCCTATGAATTGGCATGGAGAGGGGGAGAGGGCAGCAAAACCTTATTGGAATTTTTTTAAAAAGAATTTGACAATGGGGGGCAAACAATAGGTAGAATAGAATAAAATCCCATATTCAGCAAAACGACACAAGGTGGCTCCAAACCGTGCGCTCCATCTAATTGGCTAGTCGCTACTAAGAAATATCCCGATCTTTGTCCAATCAGATTGTTTAACTTGCTAAAATCAAAACGAGAAGGTATTGAAAATGATCGTTTATTTTTAACGGTCAATCCATTTTGGAAAGCTGGAAGTTGATGGTATAAAAACAGTCCTGTTGGGCGAAATGAAATAGCAAAATGGACTACTACTCAAGCAAAAACAGTGGGACTAGACGTTAAAAAAACAAAAATTACTAATCACTCACTTAGGGCTACAGCCGTGTCAAAACTTGCAAAAAGCGGTATTGTAGAACAGGAACTTAGAAAAATGACTGGCCATGCTAGTTTCAAATCAATTCCCAGCTACCTTCAAATGGATCAAGAACATCATGAAGCCATTGTAGAAAAAATGAGAACAGATAGCACCCCAAAATCCAGTGAAAAAACATTAAGCACTCAAGAGAACCTATGTATTATGGACTCAAATAAGACCACACAATATATAATAAATTACAATAATTGTAATATTACTTTTAATAAATAAAAAACAAAGATAAAATGTTAACGTGTTAGCTATTTATTCTGTAAATTTTCTACCGAATACCATTCGTGCATAAAAATTTCCAGAAAATTCTGAAAAATGAAATGTTTTTTGGAAATCGCATTCGTTTATTTTCATCGTTGTTTCAAACTATAAATTGCCCGACTCCGAAGGAGTGCAGTTATCAAAAAATATTTAATTTTCCAAAATTTTCGGAAATTTTTATGCACTTATGGTATTATCCCCGAAAATTTCTTACATGAAAAGCATCGTATGAAAATTATGGCCAACTTTGGTATTTCAAATAGAATAACCGGTTTTATTTAGCATTTGTTGGACACTGTATTAAAATCTAAGCATAATTTGTTAATAATAATCTATACCTTTTTCTTTAAAAAATAATTTCATGAACTTAACACAAGTAGGGATTTTAAGATTTTTTTTAAATTGATTATAAATTCAAACCGATTAAAAATATGGATGGTGGCATATTAGACATTTAGATATCCGGTATAACCGAGGTGATACAAACGTCAAAATATAATATATTAAAAGTTCAAAGTCAATTAGGCCTAATACCAAATTTTTGAAAATATAACTTTATTCGTTTTCTAGATCTTCTATTAGGCCACTCAACATAAATCACCCTGTATGTGTATATTCTTAAAGGCGAAATGCATTAATTTCACCTATTCTATTTTTAGCTATTGTCTGGAATGCAAATGCGCGATTGCCAAATTATGGGACGGTTAACGTCGGTAATAAATGAATGTATGTGTCTGGCGTATAAGTCTTATTTGTATAAAACAGCACTGACCTCTAGGCGGTGGATGGCTCGAACTAAAACTGCATAAAAACGCAAGTGTTACCGATTTTTCAAGCCCACCTAATTTTTGTTCCCCTTTCATCCCCGCGTCCCTCTCAACAATTCTCTATGGGTAAACGCTCTCGAGCCCGAAGGCGGGTCTGACAACGTCGATTTTGGCTTGGGAAGTCGGTAGGGTATAGCGTTTTGGGTCTGCATAGTCGGTCAAACAAATCTATATATATATATAAGAAATGTTATTTAATAATAGTGTATATACCCATTCAGTAATTGGATTTTTCTGTGGAATAGTGTATCCTAAATAAATAAATAAATAAATAAATAAAAATTGTCTTTTGAGTTTTTCTCCTCAGGCACACCATTATTAATTAAAATAATTAAATTAAATAGTAGATATATAATAAGGTTGGAGAAAATTGTGAAAACCGAATTAATCGATTTTATTTTATATTTGTCGTCTCAGGATTTAGGTTTTCGAGGACACGACGAATCTGAGGGGTCTTTAAATAGGGGTAATTTAAAAGAATTATATTTTTAAACAATAATATTTTATTCTATTTAATTAGGAATAAGATACCTATTTACTAGTTTTTATTTATTTTTTGAAATGGTTTTAAACGAATCACAAACGTTAAAATCCTAAAATGTGTAGGTACCATTGCGCCCAAAAAAAACTGGGACAGCAAAATTGTTGTTGTAGAGTAGCTCCTTGACTATAAGGAATATGTAAAATCTACTGAGGAAAGGTTATCATTGTTGTTATAATAGTTGTCATGGAAGTGAAAAGGTTTAACACCAAAACACAATACTACCTTTTTAGAAATACGAGGAAAAATGAAAATACGCATATTTAGTGTTTTAAAATGTAACAAGATTTTTTAATATTATGTTCCGATAAATTTTAATTTAAATCATATTTATAATAACATGGTTTTTAATATTTGGTAGTTGCACCGTCATTATCGATTAAGGCGTGTAAACGTCGTTGCATACTTATTACTAGGTTTCTCGTATACTCTTGCGTTGTTGCATCCCATGCTTGCATTATCCTTTGGTTTAATTCATCCCGAGTTCTAGGGTAGAAGTTGTGTTTATACATAAATTTTGTCATCTCACCCCAAACGTTTTCAATTAGGTTGATATCAGGACTTTTCAAGGTCACGGCAGAATTCGAATTTGATTTTCATCTAATTAATTGTGATCTATGCGGGCTTTATGTATAGGAGCATTATCTTGTTCAAATATAAAATCTTGACCAAATACTGCGTCGACAGATGATATCATAACTTGGTTTAGTATGTTGCAATATAATGGTGCATTGAGCCTCCCCTGCACTATTTGGCAAACTCCTGGGCCCCTTGCACTAATGCAGCCCCAGACGTTGATAAAAAAGCGTCCACTTTGATTAGTCTTATTTGCATATCTTTCATCGTATCTCGTACCAGAAGGCCTATAAACGTGGATTTTCCCATTATTGCATGATTGAAAGGTTTTTCATCGGAAAATATTACGGTTTCCCATAATATATTACTTTGATTTATATATTCATAAGCAAATTCTACTCTTCTCTGTTTGTTTGCTTCGGTCAAAAATATTTTATTGGCAGCACAACAACTTTTTATATCTGAACTACGAATTCTTCTACGCGCTGTATTAGCCGAACCAGGAAAATGTGTTTCTTCTATAGCTTTTATTGCTGCTTCGAAGGGATGATCTTTTAGAAAATTAATTGATTATATATCTTGGCCGTCATTCGAAATTTTGGGCGACTAGAACCTGCTTTTCTTAAAATACTTCCATATTCTGCAATTTTATGCTTAGCCAATAACGCGGTATTTTTGCTAATCCATCTCTCAATCAAGTGTAAATGATCGCCGAGATGATCGCTTTTTGCTCAGTGATTAACGCGGGCATTTCAAAAAATATATCTTTTAACACGTCACTGTCAATCACATAATTAAATTTAAGTGACAACTTCAAAACAAGCTAATAGTCTGTGAGATTCAACTACATTTTGCTGTCCCAGTTTTTTTTGGGCGCAATGGTACCTAATCGGCAAAAATGCGGTAACACCTCAATCTATTTTTTTACCATTTCGAAAAAGTTGAAATTAAAAATGTGATGGGAAGACCTAAATTCTAAATTAACTTGGCGCAATCCACAATGTGTGAATCTATACTTACTTTAATTTAAAGAAGAAAATCTCAATCAAAATTAATTTGCGAAATTAGAAGTTGTGTGAATTTTTGACAAATTTTGGGCGTGACTTCAAAAAAATTTTTGCATTGCCTGCTGCGCGTTCCTGCTTGCTACAATTGCTTTCGATTGTAGCCTCCCCACTGAAAACACCCACGCACCGCCACTGCACCCTAGGTATTAAAGATCCAATTATTTTATTAATCCCGAGAAAATTTGAATCACCTTGTCATTGATATCATCAAACTATATTGTTGTCTGTGGTATTTTAAGTAACAAGACCATGACCAAAGGATAAATAAAGTACTTATCATATGGACTTATTATTTAAAATAGATAATTTGTAAGCCCGTGGGTTTTTACAAAAAGCGAACAGAATAATGATTGCACTTAGAATCATTAAAAAACAATATTTACTTTGTGCAATGATCTTCTTTATTAATGAATTGATATGAAAGTATTTTGTTTGCTTAAATTTAAAAAAAAACTACATTCCTTAGTAATAATATCTGAGAGAATACATTGAGTATCTATGGAAGGGAGCAGATACGCAAAAATGAGTGTATGCGGAAATATTCTAGTGTGAGGTAAAGTTTAGAAGAAAAATGGCCACAAGACGATTACTCTTACTCCATTTTTGTAGGAAGATGATTAAGATCTCTTATAACTGTTCTTGCTCAATTGAAATCCAAAGAGAACAATACATTTTTGATTCCACATCCACATATCTAATATTTTTAAAAAAACGGCGTGTTAAGGCACCGTTTTCTAATCTGTAGTCTATTTCAGAAAGGTGTAGAGTAATAAAATAGGAAATCCCGTCCAGTTCGGCTTAATTTCGATATCGGTCATAGGTGCAGGTAAATTTTGTGCATGAAATTATTTATGATAACTAACCAAAGAAAAAAAAGAAGATAATTTGATAAAGAAGGAACTATTAGCTATACATTTCCACAAACATCGTTTTATGAAATATGCCGTGGAAAAGATAGCTGAAAAACATAGTGTGGCTGCGCACACCGCCATATCATTGCGAACTAAATCCTATAGAACTTATGTGAGCGCAAGTAAAAGGATTTTTAGCAAGACACAACACGACATTCAAAATGAAAGACGTTAAGCTACTGTTTGATCAAGCCATTAAGGAAGTGACACCAGAGCACTGGCGAAAAGCAGTCCATCATGTTATTAAAGACTAAGAAGAGGAGAAAATGTGGGATCTTCACCACCTGATCGATCAGACCGTCGACCCGTTAATTATAACGCCAAGAGGAGATGACAATTCCTTAGATGACAAAGAATACTATGATTTTTTATAATCTAATTTCTGTATAATGTATTTTTTGTATTTTGTATTTTTTTGTAATGTTTAATAAAAATAAGTGCAATACTATGTACGTAATGCACGCCTTTGTCACACCATTTTCAGTGTTTGTGAATGGATAACAATAGGCAAAACCCATAAATTGACCCAAGCCCGGGTGGTACTACCTGCACTTGATGAAAATAAATAATTTTGCAATGAAATCAATACCAAATTATAAAAGTGGCTTAAATATTCGTTGGATCACTCTGTTGTCACTTTGCATAGCTAATGTGCTTTTATTACTTTACACCTTTCTGAAATAGACTATAGCTTACCCCATAATCATGAAGAAGAGGCCGCAGAAATTTCGATATTCATCCAGCGCATAATACGTATATGATCGAGCCGGGGCAGTGATGCTACTCCTCCCTATTTATCAGTAGATCTGCCGAAATTTATTTGTGGTCTCTCTATTCAATAGTGGCCCTTTTACATTAGCTGCAAGTTCAAGCTAAATTACCTGAAAGCATACGCTTTGATGAAATTTTATCGGCTGATCCATGTTTTTCCATTTAAAACGATTATCTACTTGCACTTGCAACTTGCACTCAATGTAAAAAGGTCTTTATAACTAGAAATTCACTTGAAGACGACTGGAGATACTTAGCAGTTAAACGTTGTGATGTAAAACAAATAAAGACAATGCAAGTCCAAAACTCTTCTATCGTTCTAGAAATTTGCCGTTGCGTAAAACACAATATTTCAAGTTGATATTGAACTTCGTATTTGTGATTATATAACAATAATTCTGTGCAAAATTAGTACCTAATCAGGCGCGGAACCAAATGGTTGCTTTTTTACTGTGAGCCTTGAAAATTTAATGGCATATGAAGGGTCAGAATTTTTTTTAAAAGACACTTTTGAGGGTAAGAAAATGTTTAGAGCTAGGACACCCTCTTTTTCCCCCCTTAGCAGAATCCTGGATTCCCCACTGTACCTAATGAGAATTTATGACCACTTTCAAATATTTTTAATTAAATAAAAAACTTAACATAAAATTTAATCCAAACAACTGGCAGACTAAACAGTGGAGAACAGCAGTGCGCGCAAACGATTTAATTAGCTTTAAACAATGACAGAAGAATTTATGACCACTGATTTAATCGGTGCAATTCTACATTTTTTCTACTTTGTATGAAGCATATACCGGGTGTTGCATCGTCGAGCGGGACATAGGAAATCCCATGTAATTTTAAATGGGGTCAATTATTGGCTTCCCTAATTATTTTAGAGAAAAATTCTATTTAGGTTTATTAAAGAGCACTAAAACCCACATTCAAAAGAATAACTTTAGATATTTTTGATGAGCCCGTTTACGGGTTATCTCCGATTTCTTTTTAACTATTTCTCCTTTTTATGGCCCAGTCAAGGTAAAAGATGACTGTCAAATAAAGTTGTCATTTTGAAATGTGTGCTTTATTGTTATAAAAACTCGTACATCGAAAATATTAGCCATGAATTACACTTCTGAAGAAAAAATATTGATGATTAAATGGTATTATCAAGGAAATAGTTATCAAAATGTGTCAGACATGTTTGCTGCTCTGTATCCGAATAGACCGATACCTGCAAAATCTACAGTCTAAAGAACTATCAAGAAATTTGAGACAAAAGGCACTGTAATAAATAGCTGCAGATGTGAAGAAAGGCAGGAACAAAGAAGAGATGCAAAAAATGATAGGGACTTGCAAAGGCAGGAACAAAGAAGAGATGCAAGAAATGATAGGGACTTGCAAGTTTTATTGTGCGTGGAAGAAAATGATGGGAAGATCAGCACAAGGAAACTTGAGGATGACATAGGATTAGATCACACCACAGCGTTACGAGCTTTGAAACGACATAAATATTATTCATACAAATATGAAAAGCACCAAGAGCTAAGAGATAGGGACGAAATACGACAACAGGAGTTTTGTTTTGGTATGATTGAAAGAGCAAACATGGATAGGGAATTTGTGTTGTTCAAAATTATCGATATTGGAGCAAAGAAAACCAACACAGGTTTGTCGAAACAAGGACGCAATATCCACAAAAAGTTAATGTTTGGGCTGGGATTTTCGGAGAAAATATTATCAAGCCATTATTTCTTACACGAAATTTAAATGCAGAATATTTTTTGGAACTACTTGAAGATCATATTTTACCTACTTTACATGATGCCGCCAGGGAAAATCAGGAAGTTTGGTAACAAATGGATGACTGCCCGGCACATAGTACGCTCGACGATGCAACACCCGGTATATAGTGATAAGAGAGCAGTTAATAAGTATATTTTTTGAAATATTCTTAATCCCACCAAATATTACAACAACATTTAGTTAGATTGTTTAAAAGTAAGGTTGCAATGAATCACGATTTTTTTGAAAAATTCAATAACTCATGATTTTTTTTGAAAAAATCAATAAATCTGATTTTTTCGATTAAATCGTGGTTTATTTGATTTTTATCAATTTATACTAATTTTTTCCTTAAATATGGCAATAACAAACTTTAATATCACTTATTTTCATTATTTTGTTTCTATTCGCCCAAAAATATTTGCTTCAGCCCTATTATCAATATTAAATAGTCAACAGTGTTTCTCGATCGGTACAACTAAGCTCGAGCTGTCACCTAAAAAAATTTTGGCTACGGCGCTTTTCCTTTGTCCTAAAAAACTAAGTTCTGGATCCGCGCCTGACCAGGATGTTTATTTTATAATATAATTATAATTTTTGTTCGATTATCTCTAATGGTAACAGTTAATTATTTTTATAGATTTTGGTAAAAAAAAACAATTACAATATAAAACTTATTAATTAAATTAGACCGGTTTTAAATGATATTTATTAGTCACACACAAAAAATGCAATTAGGTTTCGGAATATTATTTATACTCCGTCGTACTTAACTAATGCAATTTTTTTTTGGCTTTGGCAGATATGCCATTTAGTCAGACAGATGTTTTATGGTTCAAAAATCAAAAAAAATTAATAATAGGTTAATTGTTGAAATGTTTGCACTGGACATTCCTCCTTTCATGTAGTATTTTTGGTTTAATTGTTAATTTAAAAAAATTTTAGGGGGATAAATGATATTTTAAAGATTTCCGATTATTAAAAATATTTACGTTAATCTATAACCCTAAAAGGAAGGGGGGTCCCTACGCTTCATTCTTTTTGTAAATGTGAATAATTTATCTTATCCTCATCTGTCCAGCGACTGAATGGAGTTTCGAACAAACTACAAACTATGTCATTAATTGGGTTACTTAATTTTTAAAACACACAATTAAGTAGGTACGTACACCACTGAATTAAATGAAAAATACAAACCAAACTTTTTAATCACACAGTAAATCACCTAAAAACGTTATCTATAACCGTAAGTTTCGCGAAGCCTCAAGGTTAGGCGAACCAATGCTAAAACAATGGTGCATACGACTGATCTATTTTTAAATTGCCCTTCATCATAATGCAAATTGTTACATGCTCTTTACATGACTGACGTCACGTAACCATAGCAACGGTGAATATCAAAGCCATGTTGGGCGTCGGATCTTCACTTGCTTTAAGCTAAGGGACACGGTCCACTGGGGCGCGCCAAAATGCACGAGTGTTTATAATTATTGTCCATGGGAGTTAACCGTGCCCTATTATGCATAGCTACATTCGGATTAAATTAATATTATTAATTTGAACATATTTATTTTTTAAGGGCTAAAATTGTAGCTGTGTTGGTACATTAATATTGTCGAAAAACTTTCCTCCTGGTTTTATTTTTTTTTTTTCGTGAAGAGCCCCTTCACCTGACGAGCCGCCATTGGTTTATATGCCGTCAGTGGATTATATTCCTGATTCCGTAGGAATTTTAAAATTAATAAAATGAAATACTTTAGCGCTTTAGGTATGTTGTCTGCCGACAAACATTTTGTAAACAATATTGGTAGCTTCAAGAAAAAACGAACGTCATATCTGAAAAATAAATTATTTTCTTGAAGAGCATAAAAAATTGTCTTACGCACGTGCTCTTGGTTTTTTAAAATAATCAATATTTTGTCGTAAAGAAAATAACAACAAAAATTCATTTTTTCTTTTTTTCGGATGCTCCGGAAGTCATCGGATTTTTAAAATTTTTTTTGTACAAATAATTCAGCATTAAATTATGCAACTTTGCCTCCATTAAACCAAATCTCTATATCTTATAGTTACCGAGATAGCAATGTTAATGCATCGAATTTGTAACACCCTGCATTCAAAAATTGTTGACTTGATATTTTGGCCCCACTTGTATCGACTATCACGAGCCGCCACTGTTACAAGGCGCTTAAATGTAATTTAAAAATGCGCTTTCGGCACAAAATATTCAACCACAACACTATATATATAACAAGAGGTATAATGTAAAATTAATCACATGATAATATGTAACGACAAGTGACTATAAACACCTATAAACTCAAATAAAACTAAAAAAAATAATACGGGCACTATAACTCAGTCACAAAATAAAAAAACTCACCTTCACAGCGACGCAAACTGATAGAAAGCACGCGAGATTGAATCGACTTAAACCACTCGTTCGGTACAGTTCCCGTTCTCACACTCAAGTTCAAATGATTACTGATGAAGCCAACAAAAGCTTGGTTGAGTACGATATGCTATGTGCTTACTCCGCTCAGTAATCCGAACACTTTGAACTTCTTCCCTTACCAGTATAAAATCGTATCTATATTGTATAAAAATAACTCATTATGTAGGTAGACGTCAATTTTTTTTAATTGTTTGTTTCGCGCCAAGTATACAATGGTATTTTGTTTATATTGTGCTGTTGAATCATATTTTCGAACAACTTATCTTTTATAAAGTGTTTAATTTATTATCTTTGTAGGTTTATTGGTTTTGAGAGTAGCACTGTGGTTCACAGAGGTATATCACTGACAACGCATTTAATCAATTTTATTAGTCCTGCATCCTAAAATCCGTCCGGACTTTGTCCTGTTATCACGTTCATGTAGGGTTACCATTAGAGATGTGACAAATAGTGGTTTTGCCGAATAGCCGAATACCGAATATTCGGCCAAATTGAAACCGAATATTCGGCCATACCGAATATTCGGCCATACCGAATAATACAGTTTTGATTTATCTGAACGCGTAGCCGCCAAGATTTATTCGAGTTTTGCGGGTTACGACCTGTATTGGCACGTGTCGACGGTCGCGCCGTGCAAGCCTATTAAGTGTAAGGTACTCTGTTGCTAAGGGTGGTTCATGTTATAGATTATTATCGATTTATAATATTTATATTAATAAAATGAACCAAAACAAAAAGTCAAAAGTTTGGATCTTCTTTAAAGATACCGAGGACGATAAAAAAGCCCAGTGTACATTGTGTAATGTTTTAATTTCAAGAGGGGGCAAAGGAAAAGGAGCTACGACCACTTATAAATCATATTAAAGGTGGATAAAATAAATCGGCTTGCCTAATTAGGTATTATTGTAGTTTGGATTAGAATAATTCTCGCAGTTTTTTTTATTGTTTTCCACATTATGGAGGGGTCAAAGCAAGAACGAAACACGCACGTACCAAGGTCGTAGATATTTATTTTTCATGAGGGGGGTAAAAGAGCGGAAAAAAATAGCGCCGCAGGCAAAAATTGGGTGCTACGCCCTTTTTTCAATGATGTTGCCTGATTTTCAAGTAGAAAAAATATAAAATACACAAGGTCCTCAAGAAAATCACAAAAGAATTGATGATGTAAAAAATTTTACATTAATTTTACATTCAACTTATTTAAAATTCCGTACATTTGTTGTAAGTACCCTTTTCCTAGCAGCAGCAGCGATGATGACAATATAAACATAAACTTAACTGCATCGTCTGAAACAAACACTAATCAATCACACGCCACTTTCTGGGAATGTTATAAGGAAATAGAATCGACTAGTGCTCTCTACAACCCCCCTAAAAAAACAGGATCGCAGTTGAGTTAGTTGCTTACTTGTTAGAAGAAATACTACACAAAGACCACTGCCCGTTTGCATGGTGGAAAAAATACTCCCTCAAATTTCCAAAAATGAGCCAGATGGCAAAGGTTTATTTATCAGCTCCTGCAACTACTGTTTACAGTGAACGCTTGTTCTCCGAAGCTGGAAATGTTTATGAGAGGAGTCGTTTATTACCTGAGAGAGCTGTGAGCTTGGTGTTTTTGCACCATAATCTACCACTTATTAACTATAAGTATAGTCAAATTTTTTTAAGAAAACGCCAAGTCACTTGTCATTTATGGCACCCTGTTGACGTCTGGTCTATTTTACGTTTAGAGGTTGGCAAAAAAGACAGGACCGGACTGTTTTTATGTTCCATTACCAAACTAAAAAAATATTTAAATATTAAGTTCCTTATCTTCCATTTTAATTTATCAAAGAAGACTTTACAAATTTTTCTATTTAAATCATCGTTTTTAACTAAAGTTGTCAAGAAACTTTTGGAGATTTTATCCAAATTGGAACAAAAGTCAAGAACCTATTAGGTATCCACTGAATACTACCTAGATATTGTTATAGGAATTACTTACAATAAAGTAATGTACTAGTAACATAAATATTATCGACAAAGCTTTTAAAAAATTTAACTTATCGGCACACTACTCTCCTTTGGTCGTGAATATTAAAGAATGTAATAAATGCCGGTAATACTGCACCAGCTAGGTAGAATACGTAAAACATGGTATATATGGTTAAAATATTGGTATACAAAACAATCACTATGCTTCATTTTAGTTATGACTCTAACTTTCAATCAGAGAACTCTATTTCACAAACTACTAAAATAGTATAATGACTTAACAAAAGACATACTCTGATTCTTTAAATGCATTAGACGAACTCCAAGAAAATTGCAATGTAAGTCTAATAATATCTCAAATGTTTTTAAACACACACTATATAAAAAACAGCCACAAAAATACTAAAAAACACCAAAAAACAACGAAAATAATAGGACGCGAACTGACTTATGAACTTGTTACGGTCCACACTAAATCTAGTAACTTTTCGGCGGAACTAGAATCAGCTGTGAATGTCATCTGTGGCTTTCAACTGTCGAAACGCCGTTTTCTATCGCGATATGAACTCTATTAATTAATTTTAAGTTTGTAAAGATTTTTTTTGCAGTTATGTTTTTATAAATACGTACCTATTGCAATTTTTATTTGAAAATATAAAATCATTAAAATCAGCCTTTTCCCGAATAAATATTCGGCTTCGGTCCCATCTCTAGTTACCATCTGTAAAATCATTAAACTAGGATAAGAATCTCGAAAACACCGGATTTTTTAGCTTTAACCCCGGATATTTCTGCTAGAAAATTTTCATCTTACACTAATACAATAAATTGAAATTCTTCTAATTTGACATTTTCATAAACTATTATTTTATAGAATATACCGTAGAGGAGAGTATACAGGGTGTTCCTTAATGACGTGCTTATATTTTAGGGTCTAATTCTCCAAGTCATTTTATGAAGAAAAGTTCATAATATAAACATATGTCCTAAACGGCTTAAATTTTTTGTTACAGGGTGTTGAATTATTTTTTTTTAATGCGTTGTTTAAAATATCTCCAAAGAAGATAATATTTTCAATTTTGGCATGTGTTAATAGGATATAAAACCATCGATTTTAGTTATAAAAGTTATTTTTTTGTCCCAACAGTGGCGTCCCTGCAAACATGTCCTCTGATATTTTTTATAAAAAAAATGGTACGCCACTGACATTTTTCCATGTGGATATTATTTCTGATTAGTCTGGTCAATTCTGAATAAAAATAGTATCTTGCCTTTTTCTCCTCAGGCACACCGTTCTTAATTAAAATAATTAAATTAGCTCTATTTATTATTATTAACATTGATAATGCAAAATTTTGTTTTATAAAAATTGTTGGAAATGACCACCTTCATTAATAGGCATGCTTCCGCCCCGCCCGTCTAATTTAAATTTTTATGGTTTTAATTGGAAAATCATTTTCCTCGATTTTTTTTGCATGAAAATAACTTTTCCGCAGCTACATAAAAATCAATTTTTCATTGGTGAAAAAAACTCAAAATTTGTTTAGTTTTTTTGTAAATCTGGTCAAGAAGAAGAGCAGGCAAAGAAGAAGGCAAATTTTAGCTCTCTCGGTTTCCAATTAAATTTATTACAAATAACTTGGTACCTATAGGTTCTTTTAGAATATTGTGATTTTATTAGAATAATCAACAGAGAATACTATTTTCAAACGACATGAAATAATTTGTGCTAACTAATTAACGTAATAATTACAATACTTTTGTCATAGAACCTTTTTTTTCACAAAATCCATTAACCTTTTAGCCGTTTAGAATATGTTTATATGAACTTTTCTTCATAAAATGACTTGAGGAATCACACCCTAAAATATTAGCACGTCATTACGGAACACCCTGTATAGCGTCGTTCCGTAACTGTCGGTAGACGGCAAGTGGTGACAACCCGGACTGTAAAGAAAACTCCGCCCGGACGCTCCCCGGACACCCTCCAAACTAGGACTAATCCGGGGAAACCCAGACGGATGGCAACCCTACGTCCATCATGGGCATCTTCAGCAAAAAGTCTATTTTTTGTGGGGCAAAAATTACAATTTCTAGAAGCTCATAAAGTTGACTAATATTTATAATAACATTAACTATTAATACAGAATTACGGTACTTACTAATACTAATATACAGAAAAAAAGTAAAAAATTGCTAAAGATTTGTCATAAAACTTTCAATATTTCCAGTTCAACTATAAAATATAAATAAAAAAAGATACATGTTCGGTATCCCTAAATTGAGTAAAAATTAAAAAAAATATAGTAGAAAGATGCATTTGCATATTAAAATATAGTTTTACATTCCAAACAACTTTTCATAATTACAGTTTTCGATATTGTCAAAAATAAAGGTAAAATTCATATTTTTTGACAAACCTCGTATACGACTAAAAAAATTTAACATCTGATGGTTGCATTTTAGGTTTTGGACCATGCAGAACTTTTTATGAAGTATAACTTTTTTTTTTGTAAAGTTAATAATAAAAAAGTTTCTCATTAGTTGCCGACTTAAGTAGACACACTGTATATTTTAAGAAATATTAATATTATTCTTTTGCGAAAACTATGAAGAAGCCATCGCCTGCTGATGGTATTCGTTCAATCGCACGCTACGAGGCAAGCGCGGATCTAGGGGGAGTCATCACTAACTCAGGAAAAAAATTTCGTAAATTTGTTTT
This sequence comes from Polydrusus cervinus, assembly GCA_935413205.1. Taxonomy (NCBI): domain Eukaryota; kingdom Metazoa; phylum Arthropoda; class Insecta; order Coleoptera; family Curculionidae; genus Polydrusus; species Polydrusus cervinus. Next base: position 102,170,423 of record OW284510.1, on the reverse strand, counting down.
CAATGAAGTTAGTAAGTTTTTGTCAAAGTAAATCCAAACAAAATGTTAAAAAATTTATAAGTATATTTAAAAGTTTATTGATGGGCAAAAAGAAAAAGTTTTTGAGCGTGTCACCCAAAAAATGTTTGCCACACTTTTCCTCTGTTCTGCCTGAAAAATTTAAAATGACATTGCAAAATAGTTTTTTTTTCCTGAGCTCATTTGACTCGCTATTTAAAAATAAATGACACTTTGTCGTTGCCACTTTTTCTCCTCTACAAAATGACGTTACTAATCTAAAGATCCGCCATTTCGTCTCCGAGCGGCCATCAGCAACTTTACTTTTTTAAATACGGACCTGGATTTTTTTAACCGATTTTATTTCAAACATTCATACATAAGTAATATAATTTAGTTTATAAGAATTTTTTAATAATTCTAAATTTACTAATTATAAATCCTAATTTTCTGAATGTTCAAAGAGATTAACGTTTTACTCAATAAAATGATCGATTTTTCTTCTTATCCTACCAAATGCAACCTTGCAATACAATTTTAAAAAATATGAATTTAAAAAAATAAGCAAGGACAATTTATCGTTATGAGAAAGTAATATCGCCTTACATTTTGAGGGTAGGAGGGTTTAAAAATCGGTTAAAAAAATCCAGGTTCGTATTTAAAAAAGTAAAGTTGGTGATGGCCGCTCGGAGACGTAGAGGAGAAAAAGTTGCAATGACAAAGTGTCATTTATTTTTAAATAGCGAGTCGAATGAGCTCAGGAAAAAATAAAAACGATTTTGCAAAATTTCAGTTTTTTTCGAATAAAATCGAAAGTATTCAGAATATGAAAACTTTTAAAGCGGCATTATAATCAGCACCGAATTGCACAACTTTGTCCCCATTTAACCGTTTCTCTAACTCCTATGGTTTCCGAGATTCCAATGCTGGTATGTCGAATTTGTAACACCCTGTAGAATTTCTTCTCATTTTTTTTAACTTGTCTAGCCGGGTAGATGCCGGCTAAGCTGTTTAATGTCGGCAACCTTTATAAATGAATTTTCGATGGTCTCTTCTATATTAGAAATGACGTGTGTTATCGTCGTCCATTAAAAGTTTACGTGAAATATACTATAATAGATAAGAATGGTGGTTATATTATAATCATACTTTTACCAAATATAGGCCGAATATACAGAGGGATTCCTAAGTTGATACTTCTTTTTTAGCTGAGTATAGAAGGCAATTAAATAAGCAACATTTTCAAATACCTTTTTTCAAAAAACTTAAAAATAGGCGAGATACAAAAGTAAAAAATCTAAGTGCGGGCCTGGTCATCGAGACGTAGCCTGCTATACTTTATGTTGTTTGTCTTATTAGTCATGCAATTTACGGGTCGGTGGTCAGTTATTTGGCAATACGATGCGGTGTGTTTTTCTGAAGCAAGTTAATTTTAAATTGGTGACACGTGAAAATGGTAAAGTTTGAAAATAATGAACTAGTAGATATAGCGCTAATTTACGGTGAGTGGTGTCAAAGTGCGTCTGCTGCTTCGAGATTATACGCAGAACGCTTTCCCTTGCGGGCTCATCCTACACTCAGAAGTTTTCCTGATGTTATTCGACGGGCAAGTTAAGCAGAACCGTATTTAATCCATAGTGTAATAAATGAATGTAAGTACCTCATTTTTGAGTTTTTTGAAAAAAGGTATTTGAAACTGTTGTTTATTTTAATGCCTTCTATACACAGCTAAAAAAGAAGTATCAACTGAGGAATCACCCTGTATTTTCAATAATTTTTTAAAATATCAGTATCACGCGCGCGATTTTCCAGGAAGCATAGACGGTAATTTTAGGCCCTTGACTAATTCCTTGTGACTTAGATACAAATGTTTAACTATGTAAACATCTAAGTGTAATTATTAGTGTATCGGTACTTAATATGCCTACTTGGAATTTTCCTTTGTAATATGATTTACCGACAATTTAAGAAAGTTTAATTACTAATTATTACTATTAGGCAAATAAATACTACATAAGAATAGCTTGTTTACAAACTGATAAGTCGATTAAGTGCAGGGGCGGCTCGTCAACAAGTGCGCTCGTGCGCGCGCACTGCCTAAGAAAGTCAAGCACCAGCAAAAATAAAATTTATACTTATTTAAAAAAATATTTAGGAAACTAAAATAAAGAACTTGTATAATATAACAATGGCGAAGGCGTAGACTTCAAGTGCGACCCGAGCGCGTGGGCAGACTCACCGGCTGTGTGCTTTGGTGTGTATTCGTTCGGCGCTCTTATGGATGGATTTTCGTGCGATTTTCCTTATGCGGATTGATCGGGAATATTCGGTTAATCGCCCGATGAGAGGGCGTCGCCGTGCGCTATCTAAATACACACTTCAATAATTTAATATGATTGTTTTATGAGTTTTTGACGCGATTAGATAAGTTTGGAGTTTATTGACGGTGTTGTGGATGTTTTTGTGTTGTTTTTAAGTTTGGAGTTTATTGACGGTGTTGTGGATGTTTTTGTGTTGTTTTTAAATTAATAATGGCTAGTAGTTTGGATTGTGTCACACGAAGTGATATAGTTATGGACCAAAATTCCGTAGAGGACATTATAAATAAATTTTCGACATTCGATTTCCAAAGGAAAATTTTAAAAAATAAAAAATAAATTTGGTGTTAAAACAAAGAAAATTTAAATCCCATTTAAAAACTGCGTTTTTTTATTTTTTTGGATAAAAAGCACAAAGAAAATCGATGCAAAGGTGAAAAGGGGCGTGGCACCTCGAAAAATTTTCGCCTGCGGCGCTTTTTGCCTGCTGCGCACACCCTACAATAAATATCACGAGCCGCCACTGATTAAATATTGTGATTTACAGCGTTCCTTTAGTTAAGTAATTTTTGTATTCACAAACCTACATTCCATATTTTCTTTGGAATTTTTATTTGCGTCCCTAAAACCAAGGATTTAAATCAGGGACGGAGAACATTTATGAATAATTTCAGTAAAATATTTCGTCTGCAACGTCATTTTTATATCATGCGGACAGAAGCCGAAATCCTGTAAAAACAACGCACTGGAGGAAGAGGAAGTTTAAGAAAGCTGCCATCATACATTACTTACTTTACTTGATCGAATGAGAAGGCTTAATCAGCCTTAACTAGAGCTCAGGAGCAGCCAAGCTGCCTACCTCTCATGTGTCGAATAAATCACCGACAACAATGAGCAAAGGAGTCTAGAGGATCAATATGATAACTAGACATCGAACGTGTCACATTGCCAAGCCAGATTGAGGTGTTAACGGAAGAAGACAGGGCATACCGTTGTTAGCAGTGAGTCTAAAACCTCCGTAAACTGCCATTCCCCACTGACAAGGTGAGGGGACAGCGGGTAATAGACGAAGGGGTGCACAGCGTGCAAACCCCGGACGCTCGATGCCGTGGATAGCTACCAATAAACGAATCGTTTACCGATAGGTACGTCCATCGGGTTTGTGTTGGTACCATGGCTAGCCTGTCATTTAATTTGATGTTAACATTCCTTGCCTCACTTAAAATGAAATGTGAGGTCATCCTTGTTTCTGATTCTGGGTGCTTATCAGTGATCTGGCTTGGCAATGTGACACGTTCGATGTCTAGTTATCTTACTTTACTTTTTCGAATCCAGATCTAAGATCCTTTATATTCTTTCTGCCCAGTATCGGGCTACGTCCACGGCTTCATCATACATTAAAACCCAGGTTGTTTTAGTAAGCCTTCATTATGGTCTATTTCAGAAAGGTGTAGAATAATAAAAGCTCATTAGGTATGTAAACGGACTACAGAGTGACAAAACGAGTATTTAAGCCACTTTTATAATTTGGCATTGATTTCATTGCAAAATCCTTATTTTCATCAAGTGCAGGTGGTAGTTCCACCCGGGTTTGGGTCAGTTTATGGGTTTTGTCTATTATTATCCATTTACAGACACTGAAAATGGTGTGACAAAGGCGAGCATTATGTACGTAATATTAGGTACACTTTTTTTTTATTAAACATTATAAAAAAATACAAAATACAATACATTATACAGAAATTAAATTATAAAAAATCATATTGTTCTTCGTCATTTGGGGAACTGTCATCTCCTATTGACGTTATAATTAACGGGTCGACGCTCCGATCGATCAGGTGGTCAAGATCCCACATTTTATTACCTTCTTTAATGACATGATGGACTGCTTTTCGCCAGTTCTATGGTGTCACTTCCTTAATGGCTTGATTAAACAGTAGCTTAATGTCTTTTATTTTGCATGTCGCGTTGTGTCTTGCTACAAATCCTTTCACTTGCGCCCATATAAGCTCTATTCTATAGGATTTAGTTCGTAATGATATGGCGGTGTGCGCAGCACAGTTACACTATATTTTTCACCTATATCTTCCACGGCCTATTTCATAAAACGATGTTCGTGTAAATTTGCTATAGCTAATAGTGCCTTCTTTATCAAATTATCTTTTTTTTTTCTTTGGTTAGTTATCATAAATAATTGAATGCACAAAATTTACCTGCGCCTATAGCCGACACGGAAATTGAGCAGAACTGGACGGAATTTCCCATATTATTACTCTACACCTTTCTAGATATGAGAAATTTTTGGAAACCTTTATTAAGTAGGTAAATGTAATCTTAGAATAAGACCACTTAAGAGTTAAACGCATGATTTCGCCCACTAGTTATGCGTCACTGCGCCTATCTAGTATAAATAGTGCTGTAGTTACCATACTTTTATACTTATTTAGTATTCACCTGAAGACAACTTCGGAGAAACTTACTGGTTGAAACGTTGTGATTTAAACATAAAGATAATGCAAGTCCAAAACTCTTATATCATAATTTTCAGTGTGAACATTTTTAGTTTATTACAAAAGTCTCACGAACTTTGTAGTTGCCCCACTGATTTAAGCAGATAACAACAAACGAATATACTAGGAGATATTTGTTGGTAAATCAGAAAAGTGTCTAAGCCATTTGTGTATAGATACAAGAATTTGTTGTATTATACCGTTCTTGATAAATTATGTTTTTTGTTTTTATCAAGGACGTGAGACTGAAAAATCCAATATTAGCTAGATAAGCTACACCAATGCAGTGGCGCCATTTCAGATTTCGCTTGTAGAGAGGACAACCAACGTTTCACCAAAGTAAGCAGTGATTTTGGGTTTCACTGCCTGGGCCATTCCTGAGGGAACCTACAGCTTAACGTGGGTTCCGAACCGCGATCCTCAGTCATGCGACCCCCCCCCCCCCCCCCCAAAGGCTAACCCTCGGTTTCTGTGTTTATCTTCTTTCGCACCCCACGAGATATCCGATCTCATCCGGCCTGGTTACCGGCCAGTGGCGTCTCGCGGTCTTAAAAAATGGCGAAGAGCTGTATAGTGCGGGTACTTAAACAATTACGTACTTACATAACAAGTTTTTGTAAATCAGAATCAAATCGATTCTTCTGTTGACGTCTAGCGTTTTCTTTTAAAGCATCGACAATAGTATTTTGATTTTGTTCAAAATTTCTTAACATTAACTGACATTTTAAGTGTTCTCCAGAATCCCCGTGTTTATGCAACGATCTAGTAATATTTAAAAAATATGTAAATCAGTCCGTAATCCAAACGCAATATTTATTCGAAAAGAGTAAGCACGACCAACAAAACAATTTTTGTAAGGCGACACTACTACATAGCCAATTATATTCTGAAAACCAGGAACTCTTAAAATTAATCTTATAGGATCTGCAACTTTTTTTTAATACTTTTTTTAAATCTATGTTTAAGATTCCAATAGGTCGCCCGTGTAACAAAACGTCTCTCTTATCCTCATCTGTCCAACGACTGAATGGAGTTTCCAACAAATTACAATCTATGTCATTAATTGGGTTCATTTTTAAAACACACAATAACAATTGAACCAAGTAGGTACTTCCACACTATTGAATTAACTAAAAAACAAAAACAAAACTTTTTAATCCCACAGTAAATAACAGTAAAAACGATTTCTTTAACCGTAAGTTACGCGAAGCCTCAAAAATAAATACCCGAACGTCCCGAACCTATGATAAAATGCAAATTTATTCATGCTGCCGCGTGACGTCTCGCGTTTTGGACGCCAGTGAAGTCACGTAACCATAGCGACGAGAAAACAAAACCGCTTGACTGGATGGCTCTGCTTGCCTTCCAATGCTGTTGAGTAGAGAACACGGCGGTCGACTGGGGCGTGCGAAAATGCACGAGAGTGTATAATTATTGTCCATCGGAGTTAACCGTGGCCCTATTATACATAGCTATATTCGGATTAAATTAATATTATTAATTTGAACATAATTATTTTTTAAGGGCTAAAATGGTAGCTGTATTGGTACATTAATATTTAATATTGTCGAAAACATTTCCTCCTGGTTTTATTTATTTTTTTTAGTGAAGGGCCCCTTCACCTGACGAGCCGCCACTGTTACCGGCGTTAATGGGGTGGGTTGGAAGATGATACATTTTACTCTCTTCCCTGCATTCTAAAACCTACTAAAATTTGGACATACTTACACTCCGAGAATCGAACTCGGACGAAGGAAACGCCACGGTCGAATGCCAGTGACTTACCGCTAAACCACCGTCGCAGTCTGAAGTTAGCTAAAAGTAGTAGAAAGTTATCTAATGCATATTGTGTTCTCAGACTAATAACACTGGTCAACAAAATTTAAGATTTTTTTTGTCCCACGAGCTGAAGTGGGTGTACTTGGTAGTACTTTTTAAACATAATTCATATATCTTTTCAGAATTTTTCCATCACGCAGGGTTTTAAAGTGACAAAGCAATGAATTTTTGTGAACGTATATATTATAATATGGGTATAAGTTATGAAAAAATAAAGTACAAAGTGATATATTTACTTAGAAAATGTGGTCATATATGACTTTCGACTGTACTTTGCATCAGAAACATCTCTCTTCAGCGTCCAGCAATAGTCTGCCAACATAGCGGGGCTCCATTTGCCTTGGTATCTCTTCTCCATGTCCAGAATGTCCTGGTGAAATCGCTCGCCATGTTCGTCACTTACTGCTCCAAGGTTTTTCGGAAAAAAGTCCAAGTGTGAATGAAGAAAGTGTATTTTAGACTCATGTTGCAACCCATGGCTTTATATGAGACCAATAAATTGTTAACATTCTCTACGTAATTTTCGGATTTACGATTTCCCAAGAAGCCGTTGCAAATGTCCTTGAAAGAAAACCATGCTGCTTTTTCAACTCCATTCAGAGCCTCACTAAAGTTTTCATCTCGAAGTAGCTCTCTGATCTGAGGTCCCACAAAAATACCTTCCTTTATCTTGGCATCACTGATTTTAGGGAACTTACTTCTCACATATGCAAACGCACTGTTACTTTTATCCATACCTTTAACAAAATTCTTCATTAACCCAAGCTTAATGTGCAAAGGTGGTAAATAAATTTTTTGGGGATCAACAAGTGGGATACCACTGACATTCTTATTTCCTGGTGTCAGGGAAGTTCGTTTAGGCCACTCTTTCTTTTCATAGTGATTTTTCCTATCTCGACTGTCCCATTCGCATAGGAAACAACAATACTTTGTGTAACCGAGTTGCATGCCGAGCAAAAGTGAAACAACTTTCAAATCGCCACAAATATTCCACTTAAAGTCTATATATTTAATTTTTTCCAAAAGAAGCATCATGTTGTCATATGATTCTTTCATGTTGCCTGCATGAGCCAAAGGAACAGAGGGGAACTTATTTCCATTGTGGAGTAGTACCGCTTTCAAGCTTGATTTGGAAGAGTCAATGAACAAACGCCACTCATTTGTATCATAGTCATGTGTGTGCCTTTCATAACAGAGCATACATCATTACAAAATACAAGCCCGTCTTCCATAGAGAAGAATTCTTCAAACTCTGCATGGCGCTTACGATAAAAAGCAACTTTTGTGCCACTCTGTAAAAGTTTCCAGTCTTTTAATCTAAAACCTAGAAGTTCGGCTTGCTTCTTAGACAAGTTTAAATCGCGGACAAGGTCGTTAAGTTCTTCTTGACTTAGAAGATGCGGCGCACAAGAAGACGAATCTGGTGTAAATGTTGGATCCAGATCAATATTTTCGGCTGAAAAACTTTCGTTGTTTACTTCGTCATCGGCAGTTTCATCGTCGCTCGGTGTCATATTTTGTGGGGGGTCAGGCACAGGTAATTCCGGACTGTGCGGCACTGGTCTCAGTGCAGATGAAATATGAGGATATTTAACAGTATGTTTGGATTTAGAAGTTATACCACTGATATTTGTAAGACAAAAATAGCAATCGGTAATATGGTCTGATGGTTCCCTCCAAATCATGGGAATAGCAAAAGGCATATGTCGTTTACCTTTTGCCCACGTTGTAAGAAGTCTGACAGACGTAACACAGCAAATATGGGGAGCCCAGCTTTTGTCTTGATCGCCGACTTTACACTTGAAATACTGTTCATAGCATTTATTAACGAGAGGCGTGAAAGACCGTTTTTAAGATTTAAATGTCAATTCACCGCAGATGTAGCAAAAAGAGTTCGGGTGGTTTACACAATTTCTTGGCATTTTTACAGGTGAGTTACACTACAATAGCTTAAAATGCACCACAGCACATTCTTCAAAACGTTAAAAAAGTCTGCGTAGGTATATGTTCATTCAGCGAGCTCTAGCCGATAACTAAAACAACAATAAATGTTATGTAGGACTCGGAACTGCTTGCAGGTCTCAACAAGCGAAGACATGTTCCGCGTGACACACAGAGCACACTTTGTTATTTCTAGTCACAACAAGTTATTGTTACAATACACAAATAATAAAATAGCAATGCCTGACACAAGTTTTTTGTTAGATGACTCTTATAGTACAGACCTATGCGTGCATTTTATAGGTAAATAATCACATATACTGGAACATAAAAACTAAGGGTAATGGAGAAATTCTGAAAACATGATTGATTTCAGCATGTAAAATTATATTGAAATCAGACATTTTTGCGCTTGGGACAAAAATCTTGTTAACCAGTGTAATATAGTCAAAAAGAATCATGATTTAAATCATTTAATTTAAATCATCGCAACCCTGTACATTATAGGTACAGAAATTAAATTATAAAAATTCATAATATTCTTCGTCATCTGAGGAACTGTCATCTCCTCTTGACATTATAATTAACGGGTCGATGATCTGATCGATCAGGTGGTCAAGATCCCACATTTTCTCCTCTTCTTTAATGACATGATGGACTGCTTTTCGCCTGTCCTCTGGTGTCACTTCCTTAATGGCTTGATCAAACAGTAGCTCACCGTCTTTCATTTTAAATGTCGTGTTGTGTCTTGCTACAAATCCTTTTACTTGCGCCCATATAAGTTCTAAAGGATTTAGTTCGCAACGATATGGCGGTGTGCGCAGCACAGTTACACTATGTTTTTTTCTTGTTTTCTTCAAGGAACGCAAAACGTAACCTTATAATCTACTATACCTACCTAATCCCTATATTATATAGTATTTCGATTTTAACACTTTAGGTCAGAAAACATACCTTTCCTAATCCTCTTACGCAATTACCTACTTGAAATTTTAATATTACAAACAATACTATTTTATCTTCATACCCGTTAACCTTATTCTCCCAAATTTCTGGTTAGATATCATCAATAATTTATTACACAAAATTTACCGGCGCCTATGGCCGACACCGAAATTGAGCCAAACTGGACGAAATTTCCCATTTTATTACTCTACATCTTTCTGAAATATACTATAGTCTACCGTAAAGACGGTAGGCCTAGCCTACTAATATCTAATTTATATTAAAATCTAAAATACAAAGCACAGGCACCAGTCTCAAAATGATCTACCACCCTGTATTTGAGTATTTCCCCCTAATAAAACACTTTATACAATACTGCTGCTACCACCTGTTGGATTCAAATCAAACTACAAGCTAGAGTTCAACAGGCATCTGCTATCTATTATTGATCTCACTTACACGTTTCTCTACGGGATTGATCTCGTGCTTGGTGCGTTTCTCAAATTGGGTAAATAAACAGATGCGCATGATCTGCCATCAATCACACGCTCAGGCAATGTTGCCAAGTTACTTAAGAATATAATTAAAATGGAAAATAATGAAAAACATATGCGTCGTAAGGATTTTTTTAATCGACAATATAACCAACGAATGTTGTTTATTTTATAATATGGTATAAGGTATTTAACAAAACTATATAGTATTTATTTTCAACTAGCACCGGTAGTAAAGTATAACCTACAAAACGCTCGATGCGATAGATACAGAACTGCATCCAGCATTTGAATAAACACGTTTTCCAATAATTATATTGTATTGTGTAGCTTTATTTTTTTTTCTGGAGAGAAGGACAGTCGGGACTACATGTATTTTATGATATTGTTCCTAATGAAGAAGGCGGAAAAGCGCCTCAGGCGGAAAATTTTCGGGGCCACGCCCAAAGTTCGTTTAAAATTCACCTAACTACTATCAAATTTCGAAAATTAAATTATTACCTCCACCCTCTGCATGGTTGGATTAAATTTGTTTTTGTAAATGTTTTTTTTTTACTTTTTTTTTTATATTCCTAGCTGGCTCTTTATTTAAAAAAAAAACATTTTTAATATTTGTAAAAATATGAATATTGGTGCCAATCCAAAATTTTAACCTAAAACGTATGTGTATGACTTTAACCGGCGTTTTTCAGGCTCGGTTTTTCATTATTAAAAATAAAGTAAATATCGCTCACCACGCCAAAATTGTTCATTTTTTCAGAAATCATGTATTTTAGGAGCATAGATCTAACAGCAGTTTTTGGTGCAAATGCTTAGGTTTTGAAATACTTAAATGTCGTTTTGTATATTTATAATAAAGCATTCTCGTTTCTTCACGCAGCCCCCCCTTTAAATACGCCATTGTGCACAACATACTGTTATATTTGGATTTACATAGTGCAGTGTGCTGTAGTGCAAAATAAAACTACAATATAATCGAAAATAAATGTGTTTATTCAAATGTAAAAGCTGAATGCAGTTCTGTACCGATAGCATCGAGAGTGCGTTTTGTTGTTATTCTTAAAGCTAAAACATTTGTATTCAAACCATAGGCGTACCCCCGTTTTTACATATTAAAATAAAAATGCAAAACAAAAAGCTTAAAGTTTAGTACTTATTGATATGTAATATTACCAAAAATCCTTGTGAAAATACCTTTTGACGCCGTGCAAACCCCTATTTTAAAAAGGAACGTTTTATATTGAACGATGTCCCCTTCCCGCGGCACTGTTTCCGTAGGTGCATCCCAATTGAATAAAACCAAACTAGAGCTGTAATGGTAGACAGCTCGCAAAAATTTCCGGCCGTTCGCGGCAGTTTGAGGATTCTTATGTCCGATGCTTTACTATTTCAACTCCAACGTTGCAGCTTTGGTTATTGAGTTGAAAATAAAAACACTTTTAGCTTCAGATAAACCACTAAACCAGTGCCGTAGCTAAGGCGGGCCACGAACAAGCACGCGCACATACTAAAGGCGCAATAACATAAATTTACCGGTGTTAGTGTATCGCGCGATTGGTTAGAAAGCTGACGTCACAAAAATTGTCTGTGATTTTCTGAGGAACAAACTAAGCGGGTTCGGTTTTACCATCAGAAATATGTCAGATTACTCCGCGCCCGTCCGTTTAATGTTTGAGACTTAGACGAGGTCTCTTTCCTCGTCGGAATCCTCCGTGATCACATGGTCTAAAAATTTCATCGGTCTCGTCTCATCTGCGTGGTAAAAACCAAACTTGCTATTTAATTGCATCGCATCATATACGAACCTTTGCAATTATAATTTCGGAATATTTGTTTTATTATATTTATTTGCATCATGCCCCCGAGTTTATGCCCCCCCCCCCTAGGTTATCAAAATCCTCTAGTTACGCCACTGCTTACTGTGTAAAATATTCCCACTTATATCATGTGCACAAACACGAAAGTATCTTGTGTAGGAATTTTTCAAAATTTTTACCACTCATGAATAAACAAAATTTACTTGCTTTTAGTCTATCTTCTACTGGAGAAATTTCCGTTTAATTATCAATAATTAAACAGGTTATTGGATTTATATCACTATTATACTTCATTGCTTCAGTTAAAATTATAAATAAAAGTCAATTTGGTCAATCTGCAACAAACAAGCACGCATCCTAAGAATACAGGTGAAAATCTATTGAGTTGAGGAAATATTGAGGAGACACTTGGCAACACAGCGTTGATCAAGTTTAATTAATGGAAGTGAACATACCGCCACACATTTTGTAAAGTGTTTTATTTTATACACGTGCAAAGTATTTGAATTAGTGAAGTGTGAAAACTATTAGAATATTGTCTCTTTAACCCCTTTTGTGTAAGTATTTCTTGATTTTCTTTGTAAATGAAAAATAAACATTGATTTTCGGCGTTCTGTTTGTTGACCCTCGCAACGCACTTTCCACGGCACGTTGTTTTGACATTCATCCCTTACAGTTAGACCAAAGATTCGACCCTAATCAATGCAAAATAACGGTAATTTAATGATTTTCCGAAATAAATAAAAATGCGTTTAGTTGAAAATGCCCCTTTATGTAGGAAACATGCTAATAAAACTAGGTTGAGCGGTAGCAGATAATGGAAATGACGAAATCTATATAGGCACACACTACAATAAAAAAATTGTCAATGTAAGATATTTCAATTTCAATAGTTCTAGATAATTACTTTGCTTTACAAGTTCACTTTCATTATTCTTTATGGGTATTTGTTTAATAGGCATTTTACATCCTTATCAAAAAGTATTTATTTGCTGTTTAGCATGTGTGACTCAATATTTGTTGTTATTATTATCATAATATTTCAATGAATTCAAGACAAATTGAATAAAGTATTTACCTACTGGTTGCTATAAAGAAAACAACCTATTGACAAAATTGTTGTCCTCATTAGCCCAAGTGAATACCAATAAGTAAGCAAGAATATTAAGCTTGCAGTTATCTGAGGAGAGGATGCCTTGCAGGCTTCCTCGGCCTATTCCAAAACATAGGCCTTCAAGGCGTCGTCGAGTAACTCTGTATACCCCTCTCGATACCCCTGTTGACATTCCATGAGGAGGAGGGGTAGTACCAGCCAATGCTGATCCAGTTGAGAGACATTATTTGGAAAAGCAAGGTCAATCTTAATAAAGAAAAACCCAGGACAAAGAAGATTCATACCCAAACTGCTCTCAACGCTAATCTTGTGCAAGAAAAGGCTTGATTTCCATTTATTATCAATACTGTTGCAATTTCAGTTTTATATGAACAGTTACAACAGTACCTAGGTACCTTTTTTTTGTTTATCTATATATGTACATATGGAATTAAATCCTGGTTCTAAAAGCAAACTTTTACACATTGTAGTATTTTACTATCTGGTCATGAACTAAAAAATCACTCGTGTTAATAAATCAATACAAAGTATAAAATTTAGTGGGAAATTCATGGAGATGCACTGGGTTTTTTTATGGACTCTCACCCTAATCATAGGCTACCAAAAGAGTTACGTAGATTTTTGTATTTACAAAAAAGTTTAAAAGAACTGTGCCAGACTTTTAGAGTTTGAGTTGTTTGTGGGTAATTTGCCTGTTCTTCCTCCATTACAATTCTCTCGGAACATCTCTGTATACTTACCACTTTTTTTTATTTTATAGACATTACTTTTCAAATGCATAATCATAATGGCAGCAATGTGGTGCTATCACTATTTTTTTATTGTAAATAGTCACATTTACCCTTCTTTATTAAAAAAGTAGAAAATACCATTAACATAAAACATTAAATAATTGAATCCTCTAGGATCAAAACCCCCTAAATCCACTTTAGCAAAATGTTCAGAAAAACGGAAAAACATTTTAACTAACTTTTAAATTAAAATATATGATGAGATATGATTTCTAATAATCATTTATCCACTAATTTAATGTAAAAATAAAATATTTTTTTGACCAAAACTTACAATTTAAATAATAAAATTGGATTTAGTGCAGTTTGCACCCAAAACATGGATTTAGAGGAATATGAAAATGTCCACAATGGATTTAGTGGATTTTGACATAGACCGAATTTTATTTATGAAATAAAATACTAGGTATGTAGAAAAGGATATTAGGAAAACTTAATAGTTAATTTCAACAATAAAAAAACATTATAAACTAAACTAAAATCTAAACTAATAAATCTGGAACATCTTCCATTCTTTCACAAAGCTCAATATTTTCTGCTCTATCTTCCTCAATCTCTTCTCCTTCATTGGTTGCTCTGTTTTCTACTAAATATTTTTCCAATATTCTAAGCATGGCAGATCCTTCCATGCGGTTCCATAATGTTTGGTCAAAAGCTTAGCTACATCTTGTAGTTTTGCATTTTTTGGCGATATTCCACTACCTATTGGGAGTGGATTTAATGACTCGATATTTTTTTTCGGTTTGCATACAGACTTGTAGACCCCTAAGTCTGGGTAACTTTGTTCTCCTCTTACTGTGACTGTATTGTTTCTTCCTTTTTTTAACAAAAATATTTTGACCATGTTGAATTTAAAATGCCACTGGGTGGCTTCAAAACTTCCCTAGACGCAGACTTCCAGTCAAAAATAGGTACATCCTTGCCTAGTTCAACTACGCTTCCATGTTCTTCAAAAATCTTCAGATATTCGTTGGGCTCTATGATTTGCTCCTTCTTCCTTATCTTCTTTTCAATGCGTGCGAAGACGCAACAAAAAAAAACAATGAACGACACGGATTAATGTTTACTAAACGAATTTTCTGTCTTTACTAGTGGATAAACAAACTTTAACAAGGTTTAGTTTATTAATTAATTTAGACACACGTGAGAGCTGACGTACCGAATTCTGTGACCTGATTGGCTGTAATGGACTTAGGGGCGTTTGAAAATCAACACGGTCGGATTTAAGGGACTTCGAAACTTAGGTAGTGTTTTGATGCCACTTTTAATACATATTTAGAGGGATTTGTTACTAAATAGGTTTGGTGAACGGTAAGGAATTGTTTGACGAATATAACAGTGTATTTAACTCATTTCTTGTCAGGAGTGGATTTAGGGGGTTTTGATCCTAGAGGATTCAATTTACAAAATTAGGTATTTTGAATTGAATTCTTCCTTGTTGGATGGATTTTTTAAATTTATATTTAATGCGTCTTTCCTTGATTAAATTTAAAATTTTTCATTCTGGTTAATCTAGAAGTCAATCCAGGATTAGTTCTTTCTATGATATAATATGGTTCTATGATAAAATATGAAAAAGTTAAACTACAAATAAAAGAAAAGCCTATTGACAAACTATGAAACCAGATATTAAGTGGAACATAATCCTAATTATGCTAATTTCAACACTAGTGTTGAAATATTTTTTTTCAACACTAGTGTTGAAATATTTGTTTCACAAATCAAAGGCTTTTTTAATAATTCTTTGTGGTCGTAGAAAAAATAGCGTACAATACTTGTGTGAAAGTGATTATTCTAGATCTTTCCTTATTCTGAGAATTTCCGCACTCGGCTGACGCCTTGTGCTAAATACTAAATATCTCCTCATTTGAAAAGTATCACTTTCATCACTTGTTACGTAATATACTATTTTAACGACATATAACACGTAATCATTTGTTTTAGTAATGACCGCCTAGATCAGTTTTCCTTTGTTTTTTAAAATGTCCATACTTTTGGTAAAACAAGTTAAATAGTAAAGAGTAAGAAAGGAAGTATGGAAACATTAAAATGGCTCATTTTAACCTACTTAATAGTATAAAATTGACTTGCTTAAGAAAAATGTATCCGTTTTAGGGCTATTTTATTTACAAGTTTTCTAAAAAAACAATCCGTTTTTTTTTAAACAGGTTGCAAATATAATAGCTCTAAAGGACACGGCCAGTAAATTTTATATTATAAAGTAGGTTGAAATGAACCATTTCAACGTCACATTATTTTATCCGAGGTTTTATCAAAGTTATGAACATTTTAGTAAACAAAGAAAAATTTATCTAGGCGGCCATTTTTAAAACAAACGATAAAGTTTGATATGTCATTGAAAAGAAAATTTTTCATAGAATTTAAGCATTAAATAGAAATGGGGGTTTCCATTTAAAAGTTAAAAGTTGACTTCACTTCCGGTTTAACCGAAAATTTTAAATTTTAAACCTTTAGTTTTAAAATTACGGAGAAAATTCTTCCTTGTATCGCCCGGTATAGTTACATAAAAATCCAATAAGTGGTTCAAATTTTTAATAGAAGAAATCTAAATTAATAAAAGATTAGGTATTACTTTGGCTAGACGTGCCAATTGATAACCCAAAAAACACATTAAACACATTAAGGAAATGTATAAGTGAAAACAATGCCTTTACCTAATAATTCGTGATGACGCCTGATGATCTGTAAATAATAACACAAGTGATTAAAAATAAGAAACTTGGAGATTAATTTTATTATCAAATACTTTTAAAACCATTGGCGGATCTGCGGGGGGTCAAAGACGATTGGCGATACTACAATGTGTAATGCCAACAAATGACCTATTTTGTTTTTAGTAAAAAGGTAATTAGTTTTCTGTTTTTTTTTTAAGTTACTTATAGCTAGTAATACTCACTGGCGTAGCTGGGGGGAGGGGGGCATTTTCCCTCCACCCCAGGACCGTAAATATTTAAAAAAATAATACATTATACAGTGCTGCATTTTCTTTCCGCGCTAGAGAAAAAAATAACATGAAAAATTTAAATAATAACTACTATCGGTAGTTTCTTCCAATCATATGATTATTTACCAAAAAAAAATAGGTAGACCCGTGTTTTATAAAATGATATGATGATGTGGCATGCACAGTGGCGTATTTAGGGGGGGGGGGGCTGCCGGGTTGCAGCCCCCCCTAAAATCTAATTGCAACCTAATTTTTTAACGCTTTGATACTTTATTTAAAGCTTTAAATAATGTATTCTTGGCTTAGATTACAAAGGTCTTGTAGGAATCGTTAAGTTTTTTTAAACTTGTCCTTCTAAAAGTCCTATTTTTATATAGAACTTAGGGTTTTAGACGCATATCGTTTTAGTTATTGATTTTTGATGCAATTTTAAAGGAAAACGAGTAAAAAGAATAATATTTTATAGTATTTTTTCATTATATACTCATTTGTCTGTTCGGTTTTCCCTTTTTTAGAGCTACAAACCCGAACAAAACTGTAACCCAATGCAATAAAATATTTTTACAACAAACCAAAATCAATTAATTGAAACATTTTTTTTATGGAACAAATGTGATAATTTATAATAAAAAAAATAGTGCGGACTGCCTCTCTCTCCAGAAAAAAAATGTCCTGCTTACGCCCACTGAGCCCTCCCCGAGCATATTTTCTGACTACGCTACTGGACATGCATGTTTTAAGCAAGTGTATTTATTCCTAATTTAATTTACCTTTGTTTCAGATTTGTCGTGTCATCAGCAGAGATGAACGGTAAGTAAAAAGAAAACAAAGTTCTTTGAATTTTTATACTCGCTTATGGACAGCACAAATTTTCAAACTGTCATAGATATACAGACTACAAATACATATTTTTGGGCGAATAGAGACAAAATAACGAAAATAAGTGATTTTAAAGTTCATTATATTTAGGGAAAAAATCAGTATAAATTGATAAAAATCACGATTTATTGATTATTTTTTGAAAAAAATCGTGCAACCCTGCATTATCCTTTATTATTAGGAAACTATTGTATGGCACAAGTAGATTCCTACTTCTGAAATCAAATTCTTACGTATAAGTCTTGAAATTTTGAATAAATTATTGATAATAAATAGTATTTTAAAAATGTGATGTAATGGGTTCACTAACCGAATACCATTGCGCAAATATTGCTAGAACAAACTTCAGATAAATACAGGGTGTCTCAGCAATGATCCATTTATTGAATGTAAACTACTTGTTTGAAAATTCGCTTAAACAGTTTTTGTAAATATAAATTTTAATAAACCTTACCAGAATGACAGACAGATAACAAAGTGATTTAGAAAAAAAATCATAAAAATTAGGTAATTATCTGATTCAAAAATTCCCCAAATTTCCACTACATTTGTTTTGTAAGCGAAAATGAGTTCTACGTAATATTAAAAATATATCATAAATAATATAATAAACAAATCCCCACTTTAGTATTGTTTTATGACGAACTTTGCTAGAGTTTTATGAAGAGTAAAAAAAAATGCTTCATGGATATGCATTTCCGTCAGTCTCCGGTCAAGTATCTTGCCCTGAGAAAGTTTCTTCATAAACGAACATGATTTTTACCCTAGATTATTATAAAAAATTATAATGTTTGTCGTAATTTTAAGGTATGCCCGGCAGTGACATCACCTTTTTGTGTGATCGAATTTAACTACAAATAAAATATATGTATATACAGGGTGTTCCTTAATGATGTGCTAATATTTTAGGGTGTGATTCCTAAAGTCATTTTATGAAGAATAGTTCATATTATAAACATATGTCCTAAAAGGCTTAAATTTTTTGCTACAGGTGTTGAATTATTTTTTTTTGTAACATCTTCGAAAGTACTTTATATAATATTTTCAATTTTGGCATGTGCTAATAGGACATAAAACCACATGTTTAAGTTATAAAAGTTATTTTTTTCTCCCACCAGTGACGTCCCTGCAAACATTTACTCTGATATTTTTTAGAAAAAAAGTGGTACGCCACTGACATTTTTCCATGTGGATATTATTTCTGATTAGCCTGGTCAATTCTGCATAAAAATGGTCTTTTGCGTTTTTCTCCTCAGGCACACCGTTCACCGTTCGTAACTAAAATAATTAAATTAAATTAGACTGGCGGAAGCATACCTAGATATTAAATAATGAAGGTGGCCATTTCCAACAATTTTTATAAAACAAAATTTTGTATTATCAATGTTAATAATAAAAAATAGTAGAGCTAATTTAATTATTTTAATTAAGAACGGTGTGCCTGAGGAGAAAAACGCAAGAGACCATTTTTATGCAGAATTGACCAGGCTAATCGGAAATGATATCTACATGGAAAATATCAAAAGAAATGTTTGCAGGGACGCCACTGGTAGGACAAAAAATAACTGTTATTACTAAAAGATGTGTGGTCGGAGATATTACAAAAAAAGCATTAAAAAAAATAATTCAACACCCTGTAGCAAAAAATTTAAGCCATTTAAGACATATGTTTATATGAACTTTTCTTTATAAAATGACTTGAGGAATCACACCCTAAAATATTAGCACGTCATTAAGGAACACCCTGTATAACTCACGACGCGAAGGTGGCGGCTACGTAATAGTTCCTCGGAAAATATATTATTTTTAAAAATAATTCTTTTCAGATTAGAATATGAGTATCCAATTAAATTCGATCAAAGAATAAAAAGATTTTACTGCAAATAATGTCAAATAAACACAGAAAAACTACTACGAAATACTTCACAAATATCACCGTCAACGGATCAAAAGCCGATTCAATCATTGCATCAGCATGTACGCGGTTTGACCTGCTAAGGGGCAAAATTACCGTTTCTATGTGAATATTCATCAATTAATGTTGTAAAATTACACACTTGTCTATTTTCGCTGTGATTTTAAAAATTAGTTTTTTTTTTGTGTAATTTTACTACTTTATTCATACTTGCTAAGTATTTTCACACGGAAATTATATTTTACGCAAAAATCCTTAAATTTTATATCAAATCTTTAATATTACAGACACCTTAATGTAATAATTTGGAATTTTTATCAAGATAAATGTATATAAATTTCCCACCATATTTTACATTGCAGTTAAATCCTCGATTTATTTTCTCAATGATCCTGTCGATTTCGCTTATTCTAAGCCTGCGTCTATACTTCCACATCTCGAATGCTCCAACATTTTCAGTGCAGCTAGAGTCCAAGACTCTGCGCCGGATTTGGGGTTGAGATCACGGCTGCACAACACTCTTTTAAGGCCAAGAAATTATGTTTAGCGTCGACGATCCATACTTAATCCAAGTAACAAGAGGAGTAAAAATATACTTTTTCTACTCCCACATGGAAATTTGCTGTTTCCTTTACACTTAAGTGGCGGGTAAAGTAGGCTATTCCAGTTAACTGTGCGGCAAAATTTTATAACAATCCTATATAGGTAATGAAACTGACCAATCACAGTAGTCAATTACAGAGAAGCCATTTTTGTTCTTAAAAGTACTGACCAATCACAGTATATTATTTTTACTGAGGCTCCGCCTTCTTTTTCAAGAGACTAAATTATATAATTTAAATGCATATGGTACAATTTGTTATTAATTTGTTGAATATAAACTTAATTTACTTCCACGTGCGATATGGACATCATATCCACTATTGTTGTACAAATTACTATTTTCTACGACCACCTATGAAAATAAGAAAAAAAGCACGGTTAATTGGGCTAGAAAGTGCCGTATCTCACACGCGTGTTGAAAAAAAAAGATTTCAACACTAGTGTTGAAATATCAAGGCACCTTATTTAATTTAAACATATGGTGCCAATTTGACAGACAACCCCTAATTATTAAAAAGAACAAATTTTAGAAAGTAGTAATTGTAAAGTGTTTAACTTATTTATCATGTATTTGTCGAGTGATTCAGAATTAGAGTGTGAAAATACGCCATCTGAAATTATAAAAAATGTTGATAATATACTGGAAAATATATTACCAAAAAAAACAAATCGCGCTGAAGAGAGTGTCATGTATTAAACAACAAACTGTTTATCGGTAGCGATAGCATCAAGAATAGAGCTCTAGCCTACAGATCGCAAGGTCACAGGTTCAAATTCCATCAGAAGTATTTGACTTTTTTTTATAAAAACATTAAATAATTTATAAAATTATTTTGAATTGAAATCTTCCTTGTTGGGTGGATTTTTTAAATTTATGTTTAATGCATTTTCCCGTGATTAAATTTAAATTTTTTCATTCTGGTTAATCTAGAAGTCAATCCAGGATTAGTTCTTCCTATGATATATAAAATATGAAAAAGTTAAACTACAAATAAAGGAAAAGCCTATTGACAAACTATGAAACCAGATATTAAGTGGAACTTAATCCTAAGTATGCTAATTTCAACACTAGTGTTGAAATATTTTTTTCACAACTCAAAGGCTTTAATAATTCTTTGTGGTCGTAGGAAAAATAGTGTAGATTACTCGTGTGAGAGTGATTATTCTAAAACTCGGAGAATTTCCACGCTCGGCTGACGCCTCGTGCTAGATATCTCCTCGTTTGAAAAGTATCACTTTATCATTTGTTTTGTAATATACTATTACAAGACTGTTTAAGGCGGAACTGTAGCAAAAATACGGTCGCCCCTGCACATTTGTAAAAGTGTTCAAGAACGTATAAATTCATCACTGGAATTAAAGCTTTTATAAAATTACAAACTTTATTTCTTATTATCATTATTATTTCTTTCAAAAAAACCTAAACATTTGCACCAAAAACTGTTCTTAAATCTACTCTCCTAAAATACATGATTTCTCAAAAAATCATTAATTTTGACGTGGTGAACGATATTCTCTTTATTTTTAATCATGAAAAACCGAGCCCGAAAAACGCTGGTTAGAATCATACATACGTCTTATGTTAAAATTTTCATCAATATTCATATTATTCACAAATATAAAAAATGTTTTTTTTTAATAAAGAGCCAGCTAGGAATATCAAAAAAAAAAACATTTACAAAAACAAATGTAATCCATCCAACCAGACAGAGGGAAAGAGGTAATAATTTAATTTTCGAAATTTGATAGTAGTTAGCGATAGTAGTAGCGTGGCCCCGAAAATTATTCGCCTGCAGCATATTTATTATTTTCATTTCTGGAACATTTTTGCCAACGTATATTAAAAAAAAATCAAAAACAACACAATATGGTCTTATTACGACACAGAACATTGTGCAATAAACAGAATATCTCTTATAATAATTTCTGGTACATGGCAGCGGAATTAGTCGCAGCAGTTTTTTTTATTCAAATGTGATAATCAAGTTGATTGAATCTACTTGAATGCCAAGCTGTACCTGTTTCAGGTATTAATAGGAGTTCAATGATCTAGTTGTTAGTTCTAATATACCGCGTAATGTGGGTTTCTTTCCGTTGGCATCTCGTGCTTGTAAAACTATTAGGTTTTTCTTACTAGCGTAAATTCCGCACGCATTTTATTGGAATTAGTAACAGCTCGTTTTTCGCACTAGTGCAAAAATGCGTATTGGAGACCGTATACCATCAGTCGGAATGACAATCCTGAATGATGTCCATCCTTCGTCATCAGTGTTTTTTTCTTATGACGCTTTACTTCAGTCCTACCATCATTCCTTGTAATTCCGTACACCATCAGTTATACTGTCATTCCGACTTCTGCATTAGTCAAAATAATAATATTATTCTTACATCAGAGGGAAATATTTTGTAGAGAGAGAATAGTACATTGTATACCTAATAGGAAAAGCTGAACATTCCCGGACGACCGTAAAGATTGTATGTCGAGGCGCAAGCCGAGACTGACAATACGGAGTCCGAGAATGTGGCTTTTTCTACGAGGTATACATACTATTTTTCCGTAAATCGAAAATTATTAAAAGGATATAACTTATTATAATCAACTTGTTAAAATTTTGAAATAAACATTATTAACTTTGTTCACAAATAAAGGATGCCATTAAATATTTGTGTTGTATCTATAGAAACACAGTAATATTGAATTGTCAAGCTTAACACATTTTAGTTTACAAGTAGCCGTACAGAAATAATATTTCCTTACAGTACAATAATAAATATTTCCTAACAGTTATTTTCCGTTGTCTAGCAACGACTAAGTGTAAGGAAACATTGACTTTTCTTTTCAGAAATGTTATCAAAAATGTCAATATTTCCGATCGATTTTCGGAAAACAATTTTTTTCTATTGTTCTACTCCCACAAAGAAATTTGCTGTTTCCTTTACACTAAAGTGATTGGAAAAGTGGGCTATTCCGGTTAACTGAACGGATATGATTTCATATCCATCCGAGTTAGGATATGAAACTGACGAATCACAGTTGTCAATTACAAGGAAACCAAATTTACACATTGAAAATTTTACTAGTCGTTTTCTGAAACCTAACAAACGAAGGTTAAGAATATACTTCAAAAATATGCAAATCAGTCAGATTTAAATTTGTTCTTTTTTAATTTAAATCAAAACATTTATCGCAGAGTCTATAAATACATCATTTTTTTCTAAAGAGTGCACGAAATGGTGCAAAAATTGAAGGTGTAATTCAAAATATATTTCTACCAAACTATTGTTATTTTCTGACCGAACTAAATATTTCTACACAGATTCACTTTTGTATTTTTTTAAAATCTCTAGACAATTACTACAAGATTTAATGCATAAATGTACTATATACGTACAAAATGAACGTGTTTTACTAACCTTGGTTGGTTTTTTGCCATGCAAATCGACCACTTTGGGAATACTTGCTTGGAATCGCGCACAATTTTCAGTTGCAAATATAATATAATATGTAATAAATAAGGTTAGCTCTATTTAATTGTATCATTTTTAATAAAAATTTTAAAATAAATATATATATTTATTATATGCGCCCTTATGACCACGTTCTAAAGACTTGCGTCCAATTGACGCCGCGTCCATTTGTTGATGCGTCCTTTTGTCGCGCGTCCTTTTGACGCGATACCATTTTGAACGGGTATCGAAGTAAGTAATTAAATATCTATAAATATAGATTGTTTTAACTTAACACTGCAAGGTCTAAAGTCTTATTAAAAAAAGGTATTTTTTAATAAATGTTACCCTGTAATGCACCGACTACCAGCTGTATCTATTTTTATTATTGTACATTAAATATTTGCTTTAAACCAAAAAAATTAAAAAATATAAAGAAAATATTTTTCTGCTATTCTATCCTATTCCCAATTCCCTTTAGTGTTTTTTGAAATATCACAACATTTGAATATGTAATTATAGTTAGGAATCGTTTAGTTAGAACTACAAATAAATTATTTTATTTCCACACCTAATTTTTAATAAAAATTGAAGTCCGGCCCTGACCAATTTTTAAGTTCTATAAAATGAATGTCACTAGAAATGACTCGTATCATTGTCGGCCATTAAACACTTACGTGAAATATACTATAGCGTCTACATCATCATGGTGATAAGGGGGTTCCTAATTGGTGTGCATAAAATACATTATTTGTATGAGCATTTTCGGTCCTTGTAATGTTGCAAGTTTCAACAATAATAATGAAGGTCGTTAGTTCGATAAACAACATTTAAGGTACTTAGTTGATAAGGGTTTTTTGTCATAATTATGTCTACAATTGACTAGGTACTTAAGCCTATTGCAAACATTGTTAAAATAATTATTATTAATCTACTTAATGTGATTTACAACTAAGTTTTTTTTCTGATCGTTTTACTGTCGAGAATTGAAAATCCTCTTATTTTGTTATTTTTATTATTATTTTTCTCCTAAAGAAATATGGATTAAAAATGTTAAACAAATATTTTAAAGCCATAGACAGGAAGGTGAAAATTCTGTCGACGGTCGCCTGCCCGATTAATACTAATTAGCTGAATCTTTTCTATCGGTGGGCGTTAACCTTTTAAAATAAGGTGGTTTTCAAGATTAAGAGCACAAAAAACAGGCGTCTCTAGACGTTCTCGCGCAACGCTAACTGAAAGAATTAAAAGCTTTTCTTTACAAATTTTTATGGTAATTAACGTTAAAAGCTTTTAGGTAATAAAATTTTATTACAAAAAGCACTTTAGCAGCATCCGGCACAAGATGGCCGCTTGACCACTGCCCGAAGGTTCTGCGGGAACCCAATAGAATACATTACCGATGATTTCTGTTCACTCCCACAATGACCAAGAGGGTGGGCCTTGACCACTACTCTATTTGCAAAAAATCTATAAAAAAACGCTCCTATTGCTAAAAAATCAGTTCCTGAAGTCCCCAGTTAGTTCTTGGTAGTTCTCAGCTAGAAGTTCTCAGTTCTCTGACCAGTCCGAAATGGTCATTCGGTCCAGTCTCCAGGGCTAGCCACTATGCCCGAAATTAAGTACGCGAGTCGTGAAAAAGTATCTAAATTCTAATAAAAGTAAAGTTGCTAAATTCTGAAATACTTAACATTCAGAGATACAGTGTTCTCATTATCGAAAACTAGTGCTCAGCGAATACCAGTGAAAATTGTTGTTACTCTAAATCCCGAACAATGGAAAAGATGCGGACAATAAATTGTAGTTGTACTATGTAAGTTTCCATCCTGTAGAACATTTAGACTCTGTAATCAAGTGTAAGATAAGAACAGGCGATATACGCGAAAAGTTTCTCCATATTATAAAAGTTTATTATGCTAAAAAAATGTACGCAGTACATACAGATGAAGCTATGAAGAGTTGTATTCGTAAAGGGGATTAGGCTATGTATTATATAATTATTATGTGTAGACGCGAGTTAACGGGGCACAAGACTTTTTAGATATGAAGGGACAATAGTGACATTAATTTAACCCAGGCAACGCGCCAGTGAGTAAAGGACAGTACGCAGTACATGTATAGACATTTAAGAGACATGAAAATTTAAACTTAGCATTAGAATGGAATTCAATGAACTTCACCGCTTGATTTATATAACTAGTGATTATGATTTAGTAACAATAAACGTATTTATAAATGATCCGTGGGTTATTATTTTCTTCGGCCATACAGCAGATTATTAAGAATAAAATTCTCAGGCAAAATATTAAAACCCTAAAAATCGAACCCTCACTTCTAATCTGTCGCAGCCACTTCGCTCCCTTTCAATTAAAATCTAAGATAACATTCCAGACCTAGAACACCTGAAACCACGTCTGTGAATATGCTAAAATCTTTATTAACCAGTGGCGGCGCGACATTACCTTTCTCGTGGGAAAACGATAACGCTTGTTTGTTGTTATTTGACATTCTTTTAGCGTAGGCAGTGGCGTAGTCAGAAAATATGTTCGGGGAGGGGGGGTTGGTGGGCGTAAGTAGGACAAACAAAATTTTTCTGAAGAGAGAGACAGTCGGGATTACATGTATTTCATGACATTGTAACTAGTGAAGAAGGTGGAAAGCGCCGCAGGCGGAAAATTTTCTGGGCCACGCCCAAAGTTCGTTTAAGATTCACCTAACTACTATCAAATTTCCAAAATTAAATTATTACCTCTCCCCCTCTGCATGGTTGGATTAAATTTGTTTTTGTGAATTGTTTTTTTAACTTCCTGCCATGTACCAGAAATTATTATAAGAGATAAATTCTGTTGATTGCACAATGTTCTGTGTCGTAATAAGACCATATTGTGTTGTTTTTTGATTTTTTTTAATATACGTTGGCAAAAATGTTCCAGAAATGAAAATAATAAATATGCTGCAGGCGAAAAATGTTCGGGGCCACGCCAAAAGTTCGTTTAAAATTCACCTAACTACTATCAAATTTCGAAAATTAAATTATTACCTCTCCCCCTCTGCCTGGTTGGATGGATTAAATTTGTTTTTGTAAATGTTTTTTTTTTTTTTTTGATATTCCTAGCTGGAGCTTTTTATTAAAAAAAAATTTTTTTTGTATTTGTGAAAAATATGAATATTGGTGTCAATCGAAAATTTTAACATAAGACGTATGTATGACTCTAACCAGCGTTTTTCGGGCTCGGTTTTTCATGATTACAAATAAAGTAAATATTGCTCATCACGCCAAAATTGATGATTTTTTCAGAAATCATGTATCGCTCGACAGGCCACTTTGACTGCGCCACTGGCTCAGACCAGAGGGACGGATGCAGTCATTCTCTTAGCCAGTGGCGTATTTAAGGAGGGGGCTGCAGCCCCCCCAATAAAATATTTTTACAACAAAAACAATTAGGTATTTTTATTTTTTTTTTCTTTCGAGGGCCCATACGTACGCCGGATGCACTTGGGCCAGGTTTGGCCCATTGTGCTCACCCTGTTTGGTTGTTACACCCACTTCGTGATCCCAGTTTCTTGCACTAGTTTGTGTAGGTCAACTTAGGAGAGGGTAGGGATGTCTTCTAGTTCCACTTTTGGTTGCCCGAGTATTTGTTGCCTCTTCCGATCTATAGTGACTCGCAATGGCAAACTATGTGCTGTTCAGTTTCTTTATCTTGTCCGCATAGTCTGCAGTCAAGGTCTCCATTGTACAATTGCATTCTGTGCAGATGGTTCTTGACAGCAATGTCAATTAGGTATTTATTTTTAAAGAGAAAAATCGGGAGAAAAATTGAAAAAAATAGAATTGTGATAATTTATAATAAGAAAATAGTGCGGGAAGAAACGAAAATGCTTTATTATGAATATACAAAACGGCACTTAAGAAGGAGTATTTCAAAACTTAAGCACTTGCACCCAAAACGGCTCTTAGATCTATGCTCGTAAAATACATGATTTCTGAAAAAATCATCAATTTTCGCGTGATGAGCAATATTTACTTTATTTTTATCATGAAAAACCGAGCAGGCAAAACGCTGGTTAGAGTCATACATACATCTTATGTTAAAATTTTGGATTGACACCAATATTCATATTTTTCACAAATATAAAAAATGTTGTTTTTTTTTTTAATAAAGAGCCAGCTAGGAATATCAAAAAAAAATTTTAAAAAAATATTTACAAAAACAAATTTAATCCAACTATGCAGAGGGGCAGAGGTAATAATTTAATTTTCTAAATTTGATAGAGCATATTTTCTGGGTACGCTACTGCCCTTAGCCCCCTGTAGGACACGCCACTGTTTCTGATATGTTTTGCATAGTTTATTTTCCAATTGAATGCAGATTTGCGTTTTTCTTTAAATTGGATTAAATACAATATCCCTTTAAGCGAGTCACGTGGATCTTTAGTTCGTCACAGTCGCACGATTTAACCTTGTCCTCACATTTAAACCGATTACTTTTTTTACAATTTATATTGAAATTGTCAATTAAAAATATGTATAGCGACCACCAATTGGACGTAGTATAAAATAGAAATTTATTGTGGTCTTATACAATTTTTTTATCGTGTATTGTCGTAAAGAGCGTAGTTACAAAGGTAAGTCTTATTTATGCTTATTTTCTTTTTTTCCCTGAGTTACGATTTAAAAAAAGGAGTAGTTGTTATTTTTACCTGTATTGGATTTTTTATTAGTCTATTTCAGAAAGGTGTAGAGTAATAAAAGCTCATTAGGTATGCAAAGGGACTACAGAGTAACCCAACGAATATTTAAGCCACTTTAATAATTTGGCATTGATTTTATTGCAAAATTCTTTATTTTCATCAAGTGCAGGTAGTACCACCTGGGTTTGGGTCAATTTATGGGTTGTGCCTATTGTTATTTATTCACAAAATTAAATCAAATTAGCTTCATGCATGCCTATTAAGTGAAGGTGGTCATTTCCACCAATTTTTATAAAACAAAATTTTGCATTATCAATGCTAATAATAATAGTAGAGCTAATTTAATTTAATTATTTTAATTAAGATTGGTGTGCCTGAGGAGAAAAACGCAAGAGACCATTTTTATGCAGAATTGACCAGGCTAATCATAAATGATATCCACATGGAAAAATATCAGTGGCGTACCACTTTTTTTCTAAAAAATATATAATCGCTTAGTTTTAAAAATTATTCTATTGGCGATAACGCTGAAACAAACGGAGATATCGAGCTGCGGTTTTAATATTTTTTCTAGCAAATTTCATCTGCTTTTTGATTATGGTATCAAATAATGTGTTATTATTGCAAATTGCGCCCTCTAGCATTTTTTTTTAGAACTATTATGGACATCTAAATACGATTAGTGAAAGTGCATACATTTCTCTTTCAAACAGTCTTTAGTTTGCTAAAATCGGATAAGTCGTTTAAAAGTTACAGCTTCCCCCCCCCCCCCCCCCCCTCTTATTAAAGTTGGTACGCCAATGAGCATAAGACCAAAATGATGCATAATTGTCCAAGCTTTTTAATGGTGTTATCAAAGATATACCTTTATGTGGAATTTTCGGAGATATGTAAAATTTTAAAATTTACTTTTCAATTACGCCCTCTTGCGGCAAAATGCGGAACTTTAAAATAATTTCCAGCATTTTCTCTTGGGCACTTTTGTCATAAAAAAATTTACCCGGATGCTGTACGGTTACTAGTTTCTTCATTCTTAGTTGACCACCCGGTACATAGTATTAGGTACACTTATTTTTTATTAAACAAAAAAATACGAATTACATTATACAGAAATTAAATTATAAAAAATCTTAATATTCTTCGTCATCTGAGGAACTGTCATCTCCTCTTGACGTTATAATTAACGGGTCGACGGTGCGATCGATCAGGTGGTCAAGATCTCACATTTTCTCCTCTTCTTAAATGACATGATGGACTGCTTTTCGCCAGTTCTCTGGTGTCACTTCCTTCCTTAATGGCTTGATCAAACAGTAGCTTAACGTCTTTCATTTTGAATGTCGTGTTGTGTCTTGCTACAAATCCTTTCACTTGCGCCCACGGCATATTTCATTAAACGATGTTTGTGTAAATTTGCTGTAGCTAATAGTTCCTTCTTGATCAAATTATCTTCAAATTCAATACTTTTGGTGGTTAACCAGTCGATAATTTCTTGTTTTCTCCAAGATGAAGTTGAAGTCTTCTCTGTGCGTCGTGAATGATAGCTTGCGGTATCCATAACTACTACTGAATCAGCTGGAGGATATTTTATCATTTCACCAAAATAGTCCTCAAAAACATACGAAGTCATGTCCTCGTGGTAATCTCCCGAATTGAATTACGCAATTACTTGATATTTTAATATTACAAAAAATACTATTTTATCTTAATACCCGTTAACCTAATTTTCTAAAATTTTTGGTTAGTTATAAATAATTTAATATACAAAATTTACCTGCGCCTATGACCGACACCGAAATTGAGCCGAACTGGACAGAATTACCCCTTTTACAACTCTACACCTTTCTGAAATATACTATAGGCAAGACAGGCAACGATGCCGCGTTTCACGCTAGTATGGAAGGCTCTTAGTCAAAAATGAAGGGGGAAAAATCAAAACCCAAAACTGAAAATTTCGTTTATTTTTCCTGATATCTCCAAAGTTATTCGAAATATTTACAATTTTCTTTCGCCAAATTATTAAACCCCAAAATACGCAAAGATCCCCTTGTTCGTATCTATGCGAATTTGTAGCAGCCTGTATAGACAGAAATTGTTTAGTGAATTAATTAAAAAAGAATCATTAAGCTACGTTTCGTAGAAGCTCCAAAATATTAGCGTTGCGTTCTAAATATACAGGGTGTTGCACACATATACAGGGTAATTCCTAAGTTGATACTTTTTTTAGCTGTGTATAGATGGCATTAAAATAAACAACATTTTTAAATACCTTTTTTCAAAAAACTCAAAATAAAATACTTACATTCACTTATTACACTACGAATTAAATACGGTTCTGCCTAATTTGCCCGTTGAATAACATTAAGAAAACTTTTGGGTGTAGGATGAGCCCGCAAGAGAAAGCGTTTTGTGTATATTCTCGAAGCAGCAGCCGCACTTTGACGACGCTCACCCTAAATTAGCACCATACCTATACTAGTTTATTGTTTTCACATTTTACCATTTTCACGTGTCACCAATTTAAAATTAACTTGCTTCAGCCAAACACACCGCAGCGGATTGCTCAACACCACCCGTAAATTGAATAACTAATAAGAGATAAGAAACACAACATAAAGTATAGCGGGTTACGTTTTGATGACTTGGCCCACACTTACATTTTTTACTTCTCTATTTCGCTTATTTTTGAGTTTTTTGAAAAAAGGTATTTGAAAAAGTTGTTTATTTTAATGCTTTCTATACACAGCTAAAAAAGAAGTATTCACTTAGGAATTACTCTGTATATATCTGGCAGTTCTTGGGGCAGGACTGTCCTACGTGGGCGACATTCAGGAGCGATGCCGCGTTTAGTTTTAAAAATGTCGTGGTTCGGTACACCTAAACTTTTAGTTAGTGACGGTAATAATCGTATGTACCGAAGAATTGATATGAAATAAAGACGTTCCACAACTACATAAAAGTATTTATTTAGAAAAGGCTAAATATCATCACTTCTCCGGGTGGGGGCTGGTCCTGTGGCTTCATCAAGCGAAATTAATGAATTATCCACCATTTCCGACAATTTACTGGGTTCCTCCAACAACACTCAACGAGGAAATGGTGTGGCGCCTGCAGTTGCTAACAGACCCAAAAGTAACAACTTCAAAATTGATTTCTGCAATATTAGAGGGCTTAACACTAACATCAATTCAGTCCACCAGCACTTACAATCTTCTAAGCCTCATGTGCTTGCACTGACCGAGACAAAAGTCAGAGCGTCAACGAACACCGTCAGCTATTTATATCCTGGATATGATTTTCACTTCCGTTTTAGACGCAACTTTGGGGTCTGTCTGTTCATTCGAGATGATCTTTGCTGCCAACGGGAGGAAATACTGGAACCGAAAGACTTTGATGTAATGTGGTTTAAAATATCTTCACAAAAAATCACTAAGTTTATATGCTGCCTTTACCGTCCTCCAAGCGACATGCATTACAGGGCCCTCTTCTCATCACTAGCCAACACAATCGACTTCTTGCAAACCAATCATCCGAATGCCGAAGTTGCTATCTTTGGCGGCTTTAACGTCCACAATGTCAACTGGCTTAAATACTCAAACACCAACGATGAGCAAGGCCGCGAGGCCGAATCTTTTGCGATCAGTTCTGGTCTAACTCAACTCGTAGAAGAACCAACGCGGGTTCCAGACCGAGCTGGGGATTTTGCTAGTCTTTTAGATCTCTTTTTAACTTCAAATCCAGACCTATATACGGTCACCGTACAACCACCATTGGGCTCTTCCGATCACAAACTTATTTCAACCCTAAGCGAGCTGCCAATTAGTTCTGAACAACCTCCTAAACCCCGTAAGATTTGGCACTATACATCAGCTAAGTGGGAAGACCTAAAGGACCGTTTTCGCAACTTTCCCTGGCTAAGCGTATGCTTTTCTTCGGATGATCCATCTGTCTGTGCAAAGGAGGTCTCCGACGTCATTCTAACTAGCATGGAGGCCTTTATTCCTTTCTCCAAAAAGCGCCCTTCTAACGGCAAGCCCTGGTTTAGCAAGAATTGCGAGCGTGCTGTCAGATCTAAAAACCTGGCTTACCGACAGCGGCGTAAAAACCCTACTCCTGAAAATCGCGCCATCTTTGTTACCACCCGAAACCAATGTAAGCAAATGATAGACCAAAGCAAAGAAGCTCATAACGAGAGAATCAAAAACAAACTTCTTGCCAGTCCTAACGGATCAAGGTCCTTTTGGTCAGTCGCTAAGGCCGTCAGCCAAAACTTTACAAAGTCAACTATTCCACCTCTAACACGTTCCGACGGCACAATAGCAACCACAGCCGGGGATAAAGCAAACCTACTTGCTGAACTGTTTTCCTCGCATTCCACTATAGACTTTCATGGAAAACCACCACCCAACATTCCCTCAGTTCTATCGCAAATGTCTGAAATCGTGTTCCGTCAGCGTCTTGTTAAACAGATCCTTAAAGGACTCGACGTCAATAAAGCTTCTGGTCCAGACGAAATTCCTATCATTGTTCTCAAGACATGCGCCGATGAACTTACACCAGTATTTTGTAGACTTTTCAACTTATCCTACAAAAAAGGAATATTTCCATCCTGCTGGAAGTCGGCGCGTGTCCAGCCCATTCCAAAGAAAGGTAAAAAGACCCTGCCAAGCAACTACCGACCCGTCGCATTGCTTTCAGTAATTTCCAAAGTAATGGAGAAAGCTATTAACCAACAACTCCTAAAGTATCTGGAAGGGCTTAACATTATCAGCGACCATCAATACGGTTTTCGTAAGTCCAGATCAACAGGTGACCTTCTGGCATATGTCACCCATCTTTGGAGCAACACCATCGAACATCATGGAGAATCCCGGGCTGTTGCACTGGACATCTCTAGGGCTTTTGATCGTGTTTGGCACGATGGGCTTCTATGGTCAAATCACTTTAACTTGAGAAAGATGACACAAAAAACAATTGAAGAAAAATTAATTTCATTGGGTGAATCCATGGCAAAATTAAACGGTAACATATTTGTCGAATTAGCCGTTTTCCTTTTACTCACAGAAGAAAAAAGGGTTTGTTCCTTTTACTTATAGAAAATTTTAAATGCCATTAAAGACATCAGGTTTATATCTATCTTTTTCACATTTGGCATTTTGCATAATACGAGACAAAAATGACTATAGTTATTGTAAAAAACGAACAATGTGTTGTTTTGTACCAAAGCCATTGTGATCTCTTGGTTTTCAGAAATGTTTTCTTGGTTGCCTACTTTCGCTAACAAAAAAGCCCAGTTTCTCAACAAAATAGCTTTAAATTCATTTAAAAAATACTTTTTGGGAATGAATATTAACTTTTGAGTATTCGTGATGGTAAAGTTTTTTAAAATTAATTACATTATTTTCCAATTTACAGTAATAACATGGCAACATTGTAACCGTTAGAAGTGGCAATACCGTAGGATATTTTTCTGACAAGCCGATATGACATTACCTCAAAAAGTAAAAATATTATTTCTTTAAACCTTATAATTTTATGTGGTTTTATGGTCTTAATTTTCTAACATTTAAGGACTATTTACCAGTTTAATTTCTATTTCTGTTGCATATAATAAAAGTTTTAAGGTCGATTGGGGCCCTGTTGAATATATCAGAAAATAATGTAAATAAGTGTGTTGGAAAAGGATTTACTTACAACAAAGGTAAATACAGATTTTCATTTTGTTAGATTTACATTATTTTTATGCTTTAAATGTTGTAGAAATTGTACAGAAACAAGATGAAGACTGGAGATTTTTTAAATAAGTGAACAGTTGTTAAACATAAAAACCAGTTTAGAGGTAGGTATTTGGTATTAGCTTCCCAATTTGCATGAAACCTTTAGTACATTTTACCATTTTCAATACCCATGTAGGTAGATAATATTCTTGTTCTCGGTTAGTTCAATGAAAATATATTTTAAGTCTCATATCTTCAACTCTGGCACCATTTTGATCACTCTTTCAGAAAAAATTAATAAAAAACTGGTGTATGCATGCATAGGATCTCTGAAATAAATGTTTTTTTCCTATTTTTGGGGGTTGATATGATACGATGTGCTCTATGTAAATATTTCAAGTTATGGACGCAATATTAAATTACTAACTGTTTTACACTACACAACTTTTTTTGATGTTACATTATATCAGCTTAAAAACACATTAATTAATATAATTTTCTGCATAATAGGTATATACCTACTTTACTTTAAGATCGAACCACAAACCCGAAGAAATAATAATTTTTATCTGAAAACCCCCATTTGAAATGTAATTGTGCTCAATATAACCTTTTAGAGTTTATCATGTCAGTACATGTATGAATGTTATGTCCTGGTATATGTTTGTCAGCAACTGCACTACCAATTTGATTTTTTTTTATTTTATAGAAAAGATTTCATGATGGCCACATACAAGATGACATGCAAAAACTTTAAAATATAGTGTTTCAGATCATGGACAACACATCTTATAGGAAAATTTGTGTAAGTTATTATATATACACCAGGAAATCTATGGAAACCCCTCGGGAAAACCTAAGACAAATTAACTTAAAGCTGACACCTGTGCTTTTCAATAGCTTTGGGAGTCCCATATGAGATAGTAATAGTCCCTATATTTCCTTCCTATCGAACATCAAAAATACTTGCACATGTTCTAATTCTAATTTTTTATCAGCTTTTTAATTAGAATTGCATGTTGCAGTGATAATGTTACAAGAGTTTTTTATTTTTATTATTAGTTAGCAGGCTCTTAGATGTTTTCTTTACATACATTTGTATCTGACAATTTTTTTTTCTGTTTTAGGAAAACAACTTACAGTTAAAATGATTTATTGATAAAGCTGAGGATAAAACGATATAATTCCAAAAAAATCAATATCATTGCATGTCAATACAATGACATGGTGAAAATAATGGGGAGACTAATGTCAGGTTGCATAAAGAATTTTCATAATAAATAACTAACCAGCCACTTTGACGGTGGCATACATGATATTGGCAGAAAAACTTTTTTCACAATCACATAGATCTGGTTGGCAAGTTTGATTGTGAGTAAATTATGCCTACCAATGTCATTTATGTCAGAGTCAAAGTTGCTGGTTAGTTAATTGTTGTTAAAAATCTTTGTGCAACCAAATATATAAGTTTTAAATACACTAATTTGATTTTCAAACCCCATATATCTTCATCAAAATTCAATCCATTCCATTTTCACTTCAATGGGTAGGCTGTCTTTTGGACAACTTAGTACAATGTGTGTTACTTCACTTTATGTCTTTTTTATACAGCGTGATCGTTAATAGTCATAGTCAAAAAAAAAAATTGAAATTTGTTTATTAAAAAAAAATAATTTCCAAAAATCGTTATTTTTTTAGAACCATTTATGAAAAGGAAAGACCTATGTCGTGACAAAAAAAAGGCATTTATGGACTAATAAATTACTAATTTGGGAAGCACAAGGAAGCATGTTTATAGAATATGTTGTCGACATTCATAGACGAGCCGCCTTAAGGCGAACGTCTAGGAGTAGGGATACAATTTCCTACTAAAACGATAGTACAGTACTCCATTTTAACTTAGTATGTCGAATCTGTGATATTATGTAGTGTGAATAAATTTATATACCGAATAAACTGTGTCTACTTTCAACAATAAACCACCGGTCACATCTAAGACATAACAGAATATATACTGACTTAAACACAGGACTAACGTTCTTGAAGAAGAATAAAACAGAAGGCTTCCTATTAGATAAGGACCCTCTTGTACTTAAGTTCAAAAGTCATAATTGTGAAAGTTCGAGTAATATTTATTTATAAAGATTTTAGTAGAGTCATCCAACAAATATATTTTTTTAAATAGTACTTAGTTATATACAATTGCAACTCAAGCAAACTTAATTTTAATCCTGATTTCTTCATATATAACAAATATAGGGTGTATTTAACATAAGAAATGTACTGTAAACCTAAAACTGAAATATATTTGATTTGTATACATAGATTAATTATTATTTAATTGTCTAAATAAACTTACATATTTTGAAAAATGAGAAAAAGTATAATGTAAGAATAAAGTATTGTTTCAGTTTGATTTCTATCAATAAAGAATTTTCATTTTTAAAAAATAACTATGCTAGAGAGACTGCTAAGTGTAAATAAAAACATAGTCTTACAGTTTTAATCATGTTTTAATATATTAGTACACAAACACATTGGATTGTAAGTATTGACGTTCATACATTTATTAGTTGACTATACTTATAAAGATTATTTTATTTTTCCCATATTTGTTAACCATGCTCCCTAGGAATACTTTTTTCTCAAAAGTATTAAGCCGTAATGCTTATACGTATCTAGATATTTTAAAATAAACCATAGAGTATAAAATATTACTAACCTAATTAATTCCTGTAAAATAGAAAATGGTCTAAAAAAAACTCACAAATTATTATTATTTAGCAATAGTAAGAGGTAGAACCGATGAGACTATTCTGTTATCACATGTAAATATCAGTGTGTAAAGGACGAATGAGCTGTTCCATTGTTTATTGTCTCTGTCAAGTCTATTCTTAAATTGGTTTATTGGGGTTGCATTGACTGTGTCTTCACTTAGTCGATTCCAGTTGTACACTACACAGTTCGAGAGGAAGTTTCTTTGTAGAAGTTTGGCACATCTCTCCTTTGATAACTTCTTATTAATCCACTATATTTTTGTTAATTCAAGCAACACATAAATACATACTTATGTTAGGGTAAGTGCATTCGATGCATTTTTCTGATATTCTTGACTAAAATATTGTTTTTAACAAACTTAGTTGGGTTTAAACATAACATGGCTGTGAAATTAAAATGGAGTAATCTTTCTCTTATAAAACTGTCCAATTAAGTTGTGTAGTAGAAACAGCTTTTCTTTGGAGTATTACATAGGTATATAAAGGTTTTAATTCTGCTTTCATCATAACATAGAGGTGTCCAATTTATATTAATTCTCGCACTAAAATCACTTCTTCAATGAAATTTAGGTATATATAAAGTTTTCATTCTTCTGCTCTCACCATAAAGGGTAGGTTTCCAGTCTCTTTATCAGCTTATTAAAAACCAAAACATTATTTTGCCACTCAAAGCAAAGAAGTTTTATTTATCCATAACTGGAACATCGCCAACATTTAGGTATTTTCGACTTAAATTTAATAAACTGACCGGTCAAAGGGCATAGATAACTAAACACATAATCCAAAAATGTTTTTAACTATAATTTTCACTCAAATGTACGAATACCATCGAAAAAAGGTTTTAATTACAGCAAAATAAAAAATAAACAAATCTGACAGAATTGTCACTTTTTGAAATGTACCCTAACCTCACTTCTCTAAAGTGTCAAGTAAAATTTAACGCGTGTTTAATGGGTTTCTGTCATCTTTCTCAAGTTAAAGTGATATGACCATAAGTAAATTGCGATCCTACGGTATGCCTAATGGATTCTGTTTATGGTTAACCAGCTTCCTTAAGAACCGTTCTCTGCAAGTGGCGATTGACGGGTTTCTCTCAGACACCTTCACCATCAATGCCGGTGTTCCTCAAGGGTCCATATTGTCGCCTACCCTCTTTTTACTGTATATTAACGACCTTCTAGTAAAAACCCAAAATCCAATTTATAGCTTTGCTGATGACAGCACACTTGTCTCATCGTTTACCTTGACTCCCCAAACATCCGCTGCCGACGCACATCTTCGCAGGCAGCATGAAGTATTGCGCCTCAACAATGACCTGGAAGAAATTTTGGCTTGGGGTGACAGTAACCAAGTCGAATTTAATGCTAAGAAAACCCAGGCAGCAGTCTTCTCCAAAAAGGTTAACATTGCAGAACCGGATATAGTCATGGCAGGACACGCAATTCCCCTGGCACCGTCTATTAATTTGCTGGGGGTCAATCTGGGAGGTAATATGACTTGGCATGATCATGTTGCCGCAATTGCCAAAACAGCTGCACAGAAACTTGGTGTACTTTTCCGCACCAAAAGGTTGTACACACCTCATCAACTTTTGACACTCTACAAAGCCCAGATTCGACCATCATTAGAATATTGCTCTCATGTCTGGAGCTCTGCACCCAAGCACACCCTTCGGCTACTGGATTTCATTCAAAGGAGAGCCGTTCGTCTGATCGGTGACCCCGAGCTGACCAAGACCCTCGATAGCCTGGAGCATCGAAGACAGGTTGGTGATTTGGCTCTCTTTTACAGATATTTTCATGGCAGGTGTTCGACTGACATTGCCCACTTGATTCCGCCTATAGCAATTCAAAACAGAAATACACGGCAAACCACTGCCGCTCATCCATATGTTGTTCAGCTTAGTACTCCTCGAACTTCATTGTTCAAGAATTCTTTCATCTGGAGAACGTCATGTTTGTGAAATGATCTTCCTGAGGTCGTGTTTCCCAATGAATACAATCTTCAACGTTTCAAGACCAACGTTAATCGCTTTTTTCGCGCTCGCACCGCTCCCAGAGCGCCTTAAAGGATTTTTCCTACGGTGCAGGTGTTTTATCATAAAAAAAAAAACTTGTATCAAAAATGGAACGCAAAAAACACCTCTGTCGAATATTTCAAATAAATTGAAATCCTCGGACGCCGCGCAAGGCTTTTTGGCTACTCTGTACAATATAGATAATATTTTATAGATCCAAATT
Source organism: Polydrusus cervinus (assembly GCA_935413205.1). Taxonomy (NCBI): domain Eukaryota; kingdom Metazoa; phylum Arthropoda; class Insecta; order Coleoptera; family Curculionidae; genus Polydrusus; species Polydrusus cervinus. Next base: position 102,131,422 of record OW284510.1, on the reverse strand, counting down.
TTACCTTTTTTATCCTATAATTTATTATTCATTTGTTATGTTGTAAATAACACCATTAGTATTGATGAAAGTAGACTTCTCCATGATGTTATTTATTGTACACCTGGATAATGTCTGTTTAATAATAATTTATATACAAACCTCAAAGTTATTTACTTATTGATTATTATCAGTTTTATATTGGGTTTTAAAAATGAAATAAAAATTAAGTGAATTGGGATTACATCAGTCTAGCCTTAGCCATTAATTGTTTATAGCTCTCTAGGGGGGTTCGATAGTATAGCTATAAAAATCAGTAAAATTATATTTTTTCTATCCTCTCTCGAGAGATTACTGCATTCGTAATATTTTTGTTTTGAGATTTCGGGTCCCCAGATCAAGAAAGAACGTGTTTCCCATTCGTCTGTTTGTTTCTTGTATCTAAAACTTAAAAGTTGTTTGAAGTGTAGTGACGAAATTTTGTATACGGATTCGGCAATATAGTCTATTTCAGAAAGGTGTAGAGTAATAAAAGCTCATTAGGTATGCAAAGGGACTACAGAGTGACCCAATGAATATTTAAATCACTTTCATAATTTGGCATTGATTTCATTGCGAAATTTTTTATTTTCATCAAGTGCATGTGGTACCACCCGGGTTTGAGTCAATTTATGGGTTTTGCCTATTGTTATTTATTTACAAACACTGAAAATGGTGTGACAAAGGCGTGCATTATGTACTGGGTGGTCAACTAAGAATGACCGCCGGCCATATCTCAGAAACTAGTAATCGTACAGCATCCAGTGTTACCAACTGTTTAACATTGTATTTTACCAAAAGGACATTGAAATGTTACCAGAATTTTACCAAATCATTAAAAAAATATTTTTTTTTATCATCATATTATTTTTGATTTTTTTTAGCAAAAATAGTTTTAAAAAACCTTTCGTTTTGGGCGTAGGCGTAAATAATATAAATATAGGGAATCCAACAATCTATTAAAATCAAAATTTTTACGCCCTAGGTGGTTGGAGTGCCAATAACATCACTTTTTGTTATGTTATACCAAAAAAGAGGTCATATTGACACTTCCACACCACCACCTAGGGCGTACTAAAAATTTTGGTTTGATAGATCGTTGGATTGCCTAATACTAGATTTAAACTTTTTAGATTTTTATTTTAAAATATTCAAATCTACCCTATCTAAAATCCTTTAATCGAAAAAATTTTTTAAAGGTCTGGTAAAAATTTCGGTCCGATTTTACCAGAAACGTCAAACGATTTTACCAGAACTTTTACCAGGTAAAACTCTGCAAAACTACGTTACCAGATGACCTTTTGATTTTACCAGATCTAGTTAAAAATTTACCAAAATGGCAACACTGACAGCATCCGGGTAAATTTTTTTATGACAAACGTGCCCAAGAGAAAATGCTGGAATGTAATTTTTAAGTTCCGCATTTTGCCGCAAGAGGGCGTAATTGAAAAGTAAATTTTAAAATTTTCCATATCTCCGAATATTCCACATTAAGGTATATCTTTGATAACACCATTAAAAAGCTTGGACAATTATGCATCATTTTGGTCTTATGCTCATTGGCGTACCAACTTTAATAAGAGGGGGGGAAGCTGTTGAAAGTGTAACTTTGTGTACACTTTCAACAGCTTAATGTGGAGATATGTAAAATTTTAAAATTTACTTTTCAATTACGCCCTCTTGCGGCAAAATGCGGAACTTAAAAATAATTTCCAGCATTTTTCTTGGACACTTTTGTCATAAAAATTACCCGAATGCTGTACGATTACTAGTTTCTGAGTTATGGCCGGCGGTCATTCTTAGTTGACCACCCCATAGTATTCGGTACACTTATATTTTATTAAACATTATAAAAAAAAATATTATACAGAAATTAAATAAAATATCATAATATTCTTCGTCATCTGAGGAACTGTCATCTCCTCTTGACGTTATAATTAACGGGTCGGCGGTCCAATCGATCAGGTGGTCAAGATTCAACACTTTCTCCTCTTCTTTAATGACATGATAGACTGCTTTTCGCCAGTTCTCTGGTGTCACTTCCCTAATGGCTTGATCAAACAGTAGCTTAACAACTTTCGTTTTAAATGTCGTGTTGTGTCTTGCTAAAAATCCTTTCACTTGCTCCCGTATAAGTTCTATAGGATTAAGTTCGCAATGATATGGCGGTGTTTCTCAGCTATATTTTCCACGGCATATTTCATTAAACGATGTTTGTGTCAATTTGCTATAGCTAATAGTTCCTTCTTTATCAAATTATCTTCAAATTCAATACTTTTGGTGATTAACCATAACATAAACATAACTTTATAATCTACTACCTAACTAATCCCTACAGAATATTTCAATTTTGACACTTCAGGCCAGAAAACATACCTTTCCTAATCCTCTTACGCAATTACTTGAAATTTTAATATTACAAACAATACTATTTTATCTTAATACATGGTAACCTAATTCTCTAAAATGTTTGATTAGTTATCATAAATAATTTAATTCACAAAATTTACCGCCGCCTATGGCCGACACCGAAATTAAGCCGAACTGGACGGATTTTCCCATTTTATTACTATTGAACTATAGTTATCCACACGGTTCTAGCGCTACGAAAAATAAAGCCATATTGCTTGATTCCCCACGTAAAGCGCGCTCAAATTTGACGTTACAATATGGGAGAAAGATAGAGAATTCATGCGCACAGGCACACGATACACCTACAACGTTACCTATACAACGGTATGCTAACGCGCTTAACTTCTTTTTATCTCTCCCACATTGTGACGTCACGTACGAGCACGCTTTAAGGCCGGTTTACATTGGGTGCAAGTGAAAGTAAATGGTCGTTTTATTTTTGATAAAGAAAATGATCCTATTATAAACGATCTTCTTCTTCCAGTGCGTATCCACTAATGGATATTTGCGATAACATTTTCCATTGCTTCTCTATTCCTTGCGGTGTGTATTAGTGACTGCACATCGTGTAGCCCTGTCCACTGTCCGATATTTCGCAGCCAAGTCATCTTTTTTCTTCCGATTCCTCTCCGGCCTTCGATCTTGCCCTCGATCAACAGGTGCAAGAATTGATATTTTGTGTTTCGCATTATAAATGTCCCAGATAAGCCGTTTTACTCTTCTTGATCAATTCAAACAGTTCACGTTGTTTGTTGGCATGCCTTAAGACTTCCTCGTTTGTTAGTTTAGCCGTCCAAGGTATCTTAAGGATTCTGCGGTATAGCCACATCTCGAAAGCCTCCAATTTGTTGATTGCAGTCCTCTTTAATGTCCAACCTTCCATACCGTAAAGAAGTACTGACCAAACATAGCATTTACTGAATCTGAGTCTTAGGTTAAGGTCAAAATCAGAACAGGTAAGTACCTTTCGGAGCCTCAAGAATTATAAACGATATACCGCCTCAATTCAACTCAACTACTTCTTTTAGAACCTAATTACGAAAATAGTTTTTACTTACCATTTTTTACATTGATTTGGTCAACCCTTTCGCAAGCAATAATCTACAGTTTTGCCAGATCCTTATTTTTTGGAAACAGAAAATATATTTTTTACCCCCACATGGCAATTTGCTGTTTTTTTTTACATTTAAGTGGCGAGAAAAGTAGGCTATTCCAGTTAACTGTATGGCAAAATTTCATAACAGTGCTGCACAGTGTTGCAACCTTTAAAAATAAAATTTCCCATTTTTATAGAAAAATTCTACGTATGCACACAATACGGAAAAAGTATTTTTTAGCATATCCAGCACAACCACAAGTAGTGATCCTATAAAATACCCTACGAATATAGCACTGTGCGAAAAAATTTCCCTTTTCCCTTTGGAGGCAGCTCCGACCTATCATTCCTCTGTGCTTTGTTTTCACGAATCCGGAAATTTTCCATTAGTTGATAACATTTTTATAAAACTTGAAGAAATAGTCCATACTTAAAGTGGAGTGGAAATTCAGAAGGAAAGAAATAAGAACACAAAGTCTTCCTCCACTATTATAATAGTGAAAAAGACACTAAATTATATAATTTATATGTATATGGTACAATATGTTATTAATTAGTTCAATATAACAAAATCTATATGCATCTATCATAAATTTATCAATATTGCAACCTGCTGACTGTGCATAGATAATTAATTTCATGTAGCGACATTATTAAGTTGGTTTTACCATAATTTCTTAAATGATTCTGTAGTCGAGACGGTAGAGCTTTGAACTTTGGATCCAGTTGTCGTGAGTTCGAGCCCGGCAGCCAGCAAACTTTTTTAAACGTTTTTTTAGCATAAGGTTCGTAAGTTTGGTCGTAGAATAGTAGATTCTGTAACGAGGTTGGAATGAAAATTTGATCCGAGTGGAAGATTCCGAACGCGAGCGTGAGAAACCACGAGTATCGAATTTTCATTCTAACCGAGTAGCAGACTATATTTTCTCCACGACTAAATATACTATTCGCAATATTTGTAATTTCAGGTGGAGTATTATCCAGTTCCATATCTGATTCATCCGATTTTTCACTCATATTTTGACTTGCACTAATGTCTGCTGACATTGACAGTTTCGAAATTCCTGGCAACCTATGTCGTTTAGATTAATTACAGAATATTTATTCCGTATTTTGTTATGGAATGAAAATACACGCAAAACGCATAAGAAGCAAGTGTTTCAGAATAAATATTCCAACTCAAGAGCGAGAATTTTTACATTCTATTATCAAAAATGATTTGGGAATTATTGCATTCAGTAATGGTCGTGGAGAAAAAATATACTGTTCAACTCGAATGTGAGGGTGCTGGGTTTAATAGTCGACGACACTCTTATATCGAGTCTCTGCGGAGCAAATTGTCATCGGCAATTTTTGTAATAAGAAAATTAAGGGCACTTCTAGATCACCACTCAGTGATAAATATCTATTATTCACTCTTTCACGTCCACCTTTCTTATGGAGTCATTTTGTGGGGAAACTCATCCAATTCCTTACGTATTTTTAGATTACAGAAAAAATCTGTTAGAGTTATTGCGGGTGTTGGTGTGCTGGATCACTGCAGGCCACATTTTATTAATTTGAGAATTTTGACGCTGCCATGATTATTTATTTTGCACCAATTAATTGAAATTCATAAAAATAATTTTTAGCCTAATTCAGATATTCACTACTATGGTACCAGGTCGGCTCATTTCATTAGACCAAACAGGTATAGACTTACTAAATCTGCAAATAATTCGCTCAAAATAGAGCTTTACAATGTGCTTCCTGCAACGGTTAAAAACTACAATGAAAAAAAATTTAAAATTGTTGTTTAGAAATTTCTTGAATCACATGCTTTCTACTCAGTAAAAGAATACCTTGATGTAAATTCGAGAACTTCAACATTTGATTTTTAACTTGTGTTTGTTATTAATGTGTAATTACAAAGTTTGTTTATTTTTTTTTATACAAGAATATGTGTTTAAACATACACTTTTATGTAGTTAGAAGCATCCCTCAACGGTGCATGATATTTTATGTGACAATTTGTAATTTACAAAAATGTGGTCAAATAAAATATGTCAAAATGTGAAATGAATTGTCCATATCACACTCAAAAGTTTGAGCACTCCGCCTACGGCGTCGTGCTCAATTTACTTCCTCGTGAGATATAGACAAACTACTATTCTTGCTACAGCTCATTTTACGATAGAGTGTCGAAAATGTACCTCCCATAACCTTATTTTTACCTTTCAAAAGCGTCTTGTGTTTTTTTAGGTTACGTGGAACACGAAACCAAGCTCCTCAACGGCGGATCGACCGACGCCGACACTGAAATGGCCGAAAACATGGAGGACCCCGACGACGAGCCCATCCTCCAACTGGAGTTCCTCGACGAGGTCCACCAGAACTCGATGCTCAAGTCGCTGAACATGATGCGGAAAAATCGTCACTTTTGTGACGTCATTCTTCACGTATGTGCCTGACTGTACAATCAAAACATATTTTACTGGGCATTTTTTCACAGTCACATCTTAATGTAGTGCGGCAGAGTTGTGACCTAAAATATATATTTTGGTAAATGAAAGGTATAAATCGACTCTTACCACTGGATTCTCGTAAATTGTAAGCGATACAGCGAAGATTAAATTGGGACAAAGTTGCACAATTTGGAGACAACTAAGAAGCCGTTAACAAATTTGAAAAATTCCGAATACTTCCGAAGATATTCGAAAAGAAATGAAAATTTACGTTTCTACTTTTATTTTATCCTAGCTTTATTTTAAAAAATGGGCAAAAAATAATTTTACATTTTTATTGCAACTTTTTATTTTCAATAGCCTGTTATTAAAAATGATTACGACGTTTCATCTTTGGAGTACCATCATCAGGAATATAAAGTGGTAGAGTTTAGTGTCCGTATAAATAAATAGAAAGAAAGTTTTTTAGCGGCAGGCAGACAAAGTATGGCATCTATTTTTTGCATAAAGTACACAGGGACGCCAAAGGTAATGGGTTCCCTGGGGCATAGGTAGACAATTACAGGCTGTTTCGTCCTACGTCCTTCATGGAACACACAAGAAAGCCATAAGCTGTAAGCAATTTCCAGATGAAAACCTATCATCGCCATATATAGGAATCAACTCAATGCAAAAGATAGTCGTCGACGTAAAATCAACAATAAACCAAGTACGTTAGGCCAATACACCAGTATAGAAAACGTTCTTGCGCATACCTACACTTTTTCTACGGGTTTGTAGATTCAAATATAGATCGCGCTGAAGTAGTAACCCACTGGGTGCTGCACCAATCCGTAATACAATGCCGGGTTTTAAAATAATTTATTTTTAAACACGACATTGTATTATGGATTGGTGGGGAAAAAATAAAATCAGAAACATTTTCGGTTTTTTCCAAATATTCGGAATTTTCCAAATTTGTCAACGGCTTCTTAGTCGCCTCTAAATGGCGCAACTTTACCCCATTTTAACCTTTTGCTGTATCTCTTACTAAACTGCTGGACAATTGCTTTCGAGCAAGAAAAATTTCGCCTAAATTTAACAGTTAATATTTTCTGAACCAGATATGATATCGACCTACAGTTTTGAATGGTTGATAAATTCATCCCTTGGGAAACAATTTTCAATGTTGGATTTTCTTTAACTGTCAGAAAATTTTATATACAGACTGTTAAAGAAGATGATGATTTTTGCTCCAATTTTATTGGCGTGTAACTTTCACAATAATATTTTTAAATTTTATCACTTTACGTCAATTGAATCAATGGTTCATAGCAAAGAAAGTAATTTGTCAAATTTTTGATATCTGCTATATTTTAAGAAATACCGATTGTTTTGAAAAACCTTGCTTTATTTCAACTTATTGGTAGCTAGATCTCACTGTGTGTTGTATCGTGCAAACTTTGCGAGTGATTATTATACCTTATGAAAAGCTTGATTATGTTCAGTAACAATAGTTGTACCTAAATGCTATGATGTACAGTGGCGTTCTTATAAACACCTATATGTCTATGGTTTATGAGTATCTCACAATTATTGTTCACGATTGTTTTATATTGGAAAGTACTCGCCCCTAGATTAGGTCAATTTTTTCTTATTTTTTAGTTTTTCATATCGCACTACAGGTATATTATATAGTGTGTTTACAAAATTTTTACAAAGATAAATTTTTTAATTTATACTTTGGAAAAAATGTATTTATTAATTTCTAACTTTCTAACACTATACTTATAAACCATAGACATATAGGTGTTTATAAGTACGCCACTGTACATGATAACATTTAGGTACAACTATTGTTACTGAACATAATTAAGCTTTTCATAAGGCATAATAATCACTTGCAAAGTTTACATGATACAACGCACAGTGAGATCTAGCTACCAATAAGTTGAAATAAAGCAAGGTTTTCCAAAAAAATCGGTATTTCTTAAAATATAGCAGATATCAAAAGTTTGACAAATTACTTTCTTTGCTATGAACCATTGATTCAATTGACGTAGAGTGATAAAATTTAAAAATATTATTGTGAAAGTTACACGTCATTATTGGAGCAAAAATCATCGTCTTCTTTAACAGCCTGTATATAAAATTTTCTGACAGTTAATGAAAATCCAACATTGACAATTGTTTCCCAAGGGATGAATCTATCAACCATTTAAAACCGTAGGTCGATATCATATCTGGTTCAGAAAATATTAACTGTTAAATTTAGGCGAAATTTTTCTTGCTCGGAAGCAATTGTCTGTCCAGCAGTTTAGATCCTAATGGTGAGCGTCGAGTTTGTAACACTGTATACCCTTACAATCCATATATCCAAAAATGTTTTAGTTATGTTAACCAGCGGCGGTAACTAATTTACTCGATATATCACAATGTAGGATTTTTGGAGGGAAAGACTTAAGTCAGTTTAAAAATAGAAAGCGACAATAAAACAACAGCAGAATGTCAGTAACAGAATTTAATAAGGACAAGCTTGCTGTACTTTTTCTAATAGCCTCCCAATTGTGAAATGTCCAGTATACGTTATGGCTAACCTGTGTACTTAACCTGCCGCACTATAGATTGGTTACATCAAAAAAAAAAACTTGCACACAACTATTTGGTTTCAAATTTTGTGACTGTTAAAAATGAGAGTAAAATTGTTATTTGTATATGGTCAGTACACTACTGGGCTGCTATCAAAATCGCCATTAATGAAATAAATAATAACCAGTAGTGAGTAGATTTTAAGTAATTCTTTAACCTAGATAGAGGATAGATGTAGTTCATTTAACATTACACGTGGCTGCATTGTATTTCGTTACGTTGATTGGTTGAAAGTCATCAACTGATCAACATAATTTACGTTTTTTCTCCCCCCTTTGAACACGTTATTTTTGGTATCCATTATTGCATACCGATTATTTTCTTTTGATAATCGTGGCAAACGTATGTCCATTTTAATTAACATATACAATAATTTGAGTCATAATTGGGATCTTGTAAACCAGTGGCGTACATACAGGGTGTTCATTTGAAAACTTTCCACCACGGATTTATCGAAAACCACTGATTAAAAGGAAAAACGTCGAGACACGTCAAAAGATGTGCCAAAGGGGAGAACTTTTTAACCAAAAACTACTCCCCCCCCCCCTTTTACCCTCTGCCCCCCAGGGTCATCCCCTTAAAAATTTTAAATGACGAGGGGTATCAAGTAATAGCTTGTTTGAATGGTCTTTCAAAGTGCTTTATTTTTACGTTTGATTTTTAAAATCGGTCGATTCGTTTTCGCGAAAATTAGACAAATCTTTACTTATCTTAATTTGTTCAGATAAAAAAAAACACACGAAAATATCACTTTTTATTTCAATAAGTGTTCAAAAACCAACATAAACAGCAATTCGGAAGATTATACGTGGCAGCAACCAAATAACAACCAGAATTTTTTTCCGCCTCCTTTTTATCAACACAGATAACATGGGCGAACTGTATTTATTCTTATACCTGTTCAGTTTTTTATAGTTGCTAAGGAAAAGAAAGAATTTAATTTGCTCTCAGTTACCTTTGTGACAATCTCGAGATAGTGAAAATTAATTTATTGATTCACATTTTACTTCCAAAATGGTTTACACACTATAGCCGAAAGAGTGGAAATGATTCTAATTTATAGTGACCACAATCAATGTGCTCGGCAAACTGCCGTCACATTTAACGCCAGACATCCGGAAAAGATAACTTTGCATAGGTATGTTTTGGACCTTGTTACTAAATTTACTCAAACTGGATCTGTTGCAAATAAAAAACGTAATCGTAGAGTTTTGGATGAAGCCGCTCAAGTTGAAGTTTTGGGTCATTATCAAATATATTTCCAGCAAGACGGCGCTCCTCCTCACTATGTTCTTCCGGTTCGACAATGGCTAGACGACGAGTTTCCAGATAAATGGATAGGGCGAAGAGGACCTATAGAATGGCCTGCTAGATCTCCTGACTTAACGCCATTAGACTTTTTTCTATGGGGGCATTTGAAATATATTGTGTTCACTCCCCAACCTGAAACTTTGGATGAACTTCGTCACCGCATCATCGAAAGCTGCCATGATTTCCCAGAACATGTTTTTGAAAATGACCGTCGGGAATTTGAACATCGCCTATATCATTGTTTGGCCAATAACGGGCGACATTTTGAACACTTATTTAAATAAAAAGTGATATTTTCGTGTGTTTTTTTCTATCTGAACAAATTAAGATAAATAAAGATTTTTCTAATTTTCTCGAAAACGAATCGACCGATTTTAAAAAATCAAACGTCAAAATAAAGCACTTTGAAAGACCTTTCAAACAAGCTATTACTTGATACCCCTTGTCATTTAAATTTTTTAAGGGGATGACCCTGGGAGGCAGAGGGTAAAAGGGGGTGAAGTAGTTTTTGATGAAAAAGTTGTTCCCTTTGACACATCTTTTGACGTGTCTCGCCGTTTTTCCTTTTAATCAGTGGTTTTCGATAAATCCGTGGTGGGAAGTTTTCAAATGAACACCCTGTATAATATAGGCAAAAAAGCATGGACAATAAACAAACAGAAACAAATTTTTTTATATATTAGTTTTTATCCGTGTAATCCAACTTTGACAATTTATCTCTACATTAATATAATAAATAATACCGAAAAATTAATCATATATTATTTCTATGAACGCATTCTTTGCTTATTTATATCGTAAACTAGATCCCCATGTAAGCATTCCGTAAGACCGTTCTAAATGCAAAGATCTTGCTGTACATTAGCGTCTTATGTAAAAGCAAAAGCACTGCTTTTGTACGAGTAGAAGCAAGCGAGGGAGCCGGTAGGCAGTAGGATAGAAAGAGACGTAACAAATAAACCCGTCGCAACCTTCCTTCATCTATCAGCCCGCGCCAAGAAAGCCCGCCTTTGGTGTGTGCATTGGTGCCAATCTTCAATTATTACCGTAGTTTGGAAAATATTTCGCTTTCTCAATATAAAATATAAAACACGCCTCTATAAGTTTTATTATTGACTAGTTTAGTTAGGATATTTTTAAAGGGATAACAGATAAGGTATCGTAAAATAAGAAGCACTTTTGTGACAATTTAAATAATTTTTGCTGATGGGTTTATAATATTTAATAATCAGTAAGCTTATCATCATATTTTACATAATTGGCCTCGTTTTTGGCAACATTGGTTCAATCAGGTGGATGATAGATTTTTAATTTATAATTAGTGTTTTCGCCCTTTTGCTAGATTTCGCGCCGTCGGGTTTGGGGAAAAAATAAATATGGAGGCGTTAATTGTTACTATTCCGACTAGCAGCGCGTCTGCAGAACGATCTTTTCTGGATTAAAAAGAAGAATCACGATAACATTTTTTGGCAACCAAAACTACACAATGACATTTCCGATAAAATTAAATATTTTTACTTGTATATGCATTGTATCAAAACAATATTGTTAGGCGGTAGCAGGTCTGTAAAGTAACATATTTAATGCCAGTTTTTCAATTTTTGTGTTTAAAAAACAACTGTTTAATCCCAATGACATCAATTAGAATTCAAGTCAAATGACAAATGTGTGTAATGTGAGAGCATCTCTAAAAGTACCAATAAAATAAATTTAGTGCTATTTACTTGTTAATTACCAGCGGATTTTTCTTGATTGAACACACAAATAAAGTGAAGTGGTACATTTATAGAATTAATGACGTTATTGCATTAGTGAATTTAATGTCGATCTAATATATTTGTCTGAGTGAAATAGCTATGTTATAATCCATTATAATAATCCTACCGTACAGAGTGTTACAAATAAATCGTATCCCGGTAACGGTTACACAGATACAAAAATAATAAAAGAAAGAATATTTTTACTGGGTGTTAATGTGCATACCAAAACACTTTTTTTTACAAAAATTCCTAAAAAGTTACTTAAAATACAAAACGTAATTAACTTTTTTTTCCGATTGCCCGTCCATATGCCTAATGCACTTAGGCCAGGTTTGGCTCATTGCGCTTACTCTTTTTGATTATTACACCCACTCGTGATCCCAGTTCCGTGCACTGGTTTGTGTGAGTCAACTGAAAAGAGGATGTCCTCTGGTGCCAGTTTTGGTTGCCCGAGTATGAATTGTCTCTTCCGATCCAGCCATTCGCAATGGCTAACTATGTGCTGTATAGTGGTGGGTCGGTATCTGTGTAACTGCTACTTTCAAACGGTATTTTTTAATATCGTCGTGTCGCGCTCCACCTCATACAAGCAAGCAGTTACTCTGATGGAACTATTAAGATTTCGTCGCTACACGCCGCGATGCAAACCAAGAGGAATAGACAGTGGTCGGCCTGTTTAGCCGTTCGTTGTGGAGCGCACAACGGCAATCGGTATCTGAAGGACAGTAACAGTCTTGTGGTTGACGGTATTTTGTCGTTGAGGGTATTTTTTCAGACCGTGGACGAAAAGTTGCAGAAAGAACTGTTGTTGAAAAAACAATTTCAGAAACCAGCAAAAGAACAGATTGAAACTTCAAGGTTTGATCGCTCAAAGGAATTTTCTCGGTATTTTTTCCAATATAGCGGAAATTGCACCGAAAGTAACTCTCAAAAATCGTTTAATTTAATTGACAGGCGATTTGAATATTATTGGTTTGAGATTTCAAGGTCACGGATAGGAACGATAGACTATTTTTTATTCCAAAAATTTTTTGTTTTTTTTTGCAAAATTTGCACTTTAGGTCGTTTCCAAGTAACGGTTATTTAGTCGCGGTATGAAATAGAACGTTCCATATCGGTAACAGTATTTCCCACCTCTAGTGCTGTACTATTTCCCTGACTGTATAATCTGCAGTTAAGGTCTCCATTGTACAGATGCATTATGTGCAGATGGTTCTTGACAGTCATGTGTCCAGCTGATTCCTATTCATTTAAAACAGCTTTTGCGTTAGTCTCGGGTCTGGAACCTCAATGAAGCATTTGCTGTGGTGTAATTTACTTCATGTTGGCCACATGACATATCAATTTGATATTGTTAAACGTGGATTAATATTTTTACTGTTATATCTAACAGAATAATAAAAATATCATGATCCAATTAGCTAAATAAAGTAACTCTTGTATGTATTAATCAGGACCTTACGTTTGTCGTTTAAAATTAGTTTCAAATGTCAATTGTTATACGTATAGGCTTCATCATAAGTTGAAATCCCTAGTAAAATTAAACGTATAACCTTTTTTTTAAGACCACTTTACTTCCCTGAGATAAGAACGTCGTATAAATTACTCACAAAATTGATTTTATTTCCAAAACGTAGCTATAGCTAATTAATTCCTTCCTCTTTCTGCGATGAATTAGGCAATCCAACGATGTGTCAAAGATGGTGGCTCATGGCAAATATTGCTTTGTATTGGTACACGTGATCATAAAAATGTAATGCTTTTTGCCCACAACCGCCATATTAAATCACGTGGTTTGGATTCCCTAACACTCATACCCATTGACTTATCATCGATCTGATACAAATAAATTGTAATTAACTTTAAATACAAAGCGGTACAAAGTGAGACATCTGGAGTTAACTAATCCATAGAAAAGAATGATTTGAACTTGTCCTGAATAGAAAATAAATGGAATCTCTTACCACGCTTATTTTTTTACATTTTCTTACCTAAAGAATTACACTGGGAACAAATTTCAACTTTTTTGGTTGTTTCCTGAACAAAATACTACTTTTTGGACACAATTACACCTAAATAACTAAAAAAGACCTAACGGGTGACAATGAATGTTGTTACCCCCCACCCTCCCTTTTTTTCCGTAGTTTTATTAATACAATATTTAAAATTTCAGGAGATTCTAAGTGTATATTTTGTTAGTTTTTAGTAGTCATATTTTTAAAATCACTTCCGGTTTGACCGGAAGTGGTATCAACTCTTTTATATTAAATAGAAACCTATTATTTTTATTCGATATTTAAATTCTACGGCAAATTTCCTTTAAAATGACATATCACACAGATCATTTGTTTTTAAAATAGCTTCCAGGAAAAAATTTTAGGGAAATACTTAGATGGCCATGGACTCGCTAATATAACATGACTTTTTGAGAGTGCGCCATGGAAGTTTTAAAGTGGTTTATTTTAACCTGTTTTATGTTAAACAAGTAGGCTATGAAATATTCTGTGAAATGACAAAAGTGTTCATAACAAAAATTGAAGAACTCAATTTTTTTTTTTGAAATATGACATTTCTCGATTTTTTTTTCAATTTTAGCCACTCCTTTAAGTATAATACCATGCTTATGAAACATTTTTAAAAAAATAATTTAATAAGCTATTTTTTGGCCCTAAATGAATGGCTTGTTGCCATTTAAAAATATTGAGTAATTATTTCTCATTGTTTAAAAGCAGCCTGAGGCTTTTTACTGGAAAGTTCAGAGACAAAATTAGAGTCTTGGGAGGTTGATGTGCCTGCGCCATTTTTAGGTTATATTCCTGAAGTGGATTAGGCACCTCGTCACTATGAGGCACCGGGCGAATTGCGGATTGTAAATTTGGATACTGTATCGGAGACCTTTTTTGATGGGAGGTGTCAAATAAAAGTAACAGTCAGTAACGTGGTCTTTAAGTTCTCGCCAGACCATTGGACGTACATTTGTAGCAGCAAACATGGAGAGCCCAATTTTTATTCTGCTCTTTAAATTTGCAACCAAAATACAAGTGGCCAAGCCTTTTTTATTAAATGGCTAAGAGTACTCTTTTGTTTCACAAAAGTCAGTTTACTTCATATTAAACAAAAATAATCCGTCTTATGTACGCGAACTCACGACATGTTGCTCAAAACTCTAATTTTGTAAATACGAACAGCTCTCGATCAACTGGTGGTTGAAATAAAATTAACAGTTTAGGTAATTAAGGTATAATAAATCCAGATATTTCTCATTTAAGGGGGATTTCTACTGTGATGGTCCTATTTTCATTGTTTCTTTACGATTTTTTTTCTGGGTATAATAAGACAAAGGCAGAAAAACAAGTTTTTAATTATTTTTATTAAAGATAAGATGTACCAAAAAAAAAATTTTTAACCCCAAAAAAATGAAAAACTTGAGGGTGCTTAAGTTACCCCCTCAAAAAAAACGTAACTTGCTGGCGGAATTCAAATAAATTTTTCTATTCATGACAAAATTAAAATTGACCCAGATTCTTCAATTGTAAGCCTGTAGTTATAGCCCCCACTAGAATCAAGTCAAAACTCAAGTAACTGTTAAAATGGCGCGAGATTTAAAAAAAAAATTTGAAAATTTACCATTTTTTTTATATTTTAAGGGCCGTAACATTTTCTGTAATATCGCAAAATACTTGATTCTAGAGGAGGCTATAACCACTTGTATTCTGAGCATTTTAAGACCAAAATCATTAAATTCTGATAATTTGAACATACCGAAGTACTTTCTACCAGCGCGAAAAACAGGGTTTCCAGAAAAACAACTTTAAAGTTTCAACGGTGGCTCACAACAAAATAGTCTTACTGCCACTTAGTCTGCGATGCCTGGCCTATAGATTACACCCTCCTCTTCCTGCCTCTTTGCGAACCTGGCCTTTTTAGCGCCCTCAGATACCCGTTTTTCAGATTGATTACATATGCAGTGTGTGCCTAACTCAAAAGCGGCTAATGGTGAGAACTGACCGGCAATCATAAAAATGGGTGTAACTTTCTTTTGAAGTAGATTTGGTAAAAACGTTTACACACGGTTATTCTAGAGGCTATAGAGTCGAAAAATGTCGGAAAAAAAATTTCGATTTTTTGAAACCATCACAGTAGAACTCCCTCTTAATGATCGAATTTTCCCATACATTAAGGGCAGATAGGTAATTAGCATGGATCTATAAAGCCAGAGACAACTAAAACTTTTGCAAGACATATTGTTAATTAGTATAATAAAATAAGTAAGATTTTGGTCTCAGAAACTTTTTTGCTGTACCCCAGTGTTATTAAAAATATTTTATTTTTTCAAAGAGAGACTTTGATAGAATTATTGTTAAACAAACTTTTTTTAGATAACATGCATAACAGCTATTGTTAGTGGTTACATATAAAACTTTCCATTTGTTTTCTATGAAGCCTACAAGAAAAAAGTCATTAACTATAACTACGTTTCGGAATTTAAAATTACAATGCAGCCATATCTATTAAATTTTACTATTCACAGATAATATTTATAGGTAAATATTACCGTACATGTGTGTCGTTCTTTTATAAGAGAACGTTTTAATTTTATCTGTTTACAGAATTTCTCGCCAAGTTAGGTGACGGTAACAACTTTTGATTTTTTTATTTATTATTTTACATTTTTATTTGTTATATTTAAAAAAAATTTAATCATTTTTCTTCATTATATCACGGTACCTTAATGTAAAGGGTGGTCTCCGGAAAATGAGAACCCAGCCGAATTTTTGTATTGTGGATAATGGATTTCTGGATAACATGTTCGCTTCCAAGAAAGTCGAGGTCAAAAGGTATTATACAGGGTGATTCCTAATTTGTTACTTCTTTTTTAGCTCTGTGTAGAAGGAATTGAAATAAACATTTTTAAATAACTTTTTTCAAAAAACTTAAACATAGGCGAGATACAGAAGTAAAAAATCTAAGTGCGGGCCTGGTCATCAAAACGTAGCCTGCAATACTTGATGTTGTTTATCTTTTTAGTCATGCAATTTACGGGTCGGTGGTCAGTTATTTGGCAATCCGCTGCGGTGTGTTTTTCTGAAGCAAGTTAATTTTAAATTTTAAAAATATTGCAATAAATGAATGTAAGTACCCTATTTTTGAAAATGTTGTTTATTTTAATGCCTTCTATACACAGCTAAAAAAGAAGTATCAACTTAGGAATCACCCTGTATGTAAAAGGCTGACCCCTTTTGTTTATCATAACCCTAGATATTGTAGGTTGGAAACTACTCTACAAAAAAGGTAATTTACGAATCTCACATACATAAAAGCAACCATATTAAAGTTATGCAATTTAGCTGTGTCTAAAGGTTCGATACAATGATGTTTCTTGAATAATGGAAGAGTGTTGGACTTGCATTGCCTTTATTTGTTTTACATCACAACGTTTCAACTGGTAAGTACCTTCAGTCGTCTTCAGATAAATACTAAATAAGCACAGTAACTACAGCTTTATTTATACTAGCTAGATGCACTGTAGCATAACTGAGATGGGTGTAGTCATGCTTTCAGTTATTGCGCGGTATTTTAAGTTTACATCTACTTAGCAAAGATTTCCAGATATTTCGTATATCTAATGAAGGCTTACTAAAACAATCTGGGTTCTGGTGTATGGTAACAGTTATGCATAAAGAGTCACACTGGAGGAAAAGAAAGCTGCTACCATACCCCAGAACCCAGGTTGTTTTAGTAAGCTCTCATTAGATATAGGAAATATCTTGAAACCTTTGTTGGGTAGATGTAAACTTAAAATACCGCGCGCAAACTGAACGCATGACTACACCCATCTCACTTATGCTCTAGTGCATCTAGCTAGTATAAATAGAGCTGTAGTTCCTATACTTATTCAGTATTCGCCTGAAGACGAGTAGAGATACTTACCAGTTGAAACGTGGTGATGTAAAACAAATAAAGATAAAGCAAGTACACTACTCTTCTACCATTCAAGCATAAAACAATCGCACCACCTTCAACATAGAATGCAAATCGGGTTTTCTTTTATAGCGTTTAATAGGCGTAGCCCATATTTTATAAAAACAACTTTTAGGTATGGCTCTCCCTCTACCGGGACTTAGTGTCCCTGATATATAGATTTATGTGGATAGAAGAAACTAAACCTTATAAATTGTTTATCACCAGACGAGACTGATGCTGAAAAGAACCCAGAAGAGCGGAAGAGATATTAATAGGGCAGAGTGACTATTTTATAGTTTTTTTATAAAATATGGACTGTATAACCTTAAATCTTTGCTCGTGCGTCAGAAAATACTTAACCTTTTTTGTAAAGACTAGATTTTTGTTCAGCTCACGATACACCTACAACGGTATGTCACTAAGGCCCGGTTGTACAATTACGACTTAAGCTTAGTTCAACGTTAAACCAAGCTCAAACTTCATTTTGACAATCGACAACAATGTAAAGGTGTTGTAAAAATGAAGCTTAAGCTTGGTTCAAGTCGTAATTGTACAACCGGGCCTAAGCAAGGTACAATTTGAACATTGTTGCGCATGTCGTCACGGGCGAGGACGCGAGCACGGTTGCATAACCTTCTGACGCGACTGACGGTTCTAACCTGGCATAAAAAGCGGGCTAATTTTCACTGTTGTTGGTTGTCAGGTAGCTGAGATAAATTAAGGAAGTATGTTGAACGGCAGTAGAGTTTTGGACTTGCATTGTCTTTATTTGTTTAGAATCACTACGTTTCAACTGGTAAGCATCTCCAGTCGTCTTCAGGTGAATACTGAATAAGTATGGTAACTACAGCTCTATTTATACTAGGCAGGTGCTGTGACGCATGACTAGTGGGTGGAGTCATGCGTGTTGCTAGGTGATGATGCATAACTGGATGAGTCATGCTTGATGAGTCATGCTCGATGACGTCATGCTCGATGACGCCATGCTCGATGAATCATGCGTCTAACTCTTGGGTGGTCTTATTCTAAGATTACATTTACTTAACAAGGGTTTCCAGACGTTTCTCATATCTAATGAAGGCTTACTAAAGCAACCTGGATTTTGGTGTATGGTCGCAGCTTCCTTAAACTTCCTCTTCCTCCAGTGCGGTTCTTTTTGCAGGATTTCCGCTTTTGTCCACATGATATGATGACCGTGCGTCCAGGCGTGGTCAGCTGCACCTGATTTTTCGGTCTCTCCTTTTTGGGTGTTATTTCTATGTTCTTTAATCCTTACTTCTAGTGGTCTTAGTGTCTCACCAATGTAAGATTGGCCGCATTCGCAGGGGATCTGGTAGACACAATTTTTCTTGTCTTTCTGGCTTGCTGGTTTCGTCTTCGTTAGGTGGCTTCTTAGTGTCTCTAGAGCTGAATACTGTGTTGATGTTGTATCGTTGTCCTAGTCTTCTTATTTTCTCGGATACTCCTTTGACATACGGAATATTGAGTATTGGTTGTATCTCTTTCTCTGCTTTACGTGTGTTTGGCCGATTCTTGCGATTTTCCAATATTGTGTCAATCAATTTCATGGGGTAGCCATTCTTGTTGAGGTCGGTCTTGATGTGGTTAGTTTCTCTTTTGAGAGCTTCGTTTGAGTTGCAGAGAGTAATTGCTCTATCCACCAGGTTTCTTACTATGCCATGTTTTGTGTTGTTTGAGTGGTTTGATGTATAATTGAGATATTGCCCTGTATGTGTAGGTTTTCTGTACACTGAGGTTAGGAAGGTGTTGCCATTTTTCTCTACGTTGACGTCTAGAAAAGGTAATTGGTTGTTCTCTTCTTTCTCCATGGTGAATTTAATTGTCGGTGCAAAGTTATTAATGTGATGTAAGAATTAAGGAAGTATATCGTGTTTATAATATGTTATTTTAATATGATTATGTTCTTGATCAAAAATAAAATGATCATTTTCTTGCACCTAATGTAAACCGGCCTTAAGCGTCCTCGCACATTTCGTCACAATGTGGAAAAGAGATAGAGAATTTATGCGCGTTAGCATACCAGGGTTAGTGTATCGTGAAAACGCTGCATTTTTTTATCGGTTTCCCTATGACGAAAGGAATACCAGCTTTTGTAAATATTCAGTTTAAAATTCTGAGTTATGGCAAAAGTTGCACTTCACCAGAGAATTCCTACAAATATAAAATATCTGATATCGTACCACTGGCGCACTATTATCTTCTTGCCGACAGCGGAATAACCCGAAACGTAGCGCGGTGATATTACTTGATGTTATAGGTGACATAAATAGACAGTTGCCGTGACGTCAAATGTTTTCGTGTTTTGTATTGTTCCGTTTGAATATGATCGGGGAGGTGTTTCGCGGGGGCAATTGTATATTGTGTTCGCTCATGGCACTTGACTTTTAATGACCTTTGAAGCGAATATAATATCGATAAGAAGTTTACCACGTTATTTATGACACCCTGTTAAGGGCATGTGCAAAAATTTAGCTGGATTTGAATTTTTGCGAAGCCACACCTTGGAAATTGGGGTACAATTTTTTTTTTGCAAATAATATCTTTACGTAGTTTTTGATTTTTGTAATTAGTAAAGATATATTTTCAATTGCCCTTAGATTTACTATAATAGTTTTTTTGTCCGTTGAATAGGTGGGGAATACTGAGATACACGCTCATAGGGCTGTATTGGCTAGCGCTTCGCCTTACCTGTTTGAACTGTTCACAACTGATCAGGATAAGAATCAACAGGCAAGATTGGAGAATGTGATCACATATAAGCTGAATGGAGGGTTCGATCAAAATGCCCTGGAAATACTTACCGATTATGCTTATACTGCTAAATTGATTGTCAGATATAGTCAGGTAATGTATTAAAGAATTTAGAAACAAGTACAAAAAAAATTGCAACACAAATACAAATACACTATACTAATAAAAATATCCAAAAATATATACCTACAAATACACTAGACTAATAAAAATTTCCAAGAACATATAAAAATTATCTATGACACCACAAAGAAGTCCAGAAGTTCAAACATACCTTTACCTTAGCTGTTAGCAGAAAAAGTTACAGCATTCACGCAGTTTAAAATTTTTTGTTAAATTTCAATTTTTTCGACAAAGTTTAAACATTTTCAATTTCGATCAGTTCCAAAGTCTAACGAGTATTAAATGTGAAGTAAATTATAGTATAAAAGCAACAGCATAAAATACTAGTTTTAAAAAATCATCTGAACCATATTCGTTCGTAGTTGTGCCATTTTTCTAAATTTGTCAGATATCTTCCTGTTGTTTTATATCTATGGTATTAACTGTGTGAGGTAACAATAAAAGGGGTCGCCAACATAAAATACTAGTTTTAAAAAATCATCTGAACCGTATTCGTTCTTAGTTGTGCCATTTTTCTAAATTTGTCAGATATCTTCCTGTTGTTTTATATCTATGGTATTAACTGTGTGAGGTAACAATAAAAGGGGTCGCCAACATAAAATACTAGTTTTTAAAAAATCATCTGAACCGTATTCGTTCGTAGTTGTGCCATTTTTCTAAATTTGTCAGATATCTTCCTGTTGTTTTATATCTATGGTATTAACTGTGTGAGGTAACAATAAAAGGGGTCGCCAACATAAAATACTAGTTTTAAAAAATCATCTGAACCGTATTCGTTGTTAGTTGTGCCATTTTTCTAAATTTGTCAGATATCTTCCTGTTGTTTTATATCTATGGTATTAACTGTGTGAGGTAACAATAAAAGGGGTCGCCAACATAAAATACTAGTTTTTAAAAAATCATCTGAACCGTATTCGTTCGTAGTTGTGCCATTTTTCTAAATTTGTCAGATATCTTCCTGTTGTTTTATATCTATGGTATTAACTGTGTGAGGTAACAATAAAAGGGGTCGCCAACATAAAATACTAGTTTTTAAAAAATCATCTGAACCATATTCGTTCGTAGTAGTGCCATTTTTCTAAATTTGTCAGATATCTTCCTGTTGTTTTATATCTATGGTATTAACTGTGTGAGGTAACAATAAAAGGGGTCGCCAACATAAAATACTAGTTTTAAAAAAATCATCTGAACCATATTCGTTCGTAGGTGTGCCATTTTTCTTAATTTGTCAGCTATGTCCATGTTGTTTTATACCTATGGTATTAAGTGTGTGAAGTAACAGTAAAAAGGGGCGCCAACATAAAATACTAGTTTTAAAAAAATCATCTGAACCATATTCGTTCGTAGGTGTGCCATTTTTCTAAATTTGTCAGATATCTTCCTGTTGTTTTATATCTATGGTATTAACTGTGTGAGGTAACAATAAAAGGGGTCGCCAACATAAAATACTATTTTTAAAAATCATCTAAACCGTATTCGTTCGTAGTTGTGCCATTTTTCTAAATTTGTCAGCTATCTCCCTGTTGTTTTATATCCATTGTATTAACTGTGTGAAGTAACAGTAAAAGGGGTCGCCAACATAAAATACTAGTTTTAAAAAATCATCTGATCCGTATTCGTTTGTAGTTGTGCCATTTTTCTTAATTTGTCAGCTATGTCCATGTTGTTTTATACCTATGGTATTAAGTGTGTGAAGTAACAGTAAAAAGGGGCGCCAACATAAAATACTAGTTTTAAAAAAATCATCTGAACCATATTCGTTCGTAGTTGTGCCATTTTTCTTAATTTGTCAGCTATGTCCATGTTGTTTTATATCCATTGTATTAACTGTGTGAAGTAACAGTAAAAGAGGGTTGCCAACATAAAATACAAGTTTTAAAAAAAAAATAATCTAAACCTTATTTGTTCGTAGTTGTGCCAGTTTTCTAAATTTGTCAGCTATCTTCCTGCTGTTTTATATCTATGATATTAACTGTGTGAAGTAACAATAAAAGAGGGTTGCCAACATAAAATACAAGTTTTAAAAAAAAATTATCTAAACCTTATTTGTTCGTAGTTGTGCCAGTTTTCTAAATTTGTCAGCTATCTCCCTGTTGTTTTATATATATGGTATTAAGTGTGTGAAGTAACAGTAAAGGATAGTTGCCAACATAAGATACTAGTTTTAAAAAAATCAACTAAACCGTATTCGTTCGTAGTTATGCCATTTTTCCAAATTTGTCAACTATCTACCTGTTGTTTTATATCTATAGTTTCAAAATACATTGCTCAAACTGCTCCATCATATTTATCGAATCATTTCCATGGAAAAATCTGTGAATAGGTATAAAATATAGAAACGTGATAAAAAGAGATCAAGATACTTCTTAGCGAACGGACTATTAATTTTTATGAATTTCAGGTAAAAACGGTATTTCTGTCAGCGAGCCATTTGAAAATGGACAGAGTTGTAAAGATCTGCGCCAAACATCTAATTAAGCATCTCTCGGTTGACAATTGCATAGAAATACGATCTCTACCTGGAGTTGCCAGAAACAAAGACTTAACGCAGCAGATTGATGTTTTTATATCCAAAAATGTAAGTATATTCTTTTCGGCCTTTAATTGTATATGTAACCATATTGGTCGCTAATGAATGTGCCGTAGAGCACCTGTAAATTCTGTATACGCCATTTCCTATTCAATGGACTTAAAAAGGAAGAAGGTTAATAGTAATTTAACCAACAAGTACATTAATAATGGCGATTAATGATCGAAATATTTTATAATAATATATCGGGAACAACTAATCCTGGATTGACTTCTAGATTAACCAGGAAGAAAAATTTTAAATTTAATCAAGGAAAAATGCATTAAATATAAATTTAAGAAATCCACCCAACATGGAAGATTTCAATTCAAAATAATTTTATAAATTATTTAATGTTTTTATAAAAAAAAAGTCAAATACTCCTGATGGAATTTGAACCTGTGACCTTGTGAGCTGTAGGGTACAGTTTTATTTTCTACGCTGTCGCTACCGATAAAAATTTTTTGTTAATACATGACACTTTTCACCGCGATTTATTTTTTTTTGATAATAGATTTTCCAGTATATTATTAACATTTTTTATAATTTCAGATGACCTATTTTCACACTCTAAATTCTGAATCACTCGACAAATACATGATAAATAAATTAAACACTACAATTACTGCTTTCTAAAATTTATTCTTTTTAACCATATGTTTAAATTAAATAGTGTGCCTTGATATATCAACACTAGTGTCAACGTTTAGATACCAACCTCAAATCAATTTTTTTAATACTGACCTGAAATTTTAAATACAGTTTTCGGGATTTCCAAGTTTTAGAAATTTAATACAATTTAAAGGTTTTTGAAATTTTAACATTTTGTCATCTAACAAATAACACATTTTTCAAATTATCTTTTTATATCATTACGGCTCTAAACAATAAGAGCCAAACTAAAAAAAAAAAGATTTCTGATTTGAAGAACCCGAAAGCGCATCACAGTAACATAATTAGACTAACACTCCAGTTACCTTTTTCACTCGGGAGCATTAATTTTTTTTATGTATTACAGTATTTTGGTCTGGGTTTAAGGCAAAAGCAATAGAAATATGTTATATTATTAAAATACTAATAAAATAGAATACCTTAAAAACTTACTTACTTCCTGGAGTATTGTTAAGATAAATCTTATTAAAATAATAAACGGCCTATACACCATAACTTTCTGTAATGTAAATTAATATCTAAGTAATCCAAAATAATATTTCCAGGGCCGTAATAGTAAAGAAAAGATAAATTAAAATACTAATGATGTGTTTTTTTATGACAAAACGTTAAAATTTTAAAAATCTTTATTGCTAAATTTTAGATGTCCCTAAAACTGTTTTTAAAATTCCAGGTCCGTATTTAAAAAAATTGACTTAAGGTTGGTATCTAACATCTCTTGTCAAACATTAAAAACGGCTATAAGAAAGTGTTTTTTGTTTTCTTCCCGCGTCAAAAATAAACGCGCAAAAAATTTAAAAACCCAAAAGTAAAAAAAAAATTTTTTTTTTTCGGATATCTCCGAAGGTATTAGGAATATTTACAATTTTCTTTCACCAAATTACTAAGCCCCCAAATACGCAACTTTGCCTGAATTTAACTATCTTCGTATCTTTTACCGTTTTCGAGATCCCCTTGTACGCACACGAATATGTATCACCCTGTATACTGTAGAAATAAATTTGTGGAAAAAATACGGAAGTTTCATTAACTAAAGTTTATCCGCATGGCCATTAAAAAATTTTAAATTGTAAGATATTTTGCAGCAAATTATATTGAATCTAAACTAGTTTACTTACTTACATTTTTTTTTTAGTTCTCTGAAATCGTTCAAAGCAATAATCTCCTCAATTTATATTGCGCTAAAATTGAGGTACTGAGTCAATCGAAGGAAGAAATGTCGTTTGTCAATCAAAGCTCTCTATGCCGGCTTGTGCTCGAATGGATTAAACGACAAATTGGAGATGAACAATTGGACAAAGAATCCTTGTTGAAAAAGACGTTTATGCTGTACCTGGCTCTTGATAATTCCCTGCAAGACTGTCTAAGTTTGCCCTCAGGTAAAAATATGTAAACACATTAGCTGTGTATAGAAGGCATTAAAATAAACAACATTTTTAAATACCTTTTTTCATAAAACTCAAAAATAAGGTACTTGCATTTATTTATTACACTATGGATCAAATACGGTCCTGTCTTACTTGCCCGTTGAATAATATTAAGAAAACTTCTGGGTGTAGAATGAGCCCGCAAGGGAAAGCGTTCTGCGTATAATCTCGAAGCAGCAGCCGCACTTTGACGACACTCACCATATCTACTAGTTCGGTGTTTTCAAATTTTACCATTTTCACGTGTCACCAATTCAAAATTAACTTGCTTCAGAAAAACACACCGCAGCGAATTGCCAAATAACTGACCACCGACCCGTAAATTGCATGACTAATAAGACAAACAACATAAAGTATAGCAGGCTACGTTTTGTTGACCAGGCCCGCACTTAGATTTTTTACTTCTGTATCACTTATTTTTAAGTTTTTTGAAAAAAAGATATTTGAAAATGTTGTTTATTCAATGCCTTCTATACACAGCTAGAAAAGAAGTATAAACTTAGGAATCACCCTGTATAACAGACACAAATTTGTCATGTTACAAAATAATAGTTTTTTTTGGATGACGGTATTAGTTTAGTTTAGTCTGTTAAAAAAAAATAAAAATAAAATCGGGTGTTACATAAATATTAATTATTTTTACAGATGAATATTTTTCACCTATTTTCTAATTCTTTTTTGGGTGAAAAAAAATCTAGCTTGGATTTCCTAAAAATTGTAAACGCAACCATTCATCTGGTTTACTCTATTTTATAGCTTATTTATTAGTTGAAAGAACTGCCGAAACCCAAGGTTGTTTGCTCTTATCTTTTAAAAGTTATATAGTATAGTAAAATTTATTAATTTTAAGGTGTTTTTGAAACAAAATTACAACGTTATTTTGTTACTTTCATTTACCTAAAAAATGTTATCATAATCGAAATGCTGCATTTATTGTTAAGACGATTCCATTTTATTTTATATACCTAATTAGAACACAATAGAGATATTTTAAAAATGTTATAGTCTATTTCAGAAAGGTGTCGAGTAATAAAAGCTCATTAGGTATGCAAGGTGACTACACAGTAAGCCAGAGAATATTTATAACCACTTTCATAATTTGGCATTGATTTCATTGCAAAATTCTTTATTTTCATAAGTGCAGGTAGGCTTGCTTCAATTTAGCAGTTTTGCCTATTGTTATCCATTCATTAACACTGAAAATGGTGTGACAAAGACGTGCATTATGCACATTAGGTACACTTATTTTTTATTAAACATTATAAAAAAATACAAAATACATTAAACTTACAGAAATTATATATTAAAAAATCATAATATTCTTCGTTATCTGAGGAACTGTCATCTCCTCTTGACGTTATAATTAACGAGTCGACGGTGCGATCGATCAGGTGGTCAAGTTCCCACATTTTCTCCTCTTCTTTAATGACATGATGGACTGCTTTTCGCCAGTTCTCTGGTGTCACTTCCTTAATGGCTTGATCAAACAGTGACTAGTCTTTCATTTTGAATGTCGTATCTTGCTACAAATCGTTTCACTTGCGCCCATATAAGTTTTTTTTTGAAATATTGCTTTATTGTATTCTCACATATAATGGTAATAATACATACATTTAAATTACTAAAGCAGTTCCTAAGCAGCACATAAGTGCTGGTATCGGAGCATAAAAATCTCTAAAGTCAAGTATCACATTTAACATCTTTTATTTTGAATGTCGTGTTGTGCTTTACTACAAATCCTTCCACTTGCGCCCATATAAGTTCCATAGGATTTAGTTCGCAATGATATGGCGGTGTGCGCAGCACAGTTAAACTATGTTTTTCAGCTATATTTTTCACGGCATATTTCATAAACCGATGTTTGTGTAAATTTGCTGTAGCTAATAGTTCCATCTTAATCAAATTATCTTCTTTTTTTTTATTTAGTTAGTTATCATAAATAATTTAATGCACAAAATTTACCTGCGCCTATGGCCGACACCGAACTGGACGGAAATTCCTATTTTATTACTCTACACCTTTCTGAAATAGACTTTAGTTTATAATTGTTTGCTCTTTTCTAAAAATATGCAAAGCCCAATATAACGACATACTTCCAGGTGACGTCAGTGACACGGAAATCGTCCAAGATTACAAGAAAATGTCGTTGAAGAACACATCAAGTGGCCACAAGAACAAGAAGAAGGCTCTAGGACAGCCGTCGAAACCACGTGTCCTGATATACAATCGGGAAATTGGCGAGGAGCTCGAAAGCGAAATCGATTCGGATTGGAATCTCATTGCCTCGGAGAGTGTCGGCGATCATAGCTTCTTGGCCTTGGTTACTTTGGCTGGGAAATTGGCGACTCTTTCCATTCAGTTAAGGTAAGTACATAGGGCTTTTTCACTCAAATGAGGTTCTGAGTCTACAACGTAATTGGTGTGTATACCAAGGCGATACTTTATGTCGATTACTGATTCTTCTCCAACTCCTTTAACCACCTGCATGCAGCCTTGCCAAGCGTTCTTAGCATCGCTATGAAGGTATTCCTAGCAAAACTGGTACTCTATCTTTACTAGTCTATTTATTGTCGCCTTCTATGCAGGAGCCACTCTATTGTGAATTTGCCAGCTGCCGTTATAAAATCCTAAGCCTATCTATATTTTTAAGTTTTGGTTGTGGTTCCCGCCATGACCCTGGCTGTTACTTTAATATTTCTATTGACGATTCCGACTAGCGAGCTTATGGTATTGTTTACACCCCCTGAGAGAAAAATTTAACACTTGAATAAACATTACACCACTTACTTATTGGCTGGAAACTGTGTTGGTACTGACATTATGGTTTACATCATTTAGAGAGACTTGTGTCACCAAACGGGCAGAGGTTACCCTTACACTTGAGTACTGTAACAACCCCTCTGATTAAGTGTTGTTACGAGAAGGGGTTTCTTCTTGCTGTGTTAGAAGTTATTAGGAGAAAACTTCTTAAATGTACTATTCAAAATGGAACCCTTTCCTCAACCAACTACAAACAGTTATTTTCTATAAACATCTGTCTACTGACTCCTCCTACGAAACTAGAAATATTCTTGTCCTTCTTCTATGCATCTTTCCACTACACCTATTTTTATCAAACTGATCCATTAAGAGTCTTAATTTTACATCCTTAAAGATACCAATCCATATCCGACAATATTTAGAGCACCAACCGACATTAAATTATGTAAATGTACAAGCTTTACTTGAACGCGGCAGACACTGAGAACACTCGGACGAGTCTTGTCTGGAACGCGGTAGTTACTGAGAATGTCCATTACACCAGACTAGCTTCACCTATTTTGTATCTGAAAGCCTCTTCAGGGCACCAACACTTTCTTTAACCTGTACGTAGGTGACCCTAACTCTAGAAACCTCTCTGATGGCTGTGTGAGAAGATATATCCGCGCCCTGGGCACTCCCTGACCTTTTCTATTTGTAGAATTACATTAACCTCGGTGTAGCAGACCAGTAACCTAGTAACCTGTAGCACCTCAGTAACCTATCATTTGCTTAGAATCGTTTGAGTATACGTCTTATTCGACCTTAAGTGGTTCTTTACCGTAGAATATAAAAACAACCAGTTACTTTTGTTGCTATACATGTGGTAGCAGTTCTTTCTTACTGTTAGTAAACTAACTTTTCTATTTAAATCGACAATCAGTATAATCCTGAACACAGCAGTCGCTAGATGAATATGCTTAATCCTTAAAGCGTTCACTTAAACAAGGCGTATTTTTTACAGACTGAATCCTCCACAAACACCTTCTCCAACATCGACGCCTGCCGCTAGCCGTTCGCAAAGTGAGGAGAAACCTGATCTCTACTGCGCCTTGACCAACATGTCGTCACAAAGATGCGCCCATGGATGTGGAAACTTCATCAATACTCTCATTGTTTGCGGTAAGTCGAGAGATTTTATTATCTTCAAGAAAATTGACGAATATTTTTATATTTCGATTTACTATTTTTAGTCCAATCTAAACTGCTGGACAATTGCTTTTGAGCATTAACAATTTCGCCTAAATTTAACAGTTAATATTTTCTGTACCAGATATGATATCGACCCACGGTTTTGAATGGTTGATAGATTCATCCCTTGGGAAACGATTGTCAATGTTAGATTTTCTTTAACTGTCAGAAAATTTTATATACAGGGTGTTAGAGAAGACGATGATTTTTGCTCCAATTTTAATGGCGTGTAACTTTCACAATAATATTTTTAAATTTTATCATTCTACGTCAATTAAATCACTGGTTCATAGCAAAGAAAGTAATTTGTCAAATTTTTGATATCTGCTATATTTTAACAAATACCGATTTTTTTGGAAAACCTTGCTTTATTTACACTTATTAGTAGCTAGATCTCACTGTGCATTGCATTGTGCAAACTTTGCGAGTGATTATTATACCTTATGAAAAGCTTGATTATGTTCACTATCTAACAATAGTTGTACCTAAATGTTAGGATGTACAGTGGCGTACTTATAAACACCTATATGTTTATGAGTATCTGACAATTTTTCACGATTGTTTTATATTGGAAAGTACTCGCCCCCAGATTAGATGAATTTTTTCTTATTTTTCAGTTTTTCATATCGCACTACAGGTATATTATACAGTGTGTTTACAAAATTTTAACAAAGATAATTTTTTTAAATTAATTTAATTTTTGGAAAAAATGTATTTTGAAGAAGTAGTCCATTCTTAAAGTGGAGTTAATTTATGGGAATCAAAAAAAATGTATTTATTAATTTCTAACTTTCTAACACTATACTCATAAACTGCACATCATAACATTTAGGTACAACTATTGTTACTGAACATAATCAAGCTTTTCATAAGGTATAATAATCACTCATAAAGTTTGCACGATACAACGCACAGTGAGATCTAGCTAACAAGTTGAAATAAAGCAATGTTTTCCAAAAAAATCGGTATTTCTTAAAATATAACAGATATCAAAAATTTAACAAATTACTTTCTTGGCTATGAACCAGTGATTCAATTGACGTAGAGTGATAAAATTTAAAAATAGTATTGTGAAAGTTACACGCCATTAAAATTGGAGCAAAAATCATCGTTTTCTTTAACACCCTGTATATAAAATTTTCTGGCAGTTAAATAAAATCCAACATTGACAATTGTTTTCCAAGGGATGAATCTATCAACGACTCAAAACCGTAGGTCGATATCGTATTTGGTTCAGAAAATATTAACTGTTAAATTTAGGCGAAATTTTTCTTGCTCAGAAGCAATTGTCCAGCAGTTTAGTTTAGTCCAAGCTCTATATAATATATTTGTGTGAATTTTTTTAGGTGGATATGATAGGGTCGAATGCCTTAGGTCAGTGGAACAATACCTACCGGAAAGTAATATTTGGAAAAATTTGCCTCCCATGCGAGAGAGTCGTGGTAGATTTAAGATTGCTGTTGTAAACAAGAAGGTAAGGAAACACCTAATTTTAGTCACAGGGAAAAGTACTATTCTTTATTTTTTTTTATCTGAACGTGTGTACTTCAGCGTTCTGTCATTGGCCACGAATATTATTTTTTCTACTCCCACATGGATATTTGCTGTTTTCTTTATATTAAAGTGATTCAATAAGTGGGCTATTCCGGTTAACTAAACGAATATATCCTAGTTAGGATATAAAACTGACAAATCACAGTATTCAGTTACAAAAAAAACCAAGCTTACAGGTTGGAAATTTTACGAGTCGTTTTCTGACATTTAACAAAAGTGAGGTTAAGAATATACTTTAAAAGGATGCAAATCAGTCAGATCAAATTTGTTATTTTTGATATTTGAATCATAACATTTATCTCGGAGCCTATGCATACACCAATTTTTCCCAAAGAGTCCACGAAATGGGACGAAAATTAAAGATAAAAATCAACATATCTTTTTACCGAACTATTCTTAAGTTTTTTCAGACCGCAATCAAGATTTGTGCACAAATGCTCTTTCTCTTCTCAAAAATCTTCAGTTTTCCACTCATTTCTAGATGATTCTACACGATTTAATGCATAAAATGTATTGTTTATACCCAAGTAGCACAGATGTGCTTATAAATGTTTTATAAACTACTATATAATAATTTCTAATAAAACCCTCTTCTCTTGAAAATACTTTAAAAACCTTTATATAATGCTTATTTAAAGTTTTGTTAGGTCTTCTGATAATACTTACAAAATAATTTAAAGTATTTAAAAAAATATTTATAAAACAATCATATAAAGAATTTGTAAAGTATGCGATAGGGCTCCTATATACTTTATACGATAACAATAGATTACTAATATAATTGTTTTATAAGAGTTCTAAAAGTATCAGCACAATAACCAATTTGTGTAATTTAGGATATTATATCAAACTTAGGTTTTTTAGTTGTCATATTAATATTTAATAAAATAAAATGTACATTTTCTTTACTGTTACATGATAAAAGTGATTTTTAAGATTATAATCAAAATATTATTTACTAATGGCGACATTAAAGGTTGAAAATGTTTTGTCTTGGAATAGAAAATATCGGAAACGCTATTCCTATGGACAAATTCTCTTGCCAGGTCAAATTTTCTGATAATATATATACATATTTGTAAATATATTTTTAAGCGCTTCCTTTTTATCACGATTTTACATTTTACAGTTATATTTTATTTTGGCAAATTATTTTACAATAATTTACAAAATTAAAAATACTTATTGTTATATGTTCATTGTGATATTACATGCCTTTTTTCTTATTACAGTAAAGATTTAAACAGGATAATAATTATAATTTGATTTGCTTTATTTGGATAACATAATGGCCGACATAAAGTACTAGTAAAACATGGCGTCATCTAAAAAATCATTTTATCGCACAGAAAATATTTATAAAACAAAATTGATTTTTAAATAACAAAAATGATTTATAATTTGTTATATAGTGCCATTTTATGGAATATAATTGTGTTACTATATCGAATGACATAACAAAAATTATCAAATTGTTTTGATGTCTGCTATGTTGCCGTATATGTTTGTAGATTATACTTACGCCTAATATATTTTGTTCTAAAAAGATATTTAAAAATTATTTCCAGTTGCGCAATTTCTAACCTACTTAAGTAAAAAGTCATACCAATGGCAATTTTTCTTTTTTGCCGAAAATACAAAAATTAATTAATCGAGGCCCCAATAATATCTAGCCGGAAAATATCTTTATAAACAATACTCTAAGGCCCGGTTGTACAATTACGACTTAAACTTAGTTCAGCGTTGAACCAAGCTCAAACTTCATTTTAATGTAAAGATGTTGTCAAAATGAAGTTCGAACTTGGTTCAACGCTGAACTAAGTTTAAGTCGTAATTGTACAACCGGGCCTAAGCATGCCGATTAATAATTTGAATTTCTTGTAGAATGAAAATCTGCATCAATAAACGTGTTTTTGTTTTGCAATTAATTTAGTTCAGTTAGAAATTAGGGTGGTTCGGTTGGGTTTTTTCCGCCGTGCCGAATGCGTAGCTCCGGTAATCCGCAGTCCTTTTAAACTGGCTTTTCCTACCAAAGCGCATTTTACGTTACGCAGAACGTAGTATGCCCGGCGTAAAACTTTGTAAACTACTTCATTGCTAGAGCACTACGTTTGACTCTTCCGTTTGATTTTTATTGAACAAGTTTACAGTTTTAAGTCGGGCGTAGTACGGTTTTAAGCCACGGATAATGTGCGTCGCTCGGCTTAGTCGGCTCTCGCTTAGTCCAGTGCTGACAAAATACCAATCACTCTTTATTTTACCATGATTAATGATGCGATGCTTTGCGTAAAAGGGCGTGCAACTTTAAGTTTATCGTTATTATTTAATATGCCACACTATTTTCGGATAAAATTTTATGAAGGAAATAACAGTTACAATTATTAATTTGTTAATTATTTTTTAACAGAAATTGTGTTAACTATGACAACGCCGCATCCTTACTCGTTACCTCAACATAGCGCGGCTAGAAGGTATATTATTTGAAAAATAGTGGCACTTATATCTCGTTTATAAAATATTTTTGTTGTATAGCGCCTAGAAAATATATCTTAAACAACATTATTATTTTATAGAATATCGTGGAAGAAGGTTTTACGACAATTTTGATATAAAAATCTATTTAATTGTCACAACAGAT
Source organism: Polydrusus cervinus (assembly GCA_935413205.1). NCBI lineage: Eukaryota > Metazoa > Arthropoda > Insecta > Coleoptera > Curculionidae > Polydrusus > Polydrusus cervinus. Next base: position 102,098,044 of record OW284510.1, on the reverse strand, counting down.
ACTAAACCGTTGAACAGAGTTGTAATTTCTTATAATTATTCCATGATAATACCGAGTTTTGTTATAGTATAGTTATTCTTTCTTTTTTAGATTTTTAAAGTGATTTTGATTTATTAGCAATTGTGGACTGATGTCGACTTTAAAGAAAATATATTGCACAGTACCTATCGGCCAAAATTCAGTTTTAGAACTTCTATACATATATGGGAAAAGGCCTTCAAAATTTTTATATTTAACGATATAAAATTCATAGGTTCATAGGGTGTGTTTTAGAGTATTTTTGTAAATTAGCTATTATTTCGTCGTGGTGCCAATAACCTTTTTCCATTTTAATCAAATTATGTATTTCTCTCGCTGTATTTAGTAATGTCCTAATCTTTTGAAAGTAAGTTTGGAATTCTTTCATTAATAATTGTAAATAGTTCTCTTAATGCTTAATGGTTAACATTAAACGAGGTAGCCCATGTTCTTATTTGTTTATTGACCTTAATATTTTTGCTAATTTTAGTTAATTCTGAGGCACTTTCCTCTATAACTGGGTAATGCCTGTATTCTTTATTACTGCTCATTATTTTATTCAGATAAAGAATTGGAACTTAGTTGCTATTGAACAATTACACTTTGACATGGATCAGCTCTGTCTGGTCACGTGTCAACATGCTGGTATAACTTTGCATTTAAAAATTTTTTGATAGTTGACTTTAAACTTTCTCTTAAAATTACCACTGCGTTTTTTTTTCCTCTAGATATGCTCGATATGGTTTAAGTAATAAAAATTTAACCGTATGAATGACAAAATTAGGGTTAGTACTATAATTATTTTATAGGGTTACCTTAATAATGATTTTGCATTTAAAAATACAGTTTTGTTTTGTAAACATTTTTTAAGCATTTTATTCCGTTTCAATTCTCAACAGCTATAAAATATTTTTTTAAGAGAGACCGACACAACCTAATTGTTGCGAAGAATAAATTGTTTTTTAATTAAGTTTCCACCACCGCTATATAACCTAGTTATACAGTTTTATTAATACTACAAGTCATATTCTTATAAACGTTTTATAAGTAATTTTAACCAGTACTATAAATGAACTATATAATGTATCGAGCTTAATACAAAATACTCGTATACGTTTTGTCATATAAATATCATCAAGTCAATTTAATACGTAACCTATAAAAATGTTTTATTAACTTGTCTTAATAATATCTTTATGATAAAATAATAAAATAGATTTGTTTCTGCAGCAAATATGTGTTTATTACGACTATTATATAATAAATCGATGTATTTTAATACCATTATAAACCTGATATATAACACTTTAGTCTAATAGTAGTATTTTTGTGCTACTTGGGTACTTACTTGCTTTGTTAGTTTTTTGCGATAACTGGGCTCTAACTCCAATCGACCTTAAAACTTTTATTATCGCAACAGATATAGAGAAATAACTGGTAAATCTTCCTTAAATGGTGGAAAATGAAGATACGTACATAAAACTAGATGAAACACAAAATTATAAGATTTTTACAAAAAAATTAATTTTTTATGGTTATTATTTTATTTTGGATTACTAATGATTTTAAGGTTATGTTTTAGAAAAAGAAATTGATCATTTTTATTAATAAATATATCGATCTTTGTCTGTTATTCGGCAAAAGACCGAATGTATATTCAAAGTGATTTTGTATTAATATAAGAAACGATCATCGACAAATATGTTACAGTGTAATTTGGTCCATGGATTTACCAACGAAATGAATTTTTCTTCAATTAGAAGGAAAGGAATAAGAACACAAAGTCTTCCTCCAATTTTATATTAAAGAAAACGTATTTTAAAGGGTTGAAAAATTCTCTACAAAAAAAAAATTCTTCAATAAATTTTCATAATGATTTTTCTTAAAAAATTCTCAAATTTTACATCCTGTTCAATATAATCGAACATTAATTTTTCTGCTGAACCCTTCGTTCTGCATTTGAACTCTTATGTGCCCTAAGCCATAAACCCATAATTCTTTTTTTCTTTTTCATAATGCAAGTCACATTATGATTTTCTCTCCGTTCTATTCATTGAACCGGTTCTTTGTACCTGCAAATTTGGATGCTCCGTTAAGGTGATATCTAATAATTTTTCTTTTTATTGATTCTCCTGAAGATGAATGCTTCTGCATTCGAAACATGTAGAGAATTTTTCAACCCTTTAAAATAATTTTTCTTTAATATAAAAGTGGAGGAAGACTTTGTGTTCTTATTCCTTTCCTTCTAAATTTCCACTTCACTTTAAGTATGGACCTTCAAGTTTTCTTCAATTGTTTTATTATAGTAGTGTCCGTTAAAATATATAGAAACAAAAATTTAGCGGTAAGCGGACAGAGTAGTGCGTCTATCTTTTGCATTAAAGTACACAGGGACGTCAGATGTCCCCGGGAGCACAGGTAGACAATGACAGGCTGTTTCGTCCTTGTTAGGATTCATCAGAAAACTATAACCTGTAAGCAATTCCCAATACAACGAAAATATATTTTCAAGATAATTTTAAGAGTTAATGATAAAAACCTAGTATCCCCAACTGTAGGAATCAACTCAATGCAAAAGATAGCCATCAGACGTGAAAACGTAGAACTAACTTAAACAAACCAAGCACGGTAAGGCCGCACGCCAGTATAGGAAACATTTTTGCGCTTTTCTACACATCTCTACGGTTTTGTAGATTCAGATCTAGATCGCGCTGCAGTCGCCCACTTGTTTGAAAGTTTAGTCGTAGAAAAAATATGATGTACAAGGATTGTCCATGTCCACTCATTGCACAAACTACTACGTCATTTTTGAATCGCACCCGATTACAACTAACGCTTTTTTTTCTTTAAACAATAGGTTTACGCTATCGGGGGAAGCAACGGCACCACCGAGCTGGACTCGATGGAAATGTTGGACATGGAGGTGGGCAAATGGGCGAAGATGCCCGCCATGCCAATAGCGAGGAGCAATTTAGGTGTGTCCGAACTGGAAGGATTGATCTATTGCGTCGGCGGATGGAACGGGCAGGTCGGGTTGAAGCAGTGCGATATATTCAATCCGGAGACACAGGAGTGGAGTTGTATGGCGCCACTTAATACTGGTAAGTAATTTTTTTAGTAACATCTGTAACGGTAACAAACGAGTGTAAGGCACCGATAATATAATTTGTTTTCTGTACTTTTATTGTTTTCAAATTGATAATAATAAGTTTATTTTCAATATTTATAGTACGTAAATGTGTTTATTTATCTTCCTCAATAAACTTCTTCTTTGATCCCCCGAAGACGTGCTTGTTAGGGGCTAATCTTAGTATTTTAAATTATAAATATATAAGAGTATTAAAATATATATTTTTTTATTTGTTAATATTATATAAAAGTTAAATTGCAAAAAAAAAACGTTTAAGTATATGTATATAAATATAAACGCAGTTTTTTGAAGATATAGATATAATAAAATTTTAAAAAATATATTATTCATAACAATATTAATTAAAACATTTCCAAAAAAATTTTTAAGGTATCTGTTTCCAATCTCCATGCTTTTATTTCGACTTAATATTTTTTAATGAAATATATTTTTTCATTTTTGTTGGTAAATAATTGTTTAAATAAAACATAAATATTTGAATTTTTTTTTGTCCTATGGACTTATTTATTTTAGGTTTTATTGTTATTTCATTTTTATGACGTGTATTATGATTATGGTTTTTTAAACTGTATAAGATTTTTATTTTTAAATATGTATATTAAGATAGTATAAATGTAAAGTTGTCTAATGTTCATTTTTTTTTCAGAATATAATTTTATTGAAGGATAAAGATAATCTTTATTAAATATAATTTTTATAAACCTTCTCTGTAATATTTCCAATTTTTTAACTAAAGTTCTATTTATTCCTCCCCAACCTAAAATTCCGTAATTTAAATGAGTTAACTAACGCATAATATATTTCCATTTGTTTTACTTTCAAATTTTTTTTAATATTTTTAAAAATTGGTAGTAAACTTCTTAATTTTTTAATCAAATGTGAAAATTCCAATTTAATTTACTGTAAAAGATTATTCCTAAATATTTTACTTGATTAACTTTCAAAATTTGAAAGTCATCATTTATTTTAATACTATTCATATTTTGTGATATGTTATTTGAATTTAAACTAAAAGGAAGATTAGTTTTATCCCAATTAATTGTTAATAAATTTTTATCAAACCAATTTTTTATTATTTTAAAATCTTTTTTATATTTGTTATTTAAGTTGTCCCAATTTGTATCTGTATAAAATATTGCAGTATTATCTGCGAAACTATGAATTTCTCTATCACAATTTACATTTATTAAATAAATCATTAATATAGATATTAAAAAATAATGGTCCCAAAATTGTTCCTTGAGGAACACCATATTTAATTATTTTAGGATAGCTTTTTTTTCTTTTTTTATTTAAACATAAGTTGGCCTATCTTTTAGATAATGTTTAATTAATTCAAATTGTTTTCCTCTAAACCCAATATTTTCAATTTTTTCCAACAATAAATTATTGTGGCTAACTGTATCGAACGCTTTTGCTAAATCCAGAAAAATACAAAGTTACTTTACTGTACCAGGTCGCTACCAAGCAGGCGTCACCGCCTACAACAACCTCCTCTACGCCATCGGCGGTTGCGACGCATGGAACTGTCTCAGCTCCGTCGAGGTCTACAACCCCGAGGACAACACGTGGGAGGGATCGAAGCCTATCAATACGGCCCGTAGAGGTTGCGGCGTTGCCGTCTTTAACGGAAAATTGTACGTCGTCGGTGGATCTGACGGAAGTCATTCACTGAACACCACGGAGGTATTTGACGACGAGACCCAGACCTGGTCGGCGGGACCTAGCATGACTACGGCGAGGGCGAACGTTGAGGTCGCCGTGGTCGGTGATAGGTTGTATGCTGTGGGAGGATTTTCAGGTACGAATGCATGTAATATAAAAATTGGCGCAAGTTCATTTGTACAGGGTGAGTCAACGATGGAGTAGAGTTTATTTTGTCTTTTATCTTAAGAATTAGAAAAAAATTCGAAATACAAAAGTTGTAGAGACCATTGAGGTGCACATTTTGAAATTATGCTGGAGTATTCGGGGTGGCCCAAAAAAACGTGACGAATATAACTTGTTGTTTTTTTTAATGGAACACCCTTTATATTGTGTTATTTTTTCTTTTCCCACAAAATTCTACGCTTATTTTGTAAATGTCATATGTCTAAATTCAATAGTTTTTGAAATATTGACGTTTAAAATATGGCATTTTCAGACTTTGACAGGCTGTAACATTGGAACGGTTCATCTTAGAGGAAAATGGTTTTCACTTCCCACCTTTGTTTTTTATTCTCTATCCAAAAAAAACCCTTGCGATTTACCATTTTAAACCAAACAACCTGTTTTAACATGTTAAACCGGAAGTTGTAACTTAGATAAAGAATTAAAAATGAAGATAGGGAGGTAAAAACCATTTTTCTCGAAGATGAACCGTTCCAATGTTACAGCCTGTCAAAGTCTGAAAATGCCATATTTTAAATGTCAATATCTCAGAAACTATTAAATTTAGACGTATAACATTTTATACAAAATTAGCGTAGATTTTACTGGGGAATTAGAAAATAATACAATATATAGGGTGTTCCATTAAAAAAAATATAAGGTATATTCGCTACGTTTTTTTGGGCCACCCCGTGTACTCCGATATAATTTTAAAATGTGCATCTCAATGATCTCTACAACTTGTACATTTCGAATTTGTATCTAATTCTTAAGATAAAGTAGAAAATGAACTTTACTCTATCGCTGACTCACCCTGTAAAGATTAGAAATACTAAAGGGCCGAGAATAGTACCTTGAGGTACTCCACAATCAATTTTATTATTTTTGGATTTCTTTCAAAACTATTGCTGCAGCAAAATCTCCTTCATTAAGAGTGAAGTCTAGTGATGCATTTGCCATTTCATTTTTTATTCAATATTTCTTTTCGCTTTATTTAAAAAGGGGCCAAATACCCGTCCTTGAGTAGCAATTTACTACAGTTTTGAACTAAAGAAATTTTGTTTATTAAAAATTTGTGGAATTTGTTCATTTTTCTTTTTCTGCTTTTATTACTTTATTATTTCAAACTTTTTTAACTTTGAATTGTAGATAATTATGCCTTGAATGTCGGTATTTAGCCGATTTTTGGATAAAAGGAAAAATCAACGAAACATTGATCAAAAAACGAATTTTTTTGTCAATACTTCTTATCTTTTTCGCTTTATTCAAAAAGGGGCCAAATACCCGTCCTTGAGTAGCAATTTACTACAGTTTTGAACTAAAGAAATTTTGTTTATTAAATTACTAAAAGCGAAAATTTGTGAAATTTGTTCATTTTTCTTTTTCTGCTTTTATTACTTTATTATTTCAAACTTGTTTAACTTTGAATTGTAAATTTAATAATTATGCCTCGAATGTCGGTATTTAGCCGATTTTTGGATAAAAGGAAAAATCAACGAAACATTGATCAAAAAACGAATTTTTTTGTCAATACTTCTTATCCTTTTCGCTTTATTCAAAAAGGGGCCAAATACTCGTCCTTGAGTAGCAATTTACCACAGTTTTGAACTAAAGAAATTTTGTTTATTAAATTACTAAAAGCGATAATTTGTGGAATTTGTTCATTTTTCTTTTTCTGTTTTTATTACTTTCTTGTTTCAAACTTTTTTAACTTTGAATTGTAGATAATTATGCCTCGAATGTCGGTATTTAGCCGATTTTTGGATAAAAGGAAAAATCAACGAAATATTGATCAAAAAACGAATTTTTTTGTCAATACTTCTTATCCTTTTTGCTTTATTCACAAAGTGGCCAAATAGCCGTCCTTGAGTAGCAATAACCTGCAGTTTTGAACTAAAGAAATTTTGATTAATGAATTAATAAAAGCAAAAAACGAAAATTTGTGAAATTTCTACATTTTTCTGTTTCTGCTTTTATTAGTTTATAAATTCAAACTTTAAATTGTAGGTAATTATGCTTCGAATGTCGGTATTCGGCCGATTTTTGAATAAAAGGAAAAGTTAACGAAATATTGATCAAAAAACGAAATAACGAATGCGTGACTTGACCTCACTCTTAAGCTTTCAATAAAGATTTTCAAAAACGAAAATATAGCATCTGTAGTAGGTACATTTATTATTTTTTTCTCGATTAACGATTTATCAATCCGATTTGCAATAATTTTCCAGGTAAAACATTCCTAAACACAATCGAGTACCTCGATCCGAAATCAAACGAGTGGACCACATTTATACCGAAAGGCACCTGCGAAACGATCGCAAGGCGAAAACCTCGCAGTCGAAAAAATTCCAGAAAAAGTTTTTCAGAAGAGAGCAAAAAGTCCAGCAACATTCCCTCACCTTCCGATATTTTAAGGAGTCTGATCAATGGTAGCTCGGAGAGCACCGAGAACGTCATCTCGTAATGATCGTAAGAAATTATATATGTATACTTAGGTTTGAAGTAAGTTAAGTAATAATTTTAAGTCTTCTATTGTGTATAATATTAAGTCCGGAAGGGTTTGCTGGTGACTATGGATTTACTTGCGTTTTTTCACTGCAAGAAAAGCTGCTATAGTATTTTTTCTACTCCCACTTGAAATCTTGGTTCTTTTATAATGTAAATCAAAACATTCCAGATTCTAGGCATACACAATTTTTTCCTTGAGTGCACGAAATAGTGCGAAAATTGATGGTATCATAACAAAATATATTTCTACTGAAGTATTGTTATTTTCTGATCAAACTATAGATTTGCACTTTCTTATTTCAAAAATCTGCAGTTTTACACTCATTTCTAGACACTAACTTTAAGATTTAATGCATAAAATGTACTACAGACCTACAAAATGAATGATTGGTTATTTGCTATGCAAATATTGGTCCACCGCGATATTTTCTAATATATTTTGAACGGGGATCCAACCCCAATCGATCTTAAAACTTTTATTATACGCAACAAGTACAGAAAATTAACTGCTTAAATGGTGGAACATGAAGATGCGTATATAAAACCAGATAAGACAGACGAAATTATAAGATTTCTATAAAAAAATTAATTCAATTTTTTACTAAAGGTTTTAAGGTTATGTTATTTTTACAGTATTTCCACTTCTCTTTCCACGTTAACAGTTTTTCTAGTTTGTAAATTGGTGTTTATTTTGAAAAACTTTACCATAGCAAACATTAAAAGTTCATATTAGTGCACAGAGGCCATGTTTAACTGTTTAAAACGAATTCTACAAACTGGCTGCTGTACTTTCGCAGTTAATTCTTATGCAAGTAGGAAAAATAACACAACCACTTTTTTTCTGTGCATTTCAGCAGAACAATTAATCAAAATGGCTATGGTTAAAAATCGATTTTATAAAATTAGATAAACCTATGATTTAAACCGAGGTTTAGTTTAAATTGAAGAAATGTCAAAAATGGTCATTTTATAAGGTGGAATTGACAGCAAAGTTCAAATTAAAAGTTGATTACTCTTAAATTGACCTTTGCTGTTAATCCCACACTATAAGTCGACCATTTTTAACATTTCTACGATTTTAGAATTATTCTTCGGTTTAATCCTAGGTTTAAATTGATCCTTACGCCGAAAACTTGTTTTTTCGACATTGTCCTGCCAATTAATTCTAGAAAAAACTAAGTACATACATTTTTTTTGTTTAAATAAAATATTGCATACAGACCTAGAATTTAATTCTAAACAACTTTTTCAAATTCATTTTTGTGTATATTCACAATTTTTATTTGCCGCTATTAGGCAATCCAACGATGTGTCCAAATGGCGGCTGGATGGCAAATCCTGCTTTGTAATTGGTCCACGTGACCATAAAAATAATGTTGCTGGTGGCATTTTACGGGTGACTCAATGTTTTTTGCCATCCGACCGCCATATTGAATCACGTGGTTTGGATTCCCTAATACCAATAGTCACGTGACAATGTCAAAATATATTTTAAGGTTACGGACATGCAGAACCGATCCTTTTTGCTAATAAAATGTTTTTGCCGGTTTCTATATAACTGTTAGTCAAAAACCAGTCACGTTATCGACTTTTTTTAAAGAGTTATTGATGAATGACGCAAGTAAATTTGCAGTTACCGCTTGACCTTAATGTCTTAAGTGAATGCAGACATTCATTTAAAACGCATTTTAAAAGGTTGTCTATAAAAGCTAGAATACACTTATAGTGAGGAACTTTTAAATATTTTTTTTATTTGAGCAGTTTGCCGAGCGATGACCAATAACGCTTCATAGCAGCATAATGGGCAATATAAAGATTTTTGGAATTTATTTTTTTTTTAATTGACACGAAGGGTACTGCGCTGTAATAGAAACAGTAAATACCTAACACAAAGCTGTAGTTAACACCTCTATATTGGCCATCCTCGAAAACGGAGGGGATATTGGATTTCACAGCCGAGTTATTGACAATATCATAATTTTCGGAATTTAAATTTTGTTTTAAATTGATACGAACAGCACTGCGGTTTAATGGGTACAGCAAGTACCTAACATAAAGCTGTAACCAACACAATAATAAAATTCAATTTTCATAGTTTCGTATTTTAGAAACATCAATTAGCAGATTTTGCACAGCTTTTATTTTAGCCATTTCCCTGTATAAAAAAGACATAAAGTGAAGTTACACTCATTGTACTCAGAGGTCCAAGAGACAGCCTATCCAATAAACTGAAAATGGAACGGATTGATTGAATTTTGATGAAAATATGGACTTTTGAAATTCGTACTATTTTAACTATTCCATAATTAATGGACGCAATGTATTATTTTTAATAATTTTTCCAAACGTTCAAGCGATCGCTCGCCGTTAACCACTCTGTATATATTCTACATAAGATGTCTACATTCACTTGAACCGAACATGATCCTTCAATACACTATTTAAACCTCTAAAGTATTAAATATAATCCGTACAAAACAAAATGCCGTTGCGCTTTATCCATGATACAATAGGGAACTTTCCCATATTTTTTTATTACTTTAAAATGACCAGTCTCATGAAAAAATACGATATACAAAACATTACGTCTTAAATATCGCTCCTTAATTTTTTATAAATAAAGTTATCATTATTTATTTGGCGGTTTTGAGCAAAGCGCCCGCCGTTCTTCAATTAAAGACTCGCGTCTATATCCCAACCTAAGTGCAGGTACACTGCGCATGTCAGGCGGATAGCGTGATGGCGGGACATTTGAAATTTATATAGGTAGAAATGGGTTTAATGATTACTTGTAAAATATGATTGATATAGCAATTAATTAATTAAATTTTTAATATTACGGTATTCTATTTATATTTTTAAATCAAACACTTTATTCTCTTTTTTTCTTTAAACTTTCAAGGAATTCATAAATGTGGTTACCGGTGTTGACAGTCCACGATTTTGTAATTCCGACTTTCTGTTATGACGGTCATAGTTAGAAGAAATCATAGGGCTTATTGTAGTTTTTAGTGCATTAATACCAGAAATGTATGGCATGTAATGGTCTTTAAAGGTGATCGTTTGAAGACTTTGTGTTTTCTTGTCATGTGAACATTAATATTTGTTTTTGTACTACATTTCATCCCAGTCTGTGCACACATAAACTGTTCTACAATTAAAAAAATGACGGTTAGGTTTTTACTTTACAGGTGTTTGACAGTCGACACAAAATATTTAATATTTTGGGACAGCGCAGCCATAACAAAACTTACTGATTAATAACCTGCCCCTTCATTTTAATTATGCCCCACAAGGCCACAAATTAACAAACTGGCAAGCTGTTCTTGTAAGAAAACTTAATATCTCGACTATGACTCAACACCGTGACGTAAAAAAATAATTCAATCCATTTCTACCTATATTTTAAATTACCCGCCATCAGGCTATCCGCCTGACATGCGCAGTATGCCTGCCATTAGGTTGGGATATAGACACGAGTAATTAAAGCAAGTTTTATTATCATCATCAATGTTTTTCAAGGGGTTTATTGAAACAAAGCGGCAACGGTGTTTAGTTTCGAAAGCTTTTAAAATTGATGACGTGCATCGGGATTTCCGTTTGGCACAACCTTTATCTAAAATGGGTATTTTTAATAATTGGATGTACGAGTTTATCCATATAGTTTATAATAAGCGTGTTAGTCGTTGCACCAATTTTTTATATTTATATACAGACAATACTGTTGGTTATATATTCGGTAATTTTCTGTTAAAGCTACACCACGCCGAAATTTATGATTTTTTTTTTCAAGGATGTTTTTAAGTTTAGATACTGATAATATTATTAAATAATGTCTGTGGGGGATTTATATTGGAAAAATATTTTTTGGTGTTTCGCCATAGCTAAGGAACAATCAAATTTTATCATTTTTTATCAAGAGTGCGTTCTAGTGACACATTCGCCATTTCGAGTCTTGATATTTTATTAATTTTTCCTTTTATTCAAAAATCGACCAAATACTCATATTTAAAGCATAATTTAAAGTTAAACAAGTTTGAATTTACAAAGTAATAAAAGCAGAAAAATAAAAGTCATATTTAAAGCATAATTTAAAGTTAAACAAGTTTGAATTTACAAAGTAATAAAAGCAGAAAAATAAATATGGACAAATTTCACAAAATTTCGTTTTTTGCTTTTATTAATTCATTCATCAAAATTTCTAGTTTAGTTTAAAACTAAAAAAAAGATATTTTTTGATCTCAAAAATCGATAGATTGAAATTTACAGAGTGAGTCAAGTCCATTTTCGCTTTATCTTAAGAATTAGATAATTATTCAAAATACAAAAGCTGTACCGACCTTTAAAATGCACATTTAAAAATTATGCTTGAGTATACGGGGTGGCCCAAAAAAACGTGGCGAATATAACTTGGGTTTTTTGAAATGGAACACCTTATATTTTGTATTAATTTCTGATTCCCCACAAAATTCTACGCTTATATTGTAAATGTCGTATGTCTAAATTCAATAATTTTTGAGATATTGACATTTAAAATATGTCATTTTCAGACTTTAACAGGCTATAACGTTGGAACGGTTCATCTTAGAGAAAAATGGTTTCCACCTCCTTATTTTAGTTTTTTATTCTCTATACAATGAAACTAACTTTCAATTGGCCATGTTAAACCGGAAGTTGTAACTTTTAGATAGAGAATAAAAAATTAAGATAGGGAGGTAAAAAACATTTTTCTCGAAGATGAACCGTTCCAATGTTACAGCATGTCAAAGTCTGAAAAAGCCATATTTTAAACGTCAATATCTCAGAAACTATTAAACTTAGACATAATAACATTTCATACAAAATGAGCGTAGAATTTAGTGGAAAATTAGAAAATAATACTATAAAAAAAACCTAACTTATACTCGCCACGTTTTTTTGGGCCATCCCGTATACTCGAATATTATTTTAAAATGTGCACCCCAATCATCTCTACAACTTTTGCATTTCGAATTTTTATCTAAGTCTTAAGATCAAGGAGAAAATGAACTTTCATTGACTCACCCAGTACATATCAATCTATCGATTTTTGAGATCAAAAAATATCTTAAGGATCCATCAAAGATTTTTTTTTTAAATATGGTCTTTAAATCATTCAATGTTTTGGGCTTACTAATCATTAAAAAACTATGAATTGTTGAAATAAAAATATCTCAAAACCTTACCTTTATTTCGACAAATCTAATGTTTACTAATAAATACCTGATTAATAACAAAACGCCTGATTTCTAAAAAAAATTATAATATTAGGCGTAGGTGTAGCTATAACAAAAAACTACCACATTATACTCTATATCAAAAATCTAAACGCTCGACTGCAATAGTCTTGTCACTTCTTAAGAATAATTTGAGATTTACACGTTTCTATTTTTGGTAAAAATTTATATTTTGCTATCGAGATGACATATTTGAAGGCACTCATCAAGGGGGCCAAGACCTTTGGATATACTTTGATAAATAAACTATATAACTGTAAGTAATAAAATAAGAATTAGTAATATCAAAGTATTAAATTTTAGATGTGATTGTAGAGGTCTCTCTAGCAATATAGAGTACGTTCAGTGACCAAGTGTACATGTATTGTGATTAACATTGTCTAATAAGCTTGCGTAATAACTCTCTTAAACTGTTATACAGGGTCCTGTACCTCACTTTCCGGCTTCTATAGCTCACTTATTAATTAAGTTAGGATTTTGATATTTTGCAGACTTTACCTGTATCCTAGGGCGCATTTCAGGAAAATATTCTTGTTTATACAGAGTGTTCCAAAAAACTGTGACGTCATAAGGATCTATTTTTTTAGATTACATGCTATATTATATTCTTACTTACTTGTATGCCTCTTATAGTGGCCTACATACCCCCAAAATTTTAATGAAATCGGTTCAGTATTATAGGCAAAAAAAGAAAATCCTAAGAAAATTCAGTTTTGCACCACGGGTTTTAAAAATTATTTAAAAAAAATAATGCCGCGTTATTAAAATTATACAAAGGTACTTAATAAATAAGGTCAAACAGTCTCGTTAACCAAATTTGATTAGTACGAATTGTACAGGGTGTCCAAAGTTTAGTGTCAAACTTTGCAAACTTTAAATCAATTTATTTTTCTTATTTCAAATTGGAACCCCTGCATATTATTATGTCATTCGATGCAGAATTAAAAATCAAACATTTGTTCTAATTACAACCCTATCGCTATTTTTAACGCATCAAGACTTATATGCAGAAAACTCATTTTGTCGACTATTCCAACAGTCATTATTATGAATAAATATCAAAGGTGACTTTAAAAAACAATTTATTAGTATAAACATTTACTAACGTGACAAAAGGGAATTTTTTTCGCATGGTCCTAATATGAAAATCATATCTACGAGCTCTTCTTGGTTGTATAGAAACATAAATTTATTTAAAGTTTGCAAAGTTTGACACTAAACTTTGGAAACCCTGTAAAATTCTTATTAATTAAACTTGGTTAACGAGACTGTTCGACCTTATTTATTAAGTACCTTTGTATAATTTTAATATCGAGGCATTATTTTTATTTTTTAATAATTTTTAAAACCAGTGGTGCAAAACTGATTTTTCTTAGTGTTTATTTCTTTTCGCCTGTAATACTGAACCGATTTCATTAACATTTTAGGGGTATGAAGGTACGTAGTAGGTATGTAAAGAGACATCCAAATAAGTAAGAATATTTATGGCATGTAATCTAAAAAAAATAGAGCCTTATGACGTCACACTTTTTTGGAACACCCTGCATGTATAAACAAAAATATTTTCCTGAAATGCGCCCTAGGATACAGGTTGAGTCTGCAAAATATCAAAATCCCAAGTTAATTAATAAGTGAGTTATAGAAGACGTAAGGTGAGGTGCAAGACCCTGTATAGCCCGTGTAAAATAATCGATACATGCATATTTGGTCATGGGTGAACGTATCTTGTAAAAAAATTAATTTTTTGTGATGAAAAATAGATTGCCATAAAGAATATTATTAAATTAAGGTATCAGTCTAAAATATTTAATGGGGTAACAATATATCATGAATTAAGTTAGTTTTATTATATTTTAATTGCGTTTGAAACGTATCTACCTAAGAAAGTTCTTTATCGGGACAATAGAGAAACCCTTTAGTACTTTGTACAATACTGTCAAAGCCATTAAATATTTTTCATTTTCCTGATTTCTAAAGGTTTGGTTTCGTTGGCACAAACAGTAGCTGCGGCTGTCGACGTCAAGCTCTATGCTGGTTAATTAATGCAATTTGTATAATATACAGATAAGGAAACATTTTGACCGACCTTAGCCTACATATAAGTTTAAAAAATACCAAATATATACAGGGTGTTCCTTAATGATGTGCTAATATTTTAGGGTGTGATTCCTAAAGTCATTTTATGAAGAAAAGTTCATATAAACATATGTCCTAAACGGCTTAAATTTTTTGCTACAGGGTGTTGAATTTTTTTTTTAATGCGTTTTTTGTAATATCTCCGAAAGTACTTTAGATAATATTTTCAATTTTGGCATGTGCTAATAGGACATAAAACGACATGTTTTAGTTATAAAAGTTATTTTTTTATCCCACCAGTGGCGTCCCTGCAAACATTTACTCTGATATTTTTTACAAAAAGTGGTACGCCACTGACATTTTTCCATGTGGATATTATTTTTGATTATCCTGGTTAATTCTGCATAAAAATGGTCTCTTGCGTTTTTCTCCTCAGGCACACCGTTCTTAACTAAAATAATTAAATTCAATTAGACGGGCGGAAGCATGCCTGTTAAATAATGAAGGTGGTCATTTCCAACAATTTTTATAAAACAACATTTTTTATTATCAATGTTAATAATAATCAATAGTTGAGCTAATTTAATTATTTTAATTAAGAACGGTGTGCCTGAGGAGAAAAACGCAAGAGACCATTTTTATGCAGTATTGACCAGGCTAATTAGTAAATAAATTAAAGTAAAAATTTTAATTGAAACAACACTTTTTATGGAAGAAGTATGAAAATGTATAATAAAAATAGTGCGGAAAGAAACGAGAATGCTTTATTATGAATATACAAAACGGCACTTAAGAAGGAGTATTTCGAAACCTAAGCATTTGCACCAAAAACTGATCTTAGGTCTACTCTCCTAAAATAGATGATTTTTGAAAAAATCATCAATTTTGGCTTGGTGAGCGATATTTACTTTACTTTTTATTCACGAAAAACCGAGCCCGAAAAACGCTGGTTATAGTCATACGTACCTGTTATGTTAAAATTTTGGATTGACACCAATATTCATATATTTCACAAATATTGTTTTTTTTTTAATAAAGAGCCAGCTAGGAATATCAAAAAGAAAGAAAACATTTACAAAAACAAATTTAATTCAACTATGCAGAGGGGAAGAGGTAATAAGAGGAAATTTAATAGTAGTTAGGTGAATTTTAAACAAACTTTGGGCGTGGCCCCGAAAATTTTTCACCTGCGGCTCTTTTCCGCCTTTTTTCCTAGGTACGATATCATGAAATACATGTAGTCCCGACTGTGCTTTTCTCTAGAAAAAGTCCTACTTACGCCCATTGAGCCTCCCGAGCATATTTTCTGGCTTCGCCACTGGCTAACGTCTCTTCATCTTCTTTTAATAACAGCGTGCAAATAATATTATCGACTTTTTTTACTTGTACTACTATAGCGAAACCACCCTGTGCCGATACCTGCTCCCGATCGCCGTGGCGATTGATTCCAACAGCGAAACCATACCTTTAGTGAAACATTTCTCAAAATATAAGACTAGTAAACCCTCAATAAATTCGCAATGAATATATAATAATGCTAAAATAATTTTACAAGTACTCTATGCCTAGTAACTAACGCCTTAATTACTAAAGTAGACCAGATACAAAAAGACATTTCCTAATTTTTCCAATAGTACCGCCGTCGAAACGAAAATTTTTCGTTTAAACAGCAAACTACTAGGATCGCTCCGAAATTTTCTGAATGTGTCAACACCTTTGAATTTCAATATTTAAAGAACGACGGATCAGTGCAAAAATGTGGGAACCGTTTTTGGAGACAAACTAACGTTTGTCTTCAATTTCGATCGATTTCAGACACAAGATATTGTATAATTTTACGGAATAAAAGACGGCGCGGTCCGAAGTCACGTCGGTTCTTACGTAGCGAATGATCATAGTGCGCCTATCTATTCGGCTTTCTTTAAATGTTGAAATTCAAAGTCAACACTGATTAACCTACAACAATGAATTAATTAAATGTACATCACTGTTGACATATCCGGTTTACCGTGTCAGAACGACCCTGTTTAATAGTAATATAATTCAAATGAGAATTTTAACTCGTTTAATACCTACTAATTAATTGCATTTTAGGCTAAATTTTTTATGTGAACTATTATTTAGTAGCGGTTTTAAAGAAATATTAAGATGTAATTAATTATATTCCTTTATTTATGGAAAATTGTTTAATTAAATAAATTGTTTTATTAAGTCTAAATGTGTATTTTATTTCATAGAGTCAGGACCTCTCACCAGAGCTGTGAGTAACTTAAGTAACTGGATACTTAGTAACTTAGTTCTTTTTTGAATCATACCAAAAGTAACTGTAACTTCGTTACTTTTGAAAAGTAACTTGTATCTAGTTACTTTTTAGGAGTAACTAAGTTACTTTTAAAGTAATTTAAAGTAACTAAGTTACTTTTAAAGTAACTAAGTTGCTTTTAAAGTAACTAGTTACTTTTAAAGTTACTAGTTACTTTTTAAGTGTATAGTTACTCCTAAAAAGTAACTAGATACAAGTTACTTTTCAAAAGTAACGAATAATGCACACCATCAGATGATGACCAAGGGACGATCGGCGGCCGTTAATCAGATTTTCACGAAGGGATGAGCGGCGAGTCGCGAGCGTCAAACAGCAAACTGGTTGGAACGCGAAATTTCTTGGAAAGCATTTTATTCTACTTGTTCGTTTTTCGAATTAACACTTCTTAGTTTAGTTTTCTGATGGTAATAGTGGTAGTGTGTACAGGAAAATGAATTATCACTACCTGGTAAATTTATGGTATCTAGTTCAAAAGCATCTTAGTAACTTTTAGAGTTTCGTAGTTATAATTAAAATAACTAGTTTGTCTAAAGTATCTTAGTTACTTTTAGTAACTAGTTACAATCAAAGTAACTAGTTACTTTAAAAGTATCTTAGTTACTTTAAAAGTATCGTAGTTACAATCAATGTAACTAGTTACTGTAAAAGCATCTTAGTTACTATAACTAGTTACTTTTACTAAGAACTAAATTACTTTTAGGTAAAAGTAACTATTCCTTATAAGTATCTAGATACATTTGGGAAAAAGTAACTAGTTACTTTTCTGAAGTAACTTTCACAGCTCTGCCTCTCACGAAGGTTATGGGAAATGGCTTCCGGCTATCCCTATTTTTCTCAAAATTTAATATTTTGTGGATCTTGACGTCCTGATTAAAAGTGTCCATGGCCGTAATACAATCCTATGACTAGTTTTTGAGTTATGGATTTTTAAAGTTGGCAACTTCTTACTTCAAGATTTCATGCATTCTCTGGAGTTTTCCCTTGTTTCTTAAAACTAGTCTATACTAGTTATATAGTAATAAAATGGGAAATTCCGTCCAGTTCGGCTCAATTTCGGTGTTGGCCATAGGCGCAGGTAAATTTCGTGCATTAAATTATCTATGATAACTAACCTTTAGCTATAACCAATTTACACAAACATCGTTTTATGAAATATGCCGTGGAAGATATAACTGATAAACATAGTGTAACTGCTGCGCACACCGTATCTTCACAACCTAAATCCCATAGAACTTATATAGGCGCAAGTGAAAGGATTTGTAGCAAGACACAATACGACATTCAAAATGAACGACGTTAAGCTAAGGTTTGATCAAGCCATTAAGGAAGTGACACCAGAACACTGGCGAAAAGCAGTCGATCATCATTAAGGAAGAGTATCGATCGGACCGTCGACCCGTTAATTATAATGTCAAGAGGAGTTCCTCAGACGGTGAAGAAAATTATAATTTATTTTTCTGTATAATGTATTTTTTGTATTTTTTTAATAAAAAAAATAAGTGTACCTAATACTATGTATATAATGCACCAAAAAAAAAGAAAACATAAACTATAATTGGGCAACATAACAAATCATTGACGGCAACGCTATCAATAACGCGCCAAATAAAATAACAAATCATCCTCCCAGTAACTAAAGCTTTAGCAGAAACGTTTTTCCACTTTAAAACGATTAAAAACATATCAGAAATCATTCAGGTGAAGAGCGTACAAGTTTAGCTTTAATAATGTATTCATAAAAAAATCCACATTGATATATTATGAAATAATCAATATATTTTGTCAAAAAAGGCGACGAATCACGGTTTAGTTTTTGGCAAAAAAATATGTTGTGCTTTAAGTTTATGGTTAATTTTTGTTTTTTTCAATAAATAAAAAATATACCTAATTTTTAGTATTTTTTTGCTCAATTATGCTTATTTCATGAAGAATTTTTGGTTTAATAAGTATATATTATCTGTTTAGTACCTATATTAGTGTATTTATATAACTCACTACAAGTTTCTTTAAATGTGTGTATTTTTTTGATCGTCCAAAAAGAGGGTTTTTGGGCGTGGCACCCAAAAATTTTTTGATTTGCCTGCGGCGCTGCCTTGTCGGTTTCCCTACCCATTTGCCCCCCCCCCCCCCCCCTCCCCCCGAAATAAAATTCTGGCTACGCCACAGGTCCCTTTGCATACCTAATGAGCTTTTATTACTCTGCACCTTTCTGAAATAAATATAGGTTTTGAGTTATGGCCTTTTAAATTGGGCAACTTCTTACTTTTAGATCTTCTGCATTGCTAGAGTGTAATATAATAACAATTACCGCTGCTCACCCTCTTCTTGTGACATGTTTGAACTAAGGATAAAAAACTGTGCGTGTATGTAGTGAAATAAAGGCTGCAATTGAAACCTACCCAGAACTGCCCGGCCATTATCAGTGAACAAAACTGATGGTATAGTGTGACTATTGACATTTAAAAAAAGCCGAATAGATAGACGCACTATGATTCATTCGCTACGTAAAAACCGACGTGACTTCGGAACGCGCCGTTTTTAATTGCATAAAATAATACAATATCTTATGTCTGAAATCGATGTGCCGATGCAGCGTATCCATCGCGTGAAACAACGTAATGTCCCTACTGGCCGCCGCGGCGGACATGTGCAACGAAGGCTGTTTCACACTCGAACTACAGTCCAGGGCTCTCGCGAAAGTCCCCACAGAACGAGATACTACAAGAAATTGATCGATCTGTCGGTCACTGAGGTTGTGGTGAGAAGTCCACACTAAAGTCTCGGTTTCCGAGAAGTCACGATTGTCACTTTCCCCTTCGCGCAGAAGGGACTGGATGTCGCACTGGTACCGGCTGCCGACACGAATCTCGCCCTTGTCGGCCAATAGGGTCTTTTGCGTGGGGTCATATACGAGGCAGTAAAAAAACATGTCATCCTTGTTGAGGTACGAGGAGAGGGCCTACGTTTCGTTGAACAGGATGACGGAGCATTTGCCGCGGATGTGCGTCGCCGGGAGAGTCTCCACCTGCAGTAATGAGAAAGATTTATTATCAAAATACCATTATTTACCAATTAAAAGAATTGTTTTTTATTTATAGAAAATTGCATGATTGAAAGATCAAAGCTGAAGTCTTCCAGATCAAAAACCAAAATCAATAAGGTGAAATTCCATTTGCAATGTATTGTATTGTTTTAAATCACAACGTTTTAACGGGTATCTTTAGTCGTCTTTAGGTAAATACTGAGTAGTATTCACATGAAGACAGCTGGAGATACTCACCAGTTGAATAGTTGTGATTTAAAACAAATAAAGACAATGCAAGTCCAAAATTCCTCTCTCATTAACGAAACATCATTGTGTCCAAGCTTCCATAAACTACTTCTGCATGGACATTTGGGTTCTTATATCGTTCTATAATGATTTATTATAATCCAAAAGTATTACCTTTAAATTTCACTATTTAAAAAAAGCCGAATAGATACGCCCACTATGATTCATTCGCTACGTAAGAACCGACGTGACTTCGGAGCGCGCCGTCTTTTATTGCATAAAATAATAAAACATCTTGTGTCTGAAATCGATCGAAATTGGAGACAAACATTAGTTCGTCTCCAAAAACGGTTGCCACATTTTTCCACTAATCCGTCGTTCTTTAAATATTGAAATTCAAAGCTATCGATAACGGCTGGCCGGCGGCGCATGAGTAGACTCCTTTACGGTTTTTTTACTTACTCTATGCCTATTAGGGAGTCTACCTTATACTCTTTAGAATTCTACTGGTGACACCGGTGACAGATAAATTCTGTCATTCCTCGACAGTTAATATGCTCGAGAGTTTTTTTTGTAATTTATGCGGGTAACTTTAAATATTTATATTTTTTATTATTTGTCGGGGCGGGAAAATTATATGTAAAACATGTCGTCCGGCAACGTAACACAATACAATAAAAGACCGAAGGGAAGTTTTGTGGTGTCACCTCCAGTCAGCGGACGAAGCACTCTTACGGAAACCAGCACAAGGGGTGGATCAAAAACGCAACAGAAGAAAGGTCATTCAGAATATCACTGTCTAGATGATGTCTGTATTCTCGTAAGTAGAATTAAGTTTATAACACATCAGTGGAGAGAAAACTTTAAAAAGCTGCTACGTAAATTTAAATAACTAATATTTTAACCCCCCAAACACAAGTTACTTCTAAACACAAAAGAAAATATACATTACCTGTACCGGGTGGTGCATCGTGGTTGGAAACATAGGAAATCTCATGCAAGTGTTAGACTGTCCAAATATTTGCTTCCCTGTTGAATTTAGAGCGGAGTTGTAGGGAGACTTTTTTAGGATCTGTGTAGTGAGTGCACACGCGGAGTTTGAACAATTTTGGAAAACCCGATCTTAACTTATTTGAATAGTATTTGCGGATAGATTTTCATTGGAATTCAACAGGTGATGCTGCGGACACCAGCATTGATTGGACTTGTCAAACTGTAATTTGTCATTGTCAAATGTAATTTGATAGTATTCGATTGTTTACTAGTAATAATTTTTTACCTAGGTAATTATTATGAGTTACACAATAGAAGAAAAGGTCACTATGATAAAATGGTACTATGCGGGGAAAAACTTAAGTATTGTGTCTTATATGTTTTCCGTTGATTTTCCCATTCCTATCAAGTCACGGCAATACAAAAAGTTATTACTAAGTTTGAGGCGAAACGCACTGTAATGAAGAACTGTAAATGCACAGCACAGAATCATGAGAGAGCTGAAGAAAACAATGATACAGATCTTCATACTTTATTTCACGTCGAAGAAAATAAAAATATCAACACTAGAACTCTCGGGCAAGGGGTAGAAAAACATCACACAACAGTACTGTGAAATTTGAAAATAAAGCATAAATATCATTCATATAAGTATCAAAACCATCAAGAATTGCTAGGAAGCGATGAAGAACGAAAATCACTTTTTTGTTTTGAAATGACAGAGCGAGCTAACAGCAACAGATATTTTTTACAAAATATTTTCTTCTTGACGAATGCACATTAATTAATAATGAGTCGAATATACAAAATTATCGGTACTGGAGCTTACGAAATGAATATCGTCTAGCACACACTCGAACAGTGGTGTATTTAGGGGGGAAGCTGCCGGGCTGCAGCCCCCCCCCCCTCCCCCCCGAGCCTCGGAGCTCGGCTCTAAAAATCTAATTGCAACCTAACTTTTGAACGCTTGGACACTTAATTTAAATCCTTAAATAATGTATTCTTGGCTTAGATTACAAAGGTTTTGTAGGAAACGTTTAGTTTTTAAACTTTTCCTTCTAAAAGTCCTATCTTATATAGAGAGGGATTAGGGTTTCAGACGCATATCGTTTTAGTTATTGATTTTTGATGCAATTTTAAAGAAAAGCGAGTAAAAAGAATAATATTTTATAGTATTTTTCCTTTACATATACATATACTTGTCTCTTCCGTTCTGCCTTTTTTAGAGCTATTTTAAATCAACAAAAATATAACCTAATGCAATAAAATATTTGCACAACCAACCAAAAGCATTTTTTTAAAACATTTTTTATGGAAGAAGTGTGATAATTTATAATAAAAAAAGTAGTGCGTGAAAAACGAGAATGCTTTATTATGAATATACAAAACGGCACTTAAGAAGTAGTATTTCAAAACCTAAGCATTTGCACCAAAAACTGCTGTTAGATCTATGCTCCTGAAATACATGAGTTTTGAAAAAATCATCAATTTTGGCGCGGTGAGCGATATTTACTTTATTTTTCATCATGAAAGACCGAGCCCGAAAAACGCTGTATCAGCAGGGCCGTTCCTGGCGAGCGTGCAGGGCGTGCATGCACGCAGGCGCAAACTTTTAGGGGCGCAAAATCTACGGTCATTCAGGATTCTTTATTACAAATTTTAAAAAAAATCATATATTTTATCATTTTAATATGTCTAAAAATTTTACCAAGCGTTTGCCTTAATAATAGCCAGTGGCAGCTCGTCAGATGAAGTAGGTGAAGGGGCTCTTCACCAGATAAAAATAAAACCAGGAGGAAAGTTTTTCGACAATATTAAATATTAATGTACCAATACAGCTACCATTTCAGCCCTTAAAAAATAATTTTGTTCGAATTAATAATATTAATTTAATTGTAGTAAAAAAGTAATGTAGCTATGCATAATAGGGCCACGGTTAACTCCGATGGACAATATTTATAAACACTCGTGCATTTTGGCGCGCCCCAGTCGACCGCGTCAGTTAGCTCAAAGCAAGTGAAGACCCAAAGCCCAACATGGCTTTGATATTCACCGTTGCTATGATTACTTTTTTTTTTATTTTGAGACTTCGCGAAACTTTGGGTTATAGGTATCGTTTTTACGTGATTTACTGTGTGATTAAAAAGTTTTGTTTTTATTTTTCAATTAATTCAGTAGTGTACGTACCTACTTAGTTGTGTGTTTTAAAATTGAACCCAATTAATAACATAGTTTGTAATTTGTTGGAAACTCCATTTAGTCGTTGGACAGATGAGGATAAGAGAGACGTTTTGTTACACGGGTTTTTAGTCAATGTTTGTTTAAGTACCCGCACTTCAAAATTTTATAAGACCGCGAGCCGTCACTGATAATAGCACAAAAAATGTGTTCTCTTTGTAGTTTCCTTGTTGGATGCTTTAACATTTAAGACTTTTAAATTTATTTGTTCGATTTTAATTTGGCATGATATTTTAGAAAAAATTAATATAGTAAGTAAAATACTACAAAATCCGAATAGAAACTTAAATGACTGCCATAAAAAAAATTGAAAATCTTTATCTTTATTTCGACGAAAAACGGTCAGACAAAAATTTTGATTTGCTTATCAATAAAGCTAAAGAAGAAGCAGCAAGAAACGATGTAGAGCAGGTATTCCCAATAGTACGGCAACGAAAATTTAAGCAACAATTTTCATATGAAAGTAAGAATGAATCTGTAGCAAATCCAAAGCAATTATTTTCTAATCTTAGATACAACCATTCAGTCTTTACCAAGGCGGTTTGAGGATTTAAACAAATTTCAAAATTTATTTGGGTTCTTATGTAATTTTGAAAATTTAGAATCTGACTTAATAAAAGAATCATGTGTAAATTTAGATACCGTATTGCAAGTTGAGATCGATAGAGTAATATCTGAAGACACTGACGGCTTAGATTTACATAATGAATTTAAACATATGAAATTCTTAATCCTAAAAATACTACTGATTCATTTTTTCCCATAGACATTTTAAATTATATAACTAAAAAAAATCTACAGTCTCTTTTTCCAAATTTATTCATAGTCTTACGGATATACTTTATACCTTACATTACCCATTTCAGTAGCTTCAGGTGAAATAAGTTTTTCTAAGTTAAAACTAATAAAAAATTATTTAGGGACATCTATAAGTCAAGAACGCCTATCAGATTTGGCCATTATTTCGATCGAAAATAATATTTCTGAGGCTCTTCATCCTTTATCATAATCAGATGTACAACGAGCTTGCATCCGTGAAAGCCAGACGTGTATTATTTTAGGTATATCGTTCCTTTTTTGTTTTGTTTATTACAAAAATAGTATTTTTTTATTTTTGAAAAGTTTATTTTTTTGTCATTAAAATATTGCTGTTAGGTACCTACCATATAAGTACTAGGTATAATATTGTTTTATATTTTGTTGTTTATTTTATTCTCCTTTAATTTTCTTGTAAATATACTTACCAAATATTTTTTGTGATTTTGTTTGTTTTGGTAATTTAATAAATATTTTTCTAATTATTTTTTATCATACATTTGAAAACATTACCAGTTTTTCCCGAAATATATTTTTTAAAATAGGACCATTTTTTTTAACTAAGGCGCAC
Organism: Polydrusus cervinus; assembly: GCA_935413205.1. Taxonomy (NCBI): domain Eukaryota; kingdom Metazoa; phylum Arthropoda; class Insecta; order Coleoptera; family Curculionidae; genus Polydrusus; species Polydrusus cervinus. The sequence continues at coordinate 102,072,955 of OW284510.1, read as the reverse complement.
CAAATAAACCTGCACGTAGGCGCCAAACACCCCAGGAACGGGCCTGTGTATCAGTCATACATACGTCTTATTTTATGTTAAAATTTTGCATTGTCACCAATATTCATATTTTCACAAATATAAAAAGAGTTTGTTTTTTTAAATAGAGAGTTTGATCAAAAAGAAGTAAAGAAAAACATTTACAAAAACAAATTTAATCCAACCATGCAGAGGGGGGAAGGTAATAATTTAATTTTCGAAATTTGATGGTTAGGTGAATTTTAAACAAACTTTGGGCGTAGCCCCAAAATTTTTTCGCCTGCGGCGCTTTTCCACCTTTTTCACTAAGTACAATGTCATAAAATACATGTATGTAGTCCCGATTGTCCCTCTCTCCAAAAAAAAAAATTTCCTACTTACGCCCACCAGCCCCCCGAGCATATTTTCTGGCTACGCCACTGCACTCGAACCCAATACCCTCAGAAAGTGAATGTTTGGGCAGGAATTTTTGGACCTCGCATTATTGTACCATTTTTTATTGACGGGAATCTTACGAGTCCAACATATTTAGATCTTCAAAATCAAATTGGACCCGCACTGGTGGAGGTGGCTGATGAAAATCAGAAGATTACTTGGCCGCCAGCGAGGTCTCCTGACCTCTGGGGACATATAGAAAATTTTCTTAATAAAAGTTTAATGCAATCTGAAAGAATTACTCAGTACCAACTCGCTAATGTTCGTAGAGAATTTTACGATCGTTTAGGACAGTGGCGTAGCCAGCCCCCCCCCCCCCCCCCCAGATATAAACTATAATTGGGCAACATAAAAAATCATTGACGGTAACGCTATACGGTAACGCTATCAATAACGCGCCAAATAAAATAAATCATGTAAAACAATATTTTGACAGTTTTCAAATTTGATTGATACACCTTTGTCTTTAACGTCCACGATCTTAGGTATGCCCTTGAAGACTGATTAATGACCGAGCAAGCACTCCTTTCGATATCGTGCGGTTCCCCAGTGCTTAATCCACTGCCGGAAACATCGCCGATTTGAATTCATCTGAGGCAGAACACACAAATTCGTTGACTTGTTCTCTTGTAAATACTTTTGATTTGTTTGCTCTATATCCAACATTTTTCTTCTTGATGAAACGTATTAAGGCGCCGTATTTGTCGATTTCCACTCTTTCCTTCAGTTCTAAAGTCGCTCGTAACATGGAATATTTCGGCCATAAGGATGAAGCAGATTATTCCTCAGAGAGTTTTGCGAAATACGCCAGCAATACGTTTCTTCTGCACCTTGAACATGTACTTTGTTTCGCCACTCACAAAACTGCCGATATTCTTTTTCATAATGGATTTTAGATTTGTCCGGAAGCAGGTTCAACCTTATAATGTTGGCTGCAGCTAATATATCGTCAGGAATATCAAAATCTTGCATGATTTTAATGATGACTTTTTGAAATGCCAAAATGAAATGATATAAAACCTTGTTTTTATTTTCGCATCGCCGTTGTTAATGATACGATAAAGCTTTGAATACAACTCGATTATTAGCGATTTAACACCGTCTCGGACAGTGCGGGTGACTCGGCTGTTGTCTCGTCACCTAGTAATGTCCTCGACTATTATAAATCGCATAATAATCTCGTTATATTAATAGCTATTATTGATAATAAGATTTGACATGTTCGTGACGCCGCGCCGGCTACTTTCGAAGAGAAATTGATATGAATGAATGCATATACTTCTAACACAAAAATAAAATAAATTCAGTTGACATATTCAATCGTCTCTATATTATGTTTCAGGTTAGAGTTCCAAGCAGTTCCACATACATGTCAATGGCGTCGTTGGGTCCTACTAAGAATACTGTTTCTGATTCTGACCAAAGTTTCAAGGACTACGCTAAAGCAGCGAAACAGCAGGGAATGGGTATAATAACTAATATTAAAAAAGCTTTTATTTGAATGCGCTAAAAAGAAGAAAATAAACTTTGAAGTAAGTAAATCAAACTCATCTTTTTGTTAAGTTAAAAAATATTACCTATGACATAAAAACTTGTCGCGAGACTAATCTATGGTGACAAATTTTATATCATACATTTCTTTAATGTAACAAAAAAATGGATTTAATTTACTTCAAAGTTTATTTTCTTCCAGGTAAAAGTTTTTTTTTAATATTAGGTAGTTTATTTTTTTGTTCGCTTGCATTGTCATCGAAACTGAATCAATATTTAAAATTTGAAGGAAGGAAAAAGGAAGTTTCTAATTTTCTTCAAATTTCTTGCTCTGCCCTGTATACTATTTAAATTGAAGTGCAACTGAAATGATTTTCGGATGCAATAACTTTTGGCGGCAAGTTTTGGTTGTGCAACTAATAAAAAAAATTCCATTTATTATTCACCTTCTGGGCCACCATGTATATGCTGATATATGTATGTGCTTATCATAAAAATGCATTGTCATCGAAACTGGAATCCGTAGGATAAGAGAAAGTGGTTCTAATTTAGCTTGCAAGATTTGACCATAACATACCCGCACACTAACATTGTAAGTTAAAGCAAAGCTTTTAAAAATATGATTTTGTGTCCCTATAATGAGAGCTGATGGGTAGTAACTAGCTACCAAGTAATTAACCTAGTTACTCGAAAAAGTTACTTAAGCTACTTAGGGTACTATTTCACGAGTGTAGGATAAAACTGTATGCAATTTTGAGCTAGTTTAGATCAGGCGCGGATTTAGGAGGGGGGGAGCGAAGGCAGTTTCGCCTTACCAAATGGGTGCTTTTTTACTGTGAGCCTTGAAATTTGTGGGGCGTGTGAAGGGTCAGAATTTTTTTAGAAGTCACTTTTGAGGGTAAGAAGATTTTTTGAGCCGGGATACGCTCTTTTTTACATACCTTTATAGCAAACAATTAGAAAATAAAAAAATTAAATTAATAATCATTGTCAGCCATTTTCTAGGGAGCGGTTGGTCGTACGATTCCATTTGACTCCAGACAGGGAATTTAGGTAGAATTATAAAATATATTGCTCGTGCCACTCGAATCATACTGCCGTCTCTTTCTGCAATCCACCGGTAGTTAAAGTAAAAAGAGACAAATATAGTCAGAACAAGTTTGCCTACCTTAGTAAACATGCTCATTTTGTAGAATTACCTACGCAGGTGTAATATTAATACAGAAACGATAGAGATAAACGTAGGTCCTAACCACATATATACACTATATTGCCAATACAAGCAGCCGCACGAAACAAGAATACACCCATCGTGCGATTCAAAATAACCTGAGTTGGGGGCCGTGGCGCTTGCGCAGTAGGGAAAATATTAGGCAACCCACACGATTTCTAACAGAACGTAAACAGAACCCAAGGTCTCTTGAACAGAATTGGCTCGCCGTTATATTCTTATTAGTCGCCATCTTTTGTTTCGTTCATTCGTGTGTTGTTATAATTTCCAAGTTTTGGGTGTTTTATACATTTTATAAAACTTTACTTTAGACATTTTTTTTTGTTATAGTTTGTAAGTTATAGTCATTTCCATCTTTTTTACGTTGTATTTATTCGGATGTTCCGTGTGTGATTGTGGATATTATTTTTAAGTTTTGGGTGCGAATTTAGGTATACAACTTTACCAGACATTTTGTTATTGTTAGAGACTTGTGTCTCAAGATGGGTAGAAAAAAGTGCATGATCCTTTTTTGCACGAATCCGAATACCAGGAAGAAGGTATTTAAGGAATGTAAAATATTGGTTACTTAGTTTTATTTGACCATAAACGGTACACACCCAAACTAACGGGTGAATTTAAATAAAAGCTTGTAAAAATATTTTGAAAGTCGGCCCTGTCAAATGTTTACATCAAGCAGCAAATTTCCGATCTGCGCAAACTCAACGGCCCCTGATCATCTGCTTACAGTGGTGTCATCATTGAATTATGGTATTAGCAATATGTATATATGTGGTCCTAACTTGAGTGAATAATCTGGAGGTCTGACGTCACTAGCTTCTATCCTGCCCATAAGTGTCGTGCTATTGCCAGATGCGTTTGAATAAATGATAATGTGGGGAGATGGGAATTCAGTTCGTTACACATTGAATTTACATGTTTTAAAGTGTTTGATATAGTATTCAATAAATTCCCACTTCATTGGTCAAATCATCCACTGTACACCGTTGAGATAATCGTCCGTTATATTTTTAGATGGAGCTGAAATACCTGATTATTCCCAATCAGTAGTACTTACTACCGAATCAAACTACATGGTTGACCCAGACCAAGACGATCAGTATTATTTCGGTGCCTCAGAATCTCGGGATCAGGAACAAAACGCTAGTACTCCTGAAATTGAACCGGAATTTCCGCTCATTTATGAGGATTGTTTCGAATTTTCTGACACCATAACGTTCGCTAAAGATTTTGTAGAACAACTTATTACAGAATCAGAAGGTAGGTACAGAACCCGCCCTGGCGAGAATAAGCGAATTAGTACACGTTTAATTTCAAATGTAGATTTTCTTTACTTCTTTTTAAAGTAACCTATTAAATTAATTGATAATAACAATAATAATAAGTTTATTTTCAATATTTATAATATAATAAATGTGTTTATTTATCTTTCTCAGTAAACTTCTTCTTTGATCCCCCGAAGACGTTCTTGTATAAATTTTGCGAAATCTCTTTAATAAATTTGTACTTTCTCAAAGTCTTTAATATTCAATTATTAATTTTAACGGCTGGACCTTTGTCCAGTAACCAAGCAACGTCGAGTCGGTGCAAAGTGATATTTTCGTAGTTCAATGTTATTTTTTTATAATTAACGTTTGTATAGCTAACGTTGAAGACAGATATCAGTCGATTACCGAATTGGATACAAAACAAGAAGATCAAAACGAAGAATCGAATTTTATGTCAAGCTTCAAGGAATCCAACGAGGACTTTAGTTACATTGAAACCAAAAGGTCTTTCACCAGCTGGCCCACGATCAACACTTTTACAGTTGAGACGGGTGCATATAAAATTGATGAGTACTTGGCATCGTTCGAAACTGAGGAAGACTGGATGTATGTTATTTATTATCAGGGTACAAACGAGACGTTGTGTTCTGATTTATATAGGTATCAGGTGAGTAACTCTATTTTTACTATTAACCCACTTCAGTGACAGCTACCGGACGTTTGCGTACCAAGGTCCTGTGCCAGTGGCGGCTCGTCAGGTGAAGGGGCTCTTCACCAAAAAAAAACCCTGGAGGAAAGTTTTTCGACAATATTAAATATTAATGTACCAATACAGTTATATTAATAATTATGCTCGAATTAATAATATTAATTTAATCCGAATATAGTTATGCATAATAGGGCCACGGTTAACTCCGATGGACAATAATTATAAACACTCGTGCATTTTGGCGCGCCCAGCCGACCGTGTCCGTTAGCTCAAAGTAAGTGAAGACCCAACGCCCAAAATGGCTTTGATATTCACCGTTGCTATGGTTACGTGACGTCAGTCACGCAAACAGCATGTAACAATTTGCATTATGATGAAGGGCAGTTAAAAAATAGATCAGTCGTATGCACCATTGTTTTAGCATTGGCTCGCCTAACCTTAAGGTATTTATTTTGAGGCTTCGCGAAACTTACGGTTATAGATATCGTGATTTACTGTGTAACTAAAAAGTTTTGTTTTTATTTTTCAGTGAATTCAGTAGTTTACGTATCTACTTAATTGTGTGTTTTAAAAATGAACCCAATTAATGACATAGTTTGTAATTTGTTGGAAACTCCATTCAGTCGTTGGGCAGATGAGAATAAGAGAGACGTTTTGTTACACGGGTTTTTAGTCAATGTTTGTTTAAGTACCCGCACTATACTACTAGCTCTTCACCATTTTTTAAGACCGCGAGCCGCCACTGCCCTGTGCCGAGAAACGTACACAGTTTGACAGCTACATGTCTCTACTAAACTTTGTTTACATATCATGAAAATAGAATGAGAGAAATGTCCAAAACAAAGAGAGACTGAGCATCTCTGGCACGTAGTCGATGCCCTTCGTACCGTTACTAAACATTTTTAATTTTACTTTCAGGCCATATTTAGTTTACCAACATGGAGATATCCCGTTTCCCAAGCCACAGCTAGCATATATTTTACTATTGAAGTTTGTAAAGTGAAGCCCAAGCATTGCGAAGTTGACGTAAGGAAACTATTTAAAGTACTAACAGCCATAGTTAGCATAGACCTTAACAAATAACAGCCAAAGTATTAAACAATGAAGATCAAGCATATAGAAATACCATTGTACCATAAAATTAAAAAGTTTTATATCGCCGCTGGGATTTAAACCCAAAACTCCTCGAATAGGTACTCTACCAATTGTGGTACTATTTTTTTTTTATCTTTATTTTAAATTATTTTTGAAAATAGAAAACATTTCCTGTACTTATGCCATCTGAATGCAGCTACCTTGCGGGCACGTCTACGCCGGACAGACAAAGCAACGCCGCACAAAATATTTGCGTCTATATCCCAACCTAATGGCAGGCACACTGCGCATGTCAGGCGGATAGCGTGATGGCGGGTTATTTGAAATTTACATAGGTAGAAATGAGTTCAATTATTTACATGTAAAATATGATTGATATAGCGATTAATTAATTAAATTTTTGATATTACGGTATTCTATTTATATTTTTAAATCAAACACTTTATTCTCTTCTTTTCTTTAAAGTTTCTAGGAATTCATAAATGTGGTTACCGGTGTTGACAGTCCACGATTTTGTAATTCCGACTTTTTGTTATGACGGTCATAGTTAGAAGAAATCATGGCTTATTGTTGTTTTTAGTGCATTAATACCAGAAATACATGGCATGTAATGGTCTGTAAAGCTGATCGTTTGAAGACTTTGTGTTTTCTTGTCACGTGAACATTAATATTTGTTTTTGTACTACATTTCATCCCACAGTCTGTGCACACATAAAATGACGGTTAGGTTTTTACTTTACAGGTGCTCGACAGCCGCCACAAAATATTTAATATTTTGGGACAGCCGCAGCCCTAACAAAACTTACTGATTAATAACCTGCCCCTCCATTTTAATTATGCCCCACAAGGCCATAAATTAACAAACTGGCAAACTGTTCTTGTAAGAAAACTTAATACCTCGACTATGACTCAACACCGTGACGTAAAAAATAATTAAATCCATTTCTACCTATATTTTAAATGTTCCGCCATCACGCTATCCGTCTGACATGCGCAGTATGCCTGCCATTAGGTTGGACGCGAATCCGAGACACAAAACTGCTCGACCGATCTGGACCCGCCTATTTCCACATGGTAATAATATGGCTTCACAAATTAAAATAAATATCAAAATGTTTTTTTTCTAATAGTCGTAGGAAAGAGTTATGCAATTGCAGTAATCAATTAATTATATTTCCAATAATTTAAACTTTTAGGTCACCTACAGATTTGAAACTTTTGGGCACGCCCGCAGACCTGGATTTCAGGACTTTCAAGAGCAATGGCTTCACTATATTCTGGATTCCAAAATTAGATTATTCAAAACTGTTACTTACTAAACTGCCTATGTTAAGTCTTCCTTAAGTACGATCCAAATAAAAGGCCGAGAAATTATATTATTTTTTAATCATTTTAGTTCTCAAAACGAAAAAAGATGTAAAAAATTACATAATAAAGAGCTAGCGCGCACTATCAAGTTTCTGTTGGCCGACATTTTAGTCGATCGAGTAAGTTCTGTTACAAAATGTATGAGCCATACGCTAATAAGCAAAAGAAATACATATTCTATTTACATTTGGCGGTGACGACGTATAGCGCTCACAGTATATAAGAACGTACGCTATGTAAAGCACCCGTTAAGTAAGTTTGTGCTTAAAATACTTTTAAGCAGCTCTGCTGTACTTTATAACAAATATTTTATTCGTTTTTTTTTTACCTCTGGACGCTACAATACTATATTTTCAAAAATATATTTAGTGACAGATCAATTACACACACTTACATTTTGATAGTGTGGCTCTAAATTTGACAGTATCTGTATTCTCAGATCAATTACCCTCCCTAGACAATAGTAGTTTGTACAAAGAGTGGATATGATGTCTATATCTCACGAGGAAGTAAATTGAGCGCGATGCCGCAGGCGAAGTGCTCAAATTTTCGAGTGAGATATGGACAATCCACTCAAGTTAAACAGTATATTTTTTCTACAATCAAACTTACGAACCTTATGCTAAAAAATGTTAAAAAAAAGTTTGTAGGCTACTGGGCTCGAACTCACGACTATTGTGTTCAAAGTTCGGCGCTTTACCGTCTCTGCCACAGAATAATATTAGAAATTATGGTAAAAACAACTCAATAATGTTACATGCAATTAACTTTCTATACATATTCAGCAGGTTGCATTATTGATCAAACTAACGAGATCTAATAGGCCACTCAACGTGAATCACCCTGTATAGGAATTCGATGTCATTATTAGGATATCAGAACCAAAATAAAAAAAAACAGATTTGTATCACAATTTTTTACAGTTGAAAATTACAAAGTACAGCTTAAACTTTTATACCACTTTTATACTAGTATTTGTACGTATTAAAATTAGTAGAAAGTACAGAAATTAGTACAGATATGTACCAATAATTAAAAACGAGCGCAGTTGACAGAATGTTTCAGTGGCGACGCCAGTAAAATGTTAATGGGTGGGCACAAATAAATAGTCCCGATATTATTGGGGTGGGCATTCTAAAAAAAAAGGAAAATTAAAAAGAGCACATTCAAGGTTAACCAAAGGTAAAACAGCAGTAATTACCGCAAATCGCATTTAGACTTCTAAAAACAAAGATACTCGGTAGCGTGTGGAAATCTCCAACTCCTCGAAAAGCTAACTTCTAAAACAAAGCCAGCCACGCAGTAAAATAATTTAATCAAGCATAGTTAGTTTCCAGGTGGGTCATTGCCCATCCTGGCCACCACTGGCGCCGCCGCTGTAACGTTTACAAGTAGAGGATTTAAAACATCCACAAATTCAAATGTAGCTAAGGCGAAAATTTTTATCAAAATGAATAAAGATTCATAGTACAGTAAATTAATATAATAGAAAAAATTACTGTTTTGGTAAAAAAGAAAAACAAAAAGCATTTTTCTAAAATTAAAAATTTCTAAAGAAAAAAAAATACCTAACAAGTAATACGTTTTGTTTAAAAGCGCCTAGACGTAATGGGAACCCTATGCGATCAATATTAGTGATGTCAAGGCCATAGTATTGACATATGACATCGACAGTGTAGAGGGTTCTTAAAAAATAAATTTTTTACAATTTTCTCATCATCCTGACTCCCGAGTAAAAACAAAAGTTTTTGTCATTCAAAAATAAAAACTCACCAAAACTAGATTTATTACACAAGTAACGTTTGTACAGGTTTTTTACCCGGCCATGCTTCTTTCGCATATTTCTTCTTTTTGGGTTCCATCGAGTCTGCCACTTGCATTTGCTGAGGTACGAATGGCGTGGGATTTGGCATGCCCATGTCTACATCTGGTGCTGGGTTAGGTAACACCATACCTAATCTAAAAACAAAAAAAACGGTGAAAAATTTCTGGAATACCTAGCTGCTATTCCCATTTTTATGAGTCAATAAGAAAAAATATTATAACTATAATAATAATGATAATAATAATAATAAGTTTATTTTCAATATTTATTATATTAAATGTGTTTATTTATCTTCCTCAATAAACATCATCTTTGATCCCCCGAAGACGTGCTTGTTAGGGAAAATCTTAGTATTTTAAATTATAAATATATAAGAATATTAAAACATGTTTTGAAAAATATTTGTTAATACTATAATATAAAAGTTAAATTGTAAATAAAAAACTTTTAACTATACAGGGTGTCCCACCGGGAACCGAATCGATCTATATATAGAAAACTATACATAGGAAAATTTTGAAAATTTGACAGTATGCTGATGCTGATGGGGGCGACCGGGCTAAAATATTTTTATAATGGTGGCACTTCCGGTTATACCGGAAGTAAGTGTTAACTTGCTTATTTTAAATGGGACACCCTATATATTATTAGATTTTTGCATTTTACGCAAGATTCTAGGCAGATTTTGTATACAATGTCCTATACCTATGTCTAAAAGTTTTTGACATATTTGAATTTTTATGTCAAAAATGACGTGCAAGCCTTAAAATAATTATCAATTTTTTCTATAAAGAAGCCTTATTTATTTAATTTAAGTGGGATTCCTTGTTATAAAGGACCTGCTTTAATAGATTTTTTATAATATTTTGATAACTATTAATACAGGGTGTTTAAAAAATAAGATTAAAAATGAAAATGAAAAAACTGTGAAAAGTCCAGATTTTCAAATGGAAACATCCAAATTTTATAATTATTTCTTATTTAGCATTGAAAATAAGGGTAAGTTTATATAAGGTTGTATATCCCAAAAATTCTTAGTTTTCGAAATATTGCCAATTTAATATTTTTATAGGTATGGGGATTTTGCTGCAGATTTTAAGTTCAGTTACTCTTAGTTGGTTATGACGACGTTGAAAAACAATCAAATGCTAAAAAAATCTATGACATTGTCACTTAACATTATGAATAATCATTCCCGGGCGCTTAAATTATACAAACGAAGAATATTTAAACTTATTTATTATTTATGGAGAATGTGATAAAAGTTATATCATGTCACATTTGCCATTCGATAAAACAGAGGCCATCACAATGTGCTTATTAATAATGTTTAAATGGTAAGTGACAGCTTTATAGATTTTTTAGCATTTGATTGTTTTTCAACGCCGTCATAGCCAACTAAGAGTAACTGAACCTAAAATCTGCAGCAAAATCCCGATATAAAAATATTAAATTGGCAATACTTCGAAAACTAAGAATTTTGGGATACAATCTTATGCAAACTTGACCTTATTCTAAATGCTAAATAAGAAATAATTATAAAATTTGGGTGTTTCCATTTGAAAATCTGGACTTTTGACAGTTTTTTCATTTTTAATCTTATTTTAACACCCTGTATTAATAGTTATCAAAATATTATAAAAAATCTATTAAAGCAGGTCCTTTATAACAAGGAATCCCACTCAAATTAAATAAATAAGGCTTCTTTATAGAAAAAATTGATAATTATTAGACTTGCAAACGTCATTTTTGACATAAAAATTCAAATATGTCAAAAACGTTTAGACCTCGGTTTAGACATAGGTATAGGACATGGTATACAAAATCTGCCTAGAATCTTGCGTAAAATGCAAAAATGTAATAATATATAGGGTGTCCCATTTAAAATAAGCAAGTTGACACTTACTTCCGGTATAACCGGAAGTGTCACCATTATGAAAATATTTTAGCCCGATCGCCCCCATTAGCCTACTGTCAAATTTTCCTATGTATAGTTTTCTATATATAGAACGATTCGGTTCCCGGTGGGACACCCTGTTTCCATGTTTTAAGTTCAAAATTTTTTTAATGTTCCTTAAAATTGGTAGTAAACTTCTTAATTTTTTAATCAAATATTCTATGTGAAAATTCCAATTTAATTTACTATTAAAGATTATTCCTAAATATTTTACTTGATTAACTTTCAAAATTTGAATGTCATCATTTATTTTAATACTATTCATATTTTGTGGTATGTTATTTAGATTTAAAGTAAAAGGAAGATAATTAGTTTTATTAAAATTAATTGTTAATAAATTTTTATCAAACCAGTTTTTTATTATTTTAAAATCTTTTTTAATTTTGTTATTTAAGTTGTCCCAATTTGTATCTGTATAAAAAAATTGCATCACTCCGTCTTTCTCCGCCTAAAACTTACCGTGAACTTAAAGAACTATAGATACTACTCATGTTGCTAACACTGGATGCCTGAGTCTCGGGAGGAAGGTCATTGTACAAATCATGTTGAGGATGATGTAAAACCTTTGGAACCTTAAACTCTTGTGAAATATGATGAGACATGCCCAGGCTATCAGTCAATTTTATCCTTTTATTTGAAGTGGGAATAATGGTGGTTTGTATAAGATTTCTAAATCTCCCAATGCTGGGATCAATGTCCTCAGGATTTATGATTTCTTCGTCCTCGTTAAATGACACACAATTTCTTTTTCTTTTCCTACTTTTGTTTCGTTTTTCTACGTCATCGTTAATGCCCAACATGGATATTCTCCTATTGTGAGCAGTATTAAACTCAGTCAGGTTCTAAAATAAATGTCACAAAGTTGCTTATTAATAGGTATAAAAGGTGATTAAAGGTGAGAAGAAATCTAGGAATATACCCGATTTCGCATACATTTTTTTGGAAAATAATTGTTTAAGTGAAAATATCAATCATGGACTTTTATTTGTTTTAGGTTTAAGTATATTTCAATTTTATGAGGTATAGAGGGTGATGATTCCTAAGTTGATGCGTCTTTTTTAGCTATTTACGGATCGGTGACGAGTTATTTGGCAATACGCTGCGGTGTGTTTTTCTGAAGCAAGTTAATTTTAAATTGGTGAACATGAAAATGTTAAAATTTGAAAACAATAAACTAGTAGATATGGTGCTATTTTACGGTGAATGTTGTCAAAAGGCGGCTGCTGCTTTGAAATTATATGCAGAACGCTTTCCCTTGCGGGCTCATCCTACACCCAGAAGTTTTCTTAATGTTATTCAACAGGCAAGTTAGGCACAACCGTGAATTATAGTGTAATAAATGAAACCTTATTTTTGAGTTTTTGGAAAAAAGGTATTCAAAAATGTTGTGTATTTTAATACCTTCTATACACAGCTAAAAAAGAAGTATCAACTTAGGAATCACCCTGTATTTATGGTCTTTAAATTTTATGAGGTTTTAGTATATACCAGGTGTACATTTAGTGTGCTGGTGGAGGATATAAGAAATAACTAATTATTTATTTAAAATGTAGATTTACATCTAATTCAGTTTCAGTCTCAGGAAGTCCTAACAGACCTCCCTCAGCCTCTTCCCCTGCTTTTTCGATTTCATCAATAATTGGTCGAATCCCTGTTTGTGGTCTTTCTCTTATTATGTAGTTTCTTGTAGAAGCACCAAAGTGAAAACCTGAATCAATTGGTAACTGTGTTGGCTTATAAGCCTCAAGTCGTAAACTTCCAATATATGTTCCATGAGCTGCAATTTTTATAACTGAGAAACCTGTATTTTGTCACAATTGTATTTACTTACTACTTCCTAAGTCCACCAGAAACGCCCGATTTAAATGTTTGTGCCACACAAAAGCTGAATGTACTCTAGAACATGATGCATGGTCTATACAGAAATCATTCATTTGGGTATTTCGTCCGAAAAGATAACATTTCTTTTGGTCAATCATAAGCTTTTGAATAAGTTTGTCCCCTTTTAAAACGTCCAAGTGTAAACCAACTGGTGGTTTACCAGCCCTAAAAGTTAGAACTTAAGCATAAGAGCAATCAGGAACCATTAATATGTTGTAAATAATTACAGGAAGGAAAGAAAAACAAATCGAAAAATCCTCCTAAGTAACAAAAAGTACATAACCTCGTATTAAAATAAATATACTATTTTTCGTACCAATTTGGAACTTCGTAATGATTAGCCATTGCCCCAATATAATTCGGTAAATGGGAATTTGTAAAATAACTATTAAATATTAAACAACTTTTCAAAATTGACAAAACATTGCCATAATTGCCATATTTACCGCCTAGTTCCTTTTTACTTTTTTGGTAATTTTCAATTATTTTGATGGTGAACTGAACTCAATCTAGGGAATTTACTATTTTATCTATTGGCAACTATTAAGCCACAAAGGAATGATAGGTGATACTAAAAAGGACATTTCGGGTATGGAGTTCTGACCAATCAATAACTTTGTCCGAGCAACATTATTCCTCTGTAATTTCGTTGCTGACAGTGTTGCCAAACATTTAAATAATATAACAAACAATTTTATTATCCTCTGTGCCGCATCGACAACTTTTATTGTTTTTCTGTGATTGCGACATTGACCAGTGTTACCAATAGTATACAAGAAATCACATATTAATACTAGGGTTTTTCCTTGGCATATTCCATCGATAAGAAACTCTTATTCCTCTGTGATATTATTGACACTGCAGTGTGCCCACTAAGGGAAAAGAAGGGAAAAAGTGAGAAACAGAGAAAGTGACATTGTAACCCCACATTTTGATATTTTGTGGGTAATCTGGAATTTTATAAGTTAAAAATGATTAAAAATTGAATAAAACCCACTAAAACGAGGCATTGTTTTGTGATAAAAATTATGTTATTTGATAAAAATTAAGTACAAAAAAATGGAAATGATAGATAGTAAGCTAAATTCTAACAATCCCGTGTTAGTAGCGGAAGTATTTTCCCGGCTTGTAGAAAATATAACGACAAACAATAATGAAAAGCAAAGCTTTATTTATCTGAAAAAGAAATGTTTAGACAACAATCCTTTGTTGAGCGAAGTTGCTAGTGCCTCAATAATAAAACTTGTAGAGAATGGGATTTTGCAAGTTGAAGAAATTTTAGCAGACTTTATAACGAGCATATCCACTGCAAGGTAATTTTTTAAATTATAATATTAAGTAAGGAAATAAGAGTAACTATTATGAAAAAAAGACAGAGCATAATCTTACATTTAAATTGTAGTTTTTTTTGGTTTTGGTTTGTTTTGAAATGGTTTATTCAAGTATAGTAATTAAGAACAGATGGGTTTAACTATAATTTAAGTACTTATGCCCAAGTTTTTCTTTATTTTATATAGAGATATTATTATAGCAATATTAATTCAATAACAACAATACTAGCCAATCTTTTCTACCTCCAACTCATAAGAAAAGCAGATCAATCCAAAGGATATAATATTGCCAGAATGCAGATGTTACAACACCCATTTATAAAAATACTGCAGGGTGATTCCCACACTGAAACCCAGATTTGTATGTACAATGAAATTGTAGGAAGTTATAAAGATGTAAGGTATGATGTTTATTTGTTCATTTTTATACAAAGTTCATCATAAGGAAATACATATATTTTAGGCTTTCCCATTCCATTTTCAACATGTACAGTCCTATTTATTTATATTGTATATGCAATCCGAAAGAAAGGACAGAATTAACTTTAATCAAGAAAAAGCTATGGTCATTTTTACTTAGAACTGATCAGAAAAATCAAACTGATTGTGTCTTAAAATTGTGCTGTTGGATACAGGTATAATACTTCTTTACTTTAAACCTCAAGAATTATTGATCAGATCCTTATAACTAAAATTTAATGATTGTTTGCAAAGTTAAATTTTTTGTATTGCTAGTAGATTTTAAATAAATAAATTTTATGTTAGGTACCTACCTAGAGTTTTTGCCTGTCACTGTATTAACTTTTAGTGTATTTTAGATGCAGAGTAAAACCAAATCAGAGTTAACAGGCTCACTTATAGATGAAGCTCTACAAATAGGGTTGAATTCTTCACAAACTTTACCGCATTCAGACTATTTTATATTATTGCAGATTTTGGTTGTGTATAATATGCTGCTTAATAATGCAAATTGCTGTTTAATTATTGAAACAGTAATTCAAGCTTTGGAAAAGACTGATTTTTGTCATCATAATTTAGCTTTACTTATTTTATCAAAAGCTGTTCTTGTGTGTTCCCCAATATATCTAGAAGATTTGCTCAAATTATGTAAGTATTATGGACCTTTAATAAATGCTTTCAAAAAATCTATAAAGTCAGAACCTGTGATGTGCATCTAGCCAGTTGTTGGAAGGACTTGCCCACTCTCATTCCTCCTCAAAGCAGGATTTCATAGCATCTGAATTACTTAACTTTTTAAGATTTTTCAAAAACAGAGTTATGAAGTTAGTTCTACAATCTAAAATTATTTTAAATTATATAGAATGTCCCAAATAGTCATGGCATATCAAAACTACTTAGCTTAGGTTTTAATAATAATAAGTTTATTTTCAATATTTATAATATAATAGATGTGTTTAGTTATCTTCCTCAATAAACTTTTTCGCTGATCCCCCGAAGATGTACTTGTTAGGGGCAAATCTTATTATTTTAAATTATAAATATATAGGAATATTAAAATATTTTTTTAAATATTTGTTAACTTTATATAAAAGTTAAATTGCAAATAAAAAACGTTTAGGTATATGTATATAAATATAAACGCAGTTTTTTTGGAGATATAGGTATAAAAAAATTTGGAGAAATATATTATTCATAACAATAGTAATTAAAACATTTTCAAAAAAAATGTTTCTAATATCAATGCTTTTATTTCAACTTTATATTTTTTTATTGAAATATATTTTTAAATATTTGTTAGTAAATAATTGTTTAAATAAAAACATAAATATTTGAAATTTTTTTGTCCTGTGGACCTATTTATTTTAGGTTTTATGGTTATTTCATTTTTATGGCGTGTATTATGATTATGGTTTTTAAACTGTATAAGATTTTTAATTTTAAATATGTATATTAAGATTTTATAAATGTAAAGCTGTGTGATGTTCATTTTTTTTTGTTTCAGAATATAGTTTTTTAGAAGGATAAAGATAATATTTATTAAATATAATTTTTAGAAACCTTTTCTGTTAATATTTGTAATTTTTTAACTAAAGTTCTATTTATTCCTTCCAACCCAAAATTCCGTAATTTAAATGAGTATTAACTAATGAATTTCATGTTTCTAAAAGTTGATAGTAAACTTCTTAGTTTTTTAATCAAATATTCTATGTGAAAATGCCAATTTAATTTACTGTCAAAGAATATTCCTAAATATTTTACTTTATTAACTTTCAAAATTTGAGTGTCATCATTTATTTTAATACTATTCATATTTTGTGGTATGTTATTTGGATTTAAAGTAAAAGGAAGATAATTAGTTTAATTTTTATTAAACCAATGTTTTATTATTTTAAAATATTTTTCAATTTTGTTATTTAAGTTGGCCCAATTTGTGTCTGTATAAAAAATTGCAATATTATCTGTGAAACTATGAATTTATCGTTCACAATTTACATTAAAGAAATAATAAAATATTCCTTCTTAAAGTTTAGGTTTTAGATTCATAATGAAGCATTCTCGTTCCTTCTTGAACTATTTTTTTATTGTACATCACACTTTTTTAATAAGAAAGTAGGAAAAAAGCAATATGTCTGTTTTTAACTTTTAATATATTATTTTATAATTTCCTACAAGATTCTATGCTTTTTGTGTATAAAACGTCATATGTCTAAATTCAATTGTTTTTGAGATATCGAAGTTTAAAAAATGGTCTTTTCAGGCTATGACAGGCTATAACATTGGAATGATCATCAATGGAATGGTTCATTTTAGAGAACATATTCACTTCCCCATCTTACTTTTTTATTATTTTAAATTATTACTTTTTTTTTTAATTTTGGACACCCTGTATTCCAAAACGAAGCCCTTAAAGAACATGGTTCATTAAAACTTGTTTCCTTAAAGTAATGTCAGGACCCATATCCTTAAGTTTTGTAGAAGTACTTTTGAATCACAGTGTTTTTTTAACTAATTGGTCCTGTTATATTTTAGGTCTATTTTTACTTAAGAAAAAATCCTGCCAACCATATAGTTACCTAGCATTAAAGTCGACCATACTATCTTGGATAGCAGGTTCATCAATACTGACACACAATGCTTTAAAAACTGGAGAAGATATCCTGAAAATGAACGATGACATATGCAAAGAAAGACCTACCATACTGGCATCTAGATTAACTGTAGATAGATTTCAGTACTCCATATTTTGCAATCCAGAATTGTTTTTATCGCTACAATTAGGCATTAAAATGGACTGCACAAGAGAAGATGAATTTCCATTGTTTTTAGAAAAACTAGAAAGTTCACCTATACATTTTTTAAAAAATAGTTTCACTTTCTTAAGTGGTCTGTTACTAAGTAAGAAAATGGAATCTAAGAATAGACTGAAGATTTTTTCATTGATTATGAAATGTTGTTTACATAACACAGAGTTGTGTCCTACAGTTTTAACCCTAATATTGTACCAGATGTCTAACACACACGATAACATCTTTCTTTTTGAGCTTCTAAAGTCTCTACCACTTATGGCAAAGGCAAAAGAAAATGTTCCTAAAATTATAGCTACTATACAAGCTATCTCCAATAAGTCCGATGACCTGGGATATTTTGCACTGAGATTGATGTATGAGACATGGGAGATAGATAACAAATGCTATTTGAGTCTAGAGACTATTTTAAATAGACCAAATAAAGCGTTCTTAGAAATAGATATCTTGGAATCAAATGTGGCCAAAGCCTATGTTTTTAAAAAATTAGCTGAGAAACGGTAAGTTTGCATTAAAGTTTTTCCACGGCATTGGGTTTTAGGTATCCACTTTCTGGACACAGCGGCTAAATGAATAATTACTGTTATTTTATAGCATTTTCGAAGTCTTGGAATTTTGACCCTATCGCGGAAGAAGATACCCGACGTCACTTTCTAATATATTCTTTTTCATTTAAGTTATCGTAACAAAGATAACAATACAGGGTGCTACAAATTCGTGTGCGTACAAGGGGATCTCGAAAAAATAAAAAAACTTTAGGTCCGGATAATTTACCCAGATTTATTTTAAAGGCATGCAAAGAATTATTGGCTAAACCACTGTTATATATTTTCAACCTGTCGATAAAAACTAAAGTGTTTCCCGATAAACTTAAAGTGGCGCGTATCACACCTATTTTCAAATGTGACTGTAAGACAGATGTAAAAAATTATCGGCCCTTTGCAATTCTATCAAACATTGCCATAGTGTTTGAAAATATAATAAGTAATAAAATAAATTTTCATGTAAAAGAAAAATTGTCCAAATATCAGTAGGGTTTTCGTGAGGGTCGGTCAACAGTTGGTAATCTTGTAGATTTTGTGGAATATACTACAGATGCTTTGGCGGAAGGTGCTCAAGTTGATACTGTATACATAGATTTTGCTAAGGCGTTTGATAAATTCGACCATAATCTGTTAATAGCTAAACTAAAGAGATTTTCTGTATCGTCAAACTGGTGTTTATTTATAAAGTCGTACTTGACGGATAGAACTAACTATGTATCAATTAAAGGTTACTGGTATTCCCCAGGGATCCAATTTGGGACCCCTTTTGTTTTTGCTATTCATTAATGATGCTGTTGATGTTGTAAGGAATTCGCAGGTTCTTCTGTTTGCAGATGATATAAAACTCTTTAGAAAAGTCGAGGGTATCATTGGTTGTAGTGCATTACAGAGAGATTTAGACGCGCTATATGACGTCCATAATAAATAGCTTGCCTTTTAACATAAATAAGTGCAAACATATGAAGTTTTCCTATTCTAAGAAAACTACTAACTTTGCCTACTTAATCAATGGCAATAAGATCGACTCAGTATCTGAAAAGAAAGATTTGGAAGTTTTGTTTGATGACAAATTGTCTTTTAATTTACACATTGAATCAGTAGTAAAGTTATCCTATAAAAACCTTGGGTTTGTCTTACGAAATTCTAAATCTTTTACTTCTACAAAAACTCTAAAGATTCTTTTTAATAGTTTAGTAAGAACAAAACTTGAATACGCCAGTGTTATCTGGTCTCCTTTTTATGTCAAGTACATTTAAATGATTGAAAAAGTCCAAAAAAAGTTTATCCGCATCTCAGACTTTTTATTAAGAAACGTTCATGACAATAGCTATCCTACTAACTTAAAGCGCTACAACTTGATGACATTGCATAATAGAAGAACCTTCAATAGTACCGTTTATATTTATAAGATATTTAATAACTTGGCAGTAGACAATACAACATTACATAAGGTGAGCATTTGTATACCTAATAAAACTAGACAAGTAGGCTATAGAACTTTTAATTTTAAATCAACGAACACCGTCAGCTATTTATATCCTGGATATGATTTTCACTTCCGTTTTAGACGCAACTTTGGGGTCTGTCTGTTCATTCGAGATGATCTTTGCTGCCAACGGGAGGAAATACTGGAACCGCAAGACTTTGATGTAATGTGGTTTAAAATATCTTCACAAAAAATCACTAAGTTTATATGCTGCCTTTACCGTCCTCCAAGCGACATGCATTACAGGGCCCTCTTCTCATCACTAGCCAACACAATCGACTTCTTGCAAACCAACCATCCGAATGCCGAAGTTGCTATCTTTGGCGACTTTAACGTCCACAATGTCAACTGGCTTAAATACTCAAACACCAACGATGAGCAAGGCCGCGAGGCCGAATCTTTTGCGATCAGTTCTGGTCTAACTCAACTCGTAGAAGAACCAACGCGGGTTCCAGACCGAGCTGGGGATTTTGCTAGTCTTTTAGATCTCTTTTTAACTTCAAATCCAGACCTATATACGGTCACCGTACAACCACCATTGGGCTCTTCCGATCACAAACTTATTTCAACCCTAAGCGAGCTGCCAATTAGTTCTGAACAACCTCCTAAACCCCGTAAGATTTGGCACTATACATCAGCTAAGTGGGAAGACCTAAAGGACCATTTTCGCAACTTTCCCTGGCTAAGCGTATGCTTTTCTTCGGATGATCCATCTGTCTGTGCAAAGGAGGTCTCCGACGTCATTCTAACTAGCATGGAGGCCTTTATTCCTTTCTCCAAAAAGCGCCCTTCTAACGGCAAGCCCTGGTTTAGCAAGAATTGCGAGCGTGCTGTCAGATCTAAAAACCTGGCTTACCGACAGTGGCGTAAAAACCCTACTCCTGAAAATCGCGCCATCTTTGTTACCACCCGAAACCAATGTAAGCAAATGATAGACCAAAGCAAAGAAGCTCATAACGAGAGAATCAAAAACAAACTTCTTGCCAGTCCTAACGGATCAAGGTCCTTTTGGTCAGTCGCTAAGGCCGTCAGCCAAAACTTTACAAAGTCAACTATTCCACCTCTAACACGTTCCGACGGCACAATAGCAACCACAGCCGGGGATAAAGCAAACCTACTTGCTGAACTGTTTTCCTCGTATTCCACTGTAGACTTTCAGGGAAAACCACCACCCAACATTCCCTCAGTTCAATCGCAAATGTCTGAAATCGTGTTCCGTCAGCGTCTTGTTAAACGGATCCTTAAAGGACTCGACGTCAATAAAGCTTCTGGTCCAGACGAAATTCCTATCATTGTTCTTAAGACATGCGCCGATGAACTTACACCAGTATTTTGTAGACTTTTCAACTTATCCTACAAAAAAGGAATATTTCCATCCTGCTGGAAGTCGGCGCGTGTCCAGCCCATTCCAAAGAAAGGTAAAAAGACTCTGCCAAGCAACTACCGACCCGTCGCATTGCTTTCAGTAATTTCAAAAGTAATGGAGAAAGCTATTAACCAACAACTCCTAAAGTATCTGGAAGGGCTTAACATTATCAGCGACCATCAATACGGTTTTCGTAAGTCCAGATCAACAGGTGACCTTCTGGCATATGTCACCCATCTTTGGAGCAACACCATCGAACATCATGGAGAATCCCGGGCTGTTGCACTGGACATCTCTAGGGCTTTTGATCGTGTTTGGCACGATGGGCTTCTAAGTAAATTGCGATCCTACGGTATGCCTAATGGATTCTGTTTATGGTTAACCAGCTTTCTTAAGAACCGTTCTCTGCAAGTGGCGATTGACGGGTTTCTCTCAGACACCTTCACCATCAATGCCGGTGTTCCTCAAGGGTCCATATTGTCGCCTACCCTCTTTTTACTGTATATTAACGACCTTCTAGTGAAAACCCAAAATCCAATTTATAGCTTTGCTGATGACAGCACACTTGTCTCATCTTTTACCTTGACTCCCCAAACATCCGCTGCCGACGCACATCTTCGCAGGCAGCATGAAGTATTGCGCCTCAACAAAGACCTGGAAGAAATTTTGGCTTGGGGTGACAGTAACCAAGTCGAATTTAATGCTAAGAAAACCCAGGCAGCAGTCTTCTCCAAAAAGGTTAACATTGCAGAACCGGATATAGTCATGGCAGGACACGCAATTCCTCTGGCACCGTCTATTAATTTGCTGGGGGTCAATCTGGGAGGTAATATGTCTTGGCATGATCACGTTGCCGCAATTGCCAAGGCAGCTGCACAGAAACTTGGTGTACTTTTCCGCACCAAAAGGTTGTACACACCTCATCAACTTTTGACACTCTACAAAGCCCAGATTCGACCATCATTAGAATATTGCTCTCATGTCTGGAGCTCTGCACCCAAGCACACCCTTCGGCTACTGGATTCCATTCAAAGGAGAGCCATTCGTCTGATCGGCGACCCCGAGCTGACCAAGACCCTCGATAGCCTGGATCATCGAAGACAGGTTGGTGATTTGGCTCTCTTTTACAGATATTTCCATGGCAGGTGTTCGACTGACATTGCCCACTTGATTCCACCTAGAGCAATTCAAAACAGAAATACACGGCAAACCACTGCCGCTCATCCATATGTTGTTCAGCTTAGTACTCCTCGAACTTCATTGTTCAAGAATTCTTTCATCTGGAGAACGTCATCTTTGTGGAATGATCTTCCTGAGGTCGTGTTTCCCAATGAATACAATCTTCATCGTTTCAAGACCAACGTTAATCGCTTTTTTCGTACTCGCACCGCTCCCAGAGCGCCTTAAAGGATTTTTCCTACAGTGCAGGTGTTTTATCATAAAAAAAAAAAAATCAATTAGAACTAATTATCAAAAAAAATCTCCCGTTAGCTATATGATTATTAATTACAACCAAAATCAAAAATACTGTGATATATTTGGCGATTCTAAGATTACGTTTGTAAACAAACTCAAAAAAAGAATTTTAAATATAACAGATTTTGTAGATTTCTAAATTTTGTTGTAACATTAACTTTGTGTATAATAGGCGTGTAAGTTATGCTATTGTATATAATTAGTTTTAGATAAAACTGCTCTTGTCTCACTCATGAGTAGAATAATTATTCTTTTAGAAGTTGGCTATGAGTGGCCACCCCCTAATAAATGATATGTTCTGTATCACTTTTTTGACACAGCGGCTAAATGAATAATTACTGTTATTTTATAGCATTTTCGAAGTCTTGGGATTTTGACCCTATCGCGGAAGAAGATACCCGACGTCACTTTCTAATATGTTCTTTTTCATTTAAGTTATCGTAACAAAGATAACAATACAGGGTGCTACAAATTCGTGTGCGTACAAGGGGATCTCGAACACAGTAAGAGATACGAAGATGGTTAAATTGAGGCAAGGTTGCGTATTTTTGGGATTAATAATTTGATGAAAAAAAATTGTAATTATCAGGATTGGCATGATATATATCACGATATATATCAATGATATTCATAGCTCGATATATATCATGATATTTATTATTGAAAAATAAATTTTAATTTACCGCCAAATCTTGTATGGTTTGGGTTGGTATTACGGTTGATAAGACTATTTAGTAATTTAACTGGCTTGTTACTGGCCCTATTAGTTGAATCAACACAATTCCCCAAATATGTATTTAGATCTCAGTTTAAAAATACACTTCCTATGGTGTGGTGGAAAGGAATTGTTATTGAGGATGAGGATTGGCCAAATAAAAAAGACTTCCTGGCTTTATGTGAACAACTGCTTACTGCAGTTGCATCTACCGCGTCCATTGAGAAAACCTTTTCATCATTTGGACTCGTGCAATCGAAACTACGCAATAGGCTTGGAAATGAAAAAGCTGGAAAATTAACGTTTTTATTTAAATACTCTAATCAAATAGAAACAAATAAAAAAGAAAATATTGATTGGATTTGGGCAGGAACTGTACCAGACGAATTACCGGGACGTTCCATCGAATCTGACGATGACTTACCATTGATAAGGCTAATTTAAGATGGTTATTTATATTTTTTTTTCGGGATTTTTTTGTTGTACGCATTCGCCCTAGGTAAATATCTGTTGTCTAGGTGAATATCTGTTATTATTATTTTGTTAGCTTTTATGCTTGTTTCGAGGCTTGTTCTGTTTAGAAATAGTATTTGTTTTAATAAAAATATTTACTCAAATATCTACTTTCTTGATTTTACTTGGCTCTACTATAAGTATGATTTTATCTGTTTTGGCTGAAGAAAATTATTTGATATATATCCGATATTTGATATTTATATAAATATCATGATATTTGCCAACCTGGTAATTATTCCGAATGCTTTCGGAGATATCCGAAAAAAACCGAAATTTCTATTTTAATTTTTTGCACCTTCATTTTTGACTTGGGAAAAAAACCAAAAACACTTTTTTATAGCCGTCTTTTATGTTCTACAAGATGGCGTTATTAGTTTTCAAATTCAACGTTTCGTTCTTTAAATACCAACCTCAAGTCAATTTTTTTAAATACGAACCTGGAATTTTAGGGACTAATAAAAATAACTTGTCTTGACATGACAATTTTCTGCAGAGAGATTTATAAAAAAAGTTTACGCTGGGCTGATGACGATTAGTTATGTTTTTACACTTACATAATGTATCTAAACACTTCGTTTTAAATAAACTATCTTTCTTTTTTATTATTTTCTGATGAATTATTTGCTTCGGCGACTTGTTTTTACAGAAATTTATAATTTGATTTAAATCACGATTAAAATGGAAAAAATCAGTTGATTTAAATCGTCGCAACCCTGCAGTCTTACCTTTATGTAGTTGTATGTTTGTATATCAAATCGATCCTTCTATTCTTTTGTTTTGAAAAATGTTCTATCATTATGTAGATCATTAAAATTATAAATTCTTCCAATAAAAGGTTTTTCAAGTGTTACCGCGCCACTCGTTTTAAACTAATATTTATTCAACTGTTAAAGTCATTTAATACAAGTCACAACACACATAAGTACACGTCAAAAGCACCCATTAACAAGCTAAATAAGGGTTAATGGCATACTACGGGCGAATCGGTATTCCTAATGAAACGGAAGGTGTTATGCAAATATTGCAAGTACAATCCGCATATTTCTGAATAAGTTTTCATTTGTCTAATGCAAAGTTTTGATTGAAAGGGCATGATTCACGGAGCTGTTTGACTAGGTTTCTATAAATGCGAATTGAACGCGAAGTATGCCCAGTATCGGCTCGCGGTCTTAAAAATGGTGAAGAGCTAAGTATAGTGCAGGCAAAACGTCTCTCTTATCCTCATCTGTCCAACGACTGAATGGAATTTCCAACAAATTACAAACTATGTCATTAATTGGGTTTATTTTTAAAACACACAACTAAGTAGGTACGTACACTACTGAATTAACTGAAAAATAAAAACAAAACTTTTTAATCGCACAGTAAATCACGTAAAAACGATATCTATAACCGTAAGTTTCGCGAAGCCTCAACCTTAAAGTTAGGCGAACCAATGCTAAAACAATGGCAACCATAGCAACGGTGAATATCAAAGCCATGTTGGGCGTTCTGTCTTCACTTGCTTTGAGCTAACGGACACGGTCGTCTGGGCGCGCCAAAATGCACGCGTGTTTATAATTATTGTCCATGCATAGCTACATTCGGATTAAATTAATATTATTAATTCGAGCATAATTATTTTTTAAGGGCTAAAATGATAGCTGTATTGGAACATTAATATTTAATATTGTCGAAAAACTTTCCTCCTGGCTTTATTTTTTTTTTTGTGAAAAGCTCTAATATTCTAATTTCGTATAACCTCATAAGGTCAACCATGAACTAAACTAAAAAACTGCCGAGCGGAGTATGTTCGATCTGTATTGGGGAGTTTTCGCATGACACACTCTGAAATATTTACATTTTTTGAAAAATAAATATATTAATTAGGTGGGTCACTGACCAAATAACCTTCTGGACAAGCCGCGCCTGATGTTTCCTATAGGCAATCCGCTTTAAAGGAGTTAATAAAACAAATACCCTTTCATAAATACCTAGCTTTATCTCTTAATCGTTGTTGTTGAACACTTATTATGTTTTTAGTCCTGAACTTTATGGTAGAGATTTAGTAGCCTACTTATCAAAAATACTGAACGAATGTGTGGGTAGTGTAGGTTCAGTACCCACTGCTTTAGCACTGGAAGGGATCACGTACTTATGCAAGGCTGAGATTATCGATATTGTAACAACATGGGCTACATTAGCTCCGAAATTTAAAGATGATGCCAGAGTTCCTGTCATAAAAAGGTAAATACTGTACATTTTAACATGTAAGTTCATTTACGTTAATAAAAGTTTGAAAGAAAGCATTCTCGAAGACAATATGTCTCTCTTCAAAATAAAGTGCCACGCTATGCACTGGTGGAAAGTGGGGTACCCCAGGGATCTGTTCTGGGACCGCTTCTTTTTATAATCTACATGAACCATCTATTCTTATACTTATCTCCATATGGATGTATTTGTTTTGTGGACGCTGTGGCAATATTAATGAATTGAAAAAAAGAACAACTCTAGTTATGGCGCATAGGTTTAAAGATCCACTACGTACTAGTGACTCAACTAGAAAATATATTCAGTGTGAGCAACTACTACTTTTTTTTCTGGATGGAGCGGCAGTCGGGATTTTGTACTTATAGGAAGACGAAAAATCTTCGGGACTACGCCCAAAATTCGTTAAAAATTCACCCAACTACTATCAAATTTCGAAAATTAAATAATTACCTCTACCTTTTCTAACTAACTCATGGTTAGATTAAATTTGTTTTTTTTTGTGAAAAAGTTGTGTTTCAATACAATATTTTCACATAACTAAGGCGTATACATGACTCTAACCGGGGTTTTCGGACTCGTTTTTTCATGTTTAAAAATAAAGTAAATATCTTTTACCCTCACTACGCCAAAATTGATGATTTTTTCAGAAATTATGGAATTTTGGAGTATATGTTACGAATCTGAGAGCCATTTTTGTTGCAAATTCTTAGGTTTTGAAGTATTGAAGTGCCGTTTTGTATAAAGGTTAGGTTTTGGATTCATAATGAAGCATTCTCGTTTCTTCTCGAACTATTTTTTTAAATTGTAGATTATCACACTTTTTTAATAAGAAAGTAGAAAAAAAAAGCAATTTGTCTGTTTTTTCAATTAAAATTATTACTTTAATTTTTGTCTTTAAAAATAAACCAAGACGGCTGATGGTTGTCATTTGTTTTTGCTGTAAAGATATTTTATTTCATTTGGTTATATTTTTGTTGATATAAAATAGGGGGGGGGGATTTGGCAGGAAAGTATATGATAAAAAATACTATAAAATGACTGTACAATTTAAGTGTCCCGGCATGGTTATTTATTTTATTATTGTCAAATGGCAAGTGACAGCTTCAATGCCGTCATAGCCAACTAGGAGCAACTGAACTTAAAATCTGCTGCAAGATCGCCATATAAAAATACTAAATTGGCAATATTTCGAAAAATAAAAATTTTTGGGATATGCAACCTTACACAAACTTACCCTTATTTTTAATGCTAAATAAGAAATAATTATAAAATTTGGGTGTTTCCATTTGAAAATCTAGACTTTTTGCAGTTTTTTCAATTTCATTTTTAAACTTATTTTTTAAACACCCTGTATTAATAGTTATCAAAATATTATAAATAATCTATTAAAGCAGGTCCTTTATAACAAGGAATTCCCCTTAAATTAAATAAATAAGGCTTCTTCATAGAAAAAATTGATAATTATTCTAAGGCTTGCTAACGTCATTTTTGACATAAAAATTCAAATATGTCAAAAACGTTTAGACATAGGTATAGGACATGGTATACAAAATCTGCCTAGAATCTTGCGTAGAATGCAAAAATGTAATAATATATAGGGTGTCCCATTGAAAATAAGCAAGTTGACACTTACTTCCAGTATAACCGGAAGTGCCACCATTATTAAAATATTTTAGCCCGGTCGCCCGCATCAGCATACTGTCAAATTTTCCTATGTAGAGTTTTCTATATATAGATCGATTCAGTTCCCGGTGGGACACCCTGTATATTACATAATATATTTCTAAAGCAATTTTTTTTAAATCATAGTTTATGCCAGTTAATCAGTGAAATACCCCATTTACAATATACTCAGACGTACGATCAGCTGAATGAAGAGGTTATTCAACATTTATGGACTTATGTTACAACCAATGACAACAAAGAAGTTATCAATGCAGCCCTAGACAGCTTATCTGCGTTTAACTTAGATTTAATATGCTCTCACATGCCTGATATATTTTTAGAGGAAAATTTTGCAAAGCAGTATCCATTAGGAGGACAACGATTGGTTCCAGGTAAAAATGCTTTAAAAAACGGTCCATAAAATTCTGCATCAGCTGAGGATCCAGGATTTTGTTGAGGGGGCGACTAAAAAAAATAGTTCTAAGAAAAGTATCGCGGCTCTAAAAATCTTCCTACTCTCAAAAGTGACTTTGAAGAAAAATTCTGACCCTTTACACGCTCTAGACTCAAGGTGGGGGGGGGGGGGACTGCCTCCCCCCCTGGATCCGCGCTTAAATTACGGAATTTTAGGTTGGGGAGGAATAAATAAAACTTTAGTTAAAAAATTAGAAATATTACAGAAAGGTTTCTAAAAATTATATTTAATGAAGATTATCTTTATCCTTCAATAAAATTATATTCTGAAACAAAAAAAATGAATATTAGACAACTTTACATTTATAACATCTTAATATACATATTTAAAAATAAAAATCTTGTACAGTTTAAAAACTATTATCATAATAAACGGCATAAAAATGAAATAACTATAAAACCTAAAATAAATAAGTCCATAGGACAAAAAAATTTCAAATATTTATGTTTTTATTTAAATGATTATTTACCAACAAAAATTTAAAAAATATATTTCATTAAAAAAATATAAAGTCGAAATAAAAGCATGGATATTGGAAACAGATAACTAAAATTTTGGAAATGTTTTAATAAATATTGTTATGAATAATATATTTTTCAAAATTTTTATATCCTATATTTTCAAAAAAAATTGCGCTTATATTTATACACATATAGTTACACGTTTTTTATTCACAATTTAACTTTTATATAATATTAACAAATATTTTAAAAAAACATATTTTAATAAGTATTCCTATATATTTATAATTTAAAATACTAAGATTTGCAACACAGCACGTCTTCGGGGGATCAAAGAAGAAGTTTATTGAGGAAGATAAATAAACACATTTATTATTATCACATTGGTTCATTTAAATGGAAATTTTACAACCTTGAGGTCACCTGTTTAATTAATGATCAAATAATTCGCCAAAACAAGTGTATTTCATCCTCTATCTGAATATAACGATATGGATAAGTCGTAGTCTGATTTTGAAATTCGTCATTTCATGAAAAGCCTAGGCATTTTGGCATTCTTCGCGGTTTTTTGTTACATATTTGATGTATTAGCATTGCTACCTCGGTAACTACAAGAGATAGAGAGTTGGTTAAATGACTCGCGTCTATATCCCAGCCTACTGGCAGCCATACTTGGCATACTGCGCATGTTAGGCGAATAGCGCGATGGCGGTATATTTGAAAATTACATAGGTAGAAATGATTTCAATTATTACATATAAATTTTTTTTTAATATTACGGTATTCTATTTACATTTTTAAATCAAACACTTTATTCTATTTTCTTTCTTATACGTTTTAAGGTATTCAGAGATATGGTTGCCGGTATTGACAGTCTACGATTTTATAATTCCGACTTTTTGTTATGAGGGTCATGAGTACTCATGAGTGTTAGAAGAAATGTTGTTTTTAGTGCATTAATATTAGAAATGATGGATGTGACGTTTTTTGATGCATAAGAAATTTCTTCCAAATTATTGCTACTCGATATTAAATTTGTTAGCATGCTTAATTTTTGTAGAGTCGACTTTTTTTGTGTTTCAGGGTTACTTTTGGTTGTTTGATGAAGTTGGCTGAATATAAATGTATGTTCATAATTATCATGTTTAATATTTTGTGTCAGCCGCATGCCATAACAAAACTCACTGATTAATAACTTGCCCCTCCATTTTAATTAGGAATGCCCCACAAGGCCACAAATTAACAAACTGGCAAGTGGCAAACTGTTCTTGTGAGTGGCCGAGAGCAGTAAATTGAAAACGCTATTAATACCTCGACTATGACTCAACACCGTGACGTTAAAAAACAATTAAATCCATTTCTACCTATATTTTAAATGTCCCGCCATCCGCCTGACCTTGCCATTAGGCTGAGATATAGACGCGAGGGTTAAATGAAGACAAAGTTGCATATTTTAATGCTGAATAATGTGTTAAAAATAAATCAAAAAAAATCTTATGACTTCCGGAGATATCCGAAATAAACCAAAAAAAAAATTTAGTTTTTAGTTTTTTTTTGCGACAAAATTCCTGTTTCTTGTGAAAACCCAAAAGTACTTTCTTAAGCCACTTTTTCTTTGTGATGTAAAAACAAATAGACACACTGCAAGTCCAAAACTCTTCTATCATTCACTTATTTATGTATGTACCCTTTACAATTTTTTTATGTATGCGTAGGAAGAACATGGTTGACGCTTCTTTCAACCTGCAAATTTCCGGAAGAGGCGAAGAAATTTTTGGGAAACTTAGTGTCGAATGAAATAGACAATTATCTAAAATACGTTTATCAAGTTAAGGCACAGAGAGAACCAGAAAATTACGGAAGTTTACCGACACACAGTATAGTTCGAGCTTTGGGGGAATTTTTGAAACATAATGCTACGAAGGTATATATAGTAGGACTAGAGATAATTGATAAAAATTTTATACCGCAAACGAAATAAATTATTCATATCAACGACGAGAAAGCAAAGATAGACCCCACATTCCCCTTTATCAAAACAATACGACAAAAACTAAAATTCACGCTACCACTTAGTTCCTGACGAGTTCGATGAATTAAACCATATGGAAATAGTAGAAAATTTTTATGAGCGTATAATACGCTGTTGCCAAATAATTAAAAGACTCTCCTATTGTGGGTTTAATTTGGGCTTAAATAGGTATATTCTTTTTTCGCGCCGGTGAATTCAACCAGTGGTGGAACTGATGAACTTATGATTGACAACTGGTGGAATGACGTCATTAACCGGTTGGTGAATTATTTTACGATCTCTCTCTCTCGGTGACGTTGATAGAAATTACCAGAAATCCAACATGAATCAAAGAACATGATTTATGTCCAACCGGTAATATAATAGGCAATTTAAGAATGCGATTTGGCTCAACCAATGGACTCGCCGGTGAAAAAAGAATATGCCTAATTAAACACATCGTTGGATTGCTTAAAACATATTCTAACCTCAAACTAGTCGAAATACCAATAACGACAAACAATTTATTATGGAATGACATCTATGGGAGCTTCTGGGACTGCCACCAGAGGTGGTATTCTCGTATTCCTAATAATTTACCACATTTTCATGAAGTACCTATTTACATAAATCGACCTGAATCCACGTAGCAAATTAATAATGTCAAAATAACCCATTCAGTGCCTGGATATTATGGTAGTCTACACATGCTATCGCCCTCTTATAAACAGTGAGTTGTAGGCTCGGCGCAAAAGTAATTTTATGAATGAGATGCGGGGTCTATCCTTATCTTTGCTTTCTCGTCCTTGGTTAATATGTCAACTGTCACTGCAAAGATTTAATGATGGCTACCCACCCTAGTAATTATATTTATTTAAAGCATTCCAGTTAGGTTTTGCAGGAATTAATTTTTAATATCGCGCTATGCTATAATAAACAACGCTTCTAGTGAAGCTATAAACACCACAACCGCATGTGATGAAATGGCAAGTAAAAACTTGGTTGTGTGAAGGTAAAAAAGATAATTTTCTACATTCGGATGTCAACAGAAAACACCCTGTACAAAATTTTAGGTACTTGGAAATTTGAGACAGTTTTTCTATCCCTAAACTTAAGAGTTTATAAGAAATTTTCGATACTCTAATTGAGAAATATAGGTAATTTTGTACTGTCGTGTTTTTTCCAAAATTTTAAGAATTTTGCATTTTTTTGGAAATGTTGCAAAAAATTAAAAAACTAAATATAGTCAGATCTGGTCTTAACGTGCGGGTCCAAAGGTCACTGATCATATGCGTCAAATCAGACAACACAGAGGCTATCAAAATGTTGTGAGATTATTTACAAATATACAGAAGGACGGAAAAATTATTTCATTATTTTAGCTATCGCGAAGATAGCCACATATACCTAATATTATTAGTTTTGTAAAAATTATGTACAGGGGGAGTTGAAAAAGTTACAAAAAAATTATATAATCGTTAATTATATACCTACTGTACCCTTTAATTAAAAACGACAATAATAAACAGTGCAATTTATTTTAACAATTTTACTACTAAAACCCAAAAATAAAATGGCATTTAGTCTGAAAAACTATTTCGATAATGAAAGAAAAAGTGGAAATTCGCAAACCAATATGCAGGAAACCGTAATGAAAACACTGGGAATTAGTTAGGGCTATGCAGAATAATGTGCATGAAAAAAAAGCATAATATAATACCCAAGAATACTAAAAAATGTAAACGAAAAACACCGTTTATAATTAGCCTAAAAACTATCATCGTCACTTATAAAATCTGAAAAGTCCTCGTCGTCTTCGAATGGAGCAATTATCATTGGCGCTACTTCGACATCTAGTTCTTGTTCTCGATCCCACCAATCCCTTATTAATATTTCTGTATGTTCCACCGATTTCTTCCAGTACTCTTGTGTAATATGATCTAACGAATCTTGCCAAACTATTTGTACTTGGTTGGATTTAAGACCATCACCTACATGTTTTTCATAATAAGACTTTGCACCAGCCCATATTAATTCTATTGCGTTAAACTGGCAATGATATGGTGGCAGTCGTAGAACCTCATGACCATATTCACGCATTATTTGATCTACCGCGTATATTTTGGGTTTTTTAAGAGACTTTGCTATTGATAGGAGTTCCGATTTAAGCATATTTGGTAAATGATTTTGGTTGTGTTTTTCCAGCCACTCGAAATATCACTTTTCCTCCAAGATAAAGTAGGCTGTTTATTTAAAATTCTTGAATGA
Source organism: Polydrusus cervinus (assembly GCA_935413205.1). Taxonomy (NCBI): domain Eukaryota; kingdom Metazoa; phylum Arthropoda; class Insecta; order Coleoptera; family Curculionidae; genus Polydrusus; species Polydrusus cervinus. Next base: position 102,039,846 of record OW284510.1, on the reverse strand, counting down.
TATGATGCATTATCTAATACAATTAAAGACGGAGCATCCAAATTTGGTATCAATTGAACTTTTAACCATTTTTCAAACATTTCGCAATTCATATTATCATGATAGCACTTTTTGATGTTGAAGAAAAAATTAAATTCGCACCTGCAACATATCCTGTTGCAGAACCGGCATGCAAAATAATAAAACGCTTTCCCGTACCGCACCCCTTTTTCCTTTTAACACTTTTTACATACTCATCTTGCCAAGATTTTGAACCACTTCCATTCGAAAATATCCACGTTTCGTCTAAAAATACCACTTTTCTAAATTTTGATTTGTAATTGTCCGTATATTTTTTTAAAAACTGAACACGCTGACTCACTATCTGTGGCTGCTCACATAAAAATCTTCGGTTACAGTCTTTTTTATAGCGAAAACCTAAATTTTTTAATAATTTTGATAACACTTCAAGTCCAATTTCCAAAACACCCCGAATTTTTAATGTTTTTTGTAAAACTGGAAGAGTTACATTGGTTTTTGATTTGTATAAATCGTAAATCACATTTCGAACTCCAATTTTAAGTAAATACATATATATCCTTTTTTTTCATGTCAAAATGGAATAGTGCTGTTTTATTTATCTTTCTTGAATCGTATGACCCGCACGATAAGACCAGATCCGACTTATATTGCGTCATATGGATAATTTTCTGAAAAAACAAAAAATACTAATATACAGGGTGTCCCATAACTTATGGGCCGTAGAGTAACTGGAGATACTATATATACTATATACGTTTTTTTTTATTGCGTTGTGATAATTAAAATATTAATTTATTTATGTACTATGTTTTTTTTATGCTTTGGGATGTTTAAAGGGAAATATCTTGAGAACCGTTAAAAATCAATCAAGTACACCTTTTTGACTCAGAAAATGCCCTTCTTTAAGAAACTATAATTGAAAAACACCTAATATCACAGGTAAGAAAAAAATCATAGATTTATGAAACCCAGTGTATGCAACTAGCGCCCTCTAGTTTGTAACTTAAAAATGTCTTCAAATTCTTATTTCTTGCTCATAAAAACATAATATTGCCAACTTTCAATTCGATTCATTAAACAGTTTTAAAATTATAGCTTATTTTCGAGAATAAACTTCTACTTTCAACACCCTGTATCTCTAGAACGAGTAACAATCCGAAAAAACTTATATGACTTAATCGGCTTAGTTTGATGTCTAGTATCTCCAGTTACTCTACGGCCCATAAGTTATGGGACACCCTGTATAGAGTGTTCCATTCAAAAAAATGTATCTTGTCCCACTTTTCTGAACCGTCCTGTATATTACTTTGTCACATAAATGGGCCACCCTGTATTTCCATAGGGTTTTTTGCCAAATTCCTATAGTTGGTCCCTATGTATGGCGGTCGACTGATCAAGCAACAATCTCGACATTAAACGGGACAAATATTAAACAAAGCAAATAATTAATTGAATATTTTTTAGATAAACGTAAAAATTATTTTTTTTGTCATGGGAAGCACGCCATTGTAATCAAAACTCATGGAGGCGGGCACATTTAACATTTGCCAAAGAATAAATTTTATTTTAGGTAAAGGACTGGGAGAACACCGAAAAAGAAAAAAATTACATAGACTGTTTAAAAATTTTAAGTCTAAAATATAGCAAGCCGTTACCACCTCTGGACTGGTGCTTTTTACAAGAACTAATCCATAATCCCAAAATGAAGAAGTATTGCTTAGATTTGGCTTCACATCAGGCTGTGTTATCAGGTTCGGCGAGAAGACTTGTGGAAAGTTACATGGTTGCTATTACAGAAAGTCATAAGGTAAAATTCTTAAGTTCTATTTTTTTAGCTGCTTTAAAAAAAAAAGATGTTCTCAATGCGTCTGGTATGTATGTATACAGGGTGCTAAAATTCGTGTGCGTACAAGGGGATCTCGAAAACGGTACGAGATACGAAGATGTTTAAATTGAGGCAAAGTTGCGTATTTTGGGGCTTCACAATTTGGTGAAAGAAAATTGTAAATATTCCGAATGCTTTCATAGATATTCGAAAAAAAAAACGACATTTTTAGTTTTGGTTTTTAATTCTTTGCACCTTCATGTTTGACTTTCCTAACAAAAAACATTTTCTCATAGACTCTTTATAATGTTCTACAAGATGGCGTTTTTAGTTTTCAAATTGGACGTTTCGTTCTTTAGATACCAACCTCAATTATTTTTTTTTAAATACGGACCAGAAATTTTTTAACAGTTTTAAGGACTTCTAAGCTTTGTAAATTTAACACAATATAAAGGTTTTTAAAATTTTAACGTTTTGTCATCAAATAACACATCACTAGCATTTCAAATTATCCTTTTTTACTATTACGGCCCTGTCAATTATTTTTATGATTACTTAAATATTAAAATTACATAACAGGAAGTGATGGTGTTTAGGCTGTTTATTTTTTCAATAAGATTAACCGTCACAATACTCTAAGCTAGGAAGTAAGCAAGTTTTTAAGGCATGAGGCATTTTTATTAGTATTTTATTTATTTTATTAATATAACGTACCGGGTGAGTCAACGATTGCGCGGAGCAATTTTATGGCTTGAAGATCAAATTTGTCGACAATAAGCTTTTGTGTTAAGGTATGGTTGGATATCAGGCACATTTTAAAAATATTTTAAATTATACAGGGTGCGCCCAAAAAGTAGGGTGTCAAAAAGGTACATTTGTTTAAATGGAAATCAGAAAATAGTACAATATATAGGGTGTCCCATTTAAAGAAATGTACCTTTTTGACACCTTACTTTTTGGGCGCACCCTGTATAATTCAAAATATTTTTAAAATGTGCCTGATATCCAACCATACCTTAAGATAAAAGTTTATTGTCGACAAATTTTATCTTCAAGGCATAAAATTACTCCGCGCAATCGTTGACTCACCCGGTACATCTTGCCGTTCTGCCCTTCTTTCGAATTAGGCTTTTTTCCTCTTCGTTTGCTGCCAGGGCCATTCCCGAGGGGACCTACAGTTTAACGTGGGTTCCGAACCACGATCCTCAGTCATGCGACACCCCCCAAGGGCTATCAACCCTTGATTTATTGCCATTGCATAACCTACTGATTGGGGACTGTGTACCTTCTTCCGCACCCCACGAGATGTCCGATCTCATCCGGCCTGGTTACCGGCGTGAATGTGGGTTGGGAGATGATACATTTTACACTCTTCCCTGCATTCTTAAATCCACTTAATTTCGGACATACTTTTTTTTATTGTACGTATGCCCACTCCGGGAATCGAACCCGGGTCGCCGCGGTCGAATGCCAGTAGCTCTACCTCTGAGCCACAATCGCGGTTAACGTAGACCTAGACCGAAATACAGTAAAACCGAAAAAATATGCTCCCGAGTGTAGAAAAGGTAACTGGAGTGTTAGTTTAGTTATGTTACTGTGATGCGCTTGTGTGTTTCAAAAACAATTTAAATGTTTTTTTCACTCTTTAGAAGATCTGAAGATGCTAGTTTCAGGTAAAACATATAACAAAAATAAACACACCTATACATTTGAGGCCGTGACTTTGGGTCTTGTCTTTTCTCTTACAAAATATTAAATATTAGGCCTCTTTGAGTAAAAATGAACGGTTTTTTTTAAATCAGAAAAATCTTTTGTTTTTAATTTGGCTCTAAATGTTCAGGACCGTAATAAAATAAAAAAGATAATTTGAAAAATGTGGTATTAGATGTCAAAACGTTAACATTTCAAAAATGTGTACATGTATTAAATTTCTAAAGCTTAGAAATCCCTAAAACTGTATTTAAAATTCCAGGTCATTTTTTATCTCGAGATTATGTGATAAAACCCTTAACACAAAAATTTAATATAATTTCTTAACATCCACATATTGTAACCTATTTTTTAGAATGAAGAATTTATGCACATTTACAGAAATTTAAAGTATCTTGCCAATAGTATACAACCGATGGTTATCAAGCCATTCATCGAAAACTCGCTTCATTGTGCCTTTAACACATTTGGAGAAGATTCTACTTTTGTTGATATATTGGATTGTTTAATAGAAGTGTTAAAGGACGGCGATGTTCAGCATATTAACAAAAATGTTATTGAAGACGTATTGAGACAACTTGTGTTTGTTACAGAATTGTCTTCAAAGGTAAAAAGGTTAACCCTCTTACTCACCAAAAAGATATTTAAAGAAAAATTAGTTTTTTCCAAAATCGGCCAAATACCCATCACAATTACCTACAATTTAGAGTTAAACAAGTTTGAATTTATAAAGTAATAAAAGCAGAGAAATGAAAATGGACAATTTTCACGAATTTTCGTTTTTTTGCTTTTATTAATTCATTTCGCAGATGATACTGCAATTTTTTATACACATACAAATTGGGACAACTTAAATAACAAAATTAAAAAAGATTTTAAAAAATTGGTTTGATAAAAATTTATTAACAATTAATTTTAATAAAACTAATTATCTTCCTTTTACTTTAAATCCAAATAACATACCACAAAATATGAATAGTATTAAAATAAATGATAACATTCAAATTTTGAGAGTTAATCAAGTAAAATATTTAGGAATAATCTTTGACGGTAAATTAAATTTCAATTTTTACATAGAATATTTGATTTAAAAATTAAGAAGTTTACTACCAATTTTTAGAAACATTAAAACAATTTTGAACGTAAAACAACTGGAAATATTATATTATGCATTAGTTAAAACTCATTTAAATTACGGAATTTTAGGTTGGGGAGGAATAAATAGAACTTTAGTTATTAGTATTATATTAGTAAAAAAATTTTGGAAATCTAAAAATTAAGTCTTTTAGGCCTTTCCATTGTTTCTAAACTGCATTGTCTGGTTTTCACAACAAGGACTAGAAGTACTAACGAAATTCAATTCTGCCAAATTTGAACGAGCTGAATTTGAAAAAAATACAAAAATAAGATGTTACATTGCTGGAAATGCATCTTCAAAATCACCACTTAATTGGTTAAATGATATTTTTGAAGTTGCCTCTAAAAACAGTGTTAGGTAAGTTGTTGATTTTGTACGATTTTTTTTGTTATAGTCTATTTCAGAAAGATATAGAGTAACAAAAGCTCATTAGGGATGCAAAGGGACTACAGAGTGACCCAACGAATATTTAAGTCACTTTCATAATTTGGCATTGATTTCATTGCAAAATTCTTTATTTTCATCAAGTGCAGGTAGTACTACCCGGGTTTTGGTCAATTTATGGGTTTTGTTATCCACTCATAAACACTGAAAATGGTGTGACAAAGGCGTGGAGTATGTACAAAATGTATTTAGTAATGTAGATAGTATTAAGTACACTTATTTTTTATTAAACATTATGAAAAAAAATACAAAATGCAAAAAATACATTATTCTTCGTCATCTGAGAAACTGTCATCTCCTCTTGATATTATAATACACACAATAAAGCATATTTGAGTAATTAACGAGTCGACGGTCCGATCGTTCAGGTGGTCAAGATCCCACATCTCTTCTTTAATGACACGATGGACTGATTTTCGCCAGTCTGATGTCACTTCCTTAATGGCTTGATCAAACAGTAGCCTGACGTCTTTCATTTTGAATGTCGTGTTGTGTCTTGCTACAAATCCTTTCACTTGCGCCCGTATAAGTTATATAGGATTTAGTTCGCAATGATACGGCGGTGTACGCAGCACAGTTACACTATGTTTTTCAGCTATATTTTCCACGGCATATTTCATAAAACGAGGTTTATGTAAATCTGCTATAGCTAATAGTTCCTTTTTTATCAAATTATCTTCTTTTTTTTCTTTGGTTAGTTCTAAATAATTTGATGCACAAAATTTACCTGCGCCTATGGCCGACACCGAAATTGAGCCGAACTGGACGGAAATTCCCATTTTATTACTCCTACTACCTTTCTAAAATAGACTATAGTGTGAATTAATGCGTTAAATTCCGTTAGTTGGTAGTGGGCTAGCATCTGCAAAAATATGAAGTTCTACTTTGTTTCCCTTACTTGCGAGTATACATGTGGGTATCGAAAAATCCGTTAAATTTGACACGTCGTTCAAATCGTTAAATATTCGTTTCATTAATTTAGGATCATTAGAACACCATTTTTTTAGGTTCACGTTAGCGGCACAATTATTTCTTTGGACTGCTCATAAACTTCGATGGCTTCTTTATTTGTTCCAACAGCCATTACCAAATCATCAACATAGAATGAGTTTAGTAAACGATGTCCGTATTCAGCTTTCAAAAGTTCGACTGCGTCGTTATATGCATTCTGACTAGACATTAGGCCAGATATGGAAACTGCAGCTTTGCCCGTTAATTGTGATTTTAAATACGTAAATTTAGAAAAATCATCTAAATCCGGATTGTTATGATTTGCTTGACTATACTGTTCCCAAAAGGCTGGCCATGACTCAAGATCTCCATTAAATTTAAGTAAATCAAGTTTAGTTAATCTTACCGTTCTTCGTTGATTTCTAGATAAATTTACAACCTCATTCTGCATTGGCAACGTCAATCCTTTCTCCGTACTGTTGACTGCTTTATCGTCGTTAAATACTTGCCAGTTTCTATACAATTTTCTTTTATTTATGCAGACTTCTAAACTTGCTATTGCTTCCATGGCACTATAGTCATATTTTACTATTTCCTCACACTTAACATCTATATTTTCATCTGTAAAAGTGTGTGAAACCTTCGCGTTATTTTCGTTGAAAGTTACTCGTAGTGATTTTATTCGTTCACATAACACTGCGAGCTCCTCAATAGCAATATCTTCGTTAAAAATGTTTTTAGCTTTAGCACAGAATTTCGTTAGTTGAGATCGGTAATTTTTTCTTAGTGCTAACGTTTTATTTCCGAGTCCGTCAATTTCTTCGTTAGACAGCAAAATCGTCGTTCCAGCAAATATTTCTCAACACATTCCCGGGTTTCGGCACCAAATGTGAATGAATGCGTTAAATTCCGGTAGAAGTGAAACCACTGGTTCGTAAATAATGGGCATATTATAGAGAAATATATGAACAATACTAAAATAGAACTCGAAAAACGTTTAGTTCGTTAGGTGTCAAAAAATTACTACTATCAGTTAATTACAGGTAACACCTTTATACTTTATAAGCTTGAATTTGCAACATATAGTTTCACATCTCTAGCGAGCACGCTGTGACAGACTCAGTGACGCAAAAAGTTTAATACAAAAACGTCACCCTTAAGTATAAGGTAACGTAAATATACGTAGTAACTTACACTAACGTTTTAGAGTTGACTCGTATATTGAGGACCTCACGGCAGCCCTAATAAACAACCTTGACCACGAGGAGGCCCCGCAATGGTTAATGGAACACTTTGGCCAGATTCAAGCAAAGGTTGCGGAACGCTTCGACACTTCGGAGATTGAATACTTCTGTGATATTTTAACCGTAGCTGTGGTTTATTTCTCGGGATTTTCCGTTTTGTTGCCCAAGTATGATTATGGAAGCATTAAGTATTACTTCCCAGCAGCATTGGCTTTTCTGTTAGATGAACCGGGATGGAACTTTTATACTGCACAGGTAAAATTAAGGATAGTGTAGTATAAAGAAAAAAAATAAAATAAAGAAAGTTGTGGTAATATCGACGCGAACAGAACTAGATCATTCATTATTTTCTGCGCTTATTTTTGTGGTATTTTTAGGTGTTACGATTGCAAAAAAACTTTTTAGGACAATTTAGTTAGATGTCTTCGTAAACTAAAGCATATTTATTTTCAACTGGCACCGAAAATAAACAATAACCTTACCACAAAACGCTGGATGCGATCGTTGCAGGCCTGCATTTAGCATTTGCATTTGAATAAAGAAAATGCTTACACGGTATTCTGAATACTATAGTGCATCTCAAATTTTAGCAATTAATAATAATAATAAGTTTATTTTCAATATTTATAATATAATAAATATGTTTATTTATCTTCTTCAATAAACTTTTTCTTTGATCCACCGAAGACGTGCTTGTTAGGGACAAATCTTAGTATTTTAAATGATAAATAAATCAGAATATTAGAATATTTTTTTAAAGGTTAAATTGCAAATAAGAAACGTTTAAGTATATGTTATGTATATAAATATAAACGCAGTTTATTGGAGATAGAGGTATAATAAAATAAAATTTTGAAAAATATATTCTAACCATATTAATTAAAATATTTCCAAAAAAATTTTCAATTATCTGTTTCCAATATCCATGCTTTTATTTCGACTTTATATTTTTTTAATGAAATATGTTTTTTAATTTTTGTTGGTAAATAATCGTTTAAATAAAAACATAGATATTTAAAAAAATGTTGTCCTATGGACTTATTTATTTTAGGCTTTATGGTTATTTCATTTTTATGACGTGTATCATGATTATGGTTTTTAAATTGTATAAGATTTTTATTTTTAAATAATATATATTATATTAAGATGTTATAAATGTAAAGTTCCCTAATGTTGATTTTTTTTTTGTTTCAGAATTCATTTTATTAAAGGATAAAGATAATCCTTATTAAATATAATTTTTAGAAACCTTTTCTGTAATATTTCAAAAATTTTTACTAAAGTTCTATTTATTCCTCCACAACCTAAAATTCCGCAATTTAAATGAGTTTTAACTAATGCATAATATAATAATCCCATAAATGTTTGACGTTCAAAATTTTTTTAATGTTTCTAAAAATTATTAGTAAACTTTTTAATTTTTTAATCACATATTCTATGTGAAAACTTCAATTTAATTTACTGTCAAAGATTATTCCTAAATATTTTACTTGATTAACTTTCAAAATTTCAATATCATCAGTTATTTTAATACTATTCATATTTTGTGGTATGTTATTTGGATTTAAAGTAAAAGGAAGATAATTGGGTTTATCAAAATGAATAGTTAATAAATTTTTATCAAACCAATTTTTTATTATTTTGAAATATTTTTTAATTTTGTTATTTAAGTTGTCCCAATTTGTATCTGTATAAAAATTTCAGTATAATCTGCGAAACTATGAATTTCTCCATCACAATTTACATTAAATAAATCATGAATATGGATATTAAAAAATAATGGTCCTAAAATTGTTCCTTGAGAAACACCATATTTTTTTACTTTAGGATAGCTTTTTTCTTTATCTATTTGAACATAAGTAGAGTAGTTTTTCTATGATTTAGAATGAATTGTATTATTTTTACTTTGCTGAAATAAATAAGTAAACACGTTTTCAGATTATATTGTAGCTTTATTTTGCACCACAACACAAGCACTGCACTATGCAAATCCAAAATGTAAAAATCAAGATAACTTTTAAAATAATAGAACAGTATGTTGTGCAAAATAAAGCTACAATAAAATCTGCAAACGTGTGTGCAGTCCTGTACCAGTCGCATCGAGCGTTTTGTGGTTAGGTTATTGTTTACTGTCGCTGCCAGTTGAAAATAAATATACCATATTGTGATAGATATAGTTCATGTGTCGTGTAAATTCTAACCCTCCTCTACCGGTTCGTCCTGTTTAATATTTACATGATCCACAAAATGATGTGATCCGCGCTAATTCTGTATCCCGGATTAGTCCTCCATCTGGGTGACAAGTCTTATATACCATTGTGATGTTTTTTTACCAGCGGAACCGTCTAATTAAATTGTTAAAAATGAATTATATTATAGCATTACAAATTTCTCTAATAATATTTTGTTTTTCCATATTTTCCTATAAATTACTATAAAAAAATTTAAACAAATTCCCTATTCGACCGATTGTATTTCAAAACCGAACGCAGGTATGAGGTTTGGGCAAAGAAGCAAAATCTCTTAGAATTTATCAAACTTTTGACATACAGGGTGTCCTTGAAATGACTGTACAACGCTTCACCACAAATTCCTTAACCAAAAATAAGGCGATCTAGACAAACTTACCTATATGCGATGTTGCTTCGTTTTGACGCTACAGAGCGTTAAAGTTGTAATGTTTTTTTGGAATAATTTCGAAACACCTTTATCGATTTCCAATAAATCTGGGACTAAGAGTGACTATTATTAATAGCGTGTTTTGATGTATCCGCCATCTTTTTTTAATACCAGCAAATTTAAAAATGGCGTGTGGTTGGTAAATAAAAGTTCCTCTTTTGTTGCCCTCCGTATAAAAGACTAATTATTTCTCTGACACTAGCTGACTTAAAGCTCTTATTAAATTTTAGCCAGACATGCAGTTTCTCTACAAAAAAAATATATATTCAGGAAAACCGTGAACATTTCGTACAATTGTTATAAAAATCAAACTAAACTGCTGGACAATTGATTTCGAGCAAGAAAAATTTCGCCTAAATTTAACAGTTAATATTTTCTGAACAGTTTTGAATGGTTAATAGATTCATCCCTTGGAAAACAGTTGTCAATGTTGGAATTTCTTCAACTGTCAGAAAATGTTATATACAGGGTGTTAAAGAAGACGATGATTTATGCTCCAATTTTAATGGCGTGTAACTTTCATAATAATATTTTTAAATTTTATCACTCTACACCAATTGAATCACTGGTTCATAGCAAAGAAAGTAATTTGGCAAATTTTTGATATCTGCTATATTTTAAGAAATACCGATTTTTTTGGAAAACCTTGCTTTATTTACACTTATTAGTAGCTAGATCTCACTGTGCATTGTATTGTGCAAACTTTGCGAGTGATTATTATACCTTCTGAAAAGCTTGATTATGTTCAGTAACAATAGTTGTACCTACCCAAATGTTATGATGTACAGTGGCGTACTTATAAACACCTATATGTCTATGGTTTATAAGTATAGTGTTAGAAAGTCAGAATTCAATAAATAAATTTTTTCCAAAAATTAAATTAAAATATTTATCTTTGTTAAAATTTTGTAAACACACTGTTTAATATACCTGTAGTGCGATATGAAAAACTAAAAAATAAGAAAAAATTGAGGCGAGTACTTTTCAATATAAAACAATCGTGAAAAATTGTGAGATACTCATAAACCTTAGACATATAGGTGTTTATAAGTACGCCACTGTACATCATAACATTTAGGTACAACTATTGTTACTGAACATAATCAAGCTTTTCACAAGGTATAATAATCACTCGCAAAGTTTGCACAATATAACGCACAGTGAGATCAATAAGTAAGCAAGGTTTTCCAAAAAAATCGGTATCTCTTAAAATATGGCAGATATCAAAAATTTGACAAATTACTTTCTTTGTTATGAACCTGTGATTCAATTGACGTAGTCATAAAATTTAAAAAAAATATTATTGTGAGTTACACGCCATTAAAATTGGAGCAAAAGCGTCTTCTTTAACTCTCTGTATATAAAATTTTCTGACAGTTAAAGAAAATTCAACATTGGCAATTGTTTCCCAAGGGATAGATCTATCAACCATTCAAAACCGTAGGTCGATATCATATCTGGTTCAGAAAATATTAAGTGTTAAATTTAGGCGAAATTTTTCCTGTTCGAAAGCAAATGTCCAGCAGTTTAGTTGGTAGTTATTTAGAATTTAATTTTTAATATTTTTCGTTCAGAATTAACAGCAATGATGAATTACAAGGTATTGTAAATATTTTTTTTTGTAGAGAAGCTGCATGTCTCGCTAAAATTTAATAAGAGAAAAAAAAGTTTTAAAATGAAATCAGCTAGTGTCAGAGAAATAATTAAAGTCATTTATACGGGGGGTAACAAAAAGACAAACTTTTATTTACCAATCACACGCCATTTTTAAATTTACAGTCATTAAAAAAAGATGGCGTATACATCAAAACACGCTATTAATAATAGTCACTCTTAGTCCCAGATTTAGTGGAAATCGATAAAGGCGTTTAGAAATTATTCCAAAAAAACGACATTAATTTGAAAACTTTAGCGCCCTGTAGCGACAAAATGAAGCAACATTGCATATAGGAAAGTTTGTCTATAGATCGCCTTATTTTTGGTTAAGGAATTTGTGGTGAAGCGTTGTACAGGCATTTCAAGGACACCCTGTATAATACTTGCCTGGGCAATCGCTACAATTCTTTGACCAATCTACAGAACCTGTTTTCTAGATTCTAGAATGGCTTCATCACATGAATACTGCAGAGAGCATTCCAAAGGAATACCAGAACATCTTCGGCTGGTCTTTGTGTTGTCTACGACATCAAGATGAATTTTCCAAAACTTCCAAGTGGATGAAATACTTAGATTGTGAAATCTATACTGATAATAAATATTAAGATTTTTCAGATTTGTCTTTTATTCCTTAGAACTACTAATATATAATAAATATATGCAGAAATTAACATAAAGTAGGGGAGAGTAGGTAAACAGGGTGCTAAAAATTCGTGTGCGTACAAGGGGATCTCGAAAACGGTAAGAGATATACGACGATGGTTAAATTGAGGCAAAGTTGCGTATTTTGGGGCTTAATAATTTGGTGCAAGAAAATTGAAAATATTACGAATACCTTCGGAGATATCCGAATAAAACCGAAATTTTAAGCTTTGGTTTTTAATTTTTTGCGCCTTAATTTTTCACTTGGAAAAAAACAAACAAAATACACTTTCTCATAACCATTCTTTATATTCTACAAGATGGCGTTATTAGTTTTCAAATTCGACGTTTCTTTCTTTAAATACCAACCTCGAGTCAATTTTTTTAAATACGGGCCTGGAATTTTAATAACGGGTTAAGAGACTTCTACGCTTTGAAAAATAGAACAATTTAAAGGTTTTGAAGATTTAAATCAAATATCACATCATTAGTATTTCAAATTATTCTTTCTTTACTATTACGGCCCTGGCAATTATTTTTAGGATAACTTAAATATTAAAATTACATTCCATGACAGGAAGCTATGGTGTTTAGGCCGTTTATTGTTTTATTAAAATTTGCCGTAAAAAGTAAGCAAGTTTTTAAGGTATGAGAAGTAATTATATTTTTTATTAGTATTTTATTAATATAACTTATATCTTAAGTCCTATGATTTCAAAAACCTTTAAATATTATTAAATTTCTAAAGCTTAGAACTCCCTAAAACTGTACTAAAAATTCCAGGTGCGGTTTAAAAAAAAATGGACTTGAAGTTGGTATCTAAAGAAAGAAACGTCGAATTTGAAAACTAATAACGCCATCTTGTAAAACATAGAAGGCGGCTATAAAAAAGTGTTTTTTGTTTTTTTCCCATGTCAAAAATGAAGGCGCAAAAAATTAAAACCAAAAACAAAAATTTCGTTTTTTTTCGGATATTCCCGAACATAATCGAAATATTTAAAATTTTCTTTCACCAAAGTATTAAGCCCCAAAATACGCAACTTTCCCTCAATTTAACCATCTTCATATCTCTTACCGTTTTCGAGTTCCCCTTGTATGCACACGAATTTGTAGCACCCTGTATGAGTGGTGAATCGACAAAATATTCTGTTTAGTGTTTCTTAATTCTAATGAACCTATGTTAACTACGGCAGTTTCTACTTAAACCATATTTATACAAATAATTATTAAACCTTTACTTTTATAAATTCAAGAATTATACCTACTCAGATAAATAAATTAAAAATAATCCTCACTTTTCCAGCCATATACTTTGTCGGCGGGTTGCACAAAGGTTTTAAACGATAATTAACTAAACATCCATTAAATTAGTCAGGCAATATATAAATACCAAATTATTTTTCATTATAAATATCTAAATAATTATTGATATTGTATACCTAAAACAAAAACTACATTACCATTCTATAAAAGAGTTCTCAGTCTGATATTTTAAATCATAAATAACTATTGGCTAAAATCTTCTTAAACTGATGTTTCGTTGTCTGCAGAAAGAGGTACTGACAAAGTTGTGGGTCTCGAATCGGTAACACTTAGAATTTCTTCTTCAGTTGAGTAATTCGAGTTGATATTCTTACTCTTGTCAATTATTTGCTTTCTTTGAGGCGTTCTGTTTGGCGACGATTTGCGGCTGTTGTAGGATTTTAACATTTTTGCGCTGCATATAAAACAAATTATAATTAATTTATTATTTACAATGGACTAAACCAACAACTCCCATTGTATCTAGTTGGCTAAATCCGGCTTAAACAGCTTCATTATGTTATTTTCGATTAAAGTTTTAGGTTTAGTAGGATATTATTGTGTCTTTGTAAGAGTACCTATCTTTAAATAAATATTGGGAATTTATTACCAAATTGAGGTATTATTGTTGTGGTTATGTCATTAGTAAGAGCCTATTTACAAATAAATTTATTTTAATTAAAAAACTATTCATTTTTTTTATAAAGTAATATAAATTTAGAATGATAGAAGAGTTTTGGACTTACATTGACTATGTTTGTTTTACAGGACGGAAAATTATTTACCGTACCTCGGCAACCACCCCTTGGATTACTGTGGTACGGGGCCGGCGTGCTCCGGGAGCTTGTTACGGTGGAGAAAAATAAACCCGGCGATCAAATACGCGATGTGCGACTATTTATTGCTCGTTTTAAGCGTCCTGAAAATTTGTAAAGATGGAATGGAATAATTCAAATAAAACGATCGGTTTTAAAACATTTTCTATTGCCAAGTGAAATAGTTCAACAACATTAGTTCGCAGTTTTAGACTCTGATACTCTGTCAAAGTGAGACAGACGTAATTAGTACTACAGTGAGAGAGAGAGAGAGAGATTGTATACGTCTATGCTTTTAGATAATGTGTGAATAACACCGATTATAAATGTTAACGGCTTCGATTTAAAAATAAGGACGCGGAATCGTATTTGCAAGATTGATTTTTCAGTGTGACATTGGCGCGTTATAAAATAAAAGGATCTGCAGAACGCGGCGCAGCATTCTCAGTAATTTCGGTTCAAAGGTCAACAGATCTGTAGATAACGGCAAAAGGATGCGGCCAATTCTGTCTTATTGCAACTTAAAGGTTCACGTGGTTAATTACTTGCCAAAACGGACCGTTAACAGTGTCGGTAAAAACTTCCAGGTCAAACGGCAGCACGACTAGCAGTAATATACGGTAAGACGCCGTTTTCCCCCATGCATGCTCGGCAACTTAGCAATTTTTCTAAGGTACACGTTAAACACATATTAAAGCGGTTTTGTATGTGTGTAGAACAAGGAGAGACAGAACCACTCGGAAATTGGTCCAAGAGAAGTCCGGTACCTCATATGAATTAAGAAACTAATAAAGACTTTTAACTTTGACAATACGAGTCCAAAACCCCTTTATCATTCAAGAAACATCATTGCCTCCAACCTTGAAACAAGTATAATTTTACTTACGCATCAACGAGTTTCAATAACAATCTATTATACTGCTGATATTCCTCATCCCCGAAATGGCTTGGATCATGTCGCGCATGTTCATAATAATCACAAAACTGATGAATTAATCTCAGTCCACTACCATTCAACGGAGCTGCCAAAGTAGTCAATAAATAGGCCCTTAAATTTTCACTTGGATGTCTTATTAAGCAGCCGTCTTGCCTGGTTATTTCATTTTCTAAAATAATCATATACTTGCACTTAAATATAAAAAGATAATTTATAAAAAAATATTTACTTACCTAATAGTTTAACATCATCCACTGCCTTTAGTCTATAATACTGTGCTGGAACTTGCTGCCCTGGAAAAACTATATATCTCGGATCAGTTTTGCTTATTAACTGGGGTTCACATATTATCCGAGGTATTAAGTCAAGTCTTCTTTCTATTTCTCGTTTTAGTGTCTAGAAATTTAAAATCCATAATTTATTTTGGCAAAAAAAAACTCTTCTTCAGTAAATATATAGGTACCTACTTAGAGAAATATAAAAAAAGTGATAAAAGTACAATCAGTAGGAATGAATCGAGTATTGGATGCATAGAAAGAAGTACACGTAAGTGCATTATTTACTATCTTATGTAGGTACTTAAAATTACAGGAAACAAACCTTTGGTCCATCATGTCCTATAGGCACATGAGGCCCTCTTCTAGATCTTATAGTAAATCTCATAATTTGTCTTTTGGCAAACAAAAAGAGCAGAATAACAGTCAAAACACCCAGTCCGATAATAATCACAACAGCAACACCATTTAGTTCCTCCGACATGTTTTTTGGTTTCGTTAATTTTTCAACGTGAGCATTCATTAGTACCTGTCTCCTATAAAAAAACCTTTATTTAGAAAAATGAGAGTGTTTGATAAACCAAATTTTTTGGACAGCTACTAATCAACTACTAATAATTGTTGACGCACAGCTGATCCAAAAAATTATATTGGGTTATGTTTAAGTTCGTCTCTCTTCTACTAAACGTCAAAATCAGCTGTTGTGTAGATGATTTTTAAACCTAACCTCATTAAAGTTTCATATCCCATGTTGAAAAGAAAATATGGGTAAAATTTCCGGAAATATTTTTGCAGGAGATTCAGACTCTGAGAATGAAATCAAAACTCAAAATGAGTATGCAAAAAATTATGATAATTGGAGAAAAAAGGAGGAATTTAATAAATGTACGTATGTTACCTGTTTATTAATTACTTATAATATGCAGCATTTAAATTTACATCAATAACTTTTTATGACTTCTTTAACGACATAATTCTTTTACTCCCCATTATTTACTAGAACTCATTGCAGAGCTGGGCAAAGCACTCGAAATAGTGCATTCAACACCAAGCCCTTTGGAAAAGTAATTGCCAACTTTAAGCACTTTGCTGCAATTACCAAGCACTTTTGTAAGGGGCTTTAATTGCTGATCACTGTCTTTTAAAAGTGCTTGAAACACTTTTTCCAGCACTTTCGAGGCAATTACTGCACATCTCTGACTTATTGTATTATATTGGCATGTATTGCCATATTATACCAATGATGGCAGAGTGTCATTGTATAAAACTATGTTTCAGAAAAAGTTAGTTTTTCTTAAATTAATTTTTTAGTTTCTTGAAATATATACATCTGTTATTGTTTCTGCTGTTTGTAGTAAAATCAAAGTATGGGGAAAATTTTCTAGAAGAAAGTGAGTCTTCTAGTTCCTCGGATGATGAAGATGCTGTAGAACTTACTGAAGAAATAGAAAAGGATTTTTTTAAAACTTTGTCATATCTTAAAAAGAAAGATCCAAAGATATATGACAACAGTGTTAATTTCTTCAAGGGCAGAGAGGGTGGAAGTAGTAAGCAAGAAAAGAAGAAAAAGGAGGAACCCATGTTTCTTAAAGATTATGAACGCAAACTGTTGTTAGAGAAAGGAGGGTTAATAGAAGATGATGCAAATGAAATGCCAAGGTAAAAAAAAACTGAACTAAGGGTTGAAATATTTAGATCGATAGACTTTTGTCTAATAAAAATGTGTTAATAATAATCTACAACAATCATTAAAATAATATTTTAACCCACATTTACCAAAAATATCTGGTATTTTAGGCCAATTACCTATGTAGAAGAAGAAAAACAACTTCAAGAAGAGATAAAGCGTGCAGCCAACATTGAAGATGATGATGAGGAAGAAGTTCAGTTGGGTGGTTTGTTGCAAGTAAGGAACAAATCTAAAGAAGAAACAGAAAAGGAAGCTGAATACCTAAAATGGCTTACAGGACAAACGGATGACATTGGAGATGATGAAATAAAGAAAGAATTAAAGCCATTAAAGGCTTTTTGGAATAATCCAAAATTGGGCAGTGAAGAAAAGTTTTTAAGGGATTATGTCTTGAAGAAGAGGTAGGTCAGTCTCAAGTTACACAAAGATTTTAATACAGATATAACTAACAAGTCAACTTTGACTATGACATATATTTAGGGTCACAAAAGAGCCTAGGGCACAGAGGAATGATAGGTTGTCATTGTGACACACAGAGGCTCTTTTGTGGACCTGGTCCAGCTCATATCGCGCGTGTCAAGGCATCCACAGAAAAGAACATGGTCAAATTATTTATTTATACTACATTGCGCATACCGCCCTCCGATATACATAGAAGCTCGAATTAGAGAAAGGTTGTATGCATGTATTGGAATATACAGGGTCCCTGCAAACATTTCCTCTGATATTTTTTAGAAAAAAAGTGGTACGCCACTGACATTTTTTTATGTGAATATCATTTCTGATTAGCCTGGCCAATTCTGCACAAAAAAGGTCTCTCGCGTTTTTCTCCTCAGGCACACCGTTCTTAATTAAAATAATTAAATTAGCTCTACTATTTATTATTATTAACATGGATAATACAAAATTTTGTTATAAAAATTGTTGGAAATGACCACCTTCATTATTGAATAGGCATGCTTCCGCCCGTCTAATTTAATTTAATTATTTTAATTAAGAACGGTGTGCCTGAGGAGAAAAACGCAAGAGACCATTTTTATGCAGAATTGACCAGGCTAATCAGAAATAATATCCACATGGAAAAATGTCAGTGGCGTACCACTTTTTTTCTAAAAAATATCAGAGGAAATGTTTGCAGGGATGCCACTGGTGGGACAAAAAAATAACTTTTATAACTAAAACATGTGGTTTTATGTCCGATTAGCACATGCCAAAATTGAAACTATTACCTAAAGTACTTTCGGAGATATTACAAAAAAAGCATTGAAAAAAATATAATTCAACACCCTGTAGTAAAAAATTTAAGCCGTTTTGGACATATGTTTATATGAACTTTTCTTCATAAAATGAATTTAGGAATCACACCCTAAAATATTAGCACATCATTAAGGAACACCTTGTATTGGTTATGTGGTCTTGACTTGTAACCACTAACCAAGTAATTTTGATTTTGAGTAATTTATTTCTGTCAATGTCATTTGCTGCCACACTCAAAGTTGTCTGGTTAGTTAATTACTGTTTAAATTTTTTCTGCACTACTTATTTATTATGTCAGTTTTGTTATAAAAGATATCTTAAAAACTGTTGGTTTTTCTTAGTTAAAATAACACATTTAAATTATATTAGTTAATACTTACATAGATAACACAGATTGGGTCACTACAGGCGAGTTTTTAAAGAAAAAAGAAATATTTTTAAATATTTTTTTGTACTCACTTATACAATAATATATACAATACAAATACACTAATAACGCTGGCTAACCAAGTTAACAGCAAGTTCTCATGGATTTAACCATAACCATAATTTATTTACTTTTATTAAGGTACTTGGAAAAAGATAATGAAGACTATGTTCCAACTTATGATGAAATAATACATGATTCAGATGAGAGCCTGTCAGATGACGAAAAAGAAGTGGAAAAACAAGAGGAATTTGAACACAAATACAATTTTCGATTCGAAGAACCAGATCAGGAGTTTGTAAGTATCAATTATTTATGTGGCCAAATGTCTAGAACTTACTAAAGCGTAGTACGCGTTACCTCGCATACTTGAAAATTTTTGGTTACACGCACGGCAAGCGATTGAGGTATGGCCTGAATTTCATGCAAACGTGGAACAGAAAAAGCTGGAAGAAAACATGGGTTTGTAATAATAAAGTTTGATGATTTTTTAAAGTATCACAAGCTAGACTCAATCATAGACAAAACTATTTACTGGTGAAGAAAGACTTGAAGTGTCCAATTTACCCATTTAACTTGACACTTCACTTGAAGCATAGACTTAAATTTAAAACTATTTGTTTCATTTTTTCCCCGTACGGATTCGGGGTTTTTTAAATTTGAGAAGACAATGTTGCAGAAGTTAGTAGGGCGCAACTTTTTTTCAATTTAACCATCTCTGTATCTTATATGGTTTAGGAGATCCCTGTAGAGTGCATCCTTATATGGGAGCCTAGGAGCTTGGGTCTAACAACCTAATTTTTCGTCTCACGCTTGGACTCTTAATTTAAGTCTTTAAATAATGTAATCCAACCATGCAGAGGGGGAAAGGTATTAATTTAATTTTCGAAATTTGATAGTAGTTAGGGCTTTGGGCGTGGTCCCGAAAATTTTTCGCCCTCGGCGCTTTTACACATTCTTCGCTAGGTATAATATCGTGAAATACATGTAGTTCCGACTGTCCCTTTCTCCAGAAAAAAATATCCTACTTAGACACAAAAGACAAAGTTGAAATCATAAAATAAAAAACACGTAATAAAATAAGACATTTTAGATCAAGAGATATCCGAGGACTATCGAAAAATCACTAAGAAAGACAGATGATAGAAGAAAAGTTAAAAGGGCAGAAACTAAAGAGAGAAAAAAGATAGAAAAGGAAGAAAAAATCGCCGAAATAAAGAAATTGCAAGAGCTGAAAAGAAAAGAAATTGAGGAAAAAATTGAAAAACTGAAAGAAATAACTGGTAATAATTACAACCGTTTATTAATATTTACGAATACCGCGTGTTCAAAATTAAGTCGGCAATACTGCTAACTTTCTTATTATAAGAGATACGACGTCAGAAAAATTAGTAAAAAATTAGAGTTTCATGTGTTCAGTGGCGTGGCGGGGTTGCCAGGCTGCAACCCCCCCAAGCCTAGGAGCTCGGATCTAAAAGTCTAATTGCAATCTAATTTTTCGTCTCACGACTATTAATTTAAATCTTATAATGTATTCTTGGCTTAGATTACAAAGGTCTTGTGAGAAACGTTTGGTTTTTAAACTTTTCCTTTTAAAAATTCTGTTTTATATAGAGATTAAGGTTTCCGACGCATATCGCTTTAGTTATTTATTAATGTATGATGTAGTTTTAAAGGAAAGAGAGTAAAAAGAATAATATTTTATAGTATTATTCCATTATATACTTGTCTGTTCCGTTTTCCCTTTTTTAGAGCTAGTTTAAATCAACAAAAATATAACCCAATAAAATTATTTTACAAGTAAAACAAAAAACAATTAGGTATTTATTTTTACAGAGAAAAATTAAAGTAACCATTTTAATTGAAACATTTTTAATGGAAGAAGTGTGATAATTTATAATATAAAAAATAGTGCGGAAAGAAACGACAATGCTTTATTATGAATATACAGCATTTAAGGTGGAGTATTTCAAAACCTAAGCATTTGCACCAAAAACTGCACTTAGATCTACGCTCCTAAAATACATGATTTCTGAAAAAATTATCAATTTTGGAGTGGTGAGCGATATTTACTTTATTTTTAATCATGAAAACCCGAGCCTGAAAAACGCTAGTTAGAGTTACACATACGCTTATGTTAAAATTTTTGATTGACACCAATATTTTTCACAAAAAATATAAAAAATGTTTTTTTTAAATAAAGAGCCAGGTAGGAATATTAAGAAAAAAGGAAAAAAAAACATTTACAAAAACAAATTTAATCCAAACATGCAGAGGGGGAGAGGTAATAATTTAATTTTCGAAATTGATAGTAGTTAGCGGCGCTTTTCCGCCTTCTTCGCTAGGTACAGGGACATTATTTTAAGTGTCTCACCCCATTGGCGACTTTGCTATCAAAATAAAAAAACAGTTATGTATTCCCTAACAGCTTTTAGAGAAAAAGCCAAATTTGATGTCAAAAAAATCTATGTTTACAAATTTGACAGATACGACGCCATATTGGATTTTCTTAAACGGCAACCCTACCTTATAGTAAGCCAGCTGCATTCGCCTATTTGTTTCAAAATTAAAAATGTATAATTGTCAATATTTATTTTCAGCCGTTCCGGAGATACGAGGCTTCGAAGTTGGTGATTTTGTAATCATCGAATTAACAGAAGCTTTGAGATTAGAAACTCAATTTTTTTTGAAGATACGTAATTTCTTATGGCGGAGCCACCCATGCTATTGTCATATATGTCAGATGTCAGAAAATGACAGTTACGACGCCATTTTGAATTTTTTTAAATGGCAACCCACATTTATAACTACGTCAGTGTATGGCATTTCGCGATCCGATTTCAACCATATATAGTTGTCGGTATTTATTTCCAACCGTTACCGAAATACGACCGTATCAAAAACTGCATCATATGATTATGTGTATCTCACCCCATTAAAAAATAGAAGCTTTGTGATTAAAAAATAAATTTCAAAATGGCGTCGTATTTGTCATTTTTGACATCTGGCATATATGAAAATAGCAAGGATGGCTCCACCATAAGAAATTACGTATCTCCAGAAAAAATTGATTTAGATTTTTTTGATAAATGTGGGTTACCATTTAAAAAAATTCAAAATGGCGTCGTAACTGTCATTTTCTGACATCTGACATATATGACAATAGCATGGGTGGCTCCGCCATTAGAATATACGTATCTTCAGAAAAAATTGAGTTTCTAATCTCAAAGCTTCTGTTAATCCGATGATAACAAAATCACCAACTTCGAAGCCTCGTATCTCCGGAACGGCTGAAAATCAATATTGACAATTATACATTTTTAATGTTGGAACAAATAGGCAAATGCAGCTGGCTTACTATAAGGTAGGGTTGCCATTTAAGAAAATCCAATATGGCGTCGTATCTGTCAAATTTGTAAACATAGATTTTTTTTGACATCAAATTTGGCTTCTTCATTAAAAGCTGTTAGGGAATACATAATTGTTTTTTTATTGTGGTTGATAGCAAAGTCGCCAATCGGGCGAGACACTTAAAATAATGTCCCTGTACAATATCACGAAATACATGTAGTCCCGACTGTCCCTCTCTCTGCCCTACCCCCCCCCCCCCCCCCCCCGAGCATATAAAGTAACAACTTTTTTTTGAACACTGGGTAAAGTAAATCGGGAATTAACAAACAGTGTTTGTAATTTTTATAGGAAATCAAGAGGTTGGATTTGAACAAGATGACATTGACGGAGACTTTGATCCAGAGGCCCATGACAGAAGAATGCAGTCACTTTTTAATGACGATTTTTATGAAGGGGAGGAAGGGGATCAAAAACCGGAATTTCCTGATATTGATGCAGAATTAGAAATAGGTAAGGTGCCATACAAAATGATGTATTCATTTTTTCCTTAAAAATGTCTGTTTAATTTTTAAAAATCGACATGAACATTCAAAAATATTTCGGGTTGAACTTTTGAATAGAAATCATACATTTGGATTATTTATGAATTTAAAAAATAAAAACTTTTTTTAGAAAACTGGGATCGTTGGAATGGCGAAGATACTACCAATGAAGATGATACAGGAAACGGGCCCCATTGTGAGGATGATTCGTTTAATGTAAGTAAGAACATTTTTAATCAGAAATTATCAATTCCAGTATACTGGACTTTTTTATGTTTGTTTGTGCATAACTTTTTTTTGAGTTGAACGATTTTAATAATTCTTCTTGAATATTATGATAGAGTAGGTTTCCGACGTGATCATATTTTAAGGAATTAATGGGAAGGGACATGGACTAAGGAGGGGTAAAGTAGCTACGAATGCTAAGTTGTAGGTATGTTATTTTCAGGGTTATTGAGGCGTCAGCCGAGTGCAGAAAATCTCCGAGTTTTTGAATAATCACTTTCACACGAGTAATGTACACTATTTTTCCTACGAACACAAAGAATTATTGAAAAAGCCTTTGATTTGTGAAAAAAATATTTCAACACTAGTGTTGAAAAAAATATCAACATGTGTTGAAATTAGCATACTTAGAATTTTCTTCCACTTAATATCTGGTTTCATAGTTTGTCAATAGGCTTTTCCTTTATTTGTAGTTTCAGTTATTCATTTTTTTATATTTTACATATCATAGGAAGAACTAATCCTGGATTGACTTCTAGATTAACCAGAATGAAAAAGTTTAAATTTAATCAAGGAAAGATGCATTAAACATAAATTTTAAAAATCCACCCAACAAGGAAGATTTTAATTCAAAATAATTCTATAAATTATTTACTCTTTTATTAAAAAAACAAAACAAATACTCCTGACGGGATTTGAACCTGTGACCTTGCGATCTGTAGGCTAGAGCTCTATTCTCTACGCTATGGCTACCGATAAACATTTGTTGTTTAATACATGATACGCTTCGCCGCGATTTGTTTTTTTTTGGTAATAGATTTTACAGTATATTATTAACATTTTTTAAAATTTCAGATGGCGTATTTTCACACTCTGATTCTGAATCACTCGACAAATACATGAAAAATAAGTTAAACACTTTACAATTACTGCTTTCTAAAATTTGTTCTTTTTAATAAATAGGGGTGGTTTGTTAAATTGGACTAGGATCTTCATTGATTAAAATTTTAGGCGAGGCTAGGCCTATAACTCCTCTTAATTATTGATTAAACATTAGCTAAAAACTAGTACATTAAGTTCGTGTTGTGTGAGGGGTTTGAACCTGGGTCCCTCATTGTCGTGGTAGCCTGTATGGACCTGCCTGGTGTTGTGGTTGGTGGGAATGGCGGATTAACGGGTTCTGGCTTTGTTCTGCTATGTTGAAGTAATTGTTGCTGGTGTTCGTGATGTAGTCTTGGATCGTTTCCATTTTAAGGTCACTGTGTAATGTGGTATTACGTACAAACCATGGTGCGTTAGTTTTTATTCGTAGCAATTTGTTTTGATATGTTTGTATTTTGCTTTTCCCCGTCATGCAGAGTGTTGACCATGATGGGGCGGCATACAGTAGTGCTGGTCTTATGCATAGTTTGTCGATGGTAACTTTGTTGCGGGTGTTTAGCTTGCTATTTCTATGTATTAGTGGATAGTACTGGTGTAGGAGCCTGTTTGCTTTGGTTAATGTTTGGGCCAGGTGTTCCTTCCAGATAAGCTTGGAGTCGAAGTGTAAACCCAGATATTTGGCTTTTTTGGACCATGTCAGTAGGGTGTTATTTAATATGATTTGCCTGGGTAGCGGTTTCCTAGATTTGGTGAATATGCCTGTGTTTTTTGTGGGTTTAGGGTGATTTTCCATTTAGTCATCCATTTGGCTATTTCGTTTATGTGTCTTTGGAGTCTTACTGCAATGGTGTTCATATATATTGCTGTTGTAACCATGGCTGTATCGTCGGCGAACAGAAACAGTTGGTTTTCGGGATCATGTGGGATGTCTGCCATGTAGATGTTGAACAGGTGGGGCGAGAGAGGGGAACCTTGGGGGACTCCTGCAAGAATATTTTGGGTGGCTGATTTGTGATTGTCTGCTTTTACAATGAAGGTTTTATCTGCTAGGAATGACCTGACCGTTTTGATCAGGTATGTCGGATATCCTGCCCTTATCATTTTTAGTATTATCGCTTCGTGCCATATCTTGTCGAAGGCTTTGGAGATGTCTAGCAGGAGTGCTCCCGTCTGTCTCTTTCTGTTGAATCCTGATATTATGTGAGTTGCAAGTCTTGTTGTCTGGTGGATGGTCGAATGGTCTGTTCTGAAGCCGAATTGGGCGTCTGGGAGTATGCCTAGTTCGTTGGTTTTATCCTGTAGGATTTGCAGGAATGATTTTTCAACTATTTTCCCCAGGTGTGACAGGAGGCTGATCGGTCTGTAACTGGTCGTTGTTTTTGGGTCTGAGCCTGGTTTGTGGATTAGGATGATCCCCGCGTGTTTCCATTTCTTGGGGAAGTGTTGTAGTTTCAGCACTGCGTTTGTTATTTTTGTTATTTCCTGGATTTGTTTGTTTGCTAGGTTTTTGAGCGTGGTGTTCGTGATGCCATCATGTCCTGGTGCTTTTTTGGGGTGTGTGCTGCGTATGATGTCATGTATGGTTTGCAGGCTGACGGCTGGAATATCTGGATCCTGGATAGTGGGGGTTCGGTCGAAGATTTGGATGGTTCTCTTGATGCTTTGGACGAGTTTTAAATTGGCACCATATGTTTAAATTAAATAGTGTGCCTTGTATTTCAACTCTAGAGTTAAAATATTTTTTTCAACACGCGTGTAATATTCGGCGCTTTTGAGCCACATTAACCGTGCTTTTTTTCTCATTTTCATAGGTGGTCGTAGGAAAAAGTCTTTTTAAAGTATCACAACCCTTTTCTAGAAACAATTAAAAACACGGCGGGAAAGCTGGAAGTTTAAAAACATTAGACGAGAAGGGATGTACGTCATCCTATTAACCGCGCCATTTCCTTATTTGCGAGTCCTGCGACCGGTTATATTGTTATCTTTGTTTCGATAACTTAAATAGAGAAGGGCAGATTAGAAACAGAACACCGGTGTCAAGCGATCAGACAGTGTCGAATGAAGGCTTTCTCGGGCTGACCATTTGCCGGATGTGTTGTGACGTCGGTACGTTCTACCGCGTCTTTTTTAGAGAGTGTTTTTGGTTTAATTATTTTCTTAGTAAAATTGAAGAATTAAACTTAAATCGTAGACAATTTCATTGTTTCTTGCTGTATACTCTACGATAGGGTCAAAATTAAAATTTAGTGAAAAAGTCCATTTTCGCATAATTTCGTGCACGCCTGAAAAATTACCGTGTGTATAGGATCTAAGATAAATGTTTTGATTATATGGAAAATAAAACAGTGGTTGCTTGTTATGTTTCACAGTTTTTTATTTCAGTTTCCTGACACGCGTGTTTCGATCTTTTTACGGATCATTTTCAAAGGTAGTGAGTAAAAGAGCTTCTAGTAGTAGTAGAGTAGCTCTTGTACTCACTACCTTTGAAAATGATCCGTAAAAAGATCTAAACACGCGTGTCAGGAAACTGAAATAAAAAACTGTGAAACATAACAAGCAACCACTGTTTTATTTTTCATTTCATGGAGATTTCGTTTTACCAAGAATGTAGCCCAGCTCAAATAAGTTATATAAATTATTTGATTTAATTAAAAAAATCTAATCTGACAGATTTGGATCATTTTGAAAGTTACCTGCGTTCAAATAGATTGTTTTCAGTATTAACCATGGTCAATAATTGTCAAGGTAGAGAAAGCCGATTCTAAGGTTAATATCGTTCAATAATTAGGCAATCCAACGATGTGTCCAAATGGCGGCTGGCTGGCAAATACTGCGTTGTAATTGGTGCACGTGACCATTAAAATAATGTTGCTGGTGGCATTTAACTGGTGACTCAATGCTTTTTGCCATCCAACTGCCATATTGAATTACGTGGAAGCATTGAGTCACCAGTTAAATGCCACCAGCAATATTATTTTTATAGTCACGTGTACCAATCACAAAGCAGTATTTGCCATCCAGCCGCCCTTTTCACACATCGTTGAATTGCCTAATGGCCTTTTATAGGTTAGTAGTGGAAAAAAGTTGTTATCGCCGTTAACAGCAGCCTCATTTGATATTTTTAAACAATATAACGAACAACAGTATTGTAAAGTTATAAAAATTGTATAATGGATAGTTAAAATTATTTTATCTACTTTTATTTAGTAATATGAGTTTTACAGTTCTGTAAATTGTTTTGTAAGGGCATCTATTACAGCACTAGTGCTGTAATGGAAAAAACGGTTTTATTAAAATTTTGCTGTTAAATAAAACCACACTTTTTAAAAGAATGATTTATTATTAACAATTATAAAATTAATTATTAATTAAAATATAACACTTAAGGTTTATTATAAACATTAATAATACACTTTTTACAGTTAGAAATTTGTATATCAGAAGTGGATGTGATGGAGCCGTTCGAATTTCCAATCATTAAATATGTGTCTGACCCCATGATCTTTGCTATTTGTTTCTTATTTTCTAAAGAATTCTCAACGTAGCCTTCTGCCGTAGAAGAGGATTTCCAGCCCCCATGACGCTTTAACATCTGCACCACCATCAACTAGAATGATGGCTGAGGACCTCCTAAAACAATGTCCACTGTATCCTTCGGGATTATTCAATCAAAGTTTTGTTGCAATCTTTTTTGGTATACTTCCAAAACTATTAATTCCGACAGGCTGGGAGGTGCATTTTCCTTTTCCATAGAATACAAAAAACCGCCTGTGAGTTGCATTAAGAGGACACATTTCCTTCTGTTATAACAAATTCTCGCATAACTTTGGTTTTCGAGAATGGAATCACAATTTTTATATAGAAATCATTGTGTTCAATATTTTCCCACATTAACTTAGCTAGTTCTTCGCGCCGACAAGCCCCAAAAATGCCGATTATCATAACAACCTTCATAAGTTATATCATGTTTCATCATCTGCAGTACTAAGAAACTTACATACGTCTTCCTTTGTGAAAACTTTGGACTTTTTGGCCTTGTAACCCTCTGAACTTATTTTCAAAAATGCGATTAGTTGAGAAAATCTGCTTATATTTTGATTTTTCTTGACTGAAATCATAGTTCTCAACATTGAGTAGTGAGTCCATAGTGTAGATGGTTTCTGGGAGCGTTGCTTTACGGAAAAATTACCCAAAAGGATTTTCTCAGACACCTCCTTTATTTTGTTAGCTTTGCACCAATCTTCAAACTTCTGATACTCCAACTCATACCACGCCTTGGATTTTGTCGGTACTAAACTTGAGATCGCTTCGTTTGCCGCTGCTTCTATATCAGAGGGTAAACTTCCATCAGAATCGCTCAATTTGAAAAACGCTTTTTATATTTTTGAATTTGTTTGACAAAGTTTCGACAGTAACCATGCGAAACAGTAACTATGCGAAAGGTAACATAAAAAACTTGATTAGTAAACTTAACAGCAGGTGCATTTTTACAGGTGCATTTTTATTTTTAAAAATGCCTTTTGCCAAATATTTTTCTTCATAGATGAAAGTAGATAAAATTTTGTACAATATTCTTGTTGTAAATTCATATTACTACACTCGATGTTTTATTAAACTTGGCTGACGCCTCGTTTGACAACTTTAACATCTCGTGTTGTAATATGAATCTTTACAACACTTATATCGTAAATAACTATTGGAATTTAAATTTTGATATTTAAAAATACGATATGATGCATTTTGTCTTATTATGCCGCGATTTTTATATTTTTCTCTCTCTCTCTTTTAATTTGTCCAACAGTGTACTTTATACAATTTTTTAGATGGACGCCGATTATAATCCGTCAACTTCCACAAAACAAAAACTTATCGATGACACGAAAGGAAGAAAGAAACGACGAAGAAAGTCAAAAGTAGCAGAAGCGCTTAGCAGACCTAAACCCAAATACGATCCAAATGACAAAAATTACGAAAAATATTTTGATGAATATTATAAACTTGATTGCGAGGATATCATCGGCGATGTGCCGTGCAGATTTAAATATAGGGAGGTGATACCCAATGATTTTGGATTAAGTATTGAAGAGGTAAATAATTATGTATAGCACGGTAATGTTACTTGATAGACCCGGTACTTAATTAAAATACTGTTTCGTTATTATGTTCACACAAAAAAAAATCGATTATATCAATATTTTTACTCTGGCCTTAAACAAGTTTTTAAACTGTCAGTCACTGTATACAGCGTATTATGGAATAGCCTTATTATATTTAAATGGGTGACCCCTTGGGTGTCCTAGAAAAACACTCCATAGTTTTTTTTTCGACCATCTAAAAAGTGGGATAAGGACCTTTAAAATCGGCCCGACGCCAATGAATAAAAACCATGCACTTCTCAATGTAAAAGAGCAAAAGCCTAGCCTCGCAAGTGAGAGAGATGGATGTCGTAACGTTGCCACATATCAAACTGTCAAAATCAGGTGTACAGTACAAACCATATGGGTTTAGATGAACTTTTTTTTAACAGCGTCACTTTTTAGTTCAATAAGAATAATAAAATAAGGAAATAAATACGGAATCATCAGCAGCCTAACATAAAGTAAAATAGGTAAGGTGAAGTGGGGTAAGTGGGGATTAAAAATATAAAAGGTCGCCTTTGAAACCACATAACTTTTTTTAAAAATCGAGTTACAGAGATGCGCTTTAAAAAGGAAGTAATTAGTGATATTTACAATTACAACAAAATTTGTTTAATTATTTACCCAAGAATTTCATTTAAACAAAAAATTGTTATGAAAATGTACTCATAGAACGCACTTGCCCCAGGTACTGAGGAAAGTGGGGTTTCAACTTATAAATCGCGTTTGAATAATGTTATATTCAACTGGAGCAAGTGGGTTAATGTATTGCGACTTCACCAAGAACAGGCTTTTTTCAGATTTAAGAAAATCCTAAAAATAAAGAAATTTATATGTTTTTTTCTTCTATAACTTTTTTTAAAACTACGTAATAGTTTTTATTTACTTTATAGTTTTTGCAGATTACGCACAATCTCACTTTTCAACTTCTTAAAAATGTTCACTTTGAATTTTATTAATATAAAAAATTTAAATGGGGCAAGTGGGAACTAATCCCCACTTACCCCACTAACAAAAAAAGCGGGGCAAGTGGGAACTATGGACCTAAAACTAAAAACCTGAAAAATTGAAATGTTAAAAAAATACAAGAGATAACGTTAGTGATTACAACTTTGAGGAGGTAAAAACTTTGAACCTAAGTTTTAAATTAGTACAGACAAAAAAATTTTAAACATTTTTGCCGTAACTTGTAACTATAGACGAAGTTTAGACACATTTGACATAAGCTGTGTTACTTTAAAAAAAAATATTAAAATTTTTTTAACAATATGTGGAGCCCAAAAACCCATTTTATTGTAGTTTTAGTTTTTGAAAGTAATTTTTTTTACAATAATTACAAAAAAAAACACTTGCCTTAGATTCCCACTTACCCCACTTCACCTTACTCCAATTTTAGATTAAAAGTGTCATTAATAAAAAATAACGAGTAGACGCCTATTTACCACTAGTAACCATTCCTATTTACCAGTTTTTAATGTTTTACATTCTAAAAGAGGAACTCGCCAAAAATCTCGAGATTCGTGATAGTGTGGAACTCTTGTCTCCTTTGACTTTCAACGATCGCATTTTTTCTCAAAAGATGTTATTCCACGGAGAAAACCACAACCCTGCGTTTCACGGAGACAACTAGACCAGTGGTTCCCAACCTTTTTTTGTTCGCGACCCTTTTTAGCTTCTTATAAATGTTCGCGACCCCCCCCCCCCCCCCGCCAAATTTTTTAATCAATAAAAGAAGAATAAACGTATTTAAGGACTTGCTAAAAATGATATTTTTTAGTAAATAGTTTAATATGATGATTGAGCTTGCATCTGCTTAACAAGATTTATAATTCTTAGTTGAGTTTTGGTGAAAGCTAATCTGATGTCATTTTGAACATCGATCCAACTTATTCCTAGCTTTCGTCTTGATCTGCAGAAGAGTCGAAAATCCACTTTAGCCAAAGATAAGTAAAAGCAAAGGTACTATAATTATTTAAAAAAGCGCATTCTGATGTAAATAAATTTACGTATTCTGCGTAAAGTTTTTAAAATAATGGAGATTGGTGGATATTTGACGACCCCCCCCCCCCCCCCCAAAAAAAAAAACAGTGCGACCCCCCGGTTGGAAACCACTGAACTAGACGGAATAAAAACACGTTTTTACATAAACACGAACAAAACACGGCGTGCCTCACCAAAGTAATTTCCAAATAAAAGGGTGGCGTAAAATATTAAAACGCAGTATTAAACATCGAAGGTTAAACATCGATGCTTTCATCGTTATTTGTGACCCTTATTATCGATGGCAAAATATCGAACATCGGTAACAAAACACCGATGTTTAGAAAAGCATCGATACCCATCGCCCATCACTTACTAAATTAGCGCCATCGCTAGCGGCGTACTTTGTAAGTGTAAGTGTAAGATTTTTGTCGGTTGTATTGAAGAAAAAAGAGAAATATGAACAAAAACAAGTGTTTGCGTAAGGACCCCATATAAAATAAATAGTTTAACAAAGAATTTTCAATGTGGACTTGCTTAAATAACGTGTTGTTTTTGTTGTGAAATACGGGTTAATTTTGAATCGCAGATTCAATTTAACAGAATTTGTGTATTTTATTATGGTTTTTATGCCAGTTTTTAAGGATTCTTGCTGAGATATGTTTAATTTTAATTTCTAAAAAGTTTCAATATACCTAATGATATAAGGCTAGTGAATTTTTCTTTAGTAGGTCACTGACCTTATTCTTTTTTTGACAGTTAAAAATGAGAACAAACGCACGTGGGTAAGGCAGTGAAGGGGATCAAAAACACAAAAGGTGAATTTTCGCACTTATTAAAGCAAAGCGACATTTAAAAATATTTTTTCTTCGAAGGTTATCATATCAGGATTTCCGGGTTCAAATATACTAAGGCAATTCCGTAACATCCTGTATGTGCATTTTGGTTTTGACCGCCCTGAATTTACTGCAATAAAGGAGTTAAAGGAACTTAACAATATAGAGATAGAGTTACCTTACTTCTATGTTTTAATAAACATTTCAATGAATTACTGATTCCTTTTTTAGATACTTCTAGCAAAAGATAAAGAACTCAACAGATGGTGTTCAATAAAGAAAGCTGTGCAGTACCGATCTAACGATGTCGAAAAATACGATCAGATTGCATATTCAAGGAAAGCAAGCAATATAAACTTGAAAAAGAGAATTATACCCAGTTTATTTTCGGAAGAAGCTGACCAAGAACAGAATTCGCAGCAACCTTCCACAAGTAGTACAGAAAAAATTAAAAATAATGATTTGATTAAAGAACAAAGTACCGAAAATAAGTCTGAAGATAAACTGGATAATTTAATGACAACTGAAATTGATAAGAATGACATCTCTCAGGTCAAATCTTTAGTTAACAGCACAAGTGAAAAGAGAACGAAGAAAAATAAAAAGAAGAAAAACGCAAACAGCAATACAAATAAGGAAAAAACACTTAATAAAGAAGGTATTGATCAAGCAGAAGGAAATACTAAAAAGAAAAATAAAAACAAACAGACCCAAAATGTTAATAATGCAAATAATGTTGTAAAAAATAAGAAAAGGAAACTGTTTGATTCTGAAAGTAATAAAAAAGGAAAAAAGAAGTTTAAAAAGGATAAGACAGAGTCTGTTGATGTTGGCATTTCTGATGCCAGATTATCAGCGTTTGGAATTAATCCGAAGAAGTTTAAAAATAAGCTTAAATATGGAAATAAATAATGATCATTATTTTTTAGATACTTTTTAAATAACTTTAAGTGTTAAAAATATTTTTGTGTTAAGTGTAAATAAAACTCTTTTATTTGCCCGAGTTACTACCTTTAAAATTTTCCAAAAAAGCCTTATAAGCTTTTGTACAAAATTTTGATGAAAAACTAAAGTTTTGTAGGGTTTCAGTTTTTAAAATCCTAAATGATTTAAGATAAGTATATATCCAGAAGCTTTTAAAATTGGTGTTATAAAGCCTATCTTTAAAAATGGAGATTCAAAAAATAAAGTAACTATAGACCTATAACATTAATCTCTTTATTAATCAAAGTATTTGCAAACATTTTAAAACTAAGAATTTAAAATTATTTAGAAAGAATACATTTTATTTCTAATAAACAATTTGGGTTTCAAAGAAATTTAAAAAAAAACTTGTATTTGCATTTTTCTGGACGCCTTTGATAATGTAAGAATAAATAGAAGATTAGATTTAGAGGCAAGCAATTTGACTTAATTAAAAATTATCTGAAAGAAAGACCAACTTACGTTCAAATAGATAAAGGAAAAAGCTATCCTAAAGTATTCAAATATCTGTGTTCCTCAAGGAACAATTTTAGAGCTATTTGTTGTGTACGGCGTTCTTTCTTTGTATGCAGTAATAGTTTTACTTCCCGTTAGTTTGGCTAGTTTTCCCAGTAAGTTGTATTTTTCTGTCAGATTTTATTAGAAACCCTTTTTTTGTTTTTAAAGTTGTATCTCTATTGTTGGGGAATTCCTGCTCCCAGGCATTCGATATATCAATTCTATTATTACCTATGATAACAATTAATTGTGATGAAAACAAATTATATTCCTTTTACTTTGAACAAAATAATATACCACAAAATATAAATAAATTTCAAATTTTGAAAGTTAATCAAGTAAAATATTTAGAAATAATCTTTGACAGTAAATTAAATTGGAATTTTATATTCCTAGCTATCTAGCTGGCTCTTTAATTTTTAAAAAGAAATCCCCCTCACCCAAGCCTTACAAAATGGGTATTTTGTTTACTTTGAGCCTTGAAAATTGTAGGGCGTATAGCCGTATAAAGGGTCAGTATTTTTTAAGAAGTCACTTTTTAGAGCCGGGATACTTTTTTTGGGAGTATTTTTTTTTTTAGTCCCCCCCCCTCAGCAAAATCCTGGATCTGCCACTGTCTACACAAACTAAAGAACATAGTTATAAGACATTTTTTAAGGCATTAAACTTATTTTAAATTATATATCCCAAATTGTCGGGGCATATCCAACATACTTTATTTTTAAATGGAACACCCTAAATATATTATATAAAATGTTATATGTCTAAATTCAATTGTTTTTGAGATATTGACGCTTAATATATGGCATTTTCAGACTCTGACGGGCTGTAGCTTGGGGACGGTGCGTCTTAGAGGAAACTGGTTTTACCTCCCTATCTTATTTTTTTATTCTCTATCCAAAGAGACAAATTTCCGGTTTACCATGTTAGAAACTTCCGGTTTAACATGTTAAACCGGAAGTTTGTCTCTTTGGATAGAGAATAAAAAACTAAGATAGGGAGGTGAAAACAATTTTTCTCCAAGAAGCTCCGTTACAATGCTACGGCCATCCGATATCACTTGAATTTAGACATAAGTATGACATTTTATACAAAATATACGTAAAATTTGATAGGGAATTAGAAAATAATATTTAGGGTCTTCCATTTAAACATGAGGATATGCCTCGACTATTTGGGATACCCTGCAAATTTAAAATAATTTTAAATTGTGGATCTAAATGTTTTCTTATAACTCTGTTTTTGAAAAATATTAAAAAGTTGAGTAGTTTAGTGTCTATGGAATCCTGAAAGCAGACCACCCTGTATAGCTTACTCAATTTATTTTTTAATTTAAACTATAGACAATATAAAGAAAACAAAAATTTTTTTTTGATATATGTTTATTAACTTACAAACATTGAAAGAAAATGGATGCAATAAAAGTGAACGCATTTTCTTTTAAAACAGTTAATTACTTTTTTCACAAATTAAGCAATAACATATAATTACTATTACACTATATCTGTTGTTATCTTAATTATCAAAAACTTAATATTAGGTCAATTCAAGGTGAATTAGAAATATCCATGTTATCTGATTTT
Organism: Polydrusus cervinus; assembly: GCA_935413205.1. Taxonomy (NCBI): domain Eukaryota; kingdom Metazoa; phylum Arthropoda; class Insecta; order Coleoptera; family Curculionidae; genus Polydrusus; species Polydrusus cervinus. The sequence continues at coordinate 102,004,814 of OW284510.1, read as the reverse complement.
TCCCCAGAGTCCTTCTCGGGGTCGTCAAGATTTTCCTGAAGCTTGTCATTTGCCACAGCTGGTTTAAGTGTTTCGTCGCGACTCCTTGAAACTTTAGATCGAGATCTTGATTTCGATCTGGATTTACCTCGTGACTTAGCTCTACTGTCCACTTTTCTATCTCTAGATCTAGACCTTGACCTGGAACGTCTCCTAGTCTCTTTTTTATCTCTTATTTTTTTAATGTCACGTTCTCTATCTCTAGTCCTGGATCTACTACGTCTTCTTGAAGGACGGGGCGAAGGTGATCTTCTGCGACTTCCTTTGGATCTTGACCTCCTCCTATCTCTTCTTTTATCTCTTGATTTGGATCTACGTCTGCTCCTGCTTCTAGATTTTGACTTGGAGCGTTTCTTTTCAACATCCACACTATCACTTTTTCGGTCCTTAGACTCTGTGGGTTTCTCTTTGCTTTTAGAATCTGCTCTCTTACGATCTTTAGATCTATCTCTCTCCTTAGATTTCTTGCGGTCCTTGGATTTGTCTCTCGATTTTCTGTCCTTGGATTTTGCTCTCGATTTTCTATCTCTGGATCTGGTGCGCTTTCTGGACCGAGAACGGCTTTTTCTGGGTCTTGAAGCCCTAGATCCTGACCTGCGGCGCGGTCTAGAGACAGATCGCCTTCTAGATCTGGATTTTGATCTTCTGCGGCGATCCCTGGATCTGGATCTCTTTCTAGATGAAGAACGTCTTCTGCGTGACCTTGATCGGCGACGGGATCCCGATCTTGATCTTCTACGTCTTCGATCTCTAGATTTTGATCTGGACCGAGATCTTCGGGAACTTTTCTTATCCTTTGTTAGCATGCCGATAACAGGTTCAATAGACGCGTTTATCATATTTTGTGCTTCTTTAAATCTTGTCATTGCTTCTTCAATTTCTTTTTGGGCTGCTTCGTTAGTCTTTGCTTGTGGTTTGGTTATTGGCTGCGTGGCATGCTGTATCATTAATATTCCTCCTTTATATTCAGTTCCATCCATTTTTAGTGCATTAATTATGCTGGCTTGTTCTGTAAATTCAATCAGTAGATGGCTGCTATTATCCGATGTACGATTACAAGTACGTAAGTATCTAATTTCTCCCGCCGAACTAAAATGTTTCATCCACTCATCATTGCTTATGGAACTATCAACATTTTGGAGCAGTATAGTTCTTCTCGTTTCTTCCACTTTAACACTGTCATAAGTAGCTGGCAGTGGTGGGTAATTGGGTAGACCATTTGCTTCAAGTGTTAAGTCTGTTGTTAAAATGACTTGATCACTTCCAGAACCATGAACAGAATTTACAACATGTGGTGGTAACTTAGGCTCATTAACATTTAAACCTGGTACTATTGTATGGTTTCGAGTCATCTCTAGAGCATAATATTCATCGGGGATCTCTCCATTTTGTACTGGAATAACTACTAGAGCTCTGTCTATAAATACAGTATTGGTCATATGTTGTGCTATACCCACTGTACCGGCGTCCACAAACTTGATATAACAAATACGAGACTGCACAGGAATCGACACATCCCTAACAGTGGGATAAAGACGAATATCTTCAATTTTACCCAAATAGCCAAAGAGCACATGCATTTGATCTTTAGTTGCCTGAGGGGCAATATTGGTAACTTGTACCACTTTTGATCCTACAGCCATTTTTCAAGCTCTGCTTGACAACACTAGTTCATTTCCATAACTTATCAACACACTGTCTATTGTAAAGATTGTACGCCGCACAAGCACATATTCTACACTAATACGATTGATTTTACTGCCTGAGCACAGTATCAGAGTATTTCTTAAACGTTTATATTTCGCACGAGCTTCATGGAATGCCAAAGCCAAAAATCGAAAATTTATCGCTACTCGCTAGTACGAATATAACCTCCAAAATATATCAATGCAGTGTTGCCATATTTCTTCATCGATAATTATTAGCGATTTCGGTTTACAGATCTCGGGCACTCTGAGAGCGCTCTGTGACGTCATAGATCTGCCCGAGATCTGTCATATAGCCATATAGTGAGATATCTCGATTTCGATAATCGAACACGCAAATCTCGGGGAGAGCACTCTCAGAGTGCCCGAGATCTGTAAACCGAAATCGCTATATATTTTTCAGCAAGCAATAATAAAATATAATGACCTTTCCTTGAAAAATGAAATTTTTGGTTCTTCTTCCACATCACGCCGGGGCATAGACCAGTTTTAATCTAAGGGGCATACTTAACGTGACCATACGTCCCGTTTTGAACGGGACAGTCCCGTTATTTGACACTCAGTCCCGTTGTCCCCAAAAAAAGCTTCGGGACGCCAAAATGTCCCGTTTTCGGGAAGTGGGCGAAGTCGGTATAAAACTCAATTATTGCAAGTATCAGTTCTTAAAGCGATGTTGATTATGAAGGTGAATGTGAGTAAAACCTGTCAAGAATACCATTCTTTTCCAAATTCGTCACCCAATATATTTAAAAAAAAGTCTTCATCTGAGAAATACCAAACTTAATTAAGCCGCCTATTATAATAATGCTTAAAAATAAATTTTTCAATTATGTTGTGCTTTACTTTAACAAACCAAACAGATTTTGCAGGGTCCCGTTTTGAGGAGAAAAATAAATGGTCACGTTAGGCATACTGTATATAAAATTATAAAACACGTCAAAATTGATGGGTTTTTAAAAAATATGTAGTCTATTCAAATCACCACATTTATCGTAAAGTGTACCTACCTAACTTTGAATTTCAATGTTTAAAGAACGACGGATCAGTGCAAAAATTTTGCAACCGTTTTTGGAGACAAACTAATGTTTGTGACATGTGACACAAGATATTGTATTACCTATTCATCAATCATAGTGCGCCTATCTAGTATCCATTCGGCTTTCTTTAAATGTTGAAATTCAAAGACCTAAGTAATAAAACAGAAAAAAGGCCGACCGTATCAAAATCTGCACGTGCATTATGAAGTGACTATAAAAAAATATTGTTGGACTTGTTGAGACAATAATGAAATAATCTAGATAATTATTAACTTTAAAATATTCTTCATATTTAGTACCTACTTTTCTTCAAAAAATTATTTTCTTCGCAGCTGTTTTTGAGGCTAAAATTCTGTATATTGAAGAAAATTCTTCGAATATGGCATCGCTGTATTAATTATGTCAGCCTTATTCTTCTTATTATTTTCGTGGCATTTGTCAAATATATTTTAGCCTTTCCTCAGAAACAGTTAATCAGCTGACTTTTGATCAATAATTATTTCAGCACTTTCCGCCCATGCAGCCTCCTGTACCCAAGGCTCTTCTATAACTACGATGCAAGGTATAGCGACAGCAATGCCCTATCATTCCCAGGGAAGACCTATCATTCCTCTGTGGTGTAATGCATATTCTTGAGACGTCTATATTCTTGTGTGTCAAGAATTGTTTTCATGGTTGCCAATAGCTAGTAACAAAAATACCCTAATTAACAGGAACGTCCCTCTGTAGTCCTTTTCATTTTGGGGTTGGTATTATTGATTTGTAACTTTGCCAAGTGTGAAATGGATACGCGAAAGTTAGTCAAAAATTTGTATTTAGAAGCAAACGAGTATTGTAGTAAAATAGTGAATTTAAATAAGAAACACAAAAGAGTGAGACCTCGAGTTTGATATCCAGAAAAAATAACTTGATTATTTGTATCTAGAAAGTTCTAGATAATTTAATCTGCCCTCAGCTGTTCGTTTTTGGGTGACATTAGCGCACACGTTTTACACGTGAACTTTTCATTTAGTTTTGTGCCAATTTTATATTTTTCCATATTTTATAGAAGTCTGACAAAATGGAATCGTGGGGTAAGTCTAGTTTTGATTCCCCCAAGTTCAAAAATTCACGAAGTGTTTTTCAGATGATGAGAATTTTGAACCACCACCAGTGGTCCCTTCTTTGGTGAAGTCCAATAAATGGGTGGGTGAAGATGAAGAAGAGGAAATTAAAGTATGTCACTTTTATTTTAATCTATTACTTAATTTACTATAAAACGCTATTTAAGTAATTACCTTTCTTAAATCTAACAAGATGATAATTAACACCTCATTTACATCATTTAGCAAGGTAATATTAAAGAATAGCTGCAGGTCTAATTAAACTTCCATATGTGAGGTCCATGCCTTTTTAAATAATAAAATTTCATAATACTCTTACATTTTATGTTGCTTAAGTTAGGTCATTTTGTCCTTTTTTTAAATATCACATTATTTTATTTTGAGGGGTTATTTTTTGCTCTTTTAAGCAATAAGGTTTAAAATGTAGGAATACAAAGTTAGATTAAATATTTCTATGAAAGTAAGTAGGTGCTGAGACCTAAAACACTCTTTAAATGATATAGAAAATATTTTTTACATTTTCACTGCAAGTTATCATCAAAAACATTTTAACTGGTCAAAAATGTTGCTGTGTTCTGAATATTTTTGCCACTAGCCAATGATCAAATGTCATTGTTTGTTTTGTTGAAGATACAAAAGGATAATTTTTTTGGAAATTAATTTGATTTGGTCTACTACCAAAACAATAATTAATAGAACCACTGCAATCACTTGATAGGTAAAATGTCCAACAGTTTATTTATATATTACATTTGTGGTTTTGGAGGTTATTAAGTTTAAAATATTAAAAAATCTTTTTTACAAAAAATGTTGAATAAGAATTACAAAATTTTCTCTGTAAAGTGTCTGCTAACAATTAGGGAATAAGTAGGTTGATTCTATTACATTTAAAAATATTTGATTTACAGGTTTGCTTTCAGTAACTGACCTTGTTATGAGTTGAACAATAAAAAGTCATGGTCAGCCATCAAAAGAATTTCCAATATTAAATGTGTGTCAGAAAAATTAGATTTAAAAGTTTTGATAGGTAGTTTGCAAAAATATCTTAGAGAAACAGAGTTGTAGTGGTATTTAAAGCAAGTTATTTATTGATAAAAAAGTAACTAGTATATGTATAGAAGTATTTGAAAATGAAAAGTACAGGTAAAGAAGATAATAAGTACAGACCGGATTTCCATATTACAGGGACAGATTTACAAAAATACTATTTCAATTCATATTAAATTAAGTATTTACCTTGAATATATGACTGAATGCTGAGTAAATTACTGACTATTCTAGATGGGCAGGGTTAGATGTCTGCTTATTTCACTAAGAATCCGCTACCTACTTGTTAAGTGAAAATGATCTTTTAATGTTTACAAAGGTGATAGGGGCATATTTGAAATAAGTAGTTAGAATTTCCACATGTTTCGAATGTATAAACATTCATATTCAGGAGAATAACTTTAATAAAGGAAAGAAAAGGTAACTAACGTCTTAGCAGAGCTTACTTCTTAACAATTTGTTTTGAAATATTAAAAAATTGTTTCTCTTTCTAAATGATACCACAGGCATAACCAAACCTGTAAAATTTTTGTATTTTTATATTGTCTTGTTGAGTAAAATAGTAAAATGTGCAAACCTCATTCAAAATATAACATAACTTGACCCTATGAATTAGGCAATCCAACGATATGTCAAAAATGGCGGGTGTGTAAAAATGCAGCTCTGCTGGTGGCATTTAGCAGATGGCTTGATGCTTTTGCAACTGGTCAAAAGGTGGTCAAATTTTAAAAAACTGTATGTATGATACCTTTAAAAATGATGTAGAACAGGATTGTATGTATTATACTTACTTATTGGAGGTATGTAAGTACTCATTATCTGAAAAAGATACTGGGTGGTAGCATGAACATAAAGTGCAAGGTTCTATTCAATGGGTCTTTCACTATTCTCATATTTGATAGTTTTGACAAGTCAAGTCGGTGCTATTATAGGAGTTTATAAACAATAAAACTATTGCTGGGTCATACCATGAATTTTTTGCAGCTCATTGAAAACACGCACAATCTCCACAAATTTTGAAAACGCAAAACTGGCGCAATTACTCGATGACGTCGATCCGATAAAAATTTGCAGTAAATTTTAAAATAACTGTAATTTTTATTTATTTGCTCATACAGCAGAAAGATAGACAAATACCCTGGGGTTAGACTTTTTCAACTATCATTTCATTAGCTTGGTCTTCTGTCAATAATTTCAAATAATAAAATCAATAATAAACCTTTTACGCTAGTTTAATAATATATTTTGTTTCTAGAACTCTATTAACTTATTTAAGGACAAAATATAGATAACATTTAGGAAATAATATGATGATTTTTTATTTTCCCGCATAAGTCCGTTTTGGACAATTATTTCTATTTGATTACTTTTCAGACTTTGTCATCGTATTACAATATAGAAAATTTAGAGAACATTGGCAACATTCTCATGCTGCCGTTTTTATGACTTATATTCAATAAAGTTGGTGTTTTTGTTTCAGTAGTTTTTTTATTTATTTATTTTCTCAGAGGTGGCTTAAGAATATCGAAAAGTACAAACACGGAAAATTATATTTTTTGTTCCTTTATACACTTGACTTAACTCAAAATATACTTTATTGTCCAAAGAAACTGTATCCTTATGGACAAAGTCACTATTTGCTAATATCTAGTATGCTTACATAAATACATTTAAAAGCCCTAGAAAAAAAATACAAACAATAAAACAAACAAAAGGCTTAATTATACAAAAAAAAAGGGGAGGGGGGGACAACATTATGCTCATCACAAAATGGTTTAAAATAAGTAAAAATTCAGAAAACAAAAAAAAAGTAAAAACTATTAGTAAAAATTTTGTAAAAACACACAAAGTAAACTGAAATTTATGATATTACTGGGGACAAAATTCCGCAACTTTTCCACTAGACCAATGTTGTATCTCTTATACTTTTTGAGATACCCATGATGAGCATCGAATTTGGAACACCCTGTACATACTTTCTCGCCTCATGTTTTTAAACTTGCAGCTTTCCCACTGTGTTTTTAATTGTTTCTAGAAAAGGTTTGTGATACTCTAGATTTTTATAATTGGGATTTGGGATATGTTTTCAATAGGCTCTAGTTCAGGATGTTAGCGCCGAATATGATAAATTCGATAATAGTGAAAAAGCTCATTCCTTAGGAATAATAGTCATTTATGTTCGAAATTTTTATTCTTACAAAACTAAATATTTACTTGCACTTTTGGAGTATAAAGTATATACTTGTCTTTATTCATACTAGGTACCCAGTGATACTAAAACAGCTGTCATATTGGGACAATATTAAGTAAAGATCTCAAATCCTAATTGTTTAATTTTTGTCTTTTCATAACGTCTTATCAATCGTCTAAATACAGACACAGAACTCAATTAATTATTTTTTTCCCTATAGGAGAGCTGGGAGGATGAAGATGAAGAAAAAAAGGAAGAGAAAGATGAAAGTAAACAAGTAGAAATCAAAAAGACTAAGAAAAAGTTAAATGCAATAATTGCTGAAAAAGAGGTACATAATAACAAAATAAATAAATTAAGGAAGTTCTATTTTAAATAAAAAAACTTAATACTTTTTCTGACTATATTTGCGAGCTGTGTGATTTTTAACTAGGTATATGGATGTACCAGTTTAAAAAAATTGTAATCAGTAGACATCCTGTATATTATAGTACTATTATGAAATTTCAGGCTAAAAAAAGAGAACTGGAACAGCGACTTAAAGAACAACTAGAAGAAGACATTTCCCCTGAAGAAAGAATTAGAATGGAAAAAGAATCAGACTTGAAGTTAGCTTTGGAAACCACTTTTGGCGAAAAAGAAGAAATCGGTAGTGAAAAAGAAGAAATCGGTGGCTTGAAATTACCTTCTACTTTTGAGGAATTTGAAGAATTTACCGAGACTCTGTCGAAATCATTGACACCCCTGTCGAGGCATGGCAACCATTTTGTTAATTTTACAGAAGGATTAGCGCGGAATCTCTGTGCTACTAGTAAGTATTTTTCTTAAACAAACTGAACAGTGTCGCAAAATTTTATGGGGTTTTGGTGATGTACTGGGTGACAACAAAATTACTACTATACCCAGCTTGTCATGTCCTTATAAGATAAAACATTATTATGAAATTCTGGTAGGTTATATGATTGCAATATGCGCACATTTTGTTCCACAGGGTTCGATTCTTGGACCAATCTTGTTCTTAATCTACATCAAGGACCTACCGGCAACTGATCCTCGGGCAGGACACACTATTTTTGCGGACGACACTACTCTCTCTTCTGCTGGCGACTCATTGGAAGAGGCTTTAATAGGGTCCAGGGAATCTCTGGAATTGTCGAGTGAATGGTTCCAAGCAAATAGGCTTCTTCTTAACGAGGATAAAACCAAGCGGATGGTATTCACTATGAGAGACTCAAGTGATATTTCGGGTGATAATGTTTCGGAGGCAAAATTTCTGGGGGTCACTCTTGACGCAAAACTACAATGGGGTAGTCATATTAGTCAGGTGGCTAAAAAGCTAACAAAAGCTGTATTTGTACTACGAGGACTCTTGAGTTGTGTTTCTCCAACTATATTGAGAACAGCATATTTTGCATTATTTCAGTCCCATGTCTCATATGCTATTTTGGCTTGGGGGCACTCTGCGGAGGTTTATAGACTTGAGCCAGAATAAATAATTTTATTCTCGCCTCATAATAAGTAGTAAAACTATTTCTTACTTTTTTTAACAAACTGCAATCGATAGGTGCTGGGGGGTGTGAATTGATATTATTACAACAAAAACTCTCAAATCTACAAAACAATATATTGACCGATTTATAAAATCACAATAGGTACAATATCAAAAGTCAGATTAATATAATAGTTAAATAAAGCTCATATTTAATTTAGGTAAATACAAAGAGAAAAGTAATGTTTTTTAATAATGATTGGCATTTGTGAATATCCCATTTTTGTTACTCAAAATAAATAATCAGAGTTCTAACATAAGTAAAGTTAAACAAAGATAACTAGCATAAGACTTGTCAAACTATGACAACTACTAATGTTGAAAGATTTGGTATTAAAATCTTTATTTAGACAATAAAGATCAATATTGTTCAATAGGTTTTGCGTAGGTTCAAATCGGGTTAAGATAGATTTGAATAAAAGTCAAGTAATCATACCTATTTTGCTGGTATCAGGATGAGAAGATGAGATTCTCCTTGACAATAGTTGATGGGGTGGTTAGGCGTTAAATTGCCTACGGGGTGCGACACATAAAAACGTTGCACAACACTTCACTTTTTATTGATTTAGTCACCAAATGACTTGGCAGTAACAGCACTTTGGATTTATGCACCTAGCAGAGAGGCTACACAAGAAATTAGGGGTAATGGTCACGTAGGGCCAGTAAGCCGGACAACGCTACGTGCCGAGAACAGCTACTGGTATCCTGTTAACGTCTAAATACACATTTTGTAAAGGTGTACTACGAGACTTGGGGTATTTCGCACGTAAGTGCCGGCAACAGGCAGTGGTATATCCTGTTAACGTCTAAATATACACGTTTCGTAGAAGTTTCATCGGAAACTTGGATTAATTATTCTCGCGTCGAGAACTTTGGGGTTTTTGCAGAGAGAAGTGACTAGATGTCACCTCGTTCATGTGAGTTGAAGAACTGCCCTCTCGGTCATTTTGGTCGTTCGATAACATCGATCGGGGGGTTAAGCAAGGGAGGAAACGTCGAAGCCATTGACCGACCAGCCAATAAAACTTTGGAGGCGGAACCGTCGCCATGGTTACAGGGTTAAACATGTGCAAATATTAGACAGTCAACATTGGTCAAATGACTCGCGCTAAGGCGGCGATACATCAAGGGAAGCGGCAAGCTTTGTAAATAAATACAATGGCGTGCAGACTAGGAGAGCCAAGGCGGCAAACCTCAAAGGATGCGATTAGTTTTATTCGCAGAAATTTGTCTGGCTATTGGAATATTGAAAGTAAAATATACTTCATTTAGGCATAAAATTATGAATTTTAACAACTTATATAAAACCACATCTATAGTTTTGAATTATACAATCAAGAGATTTTCATCTTGTTGGAGAGTGATTCTCCAACATACTGCCCGGCCATGAAGACTCTGTCTTCATTAACAATTAATGCAGCAAGGTGGCCTTGAAATGGCAGCGTCGCTCCTAAGGCGGAAGTACTTGAATGAAATGTTAATCCAAGACTAAAGTAGGTGTATCTTCTGCCTTTTCATAATGGGGCAAAAGACAAAGCTTGGTGATGGGCCGAATAAATTCTCCATTTTGGGTTTTAATTTTTACAGCTCGAACTCTAGAATCATGTCCGGGAAAGATTTCTATTACTCTGGCTAATGGCCATTTTAACGGGGGACAATCGTCTTCCTTTAGAAGGACAAGGTCGTTTACCTTTATATTGGGTAATGGTTTGGTCCATTTTGGACGATTTTGAAGCTGATTAAAGTATTCAACAGACCAGCGCTTCCAAAAACTTTGCTGAATACGAGAACATCGTTGCCAAAGATCGAGACGATTTTCAGAAATTTGAGTAACATTCTTCTCCGGAAAGGAAGTTAAACTTGAACCAATCAAAAAATGCCCTGGAGTTAGTGATTGAAAATCATTAGGGTCATTGGAGAGAGCACATAGTGGCCTTGAATTTAATACAGCTTCTATCTGAGTTAAAACTGTGTAAAAGTTTTCAAATGTGAAATGGGCATCTCCAATAAGTCTTTTTATGTGATATTTTGCACTTTTTATTGCTGATTCCCAGATGCCACCCCAATGTGGGCTTCTTGGCGGGATAAACTTGAATTCAATCTGGGTTTGGGATAAGTATTCTTGAATAGTTTCAAGATTTTTTTGATGATTAAGAAAGTCATGGAGTTCTTTTAGCTGATTGCGTGCGCCTAAAAAATTTGTAGCGTTATCGCTGGCCTTAATCCAGAAAGGACCTCCATAGTCCACACCTGTCTTGAGAAATGGACGAGATATACTTAGGCGAAATTCAGGCAAGTCAGACATGATTTGCTGGACAACTTGAGCATTAAATCTAAAACAAGTTATACACTTTCGAATTAAACCTTTTGTTTCCTTAAGACCATTAAGGGGCCAAAATTTTAGTCGAAAATTAGACAGCACAGTCTGAGCTCCAGCATGGCCTAACCTTTGATGCTCTTGAGATAGCATCATTGACACAACTGTATTATGAGATGGGAGTAATATGGGGTGCTTTTGGTTAAATGAGATATCAGCATTCTTAAGTCGACCTCCGACTCTAATTATTCGTTTTTCGTCGAGAAAAATATTTAAACTTAATAGTGTTTTATTTGTTATGGGAAAGCCGTTGACTAGTGCGACTTTTTCTTGTAGAAAATGTTTGGCTTGTAGCACGTGAACAATTTTGTCTAATGAATTTTGTAATTCTGTGACTGACAGTGGACCACTGTACCTTTTTGTAGAATTAGAAATGTTAAACGTAAATCGTAAGAGGTAGGATACAGCTCGCTGTAAAGAACGAAAGGTTGAGAATCGGGCAAAAACCTCTTGCCAAAATTCATATTTATCTATTTGCTTGGTCGCAATAAGAGCTATTTTTCGTTCTTCTGGAGGTTGATTTATCACTATGTTTTGTTGAAATTCATCAAATTGAATTTCAGAATTTTTTAAAATATCTGGACCGTGCCACCATAGATTATTATTTAAAATATTTTTGGGGAGAACTCCTCTCGATGGAAGATCAGCGGGATTGTGGGACGATTCAACATATCGCCATTTAAAGTTAGAAGTTAAATCTTGGATTAATGATACCCGGTTAGCTACAAAGGTGGTCCATCGAGAAGCATGGGAAGACACCCAGCAAAGGGCAATTTGAGAATCTGTCCACAGATTAACAGATTCAGGTATAAATCTGTCTTTATAAATGATGAATAGTTTCTGTACTAATCGAGATAACAACAACATGGCGCAAAGCTCAAGTCTTGGGAGGGATACTACCTTCAAAGGTGCTACACGGGATTTTGAAGATATTAAATGGGAAGTAATACTTTTATCCTTATAGATTGCTCCGAGGTACACACAGGCGGCATAAGCCTTTAAACTAGCATCGGAAAAGCCGTGAATTTCAATAGTTATCGGAGTTTTATCTTCAGAGAAAAGGAATCTAGGAATTCTTTGTGTTTCTAACAAATGAAGATTTTGAATAAATTCCGACCATTCATTAAGAAGTAATGTATCAGTTATGACTGAATCCCAGTCTAACTTACTCAGCCAGAGCTTCTGCATAATGAGTTTTCCGATGACTATAACTGCAGATAGAAGCCCCAAGGGGTCATAACATTGGGCTATAATGGAGAGAATTTTTCGTTTTGTAAATGGACCATCAAAGGAGCCAGAAGGTACAGAAATACATAAGGAATCATTAAATGTTTTCCATTTTAGCCCTAGAACCTTGTTAGGATTATCGTCTAAGTCCATGTTAACTTCAGAACTTTTATCTTGGGAAATATTTTCTGAAATTTGTTTTGAATTTGAGGACCATTTGTGAAGCTTGAATCCGTGTGAATTTAAGAGCATATTTAACTGATTATGAAGACAATCTAAATCATCATAGGTATCAGCGCCAGCAATGATGTCGTCTACATAGCATTGTTTATTTAGTGCTGATGATGCTAAAGGGAAATTTTCTTGATTTTTCATAGATATTTCGTGCAACACACGAGTAGCCAAAAATGGGGCACAATTTGTACCATAAGTTACCGTTTGCAATTCAATGCACTGTAATGGGGCTTGAGGTGTTTCTCTCCATAAAATATTCAACAGAAACGTATGGGAAGGATTAACAAGAATTTGTCGGTACATTTTTTCTATGTCTGAGGTTAGAGCATACTTAAATGTTCGAAATCTGCAAAGAATATCATATAGATCAGGCTGAACTTGATAGCCTTTGAGAGTGATATCGTTTAATGATGCCTTGGAAGAAGTTTTACAAGACCCGTCAAAAACGACTCGAAGCTTAGTAGTGGTGCTGTGTTCTCTAATTACAGCATGGTGTGGTAGAAAGTACTTGTTAAGTAATTCAATATTTTTTAATTCAAGGGGTACAATTTTTCCATGTTCAAGTGACAGATATTCATCAATAAATTTTTTATACTCAGAAAAATAAGTAGGGGTTTTCTGAAACTTCCGTTCAAGGTTTTCAAATCTTTTTTTTGCTATGGCGAAAGAATCGCCCAATTTTTCGCATTCAGTTTGTGACTTAAAGGGGAGATTGACTTGAAAGACACCATTTGTTAAGATCTGGGTAGTGGAAGTAAATATATCTTCAGCCATATTATCTTCCATACTCATAATAGATTTTTCTGGAATCTCTTCCATTTTCCAAAAGCGTTCTAGTACATCATTAGAGGAGTTTTGTTCAGTAGATTGAACGAACATTGATACGCCACTGGAAGTAGTGAAATTTGTTGTCGGAAATGTACGGAATTGGGTAGAGACAGGGGCATTTCCAGCTATGATCCATCCCAGGTAAGTATTTTGCAGTACTGGAAGGTTGTTACCTAATCTGTGTATTTGATTGAGTAATAAGTCATAATATAAGTCGGCACCGATTAAAATGTCAATAGAAGATGGTTTTGCGAAGAACGGGTCACTTAGCTTGAAGTACGCTGGGATATTCAATTTACTGGTATCAAGGGGAACTTGGGGTAATTTGCCTGTAATACTGGGAAGTATGGCACACGATAACTTGAAACTCTTTCGAGTTTGAACATTAGAGTGAATGACTACATCAACCATCTTATTGGAAACTAATACTTCCTGTGATTTGAACGGCAGTAGAGTTTTGGACTTGCATTGTCTTTATTTGTTTAGAATCACTACGTTTCAACTGGTAAGTATCTCCAGTCGTCTTCAGGTGAATACTGAATAAGTACGGTAACTACAGCTCTATTTATACTAGGCAGGTGCTGTGACGCATGACTAGTGGGCGGAGTCATGCGTGTTGCTAGGTGATGACGCATAACTGGATGAGTCATGCTTGATGAGTCATGCTCGATGACGTCATGCTCGGTGAATCATGCGTTTAACTCTTGGGTGGTCTTATTCTAAGATTACATTTACTTAACAAGGGTTTCCAGACGTTTCTCATGTCTAATGAAGGCTTACTAAAGCAACCTGGATTTTGGTGTATGGTAGCAGCTTCCTTAAACTTCCTCTTCCTCCAGTGCGGTTCTTTTTGCAGGATTTCCGCTTTTGTCCACATGATATGATGGCCGTGCGTCCAGGCGTGGTCAGCTGCACCTGATTTTTCGGTCTCTCCTTTTCGGGTATTATTCCGATGTTCTTTAATCCTTACTTCTAGTGGTCTTAGTGTCTCACCAATGTAAGACTGGCCGCATTCGCATGGGATCTGATAAACACAATTTTTCTTGTCTTTCTGGCTTACTGGTCTCGTCTTCGTTAGGTGGCTTCTTAAAGTGTCTCTAGAGCTGAATACTGTTTCGATGTTGTATCGTTTTCCTAGTCTTCTTATTTTCTCAGATACTCCTTTGACATACGGAATATTGAGTATTGGTTGTATCTCTTTCTCTGCTTTACGTGTGTTTGGCCGATTCTTGCGATTTTCCAATATTGTGTCAATCAGTTTCATGGGATAGCCATTCTTGTTGAGGTCGGTCTTGATGTGGTTAGTTTCTCTTTTGAGAGCTTCGTTTGAGTTACAGAGAGTAATTGCTCTATCCACAAGGTTTCTTACTATGCCATGTTTTGTGTTGTTTGAGTGGTTTGATGTATAATTGAGATATTGCCCTGTATGTGTAGGTTTTCTGTACACTGAGGTTAGGAAGGTGTTGCCATTTTTCTCTACATTGACGTCTAGAAAAGGTAATTGGTTGTTCTCTTCTTTTTCCATGGTGAATTTAATTGTCGGTGCAAAGTTATTAATGTGATGTAAGAATTCTCTGAGTTCGTCCTCGTTTCCGTTCCAAATAATGAAGGTGTCATCCACATATCTAAGCCATATTTTTGGTTTCTTCTTTGCTTGTTTTATTGCTTCGGATTCGAACCATTCCATATAAATGTTGGCGATTATGGGCGAGAGAGATGAGCCCATTGGTAGTCCGTCCTCTTGGCTAAAGAATCTATCTTTTTCTTGAAAATAAGAATTGTTAAGGCAGCATTCCAATAGTTCCATGATGGCATTTGTAGGTAGCGGTGTTCTTTCTTGTAGGGTCAAGTCTTCCTCAAGTCTGCTCCTGATGACCTTAAGTGCGTCTTTTATAGGGACGTTGGTGTAAAGACTTTCGACGTCAAAGCTGACCAGTTGGTCTCCTGGTTGTACTTCCTTTTCTCCTATTATTTGTGCAAAGTGTTGCGAGTTCTTTACAAATGACGTGCTGTTTCCTTGAAGTGGTTGGAGTAGGGGAAGTAAAAATTTACCTAGTTCATATGTAGGGGAGTTACGGGAGCTTGTAATTGGTCTTAGAGGCATATTATGTTTGTGTATTTTTGGCAGGCCATAGAGGTGTGGTGGTTTACTGTGGTGTGGTGTCAGGCGTCTCCGCGTCTTTTCTGGAATGTACCGCTCAAATTTCTTAAGTGTTCGGTAGACTCTTCCCTCGATTGTGCCGGTCGGATCTTTGGAAATAAGGGTGTAGTTTCCTTTTTGCACAACTTCCTCGATTTTTTGGTCGTATGTCTGAACATCCATGATGACAGTTGCGTTTCCTTTGTCGGCTGGTAGAATCTTGATATTAGGATCCTTACGAAGTTTTGTGAGAGCGATTGTTTCTTCCTTACCGATATTTCGTTTTGGAGGCCTTGATTTTTCTAGAATATTTCTAACCTTCCATCTAAATTCTTCCGCTTGTGTTTCTCCTATGGTTGTTGAGTCGACGGCGCTAATAATGTCCAATATTGGTATCTCTGTTGGAGCAATAGTAAAGTTTAAACCCTTAGCCATTAGGGATTCTTCTATGGGTGTTAATTCTCTAGATGAAATGTTGACGATGGTTCTTTGGTTATGGGGTTGCGTTGTTGGTGGATTTTGACTAACATGCTTTCGCAATTTCTTCTCATGAATATTTTGTTGAGCTGTTCTTACTTTGTCGCAGGTGGCATCAATCTTCCGAAAAATGGGTTCGTGATCCTCTTCCAGTGTATATTCTTTAATTTCCTCAAATCTCTGTTGGATATCTGTGAGTAGAGAAGCTTTCTTAAAGCGATGGTAGTTGATTTGGGAGCGTATAAGAGCTTTGCTGGCGTTGTTTAGAATCTTCTTAGCTTGTTGTCCTGGGATCGGTGACTTGATCCTAAAGCCATCTGGAATAATATCTTGGTCCCTTGCCCGTAGTAGAAACTGGATGTGCGTTTCCTCCTTTGTTAATTTTATCTTAGCTTTCTCGTAGTTACGGAACTTATCACTTATACCGGGTCCATACCGGGCTTCTAGTGTCTGTTTAAAGGTTGGAGACAATGACGTTTCTTGAACGGCAGTAGAGTTTTGGACTTGCATTGTCTTTATTTGTTTAGAATCACTACGTTTCAACTGGTAAGTATCTCCAGTCGTCTTCAGGTGAATACTGAATAAGTACGGTAACTACAGCTCTATTTATACTAGGCAGGTGCTGTGACGCATGACTAGTGGGCGGAGTCATGCGTGTTGCTAGGTGATGACGCATAACTGGATGAGTCATGCTTGATGAGTCATGCTCGATGACGTCATGCTCGGTGAATCATGCGTTTAACTCTTGGGTGGTCTTATTCTAAGATTACATTTACTTAACAAGGGTTTCCAGACGTTTCTCATGTCTAATGAAGGCTTACTAAAGCAACCTGGATTTTGGTGTATGGTAGCAGCTTCCTTAAACTTCCTCTTCCTCCAGTGCGGTTCTTTTTGCAGGATTTCCGCTTTTGTCCACATGATATGATGGCCGTGCGTCCAGGCGTGGTCAGCTGCACCTGATTTTTCGGTCTCTCCTTTTCGGGTATTATTCCGATGACTCATCAAGCATGACTCATCCAGTTATGCGTCATCACCTAGCAACACGCATGACTCCGCCCACTAGTCATGCGTCACAGCACCTGCCTAGTATAAATAGAGCTGTAGTTACCGTACTTATTCAGTATTCACCTGAAGACGACTGGAGATACTTACCAGTTGAAACGTAGTGATTCTAAACAAATAAAGACAATGCAAGTCCAAAACTCTACTGCCGTTCAAGAAACGTCATTGTCTCCAACCTTTAAACAGACACTAGAAGCCCGGTATGGACCCGGTATAAGTGATAAGTTCCGTAACTACGAGAAAGCTAAGATAAAATTAACAAAGGAGGAAACGCACATCCAGTTTCTACTACGGGCAAGGGACCAAGATATTATTCCAGATGGCTTTAGGATCAAGTCACCGATCCCAGGACAACAAGCTAAGAAGATTCTAAACAACGCCAGCAAAGCTCTTATACGCTCCCAAATCAACTACCATCGCTTTAAGAAAGCTTCTCTACTCACAGATATCCAACAGAGATTTGAGGAAATTAAAGAATATACACTGGAAGAGGATCACGAACCCATTTTTCGGAAGATTGATGCCACCTGCGACAAAGTAAGAACAGCTCAACAAAATATTCATGAGAAGAAATTGCGAAAGCATGTTAGTCAAAATCCACCAACAACGCAACCCCATAACCAAAGAACCATCGTCAACATTTCATCTAGAGAATTAACACCCATAGAAGAATCCCTAATGGCTAAGGGTTTAAACTTTACTATTGCTCCAACAGAGATACCAATATTGGACATTATTAGCGCCGTCGACTCAACAACCATAGGAGAAACACAAGCGGAAGAATTTAGATGGAAGGTTAGAAATATTCTAGAAAAATCAAGGCCTCCAAAACGAAATATCGGTAAGGAAGAAACAATCGCTCTCACAAAACTTCGTAAGGATCCTAATATCAAGATTCTACCAGCCGACAAAGGAAACGCAACTGTCATCATGGATGTTCAGACATACGACCAAAAAATCGAGGAAGTTGTGCAAAAAGGAAACTACACCCTTATTTCCAAAGATCCGACCGGCACAATCGAGGGAAGAGTCTACCGAACACTTAAGAAATTTGAGCGGTACATTCCAGAAAAGACGCGGAGACGCCTGACACCACACCACAGTAAACCACCACACCTCTATGGCCTGCCAAAAATACACAAACATAATATGCCTCTAAGACCAATTACAAGCTCCCGTAACTCCCCTACATATGAACTAGGTAAATTTTTACTTCCCCTACTCCAACCACTTCAAGGAAACAGCACGTCATTTGTAAAGAACTCGCAACACTTTGCACAAATAATAGGAGAAAAGGAAGTACAACCAGGAGACCAACTGGTCAGCTTTGACGTCGAAAGTCTTTACACCAACGTCCCTATAAAAGACGCACTTAAGGTCATCAGGAGCAGACTTGAGGAAGACTTGACCCTACAAGAAAGAACACCGCTACCTACAAATGCCATCATGGAACTATTGGAATGCTGCCTTAACAATTCTTATTTTCAAGAAAAAGATAGATTCTTTAGCCAAGAGGACGGACTACCAATGGGCTCATCTCTCTCGCCCATAATCGCCAACATTTATATGGAATGGTTCGAATCCGAAGCAATAAAACAAGCAAAGAAGAAACCAAAAATATGGCTTAGATATGTGGATGACACCTTCATTATTTGGAACGGAAACGAGGACGAACTCAGAGAATTCTTACATCACATTAATAACTTTGCACCGACAATTAAATTCACCATGGAAAAAGAAGAGAACAACCAATTACCTTTTCTAGACGTCAATGTAGAGAAAAATGGCAACACCTTCCTAACCTCAGTGTACAGAAAACCTACACATACAGGGCAATATCTCAATTATACATCAAACCACTCAAACAACACAAAACATGGCATAGTAAGAAACCTTGTGGATAGAGCAATTACTCTCTGTAACTCAAACGAAGCTCTCAAAAGAGAAACTAACCACATCAAGACCGACCTCAACAAGAATGGCTATCCCATGAAACTGATTGACACAATATTGGAAAATCGCAAGAATCGGCCAAACACACGTAAAGCAGAGAAAGAGATACAACCAATACTCAATATTCCGTATGTCAAAGGAGTATCTGAGAAAATAAGAAGACTAGGAAAACGATACAACATCGAAACAGTATTCAGCTCTAGAGACACTTTAAGAAGCCACCTAACGAAGACGAGACCAGTAAGCCAGAAAGACAAGAAAAATTGTGTTTATCAGATCCCATGCGAATGCGGCCAGTCTTACATTGGTGAGACACTAAGACCACTAGAAGTAAGGATTAAAGAACATCGGAATAATACCCGAAAAGGAGAGACCGAAAAATCAGGTGCAGCTGACCACGCCTGGACGCACGGCCATCATATCATGTGGACAAAAGCGGAAATCCTGCAAAAAGAACCGCACTGGAGGAAGAGGAAGTTTAAGGAAGCTGCTACCATACACCAAAATCCAGGTTGCTTTAGTAAGCCTTCATTAGACATGAGAAACGTCTGGAAACCCTTGTTAAGTAAATGTAATCTTAGAATAAGACCACCCAAGAGTTAAACGCATGATTCACCGAGCATGACGTCATCGAGCATGACTCATCAAGCATGACTCATCCAGTTATGCGTCATCACCTAGCAACACGCATGACTCCGCCCACTAGTCATGCGTCACAGCACCTGCCTAGTATAAATAGAGCTGTAGTTACCGTACTTATTCAGTATTCACCTGAAGACGACTGGAGATACTTACCAGTTGAAACGTAGTGATTCTAAACAAATAAAGACAATGCAAGTCCAAAACTCTACTGCCGTTCAAGAAACGTCATTGTCTCCAACCTTTAAACAGACAAATTCCTGTGATATTTAAGGATTTATTGTAAGGGACATTAGTGAGTTTATTGACACAAGTTTGTGTCATGAATGAATTTTGACTGCCACAATCCAATAAAGCCCTGGCCTGAACAGGCGTACCATCAGATCTAAATATTGTTACTAGAGCTGTAGCTAGCAAAACATGGGAATTTTTGGTAGATAAAGCCGATAAATTTAACGTTGTGGGGGCTGCTTCCTTATTATCAGCAGAAGAGCTAGGTGAACGGGGGCCTCTGTTGTGAGGTAGCTGATTATTACTGGGGATCTGCTCCATTGCATGTGAAGTGTTGTAGGATTTATGTAGAAGAGTATGATGCCTTTGGGAACACAAAAAACATTCTTTTGACTTACATTCATTTCTTGAATGACCATTACCCAAACAGTTAAAACAAAGTCTTTTAACTTGAACAAATTTCTGTTTATCATCTAAACTTAATTTCTTGAATTTTTCACATTTGTAAATTTTATGACTGTTTAGATCACAAAAAGTACATTTTTCAATTTCTTTATTATTGGAATATTGATCATTGGCTGAATATAATATCACTCCCCGTGGAGATTTTGACTGATTTGTGTCGATAGTAGCCAAATTTTCAAGAACAGTACATTTCTTATCTAAAAATTCAAGAAACGCTTTCAACTCTGGTAATTTCGTAATGTCACGCTCGGTTTCAAAAGCCTTACACGTTCCAAAATCAAGTTTTCTCTCAAACAAATAAATTAGTAGAAATTCCCAAAGCTGCGTATCTGAGTGACCTAAATTTTTTATTAAATTTAAATTTTTTCTTAAGCTGGTCACAAATTCGCGTAAACATACAGTGGTTGGTTTGACAACAGGGTTCACTTCTAGTAAGGAATTAAAAAGTGAATTAATGACCATTAATTTATTTTCATATCTAGCTTTGAGCAGATCAATAGCGATTGTAAAATTATCATGAGTAGCTGACAAGCTTTCAATTATTTTTAGGGGCTCATCCCTTAAAAATGATTTTAAGTATAAAAATTTCTGAACATTTGTGATAGAAGAATTACTTGTAATTAAAGTATCAAACAATTGTATGAATGTGGACCATTCGGTTACAACACCTGTAAAAGGATTTATTTTTATTTCAGGAAGTCTTACTGCGGGGGTCGGTGAAGCCTGTTGCATCACCGTTACTTGAGGGGGAGTATAGCCTGTATTTGGGGTTGGCAATAAGTTTTCCATGCATGTTTCAATTTGTGCTAGCATATCGAAAACTTCAGATTCAAATTCTGTGCGGTTTTCAGTGTCCAAGGCTTCTACGCCCGGTATTTCATCGATACAATCCTGAATTTGATTGTATTTATATAAAGTTTGTTTCAAATTATCATATCTTACTTTAAATGCTTTGATACTGAGCTCTGTATCAGCATTATCATGAATCCACTTTCGAATTCGCGTTACAAAGCCTTTGGCACTGGATCGCTGCGCTTTTAATTGACTAAAATCCATTTTAAACTGTTATGGTCTATGGCAACACTGCCAGCAATACTAGAAAATAATATACTTTTAGCCTAACGGATATAAATAGATTTTAATAGGGGTAGCAAAGTTATGGGGTAAACCTGGTCAATTTTCTGACATTTCTCAACTAATAAGTAGTAAAGTAAAATGTTAATATTGCATTAATCATTCGCTACTCGGTTGTAAACAATATGCAATTTTGATTTTGCAAAAAAATATTAATAAATTTTTGCTGTTAAAAACATTAATTCACATGGGGCTGTTCAGTGACAGTAACAAAATTTCGAAGGACCACGGGTAATTTTACTAATAAAAAAAGTAAAATAAAAACAAAATCCGGCTCGAAGGACCATTTTATGAGCCAGAATAAATAATTTTATTCTCGCCTCATAATAAGTAGTAAAACTATTTCTTACTTTTTTTAACAAACTGCAATCGATAGGTGCTGGGGGGTGTGAATTGATATTATTACAACAAAAACTCTCAAATCTACAAAACAATATATTGACCGATTTATAAAATCACAATAGGTACAATATCAAAAGTCAGATTAATATAATAGTTAAATAAAGCTCATATTTAATTTAGGTAAATACAAAGAGAAAAGTAATGTTTTTTAATAATGATTGGCATTTGTGAATATCCCATTTTTGTTACTCAAAATAAATAATCAGAGTTCTAACATAAGTAAAGTTAAACAAAGATAACTAGCATAAGACTTGTCAAACTATGACAACTACTAATGTTGAAAGATTTGGTATTAAAATCTTTATTTAGACAATAAAGATCAATATTGTTCAATAGGTTTTGCGTAGGTTCAAATCGGGTTAAGATAGATTTGAATAAAAGTCAAGTAATCATACCTATTTTGCTGGTATCAGGATGAGAAGATGAGATTCTCCTTGACAATAGTTGATGGGGTGGTTAGGCGTTAAATTGCCTACGGGGTGCGACACATAAAAACGTTGCACAACACTTCACTTTTTATTGATTTAGTCACCAAATGACTTGGCAGTAACAGCACTTTGGATTTATGCACCTAGCAGAGAGGCTACACAAGAAATTAGGGGTAATGGTCACGTAGGGCCAGTAAGCCGGACAACGCTACGTGCCGAGAACAGCTACTGGTATCCTGTTAACGTCTAAATACACATTTTGTAAAGGTGTACTACGAGACTTGGGGTATTTCGCACGTAAGTGCCGGCAACAGGCAGTGGTATATCCTGTTAACGTCTAAATATACACGTTTCGTAGAAGTTTCATCGGAAACTTGGATTAATTATTCTCGCGTCGAGAACTTTGGGGTTTTTGCAGAGAGAAGTGACTAGATGTCACCTCGTTCATGTGAGTTGAAGAACTGCCCTCTCGGTCATTTTGGTCGTTCGATAACATCGATCGGGGGGTTAAGCAAGGGAGGAAACGTCGAAGCCATTGACCGACCAGCCAATAAAACTTTGGAGGCGGAACCGTCGCCATGGTTACAGGGTTAAACATGTGCAAATATTAGACAGTCAACATTGGTCAAATGACTCGCGCTAAGGCGGCGATACATCAAGGGAAGCGGCAAGCTTTGTAAATAAATACAATGGCGTGCAGACTAGGAGAGCCAAGGCGGCAAACCTCAAAGGATGCGATTAGTTTTATTCGCAGAAATTTGTCTGGCTATTGGAATATTGAAAGTAAAATATACTTCATTTAGGCATAAAATTATGAATTTTAACAACTTATATAAAACCACATCTATAGTTTTGAATTATACAATCAAGAGATTTTCATCTTGTTGGAGAGTGATTCTCCAACAAGACTGTTTGCCATCCAAAGGAGAGTAGTAAGAGTAATATCCAATCTCGGCTACAGAGACGATTGTAGAGGGGCGTTTGTTGCTCTTCAAATTTTAACATTGCCAGCCCTCTATATTTTACAGAATTTACTTTTTATAAAAAAGGCAGATAATTTTAAATCATACACAGACATACATGACTATAATACACGCAAGAAAAATAATTTAGTACCCTTATGGTGGCGCTTAGGAAGGTGTCAGGATGGCCCGGGCTATTGGGCAATTAAATTTTATAATGTTTTGCCAGAAAGCATTAGGAACCTGCCTTATAAGCAATTCTACAGCAAAATGAAGGAGATCTTGACTGATAATGCTTTTTATTCATATACAGAATTTTAAAATTTTAATGTATTTTAACCTGTGTTTCTTTTTTTGTACTAGATTTACCTATGTATATTTTTTGACGTGTGTAAACATTATTATGTATTAACATGAATAAAGGAATTTTTAATTTGAATTTTGAATTTTCGGTATTCTGCCTGTCACCTCTGGTTGAACCGAAAGTGCACACAACTTTGTTATTTTAAATAGACTCTATATCAGATGTCCAAACATTTGCTCCCCTGTTGACTTTAGAGTGGGGTTGTAGGAAGACTTTTTTAGGGTGTGTGGTGGGTGCACATGCGGAGTTTGAATAATTTTACACAACTTGATCTTAACTTATTTGAATAGAATTGTTGTTGGTTTTTAATTGGAATTTAATTTAAGTGTTGCTGCGGACACCAGCATTGATTGGACTTGTCCACCTGTGATTTGTCATTGTCAAATGTAATTTGCAAACGGTTAAAAATCTTTAACAGATACATTTTACATTGGATTTAACTAATATTTTCAAATAAAACGAACATTATTTTTAACTTCTGATGGCTATATCTTTTGCATTGAGTTGATTTATCCTGTTGTTCCTATAAATTTATGTTGAAAACATATTTACCCATTACTTTTGGCGTCCCTGTATACTTTAGTTTAATGCAAAAAATAGATGGATTACTTTGTCCGCTTGCCGTTAAACTTTCTTCCTATTCATATTCAATGTAAGAATGTGGTCCCTAAACTTAAGTTTGTCGTCAATTAACAAGTTAAAATCTCAATCATTTGCCGTCGCATGTTTTTTACTGCAATCACGGTGACTGAAAAGTTATGTGATTGTTTTCCCTGCGTGTGATTCCATCTATTCATAAAATGTTTTTTTTTAGTGAATTCCTCGGATATAAGAAAAATAAAGAATGCCTTAGATAATCTGTGTTTAGAGAAACAAAAAATAGAAAAAGGAGATAAATCGAAAAAAAATAAGGGCAAAGGAAAGGCGAAATTAAAAATGGAAGGCGAGAATGCGGTAAGTATTTCATTCTCATGGAACTGTTTGTTGTAATGTATACTTTTTTTTTCTTTGAGTTCAGGGATAACTACATTTTTGATGGTGTATATTTATTTTTTATTTCAAATCTCATTTGAAAATTTTAAACTGGCGAAAGTGTAATTTTTTATAAATATAACAAAATATTTTTTTTTATTTAAATTTTTATTTAAGAATGTATAATTTAAGCTACACAAATATAAAATTTTTAAAATAGTCTAGAGGCGTCTTAAAATTTTTGGGAAAAAATATGTATTCATTATAAAATCTAAATGTCTGATTCAAAATAAGTATTTTAAATAAACTAAAACAAAAAAAAATGCCAATTTGGCAACGAAAAAAATTTCCGGAAATAGCTTCCGGCGGCCAAATTACACTGAATATTTCCCTCATATCCTCCTGCGGAGTCGGGCTTTTTCGCAAAAATATGAAAACAAACTCTTGCAATTATAAAAAAACACATTTCATTCAAAAATTATCGGTAATTTTGATGCACTTGTGCACTTACCCCCGATAATTTTTACTGCCACTTTTAATGGCAAAAAAAGACACGGAATGACAGAATTAAATAATTCGTCAAGACAAAAAGGGCATATTTTTTAGTTTCTAAGGAAACAACCAACATAATTTTATTCATGGTTTACTGTGTTAGTTCAAATGTTTTTCATTCATAATTTCGAAATTTTCTTACATTTGGATAGATAGATAGAAGGGGTGGGGAAATTTTCACTCCCTCGGCTTGATTTATAAATCCGGAAATTTTTTCTCAGTCGTGAAATTTTTAAGAAAATTCCACGAGGCGTCGGCCGAAATTTTCAAATAACTCGCGACATCGAGAAAATTTCCGGAAATAATTCATGCTTTAGGGAGATTATAAGTGAAAATTTCCTCACCTTTTCTATCCAGGGTTGCGACGATTTAAATCAACTGATTTTTTCAATTTTAATCGTGATTTATATCAAATTATAAATTGTTGTAGTCGCTGAAGCAAATAACTCATCAGGAAATTAAAAAAAAAAAGATAGTTTATTTAAAACGAAGTGTTTAGATACATTATGTAAGTGTAAAAACATAACTAATCGTCATCAGTCCAGCGTAAAAAATATTTATAAATTAAACAAACAATTTACAACAAAAACAGTTTATGGTAATATAATATATATATAAGTCAATTGTAATGCTTATACAGGACTAACTAATTTAGCGGCTTTTTCGGTTCCCAATCGATTTTGAAGTATGGAAAGTTCATTATTGCCATCTTTAGGGAGAAAATCAGTATTAATTGATAAAAACAAAAAAACACGGTATAATCGAAAAAATCAGATTTATTGATTTTTTTAAAAAAATCTTGATTTATTGCAATCCTGCTTTGATCTATCCAGGAAAAATATCAGCTAAGTACCTATTTTTTCTGTATAATTGATTCGTTTTTTATTTTTTGCAGCAATTATCTGCATATACCGAGTTTGCTAATGACTTTGATGACTTCGAAGATTTTATGTAGCAGCAATACTTTGTTAATATACTCTTTTTGTTATATTTTATTAAAAACGCTTTAATTTAATTACATTTTTGTTTAACTATTTTTTAAATAACAAATCTGTTCAAAACATTGTATTTTTATATAAAAGATAATTTTAAAACCATAGGTAAATAATTATAAAAAAAAGCAAAATCCCATTCTTTAGGACGGTGTCCGCTGGTACCCTTAATATATAAATATTGTATTTAAAATGGTTGGATTTTTGTTTATAATGTGTATTAATAAATATACATGCAAATTATTGGTAGTATATTTTCACTAATATTGAACTAATTGTTAAAAAATTAAGCACTTTTCTATTTTCGAAAGAGGTTTTGAAAATTGAGTACCGGAACTGAGTAACGCCATGAGAATAGCAAGAAACGTAAAAAGGAAATTTCTTTCCGGTGTGATTTGGCACTATACAGGCTGCTACAAATTCGTGTGCGTCCAAGGGGATCTCGAAAACGGTAAGAGATACGAAGATGGTTAAATTGAGGCAAAGTTGCGTATTTTGGCGCTTAATAATTTGGTGAAAGAAAATTGTAAATATTCCGAATACCTTCGGAGATATCAGAAAAGAACCGAAATTTTTATGTTTGGGTTTTTAATTTTTTGCACCTTTATTTTAGACTTAGGAAAGAAACAAAAAACACTTTCTCATAGCCGTTTTTTAAGATCTACGATAGGGCGTTATTAGTTTTCAAATTGGACGTTTCGTTCTTGAGATACCAACCTCAATTAATTTCTTTTAAAAACGGACCTGAAATTTTTAAAACAGTTTTAAGGACTCGTAAGCTTTGTAAATTTAATACAATTTAAAGGTTTTTAAAATTTTAACGTTTTGTCATCAAATAACACATTACTAGTATTTCAAATCATCCTCTCTTTACTATTACGGCCCTGGCAATTATTTTTTGGATTACTTAGGCCGATTGTTTTTTCAAAAAGATTTACCGTCACAATACTCTAGGAAGTAAACACATTTTTACAGCATGAGAAGTAATTTTATTTTTTATTAGTATTTTATTAATATAACGTATACATCTTAACTCCTATGGTTTTTACCTTAGACCTAGATCGAAATACTGGAAAACAGAAAAAAATAATGCTCCCGAGTGAAAAAAAGGTAACTGGAGTCTAGTTATGTTACTGTAATGCGCTTACGTTCGTTTCAAAAAGAATTTCAACATTTTTTTACGGTTTATACGATCTGATGATGCTAGTTTCAGGCCAAACATGAAACAAAGAGACAGAAAAATATTTGAGACCGAGACTTTGGGTCTCTCTCTTACAAAATATCAGGTCTCTGTGTAAAAATGAACGGATTTTTCGAATCAGAAGTATTTTTTTTTAGTTTGGCTCTAAATGTTCAGGACCGTAATGAAATAAAAAAGGTAATTTGAAAAATGTGTTATTAAATGAAAAAACGGTAAAATTTTTAAAACTTGTACATTGTATTATAATTGCTAAAGCTTATAAATCCCTAAAATTGTATTTAAAATTCCAGGTCTGTATTTGAAAAAATTGACTTGATACTAATAACGCCATATTAAAGAACATAAAAAACGGCTATGAGCAAGTGTTTTTTGTTTCTTTCCTAAGTCTAAAATAAAGGTGCAAAAAATTTCAGTTTTTTTCGGATATCTCTGAAGGACCCGAAAAAAGTTATAAAACATCGTTTTTCGGTTAAAATCGCAAGAAATTGTAGAAGAAGAAAAAGTATGGTTATATTTTTATCCCACAAGCAACAATTTATAATCGATTTGGAGCGATGGACTGGTCATGTTTTTACCACTGACTTTGAATATTCAAAGTATATATTCTGTGGCATTGTTTTGTATTTAATTTAGATATGTAAAAACGGGTACGTTAATGGTTCGAATACAAATGTTTCAGCTTTAGTTATAAGATAATAAATATGTCTATTTTATCTTCCTTAATAAGGATAAATAATAAACTTATCCGTGTCTTTGGAGGTTGGAAACAATGATGTTTCTTGAATGACAGAAGTGTTTTGGACTGTCGAGCATTCTCTTGATTAGTTTTGAATCACGTGTCAACTGGCATACTTATATGCAGTATCCACCTGAAGACGGCTGGAGATACTTATCAGTTCGTTGGGATTCAAAACAAATAAAG
This sequence comes from Polydrusus cervinus, assembly GCA_935413205.1. Taxonomy (NCBI): domain Eukaryota; kingdom Metazoa; phylum Arthropoda; class Insecta; order Coleoptera; family Curculionidae; genus Polydrusus; species Polydrusus cervinus. The sequence goes on along the minus strand of OW284510.1, from coordinate 101,976,580 downwards.
ATAATGCAAGTCCTAAACTCTTGTATCCTTCAAACTTATTTGTCACTACTTAATATTCATTGTTATTCCCCGATAAATAAAACTATAGGCACTATAAAATAATAAGTAGTGTATTTAAAGCTTTACCTTATTAATTAAACAATAAAAACTTACAAATAATAAATACTAGAAATTGTCTTAACAGAACAATCAATAAGGATAGGTACGTCAGTACTTGTTTCTTAGAAGTAAGGGAATAAATAATATCACAATAGCAAATCTGTTGCAATCTAAAACTCTCCTAATTATTTCTGACGTCCAAGGAGGTCCAGAATACTTTCCGAAAAAAAGGGTGAGATTTTAAGTGACGAGTGCCATTTAGTCCTGTACCTAATCTCTCGTAAGGCTCTTGAATCAATAACTAAAAACAAAATTAGATCTTAGCTTGTGTGTATTCGTCTATATTAGACACAAAAGAATTATAAGACGGAAAATGACGTCCCCTATACAGGGTGTTGCTTAATGATGTGCTAATATTTTAGAGTGTGATTCCTAAAGTCATTTTATGAAGAAAAGTGCATATAAACATAGGTCCTAAACGGCTTAAATTTTCTTCTACAGGGTGTTGAATTTTTTTTTTAATGCGTTTTTGTAATATCTCCGAAAGTACTTTAGATAATATTTTCAATTTTGGCATGTGTTAATAGGACATAAAACTACATATTTTAGTTATAAAAGTTATTTTTTTGTCCCACCAGTGGCGTCCCTGCAAACATGTCCTCTGATATTTTTTAGAAAAAAAGTTGTACGCCACTGACATTTTTCCATGTGGATATTATTTCTGATTAGTCTGGTCAATTCTGCATAAGAATCGTCTCGCGTTTTTCTCCTCAGGCACACCGTTCTAAACTAAAATAATTAAATTAAATTAGACGGGCGGAAGCATGCCTATTAAATGAAAGTAGTCACTTCCAACAATTTTTATGAAACAAAATTTTGTATTATCAATGTTAATAATAATACATAGTAGAGCTAATTTAATTAAGAACGGTGTGTCTGAGGAGAAAAACGCAAGAGGCCATTTTTATGCAGAATTGACCAGGCTAATCAGAAATGATATCCACATGGAAAAATGTCAATGGCGTACCACTTTTTTTCTAAAAAATATCAGAGGAAATGTTTGCAGGGACGCCACTGGTGGGACAAAAAAAACTTATTACTAAAAGATGTGGTTTTATGTCCTATTAGCACATGCCAAAATTGAAAATATTATCTAAAGTACTTTCGGAGATATTACAAGAAAAGCGTTAAAAAAATATTAGCACGTGATTAAGGAACACCCTGTATTTGTGACATGCATTTATAGTTTAGTAAACCTTAGGGCATCGCCGGGCCACTTCATCCAACAAAATGTTGCGTTCAAAATAAAAAACAATCGGTTATACAGGGTGTCCTTGAAATGATTGTAAAACGCTTCACCACAAATTCTTTAACCAAAAATAAGGCAATCTAGGCAAACTTACCTATATGCAATGTTGCTTCGTTTTGTCGCTACAGGGCGCTATAAAGTTATTAAATGAATATAGTTTTTCTGGAATAATTTCTTAACGCCTTAATCGAATTCCACTAACTTTGGGACCAAGAATGACCACTATTAATAGCGTGTTTTGACGTATGCGCCATCTTTTCTTAATACCTGCAAATTTAAAAATGGCGTGCGATTGGTAAATAAAAGTTTATCTTTTTATTACCCCCCGTATAAATGACTTTAATTATTTCTCTGACACTAGCTGACTTCATGTTGAAACTTTTTTTGTTCTTGTAAAATTTTAGCCAGACATGCAGTTTCTCTACAAAAAAAATATTTACGGTACCTTGTAATTTATCATTGCTGTTTATTCAGAACGAGAAAACATGAACATTTTTTAAATTCTAAATAACTACCAACTAATTTGATTTTTATAACAATTATTCGAAATGTTCACCGTGTTCCTAAATAATAATAAATTAATTCTTTTAAAAAAATTAAACTGTACTTTGAGCATCGTGTCGGGCTTGATTTTAAAATAATCTGCAGGATTGATATTTCTTTGCAAATACTCTCTTCCGTAGCAATGGGGGAAGCATACTTGATTTAAGAGCGCCAACAGAAAATAGTCCAGAGGCGTTAGATCTGGGGTTTATTCAACGACGGGGCGCTACCTCATTTTAGTATCAAGAAGATTTTTAAATGAAAGATCCTAATAGATGGATCGGAAGAGGTAACGATGCACCAGTAAATTACCCACCAAGATCCCCAGATCTAACGCCTCTGGACTATTTTCTGTGGGGTGCTCTTAAATCAAAAGTGTACGCTTCCCCCATCGCTGAGAAAGATGAATTATTGCAAAGAATGATCAAGATTATTTTAAAAAACAAGCCCGACACGATGCCCAAAGTACAGTTTAATTTTTTGAAAATAATTAATTTATGTATTCAGGAACACGGTGAACATTTCGTACAATTGTTATAAATAATAAACTAGTTGGTAGTTATTTAGAATTTAAAAAATATTCATGTTTTCCGTTCTGAAAAAATAGTAATGATAAATTACAAGGTTCCGTAAATATTTTTTTCGTAGAGAAACTGCATGTCTGGCTAAAATTTTAGAAGAGACAAAAAGTTTCAACATGAAGCCAGCTGGTCTCAGAGATAATTTAAGTCATTTTATTTACCAATCACACGCCATTTTTAAATTTCAGGTATTAAAAAAAAGATGGCGTATACGTTAAAACACGCTATTATATCTTAGTCCTAAAATTAGTGAAAATCGATAAATGCGTTTAGAAATTATTCCAAAAAAACTATATGGATTTGAAAACTTAAGCGCCCCGTAGCGTGAAAACGAAGCAACACATTGTATTGTAGTGAAGCGTTGTATAGTCATTTCAAGGACACCCTGTATTACTCGCATGTATATGCGAAATCTTTAAACCTAAAAAAAAAATTAAATGGGGACCGTTACGAGATTAAAGGATATTGAAAAAGAAACTACCGTCTGGATAAACATTGACCTTTCACCAAAAAAAATGCATATTTTTCTACAATCTTACCTGTTTTAAAAGTGACTTTCCTTCTGCTGACACATATTTTGGAATTTTTAAGTGCGTGTAGCTTGTTAATCCACTGGCGTGTACTTTGCTTAAGGGCTAAAACAAGGAATCTTCTTTAATGATGTACAGTTCTGTTCATAAAAAAACCCGTACAAGTCTTATGATTAGTTTTGTATTATTTAAGCAGTTTAAAACAGGCTTTTGTGATTATTTCTTTGAGGTTATCAGAGACGTATGTTTAAGGTTATATGCAATAAATGCAAATCAGTGGCGTAGAGGAAGTAATTTAAAAAAATTAAGTAAAATGGTAACTAATATTTTATATTTATAATAATTTTATAAAAATGCGAACAAATTGAATATTATATTAAACAAGAACAATAAGATAGTAAGTATAAAAATTAATATTTGGTCATTGAACCTTATTTTTCGAGCACTTGAGCTAATCTATTAGGCATTGAGTTAATCAAATTTCTTATAATAATTGGGTCAAGCTCTTCTCAGCATTCATGAATTATTTCCCACAATTCAGTAGAATTTTGAGGCAAAAAATTACGGTTATAAATTTTTTTTTACAATTATAGCCCACACATTTTCTATTGGATTAATATCCGGACTGAATGAAGGCCACGGTAATACTTCTACATTATTATTTTGAAACCAGCCCTTAATAGCATTTGCAGTGTGCCCGGGACAATTATTGTGTTGATAAATAAGATAATTATTGGGGTAAATCCAGAACATTAAGATAATTTTCAGAATTAAATCTTCCCTCCAATCGCCAGCATACACCAAGCCCATGGGCACTTATCCAACCCCATATGTTGACAGAAAAACGCCCAGATCTAAAAGCAAGGTCGCTAGTATAACGCTCTTCAAATCTTGTCCCATCTGGTCGATACACCCGAATTTGTCCGTTATAAGTAGATTGGAAAGTTTTTTCATCCGTAAATACAACCCTGTTCCAATATTCAGGTTCGCGATATATATATAATTTAATGCAAAAAGTAACCGCGACTGCCTTCGTTCTTCTGTTAATTTAATTTTTTTCGCCGCAACGCGATTTTTTAACTCTGATTCATTAATTCTTCTACTGGCGGTAGGTCGAGAGCCAGGAAATTCTGTGATATTTATAGCTTCCCTCACGACTTCAAAGGGATGATCTCTTAAGTGCTCCAGAAGCATAGTTCGTATTTTTTTAAACGAGAGAGAAAAATAAATTGTCATGGTTAGACCCAAGTCCTCTATTTGTGCCTATGGGCCAAAAAAAATAAAACCAGGAGGACATGTTTTCGACAATATTAAATATTAATATACCAATACAGCTACCATTTTAGCCCTTAAAAAATAATTATGTTCGAATTAATAATATTAATTTAATCCGAATGTAGCTATGCATAATAGGGCCACGGTTAACTCCGATGGACAATAATTTATAAACACTTGTGCATTTTGGTGCGTCCCAGCGCGATTTACTGTGTGATTAAAAAGTTTTATTTTTCAGTTAATTCAGTAGTGTGTACGTACCTACTTAGTTTAATTTTTATTGTGTGTTTTAAAAATGAACCAAATTAATGACATAGTTTGTAATTTGTTGAAAACTCCATTCAGTCGTTGGACAGATGAGGATAAGAGAGACGTTTTATTACACGGGCGACCTACTGGAATCTTTAACATAGATTTTAAAAAAGAATTTAAAAAAAGTGGCAGATCCTATAAGATTAATTTTAAGTGTTCCTGGTTTTCAGAATATAATTGGCTATGCAGTAGTGCCGCCTTACAAAAATTGTTTTGTTGATCGTGTTTACTCTTTTCGAATAAATAAATATTGCGTTTGGAATTGGGACGGATTTACAGATTTTTTAAATATTACTCGATCGTTGCGTAAACACAGGGATTCTGGAGAACACTTAAAATGCCAGGTAATGTTGAGAAATTTTGAACAAAATCAAAATACTATTGCCGATGCTTTAACCTCAACCGAAGAATCGATCTGATTTACAAAAACTAGCTATGTAAGTATGTAATTAAAATATAAATTAGTCAATGTTTGTTTAAGTACCCGCACTATACCTAGCTCTTCGCCATTTTTTAAGGCCGCGAGCCGCCACTGATGTAGGGTTGATTATAATAAATAAAACTTGACCAGCCTTCAATTTCAATTTCTGGATTAATTATTAACTTTTTCTTTTCCACATTTTTCCAACCATTCTTCTCAGACAGAGATGTATATTTTTTATTCTGCATATAAACTTTTACAGTGCCATGAGCCTGAATCCCATATATTTTTATTGTTACAATACCACGTGTGTATTAGTTTTCTCACAGTTCTATTTACTGAACTTACAATTTTGATGCTCCGTTAAGGTGATATCTATTAGTTTCTTCTTTTTTCATTTATTCTCCTGAAGATGAATGCTTCTGCATTCGAAACATGTAGAGATAAAAAGTTTCTCTGAACATACGAGATTCTTTAATTTAATATAATAGTGGAGGATGACTTTGTGTTCTTATTTCTTTCCTTCTGAATTTCCACTCCACTTTAAGTATGGACTACTTCTTCAAGTTGAAAACTTCAAAGGTTTTGAATGAATACACTTCTAAAGATAATATAAAACATAGTAATTGAATGTCCAACATTTAAAGAAAGTCTCCTTTCTTTGTTTGGTTCACAATAGCGCAGCACAAATGTTTAAATTTCGATCGACATTCACAATAAATGTTTATCATGGTTCTTACCATTCCTACTAACAACTCGTACAAAATGGCACCAAAACTCCACCAATCGACTGCTTCTGTAATTTCTTCAAAACTGTAGACTTCAGGAGCCAAATTCAGATTGACGCCTTTTGCATAAAGATCACAGAGTTCCTTAATATTACACATGTATGTTAACACCAAGTTTCCTTTTTCATCTAGTAATAGATCATCCATTTTGAGATCCCTAGAATAATTAAACATTAAGAGTGTGGTCTAGTGACACATTCGCTATTTCGTTTTTTGATCAATATTTCGCTACTTTTACCTTTTGTTCAAAAATTGACCAAATACCGACATTTGAAGCATAATTACCTACAATTAAAGTTAAACAAGTTTAAATTTATAAAGTAATAAAAGCGGAAAAAGAAAAATGGATAAATTTCGCAAATTTTCATTTGTTGCTTTTATTAAGTCATTAATCAAAATTTCTTTAGTTCAAAACTGTAGGTAATTGCTACTCAAGGACGGGTAGTATTTGACTCCTTTTTGAGTAAAGCGAAAAGAATAAGAAATATTAAAAAAAAACGGAATTTTCTTTTTATACAGGGTGATTCCTAAGTTGATACTTCTTTTTTAGCTGCGTATAGAAGGCATTAAAATAAACAACATTTTCAAATACCTTTTTTCAAAAAACCCAAAAATAAAGTACTTACATTCATTTATTACACTATGGATCAAATACGGTTCTGCCTAACTTGCCCGTTGAATAACATTAGGAAAACTTCTGGGTGTAGAGAAGAAACATCCGCACTTTTACGACACTCACAATAAATTAGCACCATAATTAGTTCATTGTTTTCAAATTTTAGAATTTTCACCAATTTATTAAAATTAATTTGCTTAAGAAAACCACAACGCGAATTGCCAAAATAAATAACTGACGACCGATCCGTAAAATGCATGACTCACATACAAAAAACGGAGAAAAACAACATAAAGTAAAGGGCTACGTTTTGATTACCAGGCCCGCACTTAGATTTTTTTACTTCTGTAACTCGGCTATTTTAAAGTTTTTTGAAAAAAGGTATTTGAAAAAGTTGTTTATTTTAATGCCTTTTATACACAGCTAAAAAAGAAGTATCAACCTGTATAATACCGTTGTTATATCGTCGCCTGAGAACCAGGTTATTCTATGTCCTTTTTTTTAAAATTGAGATTTTATCATCAAAGTATTCTATATCCGAAGCTCTATCGACCAAGCTATTCCATGTCACTCTGTGCCAATCGGTTCACTACTTACAAAGATTCAAACTTATACTATGTCCATATAAAGTTTTTCATATTCGGACCATTTTAGTCTATGTCCTCGCCAACCAATAGGATTTAGTCAAAATTTTTAGTATATTTTTGCATTTCTAACTTTTTATAAACCCTTAAACCTAACTAAATTACACTTTTAGAAAAAAAAAATTAAGATGTAGGTACCCAATAAAAGCTGGTGAATTTTAAAATTGCTCTACTGTAAAATTTTAAAAAATGGACATAGAATAACCTGGTTCTCGGGCGACGATATATGGACCGATTTAATTGATTTTTATCTTGTTTGAGAGAGGATGGATCAAGAGAGACCGCTAATCTCATATTTTTGACATTTGTTGAAAAACAAAATGGCGGACATACCTCAACTGGGTTAAACTTTAAAACTTGCTGGAACTGTTTTGACTAGCACTGTATATCTTTACGTGCAAGAATCTGAAATCTTAATTTTTTCTGAAGAAAATAAGAGGTCGCAGATGCAAATATGTTAAAAAATAGCCGAGATAGGATAAAATAAAAACATGTATATGTTTTAACCTAATTTCGATTTTTCTCTTTGTCAAAATCAAGTCGGCGATGACAAGCATCGCTAATTTTATGTTAGTCGTTGCTATTTGTGTTTTTTGACAGTTTTATGAAATTCCACTTATTTTGATTATCAAATTGTTTCCTTCGCGTCTTGCAATGAACCGGGTTAAGGGAAATTTTTTGACGAAGTCGTAAATCGTGCTTTGCTTATACTTTACAGCATGGAAACTTCGTTAAATTGCACTAAATTTGAATGCTCTTAAAATTAAAGTTTTTATTACAATCTTATCGTCATTAGAAATTACATTTTAAATAATTGACAATAAAATAAATAGATTTTAAAAATGACCATACCTACAAATAACTCCTAAAGAATGAAGTTTTTCTAAAGCTATAAGCAGTTGTGATGTCCATTTTATAATTAATCCTTCCGAAACTGTGCTCTTGGATTCAAATTCTTCAGGTGAATCGAAGATCGACCCATCATTTAGAATATCTCCAGCAAGAATAGACGTGACACCGTCTGAGTGACTGAAAGTTTTACTATAACTGGACATACTGAGTAAATCAGGTGCATCTAAAACATCAGAACTGATATAAAAAGAGAAGCCAAGAGTTCCTAAATTATATGAAAAATTTTGTATAAGGGCCAAATGATAGGTCGTGTTTTAAACATCAGTGCAACTGGAATAAAAAATGAACAAATACTACAGAAGCATATAAAAACTGTTAACTTGTTTGTGGTGAAGGGCTTATGTTAGTAGCATCGAGATAGAATAAACAAGGAGGCGACATCACGTGACTAAAAGTGACCCTATCTGCGCCATATTGGTATGACCTTTATGTCATTCGTGTAATCAGCTGTTCGATCTATAATAATCAAGGTGGATTTAGATTTTATGAGAAGTTTTTCAATTTTTGTGTAAAACTATTGCTACTGTGTGATAGATGTTAATTATTTCTTGTGCCGTGCGAAGTTGTTCCAGCAGAAACGCTGCAGATAAGAAGAAAACGGCTAAAATAACGTTTCATAGGTTAGTATAAATAAAGGGCAAGTTCGTATTTATAAACTTTGGGTGCAAATTGTTGCATATGGTTTTAGTTGCAAATTTATTTAAATTATAAAATAACCAAAAAAAAATGTAAAAACAATACATCTACAATTAAGTTAAAGCAACTTTGGACTTTTTAGGATCAGCCGCTTAACTGCAAATTCATCATTCGGTTATTGATATAGGTCATAATTTTCTATGTGCGAAATAACCACAACTTGTATGTTGGGTTCCACAAAGATTTTTAACCAGAATTAACTAACCAGCAACATTGACTGTGACATAAATGACATTGGCAGGCATTATTTACTTACAATCGAACTTGGAATATTAATAAATTAAAAATGTAGGCAACCGAGCCACTATACCACTATCCGTCTGTCAAGTTACATGGTTCATAAAAAAGAAGAAAGAAAGTAAGAAAAATTTTCTTTTTTACTGCTGTAGCATGTAAGTCAAATTTTATGGGTTATAATTTATTTTTAAAACATTTACAACTTTTAAATAAAATCATTTATCATCCCATTGTGCACCTTTGCAATGGAACAATATTTAATTACAATAGTATATTCTCAATTTTTTTTATGTCACCAATCAAATTAATGAGTACAAACGGGTGCCACCAAAATTTCTCTAGCTACTAACAAGTACACAATATACAAACATTTGTATATATAATACCATTATCCGTTATTTCCATTACAAATCTGTTCATTGCTTAATGAAATTATATTATTCCAGTTGACTCGAGCATTTTTTAGAATTGTTCAAAATAAATTTAATCAGGCCCTTATGAATCGGCCATATTGGTATGATCCTTAGCCCCGCCCCCTGGTACCGTTTTTCGCAGACGAAATTAAATGGTAATAGCGCCTCCTTGTTTATTCTATCTCAATGATTAGTAGATATCTGAAGTAGTACCTAAAACATCTAGAGGTTCGTCCAAAATATTATCGATCGGCTTCTTGGATAAGGCATCTTTAATTTCAACCTTCTCGAAGCTGTCATCACTGTCGATTTCTTGTTTTTCAGCATTTGCGGTATCTTTATCTAGCCTGTTCGACGTGTACTCATTTATCAGCTCCGAATAACTCTGCTCCGATTCGTTATCTGATTGTTCTTCGATATTTCTAAGTAACTGGTCATCTTTATCGGCTAATAGTGTAGTTGATTTATTTGTAAGAAAGTCGCTAAGTTTAGTACCGCTGAAAGAAATTATATTTGTTAATAGTTATCTTCCTTTTACTTTAAATCCAAATAACATACCACAAAATATGAATAGTATTAAAATAAATGATGACATTCAAATTTTGAAAGTTGATCAAGGAAAATATTTAGGAATAATCTTTGACAGTAAATTAAATTGGAATTTTCGCATAGAATATTTGAGTAAAAAATTAAGAAATTTACTACCAATTTTTAGAAACAATAAAAAAATGTTGAACGTAAAATATATGGAAATATTATATTATGCATTAGTTAAAACTCATTTAAATTACGGAATTTTAGGTTAGGGAGGAATAAATAAAACTTAAGTTAAAAAATTAGAAATATTACAGAAAATATTTCTAAAAATTATATTTAATAAAGATTATCTTTATCCTTCAATAAAATTATATTCTGAAACAAAAAAAAAAGAATATTCGACAACTTAACTTTTATATATATATTTAAAAATAAAAATCTTATACAGTTTAAAAAATAATCGTAACACACGTCATAAAAATGAAATAACCATAAAACCTAAAATAAATAAGTCCATAGGACAAAAAAATTTCAAATATTTATGTTTTTATTTAAACGATTATTTACCAACAAAAATTAAAAAACATATTTCATTAAAAAAAAGGCGAAATAAAAGCATGGATAATCGAAACAGATAACTTTAAAACCGCGGCTGTGGCTCAGAGGTAGAGCTACTGGCATTCGACCGCGGCGACCCGGGTTCGATTCCCGGAGTGGGCATACGTATAATAAAAAAAGTATGTCCGAAATTTAGTGGATTTAAGAATGCAGGGAACTGTGTAAAATGTATTATCTACCAACCCACCCCATTCACGCCGGTTACCAGGTCGGATGAGATCGGACATCTCGTGGGGTGCGGAAGAAGGTACACACTCCCCAATCGGTAGGTCATGCAATGGCAGTAAACCAAGGGTTGATAGCCCTTGGGAGGTGTCGCATGACTGAGGATCGTGGTTCGGAACCCACGTTAAACTGTAGGTTCCCTCGGGAATGGCCCTGGCAGCGAACGAAGAGGAAAAAAGCCTAATTCGAAAGAAGGGCAGAACGGCAAGATAACTTTAAAACAATTTTTGGCAAATGTTTTATTAAATATTGTTATAAATAATATATTTTTCAAAATTTTTATATCCTATATCTTCAAAAAAACTGCGTTTATATTTATATAGGAGTTAAACGTTTTTTATTTGCAATTTAACTTTTATATAATATTAACAAATATTTTTAAAAACATATTTTAATATTCCTATATATTATCTATAATTTAAAATTAATTAAAGTGTATTTAAAAATGTAAAATAAGTACTTACCTACAGAATTCTAATACAAGAAATAAAGCATTTTCACAGTTGTAGTGGTTAACTAGCTTAACCATATAAGGCACATTCTCGGGTAATATAAGGTATTCATTTAAAAATTGTACTGCTTTGTGAATTACCTAAAATAAAACGGTGTAGGATTCAAAGTAATTTGGCAATTATGAACATTTTTAAGACAACGAAATACAACATTTTTCCTTCTCTTGCGTATATTTCACTGCAAGAAAGTAAAGCGAGCAAAATAAGTAAAAATAAAACATACAAACAAATTTAAAAAAGTTAAAATAAATTTAAAATACTAAACAATCTAGCTCCTAGAATGGACTTCAGTAAAAATAGTAAAGGCAGTTAAAATTGAATTTACAACAAAATTCTGATTATATTGAAAAACTAAGAGCACTTTTTATTTTTGAGTAGCTTTTGGACCTCCCAAAACTAATGATGTGTCACTAAGCTCAAAGAGCACTTTCTTACGGCAACTTTTATGCTCCTTAAGAAATAATTTTTTTCCTTTATATTAAAAACAATATATTTAAAAAATATATACAGGGTGTGTCAGTAAGGTGTCTGTCTTAGATAGCACCTAAACTATTAAAGATAGGGAAAAAAGTATAATACAAAAGTTAAAGGGTTGTTTAGGATACATAATCTAAAAATATTTTCTAATCTACAGGGTGGTCCTAAAAAGTGGTATTGAAGAATAAAAAAGAAAATTAAATGGGACACCCAGTATAATTTTCTAGAATATGATTCAATGGAATAAGGACTTTGCAACCCTATTAACATTTTTGAAGTGAAATGCAACGTTGCCAAGTAATTAATTTTTTTTCGAAATTTTAGTAATTTTAAGGGTATCGTTAAAAAATCATAGCGACCTGTGGATTAACCCTAGGCAAATATAATTTACGTTGTAAGTAGTTTAAGGTACGATATATTTATTTATAATAATGTTTTTTAAATCTCTTATACAGAGCGTTTATTACAAGTTGGACAACTCGATAGTTTTAAAAATGTTTTATTTTAATTGTTTTAAATGGGACCCCCCTAATTTTTTTAGGCAAAAGAATTTATCTTTCGAAAACCTTACTTTTTTGTTAAACATGTCATATATCTAAATATCATAGTTTTTGAAATATTTTAGGATTTCTCTAAAATCATGGTAAAAAAGGAATGTTCTAATTAAACAATTTAGTCAAGATTGCTTTGGAACAAAAAATAAATAATTTTCTTTGTCACAGCTGTCATTGCAAAATTATTTTGCCAACATTTTGTGCTTTATTACTGTTTAAAGTTTCGTTTCCCGAACTAACTTTATCGAAATAGAAAAATATGAGTTATGATAAAGTTAGTTCAGGAAACTAAAATTTAAACAGTCATAAAGCACAAAATGTGACTGTGACAAAGAAAATTATTTATTTTTTGTTCCAAAGCAATCTTGACTAAATTGTTTAATTAGAACTTTCCTTTTTTACCATGATTTTAGAGAAATCCTAAAATATTTCAAAAACTATGATATTTAGATATATGATATGTTTAACAAAAAAATAAGTCTTTCGAAAGATAAATTCTTTTGCCTAAAAAAATTAGGGGGGTCCCATTTAAAACAATTGAAATAAAGCAGTTTTAAAACTATCGAGTTGTCCAACTTGTAATGAACGCTCTGTATAAGAGATTTAAAAAACATTATTATAAATCAATATATCGTACCTTAAAGTACTTACAACGTAATTTATATTTGCCTAGGGTTAATCCACAGGTTGCTGTGATTTTTTACCGATACCCTTAAAATTATTAAAATTTCGGAAAAAAATTAATTACTTGGCAACGTTGCATTTCACTTCAAAAATGTTAATAGGGTTGCAAAGTCCTTATTCCATTGAATCATATTCTAGAAAATTATACTGGGTGTCCCATTTAATTTTCTTTTTTATTATTTAATACCACTTTTTAGGACCACCCTGTAGATTAGAAAATATTTTTAGGTTATGTATCCTAAACAACCCTTTAACTTTTGTATTATACTTTTTTCCCTATCTTTAATAGTTTAGGTGCTATCTAAGACAGACACCTTACTGACACACCCTGTATATTTGCTTGATGAGCAGAAAAATTACCCTAAGAAAGTCCTCTTAAGTAGCCTACTAACACGCAGTCGGTCGGCCGTAATTTGCCGGAGAGATAATGGCCGGCCGGCCGATTCAGCTACACCCACACCGGCCTGCTTTAACTTCAGACGGAAATTTTGTAATTGAAAATGGCTGAAAGAACTTAAAAAGGTCAAAATATTATAAAATTTAATAAATAAGTACTCGGAACAATTAGCATTCATCCTAAGAAAGTTTTTTTAAATTACTTGCACTCGATCGTCTGAGTTCTCGTTTAAATTCCATGTAAAAGAAAGTGCGACGTCTTTTTAACCACTCTTATCCAAATCGTTTTTATTTTTCTTTTTCTCTGCTCGTGAGGCATAATAACAATTGCCGCTGCGCATATTCTTTTTCTGACATGTTTGAACGGACGACTGTATGTGTATGGTGAAATGAAGGCCTCTATCGAAACCGGCAGAGAACTGCCGGCGGTTATCGGTGAACAAAACTGAAGGTGTAGTAGTGTGACTTACGATAACGGCCGGCCGGCGGATGGACAGTCCACGGACTGACGACGGACTGAACCTGAGTAGACTCCTTTACAATTTAGTGGCAAGTGTGATACATCATTAGTTTTAGGACGTCAAAAGCTGAACTAAATTATTGTTTTTTAATTATTAACCCTTACCTTAATGTAATACAACTGCTGCTGCTCCGAATCTAAAACTAACATACCAGATGCCGAAATGATTTTAATTACTTTGTATTTATATAAATTAAAAAGTGGTCCTTTGACTATATTTGGTTTTTCTTTTTCTTCTTGCTTCTAAAATATAATATTGTATAAAACACTGAACTAAAATACGAATGAAAAGTGATATACTGCAGTTATACGGTAGTCCCATTGAATTTTTACCAGTGCGTTATAATTCAAAAATAAAGCGACAATGTGATATCCAATAAATAAAAAATAAACCTTATTTTTAATATTTTTTGCTCAGTTATGCTCATTTTATAAAGTTTTTTTATAACTTTTAAATTATTTGTATTAGTAGTATAACTCCCTACAAGTTTTTATAAAAATATTATATATTTTTTTAAATTTTCTATTTTTTTTATGGTCCAAAAAAGGGTTTTACGTGGCATTCAAGAAATTTTTCGCGCTAGTTACTCAATTTCAGATCCTTTTGCCCCTCCCCCCCCCCTCCTCTTCAGTCAAACTAAATTTTTGGCTACGCCACTGGTACAATCGAATGTAACTGTGAACTGTGCATAGAAAATTAATTTCATGTAGCATGATTATTGAGTGGGTTTTACCATAATCTCTAACATGATCATTTGGCCGAAACGGCGACCTTTGGATTCAATGGTTCACTCTTTTTGTACAAACTAGTATTAATGAAAGTTTCTATTACTTACTTGTGCATATAAATTTCTAACTTCAGGTGCTAAATACATGTTGTAAATTTTTTCTGCCCTAATTAGGTATTTCTCAGTCTTATATCTTACCATTTGTTTTCTCTCATAATCAGTATCATCTAAAAAAAATGAACAAAAAAATATCGCAAAACCGGGTGAACTGAAAAATTTGTAAATGAACTATTAGAGCCCTATTTAAAAAAAAAATTTAGACTTTTTGATATGGCCACGCTAGATTCATAGGCATTGTGAAAATAGAAGAACACAAACTTTTCTTATTTTACAAACAAGAGAATCAGCTATTTATTTCACTAAATTTTGATTGAAGTGCATAAAGGAACAAAAAATCAAATTTTCTGTGTTTGTACTTTTTGATATTTTTAAGCCATCACTGAGAAAATAAATAAATATTATAATACGACAAAGTCTGAAAAGTAATCCAATAGGAATAATTGTCCAAAATGGACTTATGCGCAAAAAAATCATCATATTTCCAAAATTTTTATCTATATTTTGTCTTAAAATAAGTTCAGTATCATCTGCGAAACTATGAGTTTCTTCATCACAATTTACATTAAATAAATCACCACCATATATTTTTATTATATTATAAAATCATTATTATACAGGGTGATTCCTAAGTTGATACTTCTATTTTAGTGTATAGAAGGCATTAAAATAAACAACATTTTTAAATACCTTTTTTTTAAAAACTCAAAATTAAGGTACTTACATTCATTTATTACATTATGGATCAAATACGGTTCTGCCTAATTTGCCCGTTGAATAACATTAAGAAAACTTTTGGGTGTAGGATGAGCCCGCAAGGGAAAGCGTTCTGCGTATAATCTCGAAGCAGCAGTCGCACTTTGACGACACTCACCGTAAATTAGCACCATATATACTAGTTCATTGTTTTTAAATTTTACCATTTTCACATGTCACCCATTTGAAATTAACTTGCTTCAGAAAAACACACACCGCAGCGGATTGCCAAATAACTGACCACGACCCGTAAATTGCATGACAAATAGAAGATAAGACAAACAACACAAAGTATAGCAGGCTACGTTTTGATGACCAGGCCCGCACTTAGATTTTTTACTTCTGTATCTAGCCTATTTTTAGTTTTTTGAAAAAGGTATTTGAAAATGTTTTTTATTGTAATACCTTCTATACACAGCTAAAAAAGAAGTATCAACTTAGGAATCACCCTGTATTTTTATTATATTATAATAATGATTTTTTAAATTTTCATATTTTTTTAACTTCATTGGGGCATGGATTAGAGTCAAATGAATTACCGTAGTTTTCTCGCATTAAATTATTGTATCAAAACAACCTTTGAAATTTTAGTTCTTGCAGGATACACTAAGGATAATGTATATTGTACATCACTGAATATCTTACCTTTCCCTCCATTGAGTAATATATCCACAGTAGTTGTATAAGCAATAAACGCCTCGTCATACTTTTTATCATTCTCCAATTCAATTGCCATGTTAACGTGAACCGAGGCATTGATTAAATACTGAATGACATCTTGATTAACCGGATTGTTAGAGGAGGGGGAGGAGTAACCCTGGCCGTCAAGCAGTAACAAGCTACTGTCAACGTTTGAAATGCTGTACGATTCTGATACTTTGGAAGATTGAGAGTCGATGGAGGTCATGGAGTTAAGCTTTTTTAAATTCGTAATGCTTGATTTGGAGATAGAGTCTGACATATGGTCAATAGCCTAAAAGTAATTTTAATAAGGTGATCTGGGGCAAGTGGTTTTTTTTTTGTAATAATTGTAAAAAGAATTACTTTTAAAAACTAAAACTACAATAAAATGGGTTTTTGGACTTTTATAGACCTTAACATATTGTTAAAAAAATTTTAATATTTTTTTTTAAAGTAACACAGCTTATGTCAAATGTCTCTAAACTTCGTCTATAGTTACAAGTTACGGCAAACATTTTTAAAAATCTTTTATCTGTACTAATTTAAAACTTAGGTTCAAAGTTTTTACATCCTCAAAGTTGTAATCACTAACGTTATCTCTTGTATTTTTTTAACACTTCGATTTTTCAGGTTTCCAGTTTTAGGTCCACAGTTCCCACTTGCCCCGCTTTTTTTGTTAGTGGGGTAAGTGGGGATTAGTTCCCAGTTGTCCCATTTAAATTTTTTACATTAATAAAATTCAAGTTGAAAAGTGAGATTGTGTGTAATCTGCAAAAACTATAAAGTAAATTAAAACTTAAAAACCGTATTATGTAGTTTTAAAAAAAGTTACAGAAGAAGAAAACTCTAACATATAAACGTCTTATTTTTTAAATCTGAAAAAAGCCTGTTGTTGGTGAAGTCGCAATAGATTAACCCATTTGCTCCTGTTGAATATAACATTACTCAAACCCGATTTATAAGTTGAAACCCCACTTACCCCAGTACCTGGGGCAAGTGCGTTCTATGGGTATATTTTCGTAACAATTTTTTGTTTAAATAAAACTCTTGGGTAAATAATTAAACAAATGTAGTTGTAATTGTAAATATCACTAGGTACTTCCTGTCTAAATCGCATCTCTGTAACTCGATTTAAAAAAAATTATGTGGTTTCAAAGGCAACCTTTTATATTTTTAATCCCCACTTCACCTTATATATTTTTTAATATAACATATTAACTAAAACGATAACTCATGTACTGAGTAGTTATTGGATATTTAATAGTATTTCTCTATAAAATCTATAACTTAACAAATCCAAAACACATTTTTTTATGTATAAGACTGTATTATACCCTATAGAGATACTCCTAAATAATATTAATAATAATTGAAGGCATACTTGTATCGTTACAATAAGAACAGGACTAACAAATTACAATAAAAAATGATGACAGCACACAAGGAACAGCGTTGCCACATCTAGTAGATTTTCACCCTTCTTCAGAAAATTTTAGTAGGCATATTTTCTTTAGTAGATTTTGGTAGATTTTAATATCAATTTCAATAATGTAAATATGCCATTAACAATATAATTATTGTAAAAATTATTTTAATTAAGTACTTATTTATTTTAATATCGGACGACGACCTTTTAGAAAACAAGAGGAAGGTTATGGTTATTGCTGCCTATGTCGAGGTCGCGACCCTTTTTTCACTATTATTTTTAGTGCTCACTCAAAAATCACCGAGCCCATTTGTGCCCTCCCCTAATTTAGTAGATTTTAGTAGATTCAAAATAAATGTGGCAACGCTGACAAGGAATGATAACACAGCAGTTCACTATTAACATTTATAAATATTCAAGAAGTAGTCCATTCTCGTAGTCGTTAATGATTAAATGGTAGAAATAAAACAGTGGCGGCTCAATGAAGCACCAAGGCGGAAAAGTGTCGCAGGCTATGCGCAAAAGATGAAAATTTTTCGGAGCCACGTAGCGCCGATTTAACCTTTAGGCGGACGCCTAGGGCCCGGTAGGGGCCCCAAAACAATAGTAAAAAAATTAAAATTAACAATGCCTTTAGCGGGGGGAAGGGCCCGTCCTCAGCCTGTCGCCTAGGGCCCGACGCAGCCTTAAACCGGCGCTGGAGCCACGCCCATAATTCGTCAATATTTCACTCAATTATATATAGGTACTATCAAATTTCGTAAAATAAATTAGTTTGGCACGTTCTTTTTATAGGTATTTATGATGTTTTAAAACAATATAATTAAATAATTGTTAAGGGCCCGAAAGAGTTATTAGGTACATATATTGATTAAAAAAATATTGTTAAAATTTGAGTGAAACTTGCCAAACAAAGTGACTCCTTGTAAAAATTACGTGCTTCGTGTTTTAAATCGTGACCCCGGAAAGCCGTTAAATTTTGCAAAGCTAAAAATGTTGTGGTTAATGGCAATTTTTTTAGAAGAGGTAGGCAAAATATTTTTCTTACAACGAAACCGATTATTCATTAGGATATTAAAAGACCTCTACTTGCTCAATAAAATATTTTATATAAGTAGGTATTCATTAAAAATATGTTATTGTTCTGCAAAACCAACAGGAAGGTGTAGAGTTTCCATTAAATGATATTATTGCCGAAAATTTTGCTCAAATCTGGACGATGAATCCCTAAATCTTTCACGAATAATTTGTCGTCGTATAAAAGTCTGCTAAAGCACTGTTTTCAAGGCTGCGAGGTGACTTATACCCACCCTTGTAGAACAAAAATATTACATATAAACCTAGCTTTGCTTTCCTTAATTTTCCATTTGACTAGTTATACTTTTTTATTGGGAATTTTTTAAATCATAATTATCAACACAAATCATAATAACTTGTAGTCATAATAACTGTTAAATTATGATGAATTCACCTTTTGCCTTTTAACTACTCAAGTTTAACCTTTTTTTTGCCATTTAACCATTTTTTTTACCAAAAGTCTTCTAAAGCCATTACCCAAACAAGGGTGAATTCCTTTACGCATTCTGTTAAACCACAACCATTTATTCTGTGAAGTACTTGTTTTTTTTTATGTAAAAACCTCCGTCTCTCCCTAATTTATATACCAACCATTGTTCATCGAATGTTTTAGCTTTTTTACGTCACACACCTTTTATTTATAGCTGATGATGACCTTCTCTAAGGTCGTGTTATTTTTCCCTTCCCTTACTTTAATGTCGAGAACCCCGGATTTTAATTATTCATGATATTGTGGTTTAGACAGACTTTTATTTCTACCATTTATAAATGTATATAATTTCTTGATCAACCAATTCAGAGGTACATAAGAAGTAAAATTATTGTAAATTTATTTTAAAGTAATATCTATCACTATTATTTATTAAGGTTATATTTTAAAAATCATAAATTCACTATGAAACAGCAACTCTAAGCATGAGTTAATAAAAGGATTGAAAAAGTGCAGCATGAAAAGTCGAAAAAGGCAATGGGTTTCTTTTAATGTAACCTATTGTACCCACAAATTCCGAAAAAATAAATAATAATTATTATTACCTGTGCTGTGGAACCTAAATTGCTGCTAGTGAAAGAATCTGAATCACTAACAACTCTGTCATCATCGGAATTTATAGAGAGATCGGTTTCTTCTGGTAATAATAAATCTGCTCTGATAGCATTGATATTTCCACTAAGTAACTCCAGAGGGGTGTGACTGGTCTTAAAATATTAATAAAAATATTTATAAGCATATTTACGATATTTAATTGGCTATAGGCCTTCAGGGCATAAAATATCTTTATCTCTGGTTAGAAAGATGGACATTTTTATTTTTTCTTGCTTTAAATGTGGATTAAGGTCAAAAATTAGTGCAAGAGTCCATTGCCAAATCTTTGTGCTATTTATAAAGACTATGGTCATTATGGATACAAAATATCGCTATAAAAGTATATATGTTTTTTCCACAAAACCTTTGGACAGATGAACATACAGCAAAACTATAAATTTTTAAAAAAGATGATGAACTTTAAGGTTACTAATTTAGAAAATAAATAATTACAAACATACCTCAAAAAATTTAACAAAAACTGTAGATGTAAAGAGCAATGAATATCTTCCTACATACTCTAAAAAAATTAGAATTCCTCTTTTTCTTTGGTTTATAGTATCTTCATCAAATCTAAAAAATGATCTATAAAATAAGTACCTTTTGCAGTGAAAAAATAATCCTGTCTTAAAAGTATATTTTTGACTGTCATTTGTAATTTAAAAATAGAATAAGTTCCTATTACCTTTTAAATAAAACAGACTTAGGTAAACTTGGGACTTCATCCTTTATGTTTAGGGTTTTTGTTAATACTTTAATTTCCTGGTGTAACTTTTTGAAATCATTAAATCGTTTCCATACAGTTACCTTAGTAACTGCATCAGGACATGATTCAGGATATAACTATTCAAAAATGGAATAAATAAGTAAAAAAAACATTAATCGTTAAAAAAGTAAATACTCTCATAGCATGTAGCATATATACAGGATGTTTTTTAATTGAATGCCGATACTTAAGGTTCTGAATCCTTGAGTGATTTTAAAAAGAAAAGTTAATATTAACATATGACCTAAAGCTCCTTCATTTTCATTTCAACAAAATATCGAAAGCAGTTTCAATGAAAGAAAAAAAATTGTTTTTTTGTTTTTATTTTTTTATGCAGAAAGGGTGTATCATACGAAAGTAAGTATATGAACCAAATTTGCTCCAAAATAAATTAGGATTTCAAATATAAGTTTGATTTTTAGAAAAATCAGTGGCGTACCATTTTTTTCTTTAAAAATATTCAGTTCAAACCCCGTTAGGATGTCACTGGTAAAAATATTTAGGTCAAAAAATGCTCCTTAATGATTAAGAGGTGTGTATAAAATTTCATAAAAATATCTAAGAGTCATATAATAATTATAGGATTCACAACCTTAAGTATCGGCACTCAATTAAAAAACACCCTGTATACCACAGAATACAGAAACAAAGTTGTTCCTGTATTCTGTAGCCTTAAAGGGCGAAAATACACGGTCTTGGTTTGAACAATTCGGTTGCTTCAACCAAATGAAATAGTGTATTTTAACGAGTGTTCAACTAAATTCAAATTCAAATTCAAATTCAAAATATGCTTTATTAATCATAAGAGTTTATACTCTTGTTGACAAAGCTGAAAAACTTAGAACTAAATAAAATAAAGTCCAAATAAAAGTCAAAATGAAATGTACAATAATAAAATCTATACGACAATAATAAAATCTACACAATCTCATGCTAAACAAAATATATACCTACAGAGAAAATTATACAAAAGTAAATAAAGGACAATACATAAACCGTACTATTACAAACCCTCTACAAAATACTCAGATATGGTGTAATACACGTGTTCCAATAACAATTTCTTGACCTGAGTTCGAAACTTTAAGTAATTACTTAAGGATTTTATATTAAGAGGGAGATGATTAAACATCTTTTTTGAATTGTATATAATAGAATTGTATACAAGAGCGCTAGTTGGCAAAGGTAAAATAATATCATGAGTATTCCTAATCTGGTAAGCCAACACATCTCTCTTGTATGCATCCCTCCTCTTAAAAATTAGACAAACAGATTCCAATATGAAAAGGCACGGCAATGTTAATATTCTGTGTTTCCGAAACAGAGGCCTGCAAGGTTCCCTAGGACCCACACCGGAAAGGCATCTTCTGAATTAAAAATACTGACCTAAAAAGAGTTTGAGAGCAGCTACCCCAAAACGGTAAACCGTATCTTAGGTGAGACTCTATAAGTGCAAAATACACAGATCTCGACAATGACAATCCCACCTCTCTGGATGTAAGGCGAATAGCATAGCAACCTCTCGTCAGTTTACTGATCAAGTTCGCAATATGAGTATCAAATTTTAAGTTCTGGTCCAGAAAAATGCCCAAAAGTTTGTACAGGATCTAGCCTCCAAAACCTGATCGCCCAAGTAAACATTATCCAATGTGCAATCAAAATGCATTATACATGTCTTTGATATATTAAAGGAGAGAAAATTCGAGTCACACCAATCCTTAACAATCAGTATATCCTCAGAGATCATCCGCTGCAGACGCTCAATGTCATGGTCGTGCCAAAAGATGGAAGTGTCATCGGCAAAAAGTGTAAATGTACCATTAATTTTAAGCTTCGTTATGTCGTTGAAGTATATTAGAAAAAGCAAAGGGCCTAGAACAGAACCCTGTGGAACACCAGCAACAATATTCATCTGAGCAGAGGTCCTCCCTGCCACGCTAACAACATGCTTACGATCACTCAGGTATGATCGAAACCAGTCCAACACATTGTTTCTACAGCCATAATGCTCTAGCTTCAGCAGCAGAATTCTGTGACTAACACAATCAAACGCCTTGGATAAGTCACAGAACACCGCCGCTGCCGCTGATCTATCATTAATTTTTAAATAGAGTCTTTCAAGAAAGGAAAATATGGCATCACTGGTATTTTTTGAACTTTGAAAACCAAATTGGTTTTTATCAATTATATTATACTTTTGCAATTGCAAATTGATTATTGAGTTCAACTAAATTGATTGTCGAAAGAAGTTCTTTCAATTGCATTGTTTATTTGGTTGAATAAACAGAATTGTTCAACCAAATTGAAACATGTATTTTTGCCTTAGCAAATGTGGCACAAGGTGCCCACAAGCATCTCCCTTTTAAAGACTGAAGATTTTCATCTACTGAGACTTATTAATGCATAGAACAGTTCTTATCAAACTGCTCGATGAGTTCAAAGCAAATGTTAAAAATCCTTTCTAAAAACCTAAACAAAATTACAATAGGAGTAATGTATGTGCCTTACCAAAGATATAACTTTATAAATGGTAAATCCATCTTTATGTTTGCTTACATCAGGAATATCAAACATTCGTACCCAAGACACCCATTTATCCCCTGTTGCAATATTTGAATGCATTAGTTCTTTAAGCTGCAATAATTAGAGTTCGAAATAATTATTCTAATTTAATTAAATCCAAAAAGGAACAAATTATTTAAAATTTTTTGTTTTCATTTTTTGTATTTTTTTGAACTGCGGCTGTCACTTATGTGTCAGTGTCACAGTGTCGTGTCACAATCGGAAACCTCTTCGATTTTCTTACTTGCGACTGGCAACATTGTTGAAATGTTGCCACCAATGTTTAATAAAAGTTCCTGTATAGGAAGGAGTATTTCTCCTCTTCGACTTTTTTATTGGCAACATTGTTGAAATGTTACCACCCGTGTTCCAATGTTCTTAAAAGTTAGACTTATTGACACAGAGGAATGACAGGTCAATACTGTCGTTATCCAGAGATCGTCCCAGAGGGGACACTGTTCTGACCTTTCCTTATCTAATAAAAAGAATCTGACAAATCAGAAACTTTTAAATTATTTTTCCAATATGGCCAAACACACCAGAATTGGACATTTTTATTGGCAACAACAATAAATTAAATACTTTATACTTAGCAACAAAAATAGTTTTATAGACTATCAATGTCTGCGAGCGAGAGCACAACCACAAGCGTGGCTTATCATCCCTATTTCTTCTATGATTCTGTCAAACTGTCAAAGCCATCGAGATGGTCAAAGATCTATCTATAAGAACCTTGGGTCAAAGCTCTTTGATGAGTCAATAGCAGAAAAAATTCAAAAAATTATTACCCTCATTTTAAAAATCAACATCGCATTATAGCAATAACTACTTTTTTATTTTATTTGTATTTTTTATTTATATTATTGTATTTTAGGAGTTCTTGATTATAGTCCTTGTTCGAGTTCTGTGCATAATTGTTATATATTTTTTGGTGCATAGTCATAGTCCTATTACTCCTATTTGTTCTCTGTGACAATGGGCGATGTCAACATTTTTCTAACCTTTTTTAAATTTTGCTTTTCGTTATTAATTAGAATTCGCCGATTTACTTTTTCTCACTTCTCAGAAAAATCATGCCACAAACAAATCAACAAGTTGAGGTAAACCTTTCGGAATTAACAATGACTCCTTTCACTGGAGCCTCTTTAGTCAACGAGATATTAAAAGGGTTAATATACCAAAAATGCCAAATTCCTTACCCCTATAGTTGGCTAAAAAGGGTAGTAGAGAAACGTAAAAATTTAAACTCTGAGGCCTGTTCCTTACCCAAGAAAATTAATATTAAGCATGAAAACCATTTTCGTATAGTTTCAGCAACATATGATGCTTTTGATGCAATAATGAAAGGTATAACAAAAGAATTCTGTGAAAGTAAAAATGTAATTAAAGAGGTAGTTGTTGTATTCGGTCCTACACCAGCTTGCCCAAGAGAAATTTTTACAATCATGTTGCCATCCACAGTTAAAGGACACGTTGAGAAAAATCATACTGATCATTTGAATAAACATCTACAAAAAGTATTACGGTAAGTTATTATTGCTTGGTTAATTTTACCTAGTTAATTTGCTATTTTTGTTGTTTTAGAAATATTTTTTTATCCCAAACTTGGATGGATTCAGTTGATGCTTCCACTTCCTGTACAAATACATATATTTTTCTAAAGAAACAAGGCGAGCTCGAGAGTAATACAAATGAAGCGTTTGAACTATGTGGACCTTTACATACACCATTAAATATAAAACATTCAAAGTGTATAATTAGTCATGATACAAGTGAAAGAACTAACTGTTGTGATTCTTTTCTTATTTTTGATGAATCTGGAGCAAGCAGTAAACAGAAAAATGAAGAACCTTCTTTGGATGTAGAGGAAAATATTGTTTGGTGTCGTTCAAAGGGAATAGTAAAAGGTTTTAAAGATTGTTTTATTGATAAAGTTTCTGTATGTGAATTATGGTAGGTTAGATTTTTTTATGTTTTGTAACTGATTTGAGGTCTGAAATAATTCCTTTTCAAAAAAAAAAAATGTTTGACAATTCATTTTATTACAAAATTGTATTTATTTTATTTATACTTAAGAATTCAGATAAGTACTGATCATTTCATTTTCTGGAGCTGGACAAACTATATAATCCTACCTAAAAAGTGGAAATGGTGCATGTTTACAATATTTTATATTATACAAGAATACTACTTTAATTTTTGTGCATTATATTATACCTTACTTTATTTTGTGTATTAGATTTATACCTGTTACGGTCTTTTGATATTTTTTTTTACTTTATAAATACATATTTTGTATAAAACAAATATTCACATTAACAGCACAAAAATATAAATCTAAAAAATGGAAATATCATATCAATATCCTTAATATTTTATATAGGCACATTTATGTGAACTGATAAGACTTATTATACATTTTAAAATGGAAAGCATATACTGTAGCAAAATTTATTAATAAAATTTTATATGTGTTTATGTGTACTTTAATCTTGTGGAGTGGCTATTAGCAAGCCTATATACAGGGTGTTACAAATTCGACATACCAGCATTGGAATCTCGGAAACCATAGGAGTTAGAGAAACGGTTAAATGAGGGCAAAGTTGTGCAATTCGGTGCTGATTATAATGCCGCTTTAAAAGTTTTTAAATTCCGAAAAACGGAAATATTGTAAAATCGTTTTTATTTTTTCCTGAGCTCATTTGACTAGCTATTTAAAAATAAATGACACTTTGTCATTGCCACTTTTTCTCCTCTACAAAATATCGTTACTAAACTAAAGATCCACCGTTTCGTCTCCGAGCGGCCATCACCAACTTTACTTTTTTAAATACGGACCTGGATTTTTTTAAACCGATTTTTAGACCCTCATACTCTTAAAATGTAATGGCGATATTACTTTCTCATAATGATAAATTGTCCTTACTTATTTTTTTAAATTCATATTTTTTACACTTCTTGTCAGTCCGGTCCTGGCAAGATATTTCACCGCTGGATTTCTTTTTATGGGGGCCTTTAAAAAATGTTATCAGAGCTGTGAAAGTTACTTCAGAAAAGTAACTAGTTACTTTTTCGATACTTTTGCCCAAATGTATCTAGATACTTATAAGGAATAGTTACTTTTACCTAAAAGTAACTTAGTTCTTAGTTACTTAGTAAAAGTAACTAGTTACTTTTTCGATACTTTTGCCCAAATGATGTATCTAGATATAAATACAAACACCATAAATTTACCAGGTAGTGATAATTAATTTTCAGGTACACACTACAGACTGTGACAAGTGACTTCTAAAAAAAAAAAAAAGGTCATCGCTCCTGGAAATTCCCTAACAAAACCGAATCCATCAATTTTGGGGAACACTCCTGCACTCATGTTTATAGGGTGATTAACGGCCGCCGATCGTTCCTTGGTCATCATCTGATTGTGTGCATTATTTGTTACTTTTGAAAAGTAACTTGTATCTAGTTACTTTTTAAGTGTATAGTTACTCCTCCTTAAAAAGTAACTGGTTACTTTAAAAGTAACTTAGTTACTCCTAAAAAGTAACTAGATACAAGTTACTTTTTTGCCAAAAGTAACTGTAACTTCGTTACTTTTGAAAAGTAACGAAGTTACAGTTACTTTTGACATGATTTAAAAAAGAACTAAGTATCTAGTTACTAAAAAGTATCTAGTTACTTAAGTTACTCACAGCTCTGAATGTTATTTATAAAAATGACGTAGATACCATGGAAGAACTCGAAGAACGCATAGAGATTGCATTTGGTAGGATAAGGAGAAGATCGGTTGAAAGGGCTGTCGCCAAAATTGGAAGAAAAATCGATCGTTGTACTGAGCAAAACAGCAATTTGAACATTTAGAAAATTAGGATTTATAATTAGTAAATTTAGCATCAAGTATTAGAAAATTCCTGTAAAATAAATTATATTACTTATGTATGAATGTTTTAAATAAAATAAAGTTTTTATTTAATATTGTGATTCGTTGCCAGGACCGGACCGACAAGTAGTGTAAAAAATATGAATTTAAAAAAATAGGCAAGAACAATTCATCATCATGAGAAAATAATATTGCCATTACATTTTGAAGGTAGGAGGGTTTACAAATCGGTTAAGAAAAATCCAGGTCCGTATTTAAAAAAGTAAAGTTGCCGCTCGGAGACGAAACGGCGGATCTTTGGTTTAGTAACGTCATTTTGCAGAGGAGAAAAAGTGGCAATGACAAAGTGTCATTAATTTTTAAATAGCTTGTTAAATGATGAGATCAGGAAAAAATAAAAACGATTTTGTAAAATTTCGGTTTATTTCGAATAAAATCGGAAGTATTCGAAATCAGAGTCCTGAATGGGGTGGGTTGGGAGATGATACATTTTACACTCTTCCCTGCATTCTTAAACCTACTAAATTTCGGATATACTTTTTTTATTGTGCGTATGCCCACTCCGAGGATCGAACTCACTCGGAATGCCAGTGACTGACCGTTGAGCCATCGCCGCAGTTTAAGGGGTATTTACATGCATTATATGCTGCAGACATGTTGACCGCGTTTATTGACCCAGTCAACGACTTGTTGCTTTACTTTGTTACGTCTTCAACGCTTTAATATTTGGTCGCACCATGAAACGCCTGTCGTCCCATGCAAAAATGGGCGACTGAATAAATTTTTCCAGGAGGCGGCAAACCTCTTTTCATCGTAAAATCGATTGTTTAGAGTGGGGCAACGGTCTTATTGCTAGTTTAAAATGTTTCTATCTGTAAAAAATGCAAGTAAAACTTTTACAAACAGCGCTGCAGGAGAATTTTTTTAGCGAAATTAGTAAAAACTGCGAAAATTAGCTATTATAGAGAGCAAGAAATTTATTCCAAAACCTAAAAATTAACTAGTTGTGACAATAAGTTTATTTTTTACTATTTGAAATTTTGTCACATCAATTCCCTCATATTATTAATAATAATAAAAACTATATCTTATTTTCAAAATAAAGTATGTAAATGTCACCACCGATATGACGAGCTATATTTATTTAACATTTTTAAAGCAAAATATTTAATTCTGTGACTAATGATAACGGAGGTGAAATATAATTGTTATATCAATAAACAATACCATTTTCCATTATTTCGAACTGATATGGCGAATAAAAAACCGAAGAGAATAAGTCAGATTAAATATGAAAGGAATGAGGAACAAAACGACATTCCTTATCAGTTCAAAGATGTTTATCCTTCCAAAATTGATCAAAATCAGCCGTTTTGCAATCATAACAACCATACAGGAGTGTTGAGTGTTGGTAATACAAAAATTATAAAGTGAGAACTCTAAAAAAAAAAGAAATGATAAACAAATAAATAACATTTATTCACATAGAAAAATATAAAATTTAACTCAAACATGAATATTAAATATAGGTAACTTTAGGAGATATACATACAGACCTTAACAGTAGTCGGCGCAGAAGCTTCGCATTTTAAAATTTTTTCTTGGATCATGCAGACAGGAAAATTAATACTCAAAATTTAATTTTTTTTTTTTAATAGTATATTACATAACAAGTGATGAAAGTGATACTTTCCAAACGAGGAGGTATTTAGCACGAGGCGTTAGCCGAGTGCGGAAATTCTCCGAGTTTTAGAATAATCACTTTCACACAAGTAAGATAGATACACCATTTTCCTACGACCACAAAGAATTATTGAAAAAGCCTTTGATTTGTGAAAAAAAATATTTCAACACTAGCGTTGAAAAAAAAAATATCAACACTAGTGTTGAAATTAGCATACTTAGGATTTGGTTCCATAGTTTGTCAATAGGCTTTTCCTTTGTAGTTTAATTTTTTCATATTTTATATATCATAGGAAGACCTAAAATACTGGATTGACTTCTAGATTAACCAGAATGAAAATTCTTAAATTTAATCAAGGAAAGATGCATTAAACATAAATTTAAAAAATCCACCTAACAAGGAATATTTCAATTTAAAATAATTCTCTAAATTATTTAATGTTTTTATAAAAAAAAAGTCAAATACTCCTGATGGGATTTAAACCTGTGACCTTGCGATATGTAGGCTAGAGCTCTATTCTCTACGCTATGGCCACCGATAAACATTTGTTCCTTAATACATGATACTCTCTTCAGTGCGATTTGTTCTTTCTGGTAATTCTATAAATTATTTAATGTTTTTATAAAAAAAAGTCAAATACTCCTGACGGGATTTGAACCTGTGACCTTGCGATCTGTTGGCTAGAACTCTAACTCTCTATGCTATTGCTACTCATAAAGATTTGTTGTTTAATACATGACACTCTTCAACGCGACTTGTTTTCTCTGGTAATAGATTTTCCAGTATATTATTAACATTTTTTATAATTTCAGATGGCGTATTTTCACACTCTAATTCTGAATGACTCGACAAATACATGATAAATAAGTTAAACACTTTCCAATTACTGCTGTCTAAAATTTGTTATTTTTAATAAATAGGGGTGGTCTGTCAAATTGGCGCCATATGTTTAAATAAATAGTGTGCCTTGTATTTCCACTCTAAAGTTGAAATATTTTTTTTCAACACGCGTGTGATATTCGGCGCTTTCGAGCCAAGTTAACCGTGCTTTTTTTCTCATTTTCATAGGTGGTCGTAGGAAAACAAAGTAATGTGTCTATGTCGCGGTTAACTTCCTAAGGAAAGGACGGCAAAAAAGTGTATGCTTATTTAAAGCAGGAGCCTTTTCATTCAGACACGACTGGTCATTGTTTTAAATCCTTTCAAGCGCTACATTCAATCGGTAGACGAAATTGTCAGAATCATTCAGAACTGATGATCAGTCGCGCTATTTCACTACTTAGTACATATTATTATATTACTTTTAAAGTTATAAGATGAAAAAAAGAGACATATTTGGATACAACTCAGGTAATAAATATTTATATAAAATTTAGAATTTTACAACCCATATTAATATTTTATAACTAATATATAAGTAATAGTGCATTTTATATAATACTAATCTTAACACAGCAGGTGACTAAAGCTTGTATATAGGCATTTTCCATATAATAAAATGGTAAATATTTATGATACGCTCACCACGCCAAAATTAATGATTTTTGGGGAATGATGTACCTATTTCTATTCTAAGGTGTACATTATAAATCTGAACGCCGCACTATGGGGTAGTTATTTCATTATTTTAGGGTTTTGTTGTACTTTAGACTTACCCCAAATATCTTATATACTTGGTTCTTTACGTCAAATTTTTTTGTAGCCTATTGGTGCTGATGATGAGGCTAACTGGCCCCGAAACATGTTCACCTGTTAAAAATTTTCCCTCCCCTTAATATGGCGATTAAACTATGTGAAGACTGCAAGTTTTACTTTTCTGTATCTCACTAGCTCCACTTAAAGAAAATGGACTATTTCTAAAAGAATACCAAATTTTTTTTATAAATATACAAAATCTAAAAACGAATTTCACGAGAATTAAGTGGAGATTTTGAAGATAATATCGGGGCACCGTTTGTAATTGTAATAAAAATTAAGAAATTAACGTGATTGTAATAGTTACATTTTTATGTTTTGCATGACGGATGATATAATTTCAACCTATAAAATTGAAACTTATAAAAAAATTAAATTTTTTTTTACAAAAGATAAGGATCATCCGCCAAACTAAAAATTCTTGTGAACCCCTTAATAAAATTTTTGTATTAAATTTCAATTAGACAAGTCAGGAAACGATGCTGCGTCTCGCGCAGGGGAAGGCTCTTAAGTTATAATGCCGATGAGAAAAAAATTTCCATCACTTCCGGAAATATCGGAAAAAAACCGAAAACTTAAATTTCCGTTTTTGTTTTTTTTGTGACACTTTCTGCAGACACTTTTTGACGATGCATTTAAAGAGTTTGTAATTTAAAAAACAAAGTTTCGGTTTTCAGATATCATCATCAAATCAATACTTTTAAATGCTGAAATTAAAAATAGTATTTTTTGAATTATTTTGTTTCCCGAAAACACCAACCAATAACATTTTGCCAAAATGTCACCGTTTTGAACCTAAAACCCATTAATCAGAATGAATTAAGAAATAGTAATATTTTGGTAACAAAGAAATTTTACAGAAAGTAAAAAATAATTAATAAGTGAGATTTTGATAACAAACTAAATAGGTTATATTGTTCAAACATAATAATTAACAGGACCGCATTGCAAAAAAAGTTAGGTACTGATGATGGGTTTTCGGTTCAAAACGGTGAAATTTTGGCAACATTTTATTGGTTTATGTTTTTGGGGAACAAACTACTTCAAAAAATAATATTTAAATTCCAGGTCCGTTGATATATTTGATTTGATGATTATATTTGAAAACGGAAACGTCATTTTTTAAACTAGAAAGTATCTCTAAACGCATAGTCAAAAAGTGCCTCTAGAAAGTGCTTTTCGTTTTTCCATATGTCTTTAAACCCAAAGAAGTTAGAAGTTATGAGGAGAGTTAGTTGTACACCGTGTTTAAGAGGAAACGACTTATGACTAGTCGCCAGCAGAAATCGATGGTCGCCGGTCGCCATTGATGTCAACATCAATGTCTTAGCATTAGCGATGATGAGCGTAAGATAAATACGCATTTATAAATTACCAAGATTCAATAGAAAGCAAATAATTGACAATGCTTGGTGTGCATAGAAAATTAAGATCACAGAGTAGAATATTTACGTCAACAATATTCTAGTTTTATTATGAGGTAAGCTGGTGTAAACCTAAATTAATGGAACCCTCGGTTGGAGACTCCCTGAACAAATTGGATGATAAATCTATGGCAACATAGAGACCACATAGCAGCAAAGGTCCGATGATGGCCCCCTCCACTCCCATGCAGAATATTCCACCAGCTATAGCTAAACCGGTTAGGTATGGATGTCCACTAAAATAAAATAAAAAAATAATACAAAGCGTGCGTCGATCATAGACATATATAACTTATGTTCAAATAGATAAAGAAAAGAAAGCTATTCTAAAATAATTAAATATGGTGTTCCTCAAGGAACAATTTTAGGACCATTATTTTTAATATCTACATTAATGATTTATTTAATGTAAATTGTTTCGCAGATTTTTATACAGATACAAATTGGGACAACTTAAATAACAAAATTAAAAAAGATTTTAAAATAATAAAAAATTGGTTAGATAAAAATTTATTAACAATTAATTTTGATAAAACTAATTATCTTCCTTTTACTTTAAATCCAAATAACATACCACAAAATATGAATAGTATTAATATAAATGATGACATTCAAATTTTGAACGTTAATCAAGTAAAATATTTAGGAATAATCTTTGACAGTAAATTAAATTGGAATATTCACATAGAATATTTGTTTAAAAAAAAAGTTGTTTATTACCAATTTTTAGAAACATTAAAAAAATTTTGAACGTAAAACATATGGAAATATTATATTATGCATTAGTTAAACCTCATTTAAATTACGGAATTTTAGGTTGGGGAGGAATAAATAGAACTTTAGTTAAAAAATTAGAAATATTACAGACAAGGTTTCCAAAAATTATATTGAATAAAGATTATCTTTATCCTTCAATAAAATTATATTCTGAAACAAAAAAATTAACATTAAACAACTTTACATTTATAATATCTTAATATACATAGGTATTAAAAAATAAAAATCTTATACAATTTAAAAACCATAATCATAACAGGTCATAAAAATAAAATAACCATAAAACCTAAAATAAATAAGTCCATAGTACAAAAAAATTTCAAATATTTATGTTTTTATTTAAACGATTATTTACCAATAAAAATTAAAAAATAGTATACTTCATTAATCCCTAGGGATTTAAAGTACCACTTTTTCCCTGAAAATAGGGATTTAAAGTACATAAAAATTATAATTCACTTCTCAGCATAGACATTCACACTCAAGGCCGAGAGTTGTTTGAAGTTTTATTGTTGTATTGTTATATATTAAATTAAATACAACAGACTTAAAACCTTACCCTTTTATCTCTTTATAGATAGTTGTATCTACAACAGAGGTGGGTAGGAATTGGCAACTGGCAAACAATATTGCAGCGATCCATCTGTCCTGAGATAGCCACAGGTCCAAAATTCCTGGCACACAAGCCCAATAGGTGCCCAAAAATGGAACGGCGCCCAAAATTGTTGCAAAAGCTAAAAAAAAAAACCTATAATTATAGTGCCATTCTTTTAAATATACCTTAAGAGCGTTTTCACACGGCACCATATATCGCGCGCGATAAATGGTCGCAATATTGCTTTACACCAAATTATGTGTTCTCTAATATCGCTTGTGTGTGAAAATGGCTCATTAGAAAACACATAATTTGGTGTAAAAGCAATATTGCGACCATTTGTCGCGCGCGATATATGGTGCCATGTGAAAACGCTCTAACTCATGAAGTAGATAAATACAGATTTTGAAATGTTTATTTTGTTTTCACAGAATCCCTCTAAAAATTTCTTCTTCATTTTAGTTTTATTTTGCAAATCGATCAGATAGAGTAAGTGCCACAAATGGAGTGTACTCTATCAGTTGGAATGACAGTCCTGAATAATATCAATCCTCGTCATTCCTGCATCAGTGTTTTTTCTTATGAGAATTGACATCAGTCCGACCATCATTCCTTGAAATTTGCCCTTACACCATCAGTATTACTGTCATTCCTTTATCAAGACTGTCATTATTCCGACTGATAGTGTAGCATCTGCATATCAATGTTGTTTACTTTCTGTATAAAAACTGCAGTAAAAAATGCCGCCTTTTTGTGACCAAGAAGCGTATATATATATATTACGGTAAAAAGGGATCCAACAATCTCGAGCATACACTATCATTCAGATTGACAGTTTTATTAAAGGAATGCCAGTAATAATGATCGTGTAAATGCAAATTGCAAGGATCGATGGTCGGACTGATGTAAATCCTCATTAGGAAAGAATGACGAGGGATTAACATCATTGAGGACTGTCAGTTCGTCTGTTCGCGTAGGGTGTGCTATAGATAAAAGCAGAGCAAAGCGATCAAAAATAATGTCGATTGGTCGAGTTTTGCATGGTGTAATATTTATTTTTAACTGATTAAGCCAATGACAAGCGGAAAATGGGCTTTGAAGGCCAATAGAATATTATTTAGGATAAATTAGATAGGGCTTGCTTGTAATTCACGTTGACTCTTGTCATTTACAGATACGTACAGGCACGTAACTACAGGGGGACCGGGCCCCCCTTAGATTTCGCTAGCATCAATTTTTACATAACAATGCCATTTATTATATAACTAATCTAAAATTTTGACGTATTGCTTTTGTTTTAACATATTTTGCAAGAAGGCTAGCAACCAAACATACAATAATAAATGTATTTTGGTTGGCAGCCTCAAACTTATTTGGTAATTTTACTCGTTGAACTTTGGGCATGTTTATTCGATGATGTACGAAATAATCTTGCCAAATATCACTCGACCATTATTTTTTTATTGGTTAAATTTTTCACTCAAACTTTTTTGGCAATACTCGTTGAACTTTGGGCTTGTTTATTCAAAAATTAAATCACTTGAGCTTCGCTCTCGGTATATAATCAGAATAAACATGTCCAACAGCAACAGCTGAAAAATCTAACCGATAAAAAACGAGGTATTGTGATATTACTGTTGATTATTGACCAAATGTGTTAAAATTTGAGCATCACCTATTTATTTCTTAAATAAGTCATGAACACGCATTATTTTCGCTGTTTCTAGAGTTGCTTGCGGGTTTTGGCTTTCTGATGAGTTCTAATAAGGATGAAACAGCTGTCATTGTATAGATGTGTCCCGGGGAACCCATAATTTTGTCCCTGTGTACTTTCATGCAAAAGATAGATGCACCACTTTGTCCGCTTGCCGAATTTTTTTTTATAAAATAAAAATTAAAATAAATACCTGACGATAAATACACAATCTTCACATTGAAAAGATTATGTATAAACCATGTCCACATTCCATAAAAGGCAGCCATCTTGAACGATGCCGAGAACACGCTGTTTATGGCTGCCTCCAGAGCATGACCGAACCTCCTTCCACTTGGTGAGAATTTCGTTAATAGTTCCACGGGTTTATAATAGTCCCCACTTGAGTTAAGGAGGTAGAAAAGCGTTGTTAAAAAGACAATCTGAAATTTGAAAAAAAATGTCTACTTTAAACGTTGCTATATTTAAGGGAAGATTTACGGAGGTGGGGGGTTATAGGGGTAATTACTTCCACTTATGAATTACCAAAGGTGTCCGAAATTTTCTTAATCTTTCTCAATCGCATTGGCATTTTATTTCTTGTTGCCTTTATTGTCGATACGAATATGTTCAATTTTATATGTTAGATTTACGCCTATAGTCAGATCTGGTCTTAACGTGCGGGTCCGAAGGTCACTGATCATATGCGTCAAATCAGACAACACAGAGGCTATCAAAATGTTGTGAGATTATTTACAAATATACCGAAGGAAGGAAAAATAGTTTCATTATTTTAGCTATCGCGAAGATAGCCACATATACCTAATATTATTAGTTTTGTAAAAATTATGTACAGGGGAGTTGAAAAAGTTACAAAAAAATTATATAATCGTTAATTATATACCTACTGTACCCTTTAATTAAAAACGGCAATAATCAACAGTGCAATTTATTTTAACAATTTTACTACTAAAACCTAAAAATACAATGGCATTTAGTCTGATAAACTATTTCGATAATGAAAGAAAAAGTGGAAATTCGCAAACCAATATGCAGGAAACCGTAATGAAAACACTGGGAATTAGTTTAAGACTTTAATATTATTGGTCGTTACTTGGTGGAAATCCATAATACTTTTGTTATATTATTTTTGTAAAGTAAACACTTTTTTACTAAACTTTTCCACTTTCCACGCGTAATAAAGTGGAAAAGTTTAGTAAGTGTTTACTTTACAAAAATAATATAACAAAAGAATTAGTTTAAGGACTATGCAGAATAATGTGCATGAAAAAAAAAGGATAATATAATACCCAAGAATACTAAAAAATGTAAACGAAAAACACCGTTTATAATTATAGCCTAAAAACTTTCATCGTCACTTATAAAATCTGAAAAGTCCTCGTCGTCTTCGAATGGAGCAATTATCATTGGCGCTACTTCGACATCTAGTACTTGTTCTCGATCCCACCAATCTCTTATTAATATTTCTGTATGTTTCACCGATTTCTTCCAGTACTCTTGGGTAATATGATCTAACGAATCTTGCCAAACTATTTGTACTTGGTCGGATTTAAGACAATCACCTACATGTTTTTCATAATAAGACTTTGCACCAGCCCATATTAATTCTATTGCGTTAAACTGGCAATTATATGGTGGCAGTCGTAGAACCTCATGACCATATTCACGCAGTATTTCATCTACCGCGTATATTTTGGGTTTTTTAAGAGACTTTGCTATTGATAGGAGTTCCGATTTAAGCATATTTGGTAAAGGATTTTGGTTGTGTTTTTCCAGCCACTCATAAATATCACTTTTCCTCCAAGATGAAGTAGGCGGTTTATTTAAAATTCTTGAATGATATGATGCATTATCTAATACAATTAAAGACGAAACATCCAAATTTGGTATCAATTGAACTTTTAACCATTTTTTAAACATTTTGTAATTCATATTATCATGATAGTCAGAACTTTTTGATGTTGAAGAAAAAATTAAACTCGCACCTGCAATATCCTGTTGCAGAACCGGCATGCAAAATAATAAAACGCTTTCCCGTACCGCACCCCTTTTTACTTTTAACACTTTTTACAGACTCATCTTGCCAAGATTTTGAACCACTTCCATTCGAAAATATCCACGTTTCGTATAAAAATACCACTTTTCTAAATTTCGATTTGTAATTGTCCGTATATTTTTTTTAAACTGAACACGCTGACTCACTATCTGTGGCTGCTCACATAAAAATCTTCGGTTACAGTCTTTTTTATAGCGAAAACCTAAATTTTTTAATTATTTTGATAACACTTCAAGTCCAATTTCCAAAACACCCCGAATTTTTAATGTTTTTTGTAAAACTGGAAAAGTTACATTGGTTTTTGATTTGTCTAAATCGTAAATCACATTTCGAACTCCAATTTTAATATTTTTTCTCTTACATCCTCAGTCTTTGGCTTTCTTCGTTTACACTTTTTAGTATTCTTGGGCATTATGTTATGTTTTGTTTCATGCACAATTTTCTGCACAGTCCTTAAACTAATTCCCAGTGCTTTGGCTACTGTTTCCTGAATATTGGTTGGCGAATTTCCACTTTTTCTTTCATTTTCGAAATAGTTTATCAGATTAAGTACCATTTTTTTTGATTGGGGATGCAAAAACTGGCATATTAAAATAAAACGTAGCTGGTGCTATTATAAGCTTTTTTAGAATCGCTGGAAAGTAAATACATATATATCCTTTATTTTCATGTTAAAATGGAATAAGTCTGTCTCATTTATCTTACGTATTTTATTTAGAGGGTAAAATTAAACGCAAGTAAAGAAAACAAAAACTGAGAGTATGTCTTTCTTGAATCGTATGACCCGCACGATAAGACCAGATCCGACTATATTGGGCTGTTCAAGTTATCCCGGATATTTTCAAAAACTTAATTATTTTCTCAGTAAATAAAATTAGGAAATTTACAAATGGAAAAAACAGTAGAAAATTTTATTTTTTCTTACTCTATAAGCACTATTGTTGTTTTATATCACACTATAATTCAAAAATATAATGGAAAAGCTGAAAATGACAATGAAATTTAAATAGTAGTTTGTACAATAAGAGTGGATACATATATTTTTGTCAACTCAACTTCCGAACTTCATACTAAATTATTTAAATTAAGCATCATAATTTGTGTCTTAGTTGGCCGTGAACTTGTGAGAAAGATAATAAAAACAATTGAAGAAAAATTCATTTCGTTGGCAAATTCATGGACCATTATATTAATTATGTAACATATTTATCAATTTGGGTTCTGGATGTCTTATATGTACACAAAATCACTTTGAAGGGTGTCCGGTAACTTATGGGCCGTAGAGTAACTGGAGATACTAGACATCAAACTAAGCCGATTATGTCACATAAGTTTTTCAGATTGTCACTTTTGTTTTTTTTTATTAATTTAATTATTTACTATGTTTTTTTATGCTTTGGGATGTTTAAAGGGAAATATCTCGAAAACCGTTAAATATATTAAGATCAATCAAGTACACATTTTTGACTCAGAAAATACCCTTATTAAGAAACTATAATTGAAAAACACCTAATATCACAGGTAAGAAAAAAAATCATAGATTTATGAAGCCCAGTGTATGCAACTAGCGCCCTCTAATTTGAAATTTAAAAATTTCTACAAAATCTTATTTCTTGCTCATAAAAACATAATATTGCCAACTTTCAATTCGATTCATTAAACCGTTTTAAAATTATGGCTTATTTTCGAGAATAAACTTTTACTTTCAACACCCTGTATCTCTAGAACGAGTAACAATCCGACATAATCGGCTCAGTTTGATTTTTAGTCTCTCCAGTTACTCTACGGCCCATAGGTTACCGGACACCCTGTATATCTATCTTTTTCACATTCAGTCATTTGCAGAACAACAGAGAAAAAGCGATATATTTATTAATAAGAATGAACAATTTGTGTTTTTCAGTTTGATTAAATTATTCTGCTGAAATGCACAGAAGAAAAATAGGTTTGTCGGTTTTTTTTTCTAAAATGTATTGGTTGCCTGCTTACGTAAGAATTATAATTCCGAAAGTACAGCAAAATAGCTGTATAATTCGTTTAATTCTACCTCGATGATGGCACTGCAGCCGAATCGTCATCGCTATCGCCTCCGTCATACCGCGTTGGTCTGGGGGTTCTTTACTTTTAAAGCAAGAACTGCCCACAAAGTAGAATTTTTCCTAAATTCGTTTATAAAAAAATTCGCATATGATGTGACACTGTATATCATACCTATTTTCTCAAGGATTATATTCGTTGGATTAATCCTTTTTTGATCTTTAAATAACTTGGTATGATGACCGTTGTGCAGCTAAAGTCTGGCGAGTAAAAAATATCCACATATCACAATTGTGTTTCAGTGTTTTGAAAATTCGACTACTCCGTTCTAGTTATGATGCGGTATTATAATCTAAATTATATTATTTAAAAACGATGTAACTCGACTTACCACATTTAAAATAAAATTCAATACGGCGGTTCCACCTCCGAGTACTATTGATACGCAGGTACTGAATGATCCCAGTATAAGACTAATGTTACTGATTACAATACCCCAAATCGATTCTAAAAGGGACATTAGAGTGCCGACATTCTGTTTCGCAAAATCTACAATTCCATTGACGTTAAATATTTCTGAAAGTAAAACACTATATTGTTAATACATACTTAATATATCAATGGCAGATATACGTGGGGGGGGGGGGGGGGGGGGAATCTCCCCATGAATTTTAGGGATTCCGTAATTATAGATTTTTAAACTCGACGTTCTGCCATCTCCGACTCCGGCCATAATAGGTACATACGTACCAACAACCAAAACTTTTACCAACGCCGAGCTTGGAAACATGACATTAATGCACCACATATACAGGGTGTTCCTTAATGACGTGCTAATATTTTAGGGTGTGATTCCTC
Source organism: Polydrusus cervinus (assembly GCA_935413205.1). Classification (NCBI taxonomy): domain Eukaryota; kingdom Metazoa; phylum Arthropoda; class Insecta; order Coleoptera; family Curculionidae; genus Polydrusus; species Polydrusus cervinus. The sequence goes on along the minus strand of OW284510.1, from coordinate 101,936,764 downwards.
AAGTCATTTTATGAAGAAAAGTTCATATAAACATATGTCCTAAAAGGCTTAAATTTTTTGCTACAGGGTGTTGAATTATTTTTTTTTAATACTTTTTTTGTAACATCTCCGAAAGTACTTTAGATAATATTTTCAATTTTGGCATGTGCTAATAGGACGTAAAACCACATGTTTTAGTTATAAAAGTTATTTTTTGTCCCACCAGTGGCGTCCCTGCAAACATTTCCAATGATATTTTTTATAAAAAAAGTGGTACGCCACTGACATTTGTCCATGTGGATATCATTTCTGATTAGCCTGGTCAATTTTGCATAAAAATGGTATCTTGCGTTTTTCTCCTCAGGTAACCGTCCTATTAACACATGCCAAAATTGAAAATATTATGTTAAGTACTTTCGGAGATTTACAAAAAAAGCATTAAAAAAAATAATTCAACACCCTGTAGCAAAAAAATTAAGCCGTTTAGGACATATGTTTATATGAACTTTTCTTCATAAAATGACTTTAGGAATCACACCCTATAATATTAGCACATCATTAAGGAACACCCTGTATACATACACACATACACTATATTGCTAATACCATAATTCAATGATGACACCACTGTAGGCAGATGATCAGGGTTCGTTGAGTTTGCGCAGGTCGGAAATTTGCTTCTTGATGTAAAGATTTGACAGGACCGACTTTCAAAATATTTTTACAAACTTTTATTTAAATTCACCCGTTAGACCCATATTATACGGGCCTTAGACCCATATTATCCATCTGGTAACTTTATCAGTAAGATGATTTCCAAAGAAACCATTGTTGAGACAATTATTGCCATATAAATTATCTGGCTGCTAAAGTTACCAGGAGATGGATAATATGGGCCTTAGTTCGGGTGTGTACAGTTTAGGGTCAAATAAAACTAAGTAATCAATATTTTACATACCTGAAATACCTTATTCCTGGTATTGAACCGCGATTCGTGCAAAAAAGGATCGTGCACTTTTTTCTACCCATCTTGAGACACAAGTCGCTAACAATAACAAAATGTCTGGTAAAGTTTTATACCTAAATTCGCATCCAAAACTTAAAAATAATATCCACAATCACACAGAATGTAAAAAAAGATGGAAACGACTAACAACTTACAAAAAAAAAATGTCTAAAGTAAAGTTTTATAAATATAGAGACCCAAAACTTGGAAATTATAACCACCCACGAACGAACCAAACAAAAGATGGCGACGAATAAAAATACAAACAACGGCAAGCCGGTTCTATTTACGTTCTGTTAGAGATCGTGTCAGTTGCCTAATTTTTTTCCTACTGCGCAAGCGCCACGAGCCCAAGTTCAGGTTACTTTGAATCGCACGATGGGTATCTTCTTGCTTCGTGCGGCTACTTGTATCGGCAATATAGTGTATGTATATATGTGGAGGCCACCCACTCGCGCATAACAAGAAAAGTAACGGCCAGTACCGGCGTTCGGCATAGATTAGGATTAGTACTAGAGATGGAAAATACTGTTACCGATATGGAAACGTTCCATTTCATACTGCGAAAACCGTTACTTGGGAATGAACTAGAGTGCAAGGTTTGCAAAAAAAAAATAAAAAATTTCTTGAAATAAAAAATAATCTCTCATTCCTATCTGTGGCCTTGAAATCTCAAACCAATAAATGATAAAATTGAAATTGCCTGTCAATTAAACGATTTTTGAGAGTTATTTTCGGTGCAATTTCCGCTATATCGAAAAAAATACCGAGAAAACTCCTCTAATCGATCCCAACTTGAAGTGTTACTATTTTCTTTAATTTGAATTTTTTTTGCTTGTTTCTGAAACTGTTCTTTCAATTAAAACTAATTTAGTTACTGATAAAAATTATTAGTCCTCCATTTTAGTACCACCTATCCCCAGGCACAAAACTATTTTAAAATAGCTTAAGTTTTTAATAATATTAAAATATTTTAGTCAAATTCTACACTTTTCATAATAAAGCATGAGTTATATAACAGAATAATGACGGAGGGTACCAAAAAAACCCGTTTTAGAAATTTCAACTTCCAGTTCAACAGGTTAAACCAAAAAAACGGTTTTACGGTTCTACATGTTCAATCGGAGTTGTAACTTTTAAATGGAGGGTAAAAAACGAAGGACATTTTTCTCTGAGATGAACCATTCCAATGTTACATGTGTTTAGAATTAAAAAATACTATAATATTAATATTACAGGGTGTTCCATTAAAAAAAAAAGTATGTTTAATATGCTCTGATTATTTGGGACACACTGTATAATTTAAAATAATTTTAAATTATAGAACTAATGCCTCCATTTAACCCTGTTTTTATAAATTAGTAAAAATTTAAATAGTTTAGATGATATGAAATCCTGCTTTGAGAGTGGGCCAAAAAAAAAACAACTTACCCGGTGACTTTTGTATATCCAGAACAAAAGCATCCCAGGAACTTTTGACTGCATCATCAGTGACTTTGGGGCCGTTACTCTCATTGGACATCATCCAAGATTGATATATTCTGTCCCAAAGTTCCAAAACTTGATTTTCTAATTTTTCTGACTGTACAGAATCAGCATCGTTCATAACGCTTTTGACCTACAAGGTAATTAAATCCATAGAAAATTACCTTCCAACTTAAACGCAACCTTGCTTAGCTGTGATTTTATTCCACGAGGTAACAAATATTTCTCCTGGCCTACAAAATGGGAAAATAAAGTTCTCACTGCAAAGAAACACTTACTGCCTTTGAAATTCCTTCTCTGCCATACTGATAAGCATTATCGAGTATGGAGTCCATGGTTTCATCCCATGTAGGCGGTAACAGTTGACGCAATTCTGGATTTTGAACAACCGTTTGGTTTATAACGTTACTTGTCATTTGTATCAACATAATTCCTTCAGCATAAATCTAAAAGTTATAGAAAATAACTTATGTATTATAATTCAAAGATAAAAATGACCTTAGGATAACATTACATGAATGAGTAGTTTTTTTAAATTTTTATGTGTCTGGGTAATAATATTGGTTGGTTGGTTGGTTTAAGGCGGGGGTTGGGCGTTCGGCCCAAGCTTCTTGCACTGCAGCCTAGTGGCTTATTGTGCTCCCCTATCTAGCTAGAAAAGATTTGTTCCTTTTATAAGGTCCAGCAAATTCCTACCAAGTTTAATAATATTAATTCATTATAAAACAATGAGCATTTTCCAAAATCACTGTTTATCTTGATACTTTCCCGTTTTCTACTCAAAAAATGTAATAGCAAACATTTCTGATGGCCAGTAGCGCATATGGGGGGGGGGGGGGGGGGGCGAGTCTAGGAGCTCGGGTCTAAAAGTCTAATAGCAACCTTATTTTTCGTCTCACACTTTTAATTTAAATTTTTAAATAATGTATTCTTGGCTTAGATTACAAAGGTATTGTAGGAAACGTTTAGTTTTAGTTATTGATTTATGATGCAATTTTAAAGGAAAACGAGTAAAAAGAATAATATTTTACTCCTATTTTTCTATTATTTACTTGTCTGTTCCGTTTTCCCTTTTTTAGAACTATTTTAAATCAACAAAAATATAACCCAATGCAATAAAATATTTTAAAACAAAAAACAACTAGGTATTTATTTTTATAGCGAAAAATTAAAGTAAACATTTTAATTGAAACATTTTTTATGGAAGAAGTGTGATAATTTATAATAAAAAAATAGTGCGGGAAGAACCGAGAAATGCTTTATTATGAATATGTAAAACGGCACTTAAGAAGTATTTCAAAACCTAAGTATTTGCACCAAAAACTGCTTATAGATCTACGCTCCTAAATACATAATTTCTGAAAAAATCATCAATTTTGGCGTGGTGAGCGATATTTACTTTATTTTTAATCATGAACCAAGCCCGAAAAACGCTGGTTAGAGTCATACATACGTCTTATGTTAAAATTTTGGTTTAACACCAATATTCATATTTTTAACAAATAAAAAAAATGAAATATCAAAAAAAAAGTAAAAAAAAAACATTTACAAAAATAAATTTAATCCAACCATGCAGAGGGGGAGAGGTTATAATTTAATTTTCGAAATTTGATAGTAGTTAGATAAGTTTTAAACGAACTTTGGGTGCTCCTCCGCCTTCTTCACTAGGTACAATATCATGAAACACATGTAGTGCCGACTTACGCCCACTCAGCCCCCTCGAGCATATTTCCTGGCTACGCCACTGCTGATAGCCAATCCTAAGGCCATCCAGCTATATTTCAGTTAGAATATTTAAAAAAATACCATGTCGTAAAAAGTAAAACTTACTTGTAAAGCAGTGAATATCGACGCACAAATGGAAAACACAATGAGTCCAAAAATAACAACGCAACTGGCAACAGTGTCAATACTATCTTTGATGCTACTTTTAATAGCAGCATTTATTCTGTGTACAACCTTGTATAGACCTCTTATCGGCACTGGAACCAAAGCGTCATGACGTTCCATGCACCAGTCACATATACTGTCAAAAATCAGACAAAATTTGTCAAAGAGATAGCTCCATACTCCCAAGTAAATTCCAGCGTGTTTTATCACATAATATAATATTGGAAGAGGTAACAGAGGTAGCAGCATGATATTTTTCCAGAACAACATTACAACGCAGCACCATATGACAGAGTACAAGTAAAACGTACTTTCATATGTTGTAGTTTCGACGCTTTTATCGGAAATTTTGGAACTTATTTTATGGCTAAGGTTAAATAAATTGGACTTGCAAAACCGACTGGAAAAGAACTGAGGTTGGGAAAGAGATCGTTGGAACTTTGGTCTGGGTTTCTTTAGAGCAGAACTTGCATTTGGCGCTTGTTGTATTAAATGTATTCCCTGATTAGTAATTAAAACACCCGTAGCGGATTCCGAACCAGGACTTTCGGTCTTTGTGGTTGTCTTGTCGTTAAACAGTTCCAAAGTCCAAGGGTCGTCGGGTTCGGTTGCGTTTTTAGTGATGGCTACACTATCACCATTGCCTCTTTGAGGAGTTTCTTCTAGGGAGTCAGCAAATTTTACAGTTGGTGTTGTAATTTTTTCGCCGTTTTCATTGCCCTAAAAACGTGTTTGTATTTATCTCTCTCTAGGTAAATTGCAGACCCCACGTGAGCTTTCAGACATTTCTTGATAAAGGAATGAAATTTATAAAAACACAGAATTATTTTTACTTGTCAGGTGGTAGCAAACATTTTATATTAAGTATAAGGCACTTTCAGGTGGTTTGAAATTTTTTAAATGAATGAAATTTAAATGGAATCACGTTTTTTGTGAGTGAGGTCTAGTGATGTATTCGCCATTTTATTTTTTGATCAATATTTCTTATCTTTCTCGCTTTATTTAAAAAGGGGCCAAATACCCGTCCTTGAGTAGCAATTACCTACAGTTTTGTACTAAAGAAAATTTGATAAACGAATTAATAATTGCAAAAAACGAAAATTTGTGAAATTTGTCGATTTTTTTTTTCTTTTTCTGCTTTTATGACTTTATAAATTCAACTTTGTTTAACTTTAAATTTTAGGTAATTATGCTTTAAATGTGGGTATTTAAAGAAAGTAAAAAAAAAGTTAAGAAATATTATTAACAAAAGAAATGGTGAATGCGTTACTAGACCTCACTCTTAACTGTATTTGGCTCAATTTTAGTTTTACAATTAAAAGTTCTTAAAGTTTTAAAAAGATAACGGCATAAATATAAAAAAAATAGAGCCGACTTTAAAAACGATGGTAATAATCAGAAAAGTGAGATATCCTAACTAAACATTCTTGCAAAAAATACTTTATCCCTTTAAATTAAAAAAAAAAGGATAACACAGTTTTACCTCAATAACCCCAAAAATAGGATACAACTTCAAGAAAAAAAAATCTTTCATATATTAATTTTATCTCTTTTTACCCCCATCCCTATAAAACAAATAAAAAAAACTAGCTATGTTCCTATGTGTACAGGGTGCTACAAATTCGTGTGCGTACAAGGGGATCTTAAAACGGTAAGAGATACGAAGATGGTTAAATTAAGGCAAAGTTGAGTATTTTGGGGTTTAATAATTTGTTAAAAAAAATTGTAAATATTCCGAATACCATCAGAAAACCCCGAAAAAAAAACAAACATTTTTAGTTTCGGTTTTTAATTTTTTGCGCCTTCATTTTTGACTTGGGGAAAAAAAACACTTTTTTATAGATGTTTTTCATGTTCTACATCTACAAGATGGCATTATTAGTTTTAAAATTTGACGTTTCGTTCTTTAGCTACCAACAAGTCATTTTTTTTTAAATAAGGACCTGCAATTTTATATACAGTTCAAAGCTTTAGAAATTTAATACAATTTAAAGGATTTCTACTTCTAAAGCTTAGAGGTCCCTAAAACTATATTGAAAATTCCAGGCCCATATTTAAAAAAATTGATTTGAGGTTGGTATCGAACGAAACGTCGATTTGAAAACTAATAACGCAATCTTGTAGAACATAAAAAACGGCTATGAAAATGTGTTTTTAGTTTTTTCCCTAGTCAACATTGTAGGCGCCAAAAATTAAAAACCAAAACTAAGAATTGCTGCTTTTTTCGGATATCTCCGAGGATATTTGAAATATTTACAATTTTCTTTCACCAAATTATTAAACCCTAAACTGTGCAACTTTGCCTCAATTTAACCGTCTTCGAATTTATAGCACCCTGTACAGGGTGTCCCAAATTCGAGCCTCATCATGGGGATCTCGGAAACTATAAGAGATACAGCATCGGTCAAAAGGGTGGCAAAGTTGCGGAATTTTGTGCCCAGTAATATCGTAAAAAAATATTTTAGCTACCTTTTTTAGTTTTAGAAATATTTGAAAAAAACTCAAATAGTGAGATTTTGTTTTTTTAAATTGGCCGACTTATTTTATCCGTTATAAAAAAACAAACACAACATTGTTAAGGCAACTTTTCTTGCTTTATATCGTGGTGTATTTAGAATTTCGTTGCAACGTTTCGTTTTTGTGGGACCATGATCAACTTAAATTTTTTAAATATGGACCTGTATTTTTTATTTTATTTTTTGAAATATTTTTAAGCCCTGAATTCACCCATGTTTTAGTTGCTTAATTATTTTTACCAAATACAACATGTAAATAGATCCGGAATTTATTAGTTATAGAATTAATTTACTTACTATATAACATAATATTTCAATTTTTATATAACAAACTATAAAATAAAACTAAGCAAAACAAAGGTGGCTAAGACGTGAACTTTATGAAATCATGTGACAATTAAATGAAAAAGTGGATTTTTATTGGAAAAAATAAAACCCGTAACATGTCGCGTTTTTCTAAAGCAGAAAACATTATTTTGCTGAAATATTCAACATAAATGGCGACTACAATTGTCAACATACAATCAAGTAAGCATAAAGTTCGCGTCTTAGCCACCTTTGTTTTGTTTAGTTTTATTTTATAGTTTGGTATATAAAAATTGAAATATTATATAGTAAGTAAATTAATTCTATAACTAATAAATTCCGGATCTATTTACATGTTGTAGGTTTGGTAAAAATAATTAAGTAACTAACACCAGAGCCGTATTTAATTAAAAACAATTATCACATTGCTGATGATGAAATGATGACATCAAAACGTCTTGATATAATTAAGTGTGATACATGGTTAAATTCAGGGCTTAAAAATATTTCAAAAAATAAAATAAAAAATACAGGTCCCTATTGAAAAAAATTTAAGTTGATCATGGTCCCACAAAAACGAAACGTTGCAACGAAATTCTAAATACACCACGATATGGAGCAAGAAAAGTTGCCTTAACAATGTTAAGTTTGTTTTTTTATAGCGGATAAAATAAGGCGGCCAATTTAAAAAAACAAAATCCCACTATTTTAGTTTTTTTCAAATATTTCTAAAACTAAAAAAGATGGCTAAAATATTTTTTTACGATATTACTGGGCACAAAATTCCGCAACTTTGCCACCATTTGACCGATGCTGTATCTCTTATAGTTTCCGAGATCCCCATGATGAGGCTCGAATTTGGGACACCCTGTACACGGAATCCTAAAAACTTTTAGCCTCTTTTTTGAAGTTGGCCAGAAGAAAAATAACTATTTCTCAGATTCATGCGACTTGGAGGACATTTAAAAAAAGTAACCTTACCTGATTTTCTATAGTTTCCATTTTTTCTTCTATGTCATTGGATCCATTTTCATCACTTATGTCTAGATCAATTGGTTTATCATGAAAAGCCATTGATAAAAGTTCAGTAAAGGAAATCTTATGACCTACAAAAAGGATAATTAAAACAAAAAATCAATAAAAAATCTCTTTAATTTACCCAAGTTCTTGTAAGCTTAGCCTTACATTCTATTTTTTACTTTAAAAAATGTCTTTATTCAAAACTAAATATTATACTTCATTAAATGGAAAATGACAATATTATACATAATATATTGATATAAAAACAATAAAAACGAAAAGGAAATATTAATAAAGGAAGACTCATCAATTCATTAATAAAAAATTCACTAAATAATTCTAATTTTTTTTATTAAATTCTCATTTTTTGAATTCTTCTGATATTTTTTGAAAGGTTGTTATATTATATTGTTCCATTATATAAAAGAGATTTTTATAAAATTTTAATGGGTGGTTGAAAGAATTTATTTTATTTATTTATTAATTATTAGATCTTAATCTAAACTATGTTTTTGGGAAAGGATAAGACTATAAATATATAATATAACAAGTTATTTTAGAAATAACCTACCTGCAGCATTCATATTCGTATAGGCTTCATATACTTCAGAAATAAATCCACCGAAAAACACAATCTGTAAAATTATGAATATTGGCATCTGAAAAGAACTGAATTGGCTAGCCAGACAACAGGATCCAATCAGCCATACCACAGTCGAGGCGTAATGGAATTGAATATTATTCTCTTGTTTCCAGAACAGGAATATCAGTGCAATGTATCCAAGAATAATAATAGATACCTTAAAAAATAAGTATGTAGTATTAAAACATAAATAATAAAAATTATTTATTTTTAATTATTAAATTTCTGTGGGGCAAAAAATTCTGTCTTATCCTGACAAACTAAAAAAGTGAGTACTAAGTAATGCCTGCCTCACACTAGGACACTTTTTGATAAATTACAGCAATATTTATTTTTATTTCTACGTTCTGATCAGCTGTTGCAAGTTTTATGTCATGTCCAGGTTATAGGATTAGTTATAATTTTATTTCAGTGAATTACAAGTCTTACACTTTCCAAGTGTGAGATGGGCATTAAGCTTAGTTATGTACTTGCACCTCCTGAAACAAATAAGTAGGTAAATAATATAACCTTCAACCTCCATCATAACATGTAGGTTGGTACCTAATAAATAGCTGGCCAATGTGTTTTATTATAAAATATTATATATTTATAACTCTTTGTGGTATGATCAAATTTAATTGTGGTAATAAATAAGTTTTATTACACATTGTTTAAAGAAATATGATGTGCTTCTTGGAATATAAACAAAAACTTGGTAAATTTAAAGGCAATTTCTTTACAATCTTTCCTGCTCATGGATGATCATCTACAGCTATATCCCAGACACAAAAATGCCAATTTTTGAGAAATTTGGTCATCATTAATCTCTCTCTCAACTTTATTTCTAAAACCCCAGAAAAATTTCCTATGCCAATCTCTAAATTTTCTCAGAACCCATAATTCTCAGGGGGTATGGAAAAAGACAGATAGACAACTAGGTAGCCACATAGATAGATTCCTGGTCAAATTTTATATTTTTATGTTACTAGACTAGCAAAATAGTTCTGAATTTTTATGTCCTGAGCAAATATAATTTGTAGAACACCCTTATTATTTAGCTCAAATGAATTATTCACAGCCATAAACAAAATCACAGTATCTACTAAAAGGTTCTTACCAATGTAAATGTAGAATTTGTTATCACAAAATTAAAAGACCAATAGATCCAAACTGTGCTGTTCCATAATAATGAAACCATGAGCCCTGGAGTGAAATGATATAACAATATTGCTACAGGAATTAATATTGCACCTGCTATTATTAACTTTAAGTTCTTCCATAAAAACTGGCCTATGATTTCTGATACTTCATTAAAAATATTGATTGGTAGTAATATGAGTCCTAATATTGTAGGAGTATTGGTATCTTCCAGCATTTCAAACCAACTTTGAAATATATCTCGTAAGGATCTTTTCAAAGGATGTAGAGCAGAGCCAACTAACAGGGCCCACATTAAAGGTTTTACAAAAGGTTCCAATATCATATAAAGACCCAGTGTTGCAGCACAACAAAGGAATAGAAGGAGCATAGCCACAGCATTGTAGAGTGCATGTTTAACTGGTTTATCATGGCCCTGTGGAAGACTACCAATCACACCAAAAATTGATTCTAATGGTGATCGATGGTCCATTTTTCTGTGAGTATCTAAAAATTAAATATGGTTAGAAAAATGCCTCATTGGACAACTGTAAGAAAGTTACTAACGGAAAATCATAAAGTTATTCGGTAATCGGTAAATTTAGCTCTGAGGTCGCCAACATAAATATCAAAGAATACAATCGAAATCGAAAATATAAACATATGTGAACTTAGCGTCTAAAGTTTTGACAGTGCACTTTTCAACGATCTCTTGAGAAAATGATGCCAATATTCTAAAATAAAAGGAACTAAACAGTCACCTCCAGCACTGTGAATGATAGGTCGTCGCTGTCGCTATCCTTCAGCGGCTGGTTAGACCTATCATTCCTCTGTGCAATAGCAGCACGAGACATTTGAAAATCTGGTTGTGTATTAGCTAATGCTTGTTTACCTTGGCTTAAATGATATTTGAATCTGAATAGAGCGTGGAGAAGAGCGAAAACGACAAACAAGTCATTTTGGCCTATCATGTGCTATCAGGTGAAGCGACAGAAACGACCTACCATTCCTCTGTGCTATCAGCTGTCTACCCCAAAGATTTTCTCTTTTTAGGTTATGTTAAAACTGATAAACATAATTAAAAATTATGTTGATTTCAAAATTAATTCGAATTAATAAAATTCATATCCTTCTTCAAATACAAGGTAGCTCAAATGTTCAACGATTTCTATCCAGCCAGAAAAAAAATCACTATGATATTGTTATCGCTGGAGGTGGAATGGTTGGAACAACATTAGCTTGCACATTAGGTTAGTTTTGGAAATACAACATAAAATAAGGCAATTTAAGCAATCTCTACAACTATTTAGAATTACCAATTTCTTTATGAACTGTATATAGATGTATGGAGACCGTTAGACATTTAAAACCTATGGCAAAATAAACAAGTATCACTATATCCCTGGTTCGTTTATTTTTGTTATTTGATCCTTTGGGGATCTAAGAGGAGCTTAGTAAATTCTTTATTTAGTTATAGTATATAAAGTAATAAAATAATAGTTACAGGCTATTTTTTTAGTTTCTATAACTAATCCAAAGAATTTTAGGAAAGGAAAAATGACAAATTCAAATTTCACCAGCTAATTCTTGATTTTTATTCAATAGGAAAGAATAAAAAACTAAGTCAAAAAAATATACTTCTTTTGGAAGCAAGTAAGGATAAGCAATGGACTTTACCTGAAAAATACAGCAACAGAGTGGTCTCTATAAATCCAGGCTCTTATCAGCTTTTTAACGACATTGGCGCTTGGAACTTTATAGAAAAAAGCAGATTTGCAACAGTAAAGAGATTACAGGTATGCTTAATGTTTAAGAGATGTAAACGGCTAATAAGGTTGCTGACCATCCTGTATTAGGAAGAACGTTCAGGAACATTTAATATTTTAAGGAAAAATTTTTTAGACAATCGATTTTTTCTTTTTAATCAAATTTCAAGTAAACATTTGTGACAACTCTATTCTTTAAATATTGGCCTGGAGTGATAATCTTTTCTACATTGAACACTGTATAAAAGTATTTTATAGTCTTACCAGAGCTAATATTGTAGCAAAAAAACAAAATTTAATGCTTCTGAATTAGCTTAAGCAAAAATGTTATTTTTGGGGCTTTCTTAAAAAAAATACTTTTATATTAATCTGGTTGATTATCGGATATCCATTTGTTTAGAATTTCGTATAGGCTACTTCCGGTATAACCGGAGAAGTGAGAAAAATATATTTAAACATTAAAAAAAATATTTTTAGCAGTTTTCCCAAAAGTTTTAAAGAACGCTCATCGTGAATTACCCTGTATACTGTATAAATAAAACAATTAAAGTTATATAATTTCACAAATAGGTATGGGATGCCTTATCAGATGCATCAATAACGTTTGGCAACAATGAGCATACAGATACTGTCTCCTATATAGTAGAAAACGATGTCTTACTGGCTGCTGTCACAGAGGAAACGAAAAATTGCAGTAATGTCAATGTTCTCTATGACGCCAAAGTTGAGTGTTATGACTTACCTGATTACCATGGGAACTTAGTGAACATTAAGCTTGCAAATGGTGCTGTTTATACCTGTGATTTATTGGTAAGTTACCATTTATATGATAATCTCCGAATTTCAGTTAAAAATAAGGTTCACCGATGGTAGAATGCTTCCCTTACTCTTCCTTTACTCTTCCTTTACTCTTTCCTTACTCTTCCCTTACTCTTTCCTTACCCTTCCCTTACTCTTCCCTTACTCTATCCAAAACTTCTGGCATGATAAAACTCATCTCTGTCCAAATCCTTGCCTTCAACTCCAGATTCTCACCAGATCTGGTGACAGATACCATTTTTTTTAAATCGCCTCATTAATAAAAATCTAAGGGAGTACTATATCCGGAAATTTGGGGGGCCACTCTATAAATCCTCGCAGTCCTATCCATCTATTTGGAAATGTAACATTTAATAACTGTCTTACATGTCTTGCAACGTTTTTAATACCTGAACTTCAAAGAATATTCCTTAATTATGGAAATCTAGACCAAAGGATATATGTCCAACAGGAATGAGCCCCTCCTTACTTTGCAAGAAATGTAAGAGAATTATTAAATGTTACATTTTCAAATAAGGTAAAGGTAAAAATCATTTTTCTCTAAGATGAACAGTTTAAATGTTACAGCCTGTCAAATTCTGAAAATGCCTTATTTTAAACGTCACTATCTCAAAAACTATTCAATTTAGACATATGACATCTACAAAATAAGCGTAGAATTTTGTGTGGAATAAGAAAATAATACAATATATAGGGTGTTCCATTTAAAAACCTAAGTTATATTCGCCACGTATACTTCAGCACAATTTTAAAATGTGCATCTCAATGGTCTCTACAAATTTTGTATTTCGAATTTTTATCTAATTCTTAATATAAAGGCGTACTTTATCGTTGACTCACCCTGTACATATATGGGATTTAGGGGTTTACATTACACACTAAAGAATATAAATAACTATTTTCTACAAATTAATGCTGCTTTTTGAAATATTTATTACAGTAAACCATAATATCTTAATCTTAAGGTAACATATATTTAGTACTTAATGGCTACATATTTTATAACACACGGTCCTGAAGCCATCTAAAGAATGCAAAAGAAATTCGAAGAATTCGTCCATTTTTTACTCAAATATACCTGATATTTGATATTTTGTAAGAAAAAAGACACAAAATATGCAGAAAAAAGACAGCGATATTATCGGCTGGCTCACTACTAAATACAGTATAAAAAAATTCCACAGAAATATTTGTTATTTTAATTTAAGAGTAAGGTTTAGTTACGAATTCGCCATTTTGTTTTTTGATCAATATTTCGTTACTTTTCCTCTTATCCAAAAATCGGCCAAATACCTATTAATTACCGAATAAACCGAAAAGAATAAGAAATATTGGTCCAAAAATTAAATGGCGAATGCATCACTAGACTTTACACTTAAGCTAAATAGACAAAAATAAATTAGGCCCGCTTTGACTGCAAATTTTACACCTAATTTTTTTATGCTTCTTCGCCTTTTCGCACAGGTTAAGTTACCGTGTGAATGACCCTACCTAATAAGCGACAAATTATCACAGATACACAGATTAGAATGTTGACATCTACAGTTAGGCTAGAATACTGACAACTACACTTTATATAGGAAATATAAAAATAATGGAACCTTTATCTTTTAATTAATTAAATCTATGTAATACTTTGTTCTATGAATATTTTTTAGGCCCAGTCCTCTTAAACCTAAGTTTAAACCGAAGAATAATTCTAAAATCGTAGAAATGTCAGTTATGGTGGATTTATAATGTGAGATTGACAGCAAAGTTCAATTTAAGACTGATCAACCTGGTCATAACTTGCTATGTTATGTTACATTATACAGTAGAACCTCGATTATCCGGGCCAGACGGGACCGAGCCTTCGCCGGATAATCGAAAACACGGATAATCCAAAGACCTCATTTTTATTTTTTTAATAATTTATTCTAAAAAATACATGTGTTAGCACAGCATAATACTGTTACACGGTCTTTGCTTACTTTGAAGTGTTCTTTTTGACATCGCTTTCCAATAAAGTCCAGTTTCGTCTCCATTATACGCTTGCTCAGGTTTTAGGTTGTGCTCCTGTATAAGGTTTTCCAAAGCATAGCAAAATTCTACCATAGCGCCATAATCAGCACTTAATTTCTCCCCTTGAACAGCTAATTCCCGTATTCCATGACGTCTTTTAAACCTGTAAAGCCAACCAGAAGATGCCAAGAAGTTTCCTTTGATTTTCAACTGCTCGTGAAACTTTTGAGCTTGCTTAGCACACACAGGTATATTGGAACCCCTTCGGATCTTTTCTGCAATACCCACCTGGTCATAACATCATCAAACTCTCGAAAAGTAGACCCTTTTAGAGATTTTCTGTCAGAAATAGCTTTTGCACTGTCAGCTTTAGCTACAAAGCTCTGTAATTCGGCTTTCTTCTTGACAATGTCACGAACCGTTTGTTTTCCAATGTTATATGCTTTAGCCAATTCAGAAACACTTATGTTATTTTCAAATTGTTTTAAAATTTCCATTTTTTGTTCAATAGTTAAAACATTGCGTTTACGCTTTCATTAGCACCGGTACGCTGCATTTTGGGCGACTGTTTACGTTTAACTAACGAGTCGGTCGGCAGTTGGCGAAAATAATAAGTAACACCTAAATGGGGTATTCCCCGAAATTTAAAATGCCGGACGGATAATCCGCCGCCCGAATAAACAATTACAATGCCGCACGGAGAATCCGCCGCCCGGATAAAGCGCCCACGGATAATCGGGGTTCTACTGTATTAAGTTATGACCAGATAAATCACTTTTAACTCGAACTTTGCTGTCAATCGCACCTTATAAAATGACCATTTTTATATTTCTTCGATTTAAACTGGACCTCAGTTTAAATCGTAGAAGTTCTTTTGCCCAATTTTATAAAGCCGATTTAAATCGAAGGTCCATTTTAAATCGAAGAAATGTCAAAAATGATCATTCTATAATGTGGGATTGACAGCAAAGTTCGAGTTTTACCTGGTCATAACTTAATAGAATGTCATAACATAACAAGTTATGACCAGGTTGATTACTCTTAAATTGAACTTTGTTGTCAATCCTGATTATAAATCGATCATTTCGGTAATTTCTACAATTTTGGAATTATTCTTACGTTTAGGAGGATTTTAGAAAATTGAACCTTAGAGCTTCGACAACGAAATTTAGAACATCGTAAATAATATATTATATTTTTCTGCGAACACTTATCTTTTAGAGCTGACATAATTTTTAACAATGTAAATTATTATTAACACCTAATTGCATATTCAATTTTTCAAATTTCTGGTTTAGAATTTTATTAATTTCCTCAACCAATTCTTGTTCAATTCTAGCGAGTGGCTTCGATTCTTTTTTTGTGCAACTATATCTAAAACTATTTTTAGGTGAAAACAAATTTTTCCTAAACGATTTACCCTTTAATTTTTCTTTTTTGCTTAACACTAACTGATAGGCGCTTTGTATTATACTTTTGGGTATTTTATTTTCCCTAGGATCGTTGGGTCTTACATTTAAAGTCCAGTCTTTTTGAGACTTTAACAACAGCGCTCTTCTATGAAACGACTTCATTATTTTTGGCGGGATCCATTTTAGAAGCTTCGAAAACAACATGCCCTCTACATAAGCCATCAGTTTGACTTGACGTACCAAACCATCTAAGATCGCGCTTTTTTGAAGTCCTTGAATGTCGCTCACCGCCAATCCTACTATTAGATTGGTTAAAATTATTGTTACTAAAATTACAAAGACCAAATAAGCGAAGTGTGCTGTGTATGGGTACTTTATCTCATAAGTATCTGAAAAGAAGACGTCTTCGTACTCTAGTTCACCCGACATCATGATAATGACTTTTATAAAGACCCACTGGAGGTCTTTAAACGCTGGATAGTTGGGGAATAGAACCCCAAAGGATAATGTGAATGCGATAATAAGGCAGAAATATGCGCACATAAATTTGGAAAAGTTGATTGATACAGTTGTGAACATTTGAACGTAAATTCCGAAAGCTGGGAACCTAGCGACTATCATCATAAGATCAACCCATGCTAAGAATATGCTTATGGCAGCGACGTGGTGTTGCCAGGTATACACATACTCTCTTATGTTCATTTGATACATAGGTTGAACGCAGCCGAAAACGCACACTATTATAGTCCATTGGAGGTAGTTTTCCCATTCGAGGATATAACGTTTAAAGCAATGGAATATTTGAAATATTTCTTTCAACAAGAGCACTACGTTTAAGAAGAGCATGTAGTATCCCAAGTTTATTATAGAATCGTCAGCTAAACAGTCTACTTTTGTTTTGGCTCTCCTGAATGACGGGCAGTCTTTCAAATAAACCCCTTTGATGTAAAATGATAGTAGTACCACGAAGATTGTACGGTAAAATAGGCTGAAGAAGAAGAATTTTCGAATCATCCTCCATTTTAAAAGTAAAAATGTTATGCAGAGCGGGTGTTCGAGTACTTCTTTGTGGCCAACTTCGATGAAGTTTGTAAGTAAGGATGTTTCTTGATGACCCATTGTTGGTACCAGAACTCGGAAGTCGAGTTTTAGTTGGCAGTCTACGTCTCCTAGATCGTGTTCATTAAGACGGATTGAGTTGTCAAATCTGAAAAGAAAATAATCACGTAATTGTACCGAAGCAGTTAAAACTCATTTCCAATGTATTATTTTGTTTGTTGGATCTCAAAATGGACAGGTCTTTAAATCTTCTGACTGAAATGAATTCGGTTACAAAGAGTTTATTCAGTTATACTGTTTCTAAAGTTAAATGAAGGGCTTACTTCGAAGCCACGTGTGTCGAGTTAACTCGAGATTAAGCTTTACATCCCTAAAATGTGAGGCATATGCTTTGATTTCACCTCGTACAATCTGCGAAAATCTACTTGCTTTTCAACCGGTGTCACAATAAACCCCATTGAAATGACCAATTATATAGTCTCAGTCTTCACCTATTTCTGTTTTTGGGTTTACTGAACTTGGTGGACCTTACACCATCAACAGCGTGGATACATTCTTCGTTACCAAAATTATTTCAGTTAATAGATTGACCCTTTATTTCTAAAAACCCCATTCTCTTTTCTTGACGAGAACTTTGACGGAACCCACGAAATGTAAACATAAACCTACCTTGATTTATACTTAGGAATAACTTCGGGCGTTTTCTTGGTAATAAAATTCAAAGCTGATACGCCTCCCTTAGTTCTAGCCGTTACGTCACCGCCACTTTGAAGCAACAACATGACACAACTGGAGAACTCATGTAGAGCCGCCAGGTGCATGGGGGTGTACCCGAATACATCGGCGTGGTTCGGGTTAGCACCGGAATTGAGCAGGAGACGGGCGCCTTCGCAGGACCGCTGTACATTCACTGTAGAACAATGTAGAGGTGTGCGTCCGTCGCTGTCGGTAGCATTTGGGTTGGCCCCTAGTTATACATAAGAGTGATGGGTTCAATCAACAATAATTGGATTTACTTAAAAAAAAGTATGAAGTGTTTCTGTAGGACTCCCAAGAAATCACCCATTTAAATATAATACATCAATTCCCTAACACCCTGTATAGGTGTATAACCTATGTACCTTTTTGTATTAGTAGCTCTAATGTCTCAGAACAATGCGACAATGCTGCTAAATGCAAAGGTGTCTGTTTCTTACGATTTGTAGCATTGACCATTGCGCCGGCCTCTATTAGTAGCTGAGCGCAGACAGTGTAGCCCTGTTCCGCCGCCAGATGGAGCGGTGTGAGTTTCTCTTCGCCGCTTTGGACGTTGACAGCGGCTCCGTGGTCTAGCAAGAGCTTGACAGAATCCACGTTTCCTATTGTTGCTGCCACGTGCAAGGGTGCTTCACTGAAAACCTAAATATAAAATAATATTAAAAATAAAACTGTTGGAAAGGACTTCGGTAAACTTTTTACTATATTTTGAGTTTTTTTACCTGTGGTGTGTTCGGTATAGCTTTATTTTCCAACAACTCCTTAACACAATCTACAGCGGAACTTTGTACGGCATAGTGCAACGGGCTCCTTTTCTCTATACCAACATTGACATGAGCCCCATATTTAATTAACAGTTTAAGACAGCTCAGATGGCCCATACAGGCTGCGCAATGCAATGCGGTGACTGACATTTTTTGGTCTTGAGCGTCAATGTCTACGCCACTTTGAAGGAGAAGCCATACGCAATCGGAATGGCCTGCGTACGATGCTAAATGCAAAGCTGATCTATAAAGAAAATGGAATTTTTTTATTTAATGCCGATACTATATTCACAGATCAATACACAGAGAAAACAGTATCGTGGTATCACAGAGAAACTCATTAAATCAATGATAGATTGTATTTGCTATTCCTAAATAGCCGTTTTATTTGTTTTAATGCTTAACCTATTGTTGTTTCACAATAACAGATCTCACTGGTTTATATGAATTGATTTTCAATAAGAAGATATATTTGGCATAAAAGCATTTATATTTAATCACCATTAGCTTTCAATAACAAGCTATGACTGGCAAAACAAGCTACAATGCGTTCAAATATTTATTATATTGTAGGATTACTTTTATAGTATTTTATAGTTTTAGTTCTTAGAAACTCTAACAGGACCTCAATTCTTGGTTCATGGGAGTAATTTTTCTCATGGAGAAATGCAGTTTCTCTCATCAGACAAATATTATCTTCCATAACACAATGCACTAATATAGAACTCGTTTATTCTTACAAAATAAGCAAAGCAACAACGCATAGAAAAATACTATAGGAGGCAAGGCGACGACGCGACGGCAGCCAAAAGAGAAATATGTCCTTCATCCCCGCTACGCAGGTGAAGAAGTGTTGCCTACCTTTTCTATGATTGAATTAAACATAAGTACCATTGAAATAAAAGAAATTAAATTTATTTTAAATTACAGTACTAATATATAAATTAGTTATGATCTTAATACAATTGTTTTTTTAGTTTTACAGGCAATCTTTACAAGTTTATCGGTTTTTAACATATACTGTAATTGGAAAACACCAGTCTTAATTGATTAAATAATACTTTCTTAAACTTTCTCAATATTAAATGTATAATTGATCAAAATATTTTAATTTTATTGATTATTGAAACAATTTAAATGCAGTCAATAACAATACTACCCCTCCGGTGTGAATAGTCAAAAAAGAAGGAACGCAGCGTACCGCTCGGTGTCCACCGGTACCGTGACCTCTACCGCTGCACCGCGTTGGTCCGGGGGATCCTTAATGCTTTAATGGCAAAACAGGGTTGGTGGAAACTTGCTAACATACCATCGCGCCGATAAAAAACTGGGACAGGAAATTTTTCTATTTTCTCCTAGACTATTAAGAATAATTTTACATCAAGCCTGGTACCAGTAAAATGTCATGAAAATTTGCATGTCAATAAAGATTGTCACTTTATGATTGACTCGTCAAACATACAATCATATATTATTTGTAAATATGCCACAATTAACCCCCCAGCAAAAGGCAATTATTTATAGTCGGTTGCGAGATAGTGTTGCTATTAGGGATATTGCAGATGAACTGGGAGTAAGCAAGAATACCGTGCTATTGGCAAAACAAAAAATAGCAAGACATGGGACTATTATTAGGAATGCAGGTTCTGGTCCCCCTAAAATTTCTACTGATGATCATGATAGAAGACTGGTTAATTATCTAAGGGATCATTCCTTCGAAACTGCAATCAAGGCAAAAGAAGAGACGAATTTTCCAGGTTCTGCAAATACCGCTAGAGACAGGGTTCGAAATTCCGATATACGAAGCCGTTGTGCTGCCAATAAAAATTTTTTAACGGAAATAAATAAACAGGGCAGGTTAGAATTTGCACATGAATATATTAATCAAATAAATTTATGGGAAACAGTTATATTTTCTGACGAGAAAACTTTTCAGTCATGCAATAATGGGAGAATTCGGGTGTATAGGCCTTCCGGCATGCGGTATGATGAGAGATACACCCACAAAACCAACCAAAGTGGGCGTTTCTCCATAAATGTTTGGGGCTGGATTAGCGCTAGAGGACCAGGACTTTGCCAAATCGTCGAAGGAAGACTAACTGCAGCAGTATACGTTAATATACTAAACGAAGTGATGATACCATCGGTAAACGCTGTATACGGTCAAAATTACACATTTCAGCATGATAATGCTCCAATACACACAGCGCGCATTGTACAAAATTTTCTCCAAGAAAATAACATAGCAGTTCTTCCCTGGGCTTCGAAGAGTCCCGATTTGAACCCGATAGAAAACATTTGGGGTGCCATGGTCAAATCTATGTATAAACATGATTTTCAACCTAGAAACAGGGATGAATTACGTCATAGGATAAATCAAGCTTGGGATGAAATAACTGTCGAATTATGTAGAAACTTAGTTTTAAGTATGCCACAAAGGCTCCAAAAAGTAATAAACAGAAATGGTTCTATGACCAAATATTAATTTGGTGTTGTTTTGACAAACTTTGTGTTCGCAATTTTTTTCTTTTTATTAAATGTATTTTATTACCTGTATTAGCTTTATTTATTATTTTGTGGTAATGGTAAATATAATAATTTATAAAATATTTGACTTTAAAAAAATCTAATAAATTTACTTTATCCATATTATATGATGTCTCTCAAATTTAACCACCCCGTATCGAAAAATACAAAACATTCCATTATGTAACCTAGGTTACTTTTTAAATTTTGAATGTTTTTTCTTTTTAGCTCTAGACACCTTTTATAGTCTAGGGGATATGTATTTCTTACATTGTTTTTGTAAATCTCTTGTCCCAGTTTTTTATCGGCACAATAGTACATGTTTATATTTTTATTACGCCTAGAGCAGTTGGAATTTATTTCATAGAAATAAAAATAAAGTTTCCATCAAATTAATTTTACAAAACGAAACCGGCTTCTATCAACTGTGAAAAGATTGCTTACAATTTTGGGCTAATATACCGCTTAACTTTTCATTTCGATTTCAACAAAACTTCGGGAAAATTGTTAATCTGCGAAACATAGAACAGACATAATACATAAGAACGTAAATGATAAACAAACGAGAAAAAACAAACTGCCCGAAAATACTTTATTGACGCATTGAAGTATGTATTGTTTTCAAATATTTTCTAAAATTAATATGAATCAACTGACTAACCTGGCTTCTCTCGGAATTAACAGTAACGAAATAATTATTACAAGAAATGTAACATTTTAGTATATTCATGAATAATTAAATGGTAAGAATAAAAATCTGTCTAAACCACAATAAATTATCAACATAAACATGTGACAGGACCGACCTTCAAAATATTTTTACAAGCTTTTATTTAAATTCACCCGTTAGTTCGGGGGTGTACAGTTTATGGTCAAATAAAACTAAATAACCAATATTTTACATAGGTAGGTACCTGAAATACGTTATTCCTGTTATTGAACCGCGATTCGTGCAAAAAAGGAACATACACTTTTTTCTACCTATCTTGAAACACAAGTCGCTAACAATAACAAAATGTCTGGTAAAATTGTATACCTAAATTCGCACCCAAAACTTAAAAATAATATCCACAATCACACACGGAACATCCGAACGAATACGACGTAAAAAAAAGATGGAAACGACTAACAACTTACAAACTAACAAAAATAATGTCTAAAGTAAAGTTTTACAAATATTAACACCCAAAACTGGGAAATTATAACCACACACGAAGGAACGAAACAAAAGATGACGACGAATAAGAATACAACCACATAACACCTAATGGGCAAACAACGGCGAGCCGGTTCTGTTTACGATCTGTTAGATATCGTGTCGGTTGCCTAATTTTTTTCCTACTGCGCTAGCGCCACGGGCCCAAATTCAGGATATTTTGAATCGCACAATGGGTATCTTCTTGCTTCGTGCGGCTGCTTGTATTGGCAATATAGTGTATACATATGTGAATATAATAAATGAAGTATGCAACCCAAAAATCAACAGGGTAGAGAGACAGCCCTGTTTAGTACAATAGAAAACCTACTATGCTTTATAAATGACAAAGGTTGCCATTTGAGTTGGCAGTATCATTCTAACTGACTGTAACTACTACTCACCGTCCATATCTATCCTTTTCATTTGCAGAGATTCCTTCGTTTAAAAGGGCTCTCAGATTATTAACTTTTCCATACCAAGCAGAGAGTAGGAAAGCGGTTTGTTTGTTTTTAGTTGATGAAATATCGGAGATGTCCTCGCCCAATACTAAATCTTTTAGTTCTTCTCCTCCAGGAAGAGCCTAAATAAAAAATAAAAAATTGAAATACTAATTTTCAAATATAGCCAAATAGTATATTACGTAAGGAGTGTTAAAAGTGATACTTTTCAAACGAGGATATATATAGCACGAGGCGTCAGCCTTTCACAGGAGTAATATACACCATTTTTCCTACGACCACAAAAAAATTTCAAAAATCTTTTGGTCTGTATAATATATATTTTGTAGGTATAGTACTGCGGTAAAGAAAATTGTTTTAAGACAAATAAAGTAAAAAAAAACAATGGTACATAAAATATTTTGACTTCCAAACGTTCAGCGATAGTGTCAACCTATTATTCTTTTGTGCCCATACACTTGATGTGTTTAATGGGTTGTCTAACCTATTTCCTTTAATTTATTTTTTGTATTAGTCATAAAAAACCTGATAGTCCTTAAAATAAAATAAAAAATAGACAAATGGCTGTATACATATACAGGGTGATTCCTAAGTTGATACTTCTTTTTTAGCTGCGTATAGAAGGCATTCAAATAAACAAAATTTTCAAATACCTTTTTTCGAAAAACTCTAAAATAAGGTACTTACATTCATTTATTACACTATAGATTAAATACGGCCCTGCCTAACTTGCCCGTTGAATAAAATTAAGAAAACTTCTGGGTGTAGGATGAGCCCGCAAGGGAAAGCGTTCTGCGTACGATCTCGAAGCAGCAGCCGCACTTTGTCGACACTCATCGCAAATTAGCACCATATCTACTTATTCATTGTTTTCAAATTTTACCATTTTCACATGTCACCAATTTAAAATTAACTTGGTTCAGAAAAACAAGCAACGAATTGCCAAATAAATAACTGACCATTGACCCGTAAATTGCATAAATAATAAGACAAAAACAACATAAAGTATAGCAGGCGATGTATTGATGACCAGGCTCGCACTTGGATTTTTTACTTCTGTATCTCGCCTATTTTTAAGTTTTTGAAAAAAAGGTATTAGAAAATTTTGTTTATTTTAATGCTTTATATACACAGCTAAAAAAGAATAATCAACTTAGAAATCACTCTGTATAGTGTGCTACACCACTCCCAACTCCCTCCACGGGTCTCCAAAGTTTGTTATATTAAAATAAAGAGTTTTGCTGTTTTCAACATGCGTGAGATATAGATCACTTTCTAGCCCAGTTAACCATTTTTTTTTGGTTTTCATAGTATACAGGGTGTCCCGAAATTAGGTGACAATATTTTAAGGGGATAAAGTACGTCCAAAAATAGGACTAAAATCCCCTATTAATATACTTTGAAAAACGCTTCGTTATGGGGCTGAAGCGGTTTTTTCACAATATCTCAGAAACTGATTAAAGTATCAAAACAAAATTTTATACATGTTTTACCCATGACAAGACGCAATAAACGGTTTGTTTAGTTTAGGTGTATTTCTTCCAGTGGCGTCCCACTGGGTAGGTAGTGAGGAGAATATTGCCCTAACTTTTTTATTTGTAGGATTTTTTAACGCCAGGTACAATTTTTAAAAGCACTGAAGTCTTCTATTGAAAAAAGGTACTCCTGCTTCATTTCGGTAGGATTTACCATTTTTCAGTAAAATCGAGTTTAAAATTTTCGGGTTTTTACAAGTCGTTGAAAAGGCTAAGGTGTTTTTATGCATATCTCAGCAAACACTTAATATTAAAACATTAAATTTATTAGAAGTTCTACTAACGACAAGGCATATTTATTAAAGGATTTTACTAAAAAAAAAAAATTTCCAGTGGCGTCGCACGGGATGGAGCCTAAAGTAAATATTACAATTTATTTTTAATTTGAGGGGCTTTCATACTTTAATTGTAATTTTTTTAAATTTTTAAATTTTTTGCTAATACAACCTTTTATTATTGTAATTTAACAGAATAAAACATTTGCTTAAGAATTAGTTTCCCGTGTGGTTTTACAATTAAATTTGATTTGCAATTTGTTATTCTTTTTTGTTTTATTTTAAGTCTCTTATTAAAATAAATATTTAAAAAACAAGGTCTAATAGTCGGTTGAAAACGTTATATTCTGTGAAATACAATAATAGAAGGTTTTATATGAACCTACCGTCCTTTATAAAGGCCAATACATTTTGGCGCCAAAACTTTTAAATTTAATTTTCCGAAACTAGATGTCGCTACGGGTATCCTTTAAAAAGGACACCTCGATGTTGCCAATCCATGGGTCCCATATTTTTTTTACTACTTTTTTCCAACCTTTAAGATCTTTTTTAAATAGAACTTAAAAGAAGAATTTTGATGTAAAAAAAAATAGTTACAGGGCTATATGGGTTAACAAAAAATTTAGAAATTTTAAAAAATTACATTAAAAGTATGAAAGTCCCTCAAATTAAAAAAAAAATAGTAATATTTACTTTAGGCTCCACCCCGTGCGACGCCACTGAAAAAAAGTTTTTTTAGTAACATCCTTTAATAAATATGCATTGTCGTTAGTAGAACTTCTAATAAATTTCATGTTTTAATATTAAGTGTTTGCTGAGATATGCAAAAAAACACCTTAGCCTTTTCAACGACTTGTAAAAGACCGAAAATTTTAAAATCGATTTTACTGAAAAATGGTGAATCCTACCGAAATTAAGCAAGAGTACCCTTTTTCAATAGAAGACTTCAGTGCTTTTAAAAATTGCACCTTGCGTTAAAAAATCCTACAAATAAAAAAGTTAGGGCAATATTCTCCTCACTGCCTACCCAGTGGGACGCTACTGGGAGAACCTACCTAAACTAAACAAACCGTTTATTGCGTCTTGTCATTGGTAAAACATGTATAAAATTTTGTTTTGATACTTTAATCAGTTTCTGAGATATTGTGATAAAACCGCTTATCATAGCTTCCATTCGGGGGGCTCTAGCCCCATAACGAAGCGTTTTTCAAAGTATATTAATAGGGGATTTTAGTCCTATTTTTGGACGTACTTTATCCCCTTAAAATATTGTCACCTAATTTCGGGACACCCTGTATATAGTATACGTTACATGAAGTTCAGCTGACAATACATCTGCCTTCCAAATTTCCTGTTCTGTAACTCGCATGGTTTTTGGTTCATTGTCGAAATCAGACCCAGTTTCTTCTTCACTTGAAATATCGAATGAAGGTTCTTCATCCATGCTGATGTTGACGTCGGCCCATTTAAGGTTCTCTGCATTGCAAGTGAAAGTTTTATCGCTTAAAGGTTCCATAAATGATTGTGTTTTCTGAAAGTAAAAATAATATTTAATATTTTTTGATATTTGGACTATTTTAAATTTATTCCATTTCCAGTATGCATTATATAGAAATATTGACTTTCATCCAAAAGCTCGCGCCTTTATATACTAGGTCCAAATGCTCTTGCCCCAAAACCGGAATTCTCTTCCCATACATTTACTATAAGAATTTCCTTGTTCACTTCCTTAAAAGTAATTTAATCTTGGCTCAAGACCGCTACGTAAAGATTCTCTTGACAAGAGAACTAAAATATACGATATTTTTCAAGACAAGTCAAATTTCTCTTCGGACAAAGGACATTTTTCGTGTCTAATAAGAGATTTTAATCAGAATATATATGTTTCTTGGACCAAGAGTGTGTGTTCTTGATCCAAAAGTAATTGGCCTTGACCCAAGATTGGTTATTATTGATCCAAGAGTGTTTGTTCTTAACCCAAAATAACAAATTCTAGCTTAAAAGCGAATTTCTCTTTGTTGGATTTGGACCAGTTAGATCCCCAGACCTAAACAATCTGCATTTTTTTTGGGACATCTTAATACCTTGGTTTACACTCAGCCAGTGGTGTAGCTATGGTAGGGTAAACCGGGGCAGCGCCCCGGGGCCCCGGAATAACCAGGGGCCCCGGCGGCCGCGAAATATTAAGAAAATATAAATAATCCCACAAAAACCATTAAAGGTTTCTTATTATTAACAGATAAATATTATTTTTTGAGTTGACGTATAAGTGGGCCCCAGAATTGTTTTGCCCTGGAGCCCTATGAGTTCTAGCTACGCCACTGCACTCAACCAATTCAAACTGAGGAAGAAGTGCGAAACCGCATGATAGTTTCCTGTGAAGCTATAAGGAATACTCCAGGAATGTTTCAAAGAGTATACGCCAGTTGATGGTGAAGGCTGAAGCGTGCGTACTTGCAGGAGGCGGACATTTTCAACAGTTTAATTTTGGTATATTGTGTTCAGAGTTTTTTTTAAAATAAAAAATGATTTTGTGATCATGCTTTAACAGATTTTATCGTATCATTGAAGATTAAGTCATTTTTATATGATATCTTTATTAATAATTATTAACATCATAAACGTACTAAAACCTACATAACACCTTAGTTACTCATAATACATTAGTTGCCATATGTTAATACGTTAGTTACGAAAGCATAATACGTTAGATACCAAATAATATTAGAACTATTTTTCATGAACATGTAAAACAATATTTTGACAGTTTTCAAATTTTATGGATACACCTTTGTCTTTAACGTCCACGATCTTAGGTATGCCCTCTGAAGACTGATTAATGACCGAGCAAGCACTCCTTTCGATTTCGTGCGGTTCCCCAGTGCTTAATCCACTGCCGGAAACATCGCCGATTTGAATTTTGCGAGCAATGGAAACTTTCTTGGTCACACTTTCTTCTAAATACCCTCTAGTAACCTTCGCCGATTCCCATCCACCAAGTTCTTGTAGGTCTAATATATCTCCTCCAACATTAACAAGAAAATTTGCCGAAGATCTTCTAACGCAGTGACCAGTATACAAATTAGGATTTTCAAGTGAGAGATACTTAGCTATTTTAGAGAAGAAGTGAATGCCGCAGGGCTGTACCGTACATTTCCCTTTTCTATATGATAGAAACAATCTTTGGTGAGTGACATGGTCTGGCCTTAACATTGCGTACTTTTTAAATAAAAGCACAGGATTGCCTTCGCCGTCAAATATCACAGCGAAAATACGTTTCTTGTTGGTTTTTGAGTCGGGAATAGTAACAATCAGCTTGTCCTCTAAAACGTCAACATCTTCCGTGGTCATCTTCGCTAATTCATTAGTTGGACAGGCTCCTCCAATTCCAATTAAAAAAGCCACTTTCATTATTAAAAACTTCTCGTCTGAGGCAGAACACACAAATTCGTTGACTTGTTCTCTTGTAAATACTTTTGATTTTTTTGCTTTATATCTAACATTTTTCTTCTTGATGAAACGTATTAAGGCGCCGTATTTGTCGATTTCCACTCTTTCCTTCAGTTCTAAAGTCGCTCGTAACATGGAATATTTCGGCCATAAGGATGAAGCAGAGTATTCCTCAGAGAGTTTTGCGAAATACGCCAGCAATACCGTTTCTTCTGCACCTTGAACATGTATTTTGTTTCGCCATATGTACTGTACAGGGTGTCCCAAATTCGATGCTCAACATTGGGATCTTAGAAACAGTAAGAGATACAGCGAAGCTTAAATCGGGGCAAAGTTATATAACTTGGAGGTTAAGTTAATTCCGAGGAGAAATTCAAAAAATTCCAACCACTAAAAGAGATTTCTGCAAAAAAAATTTAATTTTCCGTTTTTGTTTATTTGTGACGTTACTTATAAACTTATCGAAAAACGGAAAGCACTTTCTAGAGGCACTTTTTGATGCTGCATTTAATGACAGTTTCTGATTTAGAAATTGCCGTTTCGGTTTATCATCAAATCAAAATTTTTAAATCCGAAACTGAAATTTAAATATTATTTTTTGAAATATTTTGTTTCTCAAATTTCACCGTTTTGAACCGAAAATCTATCATCAGTAACTTAAAAGTTTTTTGCAATGTGGTCCTGTTAATTATTATGTTTGAAAAATAATTTTAAAAACCTATTTAGGTTGTTACCAAAATCTCACTTATTAAATTTTTTTAAATTTAATTATAATACTTCCTTTGTTACCAAAAGATTGCTTATTAAATTTTTCCTGGTGAAAATAGAATATTTTTCAAACATTATAATTATCACGGCCGCATT
Source organism: Polydrusus cervinus (assembly GCA_935413205.1). Taxonomy (NCBI): domain Eukaryota; kingdom Metazoa; phylum Arthropoda; class Insecta; order Coleoptera; family Curculionidae; genus Polydrusus; species Polydrusus cervinus. The sequence goes on along the minus strand of OW284510.1, from coordinate 101,907,917 downwards.
GCAAAAAAACTTTAAGTTACTGATGATGGGTTTTCAGTTCAAAACGGTGCAATTTTGGCAAAATGTTATTGGTTTATGTTTTGGGGAACAAAATATTTCAAAAAAAAAAAAAATTTAAATGTCAGGTCCGTATTTAAAAATGTCAATTTTATGATAATATTTGAAAACCGAAATGTCATTTTTTAAATTAGAAACGTTCTTTAAATGAATCATTAAAAAGTGCCTTTAGAAAGTGCTTTCCGTTTTTCCATATGTTTACCTATAAGTACCGTCACAAAAAAAAACTGAAAATTCAATTTTCGTTTTTTTTCAGATATCTGCGGAAGTAGTCATCCGGCAATAACTTAAGCTCTAAATTATGCAACTTTGCCCCAATTTAACCTTTCCTGTTTCTTTTACAGTTTCCGAGATCCCCCCAATGGTGAGCATTAAATTTGAGACACCCTGTATATATTACAATGAAGTTTAGTAATTAGTTTTAGGGTTTTCATTGGCCTATACCTTTTCCTTCGATTTTTTTTTCTGCAGGAAAATAACTGTTCCATACCCACATATACAGGGTGATTCCCAAGTTGTTACTTCTTTTTTAGCTGTGTATAGAAGACAGTAAAATAAACAACATTTTCACAAAACTTAAAAATAGCCGAGATACAGAAGTAAAAAATCTAAGTGCGGGCCTGGTCATCAAAACGTAGCCCTTTACTTTATGTTGTTTTAGTCCTATTTTTGTCTTGTTAGTCATGCATTTTACGGGTCGGTCGTCAGTTGTTTGGCAATTCGCTGCGGTGTATTTTTCTGAAACTAGTTAATTTTAAATTGGTGACCCGTGAAAATGGTAAAATTTCAAAACAGTGAACTAGTAGATATGGTGCTAATTTGTGTGGTGAGTGTTGTCAAAGTCCGGCTGCTGCCTCGAGATTATACGCACAACGCCTTCCTTTGCGGGCTCATCCTACACCCAGAAGTTTTCTTAAAAGGTATTTAAAAATGTTTATTTTAATATCTTCTATACCCAGCTAAAAAAGAAGTATCAACTTAGGAATCACCCTGTATACCACCTTTCCATTGGCGAAAAAAAATCAATAACTCGCTTAGTTTTTTTGTGATTTCTGAAATTACAATTTAATAAGGCAAATATTAGTGCGGTTGGATCCAAAAAGTAACGGAAAGCACTATTGTCGTAAACGTCAAAAATGCTCTAAAATTAGGTGTTCCATGTACTCGAAAATAAATAATTTATCAATTTATTGAATGGAAACAGACTTTGTTTGAAATATCAGAAATAATAAACACGCCGGGTAAGTTTATTTTAAAGGCTAAAAGTAGATTTAAGAAAAAATCGGGATTCGCAATAGTTTACGTTAATCAATTAATTAATTTTATTTGTATCTAACGTCTATTTTTTACAATTAAGTGGCTGCTATAAGGTTTAAAGTAGTCTACTCACGTTCAGTCGGCCGGCCGGTATTTGCCGGATAGATAATGGCCGGCCGGCCGATTTCGCGACATACACACAGTTGAATAACGGGGCAAGGGCCGGCCGGCGATTGTCAGTTATTCAAACTGAACGTGTGTGACTAGTTACACTGACCTTTCGCAAGTTAATAATGGATTAAGTTATTAAAAAATCCTATATAAAGAAACAGGAAAATCGGTAAAAAGTTAATTAATGAACTTTATTAAAGTGCATCTACAAGCGGTATAAAATACTTTGGAATTTTAGGTGGTGATATTAGTATTTTGTTCTTTGTCGGCTCTTTTTCCGAGATTTTCACATAGAGAGAAAAGATTTAGCAATTATTAATATGGGGGTGGGGACAGGCGCTGATCCAGAACTTCATGTATTATTTCCTCAAAAACGTTTTCTTCTATTTAATGTTTTACTTTAGGATAAAGACAAAGCGCAAATAACACACTGGAGTCGGGTCAGTTTCGGTATCATAAAAAAAATAAGTTTTAGTTTAAATTCACATTGGTGACATTTTGCCAAGCAACAAAATTCTACTAATCGATTTTTCAGGCGCTAAATCTCCGTACTGGCTGACGCATGAAATCGAATTTTCGATTCACAGGAAAGAATTGCATTTTCCGCTAAATTAGAAACAGGTTTTTACCTAATTGTGTGTGTGGATTCCGAGAGAGACACGTTTAAAATATCGTTTAGCGGGATTTTGTTGGTTTGCAAAAAGTCGTATTTTTATAGACTTCAAAATAAACTTACCAGATTGTATAGTTACAAACAAATGTATTTTAATTTTATTTTTAAATCCTTGGAACACTATATTTAGAGCCCTTTTGAAGTGTACGACAAGAATGCTTTCGTTTTATTTTATTTAAATGGCGCGTATAATGTTGGCACTACCAGACTCTGTTTTTTCGCAATTACACTGAACCAATTTATTAAAAAAGTTAGGGCTTATATATACAAAAAAAGGAAATCGATAAAGTAGGTAATTGCTGAGGTAATAAAACGGCGGTTAAAGGAAACACCGATAATGAATTGTTTTGGACAGACCAATAAATTTACATTATAAAAATTAGTTTTGATACTTTTTAGAAACACCTTATTGTACAGTAGTATAATTCCTTATTAGGCTCAATTTTTTACAGTCCTCTTAAACCTAGGTTTAAATCAAAAAATAAATTCTAAAATCGTAGAAATGTCAGAAATGGTCGATTTATAAATGTGAGATTGACAGCAAAGTTCAATTTAAGAGTAATCAACCAAGTCATAACTTGTTATGTTATGTTACATTATATTAAGTTATGACCTGGATAATCACTTTTAACTTAAACTTTGCTCTCAATCATACATTATAAATGACCATTTTTGACATTTCTTCGAATTAAACTGGACCTCGGTTTAAATCATATAGATTTTTTGCCAAATTTTATAAAGTTGATTTAAACCGAGATCCAATTTAAATCAAAAAAATGTTATAAATGATAATTTTATATAATGGGAAATGAGCTAAGGAGTCTAGAGGATCAATATGCTAACTGGACATCGAACGTGTCACATTGCCAAGCCAGATCACTGATGAGCACCCAGAATCAGAAACAAGGATGACCTCACATTTCATTTTAAGTGAGGCAAGGAATGTTAACATCAAATTAAATGACAAGCCTGCCGTGGTTACCTAAAAAACCGAGACGATTGACCATGTATAGGCGCAGACCCTTTGCAGGCCGCGGCCTTAGGATGGTCGCGCGTCTCTGATGACTCCCAGTAGGACGAAACAACGAAATTATTGAGATGTTAACAGAAGAAGACAGAGCATACCGTTGTTAGCAGTGAGTCTAAGGACCCATAAACTGCCATTCCCCACTGACAAGGTGAGGGGACAGCGGGTAATAGACGAAGAGGTGCACAGCGTGCACTCCGGACGCTCAGCGCCGTGGAGGTCTACCAATAAACAATTTTGTTTACCGATAGGTACGTCCATCGGGTTTTTGAGGTAACCACGGCAGGCCTGTCATTTAATTTGATGTTAACATTCCTTGCCTCACTTAAAATGAAATGTGAGGTCATCCTTGTTTCTGATTCTGGGTGCTCATCAGTGATCTGGCTTGACAATGTGACACGTTCGATGTCCAGTTAGCATAACATAACAAGTTATGACCAGGTTGATTACTATTAAATTTACCATTTCTGACATTTCTACGATTTTAGAATTATTCTTCGGTTTAAACCTAGGCTTAAATTTAGGTTTAAGAGGACTTTAAATTAAATTGGACCTAAGACATATTCATTTAACTATAGAATAAAGTATTACATAGATTTAATTAATTAAAAGATGAAGGTTTAATTATTTTTATATTACCCTTATGCTGTGTAATTTTTAGTATTCTAGCCTAACAGGAGATGTTTTTTTTAAATTAAAAAAACTCCGAATCCTTCCGAAGATATTTGTGCAAAACCGAATTTTCGCGATTTAGTTTTTATTTTTTTCTGACTGTATTTGAAGAGATATGTTAAAATAAAGTTTACATTTTCATTATCACGTTTTCTCTTCTACAAGTTGGTGTAATTAGATTTTTAATCCGACGTTTCGTTTTTTCAAAACCATCATCAACTTTGCTTTTTTAAATAGTTGATAAATTTTATTTTATTATTTTTAAATTTCCTCCTCCTTTCTAATTCAGTAACGTGTCACACCTAGTATTAATAACACATTTCGGACTCAAAAACCTATCATCAAAAGAATAAGTGCAAATTCATCTTATTTGAAACTATTTTTATTTCAATCTCCGTAACAGGAACTAATTTTTATCTGCCTCAATTGTATAGTAGGCTGTGCCAGTTACTTGTTTAAATACGTTATAAATACTTGCCAGCGATATATTATTAGGTTAATGCAATCGTTTAGTGCAAATTAACTTGGATCTAATTTCTTTGAAGTAAAACTTTTGAGGAGTTGCGTGATTGTAGTTGTTTTTAAATAACAATTATGGAACATTCAAGAGAAGAAAAATTGGGTATCATTTGTAGTCGACGGCCAGAGTCAAATAATTTTTATTTGGCTTTGAAAACAAAAGAAAGTTCATACATACAAGATGAATAATTAGCACTTATTCTTTTTGATGATGGGTTCTTAAGTCCGAAACGTATTATTAATGCTAGGTGTGATACGTCGTTGACTTATACAGGAGGAGGGTAATTTAAAAATTAAATAAAATTTCCCGACTATTTAAAAAAATCAAAGTTGATGATGGTTTTAAAAAAACGAAACGTTGGATTAAAAATCTAATTACACCAACTTGTAGAAAGGAAAAAGTGGTAATGAGAATGTAAACTTTATTTTAACATCTCTTAAAATAGAGTAGGAATTTTTTTTTAAATCGCGAAAATTCGGTTTTGCCCAAATAGCTTCGGAAGGATTTGTAGTTTTTTTAAATTTAAAAACACAATGTTGCATAATTCAGTAGGGCGCAACTTTTTTCTAATTTAACAACCGTCTCTGTATTTTATATGATTTACGAGATCCCTGTAGACTGCATCCTTATCTGGGACATTCTGTATATTAAATTAAACCAAAAACATTGAGTTCTCTTGACCCGAATCTTAACCATGTTTATTGATGGATTTTTAAAACTTTTTTAATTTGGAGATATTGGACAGTGTCAGAAAGTTATTGGTATTTAAAAAAAAAAATTTTCAATATGTTTTCAATACAATGAGTTTTAGCAATTATTTTCAGGATTTTCATTGGCAAAATAAAACTTTATAAGGGCAAAAATTTGGGAAAAGAAATCTTTAATTTTTTGGGTGAAATTTTAGTTTATTTATTTATTTATTTTTTTTTTGCCATATACATTTACAAAGTAAATAATGACATTGTCAAACTAAGGAAAATAAAAGTTATTTTCAGTAAATTTAAGTTTCATATGATAATATCATGGTATTCTCGTATATCATAAAACATTTTTTCAAGAAGGTAGCTCTTTACTTTGTTCTAGAAGTTTCTGAATTGAGTAATGTTTCTGACAGTTTCCGGGAGAGCTTTATAAAGAGAGCTGCAGAACCAAAATGAACTTTTCCGATAAGAGGATGTTTTGTAGCCAGAAATGTAAATATTATTTGAGTTTCTAGTATCACGATCATGAATTGTTGAAGTATCGGGAAATTTGGAAGAGTGTTTTTTTACAAACATTACTGCACTAAAAATTAAAATACTAGGCAGTTTAAGAATTTTATATCGCCGATATGTTTCTTTGCAAGATTCAATTTTACGAATTATTCTTTTTTGCAAAATAAATAATCTTTGTAGTTCTGTTGATTGGCCCCAGTAACGTATTAGATAACTTAGGTGACTATAGGCTAACGCATAGTATATATTAAGTAATTGTTTGCTATCCATACAATTTTTTAAGTTGACTATAGCAAAATATGCCGAGTTTAGTTTACTAGCAACAAAATCAACATGAGCTGTCCACTTTAACTGTGATTCTATATGAAGGCTAAGAAATTTGCATTCAACTCTCTGAATAGGATTCTCGTTAAATCAGGAACCTGCCTCTTTTTATAGAAAACCATATAGTGAGTTTTGTTTACGTTGATAATTAAGTGATTTTTCTCACATCATAATGAAAACCCAATCAAAATATAATAATAATAATAATAATAATAATAATAATAATAATAATAATAATAATAAGAATAATAATAATAATAAAACCGAATCGGAGAAGAAGACCAAGTACTCGAATTTGGCTATAGAGATAAAAAATATATGGAAGCTAGATAAAATCGACATAATTCCGATTATAATATCGGTGGAGGGAGCTATGACGAAAAATTTCAAGCCCAACTTGGAAAAACTGGGCCTTTCAGGTTATTTATACCAACTTATCCAGAAAAGCGTCATCCTCCAAACTTGCCATATAGTACGGAAGTTTCTAAACAGTACAGGTTAAGATGAATTTCTTCTCTGTACTGTAAATAACACCAGCCTTACCAACAAAAAGCTGAGAAACAGAACACTGAAAACATAATAATAATAATAACAATAATAAATGCTTTTATTATAAATGTAAATACAATTTACAAAAATTGTGAAAAAGGGTGGCGGTATCCAACACTGCTGCTCATACAACCACCTTACTTGGAATTAAATATAAAAAATATTATTTTACAATAAATAGTGCTGGAAATAATAATAATTTTTAGAATTAGAAAGAAATAAACAGTTATTAATAATAAATAAATAACATTTTATAAATTCTATAAATAAATAGGTAAGTAGGTAATATAATAATTTTAACAAAAGTAAATTTTCAAAAATTCTTTTTGTGCTGAGACTTTAAATACAGAATATATATTATTAAATACCAAGAGAAATAATTATATTAGTTTCGATTAGTAATAATATATTTTTTTAATTCTTTACGAAATTTATTTGAGCTAGTCGCTGTTTTGATGTCATTGGGAAGAGAATTAAAAATATTGACGGAGTTGTAAGAAAATGAACGCTGAAAAAGGGCAGAACTGTGCTTTGGAACACTATACAGGTCTCGAAAACGGGTTTGCCTATCATGGATATCTGAACCTCTGATTAGTTTTTCGTATAAATATTTAGGAGATCTGGTCGTTTCAATAGAGAACACTAAATTTGCAATGTGTAGCATATATCTTTCTTGCATATTTAGCCAGCCAGATTCCTGGAGAGCAAGAGTTATATGGTCGTATTTACGTATCCCATAGCTAAATCTTAAACATGCATTCTGAAGTTTTTGAAGACTGTTTTTATCTACTTGTAGAAGTGCCGGCCAATAAACTACGTCGCAATAACTTAATTGAGATAGAATTAGAGAATTACATAGCCTAAGTTTTGTCGCAGAGTCGAATACATCTTTGTGCATATAGAGAAGTTTAATTTTGGCATAGGTTCTTTGCAGTAATTTTGAAACATGAACAAAAAACCTCAGCTCTGGATCTAACAATAACCCAAGGTTTCGACAGTCGGTAGAAGGCCTTAGGTCAACGTTGTTTATAGAAATTTTAAATAACGGATCATGTATAACAGTTTCTTTACCCCTGCCAAATACCATAGGCTGAGTTTTAACTGCGTTTAAAACCAATTTATGCGCTTTAGACACCTGGGAAACCAACTCTAAGTCACTGTTAATTTTTTATACCGATATAATAAGTTGATAGAGAAAAAAAGAAAAATATATTTGCGTATCATCTGCATACTGGTGTGATAAACAAAACTTTAAAAATTTGGAAAAATCAGCAGTGTAAATAGAAAAGATTAAAGGTCCCAGAATGCTTCCCTGCGCAACGCCTTTATTAACTGGTACAAACTCTGAAGCCTCGCGATTTGCTTAGCAATTACAATCAGTTGATCCAATGTGCCAGCAGATATAATCACAGTGGCATCATCCGCATATAAAATTAGTTTGGCAGGAATACCTTTCGATATCAGATATTTTTCAAGTTCATTTATGAAAAGTGCAAAGGGCAAAGGCGATAAAACGCCCCCTTGGGGTACACCATATTTAACGTCAAATTGATCAGAATAGGAATTTTGAACTTTGACTCTTATTTGGCGATTAGAAAGAAACGAATTTAGCCACTGAGCAACATTGCCACGTATACCTAACGCATGCAATAGCATCAACACAGTCAAAAGCTCGAGTTAAATCTAAGAAAAGAGCAAATGTGTAATGATTAGAATCAATGCCTTTGTGTGTGCATTCGAGTAGGTCGAAAGCAGCCGTGCTTGTTGAGAAATTGTTTCGAAAACCGTGTTGTGAGGTACTCATTAACCTCTCTCTGGACATAAAAGACTCGATGCGATCGGCAATAATTTTTTCAAAAAGTTTGGAAAAAGAAGTTAGGCCAGTTATAGCCCGATAATTTTCGACAGACTTTCACCTATATTTTGTTTTATAAAATATGTGCTAACATTTGCTTACCCTATAACTTAAAAAAAAATATACTCCAAACAAATTTTTGACCGCGCAATACTACCAGAAGAATATACAAGCACACCGACGTTGTATTTGGACGGCCACACGGTAACTAACGCTTTCTTTCAGCTTTTCCCGCATCACTGTTCGAAGTCTTTCTATCTATTTTTAAAATTCCTGAAAAATTATAAACTTTTTGATATTTTGTAAAATATACATATGTGTGTGTCACTTTTTCCATTTTCACACTTTCATAGTAAATGGGTCAAGCCGTCTTATTTTCGGTTTGAAATAATTGGAAAAATATTGTTTTAATGTAAATAGTATTCAGAAATGTAATATTCTTAGATGTTGCGAATTTTATTACTATTAGGAGCCTTCCATACCAGCGTGAAACGCGGCATCGTTTCATGGCTTGTCTAGTTGAAAATTTTGGCAAATGATATCTTATTTTTTTAAAAATTGAAAATGTATTTTAAATTTTCAATTATAAAGGTTCAAATTATATCATTCGCCATGCAGAACATAAAAATAGAAATATTACGGCTATTTATGTTAATTTCCTTTTTCCCATTATTATTTTTAAAATATAAAATAAAAAATGAAATGTTATTGCCATCGTCAGACGCAGGTACAACACGCGCGATGTGGTGGAAATGCAGTATTTGTTCGTGATGACTCATCGACTACTGTTTGCTCTTAATAATAAAATAAACATCTTTTATACGCTCACCACGCCATTATTGTTGATTTTTTCAGAAATTATGGATTTTTGAAGCGGGGATTAAGTATCTGAGAGCCGTTTTTGTTGCATATGCTTAGGTTGTGGTGTGTTAATTGTTTGGTTAGACTATATTTTTTTTTATTTATTTGTATTTTTTCTCCAAACTAATCAACCAATAAAGACAGTTTATTATTATTATTATTAGGTTTTGAAATATTCCTTCTTGAAGTACCGTTTTGTATAGAAGTTGTGTTTTGGATTCATAATGAAGCATTCTCGTTTCTTCCTGAACTATTTTTTTGTATTATAAATCACACTTCTTTACTTCTTCTGTTTTTTTAATTAAAATGTTTACTTTAGTTTTTGTCTTTAAAAATAAATATGGGTTTTCATTGTAAAAATATTTTATTGCATTTGGTTATTTTTTTGTTGATTTAAAATAGCTCTCAAAAATGAGGAAAACGGGACAGAAAAGGATTTAATAGAAAAATACTATAAAATATTATTCTTTTTACTCGTTTTCCTTTAAAATTGCATCACACACTAATAACTGAGACGATATACGTCCGAGACCTTAATCTCTATACAAAATAGGACTTTTAGAAGGAACATTTTAAAAACTAGGCATTTCCGACCAAGAATCCTCGTAATCTAAGCCAAAAGTACATCATTCCTTATTTAATAAATTATCAATTTTGGCGTGGTGAGCGTGTAATAGATACCTAATGTGCCAAAAGGAAAATTAATATAGGTATTGATTTTGTACTGTGGTAGTTTTACATATTTTTTTTAATAAATATTCAAAGATTTAGATTAAGAGTTCAAGCGTGGGACGAGAAATTAGGGTGCAATTCGATTTTTAGACCCGAGCTTATAGGCTGGGGGGGGGGGCTACGGCCCGGTAGCCCCCCTCCCCCCTTTAGTTATATATATGTTTGAAGATTTGTTATTTTAATTTTTCAAAGGTCTTTATGTTTACTTTTACAATATTGGTAAAATTTTGAATTTTTAGTTATTCCCAATTTTTCTTAAACCATCCAAAAAAAGTATGCCAAAATTCGTTTATTTATTGTGGTCAAACTTTTTTTAAATTATGATGTTATGTTTATATTATAATAAGCTTTCTTTAATAAGCTGACAGGAATTATATATTAGAAATTAATCTCCATTTATTCCTCTATTTAAAAATAATAATACATTTTTTACTGAAGCAACAATTTTTATTACACCTACAATTTTTTTTTCTAGCTTGGGTGCGATGGAGTGAATTCTTCAGTTAGAAAGGCCATGCAAATCGACTATTTGTCTTGGAGCTATCATCAAATGGGTGTAGTTGCCACTCTGCAACTTTGCGAAGTAAGTATAGTGTATTTCACGTTAGCTTCTAATGGTCGTCGATGACATACGTCATTTCTAGTAACATTTATTTGACAGAACGTAAGTTGTGGTTACGGCAGGACTGGTGTTCCTGCAGTGGCGGCTCGTCAGGTGAAGTAGGTGAAGGGGCTCTTCACCAAAAAAAAATAAATCAAACCAGGAGGAAAGTTTCTCGACAATATTAAAGGACCAATAAAGCTACCATTTTAGCCCTTAAAAAATAATTATGTTCGAATTAATAATATTAATTTATTCCGAATGTAGCTATGCATAATAACGGTTAACTCCGATGGACAATAATTATAAACACTCGTGCATTTTGGCGCGCTCCAGTCGACCGTGTCCGTTAACTCAACGCAAGTAAAGACCCAACGTCCAACATTACTTTGATATTCACCGTTGCTATGGTTACGTGACGTCAGTCACGCAAGCAGCATATAACAATTTGCATTATGATGAAGGGCAATATAAAAATAGATCAGACGTATGCACCATTGTTTTAGCATTGGTTCGCCTAACCTTAATGTATTTATTTTGTTATAGATATCGTTTTTATGTGATTTACTGTGTGATTAAAAAGTTTTGTTTTCATTTTTCAGTTAATTCAGTAGTGTACGTACCTACTTAGTTGTGCGTTTTAAAAATGAACCCAATTAATGACATAGTTCGTAATTTGTTGGAAACTCCATTTAGTCGTTGGACAGATGAGGATAAGAGAGACGTTTTGTTAAACGGGTTTTTACTCAATGTTTGTTTAAGTACCCGCACTATACCTAGCTCTTCACCATTTTTTAAGACCGCGAGCCGCCACTGTGTTCCTGTAATAGTTAATTACCAAATAAACAATACTACCTTTACTTGCTTTTTTCATAAAACAAACACCTCACAGATACACACAGTCCAACAATTTATAACCAGAAAGTCTACGCAATAATAGTAAAATGATCTCTAAATATACCAAATACAACAATACTGCACTTATTATTCAACACGTGAACGCTCTGTGATATTGAAAGAACGCAGATAATACAATTGTATTGATCAAGTACGGAAAGAGATGTGTGAGAATACGGTTTAACCGGAAGTGTACACAACTTTGTTATTTTAAATAGAACGCGGTTATATTTGCGATCTGAAGGTTGCTTATCTTTTCTAGAGGCATTCGTTTAATAATTAATTATAACGACCAGCTGTTAGACGCATTAGATTTTCAATATGCATTATTTAATGTGAGTTTTTGTATATTGGGACTTTATTTGAAGTTTAAAGTTAGTGACCTGACCGAGCCACTACAAGTAGTATCCCCTCCATTTGATCAACTTCTCCGCGCGTCCTGATTGATCTTCCCCTTTAATGGTGAGAAACTTACTTGTATCGCAAATGTGCCTTTAACTATGTATGTACACACAACAATAGCTTTTTTACGAATAAAAACTTTGTCTAGGATAATTGGTGTGAGAGTGAGACCGGTCAGCCATTCTGTTAAATCTAAGAACTAACTTATAATATATTCTTTTTTTTTCCAGTACTATAGTCTATTTTAGAAAGCTGTAGAGTAATAAAAGCTCATTAGGTACGCAAAGAGGCTACAGAGTGACCCAACAAATATTTAATCCACTTTCATAATTTTGCATTGATTTTATTGCAAAATTCTTTATTTTCATCAACTGCAGGTAGTACCATCCGGGTTTGGGTCAATTTACGGATTTTGCCTATTATTCTCCATTCACAAACACTGAAAATTGTGTGACAAAGGCGTGCATAGTATTAGGTACACTTATTTTTTATTAAAGATTATAAAAAAAATACAAAATACTATAAAATTGAATTATAAAAAATTATAATATTCTTCGTCATCTGAGGAACTGTCATCTCCTCTTGACGTTATAATAATTAACGGGTCGACGGTCCGATCGATCAGGTGGTCAAGATCCCACATTTTCTCCTCTTCTTAAATGACATGATGGACTGCTTTTCGCCAGTTCTCTGGTGTCACTTCCTTAATTACTTGATCAAACAGTAGCTTAACGTCTTTCATTTTGAATGTCGTGTGTGTGCTACAAATCCTTTCACTTGCGCTTATATAGGTTCTATAGGATTTAGTTCGCAATAATATGGCAGTGTGCGCAGCACAGTTATATTATGTTTTTCAGCTATATCTTCCACCGCATATTTCGTAAAACGATGTTTGTGTAAATTTAATATACTTAACTAATAGTTCCTTCTTTATCAAATTTTATTCCTTTTTTTCTTAGGTTAGTTATAATAAATAATTTAATGCGCAAAATTTACCTGCGCCTATGGTCGACACCGAAATGGAGCCGAACTGGACGGAACTTCCCATATTATTACTCTACCACCTTTCTGATATATTATATGACTATAGTGTAAATGATAAGTTTGTTTTGTTTTGCAGGAAATTAAAAACGAAACCGCATGGCAGAGATTTTTGCCCACAGGGCCAATAGCACTACTCCCGGTAAGTTTGTTTTTGAATTTTCACTAGTAATATAACAAGTGCATAAAAAATTTACGGAAACTTTTGAAAATCCAGTTTTTTGATAAAAGCATAAATGTATATTGCCTAAAAATATCACGAGCCCGCTTTTATTAAAATAAAAAATTGGCTGCAAACTAAATTTTGCCATGCACGAGTTATTTTTTGATAGAGAATACAAATATGATTTAAAATGTAAATTTTTTGTCAAAAATTTACATTTGAATAGTCGTTAAAATAAAAAATAAATAATTGGAAAATTAATAAAATTTGTTTTTTTATCATAATTATAATTGACATAAAATGTCAGTTATATATTCATTGGCAGTATGATAGTCAATGACAGATAAATTAACGATTATAACTTGACTGGTTGTCATGGCAAATTTCTAGTTTAATTTGCATAAGAGATATTTTTTGTTAAATTTCTATATTCCATGAATCATCAAAAATTATATAAGCGACAATAATTCTTTGGACTAATTTTATCATCGACTTTATCAATATTGGCTTAAACTAAGTAAATATATAAAGTCATGTAATGGCAGCTATCACTGTCATTTAAAACGACTTCGATACTACCGCGTTAGTAAAGCTGGTTTTATAAATTCAAAGTTCGCGTCGGCGTTTGCGCTAAAAGTTAAAACAATGGAATTATAATACAGCGGTTTATAAACTTTGCTGTCGTTCACGTTGGCGCCGGCAGCCGTTCGACTTGAACCAACTTTAACTTTTCGGTGCTGGCGTTCGTAGCAATGATGTCAAACCAATAGTATTTTACTAATTATATCACGTCACGTCAAGTTGACAGCTGTTAAAACAACAATGTATTGAGTTGTCTTAACAATGTCAAACCGCAGTTCGAACAGGAACGACTCCGAACGCCAACTTCTGGTTTATAAATGCCGTCTACGAACGCCGAGGGTGAACGCTGACGCCAACGAAAATTTATAAATCCAGCAATAAGAGTAATCGAATGTGACATTAAAAAGGGCACTTTTCAGTTGGGTGGATTCAAGCACCGACCGCCAGTAGTAACAGAGCCGATAAATCTTGTGAAAATATAAAATTTTGTTAAAAATTTCACAAAAAAAAAACTTTTCCTATTTTTCTAAAACTTTTAGTTGACAGGATCACTAAGCTCACTTGTGTGGTCAACTTCACCTCAAGAAGCCAAAAGACTGATAGGGTTAACAGATGAAGAGTTTGTAGATGAAGTAAATAGGGCTGTAGTAAGTATGAAAGCAAAGCACATTTTACGGTATTACCAACAACCTATTATAGATGGACAAATACGTTTATTCAAAAAAATGACTCCGCCTCCCGACATCATGTTTGATGGTTCACAGGATAAGTAGTTGCTATCCCTAAACTCAATGGGGTAGCGACATAAATTTATTTGTTAATGGAAATATTATATTATGCATTAGTTAAAACTCATTTAAATTACGGAATTTTAGGTTGGGGAGGAATAAATAAAACTTTAGTTAAAAAATTAGAAATATTACAGAAAAGGTTTCTAAAAATTATATTTAATAAAGATTATCTTTATCTTTCAATAAAATGATATTCTGAAACAAAAAAAAATTAACATTAGCCAAATTTACATTTATAACATCTTAATATACATATTTAAAAATAAAAATCCTATACAATTTAAAAACCATAATCATAGCAGATCATAAAAATGAAATAATCATAAACCCTAAAATAAATAAGTCCATATAGTACAGTCATTTGGTAGTTTTACCTGGAAAGTTTTCCGGGAGTTTTAAATATTGGTGATGTTATAGATTTTGAGGTGCTCTTTCCGAATTTCGACTTTGCCACCTGGTATTTTTGCCGCTCGCGCCGCCATATTGGAGAAATGGCGCCTAAAAGCATTTTTTGACAATATCTTCTTTCCGACTCATTTTACGATAAAAACAGTTATATCCTAAAACTAGAGACAATTGCCTTGAATTCATGTATCTACCTTTTTTTTCATAAAGTCAATAGTTTTGGCGTACGAGCGCCGCAAAGTGTACTCCAACGCGCGCTTTGGTCATTACTCATTATTCATGCAACCTGTGGCATTTAATTTCAACTCATTATATTCATGAGTTATAAAATGAATGTAAATCTAAACTATACTGACTATAGATATTATATTATACTATAATATACCAGTATATATCCCGACGATCACGAAAAACTGCTTCTGTAGACATACTTTTTGACGAGACAATGATTCCAACTGTGTCACAAAATAAATTCCTGGGCAATGATGCAAACAAGAATCGTCCTATTGAAATGTTAAAGACAAAATTTGATGCTGAACATTTTATGGTCAAACAAGCCACAGAAGATGCAGATGCGCTAATAATCAATACTGCAATAAGCGTTTCATCAGCATTTGAATTCGTAATAGTTGTCGACGAAGATGTAGATCTTCTTATTCTTTTGAAGGCTCTTTCTAGGCGCTCAACCATATATTTTCTCAAACCAGGGAAAGGAAAAATTTGTCAACAAATATGTTCTACTAAAAGTATTATAGATAAAGCAGCCGCAGATCATATTTTATTCTTGCATGCCTTCAGTGGCTGCGATACAACATCAGCATTGTTTCATCAAGGAAAAATGAGATTTATTAATGTGCTCCGAAAAAATCCAGATTTAAACAAGATTATTCAGGTATTTAAAAATCCAAAGGCGGATCCAGAGATCATTGCTAAAGCTGGAGAACGCTTTCTTCTTGAATTATACAGCTACAGTAATTCGAAAAGTAAAAAAATATATCTTTAAACAACTATAGATATGCATGCTTCACAACATCAGCATATAAAAGCAAATTTAATATTGCGTCGCTACCACCAACAGAAGCAGCAGCACGACAACATTCGTTCCGAACTTACCACCAGGTTCAGCAGTGGTATGGGAATGAACAAAATGCAGAGCAATGGGGGTGGAAAAAAAACAAGAATGGGCTAATTCCTGTCACCACACTCGAGCCCCCAGCTCCAGAAAGCTTGTTAAAACTCATTTCTTGCAAATGCAAAAAAGGATGTCAGAAAGCTTGTGGATGCAGAAAGGCTGGGTTAAAGTGCTCTATTATATGCACCTGTACCTGTGGTAACTCGCAAGTTCCATCACCAGATAACGATGATGAAGAAGAAACGGAGACTATAATTGAGCAAACATATGATCAAGTCGAGAACGAAGAGGATTGCGATGAAATTGATACTCCCATAGTGGATGATGTAGATGAAATACCGGTCTGTGACGTTTCGATTGGTACTACAGACGATGAATTTGCAACACCTGGTCCATCGAGAACAATAAAGCGAAGGAGAATACACTATATTTTAGCACATTTAATTGCATGTGAATTAGGCCTATTGGGGATACCACATTAAAAAAAACGCGCCACTTACTCTACCTCAAGGTGGTGTGGAAATGGGTTTTTTGGCCAAAATGCGCGTTGGAGTACACTTTGCGGCGCTCGTACGCGTAAACTATTGACTTTATGAAAAAAAAGGTAGATACCTATATAAATTGTAGGCAATTGTCTCTAGTTTCATATTGTATATAACTGTTTTTATTGTAAAATGAGTCGGAAAGGAGATATTGTCAAAAACCTGCTTTTAGGCGCCATTTCTCCAACATGGCGGCGCGAGCGGCAAAAATACGAGGTGGCAAAGTCAAAATCCGGAAAGAGCACCTCAAAATCTATAAAATTACCAATTTTCAAAACTCCCGGAAAACTTTCCAGGTAACCACTATATTTCTCACCAAATGACTGTACTAATAGGACAAAAAAATTTCAAACATTTATGTTTTTATTTAAACGATTATTTACGAACAAAAATTAAAAAATATATTTCATTAAAAAAATATAAAGTCGAAATAAAAGCATGGATATTGAAAACATAAACTTAAAAAAATGTTTGGAAATGTTTTAATGAATATTGTTATGAATAATATATTTTTCAAAATTTTATTATCCTGATTTGGCATAAAAAGTGTAGGGTAGTCTATTGGGAATATTGGAAATATTTAAAAAAATGAAACAAATTTTCAGCTTTAATTATTATGTCGCTGGCATCGGTAGTCCTCCTTCGGGTCTACTGGATATGTAACTTTAAATACGCCACAGAGTGGCGTTATAAAGTTATTTAATCTTTATTGTTATCTAACATATAACTAATTCTTACCATAGCCATTTTGAATAGCACTTTGTATAGCTCCTTTCGTTGCAAAAAAATCACTTATTTTTTTACAGTGGAGCAATTACAACCGGTCGCCGACCGTTCAACAAATCAGCAGCGCCTTCGACTCATTGCTGCGGGTACTTAACTGCTCCATGGACGAAGTTAGACAATACCCACCCAAGATAGAAGCAATCGAGCCAAAGAGCAGGGCCGCTTTTCCACTGGGTTTCGGCCACTCCAGTTGTTACATTGGAAAAGGAGTAGCGCTTGTTGGGTAATACCACATACTAGCTAAATTCGAGCGGCTTACTCGTCTAAAGGACTTAGATTGTTATACTTTTAAACTCTAAATATTTTTGATAAGTTAGCGGCAAGCGAACAAAATGGTGCATCTGTCTTTTGCATTAATGTACACAGGGACACAGTGGCGGCTCGTACAGTAGGGTCACAGTGCCATGGCCCTACCTACCTGTACACCAAGCTTTTTATTTCTCATTTATAATCATTATTACTTTGTCTCCCTACGCTTCATTCTTTTTGTAAACGTGAATAATTTTTAATTGAGGACGTTGATATCTATTAACGCCTAACTATGCAAAAACTCCCTAATGTGTGGATAACGCCGCGAAAATTCCCTGCCGCCACGCTGCTCCGACAAACTCTGTATTTGGCACGATGTTAAACCTGTAAAGGGAGAGACTAACACCAATGAATATATCGCCCTCTCTTACTGGTGCGTAGAGAAATTGACCTGGCTTGGCCAGATGCTCATATGATGTTTTATATTATCGAGAGTGAAGAGTCCCAATCGGGTTAGGGCACCATTAGGCTATATAGTTATGCTTTCGGCTTTGCTACCGTTACTAGCTACTAAATGGCAGCGGTTTTTAAAACGGCTTGGCCTGTCGAGATATTAATTTTAAAATATTTAGTATGCCTTTGTTAACACGTAAAGTGCCACCATGAAAAATATTTTTTCGGGTCCTAATGGCCAAACCGTTTTATTTTCTTAATCCATTTGAAATTATTTACAATTTACATAGAAAAAATTAAATGTGCCAAAAAAGTAACAAAACACACAAAAAAATTAAGTTTTTTGTGGTGGTTCACTTTTAGCCACCGCGGCCATAGGTACATCGTACATTCACAGCCGCCATGGGGGGTTAACTCCGCCCACCGCGTCATTCTTGTTGAAACTTGTCCAAGGTGTCTTGTTTAGATGATTTGTTCTGCTTAGATAGTTGTCACAGGTTGCTAGTTAGTGTGCTACAACGTGTAGTGAGGTGAAATTCGATTAGTTAATTGCCACAGGTTGCTAGTTAGTGCAGTAAGGTAAAAATATGGCTTACGAAAAAGAACAACGTGAACTAAAAAAACTAATGCAAGAAATGTTATCCGATGAATCTGATTTCTCGCCTGATCATTCAGAGTATGAGCCATCATCAGAGGATAGTAATGACGAACCAATTACTCCAAAGAAGAGAAAAAATTTGCTTAGCAAAGCAGACAGTCAAAAGATAAAAAAAAAACTTCCAATTTCAGAATGTCAAGATTACCAGTCCTTTATTGGTCTAAATAAAACAAAAGATAGTACAAGAAATCCCTTTCTATTCGATATATTTACTCCTAATATTCAGGCCTCGACATCTGCCGAGGCACAACCTTTACTACTAGATGAGTTGGAACCTAAGCAGGCCTCAACATCTGCTGAAGCACAACCTTTGCTGCTAGATGAGTTGGAAACACCTACCCTGCTAAAAAATGCAGCTGTCGGCGATTTTTCCAGTATTGATGACATAATTGAAAATGTAATTGTTCAAAACGCTTATGATAATTCCTCGGATGATGAAAATATCGCTTCAGAAACAATCACCTGGGGTCCTATAGGGGGAAATTACCTGAAAAACTTTAATTTTACAGAGGATAAGCCCGGTATTCATGCTTCAATATATGACCACTATGAGAAGACTCCCTACGATGTTTTTAAAATGATTATCACCGACGAGATTTTTCAACTATTCGTAGATGAAACAAACAAATATGCGACACAGGAAAAAAATAAGAAATTTTTTAGAAGATCAAGAATAAAAGATTGGAAAGACACAAATCAAGAAGAAATGGAACAGTTCATAGGCTGCATAATGTGGATGGGCCTTGTTTCACTGCCTTCTATTTCTTCATATTGGTCAAATAATTCATTATATGACAATAACTTCCGAAAAGTGATGCCACGCAATCGCTTTCAGATGTTACTCAAAACTTGGCATTTTGCTGATAATGCCTCAGAAAATGCCCAAAATGGCAATGATAGGTTGTATAAAATTACTCCCCTTCTGAACAAACTTCGCGAGTCATTCCAGTCTAATATTGTTCCTGGTGAGTACATCTATATTGACGAGACCTTAGTACCATTCAAAGGAAAGCTAAAGTTTAAACAGTACATAAGCAACAAGAGACACAAATTTGGCATCAAACTGTTTAAGCTGTGTCTTGAGGGAGGCTATTTGTACGATCTGAAAGTATATTGTGGGCAAGAAAGGGATATAGAGAAAACTGAGACCGTCCCTACTAAAATAGTTCTAAATTTGACCGCTGATTTACTTGGAAAGGGACGTACTCTTTGTGTTGACAATTACTATACCTCAGTCGAATTAGCACACAAGTTAATGGAGGACAATATTATACAATACAATATATTTTAATGGACGTTCCTGCTAGGAACGCTCAGAACCAACAGGAAAAATAATCCTAAGAATGTCTTACAAAAGAAACTAAAGAAAGGAGAAGTTTATGGAGAAGAGAGTAGCACAGGAGTATTCGTAGAAAAGTGGAAAGATAAACGAGATATTTTGATGCTAAATACAAAATTTGTTCCTGAAATGGTGACTATTCGCAAACGCACTGGAGAAATTGAAAAACCCAAGTCTGTGTTGGAGTACAACAAGCATAAAAGTTACATAGACATATCAGGTAAGCTCAAACCACCGTTTACAATTCTGTATCATACTATATCATTTGTTTGTTTTATTTGTTTTCAGATCAAATGAAGTCCTATAACACGTCTTTAAGGCGGGGAGTGAAGTGGTACCCTAAGCTAGCCATTGAATTGGTTATTGGCTCAGCGTTAGTAAATGCTTTTATTATCCATCAATCCATTACCAACGACAAAATGACTATAACAAAATTTCGAGAGCACCTTATAAAAAGTAAACATACTATGATAAAAGTGAAATGTAAAACAAGTCTAACGAACTTTTTTTTTATTAGGTTTGGTGAGACAGCCTTTATCCGACATGGACCAACTGTCAGCAGATGGGCATGTTTTGGAGGACTGAGGCAAAAAACAAATTTGTTCAGGATGTTATCGTGAAAATGTAACTCAATTGGGAAGGAAGGCCGCCAAAAATAAAACTGTCAAGACTAAAAAATATAGATGCAATAAGTGTTCAAAATTTCTATGCTTGGACTGCTTTTTTACTTTACATCATGCTGATCTAAAACCATAATATTTTATATTTTTTTTAGAGTTATTGGGGAATAAACCTTTTTTTGAATAATAATTACTAATTTTCTTATTACCAAAAAGTTTTTGGCCGTGGTGGGATACATAAGTCCACCACATACAGGCCAAACTGCATAAAATGTTGCTAAACTATATTACAAACACCTCCCATATAATTTACATTGATCTGGTGGGTTATAGTGAACCACGGTGGCTCCAAACGAAATAAAGTGTGGTGCCCCAAGTTGACCCACCAACGCCAATAAGACAAATTAAGTTGTCCAAAATTGGTGGGTAGCTTATACCCACTACGGCACTTTACGTGTTAAATCGTAAGGTTCATGGGCGTCCGAAGGAACTTTTAGAGGGGGTAAATCATATTAGGAAATATTTTTGTTTTTAGCACTTCAACAAACCACAACAAATTTAAAAGAATAGCAAATCACACAATATATTAAATAACAACAAATAGCTAAACCAAATATTTAAACATTTTCAAATACAACAAAAACTTATAATTATTCAGGTTTGTTGGAAAAAAGAAATGTTAATTTTCTTGATTCTTTTGCTCATCAATTATTTTTTGAATTAAAATATCTTTTTTTTCCTTTACAAATTTGCGATGAATACTCATTATATTTCAATCCAATTGCTACTCAGTCATAGTCGAGCGAAATCAAGTTTTCACTCTTCTGAGAGTTTTGAATAATCTTTCGACTGTGCACGTAGTTGGAGGTAAACAAATTAATATCGCAATTGCCTGACCAATAGCTGGATAAAACTTGCAATGTTCCAGTAACTCTGATATGGATTTATCTTCTACGATATTTGCAGTTTTATTTGGACTTGTCCAAAGATAATGCCATAATAATCTTCTTGAAAATTGTCCTTGCTATAATGACAATAAATTTTGTATATTATTTTTTCAAATTCCTCAGTTTTAATTTTTTTAAAGAGATGGTGATGTGGTTGGTAAAGCATGAAAGCTGGATTATTGTCGTCCGAGAACCTATCACAAAGCGATAAGATTGTATTAAAGAATCTAAATAGTTATTAAATATCGATCTTCTGTAATATTCTTCGACCGAAGTTGAATTGTAATTATTACGATGTATTTGTCGTCCGGCCAATCTTGGAACTTTAAGATCTATGTCAAACAATTCAGCAACAGCCTTTGCTTCGCAAAATATTTGATGGGATGCCAAATTAGCTTCTTCATTTCGATGTTTTTAAAACATATTTAGTAGGTTGTAGCGTTTATAAATTTAACGCCACGTTTGGTAATAATTTTCAGTATATATTTCATTATTCTGGCGCATTCGCCACCACTCATTTTTCTGTACACCAGATGCAGGAGGTCGGAGAGGGACGTGGTTCGTTCGATACGTGGAGGCCGTTCTCTCGAGCTCCGGAATCCGGGCTGAGTGGTCACTTTTGGTGATTGAATTCCAATTTTGATATCGTGCAAGTTAACGCACAATTTTGTTAAAAATTAAAATATGCAGAATGTGTAAAACCTGCTAAAAGTTTATTTTCTATTTGCTTTTCGTATAATACGTGGGATAAACCCCTAATTGTTTGGAACGGAGCCATGTGCTGTCGGTGTGTGAATTCCCTTAGATAAGAGGTAAGCTAGTTAAATTTCCTTCTTAAATTTGGGTATTTGGTTATTTTTTGTGTGATTTACAGGGTCGTATTATGGGGCTCATCTCCACGTAAATTTGCACTCATCTCTTGTTATCGCCTGAAGAGCTGTGTCGTACATCTTACCAAGTCGTTGAGCTTTGACCTTCGGTGATCCAGTAGCCTCGGTTCAACACCCCACTGAAGGGCTAATGTGTTTCACCCACCACTACCCGCTGTAGCCGTACCTGAGAATCTACTTGCCCTGGATCTAAGGCCAGTTTATTCCTTTATATTATTTTTACCAATATAACTTCCGGTCAAGTTGAATCATTTATTAACAGCAAGATTATAATATCGCATCAGTTTTTGGAATTTTCATATAACGTATTAACCATCTTGTAAGCGTGTTTTCTGACTCCCTTTTTATTTTATTCGCCTAAAAGTCGGTATAAATTACAGGTGGTTTATTGTAAATAATGTACATAGCAGGGGGTATCTTTGGCCAAAGAATAGTTATGTATATATTGATATAAACGAGGTTTCGGTAAATTTAAGTAAATAAGCCTTGGGGCAATTTTTAACTTACAGGTTCAGAATACAGGCATTCTATAGTTTTTTATTTTTAATATGATTGGCATAATATACATATATATCTGCGTGTCAAGAAGAGAATGACAGTTTTCATTAAAATTACTGGAATTTATCTCAGTTTTTTTATTATTAACTCTAATACCATCCTTTCGCAAAAATTGAGTCTACTTCTCAGTAGAAAGGCTCTATAAACCCTTTTCGTAAAGGAAACTGAGTGGCGCCCTCCAAAAAGCATAAGCGTCGCTTGCAGACGACCACTTGTTCATCCGACGAAGAGCTGCCGTAAGCCGTTAGTGCCTTTTGAGGGTGAATTTAATTTACCCCTAAAAGGTACGCGACAAGGTGGTCGGTATCTTTTTTTTACTTCTAGCATCTATTGATCTGCATTGTAGTATATTTACTACTGGTTCTAATAGACTGGAGTATTTTGCGATTACATGTAAGCTTACAATAAAAGATCCATCTGATGTAGCAGCAAAGAGTTGATTAGCTTTAGATCGCAATGCTGTATTGAAATTTGTATCTATTGATATTAATTGAAGGCTAATTTTAATATATTTAAAATTGTTTGAAAATCTTCTTATTCTTATATTTTTATGACCAACGTGTTTCGAGGAGTAAACAAAGGTGAGACGCCATCTGTCTTCTTAAAGTGCTTTCACGGAAAAAGCGACTTGATTGATAATTGTTACACAATTTTGAATTTCGCGGACATTGCTTAAAGAGCAGCCATTAAATCCTAGGCCCACTAATTTAGCCATGTCGATGTTTGATTTACTTTACAAAATGAAAGAATTTCGGTTGCAATAAATTCTGCATTCATTTTTTTAAATGGAGCGACCAGCGAATCCTAAAAATTCTTCATAAATCGTTGGAAGGGTTTCCTATTTTTCAACAAATCTTACCGCGATGGAAAGCTGTTCAATTCCTGAAATATTTGCTGTCTCATCGGCTAGTAAAAATATGCAACGACATTTTCACTATTAATTCGGTCGATCTCATTAAATATGTATATTGAGATATAATAATTTATAGATGTATGTATAATCCTAGTGCATAATTCTAACTGCAGGTATTTTTCCTGCTCTCAAACTTGGTAAAACAATTCCAATACTCAAAAGAGGTGATTCAGAGTATGTCGAAAATCATCGGGCTATAACTGGCCTAACCTCTTTTTCCAAACTTTTTGAAAAAATTATTGCTGATCGTATTGAGTCTTCTCTGTCCAGAGAGAAGTTAATGAGTACTTTACAACACGGTTTTCGAAAAAATTTCTCAACAAGCACGGCTGCTTTCGACCTACTTGAATGCATCCACAAAGGCATTGATTTTAATCATTACACATTAGCTCTTTTCTTTGATTTAACTCGAGCTTTCGACTGTGTTGATGCTAACTTTTTGCTAAAAAAAAACTGCATGCGTTAAATTATTTTTTTTCTAATCGCCGAATAAGAGTCAGAGTTCAAAATTCCTATTCTGATCAATTTAATGTTAATTATGGTGTACCCCGAGGTGTACCCCAAGGGGGCGTAATATCGCCTTTGCTCTTTGCACTTTTCATAAATGATCTTGAAAAATATCTCATATCGAAAGGTATGCCTGCCAAACTAATCTTATATGCGGATGATGCAACTGTGATTATATCTGCTTGAACATTGGATCAACTGATTGCAGTCGCTAAGCATATTTTGATTGAATTTTTATTATGGTGTGAGAAAAATCACTTAATTATCAACGTTAACAAAACTCACTATATGGTTTTCTATAAAAGGAGACAGGTTCCTGATTTAAATTTAAAACTAAACGAGAATCCTATTCAAAGAGTTGAGCAATGCAAATTTCTTGGCCTTCATGTAGACTTACAGTTGAAGTGGACAGCTCATGTTCATTGTGTTGCTAGTTGCTAGTAAACTTAACTCGGCATATTTTGCTGTAGTCAACTTAAAAAATTGTATGGATAGCAAACAATTACTTAATATATACTATGCATTAGCCTATAGTCATCTAAGTTATCTAATACTTTACTGGGGCCAATCAACAGAACTACAAAAATTATTTATTTTGCAAAAAAGAATAATTCGTAAAATTTACTCTTTAAGCCCACTTGAATCTTGCAAGGAAACATTTCGGCGATATAAAATTCTTACGCTGCCTAGTATTTTAATTCTTAGTGCAGTAATGTTTGTAAAAAACACTTCCAAATTTCCTAATACTTCAACAATTCATGATCGTGATACTAGAAATTCAAATAAAATTTACATTTCTGGCTACAAAACAGCCTCTTATCGAAAAAGTCCATTTTGTTTCTGCAGCTCTCTTTATAACGCGCTCCCGGAAACTGTCAGAAACATTACTTAATTCGGAAAGTTCGAGAACAAAGTAAAGTGCTACCTTCTTGATAAATTTTTTTATGATATTCGAGAATACCATGATATTATCATATGGAACTTAAAATAACTTTTCTTTTTCTTACTTTGACAATGTCATTATTTACTTTGTAAATGTATATGGCAATAAATAAATAATTAAATAAAATATCTTAAATCTGCCCCCCCCCCCCCCCCCTTCGGACGCCAATGGTAAGAGCCGCACGATAAGACCGAATTTGACTATAGTAGAGCAAATTTTTGCTATTTAAGTTTATGATACAGTTTTTTTCCTCCCATGTTTCCTCCCCTAATTTGTAGCTACGCACCCTATTTTGTTGCACCTTGTGTAACGACTTCTCTTTGTTTGATTTTTTTTCTAATTTTAAGAGATGCGGCACACCGTACTCACCCGTTGGCTGGCCAAGGAGTAAACTTGGGATTCGGAGATGTCACCTGTTTGAATAAAGTACTGAGCAACGCAGTCTATTCGGGCAGTATCTTAAGTATGTATAATTTAAAAATTAATTATCAATACATACTCATGACAATAAAAATGTTTTCTAAGTAAACTATTGCAAGTAGATATTCCTCAGGGCTTATTATAAGAAACACTTCATATAAACCTATACCCTCTATACAGGGTCCTGCACCTCACCTCTCGTCTTCTATAGCTCACTTATCAATTAAGTTAGGATTTTGATATTTTGTAGACTTGTATCCTAGGGCACATTTCAGGAAAATATTTTTGTTTATACAGAGTGTTCCAAAAGAGTATGGCGTCATAGGGATCTATTTTTTTAGATTCAATGCCATAAATATTCTTACTTATTTGGATGTCTCTTATAGTTGCCTACATACCCCCAAAATGTTAATGAAATCGGTTCAGTATTATAGGCGAAAAAAAATAAATACCAAAAAAAATCAATTTTGCACCACTGCACTGATTCTAAAAATTAATAAACAATAAAAATAATGCCTCGTTAATAAAATTATACAAAGGTACTTAATAAATAAGGTCAAACAGTCTTGATAACCAAGTTTAATTAATACAAATTGTACAGGGTGGCCAAAGTTTAGTGTCAAACTTTGCAAACTTTAAATCAATTTATTTTTCTTATTTCAAATTGGAACCCCTGTATATTATGTCATTCGATGCAGGATTAAAAATCAAGCATTTCTCCTACTTACAACCCTACCGCAATTTCTAACGCATTGAAACTTATTTGCAGAAAACTCATTTTATCAACTATTCCAACAGTCATTATTATGAATAAATATCAAAGGTGGCTTTGAAAAACAATTTATTGGTATTAACGTTCACTAAAGTGACAAAAAAGAATTCTTTTCGCATGCTCCTAATATGAAAATCATATCTACACGCTCTTCTTAGTTGTATTCCACCACAAAAAAATAATATTTTTTAAATAATTAATAATAATCTAACAATATTTGAAAATATATAATAACTAAACTCAAAATGGGCTTTTGTCACTTTAATACCAATAAATTGTTTTGCAAACCCACCTTCGATATTTATTTATAATAATGACTGGTGGAATAGTTGATAAAATGAGTTTTCTGCAAATAAGTCTTGATGCGTTAGAAATTGTAAGTACCTTTGTATAATTTTATTAACAAGGCATTATTTTATAAGTAATTTTTAAAACCAGTGGTGCACAACTGATTTTTCTTAGTGTTTATTTTTTTTCGCCTGTTATACTAAAGCGATTTCATTATAATTTTAGGGGTATTAAGGCAGCTATAAAAGGCATCCAAATAAGTAAGAATATTTATGGCATTGAATCTAAAAAAATAGATCCTTATGACGTCACACTTTTTTGGAACACACTGTATAAACAAATTTTTTTTCCTGCAATGCGCCCTAGGATATAGGTAAAGTCTGCAAAATATCAAAACCCTAGGTTAGGTTAGGTTAGGTAAGAGTGGCAGACCCTTGGTTCTGACCAAACAGTCTCACGTAGTCCTGATTAGGTCCGTTGTGATACCACACGTGTTCCGTAGAACCCACCTTCATCAGATCACTGATGGTTTATGCGACGTAACCGCGGAAGGATTTTAATAACTCATTCAAACCAGCCACTACTGTTCAGAAATCTGCTCAGCCGTCCAAGTTGTAAGTTGCTTAGTTCCTCCAGGCTATCGAAAGATGATTCACCCAGAGTAGTGAACCTCCTTCTTGCGAGGCCAGGGCATTCACACAGAAAATGTTGAATACTTTCTTCCTCTTCCTCATCTCTGCAACTTCTGCAGAAGTCGTTAGTGGGTATTTGCATACGTTCGGCATGTCTACCGAAGAGGCAATGTCCGGTAACAACCGCAGTAATATTTCTCACGTCTTTTCGACTGTGTCTCAATAGCTCTGCGGTTCTCTTTTTATCGAATGTGAGCCACAGTTGCCTGGATGTACTACAGGTTGTCAACCCTGTCCATCTGTTCTGTGCAAGCTGCTTGGCCGTGTAGTCAATCTCCTCTTTGACCAATCCCAGTGGTTTGTTCACTGTATTGTCTGCTAGATCAGCTGGCATGCCTGCGCCCTCTCTTGCGATCAAAACCCTAAGGTGAGTGCAGGACCCTGTATATTTCTATCATTTTGTTTAAGTAGTGTTTTTAGAGTGCCGCATTTAATGTATTACTCGGTATTTTTCCGTGTACGAACTCTTGTTTTGTTGTTAAAATAAATCTTATTACATTCTAGCCTGCCTGGGATTAAATTATTATTCCCATGAATACAAATTTAGTATTCCAGGTATAATTTCTTAATGACAAAAATTCTTAAAACACCCCATTATCTTTTATTACAGCTGACCTGAACTACCTGAAAGAATATGAATCGGAGAGGCAAAAACACAATGTCCCGACCATGTTGGCCATCGAGGGGTTGCACAGGCTTTACAATACGGACTTTGCCCCTCTCGTTCTCTTGAGAAGTTTAGGTTTACAGGCGACACATGCTATGGAACCCCTCAAGGTAAACACCTTTCCGTTGTAGTGTAGGCTCCCATGACAAAAAAGGTACCCCATAGAACACTTCAAAATTATAAAATGAAAATGACTGAAAAACATGTAAGAAACATGTTACGCCCGCCAGACTAGTAAAAATTTGTTTATTGTTATTTTTTATGAATTTTAAAATTTTGCTAAAAAAAATGATTTTTTTTTCAAAACACCTGCTTGAAATATATACAATTTGTAGAAAATAATGTACCATTTTTGAAAAAATTTGTCTGGCTGACAAGTTTTGTTAATAAATTTGTCAGACTTCATTTTGAATGCGCTGCATCAATGTATCAAGATCAATCACTGGCATTTAAGAACCTCGATAAAAAAAACAACTGAAGCTTAAGATGTCCTCTACACATAAAAATATTTCTCTCATTAGAAAAATGTTTTTTACCATGTCAGATTTAATTTTTAAGCGCCGTGACAGTGTTATTTCATAAAAAAAAGCTTTTACAAAAGCCGTGTCAAAACACCACCTCCATTTTTTTCTGAAAGAAGGTTTGACATCTAATTTATGCACACAAAAATTGGTCTGTTAGCGAAACAATGTTTTTTACTACGACATACTTCATTGTTAAAGTGCTGCGACCACATTTTTTAATGAAAAAATATGGTATTTATAATAGTTTTTACATTAATTTTAATTTAATAACAAAAATTGTCAGCCAGACAAGTTGCAATAGATTGAAGAGATGCTAATAAAAATTTGGAAAATCTATTATCAGAAAAAAAAACAAATCGCGTTAAAGAGAGTATCATGTATTAAACAACAAATCTTTATCGGTAGCGATTGTGTAGAGAAGAAAACTCTAGCCTACCCCCAAGGTCACAGGTTTAAATCCCACCGGGAGTATTTGACTTTTTTATAAAAACATTAAATAGTTTATAAGATTATTTTCAATTGAATCCTTTGGGTGGATGTCTTAAATTTATGTTTCATGCATGTTTCCTTGAATAAATTTCAGAAAGGTGTAGACTTGTAGAGTAATAAAATGGGAAATTCCGTTCGGTTCGGCTCAATTTCAGTATCATTCCCATGAATACAATGGTACACATGGAAGTGAAGAGGGATTTTTAAAAGAAGGTTTGATAATCTTTCAGTCGTTTAATACGGAAGATTACCACGAGGATATGAATTCGAATGTTTTTGAGGACTATTTTGGTGAAATGATAAAATATCTTCCAGGTGATTCGGTAGTAGTTATGGATAACGCAAGCTATATTTCACGACGCACAGAAAAGAATACAACTTAATCTTGGAGAAAACAAGAAATTATCGACTGGTTAACCACCAAAAGTATTGAATTTAAACATAATTTTATAAAGAAGGAACTATTAGCTACATATAGCAAATTTACACAAATGCCGTGGAAGATATAGCTGAAAAACACCTGTGCTGCGGACACCGCCATATCGAACTAAATCCCATAGAACTTAAATGGGCGCAAGTGAAAGGATTTGTAGGAAGACACAACACAGCATTCAAAATGAAAAACGTTAAGCTACAGTTTGATTAAGCCATTAAGGAAGTGACACCAGATAACTGGCGAACAGCAGTCCGTCATGTCATTAAAGAAGAGGAGAAAATGTGGGATCTTGACCACCTGATGGATCGGACTGTCGACCCGTTAATTATAACGTCAAGAGAAGATGACAGTTCCTCAGATGACGAAGAATATTATGATTTTTTATAATTTAATTTCTGTATAATGTATTTTGTATATGTTTAATAAAAAAATAAGTGTACCTAATACTATGTACATAATGCACGCCTTTGTCACACCATTTTCAGTGTTTGTGAATGGATAACAATAGGCAAAACCCAAAAATTGACCCAAACCCGGGTGGTCCTACCTGCACTTGATAAAAATAAAGAATTTTCCAATGAAATCAATGCCAAATTATAAAAGTGGCTTAAATATTCGTTGCGCTGCTCTGTAGTCCCTTTGCATCCCTAATGAGCTTTTATTACTCTACAGCTTTCTGAAATAGACTAAATAGTACTATTCAAATTCCCAAATTTGAAATATTTTTTTTTTAGAGGATAATTGTCTCGCAGGCAGCTGTCTAGACTGAACTTACTTACCAAGAAGTATTTATCATATAATTTTTAATACACCGGGTGTCCGCGGAATGTGGCTCATCCCTATAACTTTGGATAATGAAATGAAATTTGGAAGATTTGTAACATAAAACTGCACTTTATGGAACTTCCGGTTTAAGCGGAAGAGTGACATGAACTTTCGATTTTTAAATGGGACACCTGATATATTTTTTCTTTTTTTAACTCAATATGACGTTCTAAATACAACCATGTGTCACTTGTCAATTTTTGTCACTACATGCGACACCCCCCAAGGGCTATCAACCCTTGGTTTATTGCCATTGCATGACCTACCGATTGGGGAGTGTGTACCTTCTTCCGCACCCCACGAGATGTCCGATCTCATCCGGCCTGGTTACCGGCGTGGATGGTGTGGTTTGGGAGATGATACATTATACACTATTCCCTGCAGTCTTAAACCTACTAAATTTCGGATAGGGTCACCTGGGGCTAATGTGATACAGACAAAATAGTGAGGCTATTATGATACAGCTACCTTAAAAATACTTACAGTCTTCAAATTAAAGTAAGAAAAATTGGTAAAGTAGAGAATTATATACTTAATTATAAGTCCTATTCACTTTTACAAAAATGTTAAACGTTTAAAAAATAAAAAAATATTTCTACTTCAGCCACAATTTTTGCTTAGTAAACTTTTATTTTTTTAGTGATAACTTTTACTGCAGGCAAAACTATCGATAATAATGTATGTGTTTATGGTTCCCGTCATAATATAAGGCCCACTTAGAGCTTTAATTTGAAGCGTTGTTTGTTAAATTTGAGCAATGTGAAAGCAGAAATATTCGACGTTAAAGCTAAGGGGCTATTGTGATACAGCAACTGGGGCTTTTCTGAGACAACCACAGGGACTTTATATTAGCTAAATTTATGGGAGGTTTAAGAAAAACGTGGTTATGGTGAGAAATATAGATGAGAACGACATTGAAGTAATGGGACTTATTTCAGAGAATAATAAGAAAACGTTTAACGTTAAAGAAAACGATATATCGGTAATAAACAAGGAGGATATACTTGCTAAACTGCCCGTTCCCAATATAATCGGGAGTAGGGAAAAATACATTTTTAAAAAAGAAGTGCCGGTGTTTGAGGCACTTAATAATTTACTTTTTTTAATGTTGTTCAGTGTTTCGTTGCCTGTCTATGTTATTTTCGTTGGTATTTTATAATACTTAGACCTCGACTTAGACTTAGACATTTAATTTTCATTTGTTGCCTTTCGATGGAGCTAATATTTTTATTATATTATTATAAAACGCTTCATTTGTGAATTGAAAGTTAATTACAACATTTGTACTTTTTTTTAATAATCCCACATCTAACAATCACATAACCAATTATAATTTTATAAATATCAATCAGTAGCTTTAGTGAAAAAAAAACATAAAATTACTTTCCTGTATCTAACTTAAAACATACTTGAAGGATGGCTGTCAAAATTGCAGGATAAACTGATAAAGGACAATAGTATATTATTTTAGTCCCACATATTTGAAATCTATCTCCACTACAGAATTAAAGCGCTGTATTACAAAAGCCCCTTGCTGTATCAACAATAGCCACAAACGCGGGGCTATTTTGATACAGCATTTTGTTGTTCTTTGTTTTCTTGTTTCAAAACTGGGTAGAGAACCTCATTGCTTACAACAAGGAATTTTTGGAGAGTTTTAAAACTTAAACTTATATTTTTTTTGTTAAAGTTTTAATTTTTGTATCATAATAGCCCCAGTTGACCCTATATTTTTTTTTATTGTGCGTATGCGTAATAAAGTGATCTTTGTTCCTAATCCAATGAGCCATTATCTATCCAGCCAGCCTTATCTTCAAAAACAAAAAAGTTATAGGGGCCAGCCACCTTTCGCGGGCACCCGTTACTTTATTCTAATTGTATAGATTATTTTAATTACGCACCTATATCTTGTAAATAATATTTTTGAAATGTTGTTGAATGTGTATATGATTGCGCACGTTGCAAATACATGCATATATTTATATTATCTAAAACACGTGTTTTTTTTTTCATTTCCTTTCCTTCTTAACGGCCATTGTTTTGAATAATTATAACATTTTCAGTAAGAACAACTATTTTAACAGTGACGGCTCGTCGGGTGAAGTAGGTTCACTAAAAAAAATAAAACCAAGAAAAAAGTTTTTCGAAAATATTAATGTACCAATACAGCTATCATTTTAGCCCTTAAAAAAATAATTGTTTTAATTTTTACGTCAGTCACGCAAACAGCATGTAACAATTTGCATTATGATGAATTGCAATTTAAAAATAGATCAGTCGTATGCACCATTGTTTTAGCATTGGTTATCGTTTTAACGTGATTTACTGTGCGATTAATAAGTTTTATTTTTATTATTCAGTTAATTCAGTAGTGTACTTACCTACTTAGTTGTGTGCAGGGCCGTAGCTAGACGTTATGCATGGGAGGGGGGGGGGGGGGGGGGGGGGGGGAGATTCAATTTGTTTTGGTAAATGTTATTTTTTACTTTTTTTTGATATTCGTAGCTGGTTCCTTATTAAAAAAAAAAACATTTTTTATATTTGTGAAAATATGAATATTGATAACAAACCAAAATTTTAACATAAGACATATGTATTACTGTAATCAGCGTTTTTCGGGCTCGGTTTTTCATGATTAAAAATAAAGTAAATATCGCTCACCACGCCAAAATTGATGATTTTTTCAAAAATCATGTTTTCATTTTAGGAGCATAGATCTAACAGCAGTTTTTGGTGCAAATGCTTATAGGTCTTGAAATACTCCTTGTTAAGTGCCGTTTTGTATATTCATAATAAAGCATTCTCGTTTCTTCACGCACTATTTTTTTTATTATAAATTATCACACTTCTTCCATAAAAAATGTTTCAATTAATTATTTTTTGGTTTGTTGTGCAAATATTTTATTGCATTGGGTTATATTTTTGTTGATTGAAAATAGCGCTAAAAAAGGCAGAACGGAAAAGACAAGTATATATTGGAAAAATGCTATAAAATATTCTTTTTACTTGGTTTCCTTCAAAATTGCATCAAAAATCAATAACTAAAACGATATGCGTCTGAAAACCCTAATCTCTATATAAAATAGGACTTTTAGAAGGAAAAGTTTAAAAACTAAACGTTTCCTACAAAACCTTTGTAATCTAAGCTAAGAATACATTATTTAAAGACTTAAATTAAGTGTCCAAGCGTTAGGTTGCAATTAGATTTTTAGAGCCGAGCTTAGACCACAGAACAGGACTGACTAAACGCACTTGTCGGAAATGGAAGTTGTCCAACGGACGGACAAATAAAATTGTTAGTAAATCTTAAGGTGATGAATGAGGTAAAGCGAACGTGGAAGGACACACCTTGATTCATTTAGGTAATATTGTTTTTAGTATCTAATATATTTTAGTAATATTTTTTTTAGAAAAGAATCTTCTATCTTCTCTAGTAAGGCTATAGGGAGAAGATTTTTGAGTTGGGTAGTTCAGTCAAGTAATATATCATGAGGGGGGGGGGGGGGGTTTGAACCCCTTAACACCCCCCCCCCCCCCCTTACCTACGGCCCTGGTTGTGTGTTTTAATGTTTTAAATGAACCCAATTAATGACATAGTTTGTAATTTGTTGGGAGCTCCATTCAGTCGTTGGACAGATGAGGATAAGAGAGACGTTTTGTTACACGGGTTTTTAGTCAATGTTTGTTTAAGTACCCGCACTATACCTAGCTCTTCACCATTTTTTAAGACCGCGAGCTGCCACTGTATTTTAAATAATCAAATAAAACAGGTATGGACGAGACTATCGAAAATTCATTTTTATTGATGAAACAGCATAAAAACAAAAAAAAACTTTGTCGAAAATATATCTTCACCTGCGTCATTATGTGTGAGTTTTATAGGGAGCGAGTCCATCGACAAAAAAATATTAAATATGTGGGTAATTCTCTGGCTGGAGAAATTTTTACACAAGCGCCGAAAAAAATATATTTTAACGTTTTTTTTGGCTTTTCGATCAGTAAAACAGAATTTCTTTTAGAATAATCAATTTTTTTTAACACGGCAACCTTTATAAATGAATTTTCGATGGCCCCTTCTATACCAAGCAACAGGACTGCATTACTGCATTCAGCCTGCATTTGAATAAACATTTCTTCCGATTATATTTTAGCGTATTTGTGTTAATTTCTTGCCAGTTGAAGATTATACAAATATGTTTTGCTCTTTTGCGTAATTGATTTTATAAATAATAAATATAGTAAACATACATTACAAAATACCTGGATAGTTTTATTTTAGAAACAGGTTAAACAGGCCAGCAGAAATATATAAATGAAAAATATTTTTATTAAATTGAAAAAGTTTATAAAAAATTATAATAAAGTAGTTTTTACTTTTATCTGAATGCGCGCCTCGAAAGTTGTTGCCATAAAATTCTGTCAATTCGGTGGATAAATAAGAGATAAAGATTTTTAACAATAATTAACAAACCAGCAACTTTGACTGTGGCATTAATGACATTGACAGACATTATTTTTTTTAAATCAAAGTTGCCTAATTGGTAAATCAAGAAATAAGGTAACCGGGCTACCTTGGCTGTAAGAAAACTATTTCTGCCAATGACATTTATCATTTATGCCACAGTCAAAAATACTGGTTAGTTAGGGTGTCCCATAACTTATGGGCCGTAAAGTAACTGGAGATACTAGACATCAAACTCAGCCGATTAAGTCATATACGTTTTTTCGGATTGTTACTGGTTCTAGAGATACAGGGTGTTGAAAGTAAAAGTTTATTTTCGAAAATAAGCCATCATTTCAAAACGGTTTAATAAATCGAATTGAAAGTTGGGAATATTATGTTTTTATGAGCAAGAAATAAGAATTTGTAGAAATTTTTAAGTTTCAAACTAGAGGGCGTTAGTTGCATACACTGGGTTTCATAAATCTATGATTTTTTTTCTTACCTGTGATATTAGGTGTTTTTCAATTATAGTTTCCTAAAGAAGGGCATTTTCTGAGTCAAAAAGGTGTACTTGATTGATTTTTAACGGTTCTTAAGATATTTCCCTTTTAACATCCCAAAGCATAAAAAAACATAGTACCACAATTAAATACATATTTTAATTATCAAAAAAAAACTTATATGACATAATCGGCTTAGTTTGATGTCTCTCCAGTTACTCTACGGCTCATAAGTTATGGGACATTCTGTATTATGTACCTGGTATAAACATATCAATATGGTTTTAATTTTAACTTGAAAACCCGAACCCTAAAAGACCTGGTTAGAAAATATGAGCCCCCCCCCCCAACAAATTTTCTGGCTACGCGACTGGACAAATTATTATTCACTTTTTACTGCTAAACACTTATATTTATTCATTTTTCTTAAAAACCAAATCAATAATGCGTCTGTTCTTTTTCAAAGCAAACTTTTCAATAACCCTTTCGTTAAAGTCTGGTAAAGATCGAATAAGTTTTTGCTCTATCGATAAACACGCTAAAGCATTTAGTCGATCTTGTGACATGGTACTTCTTAAAAAAGTTTTACTTCTTTTTAAGGAAGAAAAATTTCTCTCCGCCTCCACGGTGGTCATCGGCATTGTGACAAGTATTTGTAACAATTTTATTGTTTGGGTAAAAACTTCCTGAAGGTTACTGTCGATTAAGAAATTAAGAAGCACAGCGCATGAGGAAAAGTTACGATATTCCGTACTAGAATACAACACAGTAAGCTCCGTCTTTAATCTGTTTTTTTCCAGCATTGGGTACGACTCAATAGTTTTTTTTAAATAGTCGTGAGGAAACGAACGATCGTACCACTCAAATTTTTCACAAATAAATAAATTTGTCGCGTTTAGCTGATTGGTATACGCAAAACGGTCTTCCGCCACGTTGATAATGACATCACATACTTCAATAGCGGCTGCTTTCCAAGCGTCTTCATTTAATTTTCTTCTTTTAGTCTCAATAACCTGCACAGCCCTGGCTTCATTTAAAATATTGTAGATTTTCTGATTCCTAATGTTGCTTATGCTTTCTTTAAACTTTTTTAAACACGTATTAATTTCCACAGAATCGATAATGCGCTTTTGTAGTTGGTTGAAAAGAATATCAACGTGAGGCATTATGTAATAAAAAAATGTAAGCCAAAATATGAACGACTTTTCCTGCAGAAGCCTTCGGATTGCTCCAGCCTGGTTTTTTGTCGTCATATTTACGCCAGCAGGGGTTTCCTCAATTTCCTCCATGCATTCTATAAGCTCTTCCTTGTACTCGAAAACTGCGTTTACCGTTTGACTTTTAAAGTTCCACGTTGTTGCAACAGACCAAGGTTTTTTCCGTTTTACTATTCTATCAAAAAAAGCGATGCGTTGGCTAGAGCTGGAAAAAAATGTTGGAATTTCACTTAGATTTCCGAAAAATAAACGGACATCATTATTTTGCGAAGCTGCTTGACTCATTATTAAATTTAATTGATGGGCATAGTAATGTACAAAATGAGCTACTGGATACTCTTCCTTAATTCTAGCCTGTACCCCAGTCTGTTTTCCGCTCATTACAGCTGCGCCATCATAGGACTGGGCAATTAGTTTATTAGGATTTTTAGCCACTAATGGCTTAAGTTGCTTTAAGATAAGGTCACTAAGAACTTCGGCAGTTTGTTGTTTGGTTGTAAAAAATTCCCAAAACCGTTCAACCGGTTTGCCATCTTTTACATAACGAAAAACTAAAACAGTTTGTAGCCTTGAGGAAACGTCAGTAGTTTCCTCGGCCATGATTCCTAAAAAGTCGGCATTTTCTATTTCTGTAGAAACTACTTCACGGTACACTTCAAAAATACAATCTAATAAATCGTTTTGAACTTCTTCAGAGTCCTCAGACGACCCTTTAAAGATTGTTGCACGCCCTAAATGTTCCTGCAAGGTTTTGTCTATTTCGACTGTATAATTGATGAGACCTTGAAAAATCCCTGGATTTTCGGAATTTTCACTTTCGTCATGGCCCCGAAGTGCGAGTTCAAAGGAACCACAAAATTTAATTGCCTCAATAAGCTTAGAAAGTACAAATCTGTTTTTAGCTACCTTTTCGTTATGAATTGCAATATTGTTCCAATATGCAGTGTCCAGCTGTTCTTGTATATTTCTTTTTCCTAATAAGGTTAGACGCATTTGATTTGTAAGGTGCTGTTTAGAATTCCCATGCATTTTGGCTTTTTCAGAGAGATGCACTAGATCACGGACACCACTAATTGTCCAATGGGCTTCACCACCAAAAAGTACACACACAAAACAAAATAGACTATTTTTTATCTCACAGCCACAGATCCAACCGTACTTTTCATATATAATTTTATTAAATTTTCTGGTGTAACTGTTTCCCCGGCTCGTGCAAGACACTTCAATATTTAAGTCAGGCATAGGACGTCCGTTTCGTTTAATTTCAAGTTTTTCGTCAATGTTCAATGTTGAAAAGTCCTTGAATTTTGAAATTAAATCCATTTTTCAATTATCAAAAGCAAAAGTCAAAACAATAAAACAGTAAACTCAGTAACTTAAACACAAAACAAAAGACAGATCGGCAGACGCTGTAATACCCGGCTAGAATTTTAGACTGAAAATTTTGTAGCTCTGTTGTATAACGTAATTTCGTTCTAAAAACTACAGCAGATAACCCGGCCTAGAAACAATTCTCATTTGCCATTGGTCAACTCAAGGTCGACCACTTGTTTTGTGACGTTATGGCTAGTTCTGCAACAAGCAGCATCTATACAGTGTTGCCAACATTCCACGTAGCTAGATTGTTATTAATAAAAAAAAGTCCTCTTGCGCCACAAAATCTTCACTCCGATCAAAAAGTGACTTCTACAACAAAAACGCCTAGTTTCCTAGTCTCCACGCTACTACAGTTTCTTTTAACTTCCCTTCCGTGTGAGGAATATGTCTAAGTGGCCACAAGTTAGCGCCGTGGGTGACCTAGTCGCTCAGTATCCTAGTCTCCACGCTACTACAGTTTCTTTTAAGTTTCCCCATGTGAGGACTGCCTTATAAGGCCTTTTTTACATTAGGAGAAATCTCAAGAAAAATTGCCTGAAAGCATGCGCTTTGCCGATTATTTTTATCAGCTGAGGCAGGTTTTAAATGGGAAAACTTGCGACTTTTTAATCAGCAGTTAATTAAAAAATCGTCAAAGCGCATGCTGTTAGGCAATTTTTCTTGAAATTGCACCTAATGTAATAAGGCCTTTATAATTTCAAATCCCTATGATACCACATGCAGGGCCGTAGCCAGAACCAAATTTTTGGTAGGGCTATTCAATTCCTTACCAGGGCCCATTGCCGTTCTGCCCTTCTTTCGAATTAGGCTTTTTTCCTCTTCGTTCGCTGCCAGGGCCATTCCCGAGGGGACCTATAGTTTAACGTGGGTTCCGAACCACGATTCTCAGTCATGCGACACCCCCCAAGGGCTATCAATCCTTGGTTTATTGCCATTGCATGACCTACCGATTGGGGAGTGTGTACCTTCTTCCGCACCCCACGAGATGTCCGATCTCATCCGGCCTGGTTACCGGCGTGAATGGGGTGGGTTGGGAGATGATATACCTTTTACACTCTTCCCTGCATTCTTAAATCCACTAAATTTCGGACATACTTTTTTTATTGTACGTATGCCCACTCCGGGAATCGAACCCGGGTCGCCGCGGTCGAATGCCAGTAGCTCTACCTCTGAGCCACAACCGCGGTTACCAGGGCCCATATTCTCACGTTGAAATATAATGATATTTGATTTTTAAGGGACGCTGTAGAATTTTTTACATTTTAGAACGACCGACATCCGACATGCTTCAGTCATATGCATGCATTATATTTATTATAAGCAGTGGCGTAGCCAAAAAATATGCTCGGGGGGGAGGGGGGGGGGGGGCTGAATGGGCGTAAGTAGGACTTTTTTTTCTGGAGAAAGGGACAGTTGGGACTACATTTATTTCATGATATTGTACCTAGGAAAGAAGACGGAAAAGCGCCGCAGGCGAAACATTTTCTGGGCCACGCCCAAAGTTCGTTTAAAATTCACCTAACTATTAACAACTTTCAACAAAATTATTAAAATTTGTTTTTGTAAATGTTTTTTTACTTTTTTTTTGATTTTCCTAGCTGACTCTTTATTAAAAAAAAAACATTTTTTATATTTGTAAACAATATAAATATTAGTTTCAATCCAAAATTTTACCATAAGACGTACACGCGTTTTCGAGCTCGATTTTTCATAATTAAAAATAAGTAAATATCGCTCTCCACGCCAAAATTGATGATTCTTCAGAAATCATGTATTTTTGGAGCGTAAATCTAGGAGCAGTTTTTGGTGCAAATTCTTAGGTTTTGAAATGTGCCGTTTTGTTTATTCATAATAAAGCATTCTCGTTTCTCCCGCACTATTTTTTTTATTATAAATCATCACACTTCTTTAATAAAAAATGTTTCAATTAAAATGTTTACTATAATTTTTTCCTTTAAAAATAAATACCTAATTATTTTTTGATTTTGTTGTAAAAATAATTTATTGCATTGGGTTATATTTTTGTTGATTTAAAATAGCTCTAAAAAAGGGAAAACGGAACAGACAGGGGCAGGACAGGACTCTACCCGTATGACGAAATTATTTAAATAATATTATTTTATTAAACTTATCAAATAACTTGCAGATATTTTTGATTTTTCTATTTCAAAAACTTTTTTACCAGGGCTCAATATTTTTTTACCAGGGCTTCGCCCTGGCCAGCCTCCTCTAACTACGGCTCTGACCACATGTGTGATGTACTGCATTACATGACATGATGTAATTCATTTTCCATAAACCCAAAAGAGAAGTGCCCATTGCTTTGCTTGAGGTCTATACAAAGATATTTTCCACAACGCGGCAATGCCGCTGAAACTACAGGCGTCATTCTTGGGAAGGAAATTTTCCACCAACGTTACATCTTTTAATCTCTTTGTTTTATTTACGATGTAAAAAAATTTACATACCGTAAAACCGGGTTACTTTGCACGTTTCTGGCGTATTTTGTCTATAACTTATTGATATTTGAATGAACTGTTATGAGTCTAAACTATGTGAAACTTTATCGAATGTACCTTCCTACTGTAAATAAAAATCCCTCCAAAAATTTAAATCTATATGGTTTTTTATTTTCTTAAATAGTGCGCAAAGTCACCCACCAGCAGTGTCATTTTGCACGAAGGCATGTTTGTGATAATAATGCAATAAAACACGCTTCTAGGGTGGCTTTGCACAACAAAGAAATTTTTAAAAAACTTCTACTTGCCTGGGAAATTGTAAAAAACAATTTTCTTTGATTTCACAAACAGCCAAGTAGGTACTAGGAAAAATGCTTTATTTAAAAAAAAATATTAACTAATCTATTAAACTAAAAAAATTCTTAAATAAAAAATAAACATGTTTTTTCTCTTATAAAAATAAGTTAAACAGGTAGGTAAGTAAGTTATATTCTTTGGCACTTAATGTACAGGTAAGTAACTACTCAAATCACAGCGGAAGCAATAAATCCCTCTTCTCACTTTCAAAGGAGTTTCCAAATGCTTCATGATATCCTGTCCCTTTACAAGGAAAATATCATCGACCTGGGAAAAATAGTTATTTATTATACAAGGGAAAAAAGTATTAGATTTTAGCTCGAGGTTGTGTTGTCTCCCGACGCGAAGCGGAGGGAGACAAAAAGCGAGAGCTAAAATCTAATATTTTTCCCGTGTATAATACACTATTTTTTTCTGTGACGGGAAAAACGACGATATTATTACAATATATTAAAGTCAGAAAAGTATCGATGTGAAATTTGACTTTTTATACTAGTAGGTAGGCTGTTTTACTTATAGCGACAAATGGACCTGCGTTTCTAAGGAAACCTTTAAAATAATCAAATATCTGTCAATTTAATTCCGTGATCTAATATAAAAAGTAAGAACTAAGGTTATTTAGTAGTTATTTTAAATAATATAAAGTTTAAAATGTCTGATTCTGAGTTTTCTCTGACTCCACCGGAATTAGTAGAAGCAGCAAAAGTAGCGTCACAAAAATTATTGCCAGCTAAATCGCGCAAAATTTACGAAAACGCGTTTTTAAGATTTATGGAATGGAAGATGAAAAAGGCATGCATTTCTTTGTCAGAGACGGTGTTATTGGCCTATTTTTCGGAACTGACACAACAACAAAAGCCATCAACAGTGTGGTCGAATTATTGAATGATTAAAAGTATGTTACAATCCAATAATAATGTAGACATTTCAAAATATTTCAAACTAATTACATTTCTAAAACAAAATGGGAAAGGCAGTAGAGTTTTGGACTTGCATTGTCTTTATTTGTTTAGAATCACTACGTTTCAACTGGTAAGTATCTCCAGTCGTCTTCAGGTGAATAAAATGGGAAAGGTTACACGCCCAAGCAATCTGCGATTTTTATGAGTACAAATATTGGTGTTTTTTAAATAATGCTCCCGATGAAGTTTATTTAATGGCCAAAGTTGTTGTTTTACTTGCGATTGCAGGAGCTTGTCGAATTTGCGAAATCAGCCAGGTAACATTAGATGATATTGAAGATTCGGGAACGTTATTAATTGTGAAAATTAAGCAAACAAAGAATGATGTCAACAGGAGACTTGTAGTTACTGAAAAATATATTAAATTTTACCGAATGTACATAGCCCTTCGTCCAACAGCAGCAAAGGATCGCCGCCTATTTTATGCATATCACAATGGAAAATGTATCAATCAAGTTGTGGGTGAAAATCAGTTTTATTAGGTACCCGAAACAATAGCTAATTTTCTTCAACTTGAAAATGCTACCTTATACACGGGTCATTCATTTCGGAGATCGTCTGCTACACTTTTGGTTGAATCTGGGGGAGACTTGTTGACACTCAAGAAACATGGCGGTTGGAAGTCATCAACGGTCGCTGAAGGGTATGTTGATGAATCGGTAGCACATAGGACAGAAATAGCTAATAAAGTGTTTAGAACCTGTGGCAGTGCTGAAAGAACACCCGATTTGCGACCAGGTACATCAACGGCAGTTGTGTCCATGGCAGAAAAAATAATTTCAACACGAGAAAATTCGACTGTACCGAATAGTAAAATGAACATGTCATGCATTCAATGCACATTTAATAATTGTACTTTTTGATTTAAAGAAAATGTAACTTTTTGTATAATAAAATATTCTAAAATTAAATATCTACCTTTACTTATGTGTGTATATTATATCCGGGAAAAAAGTAATCACTTTTTTCCCGGGGAAAAAAGTAATCACATCACTTTTTCCCCGGGGAAAAAAGTAATTTCACAAAAAGTGACATTTTATTACCTGTCAACAGAGATAAAATGTCAAACTTTTTTCCCGTCACAGAAAAAAATCCATTTTTGAAACATTTTCGTATAAACTTGACGTTGTAGTCCGAGTCGTCTTTCAAAATATTTAGGACTTCATCAACAAAGTGTTTGCACGTTTTTTTCGTGACAAACTGTAGAATCACAAAACTACCAACGATAATTTTGCTTTGTTGTTCTACAGGCTCTACATTATTCAACACATTATTATTTAAGGTGTCAATGAGACCGTCATCGTGAACTTGTGTCTCCATTGGTATTTCTTCATCTGTTTGATCTTTTTCTAAAATATAACACAGTAATTATTTCACTCCTACGTTCCGAAAAAATACCAAAAACCGACATTGCAAAGTAACCCCGAGAAAGTGCCTTTTTTAAAAAAGAAGTATAAACAACATCAAGACTTTATAACCATACTCTGTATATTTTTTTTAGTGCCGAGGGGTATAACGGCATGAGGGTTCCGTCAAAATCTCATAAATAAAAATTAACTATATGGCCGATGCTGGTTTCGTATATCAGTCACGTAAAGAACTATTTCTTACAGTTAGATTTGCATAAATATGTAAAAATTGATTTTTTCCGGTAAGACGTTGAACCTTTCTTTGTTCTTATAGGATCACTGGCGAAAATTACTTTATCTATAAAATAATCCCAAGAAAACAAGCAAAAATCCATGACGACGTAGCCGTGCAATGTTGGTTGGCGTCGTTCAAACGATTGCATAGATTTTTTCAAATTTTATTCACTTTTTTCCATAACCATAGTGAAATTTTGACGTTGTCAAATAAATCGTTGAAATTAGTGTCACTTTTCTTATAAAAGTTTCTCGATATTTCATTCCGTAAAGAAAATATTAAAAGTAATATTGAGAACTATTTAGCACTCGTCGCGTAGGAATACGTTTGCTTCGGACGACCCCACTATAAAAACTCCGCCGCACCCAAATTCGTCATTCAGTTGTTAGTGGGTTGCTAAAGGGAGCTGTGCCAGTCTGTTCGTTGTGTCCGCCATTAAATAAAGAAGTGAAAGTGCCCGTTGCAGATTGTTCCTGTATCTTTGAATTGAGTCCAGAGAAGCTATTCACTATCACCAGATTGTTGCGTTATATCCAGGTGTGTTTTGTATATAAAAACCCTATTTCTATCGGCACATATTGAAGAGATTTTAATTTATCGAAATAATGGGTGTGGCTGTAGAGCGCTCCCGTAAAACTTCTGAATTAGCTAGTTGGATTTCGCAAATCAAAGTTAAGAAAACTAATTTTAAATACCAAAAACGAAAAAATCTCTTCATTGAGGCTGTACTTGCTAACGCCCTTACTCGTGCCGAGACTGAACTTCGACAAAAGCAGCAAGAGAGAAGACTTAGGTGGCAAAATTTAATGTCTCAATGTGCAATTGATACAAACGATAACGATAAACTTCCTTACAATTGGGACATGAGGACTTATCAAG
This sequence comes from Polydrusus cervinus, assembly GCA_935413205.1. NCBI lineage: Eukaryota > Metazoa > Arthropoda > Insecta > Coleoptera > Curculionidae > Polydrusus > Polydrusus cervinus. Next base: position 101,863,634 of record OW284510.1, on the reverse strand, counting down.
AAATTAATGCGGAGCTAGATAGTTTTATGAACCAGTTAAATAATACTACTAAAGCGGTTTCCCTCCAAAGTTGATGATTTTTATTGCAATATTTCATTGTGAACTAAAGGCTGTTATTATTTTTATTATTTGAATCTGTGATATTATGTATATTTTTCTATTGCAGTGGGATTCTGACTGCCAGGCAGACCATGCCAAAGGATAAACGACTTAATTGGTTTGTAAATGTATCTTGAATTTATAGTTTTTAAGTTAGTGAAGTAGGTACTTAATCTTTGTAAAAAAAGAAACGTGATAATAGTCATTAATAAAAAAAGATAAATTGATTTGTTTGAGTCGACTAATTATTGTAACCTCCATATTATGTTCCCTATAACTAATTTATTTTAACTTTCCATGTGAACAAGAAGGTCTCCTGACAGTTGTGGTGGTATTTTGTATCCTAAGTTTGTCAAAATCGCCTGGGTATCTCCCAAAACGACATCTCTACATGTGAATCAATCATGTGGAGTCCTGCTAGAAGTGTTTCTTGTCCCGAGACAGGATGGTGTGCCGAGAGCTGCTATGTACAACGGTAAATTTTTTGTTAAATGTTTTTCTTGATATATTTGCTTTTGGTAGGTATAATGAAATGATCTGAACTTAAAAATTGCCTTAAAAAAATGTTTACGAACAAATTATCGATTTTGCTAAGAGAACCTCGTGATATTTTATATTTCTTTGTTTTATAATCGGGATTAGGCACTATTGCATAAATCTAAAGTTTCATTTTATTTTAAATAAAATATTTTCTTTCAGATATTGACCATTTAGGCAAAGTACATAATGTGTATTGTTTCCGACTTATATCACTGAAAATCTAGTATATTATTGCTAAAGTCAGTTGACAAAAACAAAAAAACTTTGTGTGAATTGACTTTGGAAATTCTATATCATGCATTAGGTGCTTTTCTCAAATTGTTAGTAGCACAGTTTAAATATTTTTTTATTTTAGAAATGAAATGTGCCTTCAGTTTGGATTTTTGTAGTAGTTCGGGCTAAATGGTTAAACTGTATTTTCTTTTTGTGGGTCTAAACTGGTTAAAGATGCAGTTTTGATTTTACCTATAAGTTCTTAGGTTTATGTAGTTTGGTGAAAATATTTTGATAACTAAATTTTAGAATCTTTGAGAATGTTTATTAGGTCGTAATTTAGTTCCAAAATTAAATTGCCAAAATATGACACCGAACACCAAGAAAAAATATTTTTCTTGAACTAAATGTATTTCTTTGTTTGCTGACCACATTCATTGAAATGCATAATATGAGGCACTGACAATATTGAAGGAGTTTGTATTTTTACAATATTTGGAATATACCTTATAAATATTGTAATAAAATGTGGTCTATATGTTCTTTTTTACCATTTTATTAAATTTTCATAGGTTTTACAAGTGGTATTGACAAGTTCAGTCGACAGCTTAGCCAATACCATGAAACATTAGCAGCCGTCTTCTCAGCCCGAACCCAAATTAGTGAGGGAGGTGGCAGAGTTTCGGAGCATGTTGAAGGCTCGCTCGTGTCCAAAACTAGACAACCGACCATAAAGGGTGGCTGGTAATGTAAACAGTAGATTTTGTCCACTGATCGACTAGTATCTTCCTTCGGGTGCTAATATGTTTATTAGAAATTATGAATACTTCATCTAAGGACTTTGTATTGTCCTAACAACTTATTAAAAATCGGAAGTAATGGCTATATAACTGATTGCTTATGACAATGAACAAACTAAGCGCAAGTCCTGATAAAACTTTTTGCAGTTTTGGGAAACTCTGCTAACAAAAAGGTACTTAACCAATAAGAGATATTTTCATTAAAATTAGCAAACAATTACCTATATTATTAAGGTAACAAATGGTCTATTATTTTTTAAATATTTTCATAGGTTTGATGTGCTCTGGTAGTACGTTAGCAGTGAAGGGAAGTGGAGTGCTGAGTATTATTGAAAACTTAATATTAAGTGAAAACAAAAATTACCAGAAAATTGAAGTTTCAATAAATTAACAAAAATTTGTTCCGTGGGATGCCATGAGGGTCCATTCGTGCTTACTTAGGCTTTTAGATACACAAATATTTAAAGTTCCTTTGCCAGTTAACCATAAAAGATAAAATTGTCCCTTTTTCCTATGTTGACTTAGAAGAGGTTCAAAACTATTGGAAATCACTAGTGTGCTGTCTCGGTGTAGGGGAGGATATTGGACTTCGTTGATAATCAGGTATTTGATATGTAATATTTTTATCTGAACGTCGTTATAAAACTTACATATAAACCTACCTGAGTGTTTTAAACTTCTTTTTCTACCATTTTAATATGAAATTATAGGTACCTGTCTGAAATAATATAAAATACCTTTTTGATATTTATGCACTTTTAACATTTACTATGAAATAGTACAGTACTTGGTCAGCTGTAATGGCATTGTTTCATTGCATTTATTGCTTTACTTTAATGAATTTAATACTTGTATTTTAATTAAAACAAGTGTTTAAAATTGTAATTTAAAGGATGGATACGCCTGATCAACTTACTAAATTATAAGATATGGTTTGTCGGGTTTCTTGTTAAGAACTGTAAGATAGTATAATGCAATATTTCTACATAATGAACTACAGTGAGTCACGACGAGAGTATGTTTATATCTTTTGGGATAACTTCTAAAAATATTTTTGGATATATTTTTCTGTGTGCTTTCTTTTATTAAAAAGTGATGTTTTTCTATCGCTTCCGGTTATACCGGAAGTAGCTGTTAACAATATTTTTATTGGACTTTTCTAAAGGTTCTAAATAAATTGTGCCTTGCAGGGTGACCGTTTAGTATGGCAAAATACAATAGCTCCGTTACTATTTCAAATTCAACAAAAACGTTAATATAAAAATTGAAGGGCAGTAAGTAAATTATAACGTAAAATTATTTTCGACTATAGGATGGCTCAAAAACGCGCAACATGAAAAAATGTATTTTTTAATGGAATCCTCTATTTAATTATTGCTTTTTTGAATTATACTTAAAATTCTACATCTTTTTATATAACTCTTCTATATTCAATTGTTAAGATATTTACATTTAAAAAATTACATTTATCCCAATTTGACAGGCTGCTGCGTCCAAATGGCGCATCTTTGAGAATAACTGTCCTATGTTAATTTTTTTATTTTCTACCCAAAAATACCAACTTTTGGTTTTACGGTTAAGCCTAACATAACCGGTTTTACAGGTTTAAACGTTAAACTGAAAGTTTGTATTTTACAGTAGAGAAAAAAAACTAAGATAGGGACGTGAATACAGTTTTTGTCTAAGATGCACCCTTTCAACGTAACAGCCTGTCAAAGTTTGATAAATGACTGTATTTAAATGTCAATATCTTAAAAATAATTGAATTTAGATATTTATTGTTTTATATAAAATAGGTGTATAATTTAATAATGTATAGGGTGTTCCAATTAAAAAAACCACATTATTTCTTGTGGCGTTTTTTTGAGCAACCCTATAGAGTTAAAAATAATTTTTCGTATCACCGACTTTCTACGCTTTAATTTTTATAATAACATTTTCGATGTGTTTGAAATAGTGACAGAGCTATTGCAATTTGCCGCATTAAACGACCACCCTGTATAAATACGTCTAAACTAAATTGAATTGTTCTTAAGATATTTTCATTTATAAAGTGACACTTATGGGACAAGCTCTAGCATCTTGGAGGAAAAATTACTTACACATTCCTTTGTCATATTTTGTGCATTTAAAAAATGTTGCTTCTGGTTTAACTGGACATTTGAAAGTTAACTGGAAGTTAATTTTTTGAATAGAATACAAAATGTTAATATAGAAATGTGACAGTAGTTTTTTTCTAAGATACACTGTTCAGATGATACAGCCCGTAAAGTGCCCCAAATGTCATTTTTCAAATGCTTTTGTCTAGTCAATTTAGAGCTTTGATCTGTTATACAAAATACATTTAGAATTTTGAGAAAGATGCAATAAAAATAATAAATAACGCGAATTTCGGTATAACCGGACGAAATTAAAAACCAGTATTTTAGTTTTAAGAGTGCCCAATATAAATATATCTAAAGTGAACAAAGAAATTATTTTTAGAAATTTTCCCAAAGATTTTAACTGGGGTTCTAATAAACGCTAATCGTAAATCAATCGCCCTATATGTACACTTTGACATAATTCAGATAGAAAATATCCTATAAAACTATAGTAGTGTTATTTTAACCCAATAGTATATTGATAGAAATGTTTCTTATTTTAGTTTGTTACTGGTATTGAGAAGTTCAGTCGACAACTTCAACAATACTATGAAAAAACTAGCGTACCAAAAGCTCAAGTTTTTGTTTTTCTTCACCGATAGTACAATTCATCAACTATACGAAAATAATCTATTGCTGCTAGCACTAAACAAATGTTTTACTACAGCTGCTGACTTTTAATGAGTCTGTGTATAAAGATTTGTGGTGAGCCCACATTTAACAAGAATGAAAACCGCGTTTACTTGCCGCCAACATTGAGAAGTACTTCTCTCAGTAAATTTGAAATACCACCTCGCACAAAAATTATTGCACATTCGTTTAAGTTTTGATTGTAATTGATGGAGGACCTCCATGCCCATCTACAATTAGTGTCCCAATACTGAAAGTATAAAATGGATTTCTTAAAGTCCTGAGGTTCATAGGAGGCGTCACTGGTGATAATACAGGTAAATTTCCAGCTAAAATGTACCAATTTTAACATTTATAAAAACTGTCTGGGTGTTAATTTATAGATAGCCGATTACTCGATAACTATGAAATTATGCATGCTTATGTAACAACAAAACTACCAATGAACATTTAAGTTACTTTTATAACCAACCAAAATTTGTGATATCATTACAGTAGCCTTTAGTATTTTTGATTTACTGAGTGATTCTCCTAGTACTAAAGTTTTATTACTTTAAAAGACAAGTGGAGGTAAATTGGAGCAGAAAATTAAAGATTAATTGATTAACTAACCAGACAACTTTGTAGTGACAAATGTGTGTATGCACAGGGTAGAAATTATTTCGTCGCAAAGTTATCTGGTTAGGTAATTGTTAATTAACTAGAAAACTCAACTAATTAGCTGGACAACTTTTGAGACATGCTTGGCAGTAATTATTAAGTCACAAATAAGTTGTCTGGTTAGCTAATTCTTGTTGAAACTTTCTTCAATATGACATTAGTTACACATTTTGTTGCTGATATGATTTAAAATTTTACACATGGAAAGGCTAAATCCGGACTAATGCAAGAAACTAGCAAACATTTTTTTAAAGTGGAACACTAGAATTGTTGTGGTTTTTTAGTTCTTACATTATGTCTGCGGATGAAACCAAATTTTAAGAGACTTAACTCTTAATAAAAGTTTTTACTTGTATAATAATATAGATTGTTACGAAAAATCTAAAAATTTTTACATGAATCAAAAAATACAAAATCGTTATTCTGCCAAAGAATAATATACCTTTAAATATTAAAAGTGCCCAATGTTTTCACATATTTTTAAAGGTGTTAAGGTCTATAACCAAAAATAGACTTTAACAATAATAATGTAGAACTTGTTACTTTTAATATTTAAATTTTTATTAAAATCTTGTACTTTGATTTAATTTAAAAGATTTTTTTGTGGAAATGATAAACAAGGTACTTGTGTTAACTCTTATGCAAAATAACGTTTTGAATTTTTTATATGCCCCTGTGAAAATTTTTTATTTATTACAAGGAAAAGATTTATTCAGAATGACATTTTTAAGTATCTTTCAAAATTTGGTACACCTGTCCAAGTAAACAAAAATTAAATTCCAAATACACTAAAATTTTTGTATTTTCTATGTATGAAGTTTATGTACTGAGTATTTTGATATTTTCAGCGGCTGCAGCCAATTTAACAAATTAAAATCCTATGATTTGTTGCTGAGCGTACTTCACTCCTTTACCGGAAACCATAAGCAATCCGTAGCGCAAATACCGTAAAAGAAAATTATCCATTAGACAATGCTTAGGCCTGTAGGCATAGCAAAATACTGTCGAAAGCACATATTTCACATATTTTATCACAATAATTCATTTAGTTCACAAACTGGAAGAATAAACAACTGAGACCAAAGACAGACAGATATAGATAAAGGTAAAAATAGACGAAATTACATAATTCGAATCAACTTTTAATGTATTTTTATGGAAGAGCTGTAAAAGGCGAAGATATAATTTAATTAATTAAATTATCATTACATAATTAAATCTTAGCCTCTGTGCAGCACTATTATTTTTTATAATATAAGTCGTAGACTGAACTTTTAAAAATAAATATCACCACTAAGAAAAAATATATACTAGAGTTAAGAAAAATAATTCATTATCAAGTTATCCGAATAGTACAAATAAACGTTCATTTCTACCTCGGGTTATAAATAGAAAAATGTTTACAAAACATTTTAGTTGGGAAAATGGTAGAATAGAAAATTATAAGTAAGGATTACTTAAATTATACTTTTATAGCTCTTATGTTTCAATTGTAATAGTGAGACGCATATCTTGATCATTTTGCGTAAAATATTATGGTTAAAAATATTACAATTCAATAAAAATATTAGACATTAAAAAGCCAATAGTCAACAATTTTTTTTAACTATCAAAATGTTTCGTTTTGCCAAGTCCCTAAATATTTTTTAGATACCCCATCTAGACTAGAGCTTCAAGTACCCGAACAATTTATTTTTGTTAGAACAATGTATTCCAATCTGGATATAACAGACTGTTTACCTGTTAAATTTCAATCCATAACGAACTTTAGCGAATGCCAAGAATTATTCAAGAATCTTTCAACTTCTGACCACTTAGTATATTCTTAAAACCTAAAAATGAAGCTAGTTAATGGGTTAACCTGAAAAAGATGGTTTATGTGCATCAACCTTTGAATAATGTTGGACAAAACCTTATAATTTAGAGTATTTAAAAAAGTGGTTTTATGCATCAACATTTGGACGACAGTCCTATTGTTATTCTCTGGGTCTGGTATATCAAGCTAAAGTTTTTTTCAGAATTCTTTTCCTCCCATGATTTGCAATAATTTAGGTTCAATATCTTGTTTTATCAGGATTTCTTACAAACGAAATTTCCCAGAACAGTTGTAGAAAAGCTAGTCAAGATTTGAGGTTGCTTTTTATTTATTACGTATAACATGGATATTATGCTATGAAGATAATTATATAGAAAGGCGAAAACCGAATAGACAAATATTTTGTGGGAGACAGGTCAGAATAAATTTATTAAGTCTTACTCCGATTTAATTTAAAAGATTTTGTGGAAATGACAAACAAGGTACCTACTTGTGTTAACTCTTATGCAAAATAACGTTTTGGTATTTTTTTATATTCCCCTGTAGGATTTTTTTTATCTGCAAGGAAAAAATTTACTAGGATTGACATTTTAAAATATTTTTCAAAATTTGGTACATCTGTCAAAGTAAACACCAATTAAATTCCAAATACACTAAATTTATTGTATTTTCTATATATGAAGTTTATGTACTGAATATTTTGATATTTTCAGCGGCTGCAGCCAATTTAACAAATTAAAATCCTATGATTCCTATGATTTGTTGCTGAGCGTACTTCCTTCCTTTACCGGAAACCATAAGCAATCCGTAGCGCAAATACCGTAAAAGAAAATTATCCATTAAACAATGCTTAGGCCTGTAGGCATAGCAAAATACTCATCAAAAGCACATATTTTATCACAATTCATTTTGTTAACAAACTGGAATAAACAACTGAGACCAAAGACAGACAGATATAGATAAAGGTAAAAATAGACCAAATTACATAATTTGAATCAAAAATAAGAGTTTTATGAACTTTTAATATATTTTTATCGAAGAGCTGTAAAAGGCGAAGATATAATTTTATTAATTAAATTATCATATTACATAATTAAATCTTAGCCTCTGTTCAGCACTTTATTAAGTTTTATAATATAAATCGCCATTAAGAAAAAATACATAACTAGAGTTTAAAAAAATAGTGCATTTTTATATATTTTAAAAATATGTCTTATTTTCCATATCAAGTTATCGAAAGCGTCTACAAATAAACGTTCATTCCTACTTCGGGTTATAAATACAAAACTGCTTTTAAGACATTTTAATTAAAATGGTGGAATAAAAACTATACTATTATAGCTCTATCTTTCAATTGTAATGGTGAGAAAGCATAAACATCTTGATCATTTTGCGTAAAATATCATTATGGTTAAAAATATTACAATTATCAAAATTGAAGGGCTACAAAAAAAAATACAATCAACAATTTTTTTTTAACTACCAAAATGTTTTTTTTTGCCAAGTCCCTAAATATTTTTTAGATACCCCATCTAGACTAGAGCTTCAAGTACCCGAACAATTTCTTTTTGTTAGAACAATCTATTCCAATCTGGATATTAACAGACTGTTTACCTGTTAAATTTCAATCCATAACTGGAACTTCAGCAACTGCCAAGAATCATTCAAGAATCTTAAAACTTTTGACCACATAGTATATTCTTAAAACCTAAAAATGAAGCTAGTTAATGGGTTAACCTGAAAAAGATGGTTTATGTGCATCAACCTTTGAATAATGTTGGACAAAACCTTATAATTTAGAGTATTTTTAAAAAGTGGTTTTATGCATCAACATTTGGACGATAGTCCTATTGTTATTCTCTAGGTCTGGTATATCGAGCTAAAGTTTTTTTCAGAATTCTTTTCCTCCCACTGTTTGCAATAATTTAGGTTCAAGATCTTGTTTTATCAGACTTTTACAGACGAAATTTCCCAGAACAGTTAGAAAAGCTAGTCAAGATTTGAGGTTACTTTTTATTTGTGACATGGATATCCTGCTATGAAGATAATTATATAGAATGGCGAAAAGCGAATAGACAAATATTTTGTGAGAGACAGGTCAGAATAAATTTATTTTCTTTTGTCGAGGCATTAACTATTTTTCAGATGTTTTCGTGTATGCAGGCCATCTTTAAGTACTAGAACAACTTTGTTTTATAACAGACTGCTTACCAGTTAAATTTCATTCCGCAAGTGGAACGTCGGCAACTACCAAGAATTATTCAAGGATCTTAAAACTTTGACCACATATATATAGTATATTCTTAAAACCTAAAAATGAAGCTAGTTAATGGGTTAACCTGAAATAGATGGTTTATGTGCATCAACCTTTGAATAATGTTTGACAAAACCTTATAATTTAGAGTATATAAAAAAGTGGTTTTATGCATCAACATTTGGACGATAGTCCTATTGACTGAATCTTTTTCTCTAGGTATACCAAGCTAAAGTTTTTTTTAGAATTTATTTTTCTCCCATGATTTGCAATAATTTAGGTTCAAGATCTTGTTTTTATCTAAGCTTCTAACCAACCAAATTTCCTGAAGGCAATCCTAGAAACCGGAGTCAAGATTTGAGCATTCTTGGAAGAACATTTATATAAAAATTAAAAATCCAAAACTGAATTGTCGAGGTTTTACGAGAAACAGGTTAGAATACAATTTTTTTTGTCCTGGTACTAACTATTTTTCAGATGTTTCTCGTGTGTGCATCATCTTCAAATACCAGAACAATTTTTTCTGCTTATAACAGACCACTTACCCATTAAATTTCAATCCGAAACTAGAATGTGAGCAACCGTCAAGAATTGTTCAGGAATCTTATCACCTTGACCACTTAGTATATTCCTAAAACCTTAAAAGGACGTTATTAAACCTGAAAAAGATGGTTTTTGTGCATCAACATTCCTATAATAAGGTAGACAAAACCTAATTATAATAATATTCTTACCTCAAAAAGTTAATTGGTAATAGGTAACAAAATGGTATTATTTATTAAAATTTGGACAACAATCAAATTGACTGATTTTTTTCTGTGGGCAAAATAAAGGTTTTTTTTAGAATGTTTATCGTCCCATGATTGCAATAATTTAGGTTCAAGATCTTGTTTTGTTTAACATTCGAATACATTTTGCTGGGAACCATTATAGAAGAGCTTTTGGCAAGATTTGACGATACTTCTAATTTATTACATACATAATTGTATTTAATGGAATTGACATTGAGGAAAAAATACTGTTTATATCAGAAGCCAAAATTGAATTAACAAGAGTTTTAAGGAGCAGGTCAGATTTAATTTTTAATTTTTTTTTGTCTGCCACTAACCTATTTTTCAGGGGTTTCTCGTGCGCGCAGACCATCTTCAAGAACCAGAATAGTTTTTTGTTTTGAATAATATAATCTCTAGCCTAAACATTAACCGCCTTAACCAGAAATTTAAAGGACTGCCAATAATATGCAAGGATCTTGACTAATTTAATCTCATCTTCGTGTAAATCCTAACAGGAAAGTTAATTAGCTAATAAGAGTTGTTTTATGCGTCAACATGTAATATTGTTTTGGGGTATTATTGGGGGAAGCAATAACATGTTTTTTAGGATTATCCAAAATGCACCGGTCCTAGGTTTATGGAATTACATGCCCAAGAAATTTCCCGGTTAACGCGTAGAAAACGTAATTCTTAAGAAACATTTTAACGCACTTTGTAGAGCCCATGGAATACCATTAGAGTCCATTTGTCTAGGCCTGCTATATGACAGAGTTCCGATAGTATTTCAAAAAAATCATCGACTCAAAAATTTGAGTAAGTCATTTTCCTTACATATACGAAAAACAAACGATTTTTTAGAATTGTTCAAATCTTCGTTGCATTGTTCGAGTTTCCCAATATTATTTCAAGGCGCACAAACCAAAGAAATCAACTATTTGACAAGAAGGTGAAGATTGAGCTTGACTAATAGGAAAACTTCCAAAATACTCTTGCAGAAATAACATGGATTTGTTGTGTCAATGGAACGATCAGGTTAGGGTTTTTTTTGTTGGGCAAAACAAAATATTTTGTAGGGTTTTTCAAAAATCTCTATCCCAGGATTATGGATTTACGTTGCTCCGTGGTCGTTTTTGAACAAGTACACCACTTTAGTTGGACGAAAAAAGCAAAGGATTAAAGTAAGAGTGTTCTGGCTTATAGAAAAAGAAATAACCTATTTTTTAGGCAGGATTCTATTTTATGAAATTATTTATTAAAATATACGCAACGTCTCTTGTAACACCGCTACTTTTGTGGACTTAAATTTGAAGTAAAAAAGGAGTAAGTCGTTTCTCTTTCCATATGCAAAAATTAACGTCTTTTTCAGAATCTTAAAAAATTTTACTCCCGCCACTGTTGAGTTTTCCAGCAAACCGAATACAATTCCGAAATCTTGCAAGCCCAAAAATAATTTATTAGGTATCCAAAACTCTATAGAAGATATATAAATATTACAAACGGACGTCGGCAGCAAAAGGTTAGATTTTATTACCAATTTTTGCAAAACAACAAATCTATTTTTCAGAAAATCGTGTTTGACGAGACGACAAAAGATTGATTTCAGTCAGTTTCAGCAGTTATTACCGGTATAATGTATAACGTACATACGTAAAATAATATTTTCAGGATTTTTGGTAATAGAAACGGTTATCTAGCTAAAAAAAAACATAGGAGAGTCAAAAATCCGCTTTGAGGAAAAAACAGGTCAGGGTAATTTTTTTATTAGGCAAAATAGATAAAATGTTTTGTAGGATTTTCCGAAAGTATACATCGTCAATCGGTTGGATTTGACGGTCTCATAATTAAAACGGAATTGACAAAGGATAAAAAAGTTAGTCCAATAGAACAGTGACCGATTTAATATTCGAGGAAAAATAAAGTAAGTCGTTTTCTTTAGATACGCAAAAAACAGTATTTTTCAGACTTACTATCCTATCTCGAGATTCAGAACTTCAAAAATACTTCCTGGGAATAGTTGAAGATCGCGCTATACGCTGGATACAAAACTTACTACACAAAATTAATGGCATGAGATGAGCGTCAACGACGGAACAGGTCAGGTTTTTGTTTATTTTTGCAAAACAAACTTATTTTCCAGCCTTTCAAGTGAAGAATATCTTGTTCGACACAGCTGAGATCAAAGTTTTGGTTATTGATATGTTTATAATTGAAGTGATGCAGTCATACAAAGAAAAAAGCTTGAGGGAAACCAGGTTAGGGTATTTTTATTATTAGGCAAAATGGACAACATGTTTTGTAGGATATTCCAAAAGTATTATAGTAAAGCATTGCTGTGGAGCTATATACTTGGTCAATCGGTTGCATTTGGCTGTTATAAATAAAACTGAATTGACAAAGGATAAAGAGTAAGACCAGTAAAACGGTGACTGATTTGAGGAAAAATTGAGTAAGTCTGTTTCTTAGATACGCAAAAAAAAACAGTATTTTTCAGAGTTTGTTACTATCTTATCTTGAGATCCGTAACTTCAAGAACACTTCCTGGGGATCAAGCTATAATTTGGATACAAAACTTGGAAGTAACAATACGCAAAAACTAATCGGACCAGTGTAAACAACGGGAAAGGTTAGGCTTTTGTTTATTTTTGCAAAACTAAACTTATTTTCCAGCTTTTCACGTGAAGAGTATATCTTGTTCCACACAACTGTTGTCAATATTTTGGTAATATGTTTATAATCGAGGTGATGCAGTCATACATAGAAAAAAGCTTGAAGACGACGCGTCTTAAGAAAAACCAGGTTAGGGTATTTTTATTATTAGGCAAAATGGACAACATATTTTGTAGGCTTTTCCAAAAGTATTATAGTAAAGCATTGCTGTGGAGCTATATAATTCGTCAATCGGCTGCATTTGACTTTTATAATTAAAACGGAATTGACAAAGGATAAAAAATAAGAAAAGTAAAACGGCGACTGATTTAAGGAAAAATTGAGTAAGTCGGTTTATTTAGATACGCAAAAAAACAGTATTTTTCAGAGTTACTATCCAATTTAGAGATCCAGAACTTTAAAAAACACTTCCTTGGAAGAATCTGGATACAGAACTTAAAAATAAGATGCAGAAATTAATCGGACGAGCATCAACGTTGGAAAAGGTCAGATTTTTGTTTATTTTTGCAAAACAAACTTATTTTCCAGCTTTTCAAGTGAAGAATATCTTGTTCCACACAGCTGTTGTCAATATTTTAATAATATGTTTATAATTGAGGTGATGCAGTATTTCATAGAAAAAAGCTTGAGGACGACGCGTCTTAAGAAAAACCAGGTTAGGGTATTTTTATTATTAGGCAAAATGGACAACATATTTTGTAGGCTTTTCCAAAAGTATTATAGTAAAGCATGACTGTGGAGCTATATACTTCGTCAATCGGTTGCATTTGGCTGTTATAAATAAAACGGAATTGACAAAGGATAAAAAGTAAGACAAGTAAAACGGTGACTAATTTGAGGAAAAATTGAGTAAGTCGATTTCTTTAGATACGCAAAAAAAACAGTATTTTTCAGAGTATACTATCTTATCTTGAGATCCGTAACTTCCAGAACACTTCCTGGGGAGGGCTGAAGATCAAGCTATAATTTGGATACAAAACTTAGAAGTTACAATACGCAAAAACTAATCGGATGAGCGTAAACAACGGGAAAGGTTAGGCTTTTGTTTATTTTTGCAAAACTAAACTTATTTTCCAGCTTTTCAAGTGAAGAATATCTTGTTCCACACAGCTGTTGTCAATATTTTGATAATATGATTACAAGAGGTGATGCAGTTATTTATAGAAAAAAGTTTGAGGGAGATTTGTCCGAGAAAAACCAGGTTAGGGTATTTTCATTATTATGCAAAATGGGCGAGATATTTTGTAGGTTTTTCCGAGTATTATAGTAAAGCATGGACTGGAGCTATGTATGTCGTCAATCGGTTGCATTTGACAGTGTTATTATAATTAAAACGGAAGGATAAAAAGTAGGACCAATAGAACGGTGACTGATTTAATATTTGAGGAAAAATTAAGTAAGTCGTCTTCTTTAGATACGCAAAAAAACAGTATTTTTCAGAGTTACTATCCAATTTCGAGATCCAGAACTTTAAAAAAACACTTCCTGGGAAGAATACTCTGGATACAGAACTAAAAATAAGATTCAAAAATTAATCGGACGAGCATCAACGTTGGAAAAGGTCAGATTTTTCTTTATTTTTGCAAAACAAATTTGTTTTCCAGTCTTTCAAGTGAAAATAATACAGTATTCAACAAGGCTGATGTCCAAAATACAAGGCTCGAACTTTTGTTGTTGATAGAACGTTTAGAATCGAGCAACTCAGTCTTAGAATAAATTTGGAAGGGAATGTGCCAGACGAACATCAGGTTCGGTTTTTTTTTTATTTGGCAAAATAGAATATTTTGTAGGATTTTTCGAAAAATCTCCCTAGCGTTTTGGAACTTTGCATGTAATGGACAAATTAAATAAAAAGGGAAAAAAAGTATGAATTCAGTAACTATAAAATTCGAGAAAACCATTGAGTAAGTCGTTTTCTTTAGATATGCAAACAACCTAAGTGTTTTTCAGAAATAAAATAGCTGAAGATCGAAGGCCTTAAAATCAGATGATATTACCGAAGATACTTTAAAATAGGAACGGGCTTCACCGATTAAAAAGGTTAGATTTTTATCTTAATTTTTGCGCAACCAAGATATTTTCTAGATTGTCCTGTTACATTGTATTGATACAATAATTGTCATTGTCACAAATCTTTGTCTGCTGTCCTAACGTCTTAACCTTCCCAGAAAATATTGATTATGCAATGTGTTATTATGGAGGTCAATAAGCCAAAACTGCTTTGGAAGAGTTAGAAGAATGGATGCATTAGGTTTGATTAAATTTTTTTTCTTTGCAACAATCCAAGATCTTTTTCAGAATTTTTTATCTGCCTGCACTGTATGGTTATTTTAACTACGCATTGAGAAAACGCCACGTTTAGTATTAAATAGCACCAGCTGCATGATGTCGAGTAAGAAAATCTAGTCTTTGAGGAACCATTAATATGTAAGCTATTTTTATATAAATATGCAAACAAACTACCTCTTTTTCAGAAAAATGAAGTGTGTTATTTTCCAATGATAATTTGACAAACTAAGCGAGAAATGAGACTGAAGACCATGAACAGTATCTACCCTGCTTTTAACCAGATATGCCGAACGATATAGTATTTTTCAGATACCACTACACTAATCCACTTTCAATTAACCCTTGCTTTCCTTGTTAAACCGAATTTGAAGGTGCTGGGGATTCCGATTGAGTAAGAGTTGTATGTGAATTTGCAAAAGTTAACTATTTTCCAGTATTCCTATATAATATATTTCACGTATTTGGCATGACTGGCATGTTTTCATCCACCAAGAAGAAAGTTTCGTTAACATTTGGTGTTTAAAACAAATGCTTAAAAGCTGTTGATAAGCATGTAAGACTGACTTTATTAGATATGCAAAACCGAAGTGTTTTTTCTATGCGTTGTTTGTGTCTTGAGAGCTTAACTGGATGGATCAAAATGAGACTAGAAGAACTACGTAAGCTTTTTGTTAGATATGCAAAACAATCCTATTTTTCAGAAACTCAATGCTTCATTTGCCTGATTGTAACACCTACTGTAGAAGTAACTATGCTAGTTTTGATTCGTCGCCTTTGAAAGGTACCACGGATCGACGATCAGTTAGATATACGCGAAATTAACCTATTTTGTAGACATTTTTTTTTTGATGTGTGTTAACAATGCCTTCTTCAAGATACATAATAAGGCTCATCCATTTCTTGACTAGGGATTTGTAATTTCCAGCCCGAAGATGCTACAAGGTATCATTTTTTTGTTTTTAAATATGCAAAACAAAACTTATTTTTTAGAAAACTTATAGTTTCTATCCTAATAATTGATGTATTCAGTTGCTAACAATATCGCACTGTGCTTATTTATGGTGCTTTGAGCGATTGCTAGTAGTATTGTATGTAAATAATAAGAAAAGGGAAATGCCTGAAGATGATTAGTTAGTGATAAATTTTGCCTTATAATTTTTCATCTCTGGATCACATTAACCAACAAACCCAAGATATAGAAGAAAGAAATAAAGGACCATATACGCGTGTAAGATTTTTTTTTACATATGCAAAAGCCATCAACCTATTTTTCAGGAATTTCGTTATAGTATTCCATATAAAAATGTTCCAATAGTTTTGCATGTTAACCACATAAATAATATTGTACTGCAACGTTTCATTAATGGAAAGGAGAAATAGGTGACTAGTCTTTCTATATTTATACTTACCAATGCAAGAAGTTTTTAAATAAAGTTACTCTAAGGATAACAGTCAAATATCTAATCTATCTAGTAATGTCAGTAGTATTTTAAACGCTTTTATATCACAAACTTGAATAAGAAGAAAGGATATAAAGGAATGGGTCTACGATGGAATGAAAAAGGTTAGTAGACCCTTACTACGTATTTTAACGCAAGACAATTAAAACTACTCATTACCTATTTCATAATAGACCTATATTTTTGTGAGAAACCTTAGGAGTTTTTGTTTAAAATTTCAGAAATGATGTATTATGTTAGATGTAGAAGAACTGGATTTACTGTACGTCGAAAAATAAAATTCTCAGTGATTACTGGGTAGTAGTCTTGTTTCACATTAGGCTTTTCAGATGCAGAAGGCGGGAGATCATCGTGATTCGCGACTTATTACCTTTTCTGTTAATCCTGAGTTTTTTATTTTGTCCGCGTCAGAAATCTGAAGTGGATCTGGAAAGAAGGTAACTTCATTAATTTAACGCATAAATATTAACACTACGAATTAGTATACGTATAAAATTATCAGATGTGGAAATGAAATAACTGAATATAGGCTATAAGAATGTGTTTAACAATGAAATTGGTAATGAAATATGGGAATACTACGTACTGCTGTCCTTAAGGTAAAGCTTGAAGAACTGAAGATAGCAAGCTGGTGTTACAGCTGTAGTTAATGTTTTAGGTGAGAACATTTGCTTTGGATCAATCACTTATTGGGAATTTTATTTTATACGGACTTAAATTTATGAGGTATTGCAATTGCATAGGACGGATGGCAGTGATCTTGAAATTGTTGGGTAAGAAAATATTTGTTGATTTATAACTTATTTAACATTAACCATTTCTTTGCTAAGTGATAAAAGTAATCATTGTCATAATCAATTTTTGCCCAATTTCTAAGAAAGAGGTTTAAAATTGTGAGTACTGGTTAACATTACAAAAATGTTCTTTTTAAATTGAGAAACACCCAATCTCCTATGATGTCAACTAAACTGTTATCTTACGCTGGGCATTTAAAACTCACTTTTTAAGATTTAAAATTTAGATCAAAATTGGGAACTTTAGAATACCTATAACTACAATACCTTGGCTAAGAAATAGTCAGTCTTTCGTTAAACAAGTTTTTCTAACAGTGATATTTTTTACACCACAGATTTGGTGGAATTACATTTTACTGGTAAAAAACGGAAATAACATAGATGGGCAACGCAATTAGGACAAACATGGGTGAGTTGGATTAGACTGATTAAAAGGTGAGAGCATGAATAATTGGTGCCTTGGATCAACACATTGTCATTGAGGACAACTTCTAAAATGCTGGACCTGGACCAAAAAAGGTATATTTCGTGACTTGGAAACTAGACGCGACGTGGGAGCCTGACGAGGCAACATATAAACTTGACTACATTGGAGCCCAACGCAATATGGGAGATTGAATTTGACTGCGACGTAGGAGCCTAACTACGACGTGGGAGCCTAACTGCGACGTGGGAGCCTAACTGCGACGTGGGAGCCTAACTGCGACGTGGGAGCCTAACTACGACGTGGGAGTCTGACGCGCCTTGGGAGCCAGACGCGAATTGGGGGAGGACGATGCGACTTGGGAGAGGCTGACGCGACTTTGAAGCCTGACGCGACGTGGAAGCCTGAACGTGTCGTGGCAGCCGGATGTGACAACAGGGTGGTCAGACGCGACAATAGGGAAGACTGGGCGTAACATCATGAAACTCTTTGACACCAGGAAAGCTGGGAGAATATAAAAATAATGTAAGTTTATTATTAATTTAATTTTCTTATTACCTCATATCACTTTGAATTATATTGATGACAGTTACTGATATTAGAACTGTTTAGTTAAATATTTGAAAAATTTATTATGTGAATGTTACAAAATCCTAGTTTACAATATAGATTTTTTTACATATATATTTAAAGGTATCTACATAATAATATAAAGTAAAGTAAAAACAATAAAACGTAGTTTCAGGTAATGATTCTGATTTGCGGGGGATGAGGGAAACGTGATGGAAGAGCAAACGGGGCGTGTTACAATGATTGGTTTCAGCTCGTTGGCCAAAATGACTGCACCGCGCAGATGTCGCGAACAAGAGCCGTAAAAAATGCCCACAACTTTATGCAGCCCCATTATAGAATTAAGGTAAGTTTAAATGCGAATCCCAGTCAATAAATATTGGGTTATGCGAAGACCAATCAATAATTAACTAATCTGACAACTATGACTGACAAATGATATTGGCAGTTTGGATTTTTTTACAATCAGTGTGGTTAGTTAGATTATTAGCAAACTTTTTACTAAAATCGATATGATGTTAAAATTTCTTTATCATTATACAACACTCATATCATTTTATATTAAATAAGAATGTTTTTTTTTTCAGGTGTAATTTTTGGAATTTATTACTTGTAACAGTTTCTTAAATACATTTTCCTAATCAAGGTGTATCGTGCCTTGGAAACGAACGTAGATAGCAAAGGAAGCAAATTAGCAATACCACATGTATAGTATAAATCAATATAACATCAATCTCAAGAAGAATTGGTCATTTACAACATCGGATCTCGTGAAGAATATTTTAGCAGTAAACAGTAAAAGTATGGTAATAAAATAATAATGGATGGCTCAAAGATATCGACGGGGTTTTTGTGGACTTAATAAGATATATGGATAATCACAGGTTTTCATTATTGACCTAGGATTATGCATTTTCTTAGTCAAATCGACCCAGACCCCAGAGATGGAGCATTTTTTAGTAGATAAATAGGTGTTATCAAAGCTGAAGACAACTGCGCTGTTAAAGAATAAAGGTTACAATGGACTACAGGTCTTAGAAACCCACAACATATCGTTGATTAAATGTCTGCCTTCTTGTAATTGCTACTTCCAGATCTGCACTACGTCTACGTTCGCGTGGAATGTAAGTATATTCTTTAGTTCAGTATTTTTCAGTTAAAAAAAACTATAATTAATTTTTTTGGGTATGTTTAGATTTATTTTTAAATTTGATCACATTTTTATAGTGCTTTTTATTTTTAGGGTGACCAGCGTCATTAACAAACACAACTTTAAATTGCTAGTTTATTTGTCATGTGAATTTCAGAACAGGCCGCCATGTATATTTTCTTGATTGGGATTAGAATTTTGATATCCCCTATTTCAAAAAAGGTAACTCTTATGTGCTTGTTTAAAAAAACTTGTATATACGATATTACTATTTTATAACTCGTCTTTATAATTACTTATTTCTTTTTTAAATTACTATTAAGTAACCAAAAAGATTGCAAGTAAAGTGTGCATGTATTTAATTTTTTTTTTAATTTCAGGTTAAGGTGAGGATAAATAAGAACATTATTGGCAAGATAATTTGAACACTGCACCATAACACCTTGAGAGGTTTGTACAGACAGATCCAAAACGGTGGTTATAAATTCTAAATTTGCTTAAGATAAATATGAGGAGGGTTTGCAACTGGGAATGAGGTATTGTCCAGGTAATAGTGGGATCAAATTGTTAACGGAAGAATAGCTCCTGATGTCGATGAGGTCTTTGTGGATGCTGTCATACAAATAGACAATTGCAGGTCTACTTTTAGGCCTAAATACTGTGTATCTGTTTGGTGAAATCGACTAAGACTTCTGAGATGAGCAATTTTTCCGTTTAAAACGAAGAAAGAAGGCTTCCGGGTCAACGGTATTGGCGTTGGATGAGTGAAGAAAAGAAGACCACGACGATGGAAACGAAGGGTACTTGGGTCAGCAGGGAAGAAGATGGGTCCACGGTGAGTGGCGATAATGAATCTCTGGGTCTACAGCCTCGAATCATCTCATGAATGGAGTCACTATTCACGGTAATAAAAATACAGCATTTAGGTCTATGGCAGGAGGAAAGCTACTAGCAATCAGACACATGACGAGAAAAGCGTCCTTAGTCCAAAACAATGGAAATACGATTTGGGCAATCTAATCTAGTAGGTGATGAATGTCCAATGCAATGAAGAGAAGACGCCAACGAGCGATTGAGTTCACAGCTATGAAAAAAATATTGCGATGTGTGAAGACTCCACGACGATAGGTAATTTGCTATAAGCGATCAGAAGATTATCTACATTCCGGCCATGGATGGAATGAATGGATGTTCACATATATGGTGATGGAAAGGAGGCTACCGACCACGCAGCAATGGGAAAAAGACGATGGACGACTGACTGCGGCAATAGAAAGAAGATGATGGACGACTGACTGCCGCAATAGAAAGAAGACGATGGGCGACCGACTTTGCGGCGTGGGAAGAAGACTATGGACGACCTACTTCGGGGCCATGGAGGACTATGGACGACCTACTCCTGGGCCATGGAGGACTATGGACGACAGACTCCAGTGATGAGAATAAAACTATAGATATAGAGGAGCATTCAAGGCCACGACGATATGTGACCGGCTTCTCGACAATAGGAAAGAAGACTACATCCGGATCCACGACGAGGGATGTCCATGGCGATGGGAAGAAGATGGGTGTCCGGGTCCACGGCGATGGGAAGAAGACGGGTGTCCGGGTCCACGGCGATGGGAAGAAGACGGGTGTCCGGGTCCACGGCGATGGGAAGAAGACGGGTGTCCGGGTCCACGGCGATGGGAAGAAGACGGGTGTTCCGAGTCCACGGCGAAGGGAAGAAGACGGGTGTCCGGGTCCAGGGCGATGGGAAGAAGACGGGTATCCCGAGTCCAAGGCGAAGGGAAGAAGTTGGGTTTATGGGTCTACGGCGATGGGAAGAAGATGAGGTTATGGGTCTACGGCGATGGGAAGAAGACGGGTGTCCGGGTCCACGGCGATGGGAAGAAGACGGGTGTCCGGGTCCACGGCGATGGGAAGAAGACTGGTATCCGGGTCCACGGCGATGGGAAGATGGGTGTCCAGGTCCACGGCGATGGGAAGAAGTTGGGTTTATGGGTCTACGGCGATGGAAAGAAGATGGGTTTATGGGTCTACGGCGATGGGAAGAAGACGGGTGTCCGGGTCCACGACGATGGGAAGAAGACGGGTGTCCGGGTCCACGGCGATGGGAAGAAAACTCTAGAACTGGGTGCGAAACAATGAGGGAAGATGAGCAACCATGAGCCACCAACTTGACAGTGATGGAAAAATACTATCTACATCCCGGTGCATGGTAATGGGAAGATGGCCGACCGACTTCACGACTACGGAAAGAAGACTAACTACACTGGGTCCATGCCATGATGATTTACGATTAACCACCCATTCATAGGTCACTGAGTATACAGCGTCATTAAGAAGATTGAGAACTTTTGGTTACCTTGATGGAGATGTGCATCTCGATCTAGTATCTAGTACGAAACTCGTATTTTTTGCGTCGAAAAATAATCGTTTCGGAGATTAAAGGGTACCATTTTGTACTATTTGTATTTAGAGATTCTATTTATGATACCATCTTTTACAACAATTACACAACAACTAAAATTAATAGATATGAATAAAAAGCAGGCCTACATCGAAATATCAGACATGTGATCGTAGTACAGAAATTGTACCTATTTTTTATTGCTGGGACTTTTATTTGACTCCGCAAAAAAACGAGTACACAAAAAATAAAGCGATGAAAGGGCAAATGGAATGGAATATTGGGTACCAGTTGGTGGAAATTGCAGGGTGCTACCTAAATGACCAGCCCTAAGAAATATGAATCTGTTGCTGAGATCATGGGCAACGATCATCCCTAAATCCAATACAATGATAGTATTTTTAGGTGAGTTCCATAATTTTTGAAATATATTGAATATTAGGTAATGTTAGGAAGGTACACAAGTTTTCTTTTAAATTTCCGCAGTCTTAATTTTATCAGTGAACTGGCATGCATTATATCAGACAGGGTTGCGACAATTTAAATTAACTGATTTTTTCAATTTTAATCGTGATTTAAATCAAATTATAAATTGCTGTAAAAACCAGTCGCCGAAGCAAATAACTCATCAGGAAATTTAAAAAAAGGAAGATAGTTTATGTAAAACGAAGTGTTTAGATACATTATGTAACCTTGATGGGAACATAAATTACGCTGCCGAAAATGTTCGTCAATACCTGATTTTAAAGTTCATTATTGTCATATTTAAGGAAAAAATCAGATTTATAAAATCGTGATTTATTGCAACCCTGATCATAAACTGTCATATATTAATATGTAAGTTCAATATGGATATTTATTTAAATTAGCATATTCTTCTCTACTGCTGAGATTGCTTATTTATTATTTGAATTATCATCTTTATAGCTCCATATTATTAAACAAGACAGTTTTATTCCTAATCAAGTGAGATTAAAAACATTATGTTTATTTGGATTCATTTAAACACTTTAAACACTATTTTATCCAACTAAAAAGGTTTTCATTTAAAATGTCTTATTACAGATTCTGAACAACAAAAATGGTATGAAAGGCTGCTGGTAAATACCATTATATTGATAAGGTTTCGTTATTCTATACCAGCTGCGGGAAGAAAGTAAGATCCACTTCTACAAGGAGGGATGGGCGATTGGGTCCGCTGACTGCAAGAAAACCCTGGCCCTGTCATGGATAAATGCAGATAAAATGTGAAAAAATTTGGGTAAGTGTACTTTGAAAAGTGATACTAAACTATAACTGGCTATACACATCTAAAAACTTTAACATCAAATTATTTATTAAATTTATAAATTTTTGTGAAGCTCTTGTAATCAATTTATTAAATCAATAATCGGTATGGAATAATCGAATAAACCAATAATGCAGTATGGAATTTTAAATTTAATATTTTTATATATACAATTTTACACAATATTTTTTTTACTTACAGTTTCCTAACAACAAAAACGACTACATGAAGGAAGATTTTAAAGTGACGACGACACAACCAGCAGGAGATGAGTATGACCATGGGGAGGATACAAGCAATTGAGACCATGACGATAGGAAGAAAACCGACGATCAGGTTCATGAAAACGAAAAGGAAAAACATCGGTTCGAAGATTAACGATCGATCCTCTGTGATGGGAAGACCATGTTGAAGTAATAGATGCCTGCTGATTAAATGCTAAAGGATTGTTCAGCAGGTAAAAAATATTTCTATAATGTACTAAATTAAATTTTATTTTTATTTATTTGGATCCAATTGCACAAAATTCGTATAGAAAAGAAAGGTAAAAGTACCTATGTAACTGTATTTTTATGCAATTTTGACGCGGCCTATGTTTATGTATAATTTGTCCTCCCCATCCACAGTTTAAAGTCACGTCGGGTTGCATAAAAAATTTTAAAAGCAACTTTGATGTTGACATGAGATTGGCAGAAATACTGTTCTCATAATCCAAGTGACCCGGTTATCTTAAATTTGAATTTACTAATCAGGCTACTTTAAGCAAATGCCAATATAATTTATGTCACAGTCAAAGTTCCTGTTTAGCTAATTATTGGTAAAAATCTTTATGCAACCCAACTTACAGCGAATTGCATAAAGAAATATAGTACTCGATTAGCTTAGCCGCGTATTTAAGACACAATTTAATCAAGATACTGGCAAGGTCAACTTCATATTTGTGCGGAATAATTGGCATCTGACGGCATTGACAGCGGCCATCTTTTTAGTCTGATTAAATTTTGTCTTTAATACGCGGTTAAGTTAACCGAAAACGATTTTTCTTTATGCACCAACCCACTGTTAGTTTATAAACTGTGCTTTACCATATGGGGTAAAATAAAGCAATTTGTTTTTTTCAGGTCAAATTGCCTATTAATAAACTTAACGGCAAAACCCGAGTGGAGTGAGCAGATTTAGATGCAATGCCATCAGTAACAACCAAGCGGAATGCTTATACCAAATAAGAAACTCTACAGCCATTCAAAATACCTACACTTTAACAGTTACAGTTTTGATCTGGAATTGGAATTTTGTTAGGAATAATTTAAGTAAAAATATTTAAAAATTTAACTAGGATTGTAATAAAAGTTATTTTTGTTATAAAAAAAATTATGTTTTAAAATCACAAACCCTAAATAAATTATTCTCTTCACCTAATACGTAAAATATTGTGTTTTTGTCAATAGCAAATTATTATAAAATCAGTGTAATCTATGACCATAAACGTCTTAACCGAATTTTACCAGTTTTACTTCTCTACCTTAATCCTTTAAAATACCGTGTAAACACGGAAGCAAAAATGAAAATAATAGGGCTGAAAAGGAGGATAGTGACCTAAATATACTGCTTCATGTTAATGAAAATAAATTTATAGTTAGTACTATGACGATAGGAAAAACCGTAGGCAAACATTGGAGTACTGCGTTACGTGTTTAACAGAAATACCATTTATAAAAGTACGAGAAATCAAGAATTGCGGGAAGTTTAAGAACAAAAATCAAATTCTTGTTTTCAAATGATGGAACGCTGTAACAATTAGAGATTTTTTAAACGACTTTTTCTATGGAGACAACATAAATTTTATTAAAATGTTCAGGACGAAAGTTCGGACAAATTGAGATTATTGAGAAACTCTATTTCAAATTAACATGGATATACGGACGCACCACCCGGTATGTAAAATAAGAATTATTAATTAAGAAATATTCTCCCTAAATACCGCTCGAAGCGTGTTTTCTGTACAAATTTCACTCATCCTGCGGTAATTTTAAAGCTCAGTATTACCCCCGGAAAAAAGAACTTTATTTACAAAAATATACAGGGTGATTCCTAAGTTGATACTTCTTTTTTAGCTGCGTATAGAAGGCATTAAAATAAACAACATTTTAAAATACCTACCTTTTTTCAAAAAACCCAAAAATAAAGTACTTACATTCATTTATTACACTACAAATCAAATACGGTTCTGCCTAACTTGCCCGTTGAATAACATTAGGAAAACTTTTGGGTGTAGAGAAGAAACATCCGCACTTTTACGACACTCACAATAAATTAGCACCATAATTAGTTCATTGTTTTCAAATTTTACCATTTTCACCAATTTATTAAAATTAATTTGCTTCAGAAAACCAAAACGCGCCGCGAATTGCCAAAATAAATAACTGACGACCGATCCGTAACATGCATGACTCACATACAAAAAACGGAGAAAAGCAATAAAGGCCGCCTCAGACATCCATGCTTCCGTTTTCCAAAACAAACATGGACCGTCAAAAATTAGCTGTTTGTGCAGCAGCAGTCCTGATCATAAAAAAGAAAAAAAAGGTGAGACCCCGGAAAATATGGTCCAAAAAATGGTTGCTTTTGAGAGAAAAATTTACACACATTAATTTATTGAATGAGTTGAAGTTAGAACCGGAAGACTGGTTTAATTATTTACGTATGGATGAAGCAACCTACTCCGAACTACTAAAAATTGTAATTCCATACATCGAAAGAAGTGACACTGGAATGAGAAAAGCAATTACTGCGCATGAACGGCTTACTGCCACGTTAAGATTTTTAGCAACGGGCAGAAGCTATGAAGATTTAAAATTTACTTGCGCCATATCTGCACCAGCTTTGACCGAAATCATACCAGACACTTGTAAAGCTATTTATGAAGGATTAAAACGAGAATATATGAAGGTAAGCATTTTTAATAGGTATTATTTACAAAAGTTAACAATTTAAATCATATTTTCCATTATTAATAACTACCTACTTATTAAATTGTTCGTTTTGAAGAAAACGCGAATAAAATTTCCTTACAGTTTGAGGGGATTCAGGATAATTAAAATGTTGTATTGCGTTGACCGGTTGATTCTCGGGTTGGGTGGTGGATGGGTTGAGTGATTCAGGATAAGTATAACCTTGCAGTGTATTGACCGGTTGATTTTCGGGTTGGAAGGTGGGTGGGCTGAGTGATTCAGGATAAGTAGAACCTTGTAATGTATTGACCGGTTGGATTTCGCGCTGCATGGTGGTTGGAATGGGCTGTGGATCATTCACAATTCTGGAACATGCTGATAGATTTCCAAGTTGTGCTTGAAATAGAGCTTCATTTATGATTTTCTTGCAGTACATGGCCATTTCTTGTGGAAGATCACTCAGTTCCTGTGCTACATGTTGCCCATACGAAGTATACCTTCCAACTGGTTGTGTCCCTGCTGAAGTATTTGATTGTAACGACTTTGCTATAATATCCAGTACCTCATCAGAACGATCATTTGTCTTTCTCTTTAAAGACGTTGTGGATGTTGCTCTGGATGAGGATCGCGACACAGATGGGGTCGAAGGAGGAAAAGTGTTTCTTGTCGTATTTTCGATTCCATCTATGTTGTCTTCAACATTTTCCGTATCTTGTAGAGCCTGCAATACAAATAATAATAATATACAATTTTATTTCTAAAAGATTGTTAAGTGAGCAGAAGATATATCTTATTTTTTATTACAGTTTCCTACAACAGAAGAAGAATGGAAAAAAATTGCAAAAGGATTTGAAATCAGATGGCAGTTTCCGAATTGTCTAGGATGTGTAGATGGAAAACACATCAGAATAACACCTCCACCAGGAAGCGGATCTTATTTTTGGAATTATAAAGGTTATAACAGTTCTGTTCTTATGGCAATAGCAAACGCAAATTACGAATTCATATACTGTCATATGGGAACGAATGGACGTGTTTCCGATGGAGGCGTGATTGAAAACACAACGTTTTACCAAAAACTTATAAATGGACAACTAAATATACCTAAATCTGAAACTGTTGGAAATAGTACTAAGGAGCTGCCATATGTCTTCCTAGGAGATGAGGCTTTCGGTTTGCGCCCAGATTTTTTGAAGCCTTTTCCTCATGGGGATTTGTGTAAAGAAAAAAAAATTTTCAATTACCGGCTATCTAGGGCACGCAGAATTATTCGGAATAATGGCTGCACGATTCCGTATTTTGCACACCGCTATCAATTTGCGCCTAGATCGTATAGATCTCGTCGTTTTGACCTGTGCGGTTTTGCATAATTTTTTGCGCAGAAAGTGTGGTTCATCATATATTCCACCAGAGAGTATGGATAGTGAAAATTGGCTACAGTCTACAATAACTAATGGGTTACGAATGGAACCCAATATTGTGGCCGGATTACAGCAAGGTCATAATAGACATTTTGGACGAGAGGCAAATGAGTCAAGAAACACTTTTCTTGACTATTTTAATAATGAAGGAAAGGTCAACTGGCAGGATAAGATGATAAGTTAAATCGTATTATTGTTTTCGATATTGAACAGGCCAAGCGTTGACAGTCTTAAAATCCTACGTGATATTTAGAGTGCACCTATCAGCAATGAGGAATGAGGTTTATGTATTACAACTAGTAGTACCTATATTTTTTGACATTCAACACTTGGGTTTATGAAATAAAAATAAAATTTCCTTTAATTAGAGTTTTTTTTAAGATTCACCCTAAATACGTACCTGGTTACGTGGACTCCCAATGATTTCTTCGAGAGTGTCCATGCCATCTTGTCTTGGTGTTTCTTGATCAGAAAGAAATAGAAGCAGATCAAAATACCATAAATTTGGTTTCTGAATTTCTTCTGTTCCTGATCCCGATTTTAAGGAATTATTGTACTTTTTTAATTCTTTACGGAAGCAGGTTCTCAAGGAATTGATTTTTTTTATCACCATATCCTTGTTGGCCGCCAGATCGACTTCCTTCAATTTTTCAATTAAGATATTGTAAGCAGCATTTTTTTTATTTTTGTCGGAATATTCCTTGCTCTTAATTTTCCACAAACATTCATGATTTCAATACAATTCAATGAAATCTGAGAGAAACTCTCGTGACATCAGTCTCAGATCACCCATTTTAAATTAAGTAAAAGACGCTATGCAACACTGAAGACCAATCAGACTCAACGTCTTCTTCGCAAGCAAGTTGGAACGCGAACGAAAAATCAACCGGCGGCTGATTGCGTTCAAGCCAGTCAATTGACGGTACACAATAAACAAAACGGAAAACTTGATGCCTCACACACACCGTCTTGCATAGCAACTTAAGACTGTGCAAGCAAAACGAGCGAAAAGCATGGATGTCTGAGGCGGCCTATATAAAGTAAAGGGCTACGTTTTGATTACCAGGACCGCACTTAGATTTTTTACTTTTTTTAAAGTATTTTAAAAAAGGTATTTGAAAAAGTTGTTTATTTTAATGCCTTCTATATAAGTACACAGCTAAAAAAGAAGTATCAACTTAGGAATCACCCTGTATAAAGATCCAAATGTCAAGTTGGTAAAATCAACTTCGGGTTGAGGAAATATCCTTAAGTAATAAAATTATATGGACATGCAAAAACTGCATATTTTTATTTTCTAACTGATTTATTCTACATTAAAATTGTCACTGCACATAGTAAATGTTTCTCAATTTTATGGTGTTCAAGCACACATCTTTAACTGTAACTAAATATGCAATTAAAAGCAGCACAAGGTTTATTTTCTTTGTAAAAAGCAATGATGTACTACAAGCTCTTTTTTCAGACATTTTTACTTGGTGTAGTATTAAGTGAGTGGGTGGAAATAACAAAAGTTGTCGACCAGAGTGCAAAAAAGTTAGGTAAGAATTTTAATTTGATAAGAGTAATTTTTAAACTTTTTGTGAAAATCGTGCACTATTTATAACATACTAAATTTTGATCAGGACTGGGAACAAGGCGAGTATCTTAGAAAACCTGGAATTAAAAACAGGCATTTTTTCAGTTTTTAAAACTTGTGTGATTTTCTTAATTAATAAATAAATTAAATAACAATAGAAATGGGCTAATATCAACTTAATTCATAGATAATACTTTTCACCTAATAACTTATGGTAAAATTTTAATTTTCAAGCAGAAATTTCAAAAAAAGGGGTACTGGCCCACCCTGGAACTAAACGTGCTGACCACCCAATGAGCTTATTCACTAGAATCGAATTTATCATCTTCAGCACTAACATCGTGAACTAGAACCTATTGAAAAGCGCCAAATAACATTTATAATTTTTATTGGAAACAAGTTCTTTTTACTCTGATTGATCTATCAACATAATTTATTGTATCACATAACTTTTCTAAAATATTTTCTTTCAGAATTTTCCAAAATTTTTACGTCAACATCTCCCAGCTATGAAGATATTTTAGTTAGACCTCAAAGTTTCTACGAAATTTCTGCAACAGTCACTGACCGAGGCAATGCCACAGTAACTTTGGAAACATGGTTGATGTCTTCAACCACTTCTAACCCTGCAAATTATTCACAAGTTTTGGAAGATGTGGACAAGAATACTTCTTCCGGTGAAAAGAAGATTATTAAAAATGAAACCCAGCAAAGCACGACGAATCAGAAGATCCTTACAAGGACTGTAAATAAAAATATATCTAAAATCGATGAATTTGTAAATCAAGAAGAAATAAATAAAGATGAAAATTTTTACGATGATAGTGATGAGGAGTATATTGATGAGAATGATAACGAGGAAAATGCAAAAGATGATTTTCCAGAGAATGATTCATCTGGTTTTGCTTCGGTATTAAGGCACGTACAAGAAAATCTTTTGAGTTATAAAGATAAATCTTTGAAAGGGAAAATCGACTTACTTAATGAACTAAGAGATAACTTACTCTACGATATTAGTAAGTTTTTGCTTTTCATAAATCACATTTTAGCTGGCAAATACACGACATGCATTTATTCCTTTTCTTTGGCTGGGTTTGACAGAAAATAATTATTTATATACTAAATAATACACGAGAATTTATTACTTGTACTCTTCTTTTAGAATCTCGTATATCTAAGCTCTGGTTGCCAACTACAAAAAACGAAGGTTCTCAACCGAGAGGTTACCAGGACGAGAACTACCACATGGACTTCCCATCTAACGAAGGTGCTCTTATGACCATAGGATTTTTAACCTTTGCTGTGTTTTTGATAAAGTTGGTGCTAGTAAGTAACTTAAAATAAAAAAATAATTGATTTCTGTTTTATAATACATTGCGTCCATTAATATGGAATAATCAAAAAATTACATGAATTTCAAAAACCCCTCAAAATTTAATCAGTTTATTGGGTAGGCTGTCTCTTGGATCATTAAGTACAATGTGTGTGACTTCACTTTATGAACAGCAGTAGAGTTTTGGATTTGCATTGTCTTTATTTGTTTAGAATCACTACGTTTCAACTGGTAAGCATCTCCAGTCGTCTTCAGGTGAATACTAAGAGATGCTTACCAGTTGAAACGTAGTGATCCTCAACAAATAAAGACAATGCAAGTCCAAAACTCTACTACCGTTCAAGAAACGTCATTGTCTCCAACCTTTAAGCAGACACACTTTATGTTGCGTTCATATAGGGTGATGGATAAAATATCAAGCTGGGTAAAATCTGGAGATTTTAAAATTGATGTTTTTAAAATACGAAGCTATGAAAATTGAATGTTGGTTACACCTTTATGTTAGGTACTTACTGTACCAATCACAGCGCAGTGCCGTTCGTGTCAATTTAAAAAGAAATGTAAATTTCAAAAATTGCGATATTGCCAATTACGCTGCTATAAAACCCACTGTCTCCTCCGTTTTAGAGGATGGAAAAGTATTAATTACAGCTTTGTGTTAGGTAATTACTGTTCCAAGTACAGCGCAGTGCCGTTCGTGTCAATTTAAAAAGAAATGTAAATTTCAAAAATTGCGATATTGCCAATTACGCTGCTATAAAACCCACTGTCTCCTCCGTTTTAGAGGATGGAAAAGTATTAATTACAGCTTTGTGTTAGGTAATTACTGTTCCAAGTACAGCGCAGTACCGTTCGTGTCGATTAAAACAAAATTAAATCCAAAATCTTTATATTGCCAATATGCTGCTATGTTTTACGTAGAGTTCACTCTATAAATAAATCCATTCTTACGCACAACTGTGCGTAAAGAATAATAGTGCAAATCGGTACCTACTTTATAAATTATAAACCGATCTTTAATTTATTAGTAAGAGTCATAGAAAAAGTATTAGGACGTATTGCGTGTTGTGTAAAGCAATTACGCACTCATGTAATCACCACACTTGCCGCTACTTTACGGCCTAATTTATATCTACTTAGGGCTGGCTTATGTGCCGGTCTAGCGACTGTGTAACGGAAAAGTTTTAGTTAAGTGACACATTAAGTTAAGTCCCACCTAAAACGTCTTAAGTGGAACCCGCGCAAACGGCCCTTAATACGTAATATCAGTGGCGTAACCAGAAAATATGCTCTGGGGGCTCAGTGGGCGTAAGTAGGACATTTTTTTCTGGAGAGAGGGACAATCTGGACTACATGTATGTTATGATATTGTACCTATATAGGGAAGAAGGCGGAAAAGCACCGCAGGCGAAACATTTTCGGGGCCACGCCCGAAGTTTGCTTAATATTTACCTAACTACTATCAAATTTCGAAAATTAAATTATTACCTCTCCCCCTCTCCATGGTTGGATTAAATTTGTTTTTGTAAATATTTTTTTTTGATATTTCTAGCTGGCTCTTTATTTAAAAAAAAAAACATTTTTTATATTTGTGAAAAATATGAATATTATGGTGTCAATCCAAAATTTTAACATAAGACGTATGTATGACTCTAACCAGCATTTTTCGGGCTCGATTTTTGATGATTAAAAATAAAGTAAATATCGCTTACCACGCCAAAATTGATGATTTTTTCAGAAATCATGTATTTTTGGAGCAGTTTTTGGTGCAAATGCTTAGGTTTTAAAATACTAGTAGGGATCAGTAAGTACCTAACGTAAAGCTGTATCCAACAAAATAATAAAATTTAATTTTTATAACTTCGTGTCTTAGAAACATCAATTTTAAAATCAGCAGACATTACACACACCTTGATATTTTAGTCATCACATTGTAGAAAAAAAGAAAATAAAGTGAAACTTAGTAGTCCAAGAGACAGCCTACTCAATAAACTTAAAATGGAACAGATTGATGAAATTTTGAAGAAAATATGGGTTTTTAATCACACAGTAAATCACGTAAAAACGATATCTATAACCGTAAGTTCCGCGAAGCCTTAAAATAAATACCTTAAGGTTAGGTGAACCAATGCTAAAACAATGTTGCATACGACTGATCTATTTTTAAATTGCAATTTATCATAATGCAAATCGTTACATACTGTTTGCGTGACTAACGTCACGTAACCATAGCAACGGTGAATATCAAAGTCATGTTGGGCCTTGGATCTTCACTTGCTTTGAGCTAACGGACACGGTCGGCTGGGGCGCGCCAAAATAAACGAGTGTTTATAATTATTGTCCATCGATGTTAACCGTGGCCCTAATATACATATAGCTACATTCGGATTAAATTAATATTATTAATTCGAACATAACTATTTTTTAAGGGCTAAAATGGTAACTGTATTGGTACATTAATATTTAATATTGTCGAAAAACTTTCCTCCTGGTTTTATTTTATTTTTTTGGTTCACCTATTTCACCTGACGAGCCGTCACTGGTGTATTTAGTGCAAATCTGTATAAGGATCTAATCGTGGATATATGAGACAAACATAAATAGAATTAAAAGACTAGTAAATTATACCTAAAAATTATTTGTACCTTAAGTAGAATTTTTTTTAGAAATTAATTTACGCTTTAAAATATAAGCAACAATATTATTTTCAAACGACGACTACAACAGCTGCCAGCGTGTTTTTGAAGAGAAGTGAGCGTGAAATTACCCAAGATCAACTGGAGCGCTCAGCGAAGGTTATGCAGTATATTGAAGAATATCCGTTATCTTAACATTTGGAGCATACAAATATATTATGGAAATTACAAAGAATTTTTTTAAATTGGTACTATCAAGACTTAAATTGATGGTACAGAATTAAAACAGATCAAGTCAGCCTTTGTGCTTTTTAATATAATACCCGTTAAAACCCTATATACAGGGTTGCCCAGAAGTCCGGAATAAAATTAATATCAATTAAAGGAAAAAGATCTAGGAAAAACGCTCGGACCCGTAAATTTTTGTTTTTAATTGTGCATTTTTTGACATAAAAAATATTATACAGGGTGTCTCATAGAACTGTCGTCACGTCTTTAACACTTTTTTTTAACGGAACATCCTATATATTGTATCATTTTCTGATTCCCCACAAAATTCTACGCTTATGTTGTAAATGTCATATGTCTAAATTCAATAGTTTTTGAGATATTGACGTTTAAAATAGGGCATTTTTTGACTTTGACAGGCTGTAACATTGTTCGGTTCATCTTAAAGAAAAATGGTTTTTACCTCCCTATCTTAGTTTTTCATTCTCTATCCAAAGAAATTAACCTCCGATTTACCATGTTAAACCGTTAAAACCGGTTTTTTGCATTAACATGGTAAATCGGAGGTTGGTTTCTTTGGATAGAGAATAAAAAACTAAGATAGGGAGGTGAAAACCATTTTTCTCTAAGATGAACCGTTCCAATGTTACAGCCTGTCAAAGTAAAAAATGCCATATTTTAAACGTACGTCAATATCTCAAAAAGTATTGAATTTAGACATATGACATTTAAAGCGTAGAATTTTGTGGGGAATCAGAAAATAATACAATATATAGGGTGTTTTATTAAAAAAAAATGTCAAAGGCGTGACGACAGTTCTATGAGACACCCTGTATAATATTTTTTTTTTAAATGCACAATTAAAAATAAAAATTTACGGGTCCGAGCGTTTTTCCTAGATCTTTTTCTTTTAATTAATATTAATTTTATTCCGGACTTCTGGGCAACCCTGTATAAATTTATCCTCCGGCTATTCGACATAGCAGATTCCCATACAGTAGCGCAACTAAGGGGGAGGGGGGGGGGTGGATATAGTTAAATAACAACACATCTTTATCTTATAGTCTTACTGAAGAGCTATATGATGGTATGATGTTGGATGTGGCCGAATGCAGCTGATGATTCAATAAGGACAATAAGGCGTAAATTTTAGTCAAAATTACAAGAATAAAAATAAACATATATAAAAATATCACAATATCAAAAATATAGCTTTTCCATGGAAAAAATAGGCATTTCCAGGTCACCCACAATATTTTAAAATTAATATTACAACAATATAATAAAAACACATTGTATGGGTGTTGCTGCAATATGTTGTAATATTGTGCAACAATGAAAATCACTTATTTGTTATATTAAAACCTGAGACATAATTTATTGCGTACATATTACAATAATCACCATAACATTCACATATTTCCGAATGTTACATTATTACAATATTATATAAAGGGTGATTTTTTAAGAGTGTCCGAACTTTTATCCGAGAAGGCTGTGAAATGAACTGTCACTTTTCGTGCTTGTAGTGTCAGAATTATTCAGTATAGTCTGGCAAATCATTATGGAAAGAATGACACCAGAGCAACGCTTGCAAATTGTCCAAATTTATTATCAAAACCAGTGTTCTATGCGCCAAATTTATCGAGCCCTTCGTGAATTCTATGGTGCTCATAATCGCCCAACCGAACGAGGTATTCGCCGAGTTATAGACAAATTTCTAACGCAATTTACATTACTCGATATTAAACCAAAACCAGACAAAAATCTGTGCGTTCCCAAGAAAATATTGACGCTGTAGCTGCCAGTGTTGATGAAGACCCAAATTTGTCAATTCGTAGACGTTCACAAGAAGTTGGGCTTTGTTATTCGACTACGTGGACAATTTTGACTAAAGATCTTGGTCTGGTGCCTTACAAGATTTAGCTTACCCAAGAACTTAAGCCGCAAGATAATCGTTTGCGTCGCACGTTCGCTGAATGGTCTCTTAGTCAATTGCAACTTGATCCACAATTTTACCGCAAAATTTTGTTCAGCGACGAAGCTCATTTTTGGTTAAACGGTTACGTCAATAAACAGAATTGCCGCATTTGGAGCGCAAATAATCCCAAAATGATTCAACAATAATTGCCGTTGCATCCAGAGAAATGCACGGTATGGTGTGGATTATACGCCGGTGGCATTATTGGGCCGTATTTTTTTAAAAATGAAGCTGGAAACCGCGTGACAGTTAATGGGGATCGTTACAGAGCGATGATTAATGAATATTTAATTCCAAATTTTAATGGTATTGATTTGGACGAGATGTGGTTTCAACAGGACGGAGCCACATGTCATACAGCCAATGCAACCCTGGATTTATTGAGGGAAGAATTCGGTGAGAAAATTATTTCGAGGAATGGACCTGTCAACTGGCCCCCAAGGTCGTGTGATTTAACGCCATTAGATTATTTTCTGTGGGGTTACGTTAAATCATTGGTCTATGCCAATAAACCGGCAAATATTGACGCATTAGAACACAACATAACGCGGAAAATTGCAGGCATAAGTCCCGAATTGCTTGAAAAAGTGGTCGGAAATTGGATTGACAGAATGCGCTTTGTTAGAAGAAGCCGCGGCGGACATTTGACTGAAGTTATTTTCAAACATTAATGCCATTAAGTGTTATTTCACATAAAATAAATAGTTTAGAGATATCTAATATGGTTGTTGTTTAAATTAAATTTAAAGTTCAGACACTCTTAAAAAATCACCCTTTATAAGTGTAATGTTGAGATAACAAAATGTTATTTTACCGCCGGCAGTGGCTCAGAGGTGAGTTACTGGCATTCGGCCGTGGCATACGTACAATACAAAAAGTATGTCCGAAATTCAGTGAATTTAAGAATGCAGGGAAGAGCGCAAAATGTATCATCTCCCAACCCACCCCATTCACACCGGTTGCAATGGCAAGAAACCAAGGGTTGATAGCCCTTGGTGAGTGTGGCATGACCGAGGATCGTTGTTCGGAACCCACGTTAAGTTGTAGGTCCCCTCGGGTATATATGGTAGCGGAAGAAGAGGAAAAAATCGTGTTAAAAAAAGTTGTTTGGTGGGATTGTATTATAATTTGTTAAAAACGATGAGCCAGGCAAAGATGGGTAATAAAACTAATATAGACGCGATTAGAAATGTTAAAAGTAAAATAAATAATTTTATTATTTTAATAAAGGTATATCTTTTTTATATTACAAAAGTTAAAAATACTGTCTCGTTAAGTACACTTTAAACATTCAAAACATATAGTTAAACTAGTCTAGTCCTTATGTATAATATGTACAAGTTTCTTAGAAATATCCTCCTCTTCTCATAAACCTAAAAAGAAAACATATTATTATTAATTATCAATATTGCGGAGATTTGAATTAAACATTTTTGTTTGTTTTAATAATAATGCAATTAATTTTGAAGAAGTAGTCCATTCTTAAAGTGGAGTTAATTTATAGAAATAAATAAAAACATGAAGTCTTTCTCCATTGGTTTATTAAGTAGTAAAGTTAAAAAGTGGTAGATATTCTACATGTTTCGGGTGTAGTAACACCCATCATCAGGAATAAAATATAAAGAGAAAATAGTTATCAGTGAGAGGAACAAAGTTAAATGGTGAATGGTAGTGAACATCGATGGAGCTCTCATCGAGCCATGGAAGATCAAATATTGAGAAATGGGTTAATGATTAAAGATTGGTATTAAGTCTTAACACTGACCATGGGCAACAGGTAACAGTGGTAAGAGGGGGCCCGTTTGGGCAAAGAGAAAAAAAATGTAAGAAATGTAAGAGAAATGGAGATTCACAGGTCAAGAACTTTCATTCCGGAAACCATGGGGAGAAAGAAAGGTTGTTTATTTAACCTTTTTTATAGAAAAATAATTTAGAGGTAGGTACCAATTATTGAACTGTATGAATCTGTAAAGAATAAAAGAAATTGTTCAGTATAATATATTGAAATGGTTATTTGAATAATTTATTCGAAAAAATTCCCTTTATATACACGAAAAAGAGGGACTTACCTTAGTTCATAACAATAAAGGGAATTAGGGGAACAAGCCCGAATAAACGGACTGGAACCCCGGTGGGTGTTAATTTCAGCATGGCTGAAACCAAGCTAATAGACTTACTCTAGTCCTTTTTCTAAGTTTTACTAAAAATGTTTTTAAAATTTTCTATTAACTTGGTTTCAGCCATGCTGAAATTAACACCCACCGGGGTTCCAGTCCGTTTATTCGGGCTTGTTCCCCTAATTCCCTTTATTGTTATGAACTAAGGTAAGTCCCTCTTTTTCGTGTATATAAAGGGAATTTTTTCGAATAAATTATTCAAATAACCATTTCAATATATTATACTGAACAATTTCTTTTATTCTTTACAGATTCATACAGTTCAATAATTGGTACCTACCTCTAAATTATTTTTCTATAAAAAAGTTTAAATAAACAACCTTTCTTTCTCCCCATGGTTTCCGGAATGAAAGTTCTTGACCTGTGAATCTCCATTTCTCTTACATTTTTTTTTTCTCTTTGCCCAAACGGGCCCCTCTTACCACTGTCACCTGTCGCCCATGGTCAGTGTTAAGACTTAAACATACCAATCTTTAATTATTAACCCATTTCTCAATATTTGATCTTCCATGGCTCAATGAGAGCTCCATCGATGTTCACTACCATTCACCATTTAACTTTGTTCCTCTCACTTATAACTATTTTCTCTTTATATATTATTATGGGTGTTACTACACCCGAAACATGTAGAATATCTACCACTTTTTAACTTTACTACTTAATAAACCAGTGGAGAAAGACTTCATGTTTTTATGTATTCCTAATGCAATTAAGTTTTAATATAAAAATAAAGTGAGCGAAAAAGCAACAGTGCAGAAATTTATGCATGTATATTGTATAACTAAGTTAGTTAGGGTTAGCGACGCATTCGCCATTTCATTTTTTGATCAATATTTCGTATCATTTTCGCTTTATCCAAAAAACGGCCAAATACTCGTCATATGTCGGGTTGTATAAATTTATTAAACCACAATTAACTAACCAGCAAGTTTGACTGTGACATACATATGACATTGGCAGAAATAATTTTCTTACATTCATACAGGCTTTGTGACCTTAAATTTTAACTTACTAATCAGGCACCTTTGATTGTGAATAAATAATATATGTCTATGTCATTTATGTCACATACTTGCTGGTTAGTTAATTGTGGTTAAAAATTTGTTATTTGTTACATCTTTTTCTACTCTACTGCCTACCGGCTTTCTCGCTTGCTTCCACTCGTACAAAAGCGGTGCTTTTGCTTTTGCATAAGACACTAATGTACAGCGAGATCTTTGCTTTTAGAGCGGTATTACGGAATACTTATACAGGGATCTAATTTACGATATAAATAAGCAAAAAATGCGTTCGTGGAAATGATATAGGATTAATTTCGCGGTCCTATATTATTATTTATTATATTATTGTAGAGATAAATTGCCAAAGTGGAATTAAACGGATAAAAACTAAAATATAAAAAAAATTGTATCTGACAATGTTTCTTTGCCTATATTGTATGCACTCCCCTGGTTTTGACCATATTTCTTCGATTTGATTCGAACGATTTTAATAACGTTAATAAGTTATGACCACATATATACATACACTATATTGCTAATACCATAATTCAATGATGACACTACTGTAGGCAGATGATCACGGTCAGTTGAGTTTGCGCAGCTAGAAAATTTCCTTCTTGATGTAAACATTTGATAGGACCGACTTTCAAAATATTTTTACAAACTTTTATTTAAATTCACCCGTTAGTTCGGGTGTGTACAGTTTATTGTCAAATAAAACTAAGTAACTAACATTTTACATACCTAAACTTATTCGTGGTATTGAACCGCGATTCGTGCAAAAAAGGATCATCCACTTTTTTCTACTCATCTTGAGACACACGTCGCTAACAATCACAAAATGTCTGGTAAAGCTTTATACCTAAATTTGCACTCAAAGTTTAAAAATAATATCCACAATCACACACGGAATACGGTTGCCTTATTTTTCCCTACTGCGCAAGCGACACGGACCCAAATCAGGTTATTTTAAATCGCACGATGGGTGTCTTCTCGCTTCGTGCGGCTGCTTGTATTGGCAATATAGTGTATGTATATTATATGTGGTTATGACGCACAAGTAATCATTCACTGTGAATACTGTAGTTTGTTTTTGGGATCTCTCATATAAGTGCGCGCGTCTCCAAGACGAGCACAGTGTGCTATGATTACTCCCAAATTTAAGAAAAAAATGAAGGCAATATTACTGGACCTTCAATGAACCCATTGTTATGCGTACAGCGACTTTAATCTTCGTTCCTCTCTGTCTCTTTCTCTCTCTCTCTCTCTCTCTCTCTCTCTCTCTTTCTCTATCTCTCTCTTTCAATTACTCTGTATTTCTCTACTCTGGTTCTAAATGCAATTAATAAGAACTTATATTTTTAATGAGATACTATCTCATCTGTATTTAGTTTTTTTTTCTCTACCTGCTATGGTGTATTAATTACATAAAGCAGCTATTGCTAGTACATTTAATTTATATGATTAAGTATTTTATTCTTTTTAAAGTATAACAGGGCTTCAACAGCGCCTTCCATCGTGAGGGATGCTGCAAGTGGGCCTTTTATTCCATTGTATTTTTGTATTTGTAATTTAATTTGTTTATGTTTTATTTTTGGAATAATAAATGAATTATTATTATTATTATTATTATTATTAAATGAGGTTTATAAAACGAAATTATTACGAATTCACTCACCCATCGTTTCTTGTTGAATTTCCACTTTATAGGTTGGATTATCATACGCCGACTGACTTATTCGAGCTGCGGGCGGCGTGATCGCCGCCTTATTTTGATTATGCCGCCTCACCAAAATTAGAAGCAAGATAAGTGTGCTTAGAATTGCAATTGCAGCTAAGATGGCGACGATGACCAGTGGGCCATAATAGTCTCCTCGGTTGCTGTCAAGAAGTTCTGCTCTGGACACTTTGTCTAAAAAATAAATTGTAAATAAGTGATTCTTTCTTTTAATCAATGTACAAACCAATAACTATTATTATAATATGCAATATCGATTTCCAATACTGTGTTTAAGAAATTAAATAAAATTAATAAAAATTAAATTAAATTACCTTGTGATGATGAACCCAGCGCAGGCGCAGCACGAGGCTTGGTAATAAAATCTTGCACATTACTAGTCTTGATCTTTCCATTTGTGAGATAGACCTCTAACCACAATCGGTATCTTGTGCCAGGTTTCAGGTCCATAATAATAGTTTTTGTGGGTGAATCTCGTTTGGCGATCTTGAACGTGCTGTGATCTTCTTTGCCCGAATCGCTTTGATATATCGCCCTAAAAATTATAAGGAGTAAATTAAAATACATTTTTCAAAAGATCATCAATATTGAGCTAGGTCTTTAGGGGGCCCTGAGGTGGTAATAAACATCTTTAATATCTTTAATATCTTTTTAATACCTATTATATAAAATCAGTTAAATACAGGGCGTTCAAGTTTCATTAATATGGGCGTCCTGTATAAGGCATAAAATATAGTTAATTTCATATACGCGCAAAATCGATAGAAACCACTTTTTTGGCACTAAGGCGGTCCTAAGATCGCCGAGGAACCAGCAGTACAATAAGTACCAATATACGCGTACGACGCTATTTTTCTTGCCTTTTTAACCATTATTACGCTGATCACGCATTTCGTGAAGTGATATTTTCTTTAGGCCACAAGGGTACCCGCGAAGAAGCCTTCCAGCTCTACGAAGACTACACCAAAGTAAGCCGTTTTAGTGCCTCGCATTATTTGTTCATATTTTCCCATTTTTCTATATATATTTTCATGCCTTTACTTAGCATCACAATTTTTTTTTACCGTTTATTTTAATACCACGCTAATAAAAAATTACAGTCCACTTTCAAACCCTAAAAATCTGAGCTTCGTCGTAACACAGGGTGATTCCAAAGTTGATACTTCTTTTTTAGCTGCGTATAGAAGGCATTAAAATAAACAACATTTTTAATACCCTTTTTCAAAAAACTTAAAAATAGGCAAGATACAAAAGTAAAAAATCCTGATCATCAAAACAATACTTTATGTTGTTTTTCTTATCTCTTATTAGTCATACGGGTGGTGTTGAGCAATCCGCTGCGGTGTGTTTTTCTGAAGCAAGTTAATTTTAAATTGGTGACACGTGAAAATGGTCAAATTTGAAAACAATGAACTAGTAGATATGGTGCTAATTTATAGTGAGTGTTGTCAAAGTGCGGCGTTTGCTTCGAGATTATACGCAGAACGCTTTCCCTTGCAGACTCATGCTACACTCAGAAGTTAGGCAGAACCGTATTTCATCCATAGTGTAACAAATGAATGTAGGTAAGTATCTTATTTTTGAGTTTTTTGAAAAATGTATTTGAAAATGTTATTTATTTTAATGGCCTTCTATTCACAGCTAAAACACATGTATCAACTTAGGAATCACCCTGTATAATAAATTGGTGCTTTTAAACATGCCATGCTTTTAAATTACTTTAGCTCTTCTAAGTAGTGTTAGTGAAAAGCATAACTTGAAACAATAATCGCTCTTGGCTTCTATCGAATATTTCTACAAAAAATGGGTACCTACTTTGAATAAATTACCGCAACCAATTTCAAACAGGTGTTTATTCCTTCAAACCGCCGGCGCATCAACGAGTAGTTTTGTGTTGTGTCGAACGTTGTTTAAATCGCAGATTTGACTTATAACGGTTTGTTTATTTATTAAGGTTATACATTTTGTGCCAGACTTGGAGTTTTCACTTAGGTGTAAATTTTATTTATCTCCAGGGGCGTAGCCAGAGCATGATTTTTGGGGTCAATTATTAAAGTTTATATGTTCGTTTTACGAAAATAGTTAAATATGTATATTATACTAAATTAAAATTAAGGCTTCTTAGAAATTAACTTCTGGGTGGGTTAATCCACGCTTCTCCCCTCCATGGCTATGCCACTGGTCCACACGGCAAAGTGTTTAAATATAAAACACAAGTTTTAAAAATTAAAAAAGTAAATTCTTTCGCGTATTACATTACTTTAGTGGATAGTAAAAAAGATAGTATTTATGTTGGCCTGCAAAAGTTATTTTCATGCAAAAAAAA
This sequence comes from Polydrusus cervinus, assembly GCA_935413205.1. Taxonomy (NCBI): domain Eukaryota; kingdom Metazoa; phylum Arthropoda; class Insecta; order Coleoptera; family Curculionidae; genus Polydrusus; species Polydrusus cervinus. The sequence goes on along the minus strand of OW284510.1, from coordinate 101,821,279 downwards.
ATTCAAGGAAAAAAATATTACAGCCCAAATTATTTAAAAAGAATCCATTAATGCACTGGGCCAGAATTCGTGTTAAAAGAACGCAATGCTTTTGGTCTAATTTAATATAAACACTAGGTATAATTTCTTATGGAGCTGGTAATTGAAGAAATATAAGTTTAATGGTTATGTCGGGTTGCACAAAGAATTTTAATATTAATTAACTAACCAGCAAGTTTGACTGTGACATACATATGACATTGGTAGAAGTAATTCTCTCACAATCATACTGGCCCCGTTACCTTAATTTTTAATTTACTAATCAAGCACCTTTGATTCTGAGTAGATAATCCCTGTTAATATTATTTATTTCACAGTCAAACTTGCTGGTTAGTTAAAACTAGTTAAAAATCTTTGTGCAACTGAACTAAATATCTATTATCCACTCATCACTTCATAATTGATGATTTTTTTCAGGAAAGATTTGTTTCGGAGCGTAGATTACGAATCTAAAATGTTCTCGGAAATGCTTAGTTTTTGAAGTATCTTCCTAAACTACCGATTTGTAGAGGTTAGATTTCGGAAGCATATCTTCCGTATTTTTTCGTTTGTGATACAATTTTCAATAGAGAACGAGTAAAAAAATTACCTATAAATATTGACATATTTATCTTCGGGATAAGGAACCCCGCTCCAGGTAATTTCAACACTCGTAGATTTTATTTGGGAAACATCTAAAGTGACGGCAAAACCGTACGTATCAACCTCATTGGCTGTTGTAAACTGTAGCATATGTTCAGCGTTCAGTTCTGTATGTTGACCTAAAACAAATATATATCTACATTCCGATTTATTTAAAACCTAATTATTTAACTTTATCAAATGACCGGATGTAAAAAAAAATAATTACTGTCAAATAAAGAAGTTATTCTTAGTATGGTCACTGGATTTTTTGCGTTATCTTTTGTTTATCTTACCTGGGAAAGGTATAAAGAATATTCCAATTTCATATTTGGTATTTGCCTTTAAGTTTTCTATTGTATAAGTGGTAACTGCTCTGTGAATAAGAGGCGTCGCAGTATAAATCTTTCCGTCAGTTTCCCTGTATCGGAGTTGGACACCATCAATGAACTAAAAAGAAAGAAGTTGTCACTTTTTCTAGAATTAAATGAAAATTTTAATTTTCTTAGTTACTGTAACCTATATGAAAATAGTATGTTTTATTAGGAGTAAAAGCGATACTTTTCTGACGAGTCTGTAGGTTTGCCGGACGAGTCATAAGAAGTTGCTTTTACTCCGAATAAAACATACTTTTTTTTCTTCAGACGTTGTTTAAATATGAAAACACAAAGAAACAAAATGTTTTAATTGTTTTATTTAAAAATTTTAAGTTTTGAGAAGGGGCTAGCGTTACTATGGATTTATTATATTATTATATTGTTTGACAGCGACGTGCCATTCGATTTGAAAAGTGTCAGCATTCATTATTGCGTAACTTTATTTAATTTTTAAAAATAGAATTTTTTAAAACTACATTTACTTCAAATTAAAATGTCAGACTCAGAATTTACCTGTACGCCCCCGGAGGTTGCGAAAATTGCAGCAAATGTTGCGAACAATTTGCTGCCAACAAAATCCAGTGGTGTTTACGAAGCTGCGTTTAAAAGATTCCAGGCATGGTGCAATGAGAAAAACACCAAAAATAATTCTGAAAATGTACTCTTGGCATATTTTTCGGAACTAGCGAGCAATCAAAAAATGAAAGGTTCAACAATGTGGTCGCATTATTCTATGTTAAGATCAATGCTAAATATCAGACAAGGAATAGACATAAGCAAGTATTTGAGGCTACGAGCTTTTTTAAAGAAGCAAAACGAAGGCTACATTCCCCAAAAAGCTAAAGTATTCACCAGGGAACAGTTTGAAAAATTTCTATCTGAAGCTCCTAATCAGCAATATTTGGGAATTAAGGTAAATTTAGGTATTACCTCAAAGTTTACACATTTTTTATAAAGGTAATATATATAATTTTTAGATTGTTTTGGTTATTGGAATATCGGGTGCATGCCGATGTGAAGAAATGGTGAAAATGGTCGTTGATGACATACAAGACTTAGGATCTGCGATTCACATAAGAATTCCTAATAATAAAACTAGGAAACCGCGGTCGTTTACTATTGTTGGGGAGCAATATTTAAGCATTTATAAAAACTATGCATCATTACGCCCGGAAGGTATGCGCGAGAAGAGATTTTTTTTAAAATTTGTAAATGGTCGGTGTTGTCGCATGGTAATGGGAATTCATAAAATAAGTGCTGTTCCTAAGGAAGCAGCAGTGTTTTAAAAACTACCAGGTGCAATAGAGTACACCGGTCATTGTCTAAGGAGAACTTCAGCTACACTGCTTGTAGATGCAGGGGCAGACATTACGTGTTTAAAGCGCCACGGGGGGTGGAAATCGAGTACTGCAGCTGAAGGGTACATCGACGAATCGATGACCAATAAGAAAGATATTGCAAAAAAATTTTTACAACCAAATAATAATAAATCAATTACTAATAATTTAAATACTGCAATAAATTCGACAGAAAGTGGTTTCACTGAGAGTTCAACACTAGAAAATACCGAAACAACCAACCAAAAGGCCATCGTAACAAGCAGTCTTAATTTTTCTGGGGCTACAATTAATAATTGTATTTTTAATGTTGTATTTAAATAGTTATGTAGGGCCAATATGGGTAAACGCACCTCCTTAAACAAATTTAACTTTATTATTATTATTTATTATTATAGGGATTAACATAGTTTTTGAATGCTAGTGCTATTACCCTAAAAGTACATTTACCCTAAGTCACATTGCTGTACCTACTTTATTTTTATTAAAATAAATAAAGTATGTTTATAACTTTCTGGTATTATTTAATATATATTTAGTCATGAGAACACAGTCATACTTTTACTTCCGTTGCCAAAAGCAACCGCCTTCTGACGAAAAAGTAGAACTTTAACGTCAAAAAATTAGTAGAAAAACGTCATGTTTATTGACGTTTGAAGAAAAATATGTTTTTTTACTCCCACATGGAAATTTGCTGTTTCCTTTCCACGTAAGTGACGAGAAAAGTAGGCTATTCCAGTTAACTCTACGGCCAAATTTTATAACAGTGCTACACAGTCTTACAACAGTAAATATAATGTAGCATTATTATTGAGTTGGTTTTACCATAATTTCTAACATTACTATTTGGGGGAGACAGTAAAGCGTTGAAAGCTATCTAAATTTTCTTCGAAATGATCTGGTTCCAGCTCTTGCCACTCTATTTACTAAGTTTAACCGAATGGTTTCAACAGGATGGTGCTTCCCAGCTAGTATGCAAGTCTGTGTTGAAAATTCAACAAGCGCGTTTTATTTTAACAGTTAGTAAATCCATTCAAAATTTAATACCTGCAATTCATATTCAGTGAATTTTCTCCATACAACTGTAACCCAAGTAGCATTGATGTCTGAAATTTCCAGATCCGGCTCGATTGGTATTTGAGGAGGTAGTGTCGTGGTTTGTAGTTCCTCTTTAGGGGTTCTAATTTTGTATATTTTAGAGGAAGGTGCATTGTGAAGATCCCTAGAATATATTAAAATAGTACAACATATATCTTTATTAATTATAAGTATATCAGGTTAGTAAAAAGTACCGGAACGCTTAAATATCTTCAAAATCGTCCAAGCTACGCTTACAAAATTCGGTATATCGGCACTACTGTTGCCAGATTTTTCAGTTTTGCGCTACACGTAGTTGTTATTTTAAATGGAATAGCCCGTATATTTTTACTGCAATGAATTGGGCGTCTCAAAATTAGCAAGTTCCCAAATTTTCAAAATTTTATCTCAACTAGTTGCTAAGATATGATAACACAGCATTAAAAAAAAAATTAAATTAAATTACTTTACTATTTTAGAATGAGCATCAAACTTGTCGGAACGCCCCAAAGTATAAATAAGGTTAGAAGTTTCTAAAACTGTATTTAAAATTCTACGTCTATATTTAAAAAAAATAATAATTTAAAAACTCATAACGCCAACTTGTAGAACATAAAAAACTGCTATGAAAAAGTTTTTTTTTTAATCAAAAATGAAGACGCAAAAAATTAAAACCCAAAACAGAATCGTTGTTTTTTTTGGATATCTCCGAAGGTATTCGAAATATCTACAATTTCCTCTCACCAAATTATTGAGCCTTAAAATATGCAACTTTTCCTCAATTTAACTATCTTCGTATCTCTTACCGTTTTCGAGATTCCCTTGTACGCACACGAAATTGTAGCATACTGTATACTGACCTGAGAGTAATGGTGATTTTAATTTTATACTCTTTGTCGGGCATAAGTTCTAGAAGATCAAATTCTAGAGATGGCGTAGCGATAAGATCATTCGGGGGTGCAAAGACTTGAAGATCCCATGAATTAATATCATCAGTGCTAAAAAATAATTAAGAATAATTTCAGTTACGTACACGTTATGTTAAAGAAACGGATCAGTCTTTATGATGCATTAAAACACACAACTGTGCGTTATGATGCCTAGTATAAATAGTCAAGCCTTGAATCACTCAAATCGTGACATTTATCTATCTTGCAATGAATTAGGCAATCCAACGATGTGTCAAAATGGCGGCTGGTTGGCAAATACTGCTTTATAATTGGTACACGTGATCATAAAAATAATATTGCTGGTGGCATTTAACGGGTGACTCAATGCTTATTGTCATCCGACCGCCATATTGAATCACGTGGTTTGGATTCCCTAATAGATATTTGACAGCAACATTGTCATTATTTAATATTTGAAGTTCAAATCGATACTTTATAAATTATAAACCGATCTTTAATTTATTAGTAAGAGTCGTACGCGGCTGGTTCGCAATTTTTCGTGCGTAATATGCTTTTTACCACACCTAATGCGTGATATACTATTATTCTATTATTAGATGCCCATGTATGTACTTACTCTTTAAATGTATATCTTACTTCCACTCTACCATGTAAACCAACGATAACTGGAGGTACCATGAAAGCCAATCTTATTGTGTGAGGATCTACAGCTTCCAATGCATGGACGCTTATGTCATCACGAGGTTGGTTGAAGCCATAGTCGTCTGGATAGTGATTGTTAAACGAATCTACGAAAAGGAAATGTTTATAGAAGAGGTACCTACTAAAAACATTGATATGAGCATGAAATACCAAATTTTCTTGGGTTACATAATTTTTTGACCATTTATTTCAATCTTGATAAATTGCTTAACTACTTTTGTTTTTAAAAATGGCTTAATGGTCTAATGAAGTTGCACAATTGTAACTTAAAAATAAATAGTACTGGTAGTTTTAATTTGACAGTGCCAGTTAGTACTTTGGTATTTACGTTAGCCAGAAAAAATAATGAATAGATGTAGGGGAGAAGAGGGAGACTTGATCACCTGGGAGACTTGTTCACCCCAACAGATCTAAAAATATCATATCGGCAACATTACATTGATATTATGCGGCCGACCATTAGGTCGGTTTTGCCAAAGACCGTCGGCTAAAGAAGACGTTATCATTGGAAATTTTTTCTAATAATTAAGAAGTGTTTTTATAAGTTTTTCAAGTTAGTTTTGACTATTTTTCTGCTAAGGTAAGTATTTTTTTTTATTTATCCCGTATACTTAGTATATGTAATCATAAAGTTATTTCAGATATTATAAGGTCTCGTTTTTTTTCTGTATATTTTTTAAAGGACACAGTTTACAAAATGGCGCCATGGGGAGATTAGATTACTGCTGCTGTGGGAGACTTGATCATGGGAGCAAGCCTCCCATATATTCCTAGCTATTGTTGATTCTTCAAAGAATAAATTAAAATCATTATTAGGAAGAAGTATGTAGGAGCTGGCGAGGAATTAATTAATCATCTCAATATCTGCAAAATCATATTTTGATAGACAATAAAAAAAATTTCAGATGCCACGCAAGTATAAGAGGAAGGAAGGAGCGAAAAAGAGAAAACTTATAGATAGCCAGAAACTAAAAGCAGCAGTTGTTCATGCCATCCACGACAATGCATCATTAAAAAGTGCTGCTACAAGATTTGATGTAAATATTATGACCCTGAAGAGATATGTTCGTGCTGCTAAGTATCTCCAGTCAACTTCAGGTAAGTACTATTTAGTTTGTGGCGGCGCCAGGATTTTTGGTATGGGTCGGCACAAGTGGGCCCGATATTTTTTGAGTGGGCACTACTAAAATCAAAAATGACCTCCAAATAAAAAAGTCTATGCTTTATAGCGCAATAAGCAGGGGCAAAACTGCCCTCTTGTCCGAGTGACGGCTAAGTAAAAAAAAAGATCATCGTTCTCTTCAAAATAACATGCCATACCTCTCCTTTCTCATTAAAACTTTCATAGCCAAATCCTCCTCCCCCCACCCACCGGAAATTCCTCCATTACAAAATCGAATCCATCAATTTTGGGTGGGCACTCATTTTCTAGCCATCTAGCCCCCCACCCCTTGGTGCTGCCGCTGGTATTTACTAAATAGTATTCACCTGAAGATGACTGGAGATACTTATCTACCAGTTAAAACGTTGTGATATAAAACAAATAAAGACAATGCAAGTCCAAAACTCTTCTATAATAAAAAAAAATGGTTTTTGTTTGTTAAATTTAAGGCTAGATTTTTCTTATTGTAAATAAAGCATTAAAATCCCTACCTTATATTGACTAATTGTTTATAAACCTAACATTTATTTATTAAACTGCACGGCCAGAACATTTAATACCCCTGATCAAGTCTCCCAAAAAGGGTAAACAAGTCACCCAGAACTTGGGGACACTTGATCATTCTGCATAGCTTTATAAATTTTTTAATAACTTTGTCTCCATAAAAAAAATAATGATTATTCACGTATATGTTAAATAACAATATAATTGACGTATGTTATCAAATAAATGGTTGCTATTAATCAACCACAGAAAACTTTACAGCAAAAAACAAAATTTGGGGATCAAGTCTCCCTTTTCTCTCCTAATATAGAAATATTTATATCAACCGCTGAAACTGGCAAAGGCTTATTCCTAAAAAACAATCAAAGAACATAGTTGTTGTAGGGTAAGTTTAGTCATTAGTTGTTTCGTCTTTACCTGGTGGTCTACTACTTGCAGTCTTGTTCGACGTCTTGCTTCCGCTAAACTCCAAATCATGTCCAGGATACGGTGGCGTATGAGGGAAGGGAACTAATGGACTTTGACTTTGGGTATTAATATTTTTATGGAGTTCCTCCAAAATCTGTTCCAGAGAAATTTCTGGCGGAAGACGTGAATGTTCTTCTTGAAGCCCTACGGGAATTTGTGGATGCTTTCGAATAGCATTTATATCATTTATATTATGGAATTGGGGCTGGTTATCAACAGGTATCTTATTTGTCCCTTTAAGACTAGGAGGAAAATTGTGGATTTCCAAGACCGATCCTGATGGAAGATTAGTAATTTCTGGATGATGTTGAAGGAATTGCAAAAGATCCTCTGGATTGCCTTGCCCATGAATTGATATCTGATGATGATCATTTGGATTAATTGGGGATTGGAGGATTGGGGGGTAATTATGTTGCACCAATGGGATATTAGGTTTAGGACCCAAAATGTTCACTGTTTTATTTTTACCAGACTTTTGCGGTTTTACTGGAACTGGCAAATTATTAGAAACGTGTGTTTCAACATAATTAGAAAACTCATTTTTATTGGAGATGGGCGGTTTAGAATACATTTTATTAACCTTTACATTATTAGATGTTTCCTTCATAGGAACTCTAAAGAAAGGGTTCTCATTAGGGCTTAAATGGGGCATATGAGGTCTATCTAAAGCATCCACTGCATTGTTGGTTGAGGGTTCTTCATTAGTGTAAACAGTGAGAGGTCCAAAGACTTTCGAAGGGTTTTTTTCGTCGACAAAAGATCCGAACGGTCCTAAGTGGAAGTCTGTTTGGTTCCTAATCTGTTCTTTTATGTCGGTTTTCGTTTTGTTAGGCGGTTGAACTGTGGCTGCAATAAATGAAAATCCACTTTCTTTTGCAATTTTGTTTTTACATTTTACAGCGACATTAATATTGTATAAAACATGTTTAGCAGCATTTAAGAGTTTTTAAAATTGACATGGATTCTTTCACTATTCTTATATTTGATAGTTTTGGGATTCAAATTGATAAGTCGGTACGTGCTATAATAGGAGTTTATCATCAATAAAACCATCGTTAAGTCCTACTATGCATTTTTTGTAACTCATTGAAAACATACACAAATTCGACCAATTTTAAAATCGCAAAACTGGCTTGATAACTCGATCCGATAAAAATTTACAGTGAGCATCGTTACCGATCTGGTCATTTCTCATGTCGGTGTTTTTGTTTACATCCGAATTATTGTGGAATGTTGATGTATTTTTGTCTAAAACAACTGTTCTTTTTATTTACTTTGCTCATAAAGCCAGGTTTTAAAACTTTCAAACACTGGTTTCATAGGACAAGTTACGAACACTGACACTGGTATTTAAACAGCACTTTACAACACCGCTTAATTTTCTCGGTAGACTTATGTCGGGTTGCACAAAGAATTGTAATAATAATTATTTAATCGGCAAGTTTGACTATGACATAAATGACTTTGACAGGCAATATATACTCACATTCAAAGGTGCGTGATTAGTAAATTAAAAATTAAGGTAACCGGGCCAGTATGATTGTGAGAAAACTATTTCTGCCAATGTTACGTCTGTCACAGTCAAACTTACCAATTAAATAATTATTATTAAAATTCTTGGTGCAACCCGACAATATTGTAATAAATAATAAAATTTAAATTAATTTTTTGAAATACCAAAAAATCACAGAAAGATCGACAAATAAGTTAGTCTAGACTTTTTTAATTGCATTGAATTGGTCTTCTGTCAATAATTTTGATGTTGCCACTTGTGAAAAGTTTTATGTTGGTGATTTTTATATTTCCGCATAAGTCCGTTTTGGACAATTATTTCTATTGGATTTTTTTTCAGAGTTGGTGTTATAATTAAAAATTTTAGAGAACATTAGAAACGTTATTATATTTATGTTCTCAGTGATGGATTAAAAATATCAAAAAGTACAAACAAAGAAAATTTTATTTTTTGTTCCTTTATATACTACAGCCAAAATCAAAATTTAGTGAAAGATCCCATTTTGTATTTATGTCTCTACTGAGACTTCATATCAGATTTCTGCAGATGTCGCTACCTTGGCTCGTGTTTTAGAAATTCATTTAATTAACATTTATTATTATACAAAATTAGGATTATGGGTTTTATTTTGAGTTGCTGATAAAAAAACATAAGTAATGATGATACCCGAAAGACAAAATGTCGCGTTGTAATGAATTTTCGCTTTTTTCCGAATATTTTTAAGAGTACCTACTCGGATTTTTCTAAATTTGTCGAAGGCTTGTTAGTCGTCTTCAAGATGTGCAACTTTTTCCCAATTTAATTTTAGCTGAATCTCTTTTCATTTATGAGATACCCATCCCCATAGTAAGTGCAAAATTGTAACACCCTGTATACGAACACCTTCTCTAGTTTAAAATCCTCACTGATCCTAAACTGTATACAACTAACAAAACAATTAATAAGTTATATTGCCGAGAACGGTTGAGAGAGGAATTGAATAGCGCGTTTGTACCGCAAGCGAGTGGTTCAGCGTTCGATTCCTAGTGGAGACAAAACTTCCTCAATTGTAAAAACTTTGCAAGTCGCTAAACATTTAACAAAATAAATTATACAGGGTGATTCCTAAGTTGATACTTCTGTTTTAGCTGTGTATAGAAGGCATTCAAATAAATTACATTTTCAAATACCTTTTTTCAAAAAACTTAAAAATAGGCAAGTACAGAAGTAAAAAATCTAAGTGCGGGCCTGATCATTAAAAAGTAGCCTGCTATACTTTATGTTCAAGATTATATGCAGAACGCGAAAAAATCTTGCGGGCTCATCCTACATCCAGAAGTTTTCTTAATGTTATTCAACGGGCAAGTTAGGCAGGGCCGTATTTGATCCATAGTGTAATAAAGTAATTTATTTTTGAGTTTTTTGAAAAAAGGTATTTGAAAATGTTGTTTATTTTAATGCCTTCTATACACAGCTAAAAAAGAAGTATCAACTTAGGAACCACCTTGTATAAATTAATATAACAAAAATCCAGACAATCTATCATCGTCATATACTTTACCGCTCTACAGCGACGCTGTATAATAATGAAGCAAGACAATGTCGCTGTTAAAATGTATATTTCCATTAGCTTTACTGGGTACCAACAAGATTAGTAATTTTCAAAGCTTAATATATTTACAGCAAAATAGTGGTGGATATGCCATAACCGCAGCTACAGAATGTCAAATGTCTACAAGTCTACAGTACAGTCATTCTTTAGTCCTGTCTTGATACATAAAATATTAAATTAACACTTTATAATAGAATCCTTGTTTCTAAGCTAAAAGCTACCTTATCATTATTTGTTAGCCTCTATTTTCTAGATTGGGATTATTAAAGAAATATTTACATTGTAGTATATTATTACTATATATTGCTAAAGTTTTGACCCCTGACCTTGAAGAATTGTAAAACAAAAAATAAATGACCCACGTCGTTTCTATGACATTTATTTGACAAAATTTAAGGTTTAGGCCGGACTGCTGTTCCTGAAATAGTTAACTACCAAATAACCAATAGGTATATGTACTTGAATTTCATTAAAATAACACTTTACAGACATACACAGTCCAACAGTTTATAACCAGAAAGTGTACGCACAAAATACTAGCAAAATGATCTCTTCTATACAACAACAATAATACCGCACTTATTATTCAACACGTGATATTGAAAAAACGCAGAGAAGACAATTGTATTGATGAAGTACGGAACGAGATGTGCGAGGGCGAGAGCGTAAGAAAGAGATCACATACTAACGGCAGTCGATGTGGGTTTGTGATTCTAGAATCCCAACCAGACCGAACAGATCCTATAGGTCAAAACTTTAGAAATGGATATAGTAAGTTGGATGATTTATCAAAGTGTTATTTTCACCGGTAAGTCCACCGGTGGCACCAGTTTAACCGAATAGCGTTCCTAAAATGGTTATTATGCTACTGGTTGAATATAAATCGTGTTCTTTTATTATAATAAATATGGTGGATTTCTATTGATTTCGATCAACATCAACTAGAGAGAAAGAGATACCCTAAAATAATTAATCAACCGGTTGATGACATTATTTCACTAGCTGTCAATCATCAGTTCCACCACTGGTTGCATTCACCGGTGAACCTAAGAATATACCTCTTCTTATGATGTGTCGTATTCAGTTTAAAAGTTGATATAACTGATTTAAACTGCATAAATAAAATATTTTACATAATTTTTTTCTACATCGCGTTGCCCTCCAGGAAAAGTTTTTCGGGCGCCCGTTTTTACATTTTTTACGCACCCTGTACAACATGTTTTTTTTAAATGTGAATCGTGTTTATATAAAACAAACAAAAGAAAAATTAAAGAATGACTTTATTTTGAAAAACTCAAAAGGATAAATTTTAGTGTGAAGTGGACACATTGTATTTATACACAGCCCATAACTTATGGGCCATAGAGTAACTGGAGATAATAGACATCAAACTAAGCCGATTATGTCATATAAGTTTTTTTTGATAATTAAAATATTAATTTAATTATGTACTATGTTTTTTTATGCTTTCGGATGTTTAAAGGGAAATATCTTGAAAACCGATAATGATATAAGGATCAATCAAGTACACCTTTTTGACTCAGAAAATGCCCTTCTTTAAGAAAGAAATTGAAAAACACCTAATATTACAGGTAAGAAAAAAATCATAGATTTATGAAGCCCATCAGTGTATGCAACTAGTGCCCTCTAGTTTGAAACTTAAAAATTTCTACAAATTCTTATTTCTTGCTCATAAAAACATAATATTGCCAACTCATTAACCGTTTTAAAATTATGGCTCATTTCGAGAATAAACTTTTGTATGGTTAGAACGAGTAACAATCCGAAAAAACTTATATAACTTAATCGACTTAGTTTGATGTCTAATATCTCCAGTTACTCTACGATCCATACGTTGTGGGACACCCTGTATATAATTTTTAAACTAATTTTTTATATTTTCTGGCCAATTTAATTTGTAGATGCTGTTGAGAGAGATGCTAGCTATTGTTAGTTTTAATTTATGAATGTCATATCATTAAAATGTCGTTGGTTGGTTGGTTGGTTGGTTTAAGGCGGGGGTTGGGCGTTCGGTCCAAGCTTCTTGCACTGCAGCCTAGTGGCTTATTGTGCTCCCCTATCTTGCTAGAAAAGATTTGTTCCTTTTATAAGGTCCAGCAAATTCCTACCAAGTTTGTCATGTGGGAGGTTATCCCCACATTGAATGTCTCCGAAGATTCTGAGTCTTCCTCGGGTCAGTGCTTCGCAGTTATATATGATATGTGAGGCGGTTTCGTCCTCATCGCCGCAAAGCCTGCATTCAATGGGACCATTGTAAATTCCTACTCGGTGTAGGTGTTTTCTTAAGCAGTGCCTGTTAGTAGGCCGACCACTTGTTTTAGCTGGGTGCGCGTTAAAGGCATCATTCCAGTTGATAACTTTTTGGAGGGTTTTCCAATGTCGTTAAGGGCACACCTTTTTTACTAGTTTAAACAATCTTTCACCCCTTTTCTTTTTTGATAATTTCAGTACACATTGTGTCTGTAAATTTCATATTTTCTTAGAATCCCAGTTGTCAGGTTTTTTTTTAAACTTTCACTAGCAATTTCCTTAATTTTACTAATTATAGCACCTTTATTTTGTGAATTTTATAATTTGTATATTTTATAAAAACGCCCTTTTTTGGCCGATATACCCTCTCGAAAAACCTCAAAATATTTTTATAGGCCAAGCTCCTCCACCGAGCAAAATCCTGGTGGGTGTCAATGTAACTATCATATTAAGCTAGAGGTGTAACCCTAGAGTTTTAAAAAATAAACCTTAAATATTTAGAAAATTTATTATAGATACCTTGATCCTTGGGATCCAGACACACCCAGTACATACAACAATCGTCGTCAGGGGCGTGTTGAAGAGATGCTTCCCTGGGCGAGCACGGGAGATTTGGTGGGGGTAACGCTGGAACCGGGGGACATGTCACTTGGCACTCTACGTTACCCATTTCACAATAACACCTGAAACAAAGAAATCGATTATTTGCAAGAAATAAATATGTTATTAAAAAGGTAATTCCTATTTTATGGGTTCTTTAAGGGACTTCTTTTTACGAGAATTGTTGATACGTAGCAATCAGAAAAATCTCTTGAGAGCGCGTCAGTTGCGTATGGGGGGGGGGGGGGGGGGGGCTGCCGGGCTGCAGCCCCCCCGAGCCTAGGAGCTCGGGTCTAAAAGTCTAATTGCAACCTAATTTTTCGTCTCACGCTCTCGTAATTTAAATCTTTAAATAATGTATTCTTCGCTTAGATTACCAAGATCTTGTAAACGTTTAGTTTTTTAACTTTTCCTTCTAAAAGTCCTGTTTTATAATATAGAGATTAAGATTTCAGACGCATATCGTTTTAGTTATTGATTTATGATGCAGTTTTAAAGGAAAACGAGTAAAAATAATAATATTTTATAGTATTTTTCCATTATATACTTGTCTGTTCCGTTTTCCCTGTTTTAGAGCTATTCTAAATCAACAAAAATATACCCAATGCAATAAAATATTTTTACAACAAACAAAAAACGTATTTATATTTAAAGAGAGAAATTTAAGTAAAAATTTTAATTGAAACATTTTTTATGGAAGAAGTGTGATAATTTATAATAAAAAAAATAGTGCGGGAAGAAACGAGAATGTTTTATTATGAATATACAAAACGGCAGTTAAGAAGGAGTATTTCAAAACCTAAGCATTTGCACCAAAAACTGCTCTTAGATCTACGCTCTTAAATTTCTGATAAAATTACCAATTTTGGCGTGATGAGCGATATTTACTTTATTTTTAATCATGAAAAACCGAGCCCGAAAAACGATGGTTAGAGTCATACATACGTCATATGTTGAAATTTGATTGACACCAATATTCATATTGTTCACAAATATAAAAAATGTTTTTTTTAAATAAATAATAGGGAATATAAAAAAAAGGAAAAAAAAAAACATTTACAAAAACAAATTTAATCCAGTCATGCTGAGGAGGAGAGGTAATAATTTAATTTTCGAAATTAGATTTTAATGTTAAATGTGAATTTTAAACGAACTTTGGGCGCTTTTCCGCCTTCTTCACTAGGTACAATATCATAACATACATGTAGTCCAGACTACTCTCTCCAAAAAAAATATGTCCTACATACGCCCACTGAGCCCCCCCGAGCATATTTTCTGGCTACGGCACTGCAGCGCATTCATTTAATCCTGCTTTTTGAATTCTCTTTTCTCTTGTCTAGGAAAGTACGATAATTTTATCCATATTTTTCGAACATCTGATGTTTTTACCATATGTAGTACTTTCTGCTTAATTATTAATATTTTTTGTTTTTTATTAAAAAAAGGGGGTAGATCGCTTCACCAGAACCTCCGCGAAAAGTATGCAGTGGCTCACGAGACGACCTGAACCGCTAGTATGTAAGCCAAGCGTCACCAAGGCTCGTATATTTTCCTTACTCATTAGTTTAAGGCACGACGACGATAAACTACGCTGAGTAGCAACTTTACGTTCTATTGTAGATATCATGTAGTAATATATTACATCTAGCGCCATCTATTATGAGTGTCTTAAAATATCGTTCTGTAACGACCGCAGTTTGATTAAATCAAGTTAGATCGTTACCGAGAAATTCATAAAACTCAATTTCTTTTAAAGTAAAAAGTAAAAATGAGGTAAACATTAAACTCAAAATCAGGTAATAAAATTGATCTAACCTTTTTTCGCATCCAGTAACATTAATAGGTAGTTGTTCCCAATTCTTGTACATTTTTCCCTTGTGAATACAGGATCCATTGTTCTTGCATCTGACTTGTTCTGGACAACAATTTGGTGGAGATGCTTGAAAATTTGGTGGGATTGTTTCCCATTCTACACAGCTTGGATCTAGAATTATATATAATTATAAGTTGAACTATGATTTAATATCTAGAATTCGAATGTTTTATTCATAAAATGACCATGACATTTCTTCGAGTTAAACTGGACCTAGGTTTAAATTATAGATGTTCTTTTGCCCAATTTTATAAAGTCGATTTAAAACCGAGGTCCGATTTAAATCGAAGAAATGTCAAAAATGGTAATTTTATAATGTGAGATTGACAGCAAAGTTTGAGTTAAAAGTAATTTACCTGGCCATAACATAATATAATGTAACATAACATAACAAGTTATGATCAGGTTGATTACTCTTAAATTGAACTTTGTTGTCAATCCCACATTAAATATCAATCATTTGTGACATTTCTACCATTTTAGAATTATTGTATGAAATTAACATAAAAGCGCCATACTATACAGCGTGTCCCACCGGGAACCGAATCGATCTATATATAGAAAACTATACATAGGAAAATTTTGAAAATTTGACAGTATGCTGATGCTGATGGGGGCGACCGAGCTAAAATATTTTCATAATGGTGGCACTTCCGGTTATACCGGAAGTAAGTCTCAACTTGCTTATTTTAAATGGGACACTCTATATATTATTACATTTTTGCATTCTACGCAAGATTCTAGGCAGATTTTGTATACCATGTCCTATACCTATGTCTAAACGTTTTTGACATATTTGAATTTTAATGTCAAAAATGACGTTTGCAAGCCTTAGAATAATTATCAATTTTTTCTATCAAGAACCAACTAGGACTAACTGAACTTAAAATCCTCTGCAAGATCGCCATATAAAAATACTAAATTAGCAATATTTCGAAAACTAAAAATTTTGATATATACAACCTTACACAAACTTACCCTTATTTTTAATGCTAAATAAGAAATAATTATAAAATTTGGGTGTTTCCATTTGAAAATCTAGACTTTTTGCAGTTTTTTCAATTTCATTTTTAATCTTATTTTTTAAACACCCTGTATTAATAGTTATCAAAATATTATAAAAAATCTATTAAAGCAGGTCCTTTATAACAAGGAATCCCACTTAAATTAAATAAATAAGGTTTCTTTATAGAAAAAATTGATAATTATTCTAAGGCTTGCAAACGTCATTTTTGGCATAAAAATTCAAATATGTCAAAAACGTTTAGACATAGGTATAGGACATGGTATACAAAATCTGCCTATAATCTTGCGTAGAATGCAAAAATGTAATAATATATAGGGTGTTCTATTTAAAGTAAGCAAGTTGACACTTACCTCCAGTATAACCAGAAGTGCCACAATTATGAAAATATTTTAGCCCGGTCGCCCCCATCAGCATACTGTCAAATTTTCAAAATTTTCGTATGTATAGTTTTCTATATATAGATCGATTCGGTTCCCGGTGGGACACCCTGTATACGGCATAAATCATAATAATGCAACAGTAAAAATACAAATGGGTGACTATAAGATCTAAATATTTCAATGATTTCTAGTGAATATGAATGTTAATGTTTAATGACAGTGCCATATACACTATAACCGCGTCTACGTCAAGCTGTAGGTCCCGTCTGGCTGACATTACCCAGACGATAGGGGATACAATGGGCCTCATATAGGCCTAAGTATACTGGCTCTTCCGCCAACCCCAGCAATAAAAAATATACACTATACAGGGTGAATCCTAAGTTGATACTTATTTTTTAGCTATGTATAGAAGGCAATAAAATAAACAACATTTTCAAATACCTTCTTTCAAAAAACTCAAAAATAAGGTTCTTGCATTCATTTATTACACTATGGATCAAATACAGTCCTGCCTAACTTAAACATAATCTCGAAGCAGCAGCCGAACTTTGACGACACTTACTGTAAATTAGACCATACCTACTAGTTCATTGTTATCAAATTTTACCATTTTCACGTTTCACTAGTTTAAAATTAACTTGCTTCAGAAAAACACATCGCATCGAATTGCTAAATAACTGACCACCGACCTGCAAATTGCATGACTAATAAGACAAATAACATACAGGCTACGATTTGATGGCCAGGCCTGCACTTAGATTTTTCAGTTCTGTATCTCGCCTATTTTAAAGTTTTTTGAAAAAAAACATTTGAAAATGTTGTTTATTTTAATGCCTTCTATACACAGCTAAAAAAGAAGTATCAACTTAGAAATCACCTTGTATACTTACTAAGTACGTCGACTCCAAAGTATGTAGGGCACTCCAATTTTAAGCATTTCATCTCTCCATCGTGACACATACAGAGAGATTGACAGTCATCGTTATATTCCTCTCCAGCTTTGAATTTCTTTCCTTTGTATTCACAGCTTTTGCCAACACTTAATTCTGTTGTGTTCTGCATTTGCTCTTTGATATCTTCCCTTTTCACTTCTTCTATCTGTGTGTTATTATCTCCTGTTTTTGTTTTATTTGTATTCTCATTCTGTTTCACTTCAATTGAGTCCAATGTATCTTCGAGCCTGACATATTTAAAATTTTCTCTAACAAACAGTTCGCCTTTTGGAAATAACTGATAGTAATTCCATTCCTCCTTGTCATTACTGACCTCTAAAAAAGGACTTTTTTAACATTTTATTTGGTACTGAAACAGAATATATAGTTACGCAACTATATATTCAGTACAGTGGCGGCTCGTGGATATGAGTATATGGGAGCTGGGAGCACAGATCTAGACACGTAAAATTGAGTGCCTGCTGATATTTTTCTAATTTTTGAGCCTAAAATGCATAACTTACAAATTTATATCGAAAACCAGTGGCGTATTTAGAAGGGGGGCTGTCGGGCTGCAGCCCCCCCTTGAGCTTAGGAGCTTGGGGTTTAAAAGTCTAATTGCAACCTAATTTTTCGTCTCACGCTTGGACTGTTCATTAAAATTTTTAAATAATGTGTTCTTGGCTTAGATTACAAGAGTTTTGCAGGAAATGTTTAGTGTTTAAACATTTCCTTCTAAAATTCCTGTTTTACATAGAGATTAAGGTTTCGAAGGAATATCGTTTAAGTATTGATTTATGATGCAATTTTATAGGAAAACAAGTAAAAAGAGTAATATTTTATAGTATTTTTCTATTATATATTTATTTTGTCTATTCCGTTTTCCTTTTTTTAGAGCTATTTTAAATCAACAAAAATATAACCCAATGCAATAAAATATTTTTACAATAAAAACAAAAAACAATTAGGTAGGTATTTATTTTTAAAGAAAAAAATTAAAGTAAAAATTTTAATTGAAACATTTTTTATTGAAGAAGTGTGATGATTTATAATAAAAAAAAAATAGTGCCCGAAGAAACGAGAATGCTTTATTATAAATATACAAAAGGCACTTAAAAGGGATTATTTCAAAACCTAAGCATTTGCAGCCAAAACTGCTCTTAGATCTACGCTCCTAAAATACATGATTTCTGAAAAAATCATCAATTTTGACGTGGAGAGCGATATTTACTTTATTTTTAATTATGAAAAACCGAACCCGAAAAACGCGTGTTTGATTCATACATATGTCTTATGTTAAAATTTTGGATTGACACCAATATTCATATTTTTCACAAATATAAAAAATGTTTTTTTTTAATAAAAAGCCATCTAGGAAAATAAAAAAAAAATCATAAAAAAACCTTTACAAAAACAAATTTTAATAATTTTGATAAAATTTGTTAGTAGTTAGGTGAATTTTAAACGAACTTTGGGCGTGGCCCCAAAAAATTTTCGCCTGCGGTGCTTTTCCGCCTTCTTTACTAAGTACAATATCTTGAAATACATGTAGTCTCGACTGTCCCTTTCTCAAGAAAAAAATATTCTACTTACGCACATTCAGCCCCCCCCCCCAGCATATTTTCTGGCTACGCCACTGTCGGAAACATTAGGTAGGAAAATTGGTCACGATATGATTCACGTTCCTAGATGACTGGAGATACTGTTAAAACATTGTGATTTAAAAACAAATACAGACAATGCAAGTCTAAAACTCTTCTATTATTCAAGAAACATCATTGCCTCCAAGCTTCAAACAGACATTTTAACAGTGTTGCTGAAACTTTTTTTTACCTAACTAATAAACTATTTCCCGTAAAGCCGACGAACAAAAATGGGTTCGGAAAAAGGATTCATAGGTCCAGGGTCGGCAGTCGCAGTCCCAAGGTGTACAGCAGTGGCGGCTCGTGATATTTATCGTAGGGTGTGCGCATCAGGCAAAAAAGCGCCGCAGGCGAAAATTTTTTGAGGTGCCACGCCTCTTTTCACCTTTGTATAATATGATTTAAATCTGTAATGCCTACACGGCTCCAGTTCTTGTCCATGTTTATATTATAAAATAATAAGCATGGGAAACAAAACTGAGTTTCTAATATTACACCCACATATCCATTTTTTTTGTAAATGTCAATATTAAAATGTCTAATAAAAGATCGACCTTCTTTTTTCTTTTTACAAGTTTGATTTAATTTTAAATCCGGCGTAGGCCTTCCTAACCTTTTTATGTCAATTTTCCTTTGGAAATCGAATGTCGAAAATTTATTTATAATGTCCTCTACAGAATTTTGGTCCATAACTATATCACTTCGTGTGACACAATCCAAACTACTAGCCATTATTAATTTAAAAACAACACAAAAACATCCACAACACCGTCAATAAACTCCAAACTTATCTAATCGCGTCAAAAACTCATAAAACAATCATATTAAATTATTGAAGTGTGTATTCAGAAAGCGCACGGCGACGCCCTCTCATCGGGCGATTAACCGAATATTCCCGATCAATCCGCATAAGGAAAATCGCACGAAAATCCATCCATAAGAGCGCCGAACGAATACACACCACAGCACACAGCCGGTGAGTCTGCCCACGCGCTCGGTCGCGCTTGAAGTCTTACGCCTTCGCCATTGTTATATTATACAAGTTCTTTATTTCAGTTACCTAAATATTTTTTTAAATAAGTATAAATTTTATTTTTGCTGGTGCTTGACTTTCTTAGGCAGTGCGCGCGCACGAGCGCACTTGTTGACGAGCCGCCCCTGGTGTACAGTACGAGATGCCATAAAGCAGTGGATCAGAAGGGAATACACAATCTACGGGAACAACAGACAGGGATCAAACCATAGGAAAAAGTAAAATTATGCTTCTCTCTTTTTAACTGACTGAGTCTTTCATTCACTATATTTTTTTTCCTTGTGGTACATATTTCTTGTGCCGATATCAATCAAATCAAATCAAAATATGCTTTATTGTCATAAGAAATAATAATCTCGTAACACAGCTAAAAAGTCAATCTATAAAAAGAGGCTTATACCTATAATATATTAAATACATTATTAAAAGCAAGTTACGCAATACAAAGAGAAGAACAAACAACTCCGGAAGAGTGTAGTCGGGTCTAGTGACCAGATATCTCCTCAATGTTCTCTTGAAAGTTTTGTCATCTAATATTTGTCGAAAAGTTAAAGAAACATAAATCTAAATACTCTGAAATTTTTTGTGAGAGTTGATTTTGGTATACGAAGAGGTATGCCATTTTTGTTACACA
This sequence comes from Polydrusus cervinus, assembly GCA_935413205.1. Taxonomy (NCBI): domain Eukaryota; kingdom Metazoa; phylum Arthropoda; class Insecta; order Coleoptera; family Curculionidae; genus Polydrusus; species Polydrusus cervinus. The sequence goes on along the minus strand of OW284510.1, from coordinate 101,800,581 downwards.
TATTATATAAGCTGTTTCTAGAATAAATATGCCAACCATAGTTAACATTTTTACTCTGACAAATAAGGTTTGCAATGGGAACGTAAGTTAATACCACACAAATATCTTAAAGCCCTATTTTGTAAAACTAATATTGAGCCAAACAAGTCCTGGCTACAAAACCAAAAAGCGATATCATACCTTAAGTGGCTTTCAATAAGTGACAAGTTAACAACTCGATCTATATTTTTTCCAAATTCACAGCATAAGAACCTGAAGCTAATTTTCTGTTTAATATACAAATGTGGTCTCTAAACTTAAGTTTATCATTGATTTAAATCCTCAAGAATTTGGCAACGTTTCCGTTCTGTATAAAATTATTATTCAAATTCAAGTCCGATGGATGAAAATTTAAATGTAAGAGCACTAGTCTTGTGAATATTGAAACATAAACGATTCGCATTACACCACCGTTTAACAAGCAACAAGTCACTCTGCACAACAACATCAATTTATCCGAATCCTTTTCATGCCACAAGACACTTGTATCTTTTTTTTTTTTTATGATAAAACACCTGCACTGTAGGAAAAATCCTTTAAGGCGCTCTGGGAGCGGTGCGAGTGCGAAAAAAGCGATTAACGTTGGTCTTGAAACGTTGAAGATTGTATTCATTGGGAAACACGACCTCGGGAAGATCATTCCACAAAGATGACGTTCTCCAGATGAAAGAATTCTTGAACAATGAAGTTCGAGGAGTACTAAGCTGAACAAGATATGGATGAGCGGCAGTGGTTCGCCGTGTATTTCTGTTTTGCATTGCTCTAGGTGGAATCAAGTGGGCAATGTCAGTCGAACACCTGCCATGGAAATATCTGTAAAAGAGAGCCAAATCACCAACCTGTCTTCGATGCTCCAGGCTATCGAGGGTCTTGGTCAGCTCGGGGTCGCCGATCAGACGAACGGCTCTCCTTTGAATGTGTGCTTGGGTGCAGAGCTCCAGACATGAGAGCAATATTCTAATGATGGTAGAATCTGGGCTTTGTAGAGTGTCAAAAGTTGATGAGTTGTGTACAACCTTTTGGTGCGGAAAAGTACACCAAGTTTCTGTGCAGCTGCCTTGGCAATTGCGGCAACGTGATCATGCCAAGACATATTACCTCCCAGATTGACCCCCAGCAAATTAATAGACGGTGCCAGAGGAATTGCGTGTCCTGCCATGACTATATCCGGTTCTGCAATGTTAACCTTTTTGGAGAGGACTGCTGCCTGGGTTTTCTTAGCATTAAATTCGACTTGGTTACTGTCACCCCAAGCCAAGATTTCTTCCAGGTCATTGTTGAGGCGCAATACTTCATGCTGCCTGCGAAGATGTGCGTCGGCAGCGGATGTTTGGGGAGTCAAGGTAAAAGATGAGACAAGTGTGCTGTCATCAGCAAAGCTATAAATTGGATTTTGGGTTTTCACTAGAAGGTCGTTAATATATCAGCGAATATAGTAAAAGTACCTCTAACATATTAGATTATTATGGATGGAAGATCATTCATATTTAAAAGAAACAAAACCGGACCGAGCACTGATCCCTGGGATACACCACTATTAATGTCAATTGCAGAAGAATAACAACCAGTCTGTCCCCTAACTACCTGCCGTCTTCCAGTAAGATATTGATGAAGGATAGGTAAACCTCGACTTTTGTGTAAAAATAGCAAGTTAGGAACGGCTTAATAATATCAAGAACACGTTTGAGTTATCGACGATTTTGACCCGTGACATCGAAAAATGGTTACGGTAGCGAGCCCTCTCTTTTTCGAGTTTTTCTGAATATAGCAGCAATAATAGTACTTTTTAAGACAATATTCTGGTAATATAAACTTTGTGAATCCCCAGGTTTTTCAGCACCAGCCGCCACTGTTTCATCATACTTACCAACTACTGGTAAATTATTATCTTCATACTTAGGTTCAATATTCAGAATAATAAGACTAGAATTTGGCTGAGTAGCAGAAATAATTTTGTGTTTGTTCTGTTTCATCATCTCTTCTTTGTCGCGGTCTTGATGATCGTCCAGGGTGACGTCACAAAGAACTTTTTTGCAACAAACATCTTTAGGATCCGGAATTTCAACACAACTGTCCGAAGTTTTCTTTACTTGAGGACATCTAAAAAAGCAAAACAGTAACTAAGTATTACGATGGGCACTGAACAACATCTTTCATTGAATTCCTTCAACGAATGTATCCCCTTAAAAACGTGTTAACGTATCTTGCAGGTACTAGAGGATTAGAAATTACACAGCACGTAAATGGCCCATATCTACCAAAGTATAGTCTATTTCAGAAAGGTGTAAAGTAATAAAAGCTTATTAGGTATGCAAAGGGACTACAGAGTAACCCAACGAATATTTAAGCCACTTTCATAATTTGGCATTGATTTCATTGCAAAATTATTTCTTTCATCAAGTGCAGGTAGTGCCACCCGGGTTTGGGTCAATTTATGGGTTTTGCCTATTGTTATCCATCCACAAACACTGAAAATGGTGTGACAAAGGCGTGCATTATATTAGGTACCTACACTTAATTTTTATTAAACATTATAAAAAAAATACAAAACACAGAAAATATATTATACAGAAATTAAATTATAAAAATTCATAATATTCTTTGTCATCTGAGGAACTGTCATCTCCTCTTTATGTCATAATTTACGGGTCTGATCGATCAGATGGTTAAGATCCCACTTCTTTAATGAGACGATGGACTGCTTTTCGCTAGTTCTCTGGTGTCACTTCCTTAATAACTTGATTAAACAGTAGCTAAACGTCTTTTATTTTTAATGTCGTGTTGTGTCTTGCTACAAATCCTTTCACTTGCGCCCATATAAGTTCTAAAGGATTTAGTTCGTAACGATATGGCTGTGTGCAGCAGCACAGTTACACTATGTTTTTTAGCTATATCTTCCACGGCATATTTCATAAAACTATGTTTGTGTAAATTTGCTATAGCTAATCGTCCCTTCTTTATGAAATTATCTTCTTTTTTATCTTTGGTTAGTTATCATAAATAATTTAATGCACAAAATTTACCTGCGCCTATGCCGACACCGAAATTGAGCAGAACTGGACGGAATTTCTCATTTTATTACTCTACACCTTTCTAAAATAGACTATTAAAACTAATACAAGCCTTCCCTGTCTCCTCTACCTCTTTAAAATAAAAAAGCCCTTTTTAATATCGCTGATTCTATTTACTAATTATAGAAAATTATTAAAGTTCACTTTGAATAAAATCTTAGTAAAATGAAATCTGTAAAATCTACTGTGATGGTTTTCAAAAAAAAAAATTTTTTCCGACGTTTTTCCACTCTCTATAGCCTCTAGAATAACCGTGTGTAAACGTTTTTACCAAATCTACTTCAAAAAAAAGTTAAATCCAATTTTATGATTGCCGGTCAGTTCTCACCACTAGCCGCTTTTGAGTTAAGCCGCGTTCTCAGAGCTACGTTCTGTCGCCAGCGACATCATCTCGACCAATCAGGCCAGGCTGGTAAAGAGGCAGGAAGAATCAGCTCGTTTATCGTTTTTCGAGGAAGAGGAGGGTGTAATCTACGGGCCAGGCATCGCAGACTAAGTGACAGTGAGACTATTTTGTTGTGAGCCACCGTTGAAACTTTAAAGTTGTTTTTCTCGAAATCCTGTTTTTCGCGCTGGCGGAAAGTACTTCAGAATTTAATGATTTTGGTCATAAAATGCTCAGAATACAAGTGGTTATAGCCCCCTCTAGAATCAAGTATTTTGCGATATTACAGAAAATGTTACGGCCCTTAAAATAAAAAAAAATGGTCAATTAAAAAAGTGGGAACTAACTACATGCTTACAATTAAAGAATCTGGGTCAATTTTATTTTTGTCCTGAATAGAAAAATTTATTTGAATTCCGCCAGCAAGTTACGTTTTTTTTGAGGGGGTAACTTCAGCACCCTGTAGCACCCTCAAGTTTTTCATTTTTTGGGGGTTGAAAATTTTTTTTTGGTACATCTTATCTTTAATAAAAAGAATTGAAAACTTGTTTTTTTACATTTGTCTTATTATCCCCAAAAAGAAACGATGAAAATAGGACCATCACAGAAATTAGTTAATGGATAACAAGAAATAATTAAAATCAGTAATTTTTTTTCCCACTTTGAAATAATTACTGATTATAATGACCAGTTTATTTTTCAATGACTTTAGAAATGATTATTTTATAGTTTAAACCGTAAAAATTATATAATTACATTTCGTTATGGTAATGAATTAACTAGTCTTGGGTGAAATGTTCTCGCGATTTTAAAATACAATCAATGTTTGTAGATTATGAACTTCAGAACTCCAATAAAAAGCTAATTAATAATCTCTATAAAGGAATTGATATTTACCGGGGTCGAATCAAAACTTATCTAGGTACCTCTAAGACTAAAACAAAGTTTCACTTAGATTTAATCTTAATGTTCCAATAAAAGTCTTATAGTGGAACCGTAAATAAAAAAATGATTTTTACAACTATTCTTCTTATTCATTCTTTTTTTTTGTTCAAGTTAAAAAAGATATATCGTTGCATTTAACATTCTTGAGAAAAATTAATACCTAAGTTGTTGATTATGCTAAATGGCACCCTCTAACTGTTGCAACGGAATCTATAACGACGTTGTTTTTTATTAACTTGATAAAACAATAAAAACCCTATTTAAAGAGTTCAAGTTTGTTAAATTCGGGTAAGCGAAACCAAAGTTATAGTATTTTTTTTAAAACTACTTTTGCCCCTCATTCCCTCTTAACCTATAGTCTATTCAGAAAGGTGTAGAGAATAAAATGGGAAATTCCGTCCAGTTCGGCTCAATTTCGGTGTCGGCCATAGGCGCAGATAAATTTTGTGCAATACATTATTTATGATAACTAAACAAAGAAAAAAAGAAGATAATTTTATAAAGAAGGGACTATTTTACACAAACATCGTTTTATGGAATATGTCGTCGAAGATATAGCTGAAAAACATAGTGTAACTGTGCTGCGCATACCGCCATATCATTGCGAACTAAATCATAATAGAACTTATATGGGTGCAAGTGAAAGGATTTGTAGCAAGATATATTACGAAATTCAAAATGAAAGACGTTAAGCTACTGTTTGATCAAGCCATTAAGGAAGTGACACGAGAGAGCTGGCAAAAAGCAGTCCATCATGTCATTAAAGAAGAGGAGAAAATAATGGGAATCTTGCCAACCTGATTGATCGCACCGTCGACCCGTTAATTATAACGTCAAGAGGAGATGACGAAGAATATTATGATTTTTTATAATTTAATTTCTGTATAATGTATTATATGTATTTTGTATTTTGTATTTTTTTTATAATGTTTAATAAAAAATAAGTGTAGGTACTTAATACTATGTAAATTTGCTAGAAAAAATATTAAAACCGCAGCTTGATATCTCCGTTCGTTTCAGCGTTATCGCCAATAGATCATTTTTAAAACTAATCGTTTATATATTTTTTAGAAAAAAGGTGGTACACCACTGATATTTTTCCATGTGGATATTATTTCTGATTAGCCTGGTCAATTCTGCATAAAAATGGTTTCTTGCGTTTTTCTCCTCAGGCACACCGTTCTTAATTAGAATAATTAAATTAAATTAGCTCTACTATTATTATTAAAATTGATAATGCAAAATTTTGTTTTATAAAAATTGGTGGAAATAACCACCTTCACTTAATAGGCATGCATGGATGCTGTACGATTACTAGTTTCTGAGATATGGCCGGCGGTCATTCTTAGTTGACCACCCGGTACATAATGCACGCCTTTGTCACACCATTTTCAGTGTTTGTGAATAATAACAATAGGCAAAATCCATTATACAACCCAACATACAGTATAGTTGTATCATGGGCAAAACCCATAAATTAACCTAAACCCGGGTGGTACTACCTGTACTTGATGAAAATAAAGAATTTTGCAATGAAATCAATGCCAAATTATAAAAGTGGTTTAAATATTCGTTGGGTCACTCTGTAGTCCCTTTGCATACCTAATGAGCTTTTATTACTCTACACCTTTCTGAAATAAACTATAGATACTTAAAAATAATTTCCAGCGATTTCTCTTGGTGACTTTCGTACGTATTTTTTTCCACGAGCTATACGGTAAAGAGTTCCCAAGATATAGTCCTTTTTTAGTTGTACACCCGGTACTTGCATAATTACCTGGCTTTGCATGAAATTTGTCCTGCAATATCACAAACGCAGACTTCGGAACAATCTTTGTTAAACGTGTCTCCTCTGTTGTAAGTTTTGTTGTTATATGTACACATTTCCAATGGTTCAGTCTCTAAAAAAGTGTTTACTTTAAAAACAATAGCCCAATATAGGATGTTTACGCAAATGGATTTTTTTTTGTCTGGTCTTCGCACAATTTATGGTTTGCAATTTACTTCCGTCTATCTGGTAACACAACCATTTTTAACGCTGTTATTGGGAAATAGGGTTTCATAATGGATATGTTAATTTTAAGTTAGTTTAATTAAAAGAACAATAAGTTTTAGAGGCGTCGCGACGCCGACGTCTTAAAATGTGCATTTTACTTTTAGATTCAAAGATTAGTATTTATTTGAATTTTTTTTGAAAATTAAAATAACTTTTTAAAATACATTGTTGGTTGCAAGAAAATTTTAAGTAATAATTACTAACCAGGCAACTTCGACTGTGACATAAACGATATTGACAGAAATTTTCTTGTAATCAAGATGTTCCGGTTTTTTTAACTTTTAACTTTGTCATCTATTTTTTTAAATAATCTTTTTATAATATTACGGTCCTGAACATTTCGAGCAAAACTAAAAAAAGGGATTTCTGATTTTAAGAATCCGTCCATTTTTACTCAAAAGAAAAAAAAGGTAAATCTTATTGAAATAATAAACGGCCTAAACACCATAACTTCCTGTAATGTAATTTTAATATTTATGTAAAATCCTAAAAATAATTGCCAGGGCTCTAATAGTATAGAAAGGGTAATTTAAAATACTGATGATGTGTTATTTGATGACAAAACGGTCAAATTTTAAAAACCTTGGTATTGTAATAAATTGCTAATGCTTATAGAAGTCCCTAAAATTGTTTTTAAAATTCCAGGTCCGTATTTTAAAAAATTGACTGGAGGTTGGTATCTTAAGAACGAAATGTAGATAATTTGAAAACAGTAGATGACAAAACGTTAAAAGTTAAAAAACCTTTAAATTGTATTAATTTTCTAAAGCTTAGAAATCCCTAAAACTGTATTTAAAGTTCCAGGTTCGTATTTAATAAAAATTACTTAAGATTTGTATCTAAAGAACAAAATGTCGAATTTAGAAAATAATAACGCCTTCTTGTAGAACGTAAAAAACGGCCATAAGAAAGTGTCTTTTATTTTTTTCCCAAGTCAAAAATAAAGACGGAAAAAAATTAAAACCCAAAATAAAAATGTTGGATATCATCAAAAGGTATTCGGAATTTTTATAATTTTCTTTCATCAAATTATTAAGTTCTCAAAGACGCAACTTTGCCTCAATTTAACCATCTTCGTATCTCTTACAGTTTTCGAGATCCCCTCTTGTACCCACACGAATTTGTAGCACCATGTAAATGACACCTTATAAAATAAATTTCCATTTTTTTTACAAAACATAAGGTGAAGTTGTTGTGAACCCCTTAGTAAACTTTTTGTATTAAATTTTCAATTAGACAAGCTAGAAAACGTTGCGAAGTTTCACGTTGGTATAAAAGGCTTTTAATTATTTCTTATTTTTTTAAGAGCTCAGTTTTCTGGGTGTTCTGTAGCGGTCCAGCGACTATGCACCAGCCGCCATTACGTACCAGTGAAAAGTGAGTTAAATAGTATATTACATAACAAGTGATGAAAGTGATACTTTTCAAACGAAGAGCTATTTAGCAGGAGGCGTTAGCCTAGTGCGGAAATTCTCCGAGTTTTAGAATAATCACTTTCACACGAGTAATGTACACTATTTTTCCTACGACCACAAAGAATTAATTAAAAAGCTTTTGATTTTAACACTAGTGTTGAAAAAAAATATCAACACTAGTGTTGAAATTAGCATACTTAGGATTATGTTCCACTTAATATCTGGTTTCATAGTTTGTCAATAGGTTTTTCCTTTATTTGTATAGTTAAACTTTTTAATTTTTCGACAGATATATTAAACATAAATTTAAAAAATCCACCCAAAAAGGAAGATTTCAATTCAAAATAATTCTATAAATTATTTAATGTTTTTATAAAAAAAAGTCAAATACTCCTGATGGGATTTGAACCTGTGACCTTGCGATATGTAGGCTAAAGTTCTATTCTCTACGCTATGGCCACTGATAAACATTTGTTGTTTAATACATGATACTCTCTTCATATTGATTTCTTCTTTCTGGTAATAGATTTTCCAGTATATTATTAACATTTTTTATAATTTCAAATGGTGTATTTTCACACTCTAATTCTGAATCACTCGACAAATACATAATAAATAAGTTAAACACTTTACAATAACTGCTTTCTAAAATTTGTTCTTTTTAATAAATAGGGGTTGTCTCTCAAATTGGCACCATGTGTTTAAATTAAATAGTGTGCCTTGTATTTCAACACTAGTGTCGAAATATTTTTTTTTCAATACGCGTGTAATATTCGGCCGTTTCTAGCCAAATTAACCGTGCTTTTTTTCTCATTTTCATAGGTGGTCGTAGGAAAACAAATAAGGACAATGCAAGTCCAAAACTCTTCAATAAATGTACTATTTTTAATGTTTTTTAAAATATTTTAATTTACCTGTATCACCAGCACACACCATTATCGAACAACATGGATCTTCAGTATCCTTAGCCGAACAAAGGGGGTCCTTGATCAATTTTCCTTTTCTGAAAAACGGCCCCGTACACCGATCCTCGCAATTCATTTTCCCTTTATTACAAGTACATATGGAATCGCAACCATTTTCCAATTTTTCTCCGTTTTCGTAGGTGAGACCGCCTTTTTCACACATGCCTGGTAAATACAAAATATATTTAGTTATAGTAGTCGCCGTTAAAAGTAAGGTCTGGTAATGCATTCCCATTTTGTTTTTTGATCAATATTTTGTTACTTTTCCTTTTATCCAAAAATCGGCCAAATACCCATATTTTGAGCATAATTACCTACAATTTACAGTTAAGTTTGATTTATGAAGTAATAAGAACAGAAAAAGAAACATGGACAAATTTTCATTTTTTGCTTGGGTTAGTTTTTTTGTGCAAAAATTGCAGAACACCTTCATATTTTTACCAGGAGCTGCCACTGATTCACCCTGTATAATATATTACCGAGAAAAGGCAGGGCAAAGGCATTTTCCTTCTTGGACGGATTTCTTGATTACATTTGTCGACGAATACTTCGGTTGTAGGTTCTCTTGTTAGTAACTTAATTGGCAATCGTATACATATTTGATACGTAACATACCAACATTCATACTTATCAGAAATGTTGAGTTTATGTATTTCTATATTGCCTTTTGCCCTACTTTTAGGTCGTGGTTTTACTAGTAAGCATATAAAATAAAACACTGGGGAACAAATTTCAACTTTTTCTTTTGTTTCCTGACAAAACCTATATTTTGGATCCAATTACACCCTAGTAACTAAAAAATACCTAAACTGCTGGACAAATTAAGCGGACCGAGCTAATTGTAAACGCAAGAAATTAAAATGTACTCGTTGCAAAAGAGGTGGTCCTAAGAAGTTATAATCACTTACCAAAACCCGTTCTTACAAAACATTGTAAGGCCTAATGACAAAAATACCTGAAATTTACAGGGGCTGAGAAAAAAATCGAAATTTCATGAACAAAGAGGGATATCAAAAATTTGAGAATTTATTTTGTTCTCTATAAATAGGAGATAGAGAAAATGCCATCCAAAATAATTTGATTTTTTTTTTGTGGAAATCCGGTACTTAGAAACTTTGGTAAAAAAAACATACTTCTCTTTGAACCCTGTAGATAGTTAAAGGTTAGAAGTAAAAAAAAATCGGAAAAAATGTGCATATTAAGAATTAAATTCTCTTTTAAATTTTGCAAACCGCGCATCGATAGTTTTATTCGTTCGTAAAATATTTTACTCCAAAGTTCACCTAACAATTAGCTCGGTCCGCTTGAATTGTCCAGCAGTTTATTAAAGATTTTAGTTGGCTGACAAAAAAACATGAGGCAGTTTCGGCTTGATATTCCTAGCTGGCTCTTTAACTTTAAAAAAGAAAAATATCTTTTACATTTGTAAAAAATATGAATGTTATGTATTTCAATCCAAAATTTTCACATAAGACGCATGTATCTAACTAGGGAGTTTTCGGGCTTGGTTTTTCACATTTTAAAATAAATTAAATGTCTTTTATACGCTTACCACGCCAAAATTTATGATGTTTTCAGAAATAATATATTTTTTGAGCGTAGATTACGAATCAGAGAGCCGTTTTTGTTGAGAATGCTTAGGTTTTGAAATATTCCTTCTTAAAGTGCCGTTTTCTATAAAGGTTAGGTTTTGGATTCATAATAAAGTATTCTCGTTTCTTGCCGCACTATTTTTTTATTGTAAATTATAGTAGATGTAATATGTATGTCCTGGCGCACTAAAAAAGAAAAGTGATAAAACCCTAAATATTCTATCACTCTCATAAAAAATAGACGCTTTTTTACCAAAATAACCCTCAAAATAGAGAAAATCACAAAAATTTCAAAAATTTTAAATATTTTAGACTTCAACCCTCTTTACCCTATATTTTACACAACCATTTCATAAAAATCATGATAAAAGTCATAATATTTGGAGTTCTCTGATAATTTCTCTGAGCACTTCAAAACATATACATTTCTTCTACTAGTAAAAATCTAATTTATTATATAAATATAAATTATTTATACTCATACCGAAATGGTATGGGTGATAAGAATTCTTAATAATAATAAAATTTAATAATATTAATAATCATTAAATTTTTGTATATTTTATTAATTTTTATTGATATAAGTTATAAAAAAATTATATCAAACAGAAATATTATTATCAGTATAAAAATTATATATCAGGTATATTTCCAATGTTATCACCCCTATTTCTAGTATCCTCCTCATTTGTTGTGATTAAGCTAGTATTTTCAAGATAAATTTTAATACTTGGCAATCTTTCCTGTCCACTTACAAAACCTGAATCAAGAGTTCCAAACCTTATTAATGAAGTATGTTGGGTTATATTACTTCTTACTCCAATTCTAATTTCCTTAGCAGTATTTGTTAACGAAAAATAGGTAACTTTTTGAGTTAAATTTTTGTTTAAGTGGCAAAGCTGAATTGAGTCTTGATCTAATACCCATTCATTATCATTTTTTGTTTCCAACCAAAAAAATAATCGAGGTAATTGTAAATTTTCTACCCATTCATTGGTTAGTAAAAATAAACATCCTATTAACGAAAGTTTCTTTATTTTTCCATCTCGATTAGTAATTATAACTGGAAGATACGATTTAGCCTCATTTACATCGATGTAAACGTTCTTTGTTATTTTATAAACCTCCATTTATAAAGAAAAAAACTACAAAAACATTTCACCAAAAATTCAATCATACCACTAGTACCATCTATAAATTAATAATTAAAATATTAATTCTATTCATTACAGGAACTTCACCAAATAAAAAAGTTGTCACCACTGTAAATATAAATACATTAAAATTATGCTAAATAAAAGTTTGGTTACAAAATTTGCACAGTCACTCATAATCATGTGCAGTGTGCAGCAGCAACGTGAGATTTCTAAATTATTAAAGTATCATAATGACAGTGCAACTATATTACTAGATATTAGAAAAAATTACAGTAATATTAAAAATAAAATTATTAATGGAGAAGTTATTGTGCCAAATACACCAAAAAAGAACATCTACAATTTACTTAACATAAAGAAACCAAAAAAGAAAAACAAAATGAATATTGAAGAATTTAATGACTATTTGAAATTGAAAATCAGTGAAGAAAAAATTGTGGATTTGAGTAGTAATTTTGAGAACAATTTCGATAATTTGTACAATCATTTGAGTGAGATAAAAAATAATTTAGTGTGTCAAACTCGAGAGAACTTTGAACTAAGTGCAAGATTTGGATATTACTTAAATCTTTTTTATATTGAATATTTTATTAAACAAAATACATCAGGATTTAATGAAACTTGGAAGAATTTTATAAAAACGCATTTTAATATTTCAGACACTCATGGAAGAACGCTACGCTTTATTGGAAAATTGTGTGCACAATTCCCAAAGTTATTAAAACTATCAATATCCATTAGTGAATGTTATAATCATAAGGACTATTTAAACATTTTGTTTTATAGTGATAAGTATGAAAGTTTAAAACTATTTTGGAAATGAAATATATTCTATACCATATTATGAGTCACACAAAAGTGTAGTTCTGCATCTGTCAATCAGCCATATTATGAGTCACACAAAAGTGTAGTTCTGTATCTGTCAATCGACATCATTTGACATAAGCAGAAGTGTGCTTCTGTTCGTTTTATTTTCCTTTCCTAATTCCCATATATTAGTAATATTATGAGTCACACAAAAGTGTAGTTCTGTATCTGTCAATCGACATCATTTGACATAAGCAGAAGTGTGCTTCTGTTCGTTTTATTTTCCTTTCCTAATTCCCATATATTAGTAATATTATGAGTCGCATGGAAGTGTGTTAATAATTAGATTTTAAACATACTGACGACACATTGTGCTTATCTTTTCAACATCCTGTTTCTCGGGTACAGGAAACATATCAAGAAACATGTGTCGCAAATAATGCATTTTATTCAAATTATGTTATTATATTATAGAGGGATATACTTGTACGTTTTTAATGAATATAAGTTAAAAATTTTCTTTAATTGTGTTATTTATAATATCATATGAATACTCTGACAAAGAAACCATACAAATATATGCAATAGTTCCTTCATTTCCACTAGGTGGAGTAATATTTTTGTTAAAATCTACATGTAAAATAATATTATTTCTAGACTCTGAGATATTTTCTGGTTGTCTAGTTAGGTCGATTACGTAAATAGGTCTGCTATTTTTAAATTGATCAGGGTTTGTATATATTAAAGGTAATTCCAAATGTGATTTATAAAATACCCTTTTATAGTCCATATACATATCATAAGCAATTGAAAATTTTTCATTATCATAATCTAAGTTTTCCAGTTCTTCAGGGTATCTTTTACCATTAATTTCAAACCAAATGTTCCTCACATTACAGTGATCAAATGCACTTGTTTCCTTATCTTGGTTATCGAATCTATTTGTCTGAAAAGCAACCATACCAAATAAAGGATTTCTAATATTTCTATAAGTATTTGTAATATCCAAATTTAAAGTTTTTCCGGATATATTTTTTTGCTGGATGCATTGCCATGATTTAAAAATAAAATTATAGTGATTTTGTTGCGATAACGTTTTCAATTCGTTTATTAGCTGAACCTTACTTATATCATCATACTCAATTATTGGAATTCGTATTATAAAGTCTTCAATTATAATTTTTCCATTATGTGGTCTCGTAGATTCATCAAAAGTACCATCATCTTTTTTTTTAGCCCATCTATACAGCGCGTCATTATCTCCATTTCTAGTAAAAGTAATTTCAAATCCGCCCTTATATATTGGACATTTTATATCTTTAAAAAATCCTAATCCAAGGTTAGATAAATTGCCTAAAACTTGAAAATTACCACCTCCTACAAATTTTGATTGAAATCCTGAGTTAATTGTTGGACCATTATTATCTAAAGAGAAACTAACAGTGCCTTTTATTGTACTAGCTTGTCCAGGATACTCAATTTCATCTAAAAGTTTATTATGCTTTTTAACTTCAATTTGTGAGAATAAATGGCCTACAAAGTTGTCAATTAATTTTATATTAGTATTGTCGCCAAAATTTTTACTATCATCTGCGTGGATATATCTTCCAGAGATGTCATATTTAGCGTTTCTAACATTTAGAAAACCATCCCCTTCATCAATTTTAAAAACAGTTTTTTTGTTAACTATATTAAAATGAAGATTAGAAATAGGTAAATAATTATGATACTCTGATCTTACAATTGCGTTTGAATATTTCTCAAAAACGTTCTCCATTTAATAGAGGAAAATTTATTAAAAACGTAATTTTTCAATTACTTCTTCTATGAAGGGTTTAAATAAGTCTGTTTTCTTCATTTTATCTACATTTTCCAATAATTTTAAACATAAATGACCACATATTGGAGGATCGTTATAATTTTGAATTTTATCATCACTATAATAAAGATTATCTTCCCCCAAATATTTTACTAACTCTTCTGGAGGATTAGCATCACCATATGAATCAAAATAAACTTTAAAATTATTTCTTTTCACCCAACAAACCCAATGAGATCCGTTTTGATAAGAATTTTCTAAATTTAACACTCCGGATTCATTTTTATTAGGTTTCTTAGGTAATTCATCTTTCATAAAACAACCTCTAAAATTTTTAATATTTTTTCCAAATTTTTCGATGTCATAGTTAGTTAAAGGTATTATTTTTTTGGTTTTTTGGCTTTTTTTAAACCCTTTCCCTCCATGACTTTATTATGTCTTTGTTGTTCTTCCAATTCTTTATCTTGTGCTTGTTTATCTAAAACTTTACCTGCCACAGCTGCAGCTCCACCAACCAAAGTTGCTAATGCTGTTATCCCACCAAAGAGTAGTGGTAAAAATCCACCAGAATGATTTTTCTTAAGTTGATCATGAGTTAAAGTAATTCTACAACCTTTATTTTCTTTTTTACATTTTTCAATTTTATTAATTTGTCTTTGAGTTAATAATATTTTATCATTTCCTTTTTGATCTGATCTTACTTGAATAGTAACTGGTGTTTTCTTTTTATAACCAGTTTTAATTTTATTTTTATGATTATCTGAAAGATTAATTTGATACTCCATTTATTACATAAAAAAATTATAAAAAAAAGTTATTTTAAACCCATTCCTAAATGTCTTTTAATTTTCATAACATTTGTAGTGACCCAAGCTGCTGTTTTTTCACCTAAATTTGCATTAGGATCTAAAACTCTGTCCCAAGCTTTATATTCTAAAACTTCATCAGCTTTATTTCTTGTTTTTGTATCTTTATGATTTTTATAAAATATATCATGTTCTTGGGCAGCTTCATCTAATTTATTTATAGGTTTATCTCCTCTTTTTAATCGCTCGTCTAATTTTGTACCAGGTCCTAAATAATTATAACCAGGCCAATGCATTTCAAAAGGTAAGTTATTTATAAAATCATTACTTAATCCAGATCCAACAACTTTTTTAGGTAATCTAGATATATACGAAATTAAAATCTCTGTACCGTTTTCATTATCTAAAAGTTTCTCTAGTTGTCTTGTAAAAAAATGTAAAATACCGAGTTTTTCATTATGAAAATTATTATTTCCAGCCTTTTCTTCAGCAGCAATAAAATATAATCTTTTTAACAATATATCTAAATTTTCTATAAATTTATATTCTACAGGATTTTCTGAATATTTTTTTAAACCACCACCTCGTTTTGGAGTAAATAATGGTGAATGTGGGTCTAGATATCCATCATCCCATTCTAAAGTTTTATTAGGAGTTGATTCTTGTTGAATTTCAGAAATTCTTCGATTAATTGCACTAGCAGAATTAGGTCCATATTTGATGTCATTCCATAAAGGTTTTATTAAAACTGCATATTTTTTACCAACACTAGATTTTGGTTTTCCAGTACTTTTATCATTATTTTGATAAATTGATTCAGTTTCAAGTAAAATTTTGTGATACATTTTTAAATCTTCATCTGTATAATCATTTTTGTTAGGTGGTTCTGAGGCTGATGAAGTTATTAAATCCCACAATCCTTGTGTTCCTGTTATCCATTCACCTTTTAGACGTATGTCATTATCCTGAATTTTTATAAACTCTTTTCCAATCTTATATTTTTTGTTTTTCTCATCATAATAGACACCGAAAGATTTATCAAATTTTCTATGTAAAAACATAGAAGCTATCTCTCCAAAACTAATAACAGGTGGTGTTTGAGTTCCAGATTCTTGAGTTTTTGGTGTATAATCTATATCTAATGGAGATAAACCAATAGAAAGTTTAGATTTTTTAGTTGAATAGGGGACTAATGCTTTAATATCATGATTTGTTTTTTCTTGACCTTCTTTAACTGTTGTTTCAAGATGTTTTACTGCGTCAGTAATAGGTTTAAATTGCATTTCTCGATTTTCTTCACCTGAAATTTCACTCATAATTGATCTTTTAAAATCATTATTCATTATTTTTTTAATATCTTTTAATTTTTGAAGATCTTCTTTAGTGAATTCTCTTTTTTTCGGATAAATATTTTCAACAACATCTTTCTCCACTATTTTTTCTAAATCATTATCTGGAATTTTTTTATCTACAAATGTTTTTTTTAAATCTTTCTTTATTTTTTGAATCTTTTCAATTTTATTAACATCCACATTTTCAATAACTTTTTCTTGTGAAACTTTCTTCATTTTTTGAGTCTTCGCAATCTCCTTATTTAAGTAGTTTTGAATTTTTTTAACATCCATTTATAAATAAAATTTTTATTAAGAAGTAACTTTCGGTGTTAGATGTTATACAGCATGTTTGTTAGACGTATGTTTGTTAGACGTATGTTTGTTAGACGTATGTTTGTTAGACGTATGTTTGTTAGACGTATGTTTGTTAGACGTATGTTTGTTAGACGTATGTTTGTTAGACGTATGTTTGTTAGACGTATGTTTGTTAGACGTATGTTTGTTAGACGTATGTTTGTTAGACGTATGTTTGTTAGACGTATGTTTGTTAGACGTATGTTTGTTAGACGTATGTTATAAATCCAACATGTTGAAATAGCGTCTATTTTGTAAATTGATCGATAAAAATCCATGTTTCTTTTTCCAACATTTATTACACAATTCTTGAAACTCTTTTAATGTTTTATCACTACCAATAAGATCTTCCCAAATTTTTTTAATATAATGAGAACCTTGCTCAAACATAATTAAATAATTTAAATTTGTTCTTATGACTTGTAAATCGACTAAACTATAATTTTGACTTAAATAAATACAAGAAATATTTTTTGGTCTAGATCTAACGAAATATTCTTTAATATTGTTTTGTTTTTCTAATAAACAGTCATCAAAAACTACTAAGCTATTGGGTTTACATTCGTCTACAGATATTATATCATCACAATTATCATAAAAATGTGTTTCTATCTTATTTACATTTTTAAAAATTTCTTTCAAATTATCATAAATTGGTTGATCTATTGATTTTGTAAAAATATACAAATTCTCATAAGGCACCCAATATTTCGTTATAATATTCCATAGTACAGTTGTTTTTCCTGATCCTGATTTTCCTAGAATTAAACATCTCAAAGGTGAAGGAAATAATGATTTTGAATCTTCATCTCCACATTTAAATGGTGTTATTTTATATTTGTTATTCATTTATAACAGATAAAAAATTATAACCATTTAATCTTGTTTGTTTAATATACTTTTCTCTAGGAAAAAACTGAATATTTTCCATGAAATCGTTTTCACGTAACTTAATTTCTTCCATGGTTATTTTTTTAACTTGGTAAAGATTTAACAAAGAATTATAAAATTTATAAGTTAATTTGTATTCCACGATTCTTTCATTTTGTTTCATAGATTTTTCAATTACTTCTATTATCCCTGATACAAGAGATAATAAAGATAATGGTAAATAATAATAGCTAGAAATGCCTGAAACACTAAATAACACTTTTAAGATTAAAATTATGAGACTAATTTTATAATAAAAATTATAACTCTTTCTAAAAACATATAATTTTTTTTCTAGATATTCTTCCATTTAAGCAAATAAAAATTAATTAGCTGGTCCAAATTGATCTATGGGTAAACTATTTAATTTTTCTTCCATGCTATTTATTTTATTTTCTAATATATCTGATAATGTATATGATTGTTTTACTGTGGTAGCATCAGTCTCATCTGTGCCCCAATTTAGATCAACAATTCTTCTATTATTTACAGAAATAGAATCATCTTTAATAGTAAACACGTTTAATTTGTTCTCGATTTTTTCAATTTTGTTTTCAATCACATCATTATCAGCGGATCGTTTCTGAATGGTTTTATCCAACTGAGATTTTGTTACAAGATCTTTTAATTTTTCTTCTAGATCATCTATTCTTTTTGAAAGTTGATTGAGTGTGTTATTCACCATTTTAATTTCATTATTTTTTAATGTTGCAATTTTCGCCAGGAAACTAATTTTCAATTTTTCTATATCGCTTTTATCAACCAAATTCTGAATTTTTTCATCCATATTCTGTGAGATTAAATTAGGAAGACTGTCCTGTGATTTTTTTAGGTTGGAGTTTACTTGGTTAACAATATTATTATGTTCGGTATTTACTTGGTTAAGAATATCATTTTTAAAGGTTTCATGATTTTTAATGATGCAGGCATTTACTTGATTAAGAATATTTTTTTCATAATTTGATAATTCTTTTAATTTTTTATTTATTTCAATCTGGCTTGTTTTGGTTTGTTTAGAACAACATTCAACTCTTCCATAAATGTCCATTTATTAGTAATTTTTTTTCTATAAATGATTATAGATCTAACTAGCAATAAATCTACCTTATACCATCATTTTGAACATCATTTCCAGAACGATGGATTTAATGTTGGTCTCGTTGCATTTTATAGTACACATTTAATTCCTAATTTTACAGAAGAAAATAATAAAATTGGTGATATAACTATTCCACCTGGACAATACACATTTAATGATCTTAAGAAAGTTGTTAAAGATTTAGAATTAAATGAAGTAACAAACACATTTAATTTCTCAAATGATGTGTTAGACAGACCAAGAAAATTGTATCCTGTAGAAACTATAAACATTCATTGTAATTTAGCAGATGGTATGAGAGTAGGGAGGTATGAGACCGATATTATATCAAAATTTAAAATAACATCACCATTCAAACAACCAATAGTTTATGAACCTTTAGGAAATGCAATTTTTTTCCCAGTTCAACATAGTTCTATGAATACAATAATAGTTAAGATTTGTGATCAAGATAATAAATTAATTGATTTTGGTGGAGCAAATATTACTGTTCTTTTGGAAATCAAATAATGTTTTTATGTTCAAATTCTCTTTTAAAGTCTTCTGATAAATTTTGATGATAAAAAATATTAAACCAATCAACCTTATCTTGGAATTCTCTAATAAATTCTTCTGATAATATTTGATATTGAGAAATGTAATACCAATCAACTTTATTTTGGAATTCTCTAATAAAATTTTCTGATAATTTTTGAAATTTAGAAATATTTCCCCAATAAACTTTATTTTGGAATTCTCTAATGAATTCTTCGGATAATTCTATATTCATAGAAATTTTGAGCCATTCAGATCTTAAATAAGGCAACACATTTTTATTTTTTGTTGTATTATAAAGGTTAAATATATTTCCTATGTTTAAATATTTTGATATGTTTGAATATATGGGATAATTATTTATTAAATAATTGATGTTCATTTTTATGTCTCTTTATTTAAAATGAATTTTTATTAAGAAAGTGTAATTTCAGATTTTTTTATTTATATATAAAAAATTTATTGTATATGATTACTGTGAAATGATGAAAAGTAAATTTTCTGAATATAAACATTTCTTATAAAATTTCGTTTTTAATAAAGATACAATTTTTTCTATATAAATAAAAAATGAATTCTCTTATAGATATTGAAAATAAAATATGTGTATTCAATAATCATAATATATTTTTTATTTTGGATAATGAAAATAAACCATGGTTTAAAGCTAAAGATATTTGTAATGTTTTTAAATATGAAAATTCAAGAAAGTCCTTAAAAAATAATGTGAGACCGAAATTTATTAATAAATATAAAGGTCTAGTAAAGGGTAACCACCAGTTACACTTACACCCGGATACAAATTTTATTAATGAACCAGGTTTGTATGCATTAATTATGAAATCTAAAATGAAAATAGCTGAAAATTTTCAAGATTGGGTTTATGAAGAAGCCCCATACCGAAATGGTATGGGTACTAAGGATTCTTGATAATAATTAAATTTTAATTATTTTATCTATTTTATTGATATAACTCATAAAATTTTAATTATTTTAATTATTTTTATTAATATAACTCATAAAAATATCAAAATATCAAAATATATTGATAAATATAAATTATTAACGCCCCATACCGAAATGGTATGGGTACTAAGGATTCTTCAAGAAAGTCCTTAAAAAATAATGTGAGACCGAAATTTATTAATAAATATAAAGGTCTAGTAAAGGGTAACCACCAGTTACACTTACACCCGGATACAAATTTTATTAATGAACCAGGTTTGTATGCATTAATTATGAAATCTAAAATGAAAATAGCTGAAAATTTTCAAGATTGGGTTTATGAAGAAGTTTTACCATCAATTAGAAAATATGGTGAATATAAAATTGAAGAAAAATATTTACCTATTATTAATAATCTTAATAATCGAATTAATAAACAATGTGAGCATATTACAAATTTAGGAAACATAATTAAAACTATGAAACCAGATATTGCACCAAAAACTCAAAATGCTCAATTATTATCCAAATTTATTTTATTAAAGTTATTTGATAATGAAACTTTTGATTATTATGTTATTAGATGTCAACAAAGAAATTATAGAAAACAACTAAATATTATTCAAGATAGACATTTAAATGCTGAAATTGTATATAGTGTAGAATATAATCCAAATTCAATAAATTTATATAATAGAATGAAAGAACAATTACATGATAAAATTGAATTTTCTAGAAATTATTTTGATAGATTAAATCATTATACAGAAAATGAATTAATAGAAGATATAAAAAGAATTCACCATAACTATTAAATTTTTCCTATATAAATGGAATCAAAATCATATTGTGTCAAATGTAAAAAGAAAACTGATAATGTTAATCCACATAAAGAAAAAACTAAAAATAATAGAAATATTTTAAAATCAAAATGTAAAATTTGTGGAACTAATAAAACTTCTTTTATTAAATAATTCTATAAAACTTCTTTTATAAAATAATTCTATATAAATGGAAGGCACACAACCTTGTTATATTTGTAATATGTTTTTCTGTTTCTGTGAAAACTCAATCAAGCTTCATAAATTATTAAATAACTTAACATTAGAAGAAAAGTTATATTGTGATGAAAAATTAGAAGATAGTCCTCCAACAAAGAAAAGAAAAATTGAAAATTCTAATAAACCTCAAGGAAAGAAAAGGAAACATACTCAATAAAAATTGTTTTATAAATGGATTATTGTAGAACATGTAAAAAACAAACTAAAAGTATAGGTATTCCAAAATTTATTAAAAAGAACAAACGTTGGAGAAGAATATCATTTTGTAAAATTTGTAATTCTGAAAAAAATAATATTTCCAAGTCTCCTGAAGATATTGAAATACAAGAATTATTTAAACCAGTTAGAAAAAATTTTGTAACAAGACATTTTGTTCAAAAAGGAATTGATAATACATGGCAAGCTGATTTATATTCTTTTTATAGACCGAAAGGAAAAATAGAAGATAATTCTTATAATTTGAGAACTAAACATGAACCAATAGATAATGACTATAAGCAATTATTGAGAGCAAATGATGGATATAAATATATTTTAAATGTGATTGATACATTCTCTAAATTTGCATGGGCCATTCCATTAAAAACAAAAACAGGATTAGAAGTTTCTAATGCGTTTAAATCAATTTTAAAAGATAGAATACCTAAATTATTACATGTAGACAAAGGGAAAGAATTCTATAACAAAGATATGAAACAAATTTTAGATAAACATAATATAAAAATGTATAGTACTGGAACTGATAATAAAGCTTCTATTGTTGAAAGATTCAATAGAACATTAGGAGATAAATTGAAACCAATTATTTATAAAAATTTGAGATGGCTTAATGTATTACCAAATATTATTAAAACATATAATAACACTATTCATAGAACTATTAAAATGAAACCTATTGAAGTAAATAAGAAAAATGAAAATGAATTATTGTTAACTGTATATAAGTTTCCCATTTCAAAATCTGTTCCAAAATTTGATCTTGGTGATAGAGTTAGATTATCATCATATGTAGATCAATTCAAAAATAAATTAAAAACTAATTGGACTAAAGAAATATTTACAATTAATAAAATTTATCAATCCAATGTAAATTATTTTAAAGTTAATGATGTAGATGAAGGCATTTATGAAGAAGAATTACAATTATCTAAATTATAAATTTTTTTCCCATTTTTCATATTCTTTTTTATTATGTTTCAAATGATCTATAAAATTATCTCTTTCAACATTTATTTTATAATGACCCCAAGCTAATGTATTCTTTCCATCTTCTAAAATATATCTTTTATCATCATATGCGCTTAACGTTTTTTTATTCATTTCTATAGTATATATATCATGTTTATTGCTCCTAATTAAACTTTGTTTTTTATATATTGGTTTTTTATTCTCTAAACAATTTGTAAAATCTTCAAATTTTATTTCTTTTTTAACAACACATCTTTTAATACCTTTTGCTTTTTTAATTATGTTATCATCATCGTCAGGTTTTATTGCGTATAATTTTGATCTCAATCCTACAAATTCTTTTATAATGTTACCATTCATTTCATCTTTAAATTTTCCCAAGACTTTTTTATTTATTCTTGGTAGATTATAAATATTATTTTCAGGATACTCAGATGTATCAAGTTCATTTATATAATCTTTCATATCTTTATAAAAATCTTCAGTTTTGACTGAACATATTAATGAATCAGTGTCTTCATATAAAAGTTTAATTTTATCTTCATATTTATTTTTTAATACATCATAATAAAATCCATATAAACATATTTTTGAAGTATCTAAAATACTCATTCCAATATATATTGGTTTGTTAAATAATATTTTCGCTTTCTCCATATGTACTGCAACTAAATCTTCTGAAAATATTTTTCTATCTTTAAAATTTGGTTTTGCAACTAATTTTTCCAATTGTCTATCGTTTGTACATAATTTTATATCAACACGATTTCTTAAATTTTCCATTGTTTTCCCGAACACTGCGTTGTTCATTAATTTAAAGAAATCCTTCTCAAAATCATTCTTAGCATTTGTTCTTAGTTTTGTATTTAAATCTATGTATGATTTCAGCCAATCTGATTGTTGAAATGAAATAACTCTATGAACTTTTTTCAATTTTAATCCTAATTGTAAATATTTTTTCAATGTCATATAATGAATTACATATTTACTTTTATCATATAATGTTGTCATCAATTTTGGAAGTTTAATATCATTAATACTATTTTCTGGAGCTAATGGAAAATCTGAATGTTTATCATGTAATTCTGTTGGATATTCTAAATCAACTTCTAGAATATATCCAGTGTTGGAATCATCACAAGTATTCATTATTTTTTTGTTCCAATCAATATTATCAATTTCTTCCCATCTAAAATCTTTGTATGGTAAATATTTACACATACTCCATCCATATTCATTATTAGCATCTAAATAACATATATATTCTGATTGTTTTTTAGAGTTATATGATTTCATATATTTATTATTTGCCTTAGCATATCTATTACAACATTGTGAAATCCCACCCCTAATTCCTTTTTCAACCATCAATAACATATCATAATCTGTTAATAATTCTAGCTTTTGATTAGTTTTTCGCAACATTACATCCCAAGCATATCCAGGTAAACTAAAATACCATGCTGGATCTAATTTATACGTCTTTAATGATATTTCTCTAAAATTTTCAACAATATCTGCTAATAATAAAACGTCTATTTTATTATATAGTTGTGTATATTCTTTTAAATTTTGAATATTAAATTTATTCCAAACATCTTTAGCATGTTTATAATCTTTATCAGAAATATTTTCATCATTAAGTTTACTATAAAATTTACTTTTGGGTGGTAATTTTGTTTCGTTTAGTTTATCTTCTGAATCCATATATTCGTACGGATAAACACCTTTTTTAATAGCTAAATCAAGTAAATCTTCTGGAATAAATTTTTTCATTTCTTTAAATTGATCTTTAGTTAAATTATTTGCTAATTTTTCTATACTGCTTGATAAAAATTTAAATGAATCAATAAATCTTAATTCTATAGTTCTCATTATTGGTTTATCTTCTGCATCAATATAACCTGTATCATATTTAATTTTTTTCGATAATGAAATATAATTTTCATCAGTTTTTGGAATTAATTTTATATCTCCACCAAGTTCTTTTATGAATAAATGTAAATCGTACCCAGCTAAATTATGAAAGAAGACTGGAATGAATTTTGGATTTTGATATCTTAAATTACAATCTGAATGAGCTGCTCCTCTAAATTTTCCAGTTAAATGATCATGGTCAATAACTTTTGTTTTACCTTCATCTAATATATCTAAGTCATATTGATATTCAAGAACTTTAGCTTCATCGTCTTGAAAATATTCAATCTTATTATTTAAAATTCTTTTACGTCTTTCAATTATTGGAGGTGTTTCGTTTAGATCAAGTTCACAAATATGACATATTTTTGAATTTTTATAAATTATTTCCTCATCATCAGATAATTTATATCCAATATTTCCACTATAAATTTTATCAATTTCTATTGCTTCTCTAGTTAAATTTTCACAAAATACTTTAGCAGCATCATTACCATTATAATTGATTGGATCTTTATAATTTTCATTTTGATATTTAATATAATATGCGAAATTATTTGGTAAATGTTTTTGATATTTTGTTGTATAAGATTTATTAGGATTAGGCTGACATGTATTTATTTTTTGTAAAAGACATTCGAAATCTGCATAAATTGTAAATGGAACTTTTAATGATCTATTATAATTTTCAAATTCAATTATATTATCATATTTTTCTGGTAATTCAATTTTTACAGCCTTATGCGTATTGCAATATATTTTATGCTCCATTAATTTATCATCATTTGGAAAATTATTTAAACATCTTTTACATAATGCTCTTTTTCCACAGTGTTTTGTAATATTTAAACCAACCAATTTCCATAAATCTTTTATCCAACAATAATGATTAGTTTCATTATTAGTTAAAAATAATAAATCAATATGTTTTTGTTTTTCATTATTAGTTATTTTTAATGGACGAATAGTATTTGATTCGTGCCAATATACATTTATAGAGAAATCAACTCGTTTCTCAAATTTTTCAATATCTGTTAATTTCACTGGGAATTCAATATTTTCAAATTCCTTATCAAATTCATGTTCATATTTTTTATATTTTGAAACTCTTTGAGGATCTTTATTAGGAGTATGTAAAGCTGATAAAATAGACCAGAGGAAACATTTGTTATCATCATTTTTAACATTAATACATGCTTTTTTATTATTGATATTGTTTGGAAGTTTTATATATGATGCACCTACTAATGGCATAAATCTATTAATTCTTATTTCTAGAGCATCAATTCTATTTAATTTCCAATTTGATCCTTTTGCTTCAAATTCACCCATTTCTCTAATAATTTTGTTAGAAGCATTTGAATAGTATTCATTCAAATTTGTTGTTGGTGTTATAACTTCATGTTGAGTTTTAAAATTAAATGTACTTTCTTCATAATTATCTCTTTCACCTCTAGAATATATTGCTGTCATAAATAAGTTTGTTACAAGGTTATTTCTTTTTACATTTTGTTTAATTTTTCCCAATACACGATTTTTATTATTCTCTAAAAATATAGTAGGGTCAATATCATTTTTATTTTCAATATATAAATTTTTTATTCTGGAATTAAAAGCTGTATCCTTTTCGATTGGAATTACTCTTTCTTTTGGTTTTTCAAAAATAGAGTTATCAAAAGTATTTAATATATTAGCATTATGTATTTTAGTTTTAATATGTTCTTTATAATATGATCTTCGAATATCCTTTTTACAAGTACCACAATATTTTTGAGGAATATTTCTTTGAGGTCTTGATGTATTTTCTCGAATATTTTTTCTATCATTTTTATTATGTGATTTTGTTGATATATGTTTATCCCATAATCTTTCTGGTATATCATTGTCACAAACATTACAATAAAGTTTTATTTTATTTTGATGATTTGCACTATGAATATGTTTAATCCGATTACGATTTAAAATATATTTATTACAAGTGTTACAGTAGCTCGTAGACATTTCTATTTATAGAGGAAAAAATTTATACAAAATAATTTTTTTAAAAACTTACAATTTTATATTATTTTATAAAAACAAATTTTTATTAAGAAAGTACAATTTTAGAATTTTTTTTAATGAGGTACATTTTTGCTCTACAACTTTTACAACAATAAGAATAATCATCTTTATTTTTATGAAATTCTTCATAAGATTTTTCTTCTTGACAATAACTACATTTTCTAACATTATTTATTTTTCGTCTATGACTATCACTATTTAAATGTTTCTTATAAGAATGATTAATAATTTGTTTACCACACACGCAATCTATTATAGTTTTGGTATTTTCATATTTGTCAATTGAGAAGTCACTTACACATGATTTACAACCATATGATAAACCAGATTTATGTTTATAAAATTGAACATATGATTTTTCTTCTTTACAAAAAGTACACTTTCTAATCTGGTTAATTAATCTTCGATGTATATCACTTTCTAAATGTTTTTTATAAATATTATTTCTACAAAATGTTTTTCCACATACGCACTCTATTCTCCCCATTTTTTTTTTTTTTTTTTATTTATATAAAATAATTTACACCTTTATTAAAAACGAATTTTTATTAGCAAGTGGTTATTTTGTATTCACATTTATTTTTATAATGAAATATACTACTTAAGTGTCTGATTTTTTATGATTATATTAAATTATATATTAAAGACGGCCGGGGGCCGTCTTTAATATATAACTGATTAGAAAAACTATCAGTTAATTCTTTTATTTCTTTTTGTAATTTATATTCACTATATTTTCTAATTGATGGTAGTACTTTTTTAGTTACCCAATTTTTAAATTGTTTAGCTTCAGTTTTCTTAGATGATAAAATTAATGAATATAATCCCGATTCATTGATAAATATTGTAGTAGGTTGTATATATTTCTGCGTCGGTGTTTGACCGACGCAGAATTCTTTATATTTTTTAATATCAATTTTATTAACATTATCATAAATAGCGTCTCTGGGTCTTTTATTTTTACTATTTCTAAAAAATATTTAAAAAACACAAGTGTTGATAAAAATTCATTTTAAATAAAGAGTTAAATTTTTTCTATATAAATAAAGATGAATCCTGCACGAGATCTTAACACATGTATGAAAATTTTACCAACTAAAAAACTAGATGAACTTGAAGAGGGAAAAAAATATAAAACTTCGAATTTCAAATTTGTTAGTACAAAATATGGTGATCAAGTTGTTGTATGTTTAGATAACACTTTTAATGTATTTCTACCTGAACGTATTAAAAGTGTAATAAATAATAAAAATTTAGACAAATTTAATTCAGCTGATATGTCATTAATTTATAAAGGAAAACTTGATAATGCGCATAATATTGAGTTTGAATAATTTTTAATTAGAATATTTAGATGGTCCCATTTTAGGATCACCTAATTTTTCATAACCTTTAATATCTAAAATAGAATTCATTTTTTAATTTTTATTTCAAATTATATTTTATTAACATAATTTAATTTTTATAGAAAAATTATTAGAGAACTCCAAATATTATGACTTTTATCATGATTTTTGTGAAATGGTTGTGTAAAATGTAGGGTAAAGAGGGTTGAAGTCTAAAATATTTAAAATTTTTGAAATTTTTGTGATTTTCTCTATTTTGAGGGTTATTTTGGTAAAAAAGCGTCTATTTTTTATGAGAGTGATAGAATATTTAGGGTTTTATCACTTTTCTTTTTTAGTGCGCCAGGACATACATATTACATCTACTAATTATCACTATCAGTGTGTATCAATTCTCTTCTTCAATAAAAAAGCAATTTGTCTGTTCTTATCAATTAAAAACTTTTAATTCAATTTTTGTTTTTAAAAATAAATTAGGCATACTTTTTTAGTTGTTTTAAAATAGCTCTAAAAAAGGGTAAACGGGACAGTAAAGTATAAAAAAGAAAAATACTATAAAATGATATTTTATAGTATTTTTATTATATATATTATTTTTATTTATGTTTAGTTTTCCTATAAAATTGCATTACAAACCACTAACTAAAACGACATGCGTCCGAAACCCTAATCTTTATACATAACAGGATTTAAGAAGAATAAGCGTTTCCGACAAAACCTGCTTCGTAATCTAAGCTAAAAATAATTGTTCCCAATCATTAATTTTGACGTGGTGAGCGTGCATGTAATAGATACCAAAGTCAGTGACGTAGGACATTTTTTTTCTAGAGAGAGAGACAGTCATGACTACATGTATTTCATGATATTACACCTAGTTAAGAAGGCGGAAAGGCGCCGCAGGCGAAACATTTTCGGGGCCACGCTTAAAGTTCGTTTAAAATTCACCTAACTACTATCAAATTTCGAAAATTAAATTATTGCTTCTCCCCCTCCGTATGGTTGGATTGAATTTGTTTTGTAATAAATATTTTTTTTACTTTTTTTTTTGATATTCCCATTCTTTATTAAAAAAAAACATTTTTTATATTTGTGAAAAATATAAATATTGGTGTCAATCCAGAGTTTTTCGGGCTCGGTTTTTCAGGATTAAAAATAAAGTAAATATCGCTTACCATGCCAAAATTGATGATCTTTTCAGAAATCAGCGTAGATCTAAGAGCAGTTTTAGGTGCAAATGCTTAGGTTTTGAAATATTCCTTCCTAACTGCCGTTTTGTATATTCATAATAAAGCATTCTCGTTTCTTCCCGCACTATTTTTTTATTATAAATTATCACACTTCTTCCATAAAAAATGTTTCAATTAAAATTTTAACTTTAATTTTTCTCTTTAAAAATAAATACCTAATAGTGTTTTGCTTTTGTTATAAAAATATTTTATTGCATGTTGTTATATTTTTGTTGATTTAAAATAGCTCTAAAAAAGAGAAAACGGAACAGACAAGTATATAATAGAAAAATACTATAAAATATTATTTTTTTTACTCGTTTTCCTTTAAAATTGCATCAAAAATTAATACCTAAAACGACATGCGTCCGAAACCTTAATCTCTATATAAAACAGGACTTTTAGAAGAAAAAGTTTAAAAACTAAACGTTTCCTACAAGATCTTTGTAATCTAAGCCAAGAATACATTATTTAAAAATTCCAAGCGTGAGATGAAAAATTAGACTTTCAGACAGACCCCAGTTCATAGGCTAAATACGCCACTGACCAAAGTAGATACGTATGTACCAAAAGGCAAGCTAATATTATGATTTTGTGTTGGTTTTACATTTTTTAAATAAATATTATTATTAACACAAAACTTTTTATTATTTACTTCACACTACACCACATGACAAATTATACAAAAAAAACTATGTTATCGGCAATATAAAACAACCTCACGCAACCGCACAATAATGCAATAAAATTAAATTTAAAAAAAATTAATTAAGAACCTTATACCTTTTATAAATAATCTTTAATGAATCTACCCACAGTCTACGAAACTCTTAATGGTCCACCATTGTTTAATGTAACTGCATTGGATTCATTCAATTAGATAAACGAACGAAAACATTGTTCTAACAATTAAATTCTATTCTTAAGAAATTTTGATGGACCCTGATCTTAATTGGACCCAAGCAGTTATGAAAAAAATTGGCCCACCGGGAGATGTTTATAATCATGAGCTGATTTCTTCAAGTTATCATTATTTTAATATAATAAGCCATTTTTAATAATTTAAAACAAATTTTACAGCTACTTTGATTATCGTTTAGCGTTATTATTCTTGCCAAAGCGGGCAACTAGAAATACATTGCATGCAATACATCAAATTGGCTATGGTTCAGAAAACGAAATTTTTCATTTTTATTAATAAATATGTATATCAAA
Source organism: Polydrusus cervinus (assembly GCA_935413205.1). NCBI lineage: Eukaryota > Metazoa > Arthropoda > Insecta > Coleoptera > Curculionidae > Polydrusus > Polydrusus cervinus. Next base: position 101,770,314 of record OW284510.1, on the reverse strand, counting down.
TTTTGTGTTAATTTAATGCAGCATGCTAAATGTAAAAGAGATAGATACGTCTAGATAGAGATATCTTGATTGATGATATTATATTATCAGTGGCGTATTTAGGGGGGGGGGGGCTGCCGGGCTGCAGCCCCCCCAAGCCTCGGAGCTCGGGTCTAAAAGTCTCATTGCAACCTAATTTTTCGTCTCACGCTTGGACTCTTAATTTAAATCTTTAAATAATGTATTCTTCGCTTAGATTACCAAGATCTTGTAAACGTTTAGTTTTTTAACTTTTGCTTCTAAAAGTCCTGTTTTATAATATAGAGATTAAGATTTCAGACGCATATCGTTTTAGTTATTGATTTTTGATGAAATTTTAAAGGAAAACGAGTAAAAAGAATATTATTTTATAGTATTTTTTTATTATATACTTGTCTATTCCGTTTTCGCTTTTTTAGAGCTATTTTAAATCAACAAAAATTTAACCCAATGCAATAAAATATTTTTACCACAAACCAAAAAACAATTAAATGAAACATTTTTTATGGAAGAAGTGTGATAATTTATAATAAAAAAAATAGTGCGGGAAGAAACGAGAATGCTTTATTATGAATATACAAAACGGCACGTAAGAAGTAGCGGCGGCGCCAGGGGGGGCAGGGGGGGCACTGGCCCACCCTAGAAACATGAGTGCCCACCCTGGTGCCCCCCCAAAATTGATGGATCCGGTTTTGTAATGGAATTTTCGGGGGAAGAGGAGAGACTTTCAAGGGTATTTTCAAGAAAACGATGACTTTTTTTTTTTTAGATATCACTCAGAACAAGAGGGAAGTTTTGTTTGTCGCTGCATATGGCATTGTAGAGCGTCGGGAGGCCGGCGACCTTTTTTTTTTTAGAAGTCCCTTTTGCCCACTCAAAAATCATCGAGCCCATTAGTGCCCTCCCATTCCAAAAATTCTGGCGCCGCCACTGTTAAGAAGGAGTATTTCAAAACCTAAGCATTTGCAGTAAAAACTGCTTTTAGATCTACGCTCCTAAAATACATGATTTCTGAAAAAATCATTAATTTTGGCGTGGTGAGCGATATTTACTTTGTTTTTAATTATGAAAAACCGAGCCTGAAAAACGCTGGTTAGAGTCATACATACGTCTTATATGTTAAAATTTTGGATTGACACTAATATTCATATTTTCACAAATATAAAAAATGGTTTTTTTTAAACAAAGAGGTATATCAAAAAAAAACATTTACAAAAACAAATTTAATCCAATCATGCAGAGAAGAGGTAATAATTTAATTTTCGAAATTTGATAGTAGTTAGGTGACTTTTTGGGCTTGACCCCGAAAATTTTTTACCTGCGGCGCTTTTCCACCTCCTTCACTAGGTACAATGTCATGAAATACAGACATGTAGTCCCAAGAAAGAAAAAAAAATGTCCTACTTACTCCCACTGAGCCCCCCCCCCCCCCCCGAGCATATTTTCTGGCTACTCCACTGTATATTATTATACATATACAGGTCTCTAATATGTCTGTTATTTTACATTCAAATAAAAGTAACTGTTCGTTTGCTATATTATTTTAATTTAAAACAACGCAACGGCAACATCAAATACCTTCTTCCCACAACAATACAATAACATTAAAAAACTTTAAAAAATAGTTAAAATATACACTTTATAATCCTCAATAAATCTACCCACACTATATGAAACTCTAATAACTCACCATTGTTTATTGTATCTGCTTTAAATTTATTTAATCAGTTAAAATAAAACATCGTTATAGCAATTACATTTTATTCTATAATGGTCCCTAGTTCTAATTGGAATTACATCACATACGTACTGGATAAGTTTACAATACAGCCATTAGTTCATATTATTTTTTTAAATTTAATTTAAAAATTGTTGCTTAAAGTAGCCTGTTTATAGTCCTGGAAAGAAAATCAAAAAAACAATCTAGAATTATTTTCTTAATCACGGCATTCGGCAAAATTTATGACAAGGAGTCTAGAGATCTAATAAAAATTATTTTAGACAACAATTTGTTTACTTTAAAACAAGTTTCGTAGTTGGAAATTCTAAAATCACAATACACTAACAAAGGTATGCTAATGTTCATAAATTCTCTATCTCTCTCCGACATTGTGACGTCACGAACGAGGGCTCTTTTAACAGTTCCAGAGTAACTTTATGATTCTATGTTTGTCTTCGTTGTTTATGATGTGGAGCGTGACACGACGGTATTAAAAAATGCCGTTTCAAAGTAGCAGTTCCAAAGAAACCGACCCACCACTGTTACTTACCATTCTTTCAATTGATTTGGTCACCTCTTTCGCAAGCAATAATCCATTGTTTTGCCAGAGCCTTATTTTTTGAAAACCCAAAATATTTCATGTGAAAATTGAAAAGAATCTTTTATTGATAAACAAATCGACATCAACGTCTAGTCAATTTGACTTTGATTATCACATCATGTAACTGTAAGATTTACCAGTTATCTTTCCATTTCTGTTGCGTATAATAAAAGTTTTAAGGTTAATTTGGGCTCCGTTGAAAATATCAGAAAGTAGTAAACAAATTTATGTATATCGCAAAAAAATAACAAAGGTAAGTACAATAAACTCTCATTTCGATAAATCACGTATTAAGGGAAAAAAGTAAAAATTATATAGCTCACTTATCCAGTGATCGTGGTGATGTGGTTAGTAGAAAAATAATATAGTGCCTTTCAAACAAATTATACAGGGTCCTGCGCCTTACCTCCCGTCTTCTGTAGCTCACTTATTAATTAAGTTAGGATTATGACGTTTTGCAGGCTTTACCTGTATCCTAGGGCGCATTTCAGGAAAATATTTTTGTTTATACAGGGTGTTTCAAAAAAGTGTGACGTCATAAGGATATGTTTTTTTAGATTACATGTCATATATGTTCTTACTTATTTGGATGCATCTTGTAGTTGCTTACATACCCCTAAAATTTTAATAAAATCGGTTCAGTATTATAGGCGAAAAAAATAAAAACTAAAAAAAATCAGTTGTGCACCACTGGTTTTAAAAATTAATAAAAATTAAAAATAATGTCTCGTTAATAAAATTATACAAAGGTACTTAATAAATAAGGTCTCACAGTTTCGTTAACCAAGTTTGATTAATACGAATTGTACAGGGTGTCCAAAGTTTAGTGTCAAACTTTGCAAACTTTAAAGCAATTTATTTTTCTTATTTCAAATTGGAACCCCTGTATATTATTATGTCATTCGATGCAGAATTAAAATTCAAACATTTATTCTATCGCAATTTCTAACGCATCAAGACTTATTTGCAGAAAACTCATTTTATCAACTATTCCACCAGTCATTATTATATAATAAATATCAAAGGTGGCTTTTAAAAACAATTTATTGATATTAAAGTTTACTAAAGGGAAAAATAAAAATTCTTTTAGCATACTCCTAATATGAAAATCATATCTACGAGCTTTTCTTGGTTGTATTCCATTACAACAAATAATATAGCCTAAATAATTAATACTAATCTAATAATATTTGAAATTATAAAATAACTAAAGTCAAAATGGGCTTTTGTCACTTTAATAAACTTTAATACCAATAAATTGTTTTTCAAAGCCACCTTTGATATTTATTATATAATAATTACTGGTGGAAAGGTTGATAAAACGCGTTTTCTGTAAATAAGTCTTAATGCGTTAGAAATTGCGATAGGGTTGTAATTAGAACAAATGTTTGAATTGTAATTCTGCATCGAATGACATAATAATATACAGGGGTTCCAATTTGAAATAAGAAAAATAAATTGCTTTAAAGTTTGCAAAGTTTGACACTAAATTTTGAACACCCTGTACAATTCGTATTAATCAAACTGGGTTAACGAGACTTTAGGACCTTATTTATTAAGTACCTTTGTATAATTTTAATAACGAGGCATTATTTTTAATTTTTATTAATTTTACCATTAACCAGTGGTGCAAACTGATTCTTTTTAGTTTTTATTTTTTTTCGCCTATAATACTGAACCGATTTCATTAAAATTTTAGGAGTATGTAGGCAACTATACAAGATGCATCCAAATAAGTGAGAAAATATATGACATGTAATCTAAAAAAACCTTATGACGTCATACTTTTTTGGAACACCTTGTATAAACAAACATATTTTCCTGAAATGCGCCCTAGGATACAGGTAAAGTCTGCAAAATATCAAAATCTTAATTAATAAGTACAGAAGACAGAAGGTGAGGCGCAGGACCCTGTATAGTGTAAAGATATTTTTCTTACCTGAAGACACATTGCGCTTGGGTTCTTCTTCTTTCACCCTTGCAGGATTTAAAATTCGCGGGTGAATCATCTCATCCATGTTGACGTCATCGTCACCATCTCGAATCGTGACGTCACTAAGATCGAACTCATCGTGATTAGTGGAATTTGACAGATTATTGGCGTTGTGCTTTTCGTGCATGGTAAAATTCAGTGCTCTGCCTCTTGGTTCTTCCGACATAGCGATGGTTGTGTTTGACTTAGTGGTATCGTTTTTTGGTAAGGAACTATTGGTTCTGAAAAGATTTAATAGGTTGAGTGTGTTATTATTAAAAGAAAATGCATTTTTATGGCTTAGAATATAAACTATTGACGTAAGTCTATTCAGACTTGGATGGTCATCCAAAATTATACGCCGTAAAATTTTTACATTGGATGGTTTCTCTTGGTTTAGCTTCTTTATGGTCTGCTGTTTCGATTTTCGGTGGGATATACACACAGTTTTGACCCCAAAAGATGATTCTAGCAACTAAAAAGTCATTCTTAACCGTGGCTTTTTTACAAATTTCCGCACGAACGAAAAAAAAATATTCATCTGAAAAAATAATAATTTAATTCAATTTATGCAACCTTATTTTACCTTTAACATTTTTTAAGAAATTACATGTTAATACTTTGAAAGTAACACTGTCATCCTTATGGCAATAAATTATTATTTTGTCAACGTGACAACATCGCGTTTGTTATATTTGCGATCTGATGGTTGCCTACCTTCTCTAGTGGCCTTCGTTTTTATTAATCAATTGTAATAACTAACGACCAGAAGTCAGGTGCGTTAGATTATTTTTAGCTTGCATTATTTAAAGTGAGCTCTTTGTATTATGCGCTTTTATTTGAAGTGTCTGCTAGAAGGTTGGAGACAATGATGTATTGAATTATAGAAGAGTGTGGACTTGCATTGTCTTTATTTGGTTATATTTTTAGATTACAGAAAAAATTTGTGAGGGTGATTGCGGGTGTTGGTGTGCTGGACCACTGCAGGCACATTTTATTAATTTGAGAATTTTGACGCTGCCATCACTATTTATTTTGCACCAATTAATTGAAAAATAATTTTCAGCTAAATTCAGATATTCACCACTATGGTATCAGGTCGGCTCATTTTATTATACCAAATAGGTATAGACTTATTAAATCTGTAAATAATTCGCTCAAACTGGAGCTTTACAATGTGCTTCCTGCAACGGTTAAAAACTACAATGAAAAAAAATTTAAAATTGTGGTTAAGAAATTTCTTGAATCACATGCTTTTTACTCAGTGAAAGAATACTTTGACGTTGTAAATTTGCGACGAACTTCAACATTTGATTTATAACTTGTGTTTGTTATTAATGTGTAATTACAGAGTTTGTTTATTTTGTCTTATACAAGAATATGTGTTTAAATATACATTTTTATGTAGTTAGATTAGAAGCATCCCTCGACGGTGCTTGCTACAATTTGTAATTTACAAAAATGTGGTTAAATAAAAATATGTCTATAAATCACAACATTTCAACTGGAGATACTTACCAGTTGAAACGTTGTGATTTAAAACAAATAAAGACAATGCAAGTCCAGAACTCTTCCATGATTTATTTGAAGTGTTGTTTAATGAGAAAAAAAGCACGGTTAACTTGGCTCGAAAGCGCCGAATATCACACGCGTGTTGAAAGAAAATATGTCAACTCTAGAGTGGAAATACAAGGCACACTATTTAATTTAAGCATATGATGCCAATTTGACAGACCACACCTATTTATTAAAAAGAACAAATTTTAGAACGCAGTTTAGTTTATTTATCACGTATTTGTCGAGTGATTCAGAATTAGAGTGTGAAAATACACCATCTGAAATTATAAAAAAGGTAAGAATATACTGGAAAATCTTTTACCAATCAAAACAAGCCCCGCTGAAGAAAATGTCATATATTAAACTTGAGCAGGAAACGTTTATGGGTCGCCATAGCGTAGACACTAGAGCCATGACCTACGGATCGAAAGATCACAGGTTCAAATCCCATCAGGACCACTTGACTTTTGACTTTTTTTATGAAAACATTAAATAATTTATAGAATTATTTTGAATTGAAATCTTTCTTGTTGGGTGAATTTTTTAAATTTATTTTTAATGTATCTTTCCTTGATTAAATTAAAAAAATCATTCAAGAAGGAAGATTTCAATTCAAAGTAATTTTATAATTTATTTAATGTTTTTATAAAAAAAAGTCAAGTACTCCTGATGGAATATGAACCTGTGACCTTTCGATCTATTAAATTGGCATCATATGTTTAAATTAAATAGTGTGCCTTGTATTTCCACTCTAGAGTTGAAATATTTTTTTTCAACTCTAGAGTTGAAATATTTTTTTCACAAATCAAAGGTTTTTTTTTAATAATTCTTTGTGGTCGTAGGAAAAATAATGTACATTACTCGTGTGAAAGTGATTATTCTAAAACTCGGAGAATTTCCGCACTCGGCTGACGCCTCGTTCTAAATATCTCCTCGTTTGTAAAGTATCACTTTCATCACTTGTTATGTAATATACTATTCACAGGTGACAACAAAATCGATCATATTCGTGGAAAGTACTTATATTTATTAATAGATACTTACACTGGTAATATCGTACTAGGACCGCTGGTAAGCGGTAATGGGGTAGGTCTAAAATTTGAGTCATCTAGGTCCTCCGCCATCATGTTTAACACTTCTGGTCTTGACACAGGCCCTGATGTATGTAGAGCTATGACGTGTAAGTCTTCATTCTCTGTAACAAGATATCTAGGTGTCATAAAAGAATATTTAAATGGGTTTCAAATAAATTCAGAAATTAATTTCTCTCCAAATTTATTCCGTAATTTTAAAAGTAAATATTTAATAATTTGAGAAGTGTATGAGTCTGTAAATTGCCATTTTTCGGCCATTTCAAACCTTTAATAGTTATTTACGATATAAGTAAAGATTCATATTACAACACGAGATGTTAAAGTTGTCAAACGAGGCGTCAGCCGAGTTTAATAAAACGTCGAGTGTACTAATATAAATTTACAACAAGAATATTGTACAAAATTCTATCTACTTTCATACATGAATAAAAATATTTGGCAAAAGGCATTTTTAAAAATAAAAATACACCTGTAAAAATGCACCTGCTATTAAGTTTACTAATCAAGTTTTTTATGTTATCTTTCGCATAGTTACTGTTTCGCATGGTTACTGTCGAAACTTTGTCAAACAAATTCAAAAAAGTTTACCCTCTGATATAGAAGCAGCGGAAACGAAGCGTTCTCAAGTTTAGTTCCGACAAAATCCAAGGCGCGGTATGAGTTGGAGTATCAGAAGTTTGAAGATTGGTGCAAAGCTAACAAAATAAAGGAGGTGTCTAAGAAAATCCTTTTGGGTTATTTTTCTGTAAAGTAACGCTCCCAGAAACCATGATGGACTCACTACTTAATGTTGAGAATTATGATTTCAGTCAAGAAAAATCAAGATATAAGCAGATTTTCTCAACTAATCGCATTTTTGAAAAGAAGTTCAGAGGGTTACAAGGCCAAAAAGTCCAAAGTTTTCAGAAAGGAAGACGTATGTAAGTTTCTTAGTACTGCAGATGATGAAACATATTTACTTATTAAGGTTGTTATGATAATCGGCATTTTTGGGGCTTGTCGGTGCGAAGAACTAGCTAAGTTAATGTTGGATCATATTGAACACAATGATTTGTATATAATTAATTTTATAGTTCTTAATAATAAATCATTCTTCTAAAAAGTGTGGTTATATTTAACAGCAAAATTTTAGTAAAACCGTTTTTTCCATTACAGCACTAGTGCTGTAATAGATGCCCTTACAAAACGATTTACAGAACTGTAAAATTTATATTACTGAATGAAAGTAGATAAATTCAATTACGGTGTAACCGAAAGTAAAGTTAACTTTTATGTTTTAAACAGAAACCACTCATTTTTATTCGATAATTAAATACTGTCGAAAATAATTTTTTAAATAATATATCACACTTTATAATTTGTTTTAAAAATGACCGTCTAGATAAATTTTCTTTTGTTTTCTAAATTATCCATAACTTTAATAAAACAAGGTATGTGGTTAAGAGTAGGCCATGGAAACGAGTTGTTTAGTAATTTCAGCTACAACTAATTCATAGTAGCGGAGTATAGTACCCGCATATAATGGTTGTTATTCAATTGGATGAAGTGTATGAAACTTGCCTACGGCTTTATACGCGTGAATAATAGCCACCCTTATATGCTCGTTGAATACACTCAGTGGGGTATATAGGGGGAGGGGGTGGCGCCGGGCTGCGGAGCTCGGGGTCTAAAACTCTCATTGCAGCCTAATTTTTCGTCTCATGCTGCCTTAGATTACAAAGGTCTTGTAGGAAACGTTTAGTTTTTAAACATTTCCTTCTAAAAGTCCTGTTTTGTATAGAAATTAAGGTTTCAGACGCATTTCATTTTAGTTATTGATTTATGATGCAATTTTATGGGAAAACGAGTAAAAAGAATAATATTTTATAGTATATTTCTATTATATACTTGTCTGTTCCGTTTCCCTTTTTTAGAGCTATTTTAAATCAACAAAAATATAACCCAATGCAATAAATTATTTTTACAACAAAAACAAAAATCAATTAGGTATTTTTTTTTAATATAAAAATTAAAGTAAAAATTTTAATTGAAACATTTTTTATCGAAGAAGTGTGATAATTTATAACATATACATATACATATATATATACAAAACGACACTTAAGAAGGATTATTTCAAAACCTAAGCGTTTGCACCAAAACCTGCTCTTAAATCGTCGCTCCTAAAATACATTTCTGAAAAATTATCAATTTTGGCGTGATGAGCGATATTTACTTCATTTTTAATCATGAAAAACCGAACCCGAAAAATGCTGGTTAGTCATACATACGTATTATGTTAAAATTTTGGATTGACATCAATATTTTTCACAAATATAAAAATGTTTTTTTTTTTAAATAAAAGGCCAGCTAGGAATATCAAAAAATAAAGTAAAAAAATTTACAAAAACAAATTTAATCCAACCATGCAGAGGAGGAGAGGTAATAATTTAATTTTTAAAATTTGATGATAGTTAAGTGAATTTTAATCGAAGTTTGGGCGTGGCCTACGGCGCTTTTCCGCCTTCTTCGCTGTGTACAATATCATGAAATACTGACTGTCCCTCTATCCAGAAAAAAATATCCCCCCCCCCCCGAGCATATTTTCTGGCTACGCCACTGCCACCATTATATACATATGCTCATTGAATAAACTACCATTAAATATATTTTGCCTATTTGGCATGCAATTTTTTATTATATAATTAACAGTTTTAATAGTAGACATCATTAATAGTAAGTAAATTTTTCTGTAGATGTTTTTTTGTAAATGTTCAACTTTAAATATTATAATTTTATTAAAAAACCTAAGAAATTATACTTTATTTCGTTCTTCTATGGACGCCTTTGGTTTGACCAGTATACAGGGTGTTATGGAATTGCCCAAGATATATTTAAATTGGTGACTCCTTGGGTGTCCTAGAAAAACACTCCATGGTTTGTTTTTTTCGAAATCGACCATCTAAAAAGTGGAGTAAGGACCCCTAAAATCAGCCCGACGCCAATGAATAAAAGCCATGAACTTCTCAATGTAAAAGAGTGAGAGATACGGGGAGAAGCATAGCCTGCAAGGGAGAGAGATGGGTGTCACAATGTTGCCAAATATCTATCTGTCAAAATCAGGTGTCCAATAAAGAAAACATATGGTTTTTAGGCGAACTTACAGCATTAGCTATTTGTTTAGTAATCAAGAAATTGTTTTTTAACCAGTTCACTTTTTAGCTAAGTGAAAATAATAAAATAAGGAAATAAATACAGCATCATCATTAGCTTCGTCTCTTTTGACTTTTTACGATCGCATTTTTTCTCAAAAGATGTTATTCCACGAAGAAAATTACAACCCCGCGTTTCACGGAGACAACTAGACGAAATAAAAACACGTTTTTATATAATACAAGACACGAAAAGGCTATTTTTTGTTCCAAGATAATATTCTTGGAGCATTCGCATTGCTGGGTGACTCGATGCTTTTGACCATGCAAATTAAATTAGTGATGAGCTAGGTTCATCGATGTTTTGTTCCGCCAGTCCCTGGCGTGCTGAAACTCCGCCTCACCAAAGTAGTTTCTAAATAAAAAGGTGGCGTCAAATATTAAATCGCAGTGTCAAACATCGAAGGTTAAAGATCGTTACTCTCATCGTTGTTTGTGACTCTTATTATCGATGGCAAAATATCGAACATCAGTAAAAAACACCGATGTTTAGAAAACCATCGATACAAATCGCCCATCACTAACTAACTAAATCGACGCCAAGCGCTATAGCGGCGTCCTTTGAACCTGTAGGTAATTGACAGCTTCCTTAAACGTTTTTGCGGTGTGGGAATAACGAAAGGTTTTGTCGGTTTTATTGCAGAAAAAAGAGAAATATGAACAAAAACAAGTGTTTGCGTAAGGACGCCATATAAAGTAAATAGTTTAACAAAAAATTTTCAATGTAGACTTGCTTAAATAATGTGTTTTTTGTTATGAAATAAGGGTTAGTTTTCGAAGTGTGAATCGCAGATTCGATTTAAAAGAATTTGTTTATTTTATTATGGTTTTTTTGCCAGTTTTTAAGGATTCTTGCTGAGGTATGTTTAATTTTAATTTCTAAAAAGTTTAAATATAACCTAATAACATAAGGTCAGTGAACTCTTATTTAGTAGGTCACTGTCATGCAACATTGTAAAATCACGGACCTTCCTATTTTAGTTTGACAGTTCAAAATCAAAACAAACGCACGTGGGTAAGGCAGTGAAGGCGTCCTAAATCAAAAACACAAAAAGTGAATTTTCTCAGTTATTAAAGCAAAGCGACATTTAAAAATATTTTTTTTTTCGAAAGTATCAAGATTTACAGGTTCAAATATACCCGGGAAAATACATAACACCCTGTATATAAAATATAACGCTTTTTGTGTCAAACATCCCCCTTTCGTCTCGTGCATTCTCTCGCTCGCTGTATATTAAACTGTTAATTTTCTAAGTAAATGAAGCGTTTTAAGTTATTTTAAACTTCATTGTTTTGAAATATCTATCACTCCACGAAATACATTTCTAGCACAAGGAAAGTGACTACTGACTAATTCTTAAAAACAGTTTTATATGTTGTTGCATGTGCTTTCACACCCATTCATAATATAACACAACACATGAATCATCTATGTCATTGGGAATTCTTAAGACATCTTTTTGTGTAGGGTGTCATTGTGTGTTGAACAAGTAAATCTGATAATTTATTTCGTTTAAAATACTCGTACATATACAGGGTGTTATGAAATTGCCCAAGTTATATTTAAATGGGTGACTCCTTGGGTGTTCTAGAAAAACACTCCATGGTTTTTTTTCGACGAAAAGTAGGGTAAGAACCCCTAAAATCAGCCCGACGCCAATGAAGAATAGCCATGAACTTCTCAATGTAATAGAGTGAGAGATACGGGGAGAAGCATAGCCTCGCGAGGGAGAGAGATGGGTGTCACAACGTTGCCAAATATCACACTGTCAAAATCAGGTGTTCAATAAAGAAAATAAATGGTTTTTAGGAGAACTTACAGCATCAGCTGTTTGTGTTTAGTAAACAAGAAATTATTTTTTAACCAGTTCCATTTTTAACTTAATAAAAATAATAAAATAAAGTAAATAAGTAATTAATCAATCATTAGTTTTTGTCAACTGCCTTGGTATTTCGTTAAGTTTGCCTAACATAAAGTAAACAGGTCCACAAATTTTAGGTTAAAAGTTGCCCCAATGAAAAAAAGCAGGTACTTACTTACCAGTTTTTTTTTTGTTTTACATTCTGAGAGGGGAAAAGCTCAAAAATAACAACCAAAAAAAGGATTTTTGCGCGAATTTTGATCGTTCTCATATAATCTGTCGTGACAGTTAATTCAAATAACCTTCTTGTCGCCTGCAACCTTCCTAGCATTTTTGTGATGTATTCTGCTTCTTACTATTATAGTGTATTCCTAGCGCATTCACCAAAACCAATCAATCAAATATTAAAAAACTATTATTATAATAAAGAGAAAATTATTATTATTATAATATTAATTTAAATTTGGCGCCATTTAAGTAGTTAATTGTAATGACAGTCTGACACATGAATAACCACACCATGTGATTCCCACAAAAGAGTACAGTGTTTCGGAGCGGCGTTTTGTTTTAATAACAAACTAAGAGATTTTAGTAAGGAAAAATAGAAATATGAAAAAAAACAAGTGTTTGCACAAGGACGTCAAAAGAAGTGACTAATTAATCAAAGAATTTTGCTTAAATAAAATAACGTGTTGTTTTCGTTGTGAAATACTGGTTAATTTTCAAAGTGTGAATAGCAGATTGGATTTAAAAAAATTTGTTTATTTCATTATCGTTTTTATGCCAGTTTTTAAGGATTCTTGCTGAGGTATGTTTAATTTTAATTTCCAAAAAGTTTGAATATAACCTAATAACATAGGGTCAGTGAGTAGGTCACTGTCATGCAACATTGTAAAATCACTGACCTTCCTATTTTAGAAATAAAATAAAAAACATAAAGTCTTTCTCCACTGGTTTATTAAAAATAAAGTTAGAAGGTGGTAGATATTCTACATGTTTCGGGTGTAGCAACACCCATCATCAGGAACAAAATATAAAGAGAAAAATTCATAGAAAGGAACAGACGTAAATGGTGAGTGATAATGAACCTCGATGGAGCTCTCATCGAGCCATGGAAGATTAAATTTTGAGAAACGGGATAGTGATTAGAAGAAAATTGACATATTTAAGTCTTAACACTGACCATGGGCAACAGGTAACAGTGGTAAGAAGGGCCCCGTTTGGGCAAAGAGAAAAAAATTAAGAAATGTAAAAAATGGAGATTCACAGGTCAAGGACTTTCATCCTGGGAACCGTGGAGAGAAAGAAAATTTGTTAATTTAGCCCTCTTTTTTAAGGGAAAAAAAGAAAATATTTTAGTTAAGAAAAGTAAAAGGCATAGAACTGATGTAGAATCTGTTAAGAATAAAAGAAATTGTTGAGTAAAATACATTGAAATGATTATTTTAACAATTCACTCGAAAAATCTCTTTTATATGCACGAAAACGGGGACTTACCTTAGTTCATAGCAGAAATTGCCATTAGAAACTTTATGTACTATTCCAATGACGACAGTGAAAAGTGAGGGGTGCTTTTCAACAGTAAAAAGACCTTTTTAAGAAGCTAAAGGGGGAGTCAAGATTAAGTTCTTTAGCAATGCTAAGCATTGCTAATTGCGTGCATTGCATTGCATTGGGGGGGGGTAAAGCTAGTGTTAGATCTCAAATTTTTTTATTAATATTACACAAGAATATTCAAGATTCCTTACGAAGTAAGGTGTATAAAGCAAAATTTAATTCCCAAAGTATGCTATGAACTAAGGTAAGTCCCCGTTTTCGTGCATATAAAAGAGATTTTTCGAGTGAATTGTTAAAATAATCATTTCAATGTATTTTACTCAACAATTTCTTTTATTCTTTACAGATTCTACATCAGTTCTATGCCTTTTACTTTTCTTAACTAAAATATTTTCTTTTTTTCCCTTAAAAAGAGGGCTAAATTAACAAATTTTCTTTCTCTCCACGGTTCCCAGGATGAAAGTCCTTGACCTGTGAATCTCCATTTTTTACATTTCTTAATTTTTTTCTCTTTGCCCAAACGGGCCCCTTCTTACCACTGTTACCTGTTGCCCATGGTCAGTGTTAAGACTTAAATATGTCAATTTTCTTCTAATCACTATCCCGTTTCTCAAAATTTAATCTTCCATGGCTCGATGAGAGCTCCATCGAGGTTCATTATCACTCACCATTTACGTCTGTTCCTTTCTATGAATTTTTCTCTTTATATTTTGTTCCTGATGATGGGTGTTGCTACACCCGAAACATGTAGAATATCTACCACCTTCTAACTTTATTTTTAATAAACCAGTGGAGAAAGACTTTATGTTTTTTATTTTATTTCTATAAATTAACTCCACTTTAAGAATGGACTACTTCTTCAAAACTTCCTATTTTAGTTTGACAGTTCAAAATCAAAACAAACGCACGTGGGTAAGGCAGTGAAGGCGTCCGAGATCAAAAACACAAAAGGTGAATTTTCTTACTTATTAAAGCAAACCGACATTTAAAAATATTTTTTCTTCGGAGGTTATCATATAAGATTTACGGGTTCAAATATACCCGGGCCAATACATATCACTCTGTATACAGGGGGTTCGTTAAGTAAGTGCAGAAACTTTAACGTATTAATCTTTGATTGATTTTAAGACAAAAATACCACATTATAATTATGGGTCCGCAACGGTTCCGTTTTTTAGATACACGGTGTTCAAAATTGTAACATATTTAGGATTTTTTCATATTTTTTTTGAATAGTGTCAGCTACTTCATTTAAACTTAGAACACACTAATAGATCTTAAACGGCAGTAGAGTTTTAAACTTGCATTCTCTTTATTTGTTTTAAATCACTATGTCGTTTTAACTAGTGAGCATTTCCAGGCGTCTTCAGGTATTAACCTGGCAAGTACTTTTTGCCACTAAACTTTCTAAGTGTAAATAAGCCTTAGCACTTTGTTTAGTCACTTTAGGATTGAACGGGTGGACCGCAGTTGACTATTATTCACGTCTTGCGTCTGTGTTATCTGTGTATGAAGCGGAGAAGCGCAACAGTGGGCATAAAATCTTTGAATAATACCGCTAGAAAGCGACATGGACAGGCGGATAGAATGGCAACCCCAAGAGATCAAGCTTGATAAATTAAGTGTTAGGTCTAGTGACACATTCGTCCAAGTGTAAATGAACCCTAACACTTTGTTTAGTCACATTAGGATTTAACGGATGGACCGCAGTTGACTATTATTCACGTCTGTGTATGAAGTGGAGAAGCTAAAGTGTGTGCATAAAATCCTTAAATAATACTGCTAGAAGGCGACATGGACAGGCGGATAGACTGGCAACCCCAAGAGATCAAGCCTGATAAATTTAGTGTTAGGTCTAGCGACGCATTCGTCCAAGTATAAATGAGCTTTAACACTTTGTTTAGTCACTTTAGGATTGAACGGATGGACCTCAGTTGACTATTATTTATGTCTGTGTATGAAGTGGAGAAGCTAAAATGTGTGCATAAAATCCTTAAATAATACTGCTAGAAGGCGACATGGACAGGCGGATAGACTGGCAACCCCAAGAGATCAAGCCTGATAAATTTAGTGTTAGGTCTAGCGACGCATTCGTCCAAGTATAAATGAGCTTTAACACTTTGTTTAGTCACTTTAGGATTGAACGGATGGACCTCAGTTGACTATTATTTACGTCTGTGTATGAAGTGGAGAAGCTAAAGTGTGTGCATAAAATCCTTAAATAATACTGCTAGAAGGCGACATGGACAGGCGGATAGACTGGCAACCCCAAGAGATCAAGCCTGATAAATTTAGTGTTAGGTCTAGCGATGCATTCGTCCAAGTATAAATGAGCTTTAACACTTTGTTTAGTCACTTTAGGATTGAACGGATGGACCTCAGTTGACTATTATTTACGTCTGTGTATGAAGTGGAGAAGCTAAAGTGTGTGCATAAAATCCTTAAATAATACTGCTAGAAGGCGACATGGACAGGCGGATAGACTGGCAACCCCAAGAGATCAAGCCTGATAAATTTAGTGTTAGGTCTAGCGACGCATTCGTCCAAGTATAAATGAGCTTTAACACTTTGTTTAGTCACTTTAGGATTGAACGGATGGACAACAGTTGACTATTATTTACGTCTGTGTATGAAGTGGAGAAGCTAAAGTGTGTGCATAAAATCCTTAAATAATACTGCTAGAAGGCGACATGGACAGGCGGATAGACTGGCAACCCCAAGAGATCAAGCCTGATAAATTTAGTGTTAGGTCTAGCGACGCATTCGTCCAAGTATAAATGAGCTTTAACACTTTGTTTAGTCACTTTAGGATTGAACGGATGGACCTCAGTTGACTATTATTTACGTCTGTGTATGAAGTGGAGAAGCTAAAGTGTGTGCATAAAATCCTTAAATAATACTGCTAGAAGGCGACATGGACAGGCGGATAGACTGGCAACCCCAAGAGATCAAGCCTGATAAATTTAGTGTTAGGTCTAGCGACGCATTCGTCCAAGTATAAATGAGCTTTAACACTTTGTTTAGTCACTTTAGGATTGAACGGATGGACCTCAGTTGACTATTATTTACGTCTGTGTATGAAGTGGAGAAGCTAAAGTGTGTGCATAAAATCCTTAAATAATACTGCTAGAAGGCGACATGGACAGGCGGATAGACTGGCAACCCCAAGAGATCAAGCCTGATAAATTTAGTGTTAGGTCTAGCGACGCATTCGTCCAAGTATAAATGAGCTTTAACACTTTGTATAGTCACTTTAGGATTGAACGGATGAACAACAGTTGACTATTATTTACGTCTGTGTATGAAGTGGAGAAGCTAAAGTGTGTGCATAAAATCCTTAAATAATACTGCTAGAAGGCGACATGGACAGGCGGATAGACTGGCAACCCCAAGAGATCAAGCTTGATAAATTAAGTGTTAGATCTAGTGACGCATTCGTCATTTTGTTTTTAAATTATATTTTTTTGCTGCTTTATCCAATTGTCGAAAAAATATTGATCTGTGGGAACCAATTATTTATAGTAACAAAAAATTGGAATAATAAATTAACCAGTTCTTATGACTATTTTTGCATTAGTAGGTTATCATTGGGAGAAATTAAAAAAAAATAAATAACTAGGATAAGAAGTGGGTTTTTTCGAATATTTCAAAAAGTAAAAAGAAGAAAGCTCCAATTTATTTGCAATATTAGTGTTCATAAAAATCCGCAACTTTGCCACCATTTAATCGATGCTGTATCTCTTATAGTTTCATAGGTACATCGTACAGTCCAAATTTAAATATTTCAAAATTCCATTAAAAACATAGCCAGGATTCGGGCCAAGAGAACTCAATGTTTTTGTCTAATTTGACACCTTTAGAGAATTTATAAATATTGGTCTGATGCTCTAAATAACTTGTCTTGCTGTGGCATGTGTTTCCTTTTCTCTCTTTTCTAGCGGATAACGTTACAATCATACAATCAACAAATTAAAAATTATGAAGAAACATTACACCAACGGCCGGGGGGGCCGGCCGCCGAATGAAAGTTAGACATTAATCGGAACCAGGATATTCGTACAGTGTGACCGGCTGGCCATTCAGCCTTTCTCTCGTTCTTTTTAAGAATTGGTTATCGTTAAATAAGGATTTGTGTGTCGCATAAGAATCGAATTGGTTATTGTAGTCCAAGGTCAATCGGCCGATTTCGGAAATTTGTGGTTGCACAAGTGCATATATCATAAAATTAGTGTTATTTATACAGGGCGTCCCGATAGATATAAGTTGTCAAACAATTAAGGTCAAAATATAACCCGAAGAGCCAGTACCTACAGAACCATTTTTCGATATTCCTTACCTTTTGAGGCATTTTACTTAGGCACAAGAAATGTGTGCGGCAAGAAATAGAAAAAGAACAAATTTAAGATGCGATGAGGTAAAAAGAGTAAAGGGTCTGTTTACCGACGGCATTTTGAGTAAAATAAAATCGATTTACATAGAGCTCTTGCGACGCAGATTTCATCAGGGCCATTTAAAAAAATATCCAATGGTGGGTATTTCATAATAGCAACTATGACAGTGGTGGCTCGCGATCTTAAAAAATGGTGAAGAGCTAGGTATAGTGTGGGTACTTAAACAAACATTGACTAAAAACCCGTGTAACAAAACGTCTTTCTTATCCTCATCTGTCCAACGACTGAATGGAGTTTCCAACAAATTACAAACTATGTCATTAAATGGGTTCATTTTTAAAACACACAACTAAATGAATTAGCTGAATAATAAAAACAAAACTTTTTAATCACGCAGTAAATCACGTAAAAACGATATCTATAACCGTAAGTTTCGCGAAGCCTCAAAATAAATACCTTAAGGTTAGGCAAACCAATGCTAAAACAATGGTGCATACGACTGATCTATTTTTAAATTGCCCTTCATCATAATGCAAATTGTTAGATGCTGTTTGCGTGACTGATGTCACGTAACCATAGCAACGGTGAATATCAAAACCATGTCAGGCGTTGGGTGTTCACTTGCTTTGAGCAAACGGACACGGTCGGCTGGGGCGCGCCATAATGCACGAGTGTTTATAATTATTGTACATCGGAGTTAACCGTGGCAAAAAAACATTCGGATTAAATTAATATTATTAATTCGAAGATAATTATTTTTTAAGGGCTAAAGTGGTAGCTGTATTGGTACATTAATATTTAATATTTTCGAAAAACTTTCCTCCTTTTTTTTTTTTTTTTGGTGAAGAACCCCTTCACCTACTTCACCTGACGAGCCGCCACTGAACTATGATCGGCAGTAGTTTTGGACTTGCATTGTTGTTGTTTGTCTTTATTTGTGTTGAATCACAACGTTTCAGTCGTCGTCAATCGTCTTCAGGTGAATACTGTATAAGTCTTACTCAGATACTGCTGTGGTTTGATAAACAACTACATATTAATCATTAATCACTAATGGCTATGTCAAGACTGTAGGGTGGGTGATTTCCTTCTTAGAAATCAAGTGGGTCATTGTCGCTACAGAACTCCTTTTCTCGGCATTTCTTTTTGATAACATCCTGACATTAATGCATTTCATTATTATAGTAATGATTAATTCCATTTTAATGAAATAGACCAATCATTTTTTGAATAAATTTTAGTTTAGATAAGTAAATACATTTTTAGACCCGTTGAACTACGGTTAAAATTGAATTAATCATTACTTTAATAATGAAATGCATTAATGTTAGACTCAAGTCAGAATGTCATCAAAAATAAGTTCCGAGAAAAGAAGTTCTATATGTAAGGATTGTAAGGTTATTGTCCGACAATAACGACAATGACCCACTTGATTTCTACGAAGGAAATCACCCACCCTACAGCCTTGACATAGCCATTAGTGATTAATGATTAATAGTTGTTTACCAAACCACAACAGGATCTGAGTGGGAAAAGAGAAGCGATGAAGGAGTCATTTCTCCAGTTTTAATTTTTTTTTGCAATTAAAATTCAAGTTGATTTTCTAATAATTGTTTTGAGCTGGTAAGGGTCCTTTAGAGAAGTTATTTCTAGCAGCAGTAAAATTAGGAATCACTATAAATATTTGTAAATGTTAATCTAATTTTATCTACG
The DNA here is from genome assembly GCA_935413205.1 of Polydrusus cervinus. Classification (NCBI taxonomy): domain Eukaryota; kingdom Metazoa; phylum Arthropoda; class Insecta; order Coleoptera; family Curculionidae; genus Polydrusus; species Polydrusus cervinus. The sequence continues at coordinate 101,750,638 of OW284510.1, read as the reverse complement.
CGGATGGGGTTTATTTTAGAAAATTCCGTCCAGTTCCGCTCAATTTCGGTGCCGACCATGGAAGCGAAGAGGGATTTTCAAAAGAAGATTTGCTAACCTTTTAGTCGTTTAATACGGAAGATTGCCAGGAGGACATGAATTCGAATGTTTTGAGGGCTATTTTGGTGAAATGATAAAATATCCTCCAGCTGATTCAGTAGTAGTTATGAATAACGCAAGCTATCATTCACGACGCACAGAGAATACTCCAACTTCATCTTGGAGAAAACAAGAAATTATCAACTGGTTAACCACCAAAAGTATTAAATTTAAAGATACTTTTTGATAAAGATGGAACTATTAGCTATAGCAAATTTACACACATCGTTTTATGAAATATGCCGTGAAAGATATAGATGAAAAACATAGAGTAACTGTGCTGCTCACACCGCCATATATTGCGAACTAAATCCTACAGAACTTATATGGGTGCAATTGAAAGAATTTGTAGCAAGACACAACACGTCATTAAAAATGAAAGACGTTAAGCTACTGTTTGATCAAGCCATTAAGGAAGTGATACCAGAGAACTGGCGAAAAGCAGTCCATCATGTCATTAAAGAAGAGAAAAAAATGTGGGATCTTGACCACCTCATTGATCGAACCGTCGACCCGTTAATTATAACGTCAATAGGACATGACAGTCCTTCAGATGACGAATAATATTAGGGTTTTTTATAATTTAATTTCTGTATAATGTATTTTTTGTATTTTTTAATAACGTTTAATAAAAAAGTGTACCTAATACTATTTACATAATGCACGCCTTTGTCACACCATTTTCAAATCAATGCCAAATTATGAAAGTGGCTTACGTATTTATTGGGTCACTCTGTAGTCCCTTTGCATACCTAATAACCTAAATAAACACCTTTCTGAAATAGACTATAGAAAAGGACCAATGAACCGAAAAGTGAAAGATACAGAAAAGTCTTTCTTTAAATTTTTTTTTGCTTGGACCATAAATGATTTATTTTTATACAGGGAGTACAAAAAATACGAAAATGTTATTTTGCGTTTTGGTCAGCAATTCAATGAGAAACTTTATTTTTATAACAATGTTGTCAACTCGAGGGCAATATTCGGATTCGTAGGGAATATTAAGAACCAAAGCACAGAAGAATAATAGGTCGGCGGCGCTTTCCCCAAAGGGGAAAGGAACATTTTTACGCAAAGTGATATTCGTGGGATATTCTTTAGATTCACTTGTAGTTGTAATTTACTAAAAATAAGACTTCCAGTATTTTGTGCATTCGTGGGATTTTTCTTTAAAAATAGGATTTTTTTTAAAGGTTGCAACACTGTTCAGAACTGACAGTAAGAATATGAAATCTTGCCGTACAGTTAACTAAAATATCTTACTTTAGTGTAAAGGAAACAGCAAATATCGAGAAGTTATAATGGAAGCGGACGGTGTGGCACCAGTTTTTCACTGATGAGAAGAGATGCGATGTGGTAGTAAAACAAATCAATTTCCATCCCTTATGCTGTTTATATTTTCAACTCTTATATAACTAGGCTAAGAACCGCAAATTTTTTCTTTAGCTGTACCTATATGAAGATATGTAAAAAACTAAAGCTGAAACATTTGTAATTAAACCATAGGCGTGCCCGTTTTTACATATCTAAATTAAAAATGCAAAACAAAAAGTTGTACTCATTAACATGTAATATTGCCCAAAATCCTTGTGAAAATACCTTAGGACGCCGTGCAAACCCCTATTTTGAAAATGATTGTTCTATATTGAACTTTGTCCTCTGCGCGACACTTTTCCATAGGTAAGTTGTATATATTCAATAGATGTAGCCGTTACTTGATGAAGATCCATTATAGAAACTAGGTTAAAAAGAATACAAAAATGTATAAATCTTCACTTATTTTTTATTGTACTATGACAATTGTTTCGACACACAGTGTCTTCGTCAGATAGTAGAATCTAATCTTTTTTTAATTAGATTTCTACTATCTGACGAAGACACTGTGTGTCGAAACAATTGTCATAGTACAATAAAAAATAAGTGAAGATTTATACATTTTTGTATTCTTTTTAACCTAGTTTCGGTAAGTTGTATCTCAATTTAAACACAACCAAACTGGCAGACCCGTCAAAAAAATGTCCGGCCGTTCGAGGCAGTTTAATAGATTCTTATGCCGCTTGTTAATGCCCGCCTTGTACGATGTTTTGCTATTTCAATTCCAACGTTGCAGCTTTAGTAAAAACCAACATGAACATCAAATTCTTAACTGTATATTAACATAGAATATACCTCTGGTAAAATACCTAAATCGTCTAGGAGAACTATTTTACTGATGACCCAATTGTTGATTCCTTTATTTCAGGAGTTCCAAGAAGGTCTACAAAGGTAACAGGTAGGATTCCTTAAAATTACATCATCAAGTTCAGTCAGGAAACCAATACATTTCAAACAAATGGTAAACAAAAGAGGTCGTTGGGTAACTTGTAACAAAATTGTAAGTTTTCAAATATCAAATAAAATCACTGATGGTTTCACCCATCATTCTTCACAGAATCGTGAATTCGCCAGGAGATTAAGCAGTCGACACCCGCGAATTTCTACTGATTGTAGTAGCTTAAAAGTGCCATTTTAGGATCTAAAATATTATATTCTTTCATTTTATAGTTACTTGGACTTACTACAAGTGGTAGAAATTGATAATTTAAAAGGTTTTTCGGAACGCTGCATCAACAGATTTACAGCGCGTCACACTTTTGGCAGCTATTTACATCTTTAAGTTGTTGATTTCTACTCGTTGTAGTTCCACGAAAATATCATCTCAAGACACAACACAGTATATTCTTTAATTTTACAAAAGTTCTGAGTAACTACAAGTGGTAGAAAATTGCTCTTTTGCTTTTTTATTAACTTTTCATACGCGCTTTATTGGTATGGAATTTATAATCAACGCGCAGCGTCAGCAAGCGTTAATCATTGGAGGCTATGATCATCGTATTTTGACAGTTTAAAACATTAGAAAAGCTTGCGTATTGTTGTAATAAAGAATATTGTGCAGCCAGTAAAACCAATAAAATTTGTTGTTTTAAAAATGAATCGGTTTGAAAATCATACTATATGCAAAATATGCATGAAATTATCTGATGTAATGATCAATCATCGTGCGATGACTTATTATCCGCATTAATAGAGGATTGTGGCTCCTACTTGAAGAAACCAAATTTCTTTCGAATTGTTCACGAATATTTTCATCTAAACTATTTAAAATTCAAAGTGCTAAATGGAAAAAAATATTATATATATTTCATTAGACATAGACAGTTAATTCATTCCATTCCAAGTACTGCATTTTCGTCATTAAGAAGACAGGAGGTGTCCAAGGAATACAGAAAACATCTTAGCTTTGTAATTAAAATCTATCAAATTTATCATGTAACTAAATAAGAACAAGATTTTCAAAAAAATATTCTGTCATTATAAACGTCAAATGTCAATGTCCAGTATAATTCGCTGTTGGGTACCAACAAGGAAAATATTTCCACTAAAATTTATTCGTTGTTATGGTAATCTGTCAAAAATACAGGTTTTGTTTGGTTAAAAATTACAGGTGTGGAATTTTCATGAAAATTTTCGGCAGCATGCAGCGAAATTTATGAATATTTTTTACGCTGGATGCTATATCCACTACCACCAGCTGCTCTAAATATTACGATGATACTGACGAAAATCATTAAATTTTTTTTAAATCAAACGCATTTATTCTTGATCCACCTGTAAAAGTGCCCTAAAAATACCAGGCATCAGCTGGCCAGTGTTTTGGAACGCGCGCTGCACCTTTCAGTTGTTCATAAAAGAAATCGTGAAAAGAAGAAACATGAAGAACGTGGCCGTGGGCCCGTGGGGCTTTTTAGCTATTGACCTGCATCATCTTCTTCATTCGGTCGTGTCTGGTATGCATACAGAGGCAGATTAAGGTGGCTTTAATAAGAGCCCATTTTATTTTGTGTGGCAAAAATTGAAATATTAAGATGTTCAGAATGTTTTGGCTACTATTTTTTCATTAAGAGGAATTAAACTTTTTCTTAATTTTCGAATCGCATATCAGGTGCAATCAGTGGCGGCTCGCGGGCTTAAAAAATGGCGAAGAGCTAGGTATAGTGCGGGTACTTAAACAAACATTGACTAATTTATATTTTAATTACATACTTACATAGCTAGTTTTTGTAAATCAGATCGATTCTTCGGTTGAGGTTAAAGCATCGGCAATAGTATTTTGATTTTGTTCAAAATTTCTCAACATTACCTGGCATTCAGAATCCCTGTGTTTACGCAACGATCGAGTAATATTTAAAAAATCTGTAAATCCGTCCCAATTCCAAACGCAATATTTATTTATTCGAAAAGAGTAAACACAATCAACAAAACAATTTTTGTAAGGCGGCACTACTGCATAGCCAATTATATTCTGAAAACCAGGAACGCTTAAAATTAATTTTATAGGATCTGCCACTTTTTTTAAATTCTTTTTTAAAATCTATGTTGAAGATTCCAGTAGGTCGCCCGTGTAATAAAACGTCTCTCTTATCCTCATCTGTCCAACGACTGAATGGAGTTTCCAACAAATTACAAACTATGTCATGAATTGGGTTCATTTTTAAAACACACAACTAAGTAGGTACGTATTAACTGAAAAATAAATACAAAACTTTTTAATCGCACAGTAAATCACGTAAAAACGATATCTATAACCGTAAGTTGCGCAAGCCTCAAAATAAATACCTTAAGGTTAGGCGAACTAATGCTATAACAATAGTGCATATGACTGACATATTTTTAAATTGCCCTTCATCATTATGCAAATTCTTACATGCTGTCGCGTGACTGACGTTACGTAACCATAGCAACGGTCAAATCAAAGTCGCTTGACTGTATGTTTGCTCTTCACTGCTGCTTTGAGCTCACCAATGCGGTCGGCTGGGGCGCACTAAAATGCACGAGTGTTTATAAATTATTGTCCATCGGAGTTAACCGTGGCCCTATTATGCATAGCTACATTCGGATTAAATTAATATTATTAATTCGAACATAATTATTTTTTAGGACTAAAATGGTAGCTGAATTGGTACAGTAATATTTAATATTGTCGAAAAACTTTCCTCCTGGTTTTATTTTTTTTTTGGTGAAGAGCCCCTTCACCTACTTCATCTGACCAGCCGCCACTGTTACACAATAGTACTTTTTTATGTGTATGCTAATTATATTAAGTTAAAAGTCGCCATTTCCGTTTAGAGACATTAGTTTATTTATAATTTTATTATTTTTATACTACTTTTCCTCGTTCTCTTTTATCATCCTTGATAGAACAAAGCTATATAGTTGTGACCCTGAAATAAACTGTTAACTATATCGTTACCCTAATTATACTCTTCCCAAATAAATAACTTTATTTTATTTATGTAAATTCCTGTTATCTAGTGAATTTTTTTTGAATGCAAACGTTCGCGGTCTGTTGGCCACACTTTGTTTAATAGTGCGTAAGTATTTACACAAACAATCAAGTGTAGTCAAACTGTAGAAGTAAACGACCTGTAATAAATCAAACACAAAAAGTTTATTCTTCATTGTTATGTTACGTGCAAATAATAGTGTTGATTGTTGAGTTTAAACAACTAAAGTTCTTGAAGAAATTTTTAAGTAAGTAAGTAAGCAACTAGTGGCTTTCTTTGAAGGGAAAGGTCTTTTCTCTGCCAGTCAGTTTGGATTCGGCAGGGAAAAAATACAACTACGGCAGTTCTGGATCTGACGACACGCATTATAAAAGCATTTCATAATAAAGAATATATGTCAGTAACTTTTTGCGACCTAAGTAAAGCATTTGATTGCGTAGACCACAACATTTTATTAAAAAACTTAAATTTTATAACTTTGATGCCAGTAGTATTGAACTAATAGGTTCCTATCTTGCAGACAGATGCCAGAGCGTGTGGTGTGATGATGTGACGTCGGCGGAAAGAGTAGTAAATATAGGTGTTCCACATGGTTCGATTCTTGGACCAATCTTGTTCTTAATCTACATCAATGACCTACCGGCAACTGATCCTAGGGCAGGACACACTATTTTTGCGGACGACACAACTCTCTCTTCTGCTGGCGACTCGTTGGAAGAGGCTTTATTTGGGGTCCAGGGAATCTCTGGAATTGTCGAGTGAATGGTTCCGGACAAATAGGCTTCTTCTCAACGAGGATAAAACCAAGCGGATGGTATGAGACACTTAAGTGATATTTCGGGTGATAATATTTCGGAGGCAAAATTTTTGGGGGTCACTCTTGACGCAAAACTACAATGGGGCAGTTATATTAGTCAGGTGACTGAAAAGCTAACAAAAGCTGTATTTGTAATAAGACGACTCTAGAGTTGTGTTTCTCCAGCTATATTGAGAACAGCTTATTTTGCATTATTTCAGTCCCATGTCTCATATGCTATTTTGGCTTGGGGGTACTTTGCGGAGGTTTATAGACTAGTTTGTCATCCAAAGAAGAGTAGTAAAAGTAATATCCAATCTCGACTACAGAGACGATTGTAGAGGGGCGTTTGTTGCTCTTCAAATTTTAACATTGCCAGACCTCTAGATTTTACAGAATTTACTTTTTATAAAAAAGGCAGATAATTTTAAATTACACACAGACATACATGACTATAATACACGCAAGAAAAATAATTTAGTAGCCGTATGGTGGCGCTTAGGAAGGCGTCAGGATGGCCCGGGCTATTGGGCAAATACATTTACTAATGTTGCACCTTTTATTAAAGTAAGTTTGTTTCCCAAAATTCAAGACTTCAATTATCTGGTTTTCACTTCTTCTCACGTCCCCACATGACAAGATTCAATTCTATTTAAAGGTGTTTCCACCTAACTTATAACTATATATTTTGTATATATTTTTTTTTCCTGATATTTTCTTACAGTGCTTACTAATAAGAATTTTCCAAGTGTTATATATTTTCTCTTTACCAATTTGGACTTTAACCCCGCAGTGTTTTATGGTTTTTCCCCCATATTACTTATAAGTTTGAACATTGTTGTGTATATTATATTGTTGTGGTTCATTTCATCACCACCTTTTTTTAAAGTACCTTTTCATTTCTTAAGACAAGTTTAGGCTCCTACATTCTGCCTTCTTGTTTTAGGTTATGCCACTAGATGTCTTTTGTAAACCTTGACTGAGCCATTAAAATTTCTAAAAATTCCGTTAATCCCACACTTTGCTCTGTGACAATTAAATATAAAAACCTTACTTTCTCTGTTGTAGCCTTCAGCTTAGTAAAATTCTAGAAAATTCCTTTAATCCCACTTTTTACTTTGTGACAATAACCCTATAAAACAAAATTTTTCTCTGTTGTAGCTTTCCGCTTATTCAGATTAATACCACAACTAATCTAAGTTTTTTTCTGTGGTCTCCATACGCCCCTCTTATTTTTCAATGAACTGTCACTAACTTCACCTAATCATCTGTCTTTTTGGAAAAGCACGCGGTAGCGGTCGAGCTGAATTAAAATTTTTCTTCCATAAAGCCAAAAATGATAGAATTTTGTAAAATTAAATGTTTATATTTCCACTTTAATTATGTTTATTCGTAAACCATTGAGGTAAGATTTTTCTATATTTGGCCACTTGATGTATCCTAAAAATATGTCTTTTTCTTTTTCAGGTTTACATCCAGTAATTATGCATTAAATTAAATTTAATTTCCAATTCATTTTTAATAGTCTTCTTCCTCACACTTATATTCACTTCTTCTCCAAAAAATATGTTTTTCTCTAATGACTAGCTATTAGCTTGCCTAATGATCATTCCCTTTTACTTCATTCTGATCTTTCGACAGTTCTTCCACACAAAGATGTTAAATCTTTTATTCTACCTTTAAAGTTTTCACAGTACCTTAAGTCTCATCCCATATACTTTTTTTATTCACAATGCAATGTGTATCGATTTCTTCATTGTTCCACTCATTTTATACCGAACCTATATTTATGTTGCTCAGTTAGGGTGATATCTACTGGCCCTTTCTTCTTTAATTTTTCTCCTGAAGATGAATGCTTCTGCATTCGAAACATGTAGAGAAGTTGACTAAAATATTTCTATAATATATCAGTGGAGGAAGACTTTGTGTTCTTATTTTTACCTTCTACATTTACTAATGTTTTGCCAGCAAGCATTAGGAACTTGCCTTATAAGCAATTCTGCATAGCATAATGAAGGATATCTTGACTGATAATGCTTTTTATTCATATACAGAATTTTAAAATTTTAATATATTTTAACCTGTGTTTCTTTTTTGTACTAGATTTACCTATGTATATTTTTTTGACGAGTGTAAACATTATTATGTATTAACATGAATAAAGAAATTTTGAATTTTGATAAGTTTGTTTGGAAAATTCAGTCATTTTACTTTTACAATTGGCCCGCGCGCTACTGTCGCATTTGTGAACACAGAGCTATGAGTTGAATGGGTAGTAAACTCTTGGTTTTGAAGAGGTACACTGAAAAAACTAAGAGAAAAATACGAAGTGGGCATACGAACAATAAAAAAAGTATGCCCGAATTTTAGTAAGTTTAAGAATGCAGGGAAGAGTGTAAAATGTATCATCTCCCAACTCACCCCATTCACGCTGGTAACCAGCCCACATGAGATCGGATATTTCATGGGGTGCGAAAGAAAGTACACACACACTCCCCAATCGGTAGGTCATGCAATAACGCAAGAAACCGAGGGTTAACCCTTGGAGGGGGGGGGGGGGGGGGTGTCGCATGACTGAGAATCGTGGTTCAGAACCCACGTTAAGCTGTAGGTCTCCTCGGAAATGGCCCTGGCAGCGAACGAAGAGGTAAAAAGCCTAATTCGAAAGAATGAAAAGAAATTACAAGAGAAAATATTTTTTTTTTTATGATAAAACACCTGCACTGTAGGAAAAATCCTTTAAGGCGCTCTGGGAGCGGTGCGAGTGCGAAAAAAGCGATTAACGTTGGTCTTGAAACGTTGAAGATTGTATTCATTGGGAAACACGACCTCAGGAAGATCATTCCACAAAGATGACGTTCTCCAGATGAAAGAATTCTTGAACAATGAAGTTCGAGGGGTACTAAGCTGAACAAGATATGGATGAGCGGCAGTGGTTCGCCGTGTATTTCTGTTTTGCATTGCTCTAGGTGGAATCAAGTGGGCAATGTCAGTCGAACACCTGCCATGGAAATATCTGTAAAAGAGAGCCAAATCACCAACCTGTCTTCGATGCTCCAGGCTATCGAGGGTCTTCGTCAGCTCGGGGTCGCCGATCAGACGAACGGCTCTCCTTTGAATGGAATCCAGTAGCCGAAGGGTGTGCTTGGGTGCAGAGCTCCAGATATGAGAGCAATATTCTAATGATGGTCGAATCTGGGCTTTGTAGAGTGTCAAAAGTTGATGAGGTGTGTACAACCTTTTGGTGCGGAAAAGTACACCAAGTTTCTGTGCAGCTGTCTTGGCAATTACGGCAACGTGATCATGCCAAGACATATTACCTCCCAGATTGACCCCTAGCAAATTAATAGACGGTGCCAATTGGTTAATATATAATTTATTTTATAATATTTATTTAAAGCAAATATTTTTTCTACTCCCTGCTTGATTAAGACTCCTTACTGACACTGATTTGGGGGAGGTAATTACGTTTTACTTCCCTAGAGAGGTAAGTATCTACTTAAGTACTTTCACACCTCTCTAGGAAATGAAAAATACATTGCAATAATTATTAAAAAGAAACAAATTTTAATTTAGATAAATATTTGTAGTACAATTTAATAAACAATTTAAAAAATTTGATAACATCTCTTGTAGCCCCAACAATCCCCACTATTATTATTATTACTTTCATTAATGAAAAACATCTATATTCGGCCTCTGTTTAAAAATTTGTCCATTTATTCTCGGGTGAAAACACAGGACTTTTTTGGCTTACGACCATAATTTTCTTCTTATCAGAAAGCCTTTATTTTTAGAAACTTTGAGATATCTATGTTGTCTTTAATGGCTAAAGTGGATTTAGGCATGAAATACTCACTTCATAAACTTGCAGGGGACTTGAGGATCTTTGATTTCTCCACAAAGTAGGCCAGCATAGAGTTTTCTGTAACTCTTTCAACTCTTACTATTTGACACCAAGTTTTAAAATTTTTGTAGGCATTTTATTTTTTTTCGACTTTTTGGACAAGTGTAAGAGACAAGTAATAATAATTTAATCGCAACACGCATTAGAAAATTTCAGAAATTTAAAGTTTCTGAAGTAACAATTCTTTTAAATTTTTTTTCAGTGTATAATAGAAAAATTAAATTTTCCTCAAATTCAAGTCTGCTACAAAATGTATAATCTTAAAAAATAAATAGATCGTTATAAATCTAATCTAGGATACAAAGTTAAAACAACATACACCTTGACGCAAGTAAAAGCCTACTTGTTTATGGAGTTCGGAAGAATAAAAAATGTTTTAAACTGCTTACAGTCCTTTATTTAGAATATACATTAATATAAACACATGAGCATAAATGACAATTAAACAATTGGTCGTGTAGTCCCATTACGGCCAAAAAATACTGGTATAAGAAAAAATTACTACCAATTTGTTTTGATAAAATCTAAGTAACATATAGTATTTTGGTTTAAAAAAAATGTAAACAAATTCTAAATAAGTGGCTCAATCTTTTTTTATTATTTATGATTTCGGTACGTTTTCTAAGGTTTTTAATTTATGAATAAATTTTCCCACAGTATCTAAATTACCAAATATTAATTCTGAAAAATTTGTTTTTAAAACCGGAAAATCGATTAATTGATTCAGCAGTTTCTTTTTTACGACACTCCAACTGAAAGAACAATATTAAAATAAAGTATAATCAGCCGATTAACAAAACTTTCAACTTGTATGCAAAAGATAAACAAACTTTCATTTTCGGTTGTCGCTGCTGATTAAACTATTAGAGAAATGGCCATAATTTAAAATTGTTTAAACAAAACCGCGAAAAAAACAGTGAAAACGCTTGACTAACAAGTTACATAGTAGAAAGCGAATGATCGATCAATGAAATGCAAGTAAGTAGGTGCATTAGGCTATTTCAATCCAATCGTACCTTTTTAGAATGCTAATAAATAATTATTGTAGATATATTGCGAATAATATAACCAAGAACCAGTGCCGCAGCTAGAGTATTTGGCGTCTGGTGCAAAAGGCCACTCAGGCGCCGAAGGCGCAAGGCTATAGCAGACCGTCGAAAACGCAATATCTTTTTGGAAAAAAGTGGTTTAGGTGTGCAACCCTAAAACTGTTTTAAATATGTAATAGGCTCTTACTGTCTATGATAAAATGAGCTTTTATTCAAAACAATTTAAAATTTTTGTAAATCAAAAAAATGTAGAAAACAAAAAAATATTCTGCAAATAATTTATGTGTGTTTTTACACAAAACCTATTTTATGAAAACCCTCCATTTTTATTCGATGCTTAAATTCTATAGAAAATTCTCTTTTCAATGACATATCACACATTATCATTTTTGATTCCTAAAATGTCCATAACTTTCATTTAAAATTTAACTTTCCTTCAGGTTAAACCGGTCTCACTAAGTACACTTTGACAGTTCTACTTTGCCTCAGGACAATCAATTTTAACCTATAGCGTCATGTCTTGGGGCTCCTCTTGTGGTGCCAACTTAGTTTTTATTGTACAAAAACGCATCATAAGATGCTTACTCAAACTTCATCCTTGCACATCATGCAGACCTTATTTTACAGAAATTGGTCTCCTAACAATACCATCCTTATACTTCCTAATACTGGTTATATTTCTCAAAAAACTACCCCCATGTATTTAACACCAACGCACAACACTATGCAAACAACATGACTGTGATCAAGTGTGCCCCTTCACAACTCGCCCTTTTATGAAAAAACGCTACATGGCAATTAAGGCTTGCAATCTGCTTCCATCCGACTTAAGATCGAAATCAAATTTAAATAAATTTAAGAAGAAAACTACCTAATTCTTACAAGAGAAATGTCTACTGGGTCTCCTAAAAGTCCCGCATAAAATTAATATCAATTAAAGGAAAAAGATCTAGGAAAAACGCTCGGACCCGTAAATTTTTATTTTTAATTGTGCATTTTTTGACAAAAATATTATACAGGGTGTCTTATAGAACTGTCGTCACGTCTTTGACAATTTTTTTTAATGGAACACCCTATATATTGTATTATTTTCCCACAAAATTCTACACTTTTGTTGTAAATGTCATGTGTCTAAATTCAATAGTTTTTGAGATATTGACGTTTAAAAGATGGCATTTTTTGACTTTGACAGGCTGTTTTTTTTTTATGATAAAACACCTGCACTGTAGGAAAAATCCTTTAAGGCGCTCTGGGAGCGGTGCGAGTGCGAAAAAAGCGATTAACGTTGGTCTTGAAACGTTGAAGATTGTATTCATTGGGAAACACGACCTCAGGAAGATCATTCCACAAAGATGACGTTCTCCAGATGAAAGAATTCTTGAACAATGAAGTTCGAGGAGTACTAAGCTGAACAACATATGGATGAGCGGCAGTGGTTCGGCGTGTATTTCTGTTTTGTATTGCTCTAGGTGGAATCAAGTGGGCAATGTCAGTCGAACACCTGCCATGGAAATATCTGTAAAAGAGAGCCAAATCACCAACCTGTCTTCGATGCTCCAGGCTATCGAGGGTCTTGGTCAGCTCGGGGTCGCCGATCAGACGAACGGCTCTCCTTTGAATGGAATCCAGTAGCCTAAGGGTGTGCTTGGGTGCAGAGCTCCAGGCATGAGAGCAATATTCTAATGATGGTCGAATCTGGGCTTTGTAGAGTGTCAAAAGTTGATGAGGTGTGTACAACCTTTTGGTGCAGAAAAGTACACCAAGTTTCTGTGCAGCTGCCTTGGCAATTGCGGCAACGTGATCATGCCAAGACATATTACCTCCCAGATTGACCCCCAGCAAATTAATAGATGGTGCCAGGGGAATTGCGTGTCCTGCCATGACTATATCCGGTTCTGCAATGTTAACCTTTTTGGAGAAGACTGCTGCCTGGGTTTTCTTAGCATTAAACTCGACTTGGTTACTGTCACCCCAAGCCAAAATGTCTTCCAGATCATTGTTGAGGCGCAATACTTCATGCTGCCTGCGAAGATGTGCGTCGGCAGCGGATGTTTGGGGAGTCAAGGTAAAAGATGAGACAAGTGTGCTGTCATCAGCAAAGCTATAAATTGGATTTTGGGTTTTCACTAGAAGGTCGTTACCAAGGTTGTAACCAAAAAAACTGGTTTTAACGGTTTAACATGGTAAATCGGAGGTTGGTTTCTTTGGACAGAGAATAAAAAACTAAGATAGGGAGGTGAAAACCATTTTTCTCTAAGATGAACCGTTCCAATGTTACAGCCTGTAAAAGTCAAAAAATGCCATATTTTAAACGTCAATATCTCAAAAACTATTGAATTTAGACACTTAACATTTACAACATAGGCGTAGAATTTTGTGGGGAATCAGAAAATAATACAATATATAGGGTATTCCATTTAAAAAAATTGTCAAAGACGTGACGATAGTTCTATAAGACACCCTGTATAATATTTTTTGTCAAAAAATGCACAATTAAAAATAAAAATTTACGGGTTCGAGTGTTTTTCCTAGATCTTTTTCTTTTAATTGATATTAATTTTATGCGGGACTTTTGGGAGACCCAGTATATAACATTAATTTATAATTTAACTGCTAAAAACTACAATCATTCTTTACAGAATTTTTACGTGTACTTTTGTCTTTACGATTTTTATACTTGATTTGTATTTAATTAAGTACTGTAATTTTTAATGTGTACTGTTGTCTGTGCTATTTCTGTACTCTTTTTACTATTTTTATACCTACTTAAATTGTAATTGATTATTGTGTAGCACATTCTGGGTGAACATACTTTTTTACCACTTATCATTTGCAAGGACAATAATAGCCTAATCCACTTTTTTTTGACGTTGCTATATCCATGTGATTTTTGCTGGCAATAAAGGATATTATTAATATTACTTAAAACCACTTGAGCGAAGTTGCGAGCACTCTCAAATTACATAACAAATCACAGTCCTTGTACACAAAATTCCAATGTCCGTTCTAATCTAGATATATTGCTGCAAGCCAAATTGAAAACGGTCTATACCATTTATCAATTCCCAGATTTGAAATACTTTCTAGCCGAACTAATTCTGTATTCGATTAAAAACTATAATTTCGAAGAAAAATATTAAAAAATTCCGCTCTACTTCTATAGTTAATAGACTTAACATCAGCATTTAAAATTGTCAATTAATTTAATAAAAGCGAAGTGTTTGTTCCTGTATTTTTTTTAAACCGTGTTAATTTTTAACAAGTAATGGAAATGCAAACCACCGACCCGAAATATGATAGGTTATGTAAACGGCTTTCAGATCCATAAAAATGACTGGGGTATTTCAGTGGCCGGTGGTCAGTAAAAGAGGTAAGGCCAAAACACGTTATACAGGGTGTTCCTTAATGACGTGCTAATATTTTAGGGTGTGATTCCTCAAGTGATTTTATGAAGAAAAGTTCATATAAACATATGTCCTAAACAGCTTAAATTTTTTGCTACAGGGTGTTGAATTATTTTTTTTAATGCGTTTTTTGTAATATCTCCAAAAGTACTTTAGATAATATTTGCAATTTTGGCATGTGCTAATAGGACATAAAACCACATCTTTTAGTAATAAAAGTTATTTTTTTGTCCCACTAGTGACGTCCCTGCAAACATTTCCTCTGATATTTTTTAGAAAAAAAGTGGTACGCTACTGACATTTTTCCACGTGGATATCATTTCTGATTAGCCTGGTCAATTCTGCATAAAAATGGTCTCTTGCGTTTTTCTCCTCAGGCACACCGTTCTTAACTAAAATAATTAAATTAAATTAGATAGGCGGAAGCATGCCTATTTAATATTGAAGGTGGTCATTTCCCACGGTTACTAAAAAGAACGGTTGTCTGGTAACTTCTGACCAATTAGAGCCTGCGTGCTGATGACGTCACAAAACGTCTTTGTTATACGGGTCTATTATGAATGCAACAGACAAAGAGAGACAGATACGCCTTTCTATGAAATGAACAGAGCACGGTATATATATTTGATCGTTTTTAGAAAATTTCAGTATTTATGGACCTAATAAATCAGTTTTCCTATTCCTGGAAGCGAATTTTATAAAAATACAATTGAACTGAAACTTAGACCGTAATTTTAAATATACAGTTTTCTGTTTATCTTTTCATATAAGTAGATAAGTCTACAAATACAGACCGATCACAGGGTGCAATTTCATTTTACTAGCTTTAAAGTTTACTTTAAAAAAACGCATGTGTATGTAGCTGCTGTTTTCAATGTTTATTTCAGAAAATTTATATATAAATTTTGTTTATTTCTTATAAAACATTTATATTATTGTTCTGTACAGATAAAAAAGTAAAAAATTATTGTTTGAATATAAAATACATATTTTTACTAAAACAACTTTAATTTATTACAAAGAAGCAAAAGGTAACAGTTATAAAGATCAAACTTAGGAATCAGTTAAGCTAAATTATAAGGGAAACTACATAGCTTAACGCAAGTAATAAACTATATACACACATAAAGACGATCTTGTAAAAATTCCGTTTAACAACGTCGAGCAACTGAGCATCATGAGATCTAACTACAAAAAGGAAAGAAACATAAAAATAACAACACCTGCATTATAAATGTTTTCTTTTTAATACTCTGGAATCATCTTTGGTATTTAAATATTTAATTCTTATAGATACCCGTTGTCTCGCAAAAGAATATACTAATTTAAAGGGATATTGGAAACTTTTCGAAATATAATTTTTGCAGTTCGTTTTATAATGTTTGTTTTAAATTTAAAGTTATTACAATTCAATTTATTAAACCATTTGTCCATTTCTTCTACACTTTCCTTCCATGAAATTGAAGGATCAGTTAAATCCCCAAAAGACTCTGAACTCAAGATGGCATAGTATACGAATGCATTTTTTGGCTCATTCTCATAATTGTAGCAACCCAGCTTAGGAAACCGTTTGCGATTTTTTCGTGCTAAAAAGCTTGCCACATACACTAACCCATCTTTTTTACATATATTTGTAGCAGATCTGCGTGATGAAGTAGAGGAAGTATCACTAATTTAGTCACTTTATGCTAGCCTTTATAACCAGCCCGGTTTAAGGCAGCAGACAAGATAAATTCTTCACTTTGCTCCCCCTCAACATTAGTATTTCTTTGTACCATTCCGGGATTTTTGCCAAGTACTATCATTCTTATTCTATCTATAACATTAAGGGGTGCCGGGTGGTCATGAACGAAGGACCCCTCGTTCTTATCTAAAATTTAAAAAAATTAAAATATACCTATTACTTAGGTAAACAAAAACATGTAGGTAGGTATTAAGATTAATAATTAATTACCTTTTATTGTACTGTAATGATTAATATATTGATAAAATGTCTCTTTATCTTTAAATTTAAGTCTTTAAAACACCTTACAACTTTGAAAATTTGCTGAAAACCACTTCAAAAACAGAAATAACAGAATAAACAATGCTAATTCTGTATACAAATGTCTGAAAAGACGTTTTGTGACGTAGGCGATGACGTTTCACCCGCCATGACACCAAGCTTACAAGGCAACCTATCTATCTAAAGACCTTGGTCATTTCCAACAATTTTTATAAAATAAAATTTTGTATTATCAATGTTAATAATAATAAATAGTAGAGCTAATTTAATTATTTTAATTAAGAACGGTGTGCCTGAGGAGAAAAACGCAAGAGACCATTTTTATGCAGAATTGACCAGGCTAATCAGAAATAATATGCACATGGAAAAATGTCAGTGGCGTACCACTTTTTTCTAAAAAACTCAGAGGAAATGTTTGCAGGGACGCCACTGATGGGACAAAAAAATTTTTTTTTCTGCGACGGGAAAAAAGTTTGACATTTTATCTCTGTTGACAGGTAATAAAATGTCACTTTTTGTGAAATTACTTCTTTCCTCGGGAAAAAAGTGATGTGATTACTTTTTTCCCCGGGAAAAAAGTGATTACTTTTTTCCCGATATAATATACACACATAAGTAAAGGTAGATATTTAATTTTAGAATATTTTATTATACAAAAAGTTACATTTTCTTTAAATCAAAAAGTACAATTATTAAATGTGCATTGCATGCATGACATGTTCATTTTACTATTCGGTACAGTCGAATTTTCTCGTGTTGAAATTATATTTTCTGCCATGGACACAACTGCCGTTGATGTACCTGGTCGCAAATAGGGTGTTCTTTCAGCACTGCCACAGGTTCTTAACACTTTATTAGCTATTTCTGTCCTGTGTGCTACCGATTCATCAACATACCCTTCAGCGACCGTTGATGACGTCCAACCTCCATGTTTCTTGAGTGCCAACAAGTCTCCCCCAGATTCAACCAAAAGTGTAGCAGACGATCTTCGAAATGAACGACCCGTGTATAAGGTAACATTTTCAAGTTGAAGAAAATTAGCTACTGTTTGGGGTACCTTACAAAACTGATTTTTACCCACAACTTGATTGATACATTTTCCATTGTGATATGCATAAAATAGGCGGCGATCCTTTGCTGCTGTTGGACGAAGGGCTATTCGGTAAAATTTAATATATTTTTCAGTAACTACAAATCTCCTGTTGACATCATTTTTTGTTTGCTTAATTTTCACAATTAATAACGTTCCCGAATCTTCAATATCATCTAATGTTACCTGGCTGATTTCGCAAATTCGACAAGCTCCTGCAATCGCAAGTAAAGCAACGACCTTGGCCATTAAATAAACTTCATAGGGAGCATTATTTAAAAAATTACTAATATTTGTACTCGTAAAAATCGCAGATTTCTTGTGCGTGTAACCTTTCCCATTTTGTTTTAGAAATGTAATTAGTTTGAAATATTTTGAAATGTCTACATTATTATTGGATTGTAACATATTTTAATCATTGAATAATTCGACCACACTGTTGATGGCTTTTGTTGTTGTGTCAGTTCCAAAAAATAGGCCAATAACACCGTCTCCAACAAAGAACTGCATGCCTTTTTCATCTTCCATTCCATAAATCTTGAAAACGCGTTTTCGTAAATTCTGCGCGATTTAGCTGGCAATAATTTTTGTGACGCTACTTTCGCTGCTTCTACTAATTCCGGTGGAGTCAGAGAAAACTCAGAATCAGACATTTTAAACTTTATATTATTTAAAATAACTACTAAATAACCACTAAAGTTCTTACTTTTTATATTAAATCACGGAATTAAATTGACAGATTTTTGATTATTTTAAAGGTTTCCTTAGAAACGCAGGTCCAATTGTCGCTATAAGTAAAACAGCCTACCTACTAGTTTAAAAAGTCAAATTTCCCATCGATACTTTTCTGACTTTAATATATTGTAATAATATCGTCGTTTTTCCCGTCACAGAAAAAAATAGTGTATTATACACGGGAAAAAGATTAGATCTTAGCTCTCGCTTTTTTGTCTCCCTCCGCTTCGCGTCGGGAGACAACACAACCTCGAGCTAAAATCTAATGCTTTTTTCCCTTGTATAATAAATAACTATTATAACTAAAACATGTGACTTTGTGTCCTATTAGCACATGTCAAAATTGAAAATATTATCTAGAGTAGGTACTTTGGGAGATATTACAAAAAACGCATTAAAAAAAATAATTCAACACCCTGTAGCAAAAAAATTAAGCCGTTTAGGACATATGTTTATATGAACTTTTCTTTATAAAATGACTTTAGGAATCACACCCTAAAATATTAGTACATAATTAAGAAACACCCTGTATGTATAAAGCATATTTATTTTAAAGACACTATAAACGAAAACAAAATAAATGTAAGATAACTCTAAAATTACGTTTTGTATATTGTCTATTCTCCTAATGCACTTAATCGCAAACGATTGTATTACTAAAACAAAAAATTATTCAGAAGAATACATTTTATCTATTAACTCCTCTAACCGTGGCGGTGGCTCAGAGGTGAGTTACTGGCATTCGGCCGTGGCGACCCGGGTTCGATTCCCGGAGTACAATAAAAAAAATATCTCCGAAATTTAGTGGATTTAAGAATGCAGGGAAGAGTGTAAAAGGTATCATCTCCCAACCCACCCTATTCACGCCGGTAACCGGGCCGGATGAGATCGGTGGGGTGCGGAAGAAGGTACACACTCCCCAATCGGTAGGTCATGCAATGGCAAGAAACGAAGGGTTGATAGCCCTTGGGGGATGTCGCATAACCGAGGATCGTGGTTCGGAACACACGTTAAACTGTAGGTCCCCTGGGGAATGGCCCTGGCAGCGAACGAAGAGGAAAACAGCCTAATTCAAAAGAATGGCAAGAAATGACAACCTCTTTTCTATAGACGTTACAGCCAAACCATTTAACCTTTCTTAAGTAGAAGTTTATTACGGTGGAAGAAAAAAAAAATAAATTTCTTTTTCATACACATAAAAAAAAAATGTTTGCCCTATTTTCAAAGGTTGTGCGAACTTCTATATAATCAAGGCAAGCAAAATGTATAATACAAAGCGCAAGTGGTGCTGAATGACTAAACAATAAGCAAAATAATAATTAGAATTCTAAAAAGTACTTCCAACAAAATTGCCCTTGGGATAAATTTAAACCGAACAAAATCATCCAAAGCTATAAATAAGTACTTATTCGTCATTCATCATAACCACTCCATTATAATTCGTCTTGCTTCAAAATTGAAATTAGATGTTGGTTAATTAGACACACATAATTATTTCTAATAGAACTGATAAGAGTGGGAAATTGTGGGAAAAATGTCCATTAAAAAAATTACCTGTAAAAAAACCATGGTAATGTTTTACACCTCCAAAAAAAAATTAAATGATTAGTAAATATAAGTTACAGTGTATTTTAGAAAGATGTAGAATAATAAAAGCTCATTAGGTATGCAAAGGGACTACAGAGTCACCCAACGAATATTTAAGCCACTTTCATAATTTGGCATTGATTTTATTGCAAAATTCTTTATTTTCATCAAGTGCAGGCAGTACCACCCTGGTTTGAGTCAATTTAAGGGTTTTGCCTATTGTTATCCATTCACAAACACTGAAAATGGTGTGACAAAGGCCTTGCTAAAGAATGGTATCAAATGCTCACAATTATAGACCAAAGTTAAAAAGAAAAACAAATTTTACACAAATTAAAAAGACCCAAGTCGATATTAAGAAAACATTGTCTTTGTGCTTCCAATGGAGGGTCTCCATAGTAAGTGTGTTATGTTGTTGTTTTTTGAACTGAACATCTTGGCTACTATTTTAATACAGAAGAAGAATTTCTCTTTATTTCGTCAGATCCATCCCTAGACGCGTTTCGTCATGTCATGACTCATCAGTGGAGCTAGGATCCGACAAAACAAAGAGAACTCAAAGCTGCTTATGGCAGCACAGTGGTGGAACACACCAGTAAGATGTGGCACGGAGCGCCATCTGTATCGTTATTAGACACTCTTGAGCATACCAGCACCTCTAACAAACTTATAGAAATAAGTAAAAATGTTAAGAGGAAATCTCCTGTAAAGACATTCGTCACAATTACTATTTTAATGTTCAAGGCTTAAGAAAGATGAAAATCATCATCGAAACGTCGCCAAAGAAATAAATAGTGGTTCTCAGTACGCATGTCCTTTATTCCCGCTACACCCACACGTTTGATTGTTTAAAACGTAATATCACACACATGTTTAACAAACTGTAAGCGCTTTTTTCCATATTCTTATTTCGATATTGAATCCAACGCTTCAATACCTTCAAATAATGGAAACAGACAAATTGCATTTTTATTCTGTCTTATTAACATTATAATATGACAACAAATAGCACGGTAGAAAGATTGATGTATGAGATATCTGTACTATGCAAGTGAAAGTAGGTAAGCACACATTTAACCGGCTGCATTAGCAGTCAATATCCATTAATTGCAAAAATGAAAAAATCAAGTAACAATAAACACCCACCAACTGTTTAAGCGAGGTATTGTTTATTTCTAATGTTTCGCAATTATTTACTATTGTGGTTCTTCTTGTGTGATAAAGTGCATACATTGCCATCGGCATTATTTTGGCATGATAACAAAATACCAAGAAACACACCTGTGAGTACTTGTATTATGCACTTAAGTATTAAGTTAATTAAAATTAAAAGTAATAAAATTTTAAGAAACAACTTATTATTTCTAAAATTCCTTTCCATCGCATTAAAAACTTATCTACATATATCGTATACTCAAGGCAAACTTATTGCTTGACGCTATCAGCCATCGTCGCGCCACTTCATCCTATGAACTAAATTTTAATTATACTGTAATATATTTGGCGATTTCAAAATCAAATTGCCTTGAATATAAGTATATAGGGTGATTCCTAAGTTGACACTTTATTTTTTGCTATGTATAGAAGGCATTAAAATAAACAACATTTTCAAATGCCTTTTTTCAAAAAACTCAAAAATAAAATACTTACATTCATTTATTACACCCAAACAAAATAAATAGGCGAGATACAGAAGTAAAAAATCTAAGTGCGGGCCTGGTCATCAAAACATAGCCTGCTATACTTTATGTTGTTTTTGTCTTATTAGTCATGCAATTTGCGGGTAGGTCGTCGGTTATTTGGCAATCGGCTACGGTGTGTTTTTCTGAAGCCAGTTAATTTTAAATTGGTGACGTGAAAATGGTAAAATTTGAAAACTATGAACTAGTAGATATGGTGCTAATTTACGGTGAGTGTCGTCAAAGTGCGGCTGCTGTTTCGAGATTATACACAGAACGCTTCCCCTTGCGGGCTCATCCTACACCCATAAGTTTTCTTATGGTATTCAACGGGCAAGTTGGGTAGGACCGTATTTGATCCATAGTATAATAAATAAATGTAAGTATACCTTATTTTTCAGTTTTTTTAAAAAAGGTATTTGAAAATGTTGTTTATTTTAATGCCTTTTATACACAGCTAAAAAAGAAGTATCAACTTAGGAAACATCCTGTATAAGGTAAGTCTTAAAATGTTTTCTTTCTCACATTCGGCCTTTTGCAGAATAACAGACAAAAAGAGATACATTTATTAATAAAAATATACAATTTATTTTTCGCAATCATAGCCAGTTTGATTAATTGTTTTGCTAAAATGTTTTCTTGGTTGCCTGCTTGTAACGCCGAAAGATCAGCAAAATAGCTGTAAAATTCGATTTAAACAGCTTAAAACCACTCTTGTCCAATGTTATTAACTTTTAATGTTGGCTATGGTAAAGTTTTTAAAATAATGGCTAATTTACATACTAGCAACACTGCAAAGGTAGAAAGAGAAGTGGCATGATCTTAACACCATTAGTAATTTATAAAAAGACTAGTGGAAAAAGTGGAATTACATTTTTTTAGAAATCTTATAATTTCGTGTTTTATTTGGTTTCAAGTATTCATCTTCATTTTCTACCATGTAAGGAAGATTAACCAGTTATTGTTCTATATCTGTTGCTTATAATAAAAGTTTCAAGGTCGATGGGGGTTGGATCCCCGTTCAAAATATATCAGAAAATATCGCGGCGGACAAATATTTGCATAGCAAAAAACCAACCAAGGTTAAAACCAACAAAACAGTATAGTAATAGATACATTTAATGCATTAAATGTTGTAGCAATTATCTAGAAGTGAGTAAAAAATAGGATATTCTTGAAATAAGAAAGTGCATTTATACACAAATTCTTTAATTCGGTCAAAAAATAACAATAGTTCGGAAAAATATATTTGGGTTTTATATCCTCAATTTTCGCACTTTTTAGGAAAATTGGTGTATTAATAGGCTCTGGGATAAATGTTTTAATTTAAATAAAAAAATAACAAATTTTATCTGACAGATTTGTATCTTTTTGAAGTATATTCTTAACCTCACTTTTGTTAAGTGTCAATAAACGACTCTAAAATTTTTAACGTTTAAGTTTGGTTTCTTTGTAATTGACCACTGTGATTGGCCAGTTTCATATCCTAACTATGGATATGAAATTATATCCATTCAGTTAACCGGAATAGCCCACTGATTCAATCACTTTGATGTAAAGGAAACAGCAAATATCCATATGGGAGTAGAGAAAAATTGTTGTTTATTGAAAAAACATGAAAAAACAAAAATTGCAGGTAAAATTTTTAGCGATAATAATTTGTTGTGAATTTAAAAAATTATTTTTATTATTTCTGTTTTATTTGTATATTTTATTATTTTATTAATTCACTGAAACAAAGCCATTTAATTATATATTTTGTCCACGACTATTGTATAATATGTTCATTACATATGTGTTTGCTCAATAATAATACCCATTATTCACTAGTGAATAATGAACTCATAATTCACTAGTGAATAATGAAATCGACAGGTAATGCGATTTGAAATCAAAAATTATCATTGGTCGATTCCTCTGTAAGGTCCATCCATAATACGATTTTATGTGTATGATGAAAAATTCAAGCATGCCATGAAATATCAAGTTGAAGCGCTTTGTAATTTTAATTTGAAACGTCAAAATATACTTAAACTTATCAACTTTAAAGTTAAGAATTGTATTAAAAGAACTTATTATGATTAGAGATAGTGAAAATGAGATGTGTTATACCCCACCAGATATACAGGAAGCAGCAAAAATAGCATGTTTAAGTTTATTACCAGAAAAATCGAAAACACTTTATGTGTCTGCTTATGATTCGTTTGTACAATGGAGGATTGATAAGAAAAGTTTTCACAGATCTTCAGCCATTATACTTGTAGATGCAGGCGGGGATATAACTGCATTGAAACAACACAGTGGATGGAAATCCACGGCGGTAGCAGAAGGATATATTGATGACTCAATGAAAACAGCTAAAAAAATATCAAACGCGATCCAGAAAAATCCTTTTGGTCAGCCGTATATACGCAATGAGGCAGTATCTACATCTACATCTTCATCTAAATCTACTACAACGAATAACCAAGATGTTAATGTAGAATTAATTTCAATTCCTACAAATAACTTGGTACATTGTGTAAATATTAATATTAATATTTCTAAATAAATAAAGATGTTTAGTAATTCTGGCTACAATTATTATTGGATAGTCTTGGACAAAGTATATGCTTGTTGTATAATATACTATTATTTTGGCATTACATCTATAAATTAAACTAAAAAATAACTTACTTATATATCTAAAAAAGTAATAAATGACTTTAAAAACAACTTTGTAAGTGGTTCATATAAATTAAGACACCCACTTTTTCCAATTTGACGGTCATTGCATTACTTCCTTTAAGATATGATGACGTAATAATTTTCTTTTCTACGTGATATGCCAACTGAAGTTTGTGATTGTTCGAATAAATAGTAAAAATAACAGCTTATTTGTTCATTAAGTTTCATGAGAATATTAAGGTCCTACTTTCTACCAATAAAAAAAATAAAAAAGTTAATAGTTTTTAAGAAACAAGTGAATACTTCAAACAATGCAGAATATTTCAAAGTAAGAAGTTGCCAACTTTAAAATGCCATAACTAAAAACCAGTCATGGGATAGGATTACGGCCATGGCCACTTTGAATCAGAACGTTAAGATCTACAATTTCTATAAAAATTCAGAAAAATTAGCTGAAATCCATTTTCCATAAGCTTTGTGAGGGGTCCTTTATATAGGGTGATTCCTAAGTTGATACTTCCTTTTTAGTTGTGTATAGAAGGCATTCAAATAAACAACATTTTCAAATACTTTTTTTCAAAAAACTCAAAAATAAGGTACTTACATTCATTTATTACACTACGGATCAAATACGGTCTTGCCTAACTTGAATAACATTAAGAAAACTTCTGGGTGTAGGATGAGCCCGCAAGGGAAAGCGTTCTGCGTATAATTTTGAAGCAGCAGTCGTACTTTGACGACACTCACCGTAATTAGCACCATATCTCCTAGTTCATTGTTTTCAAATTTTACCATTTTCACGTATCACCGATTTAAAATTAACTTGCTTCAGAAAAACACGCCGCAGCGTATTGCAAAATAACTCACCACCGACCCGTAAATTGCATGACTAATAAGAGATAGGATAAACAACATAAAGTAAATCTCGCCTATTTTTAAGTTTTTTGAAAAAACGTATTTGAAAATGTTGTTTGTTTTAATGCCTTCTATACACAGCTAAAAATAAAATATCAACCTAGGAATTACTTTGTATCTACTATTATGGGCCACTGATGGTGCGCCTATACAGGGTGTCCCACCGGGAACCGAATCGATCTATATATAGGAAACTATACGTAGGAAAATTTTGAAAATTTGAGAGTATGCCAATGCTGATGGGGCGACCGGGCTAAAATATTTTCATAATGGTGGCATTTCCGGTTATACCGGAAGTAAGTGTCAACTTGCTTATTTTAAATGGGACACCCTATATATTATTACATTTTTGCATTCTACGCAAGATTCTAGGCAGATTTTGTATACCATGCCTTGAATTTTTATGTCAAAAATGACGTTTGCAAGCCTTAAAATAATTATCAATTTTTTCTATAAAGAAGCCTTGTTTATTTAATTTAAGTGGGATTCCTTGTTATAAAGGACCTGCTTTAATAGATTTTTGATAACTATTAATACAGGGTGTTTAAAAAATAAGATCAAAAATGAAAATGAAAAAACTGCATAAAGTCCAGATTTTCAAATGGAAACACCCAAATTTCATAATTAGTTCTTATTTAGCATTAAAAATAAGGGTAAGTTTGTTTAGGATTGTGTATCCCAAATTTTTCCCGAATTCTTAGTTTTCGAAGTATTGCCAATTTTATATTTTTATATGGGGATTTTGCTGAAGATTTAAGGTTCAGTTATAGTCATAGTTGGCTATGACGGCGTTGAAAAACAACCAAATGCTAAAAAATCTATAAAGCTGTCAAGCAAAAATGTAATAATATATTGGGTGTCCCGTTTAAAATAAGCAAGTTGACCCTTACTTCCGGTATAAGCGGAAGTGCCACCATTATGAAAATATTTTAGCCCGGTCGCCCCCATCAGCATCAGCATACTATCAAATTTTAAAAATTTTCCTATGTATAGTATTCTATATATAGATCGCTTCGGTTCCCGGTGGGACACCCTGTATCATTGGGAATATATTTTTTAGAGTAAATATTTAATGATGTCTCCTTATTTACTGGTTAGGTAGACCTCTGACCCAGTCCACCCCTGGCCTCAGGTCCCTAAACTAAGACTCCAATTTATTTTCAATTACACAAGGAACAAATAGCTTTGCCGAGAGCTGTACCGATGATACATCACCATGTATAATCACGTCGTTATTATCTAACATCATTTTTAAATAAAGTTCATTACTTTCCAGCTGTAGCACGCTATGTAGTTTTACTAGTAATGAAGCCCATAATTTGATAGTATTGACCTTAAACGATTTAAAGAGCTTTGAACTTTTATCTGACTTGTTTTTAATTCAGTGTAACAGCAACTTCTTAAGAATTATTATTGGTATTTCTCTCGTGGTCGTAGATATTTCAAAACTGTAACAAACCAGATACGAGATAGATGGAATAAATAGATTGTTAGGCTTAACCGAAGCCAAACCTAGTTTATTATTATTTTTATTCTTAAGACGTATTGTAATAACAATAAACATGGAGGTAATAACCTCTGTGAAGGAAATATCAGGGAAAATGTAATCGATACAACTTAAAATGTTATTTTTTCTGCTCCTACATGGAAATTTGTTGTTTTCTTTATACTAAAGTGATTGGAACGGTGGGCTATTTCGGTTAACTGAACAGATATGATTTCATATCCATCCTAGCCTAGGAGCTCGGGCTCTAAAAGTCTAATTGCAACCTAATTTTTCGTCTCACGCTTGGACTCTTAATTTAAATCTTTAAATATTGTATTTTTGGCTTAGATTACAAAGGTCTTGTAGGAAACGTTTAGTTTTTAAACTTTTCCTTCTAAACGTCCTGTTTTATATACAGATTAAGGTTTCGGACGCATATCGTTTTAGTTAATGATTTATGATGCAATTTTATAGGAAAACTAGTAAAAATAATAATATTATATTATAGTATTTTTCTATTCTATACTTGTCACTTCTATTTTCCCTTTTTTAGAGCTATTTTAAATCAACAAGAATATAGTCCAATGTAATAAAATATTTTTATAACAAAAACAAAAAACAATTAGGAATTTATTCTTAAAGAGAAATATTAAAGTAAAAATTTTAATTGAGACATTTTTTATGGAAGAAGTGTGATAATTTATAATAAAAAAAATAGTGCGGAAAGTAACGAGAATGCTTTATTATTAATATACAAAACGGCACTTAAGAAGGAGTATTTCAAAACCTAAGCATTTGCACCAAAAACTGCTCTTAGATCTACGCTCGTAAAATACATGATTTCTGAAAAAATCAATAATTTTGGCGTGGTAAGCGATTTTTACTTTATTTTTAATCAGGAAAAACCGAGCCCGACAAACGCTGGTTAGAGTCATACACAGGTCTTATGTTAAAATTTCGGATTGACACCAATATTCATATTTTTCACAAATATAAAAAATGTTTTTTTTAAATAAAAAGCCAGCTAGGAATATCAAAAAAAAAAAGTTAAAAAAAAACATTTACAAAAACAAATTTTAATAATTTAATTTTCGAAATTTGATAGTAGTTAGGTTAATTTTAAACGAATTTTGGGCATGGCCCCGAAAATTTTTTGCCTGCGGCGCTTTTCTCCCTTCTTCACTAGGTACAATTTCATGAAATATCTACATGAAGTCCCGACTATCCCTTTCTCTAGAAAAATATGTCCTCCTTACGCCAATTGAGCTCCCCCCGAGCATATTTTCCGCCTACGCCACTGCATCCTAGTTAGGATATGAAACTGACCAATCACTGTGGTCAATTACAAAAGAAAAAAAAGATTTAAATGTTGTAAATTTTAGTCGTTTTCTGACACATGACAGAAGTGAGGTTAAGAATATACTTATAATATGCAAATCTGTCAGAATAAATTTATGTTTTTTTAAAATTTAAATCAAATCATTTATCTCAGAGTCTAATTTTTTTTCAAAAAAGTGCACAGAAATTAAGGGTAGCATTCCAAAATATTTTTTTACCGAACAATTATTTTCTGACCGAACTAAATATTTGTACACAGATGCATCTTCGTATTCAATATTCTCTAGTTTTCCCACTTATTTCTAGACAATTACTAGACTATTTAATTCATAAAATGTACTATATACTTACAAAATGAACGTTTTTTACTAACCTTGGTTAATTTTTTGCGATGCAAATATTTGTCCACCACGATATTTTCTGATATATTTTGAACCCCAATCGACCTTAAAACTTTTATTTTACAAAACAGACATAGAAAAATAACTGGTTAATCTTCCTTTAGTAGATGAGTATATAAAACCAGATAAAACAGACGAAATTATAAGATTTCTAGAAAAAAATTTATTCCATTTTTTACTAAATGTTTTAAGGTTATTTTATTTTTACAGTATTGTCACTTGTCTTTCCACGTTAACAGTGTTGCTAGTATGTAAATTAGCGATTATTTTAAAAATCTTATCAGCGAACGTTAAAAGTTCGAATTAATGCACAAAATCCGTTTTTAACTGTTTAAACGAATTCTGTAGCTATTTGGTTGTACTTCGGAGTAATAACACACAAACCTTTTTTTTCTGTGCAATTCAGCAGAACAATTTAATTAAACTAGCTATGATTGAGGAAATTGTTTATTTTTATTAATAAATATAAGGATTTTTGCCTGTTATTCTGCAAAAGGCCGAATGTGAGAAATTTAGACATATTCAAAGTGATCTTGTGTTAATATAAGAAATGACCAAAATCGATGAATATGTTAAAGTGTAATAATTTGGTCCATGGATTTACCAACGAAATGAATATTATGATACGTAATTTAAATAATTTGTAGTATGAAGTTCGGAAGTTAAGTCGTAGAAAAAATACACTGTACAACTCGAGTAGACTGTTCATACTGCACTCGGAAGTTTGATCACTCCGCCTACGGCGTCGTGCTCATTTACTTGCGATATGGATATCTTATCCACTCCACTCGTACTGGACAAACTACTATATTAAGGAGGACGGTCGTAACTACAGTTTTAATAAAAATCCAGATAGATTGTTAACACATCATTGACAAAATATAAGCTGCGTGAAGAATGTGCACCAGGTATATACAGCTTCTAAACTTCCCTCAGATTACAAGAAAACCTACTGTGCAAATGTTTCAGATGTTCCAGAGATGATCCACCTGACAGAAAAAAAAGTTATAGGTATTTTTTTTCTTTCCTATTTATTTTAACATGTTAAACCGTAAGCTGTAACTTTTACATAGAGAATAAAAAACTAACATAGGGAGGTGAAAACCATTTTTCTCTTAGATGCCCTGTTCCAATGCTACAGCCTGTCAAAGTCTTAAAATGGCATATTTTAAACGTCAATAGCTCAAAAACAATTGAATTTAGACATATGATATTTTATACAAAATACCTATACGTGCAATTCTATAGGGAATTAGAAATAGTACATTGTATACTAGTCCAGGAGGCAGTGACGATTTTCGGTACTTATTTTCCCAGTCAGCAAACATGGATAGAATTATTGGGTTTGTTATTCTAAGCAAAATTCATATATATGTAGGGGGGGGGGGGGGTTCCGATGGGTTGAGGCGGAAAATGCGTTAGAAAGTACAAATATACTGCACTTTTTTTTCCAATGATAAAAATAGTTCTATTAGTGAGAGATACAGTGAATTTAAGAAAAAAAAATAGTCTGGCTAATCTGTGAGGATTTGGAAAAAATTTAGCGAAACCATTGCCCTTATTTTTGCAGTCCTAAAAATTTGTCAGATGATTGTTTATATTATCATAACAGCTGAAAATATAGTCTGGCTAATATGGAACACCCCGACAGCCTTGCCAGACTTGTCTAACGCTCGACAGACGCGCTAAATTCGGCATGTTCAATTATACAGGCGATTGTTGTCATCTCTACATGTTTTTACTTTTCATAATTTCTGCTAAGAAAAGTATTGGTTTAGGGCAAAATTCGACTATGGCTAAAAAAAACATTTTCCTCAACGTTTTGAGACCCCAGAAATCCAAAAAATATAGTTTTAGCAAAATGTCAGTCCGTCCGTCCGTCATCATAAAACTTTATTCGCGAATAACTTTGTAACTATTAGAGATACGTTGTTGTGCCTTTGTTTTTTGTAGGGAATTTAATTCTCTACAAAAAAGATCTTTTAACATTTTTGTATATCTCGTTTAGTTTAGGTCACTCGCATTCCAGCGTCGTTACCTAAATACGCACCTGCCGCTTCCTCTCCTCATTTAACTATCCGACTTGTGAGTCTGGCGGGGCTTTAGTGATTGTAAATGACAGCCAGACGTATATTTTCTATGGAATTATAGTATTATTTATCATGTGACAAATTTTCAAATCTGGGAAAATAAGAGCAAAAATTTTGTGATTTTCAAGATGCCGCCAGACTCATTTGCCAATTTCGTAAATCAGCCAGACTTACTTTTGATTATAGTTGATGATTGTACCAAATGATACGATAAATTTCAAGCATGG
This sequence comes from Polydrusus cervinus, assembly GCA_935413205.1. Lineage (NCBI taxonomy): Eukaryota > Metazoa > Arthropoda > Insecta > Coleoptera > Curculionidae > Polydrusus > Polydrusus cervinus. The sequence continues at coordinate 101,719,800 of OW284510.1, read as the reverse complement.
GAAAATAAGGGTTACGAATTCCAAAAATCGGTCAAATTTTTGCATCCGTAAATTTTCAGCCAGACAGACTTTCCTCCACTTGGGATGTGCCAGACTGTTATTTCCGTTTATAAAATTACTCACTTTAATTAATGTCAAATATTTATGACTGGGAAAATAAGTGGACTTGACTTTTTTTTATCTCGTGAGCCCATCCGAAAATTTTAACCAGACTCACAAATTGTCGTTTTGTATCACCATCCGAGCAGACTATTTAATATTCACCGACTGGGAAAATAAGTACAGAAAAAATTCACTGCCTCCTGGACTATACCTAGTAGAAAAAGCTGAACATTCCCGGACGACCGTAAATATTGTATGTCCAGGCGCAAGCCGAGACTGACAATACGGAGTCCGGGAATGTGGCTTACTACTTACTATTTTTCCGTAAATCGAAAATTTTTAAAAGGATATAACTTATTACAATCAACTTGTTAAAATTTTAGTTAATTATCGGAAAACCAACTGATAAATGATGCTACATGAAATTAATTTTCTATGGACATTCAGCAGGTTGCATTATTGATAAATCTATTATAAGTACGTCTAGATTTTATTATATTGAACAAATTAATAACAAATTGTACCATATGCATTTAAATTACATAATTTAATGTCTTGAAAAAGAAGTCGGAGCCTCAGTAAAAATAATATACTGTGATTGGTCAGTACTTTTATTAACAACAATAGCTTCTCTGTAATTGACTACTGTGATTGGTCAGTTTTATTACCTATCTAGGATGGATATGAGATTTTCCCGCACAGTTAACTGAAATAGCCTACTTTACCCGCCACTTAAGTGTAAAGGAAACAGCAAATTTTCATGTGGGAGTAGAAAAATAATATTTCCTTACAGTACAATAATAAATATTTCCTAGTAGTTATTTTCCGTTGCCTAGCAATGACTAAGTTTACGGAAATATTGACTCTTTCTTTCAGAAATGTTATCAAAAATGTCAATATTTCGGATCGATTTTCGGAAAATAATATAATATAAATCTAAAATAAAATCTCTTCGAAAAATAAGTTCTTTATAAAAAAAGGATGTTCGATGACATCACCTTTTTTTGCTATACAGTAATTGCAACTTGAATTGCATTTACCTTAAAAAGAACATTATTTTATTCCTGTGTTGAAAGCCCACTGACCAAAAAAGAGATCGACAGTCAAATAAGCAGTTAACCTTTCTAATGGAACTTTAAACGATGCTATTTAAATTTTTAGCACTCCGTTAATTAGGTATTTTCGCGAAGTCGATTCCGAACACATTATTATCGCATGGGCATTTTGAAATTGGCTATGCGCGGTTATGTCTAAATGTGTTCGGGATCGACTCAGTTAAAATCACATAAATACATACACTATATTGCTAATACAAGCAGCCGCACGAAGCAAGAATACATCCATCGTGCGATTCAAAATAACCTGAGTTGGGGGCCGTGGCGCTTGCACAGTAGGGAAGAAATTAGGCAACCCACACGATTTCTAACAGAACGTAAACAGAACCCAAGGTCTCTTGAACAGAACCGGCTGGCCGTTGTATTCTTATTTGTCGCCATCTTTTATTTCGTTCATTCGTGCGTGGTTATAATTTCCAAGTTTTGGGTGTTAATATTTATAAAACTTTACTTAAGACATTTTTTTTTGTTGGGTTGTAAGTTGTAGTCGTTTCCAGCTTTTTTTACGTTGTATTCGTTCGGATGTTTCGCGTGTGATTGTGGATATTATTTTTAAGTTTTGGGTGCGAATTTAGGTATAAAACTTTACCAGACATTTTGTTATTGTTAGCGACTTGTGTCTCAAGATGGGTAGAAAAAAGTGCATGATCCTTTTTTGCACAAATCGCAATTCAATACCAGGAATAAGGTATTTCAGGTATGTAAAATATCGGTTACTTAGTTTTATTTGACCATAAACTATACACACCCGAACTAAACGGGTGAATTTAAATAAAAGCTTATAAAAATATTTTGAAAGTCGGCCCTGTCAAATGTTTACATCAAGAAGCAAATTTCCGATCTGCGCAAACTCAACGGCCCCTAATCATCTGCTTACAGTGGTGGCGTCATTGAATTATGGTATTAGCAATATGTGCTTAAAATACCTAATATCTGCATTTCTCCTCTTAAACAGCTTAACATATAAGAGCAAGTATTCATCCATCACTTAACACGTTAAGTGCTGATGACGTCTTAAGACGTCATCGGTCTCTTAGGTGAGGGGTAGATAGAAATATAATACAATCCTTTCAATTTGTTTATAATGTATGAAATGTACAATGGACAAATAATGTGAAGGAGCCCGAAACATCAAGCAACCTTTTATGGAAATGCTCTATTATTTCTTGAACTTTATAGTTAAAAAATGTTATTTTAGTAACTATTTTTGTAACTATAGTATATCTTTTACTTACTCTAAGTACTTTAAAGTCCGGAGAATAGAATTTTTAATACCGAGAAGGACTTATCACCCTAAAGCTTAATTTTATAAAGGAAAAATAATTCTAAAACCGTAGAAATGTCAGAAATGGTCGATTTATAATGTGGGATTGATAGCAAAGTTCAATTTCAAACAATCTGGTCATAACTTGTTATGTTAAATCATATTAAGGTATGACCAGCTAAATCTTTTAACTCGAACTTTGTTGTCAATCCCACTTTATAAAATTACCACAGTTATGACGAGGATGATTACTCTTAAATTAAACTTTGCTGTCAACACCACATTATATATCGATCATTTCTGACATATTTTCGGTCTTAGAATGGTTCTTTCGACGACGATTTAAGAAGACTTTATAAAATTGGTCCTTAAAGGCTCTCTAGAAGCACATACCTTGAAATAGATAACGTTGCTTTTGGAAAAATGTAACCTACATTAATGTTCGGATTAAAGAAAAAATATTTTTTTCTATTACCCCCTGTCCCCCCTTAACAGCACTTCTTAGAAGATCCATCTGAATGATAGCCAAGCTTTTTTAAACATAAGGAATATTCAAGGGAATATTATAATAAATTGTGCACTCTAAAAATCGTGCTTCTTTGAAAAAAAACATGCATCAGAGGCGAAAAGTTTAAGAAAAATTTTAATGAAATGAAGTAAAAAGAGAATCAAAATTATTATAGAAAATTTGAACACCGAAACGGTATTTTTGTAATAGATGATAATTTTTGTCGCGACAGAAAGTGAGGGGGGCTCCCCTTTAAAAGAACATTTACAGCTTTATCTATAGTATGTTATCGAAATGACGCATAATAGGCTGCATAGAAAAATTAACGCACGGGCATCTGAGCGAAAACAATAAGCTTACGTGCAGTTTCGAATCCAAATACCTTCCCCTAATAACTATTAATCAATAATCACTATACAAGAAGATTTCTTCTGATAACCTATATTAATCTCTGCCACAAGCCAGTTCTTCTCCACGCAATTAGAATCACAAAGCAACTCTAGGATGTCATTTTACCAAAACAACACTTGACACAGGGTCTAAGTTTTGTTTTAATGATAAAATGAGGTAAAAGAACGGTATAAACTTTCTTGTAACCACTGCTTACTTAATACGATTCTAAATAAAGTATTCAAGTTTGTCTTCTTAATCTAAAAATAAATATTCTAGCTCTTTTTACTTCGATACGATAAATTAAATCTTACCAATCTCTTTCAACTTTCTACAGGCTGAGTCCTCCTCTGGACATCCATCAATATCTGCTACAAGCACGTTCTTCACCACACACAATACAACCAGAAACACAAAGCAACCCTTGGCTGTCATTTTACCAAAACAAACAAACACTGTCACACTTCTGACACTTGACACCTGTTCCAACTTTTGTTTTTAACGAAAAAATGAGGTAAAAGAACGGTAAACTTTCTCGTTAAGTTCACATTACCGCTGTTTGTTATGTTGCCGTGAAGAAGAGGTCTACGTATAACCTTCGCGAGCGCGCGTTCACTTACGGACTTGGTCTAAAAGCATGGTTGGACTCTTAGCGTGCCATCACCGTCGACCTACCTTCCGCGAGCAGTGGTGCGGGTTGTTGGGGAAATAGAAGGTACCCAAGAAGTTAGAAAGTTATGTCACGTCTGTCGGTTTGGAACCAAACAGCGGCGGACAAAATCCAAATAGACCGTAGAGATAAGAACGCCTCGTGATAGGCTGGTGGATTTAAGTATGTAGTTAAATAAAACCTGAAAAAACCAGTCCTACCACTGTTGGCTTATTTTTGATAATAACCTTTGCAGTATTTTACTGCACGCATAGGGAATGTCATCTATATCATGAAATTTGAATGAAGGCGGATGAAACTGGGTACTCGGTTATGTAGTTGTTGCGGCTACATACTACATAACAAAATGGTAAAACAATGCATCAAAATTTTAGGTTATAATTATAAATTTCACCATATTATATTTGTATACAAAATTATAACTAGCAAAGCAACGAAGACAAACAGAGAAAAAAGATAAACAAACATGTTAATTGATCGAAGCAAAGAAACGTCAAAATAAGCGGCGTCACCATCGTGTCTGGCGAGAACCCTGAGTCAAAAAGCGGGACATTTAAATGCCTACAGTTTTGTACTTGGTTGGCAATATTTAAGCCAAAAATACTATTCAAAATCCCACTATAGTTGGTTTTATGAGTAATAAAAACCAAATAATTAGTAGGATTCTGAATAAACTCTTCGGCTTTAAATATCACTTTAAAATAATTCCTGCTAAATTTTAAATTATTTATCATTGTTTGTAAAAACGAAAAATAAAATTCCAGAAATGCAGCATGCCATCATTTTATTAAAAAATTAGAGGTACGTATATCACAGTTATCATTCAAGTCTTATACTTCCTCGTAATCTTCTTATCGAATTCCTTGTTTACTGTTTTTCATTCATTCTCTAGGTACCTAAAGTTTTTTTTTAGCAATGTTCGTATTTCCAATAAAGATCTATTTTACTCACAGTCAGCCTGGTTTAAAACTTTTTATTGACAAGCTAAAGAGCAACGAGCAAATCATGTCTCCAAAATAATGCATTCACATAATTTAAAACAAATACACAATGCAAAAACAGTTTCACAGTGGGTTAAAATGATTTATACTCGTATTCAGTAATCGGCAAAGGGCAAAAAAAATTATTTCAAGAGTTTAGGATAAAAAAAAATTAAAACGTTTGCAAATTTTGGTTAGTTTAGATACTAATATGAATTTGAAGATTTCAAAATGACAGACGTTAAGCCACTGTTTGATCAAGCCCTTAAGGAAGTGACACCAGAGAACTGGCAAAAAGCAGTCCATCATGTCATTAATTAAAGAGGAGAAAATGTGGGATCTGATCACCTGCTCGATCCGACCGTCGACCTGTTAATTATAACGTCAAGAGGAGATGACAGTTCCTCAGATGACGAAGAATATTATGATATTTTATAATTTAATTTTTGTATAATGTATTTTTTTATTTTATATTTTATTATAATGTTTCATAAAAAATAAGTGTACCTAATACCATCTACATAATGCACACCATTTTCAGTGTTTGTGAATGGATAACAATAGGTATAACCCATAAATTGACCCAAACCCATGTTATACTACCTGCACTTGATGAAGATAAAGAATTTTGTAATAAAATCAATGCCAAATTATGAAAGTGGCTTAAATATTTGTTGGGTCACTCTGTAGTCCCTTTGCATACACAATCAGCTTTTATTACTCTACACCTTTTTGAAGTAGACTATAATAATACTTCTTATTCTGTAGTTTGAATGCTATGAATAGATTTTTTAATTTTAAGAAAGAATCTGAATACCGGTATTCGATTAGTTGCTAATTTTCTGTAGGCGATTTGATACAGACGCCAAAACTAACAAACTTTAACTATTGTTTGTAAATAATCTTATGGATTGGTTTACCTTGACTTTTGTTATTTACATGTTAATTACCCTAAACGGATTTTACGTTTTTTTATACCGAAATCTAAAGGTAAGAAATTTTAATATATAAATTAGACTTCCATATTGTCAATATAATTAAATGACATGAAGTATTATGTTTAACCAGGAAGATGGGGCCAGAAAAAGGTCTAGCTAGACCTTAGATCTTTTTTAAGTGGATCCAAATAATATCTCTAAAATCTTCTCCAAAGTTACCAGCTCCATACGAAATTATAAATATACAGCGTGATCAGTTAAGGGTACGGAACGGCCATATCTCGGAAACTACTGGGCATAGAAATTCAGGAAAAAAAATGACAACTAAAGTGGCCATGAGAAAATCCTGGAAATAATTTTTAAGTTCCGCATTTTGCCGCAAGAGGGCGTAATTGAAAAGTAAATTTTAAAATTTTACATATCTCCGAAAATTCCGCATTAAGGTATATCTTTGATAACACCATTAAAAAGCTTGGACAATTATCCATCATTTTGGTCCTATGCTCATTGGCGTACCGACTTTAATAGGAGGGGGGAAGCTGTTGAAAGTGTAATCATTTAAATCGCTGTAACTTATAAACGACTTATCCGATTTTAGCAAACTAAAGACCAGTTGGAAGAGAAATATATGTACTTTCACTAATCCTATTTAGTTGTCCATAATAGTTCTCAAAAAAATGCTAGAGGGCGCAATTTGTAATGACAACACATTTTTTGATTTTACTTTGAAAAAATAAATCATATGGTATAATTATGATACCATAATCGAAAAGTATATTATGAAATTTGCTAGAAAAAAATATTAAAATCGCAGCTCGATATCTCCATTCGTTTCAGCGTTATCGCCAATAGAATAATTTTTAAAACTTTAAAATAAATGAAGAAGGCATTATATATTTTTTTAAAAAAATGTGGGACGCCAATGATATTTTTCCATGTGGATATTATTTCTGATTAGCCTGGTCAATTCTGCATAAAAAGGGTCTCTTGCGTTTTTCTCCTCAGGCGCACCGTTCTTAATTAAAATAATTAAATTAAATTAGCTCTACTATTTATTATTATTAACATTGATAATGAAAAATTTTGTTTTATAAAAATTGTTGGAAATGACCACCTTTACTTAATAGGCATGCTTCCGCTCGTCTAATTTAATTTAATTATTTTAATTAAGAACGGCGTGCCTGAGGAAAAAAACGCAAGATACCATTTTTATGCCGAATTACCAGACATTTTATTATTGTTAGCGACTTGTGTCTCAAGATGGGTAGAAAAAAGTGCATGATCCTTTTTTGCACGAATCCGAATACCAGGAATAACGTATTTCAGGTATGTATGGTTACTTAGTTTTATTTGACCATAAACTGTACACACCCAAACTAACGGGTGAATTTAAATAAAAGCTTGTAAAAATATTTTCAAAGTAAGCCCTGTTAAATGTTTACATCAATAAGCAAATTTCCGATCTGCGCAAACTCAACGGCCCCTGATCATCTGCTTACAGTGATGTCATCATTGAATTATGATATTAGCAATATAGTATATGTATATGAAAATAGTCACTCTTAGTCCCAGAATTAGTGGAAATCGATAAAGGTCTTTAGAAAGTATTCCAGAAAAACGATATTAATTTGAAACGCGAAAATAGCGTCAAAACGAAGGAACATCGCATATAGGTAAATTTGCCTAGATTGCCTTATTTTTGGTGAAAGAATTTATGGTGAAGCATTGTACAGTCATTTCAAGAACACCCTGTATAGGCTTCTATGGGATAATTCTTTAAAAAACCAAAGGTAGCTTAAATATATCATTAAATAATAAATTAAAAAAGAAGACATTAAAACTGAAAATAATTTTGTTAAATATCAGCGATCCGTCTTTACATCAGTTACCTATTTGAGATTTAAGACCGTGTTCTCTTTATATAATGTCAGTCCTTTCTAATTCTTGTAGCATCAATCTGGTGAATCTTCGGTATAACAACTATTGCTTCAAATTCAAGACCATCGTTTGGCTCACAAAGAATTTCAATGAGAAAAAGAGACAGAGCGTCGGAGAGAAAGAGTGACTACTAAATAGAAGAGAAACGATTCTTTAGAATAGATGCTGCAAACTAAACAATTCGTTTTACGGGGGCACAACCTGAAGAATTTGATTATCTGTAAAGCAGAGTGCGTGGTATTTCCGTTGGATTCTTACTTTAACACCTGTTGAAGTCTGTCAGAAACGATGTATTTTATTTAGTTATATTATGGAAAAATGTGTTGCACGGAGGGAAATTTACAATACAACGTATAAGGATGTATTAAAATTTCTAGTAGTACCACATATATACATACACTATATTGCTAATAAAATAATTCAATGATGCCACCACTGTAAGCAGATGATCGATCAGGGGCCGTTGAGTTTGTGCAGATCGGAAATTTGCTTCTTGATGTAAACATTTGACAGGGCCGACTTTCAAAATATTTTTACAAGCTTTTATTTAAATTCACCCGTTTAGGTCGAGTGTGTACAGTTTATAGTCAAATAAAACTAAGTAACCGATATTTTACATACCTGAAATACCTTATTCCTGGTATTGAACCGCGATTCGTGCAAAAAAGGAACATGCACTTTTTTCTACCCATCTTGAGACACAAGTCGCTAACAATAACAAAATGTCTGGTAAAGTTTTATACCGTAATTCGCACCCAAAACTTAAAAATAAAATCCACAATCACACACGGAACATCCGAACGAATACAATTTAAAAAAGATGGAAACCACTATAACTTACAAACTAACAAAAAAAAAAGTCTAAAGTCAAGTTTTATTAATATTAACACCCAAAACTTCGAAATTATAACCACACACGAATGAACGAAATAAAAGATGGCAAATAAGAATACAACGGCAAGCCGGTTCTGTTCAAGAGACCTTGGGTTCTGTTTGAAATCGTGTGGGTTGCCTAATTTTTTCCCTACTGCGCAAGCGCCACGGCCCCCCAACTCAGGTTATTTTGAATCGCACAATAGGGGTATTCTTGTTTCGTGCGGTTGCTTGTATTGGCAATATAGTGTATATATTATATATGAGTAGTACAGGATGAGTCAACGATAGAGTAAAGTGCATTTTCTCCTTTATATTAAGAATAAGATAAAAAATCGAAATGCAAAAGTTGTAGAGATCATGTAGGTGCAAAGAACCACGCACGAAGCTTATGGGAAATGGCTTTCGGCTAATTTTTCTGAATTTTTAGTATTTTCTAGATCTTGATGTCCTGATTAAAAGGGTCCATGGCCGTAATCTAATCCTATGACTAGTTTTTGAGTTATCGCCTTTTAAAGTTGGAAGCTTTTTACTTTGAGATTTTATGCATTGTCTGGAGTTTTCACTTGTTTTTTAAAAACGATCAACTTTTTAATTTTTTTTACTGGCGGAAAAGTAGGCGGATTAAATAAATAATATTAAAAAATTATCAAAATCCAAAAAAAAATTTTACTCATTTTTTGAATTTTGAAAACAAACGGCTAGATTTTGTATTTTAATATCTTGTAGTACCAAGCTGTGGATGAAAAAAAATGAGTATAGGTTGACGTAGAATATATTGCCGGGTATTTTATTTTCCAAAAAAAAATTCACCTGAAAACAGCTTTTATCTACTTTCATTTAGTAATATGAATTTTACAGTCGTGTAAATCGTTTTGTTTTATTAAAGTTTTGCTGTTAAATAAAACCACACTTTTTAGAAGTATGATTTATTATTAACAATTATAAAATTAATTACCAATTATTAATTAAAATATAACACTTAACGTTTATTATAAACATTAATAATACACTTTTTTCAGTTAGAAATTTGTATACCAGAAGTGGATGTGATGGAGCCCTTTACGTTCGAATTTCCAATCATTAAATCCGTGTCTGACCCCATGATCTTCTTTGGTATTTATTTCTTATTTTCTAAAGAATTCTCAACGTAGCCTTCTGCCGTAGAAGAGGATTTACAGCCCCCATGACGCGTTAACATCTGCATATATGCACCACCATTAACTAGAATGGTAGCTGAGGACCTCTTAAAACAATGTCCACTGTATCCTTCGGGATTATTCAATCCAAGTTTTGTTGCAATCTTTTTTTGTATACTTTCAAAACTATTAATTCCGACAGGCTGGGAGGTGCATTTTCCTTTTCCATAGAATACAAAAAACCGCCTATGAGTTGCATTAAGAGGACGAAGTTTAGCCTACTTTCGAAAAATACTTAAACAGTTGACACCTGTCACATTTCCTTCTGTTATAACAAATTCTCGCATAATTTTGGTTTTCGAGAATGCAATCACAATTTTTATATACAAATCATTGTGTTCAATATGATCCAACATTAACTTAGCTAGTTCTTCGCACCGACAAGCCCCAAAAATGCCGATTATCATAACAACCTTCATAAGTAAATATGTTTCATCATCTGCAGTACTAAGAAACTTACATACGTCTTCCTTTATGAAAACTTTGAACTTTTTGGCCTTGTACCCCTCTGAACGTCTTTTCAAAAATGCGATTAATTGAGAAAATTTGCTTATATCTTGATTTTTCTTGACTGAAATCATAGTTCTCAACATTGAGTAGTGAGTCCATAGTGTAGATGGTTTCTGGGAGCGTTGCTGTACGGAAAAATAACCCAAAAGGATATTCTCAGACACCTCCTTTATTTTGTTAGCTTTGCACCAATCTTCAAACTTCTGATACTCCAACTCATACCGCGCCTTGGATTTTGTCGGAACTAAACTTGAGATCGCTTCATTTGCCGCTGCTTCTATATCAGAGGGTGAACTTCCATCAGAATCGCTCATTTTGAAAAACGCTTTTTATATTTGTTGTAATATAAATCTTTACAACACTTATATCGTAAATAACTATTAATTGATTCATTTAATTATTATGCCAATCTGCAACAATTTTCTTTTACAATAAATAATTCTTTAACGCATTCTTATCTTAGATATACAGGGTGAACCAGTTACAATGATTTACACAAGATATAGGATAATTCGTTTTTTTTTATCAAATGACAAGATATTGTTAAATTATAAAAAAAATTTTTCGTAAAATACCTTGGCTCTTGTATATGATGCGTTTAGATTATCTTGGAGTCATACCAATATGTTTGTTTTTCATAATTTATATTTTTTATTTAAAAGTTTTCACTTGTGTAAATCATTGTAACTGGTTCACCCTGTATATCTAAGAAAATAATGTGTTAGAGAATAATTATTGTAAGAGAAAATTGTTACAGATTGGCATAATAATCAAATGAATCAATTAAAAATCGTTTTTAAATTTTTTGTTTTTGGAAAATAAAATACCCGGCAATATATTCTACATCAACCTATATTCATTTTTTTTTCATCCACAGCTTGGTACTATGTACAAAATATTAAAATATGACCAAAATCTAGCCGTTTGTGTTCAAAATTCAAAAAATGAGTAAAATATTTTTTTTTGGATTTTCATAATTTTTTATTCTAAGAATTTATTTAATCCGCCTATAAATTATTCAATATCCTGTACATATTTTATTTCTATATAAGTGAAAGAAAACTTAAGGCCTACTTTTCCACAAATAAAAAAAATAAAAAAATTGATAGTTTTTAAGAAACAAATGAAAACTCCAGACAATGCATAAAATCTCAAAGTAAAAAGTTGCCAACTTTAAAAGGCCATAACTCAAAAACTAGTAATAGGATTGGATTACGGCCTTGGACACTTTTAATCAGGACATCAAGATCCATAAAATACTAAAAATACAGAAAAATTTTCCAAAAGCCATTTCCCATAAGCTTTGTGCGGGGTCCTTTTAAAATTATATTGGAGTATAATATAAATTAGGTTTTTTTTTAAATGGAACATCCTATATATTGTATTAGTTTCTAATTTCCCATTAAATTCTAAGCTTATTTTGTTTGTTTAAAATATGACTTTTTCAGATTTTGACAGGCTGTAACATTGGAACGGTTCATCTTAGAGAAAAATGGTTTTAACCTCCCTATCTTAATTTTTTATTCTAAAATTTACAACTTCCGGTTTAACATGTTACACCGTTAAACCCGTTTTTTTTGGTTTAACATGGTTAATCGGAAGTTGTTTTTTTCTTCAATTGTTATTTATAATATCTTTTACAAGTTCACGGCCAACTAAAAATACAAGTTATAATGCCTGGTTTAATTAATTTTTTTAAACTTTGAGTATGAAGTTCGAAGGTTGAGTCGTAAAAAAATATACTTTACAACTCGAGTGGATTGTCCATATTGCGTTCCGAAGTTTAAGCACTTCGCCTACATCGTCGTGCTCAATTTACTTCCTCGTGCGTTATGAACAATATATCCATTCTTATAGTACAAACTACTATTTCATAAAAAAAAATGTTCAGTGTTTTTTACAATACAATGAATTTTAGTATTCTTGTTAGGGTTTTCATGGGCTTATATCTTTTTCCGTCGACCGTGTATTTACATCCAAAATCATTCATTAATGACCCCTATTAATGCATGATTTTCTGTAAATGCACGATTTTCCAAAATCATTCATTAATGACCCCTATTAATGCATGATTTTCTGTAAATGCACGATTTTGGTAATTAAAATTAAAGGCAGCCATGCAAACAAATCAACAAAATAATAAAACGTCAATCCAAAACGTCGTCCGCTGTCATTAGTATTTGTAGAATTGTGAAATCTGGATTGTAAAATAAAAATTGTTAACTGTTTTTCTTCACTTTAGTAAAAAATACGGTCGACGAAAAAACATTGTAACCAACTCTTACATTAAAATGCGATTAATGATCTCGAACATTAACGCGTTCGCTACGCTCACGCGTTAAAATATTTCGATCATTAATCGCCATTATTAATGTACTTGTTGGTTAAATTACTATTAATTTGATTTTTTCTTCTGCATAAAAATAACTTTTCCATACCCATGTAGATACATCCTTTCCATAAGTAAAAAAAAACTTTTTATGAAAAGCCAAAAAATCGCAATTTATAGTCTATTTCAAAAAGGTGTAGAGTAATAAAAGCTCACTAGGTATTCAAAGGGACTACAGCGTGACCCAACGAATATTTAAGCCACTTTCATAATTTGGCATTGATTTCTTTGCAAAATTCTTTATTTTTATCAAGTGCAGGTAGTACCACCCGGGTTTGGGTCAATTTATGGGTTTTGCCTATTGTTATCCATTTTCAAACACTGAAAATGGTGTGACAAAAGCGTGCATTCATGGTATTAGGTACACTTATTTTTTATTAAACATTATAAAAAAAATACAAAAAATACATTAGGTATATTGAAATTAAATTATAAAAAATCATAATACCTATTTTTCATCATCTGAGGAACTGTCATCTCCTCTTGACGTTAAAATTAACGTGTTGACGGTCCAATCGATCAGGTGGTCAAGATCCCACATTTTCTCCTCCTCTTTAATGACATGATGGACTGCTTTTCGCCAGTTCTCAGGTGTCATTTCCTTAATGGCTCAATTAAACAGTAGCTTAACGTCTTTCATTTTGAATGTCGTGTCGTGTCTTGCTACAAATCCTTTCACTTGCGCCCATATAAGTTCTATAAGATTTAGTTCGCAACGATATGGCGGTGTGCGCAGCACAGTTACACTATGTTTTTCAGCTATATCTTCCACGGCATATTTTATAATACGATTTTGTTGTTTGTGTAAAGTTGCTATAGCTAATAGTTCATTCTTTATTAAATTATCTTCTTTTTTTTTTCTTTGGTTAGTTATCATAAATAATTTAATGCACAAAATTTACCTGCGCGTATGGTCGACGCCGAAATTGAGCCGAACTGGACGGAATTTCCCATTTTATTACTCTACACCTTTCTGAAATAGACTATAAGAGCGTTTTCACACGGCACCATATATCGCGAGCGATAAATGGTCGCAATATTGCTTTACACCAAATTATGTGTTCTCTAATATCGCTTGTGTGTGAAAATGGCTCATTAGAAAACACATAATTTGGTGTAAAAGCAATATTGCGACCATTTGTCGCGCGCCATATGTGGTGCCGTGTGAAAACGCTCTAACAGGGCAAATTTTAGCGCGTTCGAATTCACTTAATACAGATATATTTAAATCAATAAAATAATCCTACTTTCTATCTCTTTTATTTTACAGATGCTTTTATATCAGTACCTACTATTATTTGAAAATCACTCGTACCAAGCGGGTCAGTACTGTCGGTACTATATAGGTACTAGTCATTATACAACATCAAATACATCGGTACTGAAAATGTTCTGCGGGTTGCCTAACTGTAGTATCAAAAACGATTGTTAATTTAATGACAACTATAAACTTTTTATTAAATACATACAAAAAAGTAGTTAAAACAGAGACAAGTTTTTTGACTTGTTAAGGATCACCTAACATGGCTTTTGGGTATTTTCCAATCTATCATAAATGCTGTTTACTCAAAAAAGACTGAATTTATTTCAATATATTGAGAGATACTGAAGTAATTTTTTTACATTTGACGGTTTTGCGGCTCACCAAATTAATGTCACCAATAATAGCCAGTATTTGTATACAATTTAAGGAAAAAGTATAGAAAACGGTATCATATCAGATTTATTTGTCCTGCTATTTTGAATAGATGCTTTAAAAAACTATAAATGATTATACACACAATATATTTATTACCATTCATAATTTCCAGGTTTTAAACTAAATTCTTTTATTTAGTAGTATATAAAACAGATTTTTATACAAATAATTAACCCGTCAGTTTTCAAAAATATTCATAACTGCGCGAAATCTAAAAAATTGACCAATTCCCGTTCTTGATGCTATACAGGGTGCTACAAAGTCGCGTGCGTTCAAGGGGATCTCGAAAACGTTAAGAGATACGAAGTTGGTTAAAGTTGTGTATCTTATTCTAATTCTAATTCTAATTATACCGAATGCTTTCGGAGATATCCGAAAAAAACAGAAATGTTCAGTTTTGGTTTTTAATTTTTTGCGTTTTTATTTTTGACTTGAGAAATGAAGAATTGAAGAAATGAAATTTTTACTGAAATAAAGGCAGCAGGGAATAATTATTTTCCTCATTGCGTAGAAGTAGAAAGGCAAAATACGAAGGAAAATGTATTTGTATTTTTCCAAAATTCTTATCTAATATCGAAATATCTTAACCGTTTCCATTTTCCATAGTATTGGGGGTTAGCACCCCCACCTCTCCCCCTCCCGAAAATGAAAGGTGAATGTGAAAACCCGTTACATGAGAGTTTAACGATGCGTTTTTCAATATCTTTGAACTGAAGTACACTACAAAAAAAATTATAAAATACAGTTATTTTACGTCACGAAGTCACGTAAAGTACCGTAAAATTACAGAAATATCCCAATCTTATTTTTCTATATGCAGGGTGTTTTTTAATTGAGTGCCGATACTACGATATGAGGTTGTGAATCCTTGGGTGATTTTAAGAAGAAAAGTTAATATTAACATATGTCCTAAAGCTGTTCATTTTTGAGCTACAGGGTGTTAACATTTTTTAAAAAATATAACTTTTTTATCATAATTATTATATCACTCTTAGATATTTTTAAGAAATTTTGTACACACCTCTTAATCGTTAAGGAGCAATTTTTGACTTAAAAGGTTTTTTTTAATTTTTACCAGTGACATCCGTACGGGGTTTGAACTAAATATTTTTAGAGGAAAAGATGGTACGCCACTGATTTTTCTAAAAATCAAACTTATATTTAAAATCCTCATTTATTTTGGAACAAATTTGGTCCATAGAGTTTCTTTCGTATGATGCACCCTTTTTGCATAAAAAAATAAAAACAAAAAAATAATTTTTTTCTTCGGTTCATTGAGACTGCTTTCGATATTTTGTTGAAATTTGTAGCTCAAAAATGAATGAGTTTTAGGACATATGTTAATATTAACTTTTCTTCTTAAAATCACCCAAGGATTCACAACCTTAAGTATCGGCACTCAATTAAAAAACACCCTGTATATTTAATTAAATTCACTAATAAATTAAATACATTTTTAAACAATATTATTTATTATTTTCTAAAACCATTATTATACAGGGTGGCAACGTAGAACTCCATATCATCTAAACGACTTTACTTTTATTATTTCTCAAAAACAGTTATTAGGTCTACGCGCTTCGCTCCTCGTTATTTAAACTCGACGCTCGGGCAATAATGATAGCTGTCTAAACCTTGGTTAATAATATAATATTTTCTATTCCCAGATGGAAATTTACTGTTTCTTTTACATTGAAGTGATTGGAAAAGTGGGTCATTTCGGATAACTGAACGGATATATAATTTCATACCCATTATAGCTAGGATATGAAACTGACCGATCACAGAGGTCAATTATAAAGAATAGTTATTTTTGTATTAAGTGCGTGAAGTGAGTGTTTTTTTAATGGCATATGAGAGTGTCAATTTTTTGCCGAGACCGCAGGTCGAGGCGAAAAATTCTCTCGAATGTGCCATTAAAACACGAATTTCACAAACGAAATACAAACAACATTTTTTGTACAACTGAAAGTTTGAATTAATCGGTTAAATTGTATATTATAAAAAAATTTTACCATATAATTTCACATAATCAAGTTAACAGCCCTGTCGTTACTATAGAAATGGTTTGTTGGCACGTTGCTTGTTTTGTTGTCATACGTTGATAGCTGTTCATATTTATTGCAATTTTTTAAATAAATAGTATAAGTACTTAAAATGGATGTAGATTACGATAGTGATAGCGAGATTCCTTCAGATATAGCCGATATAGCAAATTCGGCTATAGCTAACATGTTACCGGCGAAATCAAGATTTATATACGAGAAAAATTATAACCAATTCCGTGAATGGTGCGGCAAGAAAAATATACAAAAAGTGTCTGAAAAGGTACTTATATGCTATTTTGAGGAGAAATCAAAAACTGTAAAACCTTCTACTTTATGGAGTGTCTACTCAATGTTGAAGAGTACATTGAATGTTAAAGAAAATATTGATATAAAGAAGTTTTCAAAATTGGTGCCTTTTATTAAGAACAAAAACGTCGGATACCGAGGGAAGAAATCTAAAGTTTTATCGAGAGACGATATTAATAAATTCATTCAAGAAGCTGATGATGAAACAAATTTACTTTATAAGGTACAGATGATCAAAATTTTGTATTATTTCAGTAATTTCAATATTTTTTTAATTGTAGGTTGCGTTAATTTTGGGAATCAGCGGTGCTTGTCGCCGTGAAGAATTATTGAAGGTAACTATTGATGACATTGAAGATACCGGGTCTATATTGATTGTTAAAATACCGGATACAAAGACCTATTGCCCAAGAATGTTTACCGTTTCAAATTCTGATTATATTGAGATATATCGCAAGTATAGAGCACTAAGGCCGTCCCATACACACAAAAAGAGATTATTTTTAAAATATTCAAGAGGAAAATGTGTTGACCAACATGTGGGAATAAATAAAATAGGGGAAATTCCTAGCTTGATTGCAAAATGGCTGGGAAAAGAATTGCATAAGAGCTACACAGGTCACTGTTTTAGGAGGAGTTCTGCAACTCTCTTAGCCAATGCAGGGGGTAACATGACATCTATAAAACGCCACGGTGGTTGGAAATCTGCCGCCATAGCAGAAGGATATACAGAAGATAGTTTGAGTAATAAATATGATATTTCTAATAAATTAAATTGTTCCTCTACTTCCAAACAAATCAATATAACTGATACAATTGTGGACTTTCCAAGGAATATCTAGCGTTTCTGATCAGCAGCAAGGTGGACCAGCTTCGGGAATTAATATTGGAAGCAATTGTTTGAACTTCACCATCAATTATTATTGTAACAAATGAGATTTTTTGGTAGTTGGTAATTAATTAGTAAATTTGTACAAAAAAATTCAATACATTTTTTAAAAAGTAATGTTTTATCGTTTTTTTTGTAAATCATTTTTCCAGTTAAAAAAAGTCTTTTTTTCACCGTGAAAAAAAGTCTTTTTTTCACTGTTAAAAAAACAAAAGGTTTACGTATCGATAGCGATGAAAAAATGTCAACTTTTTTTGACAGTTGTACAAAAACTAAATTTACAGGTTGCAAATTTTACGAGTCTTTTTCTGCCACTTGACAGAAGTGAGGTTAAGAATATACTTCAAAAATATGATAATCTGTCTTAAATTTGTTATTTTTTAATTTAAATCAAAACATTTATTCCAGAGTCTATGCATACACAATAGAGTGCACGAAATAGTGCGAAAATTGAACGTATAATACCAAAATATATTTCTACCAAACTATTATTTTCTGACCGAACTAAATATTTGTGCAACTTTAGTTGCTTTTTTGCCATGCAAATATGTGTCGACCCTAAAACTTTTATTTTACGCAACTAAACTGAAAAAATAACTGCTAAATCTTTCTTCAATGGCGGAACATGAAGATGAGTACATAAAACCAGATAAAACAGACCAAAATATAGGATTTTTTAAAAACAATTAATTCCAATTTTTACTAAAGCTTTTAAGGTTATGTTATATTTACAGTATTGCCACTTCTCTTTCCACGTTACCAGTGTTGCTAGTTTGTGAATTGGCGATCGTTTTGAAAAACTTTACCATAGCGAACGTTAAAAGTTCATATTAATGCACACAAGCCCTTTTTAACTGTTTAAATCGAATTCTACAACTATTTTGTTGTACTTTTGGAGTTATAGTTCTTACACAGGCAGAAAAGAACCCGAACAAACCCTTTTTTCTTCTGTCATTTCGGTAGAACAATTTAATCAAGCTATGGTAGAGAAAATTTATTATTTTTTATAAATAAATGTATCGCTTTTTGTCTGTTATTCTGTAAAAGGCCGAATGGGAGAAAGACAGATATATTCAGTAATTTTGTGTAAATATAAGTAATGGCCCAAATCGATAAATATGTTAGAGTGTAATTTGATCCATGGATTTGCCACGAAGTGAATATTTCCTAAAATTGTTTTTTTTTATTACCTTTCTCACAAGTTTACGATTAACTAAAAAGACAAGTTATGATGCATAATTTAAATGATTTTTTAAAATTTTTAGGAGGAAGTATGGAAGTTGAGTCGTAAAAAAAATATACAGTACAACTCGACTGGATTGTCCATATTGCGCTCGGAAGTTTGAATACTACCCTTAAGGCGTCGTGCTCAATTTACGTCCTCGTGCGATATGGACATTATATCATCTCTTTTTGTACAAACTACTATTTCTGTGTTTTCAATTGAAATTTTTGCTTTAAATTTTTCTCTTCAAAAATGATACTTTGAAATTAGGAAAATTATAAAATCTAGAAATTAGGATTAAATAATTGTTGGTTTGCAATTTTTTTTAACATTATTAATCCGTTCAAAATCCCTCTAATTATATAAATCTTACCGTATGTAAGTACAACCACAAACTCTTACCCCACAGTTTGAATAATCACATTTAGAAATTTTGTGGAAATTTAAAACAAAACGAATGCATTATATTTCAATGCAATAAAATTAATTTAGTGGAACGTTTATATTTTAAAAAGTTTTATAATAATAAGCACTAATGAGCTGTATTGCCTATACATATAATTACGCTATAATTAGATTCGGCGTATTATGATGAGATTTTTTTTTTATTTCGTTTGACCAGTATGTTAGATATACTTTTTCTATTATTGGCATTGCTGTGCTGCGAATACAGTTTTCTCATTTTGCAAAAATGGGCTATCAGGTATAGAATCGGAAATTTATTTTTAAATAGAGTGTGGAAATTTAATGACAGTTCTTTTTCTTTTTTTTAGGAAACAGGATTTATCCTGCGAAAACATTATTTTTTGGTAAACATGTCATATATCCAAGTATTAAAGTTTTTGTAACTATTTTAGGATTTGTCTCAACTCGGGTAAAAAAGGAAAGTTCTAACAATTTAGTCAAGCTTGCTTTCGAATAAAAAATAAATTATTTTCTTTGTCACAGCTGCCATTGCAAAATGCTTTGGCTAAAATTTTGTGCTTTATAGTACTGATTAGATTTTAGTTTCTTGAACTAAATTTATCGAAATAGAAAAAAAAGAATTTTTCAAGAGAGGAACTAGTTGACATGATCTACGTCTTGGGCGAGAGCGACAGAAATACATCTCTGGCTTCCAGAGTATACGCAGAAAAATATGCACTTAATTCTCATCTTGATCGCCATAAAAGGTTTCACACTCGGTTTTACATGTGACAACACCGAAATGATTGATAGAAGACCAAGCTAATGAAATAACAGTTGAATAAAGTCTAACCTAAGTTACTTGTAGATCTTTCTGCTCTATGAGCAAATAAATAAAAATAACAGTTATTTTAAACAAAAATAAGGGTCTATAATTTGGGGTGGAGCGAAAAAGCTCCAAAAAATTTTTTTTTTCTTTCAGGTTTCTAATAGTTATAAAAAGTTGCTTGGTCGTGTGGCGTTTAAAAAAAGCTTTTGCAGTTTTACATAAAAAAATTTATTGAAGGTCCGCCGGGCCTTTCAAAAGTTAAATTTTAGGAAAAAAAAGGCCATTTCCTTTTAGATGTATTAAAATATATTTTTAATGCTTTTTGTTTTCTAATAGCAAAAAACCTTTAGACTATACATATCCCTACATGGCAAAATTACAGTCTTAAAGAAATAATAATGTCTACGGGGTCCGCCAGAATTAATAAGATTTACAAAAAAACATTATTTTACACGTTTTAACCCAAGAAGCAGTTCCTTGCTTACTCTATTTAAATTAACAAAGTAACCCAGAGCTCACCACGTGGAGGTGACTGCTTATCGAGCTCCTTCACATCCCAGCCCTACCTCCCAACCTATGCTAGGACCTATGACTTTCACGACCTTAGGAAATATTATTTACTCTTGAAATTTATATTCCTTTTTGGTTTCAAAAGTTGGCATTAAAATTTGTTGTTGTGTTGTTTTTATAAACCCATCTCGTCTACCAGGTCCACTTACTGACGAAGACGCCTTCGTTACAAGCTTAATGCTCCGTTCCACTGCTTGTGTGTGGCAAGGAAATTTAGGGATCTCAAACATTCTTTTAACCTGAACCGCGTCTTGAAGATCCGCGTCTGTAACATTACGAAAAGCCGGTGGTTCGGTTATGGTAACACTTTGCCAATAAATCATCTCCATATACTCATTTGCGTCAAAGTTAATTGTAGGTATTTTGAATGTTCTAACACTTAATTGACTTTCCTGTGATGCCACTTTTCTTGCTTTTAGTATCCGTCGCAATCCCAGTTCCCTAATCTGTTCTCTTGGATCTGTTACCATAGTCAAAAGAAGGGTTTCTGCGTGGGCGAAATAGGCATTGCGCTGAATGACAGGATCTATTATCTTTAAATATTTGTTCTCCATAAATCTGGAATATTTAATGAGCTATCAAAGATTTTGTGCACCATCAGTGCATAAATTGTTTTTCTTTATAGTGAACCAAACTGGTGCGTAAACTTTCACAACATACTGCGTTAGGATTACTAAATTCTGTGAAGGATTTTCAGTTCCAACGTAAAGTCTTAATATACGGTTTGCAAATGTTAACCAGCGAGCGTGATTCAGCTTTCCAGGAGATCTATTCGCTAAACCAGTTGGACATACGCCGTTGACAACAGCATGACAAATTTCTAAAAGGTATCTTTGGTCAGTACTTAGATCTTTAAAATCTAAAGAAGGTAAATCTACTTCTATTTCAATTGATTTGTATTTAGTGAGGGGAAATGTTTCACATTTCTGTAATAAAACGCCAATTGGTCCAGTAAAACTGTTTGGGCCTGTAGTTTGACCATCTAAATTCTGGAACAAGTGCCGCAAAGGAAGTTCGTTTCCGTGTAACTGGCACATAAACCAGTGAAGTGATCGTCCTAGTATCGACTCGATTATACGAATTATTCCACCTTTTGAACCTGTAAGTATTGGTAGGGGTACCATCACATCCTAAAGCGATAAGCTCTGATAAATCAAATTTATCTGCCAAATAATCTAAAATACTTTCTGCACATTTCACTGCATTGTTTGAATCAGGAACTACGTGACCTATATATTTAGAAAGAGGTTCTTCAATAAGAACTAAATGTTCTTCGACAATACTTCTTTTATGAATCCTGCCGCCAATTTTTTCCATCTTTAACGTCCGATCCTTCCGCCCATCAAAGTAAATTGATTTCAAAACTGCCAATTTGAATTCTTTTTGTAGTGACTCTCTAAACTTTTTCCGCTCTCTTCGAATTTTAGATCTATCTATTACATTACTAGTATTCTTTGTCGATATCAAATTTAAATCTGTTAAAACCGCTGTCGCTATTTTGGCCGCAGCGCGATCAGATACTGATACCCTATCGCATTCCCTAGCAAGAGTTGGTAAAGCTGATCTCATTTGTTCATTTAAAGAAACTTCCTTCGATAGGTTACCAGTTTCGTTCGAAGTTGATGCTGCATGCTCTGCTTTTTTCTCTAAGGCAACTCTCTGGTAAGTCGACAGACTCTTCTCAAAATCATCATCATCAGGATCAGCGAGAACTTCCAAAACATTACTGTGGTCTTCTGATGTAAGAGACAAAAATTTTTCTGTTGTTTTGTGAACCGGTTTTTCTTTTACTTTTCGTTGTTCTTTTGCCAATAATTTTATCGTAGTTTTTTGGTCAATACTGCCAACAGGTCCAAGCGTCTACTCCCTCCCGCTCCCGCAATTACGACAGGGACAGACTAAGTGCGGATCTCGACTGAAAGCAATTAAATAAGGTAATACTACGTTCAATTCAAGGCCGTGGCGGACCCTCTTAATGATTGATCGCAGTTACCACGTTTGGTAGTATTGTTTATACAATTAACCTTAGTATAATTTTTGCTATTAGTAACATGTACTCCCAAAGATTGCAGGTATATAATTTTTTTTTTAAATTGCGATTTTTAACTTTTTTTTTAACATTTGAAGGTCTGGCGGACCCAGTAAAAATAAAGCGATTGGAACAAAAATTGGTATGAGTAATATGTGACCCTAAAGGTAACTTTTTGTAACTATTACATTAAAGGAATAAAAAAAAAATTTTTTCGCTCCACCGACAGGGTTCTACAAATTCGTGTGCGTATAAAGAGATCTCGAAAACGGTAAGAGATACGAAGATGGTTAAATTGAGGCAAAGTTGCGTATTTTAGGGCTTAATAATTATTCCGATTGCTTTCCGAGATATCCGAAAAAACAGAAATTTTCATTTTTGGGTTTTAATTTTTTGCGCTTTCATTTTTGACTTGGAAAAAATATAAAAAACACTCATTTATAGCCATTATTCATGTTCTATAAGATGGCGTTATTGGTTTTTAAGTTTCGTTCTTTAGTTACCAACCTTAAGTCAATTTTTTTAAATACAGACCTGGAATTTTAACTACAGTTTTAGGGATTTATAAGCTTTATGAATTAATGCAATGTACAAGTTTTTAAAATTTTAACGTTTTGTCATCAAATAACACATTTTTCAAATTATCTTCTTCTTTTCATTACGGTCCTGAACATTTAGAGACAAACTAAAAAAAATAAAAGATTTATGAATCGCAAAATCCGTATAAACAGTAAAAAAAATTAAAATTCTTTTTAAAACAAACTTAAGCGAATCACAGTAACATAACGAGACTAACACTTCAGTTAACTTTTTTTCCCTCGAGAGCATTATTTTTTTCTGTTTTACAGTATTTTGGTCTAGGCTAAGTCTAAGGCAAAAAACCATAAGACTTAAAATATACGTTATATTGATAAAATATATAAAATTCTAATAAAAAATAAAATTACTTGTCATGCCGTAAAAACTTGCTTACTTCCTAGAGTATTGTGACGGTAAATCTTTTTAAAAATATAAACGGCCTAAACACCATAACTTCCTGTAATGTAATTTTAATATTTAAATAATCCAAAAAATAATTGCCAGGGCCGAAATAGTAAGGAGAGGATAATTTGAAATACTAGTGATGTGGTATTTAATTACAAAACGTTAAAATTTTGAAAATTTGTACATTGTATTAAATATCCAAAGCTTAGAAGTCCTTAAAACTGTTTTAAAAATCCCAGGTCCGTATTTAAAAAAATGAATTGGGGTTGATATCTAAAGAACGAAACGTCAAATTTGAAAACTAATAACGCCATATTGTAGAACATAGAAAACGTCTTTAAAAAAGCTTTGTTTGTTTCCTAAGTCTAAAATAAAGGTGCAAAAAATTAAAAACTAAAAGTAAAAATTTCTGTTTTTTCGGATATCTCTGAAGGTATTCGGAATATCTACAATTTTCTTTCACCAAATTATTAAGCCTCAAAATACGCAATTTTGCCTCAATTTAACCATCTTCGTATCTCTTACCGTTTTCGAGATCCCCTTGTACGCACACGAATTTGTAGTACCCTGTATAGTGTGTACGTAACTAAAAACAAGTTATTTTAATTCTCTTTTTGGGTAAAATTATCTATCAGGAGCTTATTTTGGGGATCTAGGGAAGGGTGGGAGGTGGGGGGAGGGGGAGATTTGCCACTGAACCTTAGAGTTTTATAATATATGCATGGGATGCCATTTTTCTTAAATTTTGTGCCCTTTTCTATATGGTTCCGTCCCTGATTTCCAATTAAGAACCAAGAAAGGAGAAAATGACCAACAGTAAAAAACCAAAAAAGAGTTGAATTGCATTACAAGGTGAAATAAAATTCTTTAAAGTACCTAAAAAATGTTACCTATATCCTATATAAAGAAATAAAGCCTTGTGAAATTTCCTAATATCTTTTAAGCAATCTGGTTTTTCAGTTAGGTTCTGTGAATTCTGTCGAATTACGGATATACGTATATCTACGCATTGCAATATTTGGTATTTATGTATGAGTACCTACATTCAGTTTTGTCAAAAGCGTGGTCATACTCCGTAACTTCTGGGTATTATTCATTGAATCTATGGAAATTAATATATAACTCTATAAGATTTGCTGCCTACAATATGTGCTTTATGCAACTACTTGTGCAATATATTTATTATGTCTGGTAATAATAATTTGTTAATAGGTCATATCAGTTATTTGTTATTATAAACTAAATGGCGTGTTTTAGTACTATCTTTATTTGTGGGGCAAAACTTGACATTCCATATAAAAAGACAATGACTAATATACAAGGTGAAAGGTGATACGAGTGTTTATAATAACTTTTAAGAAATCTACTGAAAATATGTTCTTGAAACTTTACTAAGTGGTTTAAATTTTCTTATGTGCCCTCTTTAACTAAGATATTGGCGTTCTGTTATAATTTCTGGTCAGAGCTGTGAAAGTTACTTCAGAAAAGTAACTAGTTACTTTTTCGATACTTTTGCACAAATGTATCTAGATACTTATAAGGAATAGTTACTTTTACCTAAAAGTAACTTAGTTCTTAGTTACTTAGTTAAAGTAAGTAGTTATAGTAACTAAGATACTTTTACAGTAACTAGTTACATTGATTGTAACTACGATAATTTAAAAGTAACTAAGATACTTTTACTAGTTACTTTGATTGTAACTAGTTACTAAAAGTAACTAAGATACTTTTGAGTAACTAGTTATTTTAATTGTAACTACGAAACTCTAAAAGTTACTAAGATGCTTTTGAACTAGATACCATAAATTTACCAGATAGTGATAACTCATTTTCCTGTACGCACTACCACTCTTACCATCAGAAAACTAAACTAAGAAGTGTTAATTCTAACAACGAACAAGTAGAATAAAATGCTTTTCAAGAAATTTCGCGTTCCAACCAGTTTGCTGTTTGACTCTCGCGACTCGCCGCTCGTCCCTTCGTGAAAATCTGATTAACGGCCGCCGATCGTCCCTTGGTCATCATCTGATGGACGGCACGTGTGCATAATTGGTATCCTAGAGGAACTTTAAAAGTACCTAACTTAACTTAACTTTAAAAGTAACTTAGTTACTTTAAAAGGAACTTTGTTACTTTAAAAGTAACTTAGTTACTTTTTAAGTGTATAGTTACTCCTAAAAAGTAACTAGATACAAGTTACTTTTCAAAAGTAACGAAGTTACAGTTACTTTTGGTATGATTCAAAAAACAACTAAGTTACTAAGTATCTAGTTACTTTAAGTAACTAAGTACTAAAAAGTATTTAGTTACTAAGTTACTCACAGCTCTGCTTCTGGTTATACTTGGTAGCTGGTAATTTTATTATAAATGTTTTTATTATATTTTTATATTTTTGGATTCTAAACGTATAATAGGTTAAACGTCCAAACTGAATAGTTTTTGAGATAGTACACAGTACAGAAAATATGTTCGGGGGGGGGGGGGGGGGGAGGGGGGAAGCTCAGTGGGCGTTCGTGAGATATATTTTTTTTCTGGAGAGAGGGACAGTCGGGACTATATGTTTATGATATTTCACCTAGATAAGAAGGCGGAAAAAGCGCCGCAGGCGAAAAACTTGCGGGGCCACGCCCAAAGTTCGATTAAAATTCACCTAACTACTTCGAAAATTAAATTAATACCTCTTCCCCCTTTGCATGATTGGATTAAATTTGTTTTTGTAAATGTTTTCTTTTTTTACTTTTTTTTATATTCCTAGCTGGCTCTTTATTAAAAAAAAAAACATTTTTATATTTGTGAAAAATATGAATATTGGTGTCAATCCAAAATTTTAACATAAGACGTATGTATGATTCTAACCAGTGTATTTCGGGCTCGATTTGTCATAAATTAAATATCGCTCACCACGCCAAAATTCATGATTTTTTTAGAAATCATGTATTTTAGGAGCGTACATATTCAGAGCAGTATTTATGGCAATTGCTTAGGTTTTGAAATACTCCTTCTTACGTGCCGTTTTGTATATTCATAAATAAACATTCTCGTTTATTCCCGCACTATTTTTTTTATTATAAATTATCACACTTCTTTCATAAAAAATAGTTCAATTCAACATTTTTACTTGAATTTTTTTTAATAATAATGTTTTCTGTTTTTGTTGTAAAAATATTTTATGGGATTGGGTTATATTCTTGTTGAATTAACATAGCTCTAAAAAGTGGAAACGGAACAGACAAGTATATAATAGAAAAATACTCTAAAATATTGTTCTTTTTACTCGTTTTCCTTTAAAATAAAAATATATATCAACAACTAAAACGATATGCGTCTGAAATCTAAAACAGGATTTTTAAAAGGAAAAGTTTAAAAACTAAACATTTCCTACAAGACCTGAGTAATCTAAGCCAAGAATACATG
Source organism: Polydrusus cervinus (assembly GCA_935413205.1). Lineage (NCBI taxonomy): Eukaryota > Metazoa > Arthropoda > Insecta > Coleoptera > Curculionidae > Polydrusus > Polydrusus cervinus. Next base: position 101,692,526 of record OW284510.1, on the reverse strand, counting down.
ATTGAAAGATTTAAATTAAGAGTCTAAGCGTGAGACAAAAAATTAGGTTGCAATTAGACTTTTTGACCCGAGCTCCGTGATGGGGGGGGGGGGGGTGGCTGCAACCTCCCCCTGAATATGCCACTGTCTCAAGTCTATTAATTCCTTTAAGCCTAAGTTAGCTTTGTGTATAGTCAAGCATATATCGTTTTAAAAAGAGAATATGAAGGTCTTGAAAGGCAGAATAAATTGTTTTATAAGATCAATGTCTAAATTGAGTATATAAAGTATTAAACTGTAAATAATGTACCCTTCAAAACAAAGATATAGTTATTATAGCTTCTTTAGAGAATATAACACTTTAATTAGGTATTACCAGTCTTCATTTTAAAAGCAACTTTAATTCAAGGTAAATATGTATAACTCTTTGAAGTACAGATATGAATAAATCAAATAGAAATGTAGAAATACTTGTTTTGAAGATATGAAAATCTTATTTAAAATTAGAAAATAATATAATATATATTTATTATCTATGATACTATGATGTTTATAGCAACGGTTTCTAAGGTATGATAAGTAAATAATTGATAAATGAAAAATAAATAATTATTAAATTAGTACAATTTTACATTAAAATTTAACAGTTTTATTATTAATAAAAAACATTTAAAATAACATAGTAATCCATAAAATAAGGATAAAATTATGTTAGTTGTTTCCTTAGCTAATTTAATGCTGTCATTCCGTGTCATTATTTTGACATTTAACGTGATAGAAAAATTTCCAGTGTATGTTGGCGTCAGAAAGTTTATAGAGCATGAACATTTCCTGAATTTTTTTTTCGTTGCCACGGTAATGATTGAAAATGAAATCTTCTGATTGGTTAGAAAAAGTGGGTATGAAAATTTCACAACTGCATCAGAAAAATTTCCGAAAATTTTTTAATAAATGCATATTGCCTGAAATCTTTTATTTTAAAAAATTGGCACTCTAGAGGAAGGAGTGTGCCCATCCTAAAAACATCGGACCCGCTTTTGCCCACCCATTACAATTTTTCTGGCACCGCCACTGTTCCCTTTAATAACAGCCTCCCCAGTTTAAAATTGCAGGAGTTACAACTAACATAAAAATTAAATAATATTTATGATATACAGGGTAATTCCTAAGTTGATACTTGTTTTTTAGCTGTGTATAGAAGGCATTCAAATAAACAACATTTTCAAAAAACTTAAAAACAGGCGAGATACAGAAGTAAGAAATCTAAGTGAGGGCATCAAAACGTAGTCCGCTATACTTTATGTTGTTTTTCTTATCTCTTATTAGTCATGCAATTTACGGGTCGGTGGTGAGTTATTTGGCAATTCGCTGCGGTGTGTTTTTCTGAAGCAAGTTAATTTTAAATTGGTGACACGTGAAAATAGTAAAATTTAAAAACAATGAACTAGTAGATATGGTGCTAATTTAGGGTGAGCGGTGAGTGTCGTCAAAGTGCGGCTGCTGCCTCGAGATTATACGCAGAACGCTTTCCCTTGCGGGCTTATCCTACACCCAGAAGTTTTCTTAATGTTATTCAACAGGCAAGTTAGGCAGAACCGTATTTGATTCATATGGTGTAATCAATGAAAGTAAGTAACTTATTTTAGAGTTTTTTGAAAAAAGGTATTTGAAAATGTTGTTTATTTTAATGCCTTCTATACACAGCTTTAAAAAAAGTATCAACTTAAGAATCACCCTGTAAAACTTGGTAAGAAAACTTCAGGGTCTCGTTAGCGCAATTGGTAGAGCGTTTGACTGATAATCGAGAGGTTCTAACATTTTCTCATATTAAGCTCATTTTCTTTACATTTCATCCATTTAGTCGCAATTTAATTTGGAAGCTTGCGTGTTATACATCATCTTGTCCTTAACTAGGACCGGTCCTGTAATTATCTATAGTTCATTTACCTTTACATTTTTTTCGCAAACTTGGCACAACAAAACAAGTACAATAATACTGTAAATTGAAATAGCATGACCGAACGGCAATTATTTTCGGGCATCTACCGTAAAAAAGTAATTTTTGGTGTTTGTTATGAGGTATACAAATTAGTTTAACAGTGACCATGTGGTTAATGAAACCACCCTTTTTATATCAATGGTGTAAAAGCACCCAGAAGAAATATTGAAAGTTTGGAATCTAACCAATTATTGCTAATTATGTTCATTATTTACATAAAAAATAAATTGAAATTATATTAAAAACATACCCATATTTTAATTAACAAAATAAGCTAACTAATACTATCAGCATAGAATATACAGGGTGATTTATGACACTTTTGGGAAAACCTATTATATATACAGGGTCCTGCGCCTCACTTCCCGTCTTCTATAGCTCACTTATTAATTAAGCTAGGAATATGACGTTTTGCAGGCTTTACCTGTATCCTAGGGTGCATTTCAGAAAAATATTTTTATTTATACAGGGTGTTCCAAAAAAGTGTGACGTCATAAGGATATGTTTTTTTAGATTACATGCCATATATTTTCTTACTTATTTGGATGCATCTTGTAGTTGCCTACATACCCCCAAAATTTTAATGAAATCGGTTCATTATTATAGGCGAAAAAAAATAAAAACTATAAAAAATCAGTTTTGCACCACTGGTTTTAAAAATTAATAAAAATTAAAAATAATGTCTCGTTAATAAAATTATACAAAGGTACTTAATAAATAAGGTCTTACAGTTTCGTTAACCAAGTTTGATTAATACTAATTGTACAGGGTGTCCAAAGTTTAGTGTCAAACTTTGCAAATTGAAATCAATTCATTTTCTTATTTTAAATTGGAATCCCTGTATATTATTATGTCATTACATTTAGACTTATTTGCAGAAAACTCATTCTATTAACTATTCCACTAGTCATTGTTATATAATAAATATCAAAGGTGGCTTTCAGCCCTCGGTTTATTTAGTGGTGGCTCGTCAGGTGACGTAGTGCTCTTCACCAAAAAAAAAAATAAAAGCAGGAGGAAAGTTTTTCGACAATATTAATGTTCCAATACAGCTACCATTTTAGCCCTTAAAAAATAATTATGTTCGAATTAATAATATTAATTTAATCCGAATGCAGCTATGCATAATAGGGCAACGGTTAACTCCGATGGACAATAATTATAAACACTCGTGCATTTTGGCGCGCCCCAGCCGACCATGTCCGTTAGCTCACAGCAAGTGAAGACCCAATGCACAACATGGCTTTGATTTTCACCGTTGCTATGGTTATGTGACGTCAGTCACGCGACAGCATGTAACAATTTGCATTATGATGAAGGGCAATTTAGAAATAGATCAGTCGTATGCACCATTGTTTTAGCATTGGTTCGCCTAAACTTAAGGTATTTATTTTGAGGCTTTGCGAGACTTACAGTTATAGATATCGTTGTTACGTAATTTACTGCAGGCACGGATCCGATGGGGAAGGCAGTTTCGCCTCCCTTACCCCCCCCCCCCCCCCTGAGCCTTACAACATGGATGTTTTTTTACCTTGAGTCAGCATTTTTTTTTAGAAGTCACTTTTGAGAGTGGAAAGATTTTTAGAGCCGGAATACGCTCTTTTTTTTTAGAAGGAATTTTTTTTAGTCGCCCCCCCCCTCCCTTCAACAAAATCCTGGATCCGCCACTGATTTACTGTGTGATTAAAAAGTTTTGTTTTTATTTTTCAGTTAATTCAGTTGTAGGGTAAAGTCTCCAAAATCGTACCGTTGCCTAAATCGTACCACTACAAGTTTTCATATTAGACGATAAATTATACGACATCTATCGGACGTTGTTGTAGTGTCTAACTAGTGCCAGTTGCATAGTATAATCGTTTTGCACCGGTTGTGTTTCGCTAAGCGGGAAAAGCAAGTTAAAAGAATTCGGCTATTTTTATGTTAATTTTGTTGATTTTTTGCAAGGCTATATCTCATTGGTAAGTAGTATTTATACAGATATTTTTTTTTAGTAGCATAGCCTGGGAAGTTCTTGTAATTTTGCAAAAATTGAATTTAATTTTAGATCTATATTGGGGTTAGAATTGTATTATTTATTATTTTGATTGACAGTTTCCTAAATCATACCACACACGCACATGAATAGTGTTCCAACGTGACACGTCTTAATAAGGACTACATGTGTGACTTTTATTTGTAGGTACATTTAAAATTATTTTCAAAGGTGTAATAGATTTTTTTAATGTTTTTTTTATAAAATTAAAAAAAAATATTAAGTATAATATAAACAATAATTTTGTGTAATTTGTTGTCTTTACATCAAACTGTACTCATTTTTATTTAATATACCCCAAAAGAACACTGTGGTACGACTTAGGAACCCACTAGTACGATTTAGGAAACCAGTTTCTTAAATTGTACCATTTGCTATTCCTTACAAAAACAGCTGTTTTTTATAAATTAAATAAAAAATAATATTTTAAAAATTGCAGTTAGGTGTCCAATAGACCGATCTATTGTTTTAAACCAAAAAATATACATTTCATTTATCAGTATATAAGAAAAAAAAATTAAAACCAAAAAGTGGTACGATATAGGCAAAAGGCAACCTTACCCTATTTTAAAAACGATCCCAATTAATGACATAGTTTGTAATTTGTTGGAAACTCCGTTCAGTAGTTGGACAGATGAGGATAAGAGACGTTTTGTTACACGAGTTTTTAGTCAATGTTTGTTTAAGTACCCGCACTATACATAGCTCTTCACCATTTTTTAAAACCGCGAGCCGCCACTTGGTTTATTGCCATTGCATGACCTACCGATTGGGGAGTGTGAACCTTCTCCCGCACCTAACGCAAGATGTCCGATCTCATCTCATCCGGCCTGGCTCCGACGTGAATGAGGTGCGTTGAACAATGATACATATTACACCCTTCCCTGCATTCTTAAACCTGCTAAATTTCGAACATACTTTTTTTATTGTACGTATGCCAATTACGAGGATCAAACTTAGCATTGCAGAATAAGGTATAGACTCCCCAATCGGTAGGTAATGCAATGTCGCAATAAACCAAGCGTTGATAGCCCTTGGGGGGTGTCGCATGATTGAGGATCGCGGTTCGGAACCCACGTTAAACTGTAGGTCCCCTCGGGAATGGTCCTGGCAGCAAATAAAGAGGTAAAAAGGCTAATTTGAAAAAATGACAATGACAACTGTCCCCCAAAACTAAAATAATATTACATATTACTCTTTTATTATTTATCTTTAAAAATGTGCTCTGACCAATGATCAGAATACCTCCCGGATGCATCTCCTTGTGACCTCCTGGTGACGTAACAGCGCGCTCTCACCTATGATGGGGTTGGGAATGCCGCGAAGCGAAGTCTTCGCCGCGAGGAAAGTCGGTCACTGGGCTTCGTTCGATCCGGCAGTTCTCATTCAGAAAGAGAAACAAACGCGAATCGAGAGACAGTTCAACGACGAAAGCTTACTGCGATAGGTTGTAGGAACAGTAAAGATCGCGCGCGAAATTTAAAAATTTGCATAAAAAAATTACAGAAGCATCAAGATACTTTAAATTTAACTCTAGTTTTTTTTTAATTTGTAGTGTAATTTTCTGAGTAGTGTTATTTTTGGATTTAACTGCTTTTTATGAGTAAGTTTTTTTTCTTAATTAATTTTAGTTATCTGTCTTACCTTAAGTTTTAAGTGGGAGAGTTTTTTAAAATAAAGAACAATTTTTTTAAGTGGATTCGCCCGCGTTAAAATTTGCCTTGTAAAATTGTGGCTATTTTTAACCCGAGTAAAAAAAAAACTAAGCAAGCTATTAAATTTCTGTTTTCATGAATGGAAGGTGATATCTATAAGTATATTGGTGTGCGAAAGTTATTTTCATATAAAAGAAAATGGAGGAAAAAAAATGAAAACCATTAAAATGATTAGTTAATATATTGTATTGTTCAACATATTTATCTACTTTCATTTAGTAATATGAATTTTACAGTTCTGTAAATCGTTTTGTGCCGTTTTTGCCCTTACAGCACCAGTGCTGTAATGGAAAAAAAACGGTTTTATTAAAATTTTGCTGTTAAATAAAACCATACTTTTTAGAAGAATGATTTATTATTAACAATTATAAAATTAATTACCAATTATATTAATTAAAATATATCTTGATTTTTCTTGACTAAAATCATAGTTCCCAACATTGAGTAGTGAGTCCATAGTCTAGATGGTTTCTGGGAGCGTTGCTTTACGGAATAATAACCCAAAAGGATTTTCTCAGACACCTCCTTTATTTTGTTAGCTTTGCACCAATCTTCAAACTTCTGATACTCCAACTCATACCGCGCCTTGGATTTTGTCGGAACTAAACTTGAGATCGCTTCGTTTGCCGCTGCTTCTATATCAGAGGGTAAACTTCCATCAGAATCGCTTACTTTGAAAAACGCTTTTTATATTTTTGAATTTGTTTGACAAAGTTTCGACAGTAATTATGCGAAACAGTAACTATGCAAAAGGTAACATAAAAAACTTGATTAGTAAACTTAATAGCAGGTGCATTTTTACAGGTGCATTTTTGTTTTTAAAAATGCCTTTTGCCAAATATTTTTATTCATAGATGAAAGTAGATAAAATTTTGTACAATATTCTTGTTGTAAATTCATATTACTACACTCAATGTTTTATTAAACTCGGCTGACGCCTCGTTTGACAACTTTAACATCTCGTGTTGTAATATGAATCTTTACAACACTTATATCGTATATAACTATTATTAAATGGAAATGATCAGGAGATATAAGTTATAGTTTATTTCAGAAAGGTGTAAAGAAATAAAAGCTCATTAGGTATGCAAAGGGGCTACAGAGTGACCCAACGAATATTTAAGCCACTTTTATAATTTGGCATTGATTCCATTGCAAAATTCTTTCTTTTCATCAAGTGCAGGTAGTACCACACGGGTTTGGGTCAATTTAGGGGTTTTGCCTATTGCTATCCATTCACAAACACTGAAAATAGTGTGGCAAAGGCGTGAATTATGTACAATTGTACATAGTATTAGATAAACTTATTTTTTATTAAATATTATTAAAAAAAATACAAAAAATCCATTATAAAGAACTTAAATTATAAACTCATCATAATATTCTTCGTCATCTGAGGAACTATCATCTCCTCTTGACGTTAAAATTAACTGGTCGATGGTCCAATCGATAAGGTGGTAAAGATCCCACATTTTCTCCTCTTCTTCAATGACATGATGGACTGCTTTTCGCCTATTCTCTGGTGTCATTTGCTTAATGGCTTGATCAAACAGTAGCTTAACGTCTTTTATTTTGAATGTCGTGTTGTGTCTTGCTACAAATCCGTTCACTTGCGCTCATGTAAGTTCTATAGGATTAAGTTCGCAATAATATGGCGGTGCGCTAAGCACAGTTACACTATGTTTTTCAGCTATATCTTCCACAGCATAAAACGATGTTTGTGTAAATTTGCTATAGGTTATAGTTCCTTTGGTTAGTCATCATAAATAGTTTAATGCACAAAATTTACCTGCGCCAATGGCAAATTTATTAATATAAATGGCCAGGATTTGGGTAAAGAGAACACAATGTTTTTGCTCTAACTTGATATGTATAGATATAATTTCGCATGGAGCTGGTTATCTTGAAGAATAATTTATAAATAAAAAAAACCTAATTAACACATGGAATGAAAATTTAAACATTCTGATTTATCTACTATACGTTCTCGGGGGGCGTCTTTTTTAAGTTGTTAAGTAAGTAGGTACTATTGTGCCGATAAAAAACTGGGACAAGAGATTTACAAAAACAATGTAAGAAATACATATCCCCTAGACTATAAAAGGTGTCTAGAGCTAAAAAGGAAAAACATTCAAAATTTAAAAAGTAACCTAGGTTACATAATGGAATGTTTTGTATTTTTCGATACGGGGTGGTTAAATTTGAGAGACATCATATAATATGGATAAAGTAAATTTATTAGATTTTTTTAAAGTCAAATATTTTATAAATTATTATATTTACCATTACCACAAAATAATAAATAAAGCTAATACAGGTAATAAAATACATTTAATAAAAAAAAAAAAATTGCAAACACAAAGTTTGTTAAAACAACACAAAATTAATATTTGGTCATAGAACCATTTCTGTTTATTACTTTTTGGAGCCTTTGTGGCATACTTAAAACTAAGTTTCTACATAATTCGACAGTTATTTCATCCCAAGCTTGATTTATCCTATGACGTAATTCATCCCTGTTTCTAGGTTGAAAATCATGTTTATACATAGATTTGACCATGGCACCCCAAATGTTTTCTATCGGGTTCAAATCGGGACTCTTCGAAGCCCAGGGAAGAACTGCTATGTTATTTTCTTGGAGAAAATTTTGTACAATGCGCGCTGTGTGTATTGGAGCATTATCATGCTGAAATGTGTAATTTTGACCGTATACAGCGTTTACCGATGGTATCATCACTTCGTTTAGTATATTAACGTATACTGCTGCAGTTAGTCTTCCTTCGACGATTTGGCAAAGTCCTAGTCCTCTAGCGCTAATCCAGCCCCAAACATTTATGGAGAAACGCCCACTTTGGTTGGTTTTGTGGGTGTATCTCTCATCATACCGCATGCCGGAAGGCCTATACACCCGAATTCTCCCATTATTGCATGACTGAAAAGTTTTCTCGTCAGAAAATATAACTGTTTCCCATAAATTTATTTGATTAATATATTCATGTGCAAATTCTAACCTGCCCTGTTTATTTATTTCCGTTAAAAAAATTTTATTGGCAGCACAACGGCTTCGTATATCGGAATTTCGAACCCTGTCTCTAGCGGTATTTGCAGAACCTGGAAAATTCGTCTCTTCTTTTGCCTTGATTGCAGTTTCGAAGGGATGATCCCTTAGATAATTAACCAGTCTTCTATCATGATCATCAGTAGAAATTTTAGGGGGACCAGAACCTGCATTCCTAATAATAGTCCCATGTCTTGCTATTTTTTGTTTTGCCAATAGCACGGTATTCTTGCTTACTCCCAGTTCATCTGCAATATCCCTAATAGCAACACTATCTCGCAACCGACTATAAATAATTGCCTTTTGCTGGGGGGTTAATTGTGGCATATTTACAAATAATATATGATTGTATGTTTGACGAGTCAATCATAAAGTGACAATCTTTATTGACATGCAAATTTTCATGAAATTTTACTGGTACCAGGCTTGATGTAAAATTATTCTTAATAGTCTAGGAGAAAATAGAAAAATTTCCTGTCCCAGTTTTTTATCGGCGCGATGGTACCTATTATTGATGATAAAACTAAATAGATTTTTGCAGTTGAATTTGTACACATTTTTTTTTATAGAAATAGTACATTGTATACCTAGTAGGAAAAGCTGAACATTCCCGGACGACCATAAAGAATGTATGTCGAGGCGCAAGCCGAGACTGACAATACGGAGTCCGGGAATGTGACTTTTTCTACGTATACATACTATTTTTCCGTAAATCGAAAATTATTAAAAGGACATAACTTATTACAATCAACTTCTTAAAATTTTGAAATAAAAATTATTAACTTTGTTCACAAATAAAGGATGCCATTAAATATTTGTGTTGTAACTATGGAAATACAGTAATATTGAATTGTCAAGCTTAACACATTTTAGTTTACAAGTAGCTGTACAGAAATAATATTTCCTTACAGTATAATAATAAATATTTCCTAACAGTTATTTTCCGTTGCCTAGCAACGACTAAGTGTAAGGAACTATTGACTTTTAGTTTCAGAAATGTTATCAAAAAGTTAATATTTCTTCGATTTTCGGAAAAATACATTTAACTACCCCTAAAACATACTGACTGATATTCAGTATTCACTTGAAGACGACTGGAGATGCTTACCAGTTGAAACGTAATGATTCAAAACAACTAAAGACAATGTAAGTACAAAACTCTACTGCCGTTCTATAAATATCAACTTACAGAAATCATTGTGCAACACATGTTATGAGAACTTATGCACTAATTATACGAATTACCCTAATATATATATTTTTTTATGTGATTACTGATTATCTTAAATTACCTTATTAAAAATCAGTTGTGGATAGTAGATACATGTTAATAAATTTCTCTTTTAAATATGTAAATTAAATGAAACAATAAATCTATGTGTTCAGAAATCCTACGCAACATGAAACGCATAACGCACCAAAATAATGGAGCGAATGTTATTAACCTCGTATTTTTTGTTCCGGTATTTATTATACAGTATACAGGGTATTGTAATGTCCTACTCAAATTACCCGAATTATTGTAAAAAAATATAATACATTTAGAACGTTTTGTATATTTGTATAGAATCAAATAGTCCCTTGAAAGACGAATTGAACGATATAGGGTTTGATGGATTTATTTTTCAAAATGACGTAGGAAAACAAATTTTAGTAACAAGATCACAATGTAAATACACTGCGTTCATTAATTATATCATAGTTAAAACAGTATTTGAGAGCACATATTTACATTAAAATTTAATCAATCCATTCCATTTTCAGTTTATTGGATAGGACCACTAAGTACAATAAGTGTGACTTCACTTTAGGGAGGGGGGGGGGGGGGGGGGGCTGCCGGGCCTCGAAGCTCGGATCTAAAAGTCTAATTGCAACCTAACTTCTCGTCTCACGCTTGGACTTTTACTTTAAATAATGTACTCTTGGCTTAGATTACAAAAGTCTTGTAGGAAACATTTAGCTTTTTCTAAAAGTCCTGTTTTACATAGAGGTTAAGGTTTCAGACGCATATCGATTTAGTTATTGATTTATGATGCAATTTTAAAGGAAAACGATTAAAACGAATAATATTTTATAGTGTTTTTCTATTATGTACTTGTCTGTTCCGTTTTACCTTCTTTTAGAGCTATTTTAAATCAACAAAAATATAACCCAATGCAATAAAATATTTTTACAAGAACAGAAATTTATTAGGTATTTATTTAAAAAAAATTAAAGTACAAATTTTAATTGAAACATTTTTTATGGGAGAAGTGTGATAATTTATAATAAAAAAAATAGTGCGCGAAGAAACGAGAATGCTTTATTATGAATATACAAAATGGCACTTAAGAAGGAGTATTTCAAAACCTAAGCATTTGCACAAAAAAACTGTTTGGATCTGCGCTTCTAAAATACAAGATTTCTGAAAAAATCATCAATTTTGGCGTGGTGAGCAATATTTACTTTATTTTTAATCATGAAACCCCGAGCCCGAAAAACGCTGGTTAGAGTTAACATACGTCTTATGTTAAAATTTTGGATTGACGCCAATATTCATATCTTTCACAAATATAAAAAAGTTTATATCAATATCAAGAAAAAAGTAAAAAAAAACATTTACAAAAACAAATTTAATCCAACCATGTAGAGGGGGAGGGGTAATAATTTAATTATCGAAATTTGGTAGTAGTTAGGTGAATTTTAAACGAACTTTGGGCGTGGCCCAGAAAATTTTTCGCCTGCGTCGTTTTTTCGCCTTCTTCCCTAGGTGCAATATCATGAAATATATGTAGTCCCGACTGTCCCTTTCTCCAGAAAAAAAATGTCCTACTCACGCCCATAGCATATTTTCTGGTTAAGCCACTGACCCCTTTCTTCCTAATCTCATTCGAAACATGTAGAGAATTTTTATTTTCAAACATGTTTTTCTTTAATATAACAGTGGAGGAAGACTTTGAGTATCATTTCTTTCCTGTTTCTGCAAATATTTAATGAAATTTACAACAAAAGATAGCCCAACTAGAATAATTAAGAATTTGAAACATAACTTTAACAAACAATATCACTTTCACGTTGATATCACTTGTTTAGGAAAGTTTTTATGTGCACTAGCAACATCTGTTTCTTAAAGCATTTCACTAAATATAATTGTTGTTCTACAGGGTGTTAAGAAAATCAGATCATTTATTGTTAAAGAATGGTTTCTTGAGTCGTTATAAAAAAATTCTTCTCAAAATCTTAATAAACAAACTCTCTATAATGCTTCCATTCTTATAATATTTAATTCGTTGTGTCCTTCGTTTTGCATCAGGGATGCTAATTTAAGCTGTTTTGAAATGCAGACCCTACCCCCTGGTCTAATTTAATATATACAGGGTGCTACAAATTAATAATAATAATAATAATAATAATAATAATAATAATAATAATAATAATAATAATAATAATAATAATAATAAACTGTCTTTATTGGTTGATTAGTTTGGAGAAAAAATACAAATAAATAAAAAAATATAGTCTAACCAAACAATTAACACAACCAAAGGTGAAGTTCAGGTTGGACACATTGTGTTCTCCCCGCTTTTACACTTAACCTTTATAAAAATTTTAACATAATTTATGGTAGGTATTACATTAAACATTAAGAAAAAATACTACAATTATACATACACAATATCTGTTCCTATTAATGGCCTCAAAATTGATTTAAAAAGATTTTCCCCATCGTAGTACAACAAAAATTAGTTTTCACTCTGCTTAATCCATAATATGTGTTTGCGCAGGTTACGTTTAAATTTTAATAGATCCAGTCCTTTTAGGTGATCTGGTATGGAATTGTAGGACTTATAAATGTGGTAACTAAAGGATCTTTGGAAAAGCGTAGTACGGTGTTTAGGTGGTGTTATAAAAAAAGACGATTTGTTGCGAATGTTGACATTTAATTCATCTGCTCTAAATTTTATTTTTTTGAATAAGTATTTAGGTTTCTTGCGGATAATAACCAAATGATGCAACGAAAGACTAAAGTAGGGTTAGGAACAAAAAGCCCTATCTTCCTTCTTACAAAAATTTTTCATATCGTAATTATGTAGCTGCGGTCCGTCTTTTCAGAGATTAATTATTTAATTCAATTTTTTATTTTAAGGTTTCAACCCATATTTACCCCTCCTTTCTTTTTGTAATAGTACCTTCGGAACTGCCTTTTTTCTCTCTCCTTTTTTTCCTTTTCTACTTCGCTGTTTGATACAATATTGTTTTTTTATTCTATATAAATAAGATAAGGTTAAATTTATTTAGTCAGATATATTTTATGAACTGCTAGAATGCAGCGAAATTTTAATTTTAATTTTAAAAAAATTTTCGATTGTCGTGGTCTTTCCACCTTTTTTTTTAAAAGTGTAAATGTTTTTTAATGTGAATTGATGTTTTTTTAATTGACTTGTTGACTAGGGTGCGTCCTACTTGTAATCTTTATGTGGTGACCTTATTACCTGTAAGTTTTGACATTTTTTATTATTTTAATTTTATACAACTTGTTTTTTATTTCTTACAGTACGCCCTGATGATGGCCTTGTAGGCCGAAAAGCGTAGGTGGTAATTTTAATATATTTTTGTAAGAAGGAAGATAGGGCTTTTTGTTCCTAACCCTACTTTATCATGTCCCTAAGTAAATTAAACCTATTCCTTATACTTAGCCATTCCAGATCCCTGAGTTTATGCGAAACGTGGTCAAACTTTCGTATTCCAAATATATACCGTAGGCAAGAATTCTGCACTTGAATTTTAACCATAAATGCGTTGTCCAGACATGGAAAGAATACCGGGGAGCAATAGTTAAAGCATGACGAGACCAGGGATTCACAGAGCATAGTTTTGACATTATGAGACAATACTCTCCTGTGTGGAAATAAAAGTTTTAGACGCAAATAGGCCTTTTTTAAACAGTTTAGAATATGCGATCGATATCTAAAAGTGTTGTCGACTACCGAACCGACCACACTGTTTCTTATTACCGAAAACAATTAAAGCAGATTTTGAAGAGTTTAAATGCAAGTTCTGCTTGACAGATATATCGGCAATGGTGGAGAGGTCTTCGTTTATTTTCAGTACGGCATTAGCAAAGTTTTGAGGGTAAAAACTAAAGTACATTTGTATATCGTCAGCATACTTATGTAAACGACAGTATTTAATATACCTGACAAAATTACTGGTGTATATTGTAAATAACAGAGGTCCCAATATAGAACCTTGTGGAACGCCAATGACCATCCCCGTTGGCTGCGAAATACTATCACCCAGTCCAACACGTTGCCCTCTGCCACTGTAGTGACCACGACATTTGCTTACTTTAAAAGTAAAATTTTGAACTAGTCAGTTGTTGCCAATATTAAGGGTTTCTTAATGAGAATTCATAAATATCAAGAATTTTTAAAATAATAAAAATATTTTTTAAATTTAAATCTCACAAATAAAACCACCGAAAGAAAGTATTTATCTCAGTGTAGAAACTAAGTATTTCAAAAAAAAAAATCTAAACGAAATCTCCGAGGCACGCATCCTTCCAAAAGAAATTGCCACCACCTTAAGTTTTGCATACGTGTAACACCCCAGAATCAAGACTCGGAAATAGGTCATATTAGGGTGCTCCCCCTATTATTTCTTAGCGTCGCGTAACAAGAAATTACCACACGTCATCTTAAGAATGGGGTTAACACCTGTAAACTCCTGCTAGGGTAAAAATCTTCCCCCTGCATGATTAACGAGATTGATGGGTCCCCCTATCGGAAATTATTGCAACTTGACATTTTTATATCTGTTTGTAACCTCAATACGCCAGGACAAGGGATTATGACCCTTAATTAGCTATAAATAACCTTTTTCATGTATCGTTTCTTGGAAAATCAAGACAGTTAAATGTCACGTTCGCTGAATAGGGTTGAATTGAAGGGGAAATAAAAGGTCACCGCGTTATTTGGGCTAGATTGAGAGGGGTGATTTTTGGATATAAAAGGTTGAACAACGCCTTGGGTCAGGCAGTCTATAAGAGAGTCTATAACAAGTGTAGTACGCGTTAAAAGTGAAATTACGTCAGTTCGGAGTCCAAGTTAAAAAGTTAGTTCTGTTAGTGAAATCTGAGGGTGGGACCTCGGCCCACCTTCCAGCCGGAAGTCTTAGAAGTTTTTAAAAATAAAAATGAGTTTGAAATAGTTCAGAATTTCACATAAAAGTAGTCTAAATTTTAAATCGTGTTTTAATCGGAAAAAACGGAAGTTTTGGAGACGAACGAAATGCGTATTTGTAATTTTAATACGGAACAAAAAATAAATATTTTATTAATAAATAAAATTGAGAATTTATGGACAAAGTAATAGACAAAATTTAGAAAACAATTATCAGTTCTCAGTGACAATGAATAATTCACCGTACATACGTGCCAGCTCGCAGCTAAGGTTAACAGTATACCTTTCGGCGTGAAAGACACTTCGGTCAGTAATCGCGGGTTTCAGCCGCTCGAAACTCACGAATACGAGGTGCGCGCGGAAAGTATTATCACTTTCCTAAAAAGACATGGATAAGTAGTAGCAAAAATATGTGTTGTGAGCCAAAAGTAATATTTATTGGAAAAATATACAGGATTGTGAAAAAGTGTCAATTTTGCTCCCTTTCAAATTTTACAACTTTACTGAATGAATTCATGGAAATAAGTGATCCTGTGTTTACTTTGTTACTTATGGTTCATTATAAATACACATTTGGGCTGTGGCACCGTATTCTTCCCGAACCCCCCACTGGAGTAGAACTTGTAGCCACCACCTCGTAGCTAGGCCAACCGATTAAGATAATAGTGAAAGAGGATACGGGGTGGGCGCTATACCACTAAGAAAACTTTTTATTAAAGTTCTGGCCTCTGGACAGAGCCCAATGTAACCTAAGATTAAATCGAGGGTACTGTGATTTAAAGAAAAATCTAAAAGAGTTAATACTGTAATCATTCCATTCCAAATTCGTGTGCTTACAAGGGGATCTCGAAAACGGTAAGAGATACGAAGATGGTTAAATTGAGGCAAAGTTGCGTATTTTAGGGCTTAATATTTGGTGAAAGAAAATGGTAAATATTTCGTATAACTTCGGCAATATCCGAAAAAAAAACGGCATTCTCAGTTTTGGCTTTTAATTTTTTGCGCCATAAGTTTTAACTTGGGAAAAACACAAAAAACTCTTTTTCATAGCTGTTTTGTATATTCTACAAGATGGCGTTATTAGTTTTCAAATTTGAGCTTTCGTTCTTTAGATACCAACCTGAAGTTAATTTTTTTAAATACGGACCTGGAATTTTAAAGACAGTTTTAGGGACTTCTAAGCTTTAGAAATTTAACAGAATTTAAAAGTTTTTAAAATTTTAATGTTTTGTGCTTTTAGATAATAGCACAGTTTTTTAAATTATCTTTTTATATTATTACGGTCCTGAAAGAAATGTTTGTGATTTACAGAATTAGTCCATTTTTACTCAAAGAGGCATAATATTTGATATTTTAAAAGAAACCCACAGTCTCAGCCTCAAATATTTTACAATTTGTCCTTTTTTGTTACATGTTTCTCCTGAAACTGGCATCATAAACAGTTTAAAAAATTTTTTAAACAAACATGAGCACATCACAGTTACTAGACTAAGAGCGTTTTCACACGGCACCATATATCGCGCGCGATAAATGGTCGCAATATTGCTTTACACCAAATTATGTGTTTTCTAATGAGCCATTTTCACACACAAGCGATATTAGAGAACACATAATTTGGTGTAAAGCAATATTGCGACCATTTATCGCGCGCGATATATGGTGCCGTGTGAAAACACTCCAGTTACCTTATTTTCACTCGGGAACGTTAATTCTTTATTTGATAACAAAACTGTTTAAATTGTATTAAATTTCTAATAAATATTCCGAATACCTTCGGAGACATCAGAAAAAAAACGAAATTTTTTGTTTTGGCTTTTAATTTTTTGCGCCTTCACTTTTGACATGGGAAAAGAAGAGCAGCCTAGCAGAGTCACAGGCAAAGTGCAAATAAAACAATTTAAATATTTTTTAAATACCGTTGTATAAATAACTGCAACAGGCAAATAGATAAGTAACCCTATCTCTTTATTAACATAATAAATTGTAGTATGTTTTTGTTCAAAAGTATTCATTTGAAGAAAGTTCTTAGATATACATATATTATTTGTTTCTTTATTGCGGCGTTTCGCAGACTTTGTCTGCTTTTTCAGTCTTTGCAAACAATATGGTATTTTATTTTCAATATACAGCGGGATCAGTTAAGGGTACGGAGCGGCCATATTTCGGAAACTACTGGGCATAGAAATTCAGGAAAAAAAAATTATCACTAAAGTGGCCATGAGAAAATCCTGGAAATAATTTTTAAGTTCCGCATTTTGCCGCAAGAGCGAGCAATTGAAAAGTAAATTTTAAAAATCTCCGAAAATTCCACATTAAGGTATATCTTTGCTAACACCATTAAAAAGCTTGGACAATTATGCACCTTTTTGGTCTTATTTTCATTGACATACCGACTTTAATAAGAAGTGTAATCATTTAACTCGCTGTAACTTATAAACGACTTATCCGATTTTAGCAAACTAAAGACTGTTTGGAAGAGAAATGTATGCACTTTCACCAATCGTATTTAGTTGTCCATAATAGTTCTAAAAAAAAATGCTAGAGGACGCAATTTGTAATAAGAACACATTTTTTGATTTTACTCCGAAAAAATAAACCATACGGTATAATTATGATACCATAATCGAATAGGAGATAAAATTTGCTAAAAAAAATACTTAAACCGCAGCTCGATATCTCTGTTCGTTTCAGCGTTATCGCCAATAGAATAATTCTTAAAACTTTAAATGAAGAAGCGATTATATCGGGTGTTTTAGAATAAGATGCTGATCCTTAACGGTGTGAATCCTTAGGTCATTTTAAGAAGAAAAGTTCAAATTAACATATATCCTTAACCTATCAACTTTCGAACTACAGGGCGTTAAAGTTTTAAGAAAAAAATCGTTTTTCTATCATAACTTTAACAATTTTCTAGATATTTTTATGAACTTTTCACACATGCCCTCTAAGCATCAATAGCCATTTTTTAATGTAGAAATTTTTTTAAAATTTTTAACCAGTGGCGTCCTGAAAGGGTTTGGACTAGACATTTTGGAAAAATATTATGTAGGCCACTGCTTTTTCTCAAGATAACTTTTCTTCTTAAAATCACACCGTTAAGGATCAGCATCTTATTCTGACACACCCGATATATTTTTTTAGAAAAAAAGTGGGACGCCACCGATATTTGTCCATGTGGATATATATTATTTCGGATTAGCCTGGTCAATTCTGCATAAAAATGGTCTCTTGCGTTTTTCTCCTCAGGCACACCATTCTTAATTAAAATAATTAAATTAAACGGGCGGAAGCATGCCTATTAAGTAGTGAAGGTGGTAATTTCCAACAATAATTTTTATAAAGCAAAATTTTTCATTATCAATGTTAATAATAATAATAATAATAATAATAATAATAATAATAATAATAATAATAATAATAATAATAATAATAATAATAATAATAATAATAAATAGTAGATCATTGTTGAAAAAAAAAGTTGAAATATCAAGGCACACTATTTAATTTAAACAGATGGTGCCAATTTGACAGACTATTAAAAATAACAAATTTTCGAGCGCAGCAATTGTAAAGTGTTTAACTTATAGCCGTATAGATCGCAAGGTCACAGATTCAAATTCCACCGGGAGTATTTGAATTTTTCATAAAAACAAATAATAATTATGAGGATTATTTTGAATGAACGAGGGATTTTATAAATTTATGTTTTATGCATCATCTCAATTTTTTAATAATTCTTTGTGGTGGTAGGACACTCGTGTGAAAGTGATTATTCTAAAACTCGGAGAATTTCCGCACTCGGCTGACGCCTCGTGCCAAATATCTCCTCGTTTGAAATGTGTCACTTTCATCACTTGTTATGTAATATACTGTTCGGGTCTCCTATATTAAAAACAATTACACGATATTTAAATATGTTAAGATAGGAAGGAAAAATGGAATGTAAAAGTATGAGACAAACAGAGCAACCTTCTATTGTTTAAACAATAAAATTGATATTGATTATCTAACTAACTATTGATGAGTTGTTTCGTGTATTTATAACAAAAACTATTCTACTTTCTTTTGATTTTGTAACGGCGAATTGTATTGAAAAAGATAAAACAAACAAAGGCATTATTATATAAAAGCAGATAAACCTACAGATAAGATTTCAGATACTGACAAAAATAAACATATTTTTCAGGCAAAAATCTGGTTCTTAAGATCCTTTTAGGTGCGGTTTCATAACGTGTAACTAAAATACCAGACTGTGACATAGATAGAATGTGTCAAAAGCGATAAATAATTGCTTATGCACGTAAAGTATAGCAAATCCCATCTGATCAATAACATACGAGCTGTCAGTCACGAAAAATGTGTCATTTTTATTTCTATACCTTTCTGTTGCGATTGGCAACTGTTCAACAAATTAAAGAAGCGAGCTTAAGCTGTTATATCAGACATATAGAATGTGATTAAAGCCACCAATGTTAAATTAAACTCCTTTTATTTAAGGCTTAGATTTTGCCTATTGTTATCTATTCACAAACACTGAAAATGGTGTGACAATGGGGTGAATTATGTACTATTGTGCCGATAAAAAACTGGGACAAGAGATTTACAAAAACAATGTAAGAAATACATATAACCCTAGACTATAAAAGGTGTCTAGAGCTAAAAAGGAAAAACATTCAAAATTTAAAAAGTAACCTAGGTTACATAATGGAATGTTTTGTATTTTTCGATACGGGGTGGTTAAATTTGAGAGACATCATATAATATGGATAAAGTAAATTTATTAGATTTTTTTAAAGTCAAATATTTTATAAATTATTATATTTACCATAAATAATAAATAAAGCTAATACAGGTAATAAAATACATTTAATAAAAAGAAAAAAATTGCGAACACAAAGTTTGTCAAAACAACACAAAATTAATATTTGGTCATAGAACCATTTCTGTTTATTACTTTTTGGAGCCTTTGTGGCATACTTAAAACTAAGTTTCTACATAATTCGACAGTTATTTCATCCCAAGCTTGATTTATCCTATGACGTAATTCATCCCTGTTTCTAGGTTGAAAATCATGTTTATACATAGATTTGACCATGGCACCCCAAATGTTTTCTATCGGGTTCAAATCGGGACTCTTCGAAGCACAGGGAAGAACTGCTATGTTATTTTCTTGGAGAAAATTTTGTACAATGAGCGCTGTGTGTATTGGAGCATTATCATGCTGAAATGTGTAATTTTGACCGTATACAGCGTTTACCGATGGTATCATCACTTCGTTTAGTATATTAACGTATACTGCTGCAGTTAGTCTTCCTTCGACGATTTGGCAAAGTCCTGGTCCTCTAGCGCTAATCCAGCCCCAAACATTTATGGAGAAACGCCCACTTTAATTGGTTTTGTGGGTGTATCTCTCATCATACCGCATGCCGGAAGGCCTATACACCCGAATTCTCCCATTATTGCATGACTGAAAAGTTTTCTCGTCAGAAAATATAACTGTTTCCCATAAATTTATTTGATTAATATATTCATGTGCAAATTCTAACCTGCCCTGTTTATTTATTTCCGTTAAAAAATTTTTATTGGCAGCACAACGGCTTCGTATATCGGAATTTCGAACCCTGTCTCTAGCGGTATTTGCAGAACCTGGAAAATTCGTCTCTTCTTTTGCCTTGATTGCAGTTTCGAAGGGATGATCCCTTAGATAATTAACCAGTCTTCTATCATGATCATCAGTAGAAATTTTAGGGGAACCAGAACCTGCATTCCTAATAATAGTCCCATGTCTTGCTATTTTTTGTTTTGCCAATAGCACGGTATTCTTGCTTACTCCCAGTTCATCTGCAATATCCCTAATAGCAACACTATCTCGCAACCGACTATAAATAATTGCCTTTTGCTGGGGGTTAATTGTGGCATATTTACAAATAATATATGATTGTATGTTTGACGAGTCAATCATAAAGTGACAATCTTTATTGACATGCAAATTTTCATGACATTTTACTGGTACCAGGCTTGATGTAAAATTATTCTTAATAGTCTAGGAGAAAATAGAAAAATTTCCTGTCCCAGTTTTTTATCGGCGCGACTGTACATAGTATTAGATTCATCTCTCTTGACGTTATAATTAACGGGTCGACGGTCCGATCGATTAGGTGTTCAAAACCCCACATTTTCTCCTCTTCTTTAATGACATGATGAACTGCTTTTCGCCAGTTCTCGATAGTGTCACTTTCTTAATAGCTTGATCAAACAGTAGCTTAACGTCTTTCATTTTAAATGACGTGTTGTGTCTTGCTACAAATCCTTTCACTTGCGCTCATATAAGTTCTACAGGATTTAGTTCGCAATGATATGGCGCTGTGCGTAGCGGTGTAGTATGTTTTTCAGCTATATCTTCCACGGCATATTTCATAAAACGATGTTTGTGTAAATTTTCTATAGCTAATAGTTTCTTCTTTAACAAATTATCTTCAAATTCAAAACTTTTGGCAGTTTTTGGGTATGAAGATTTAATAAGCATATTATTTTAATATAAAGAGACCTAACAAACCACGACATAACGTAACTCGTGAACTACTTAAATTATAATGACGATTTTCTGGTAACCACAACTGAAATAGATGGTACCGTTGCTAAACTGTTTCTCAAATTATAAAACATTATCTCTGCGTACACTCAAACGCATGAATGATGGTTGTTTGGAGAAATATAGATGTAAATAATGTATTGTCTTTTTAAAAATATTAAAGTTGTAGAGTGAATTCTACGAAGGCGTAGAGGGGCCATGTAGTTTTTTTTTCTTAAATTCCGACTTTAAACACGGAATATTATTAAATTCCGACTTTAAACTCGGAATCTTACTAAATTCCGACTTTAAACTCGGAATATTATTAAATTCCGACTTTAAACTCGGAATTTTACTAAATAATCTTTCCAGCTTAAAGTCGGAATTTAGTAAAATTCCCAGTTTAAAGTCGGAATTTAGTAAAATTCCCAGTTTAAAGTCGGAATTTAGTAATATTTCGAGTTTAAAGTCGGAATTTAATAATATTCCGAGTTTAAAGTCGGAATTTAATAATATTCCGAGCTTAAAGTCGGAATTTAGTAATATTCCGAGTTTAATGTCGGAATTTAAGAAAAAAACTACATGGCCCCTCTACGCCTTCGTAGAATCCTTCATCCTTTAATGTAAAATATTTAACTGAGAACACGAACGAAAATATATTTTAACAAATTATAACAAATATTTATTTGGTTAATATTTATTTCAATTAAGTAATATTTATTTAAAGCTAATATTTTTTTTTCCCAAATAAATTGTCTTATTTGAATTTTTCTGGCTATTTATTTGCCTACCATTTTTGCAAATTTATTAACAATAAATAAAAAAAAGTATTCACCTGAAGACGATTGGACCAGTTGAAACGTTGTGATTAAAAACCAATAAAGACAATGCAAGTCCAAAACGCTCCTGTCATTCAATAAATAATTATTTATTTAAATAAAACTAACTTAACTAAGAGCTATAAAGTTTAAGCGTTTAAATCAAATAAACAAAAAATATTGAATTTAAATATGTCCCACAGTCGAAGGCGTTCGGCAGATTCCCAACCGACGCGTTGCATCATCACGTCGAACAATAAGATTATTTTTAGCATATGTCACTCATCTTTGGAGCAACACCATCGAACATCATGGAGAATCCCGGGCTGTTGCACTGGACATCTCTAGGGCTTTTGATCGTGTTTGGCACGATGGGCTTCTAAGTAAATTGCGATCCTACGGTATGCCTAATGGATTTTGTGTATGGCTAACCAGCTTCCTTAAGAACCGTTCTCTGCAAGTGGCGATTGACGGGTTTCTCTCAGACACCTTCACCATCAATGCCGGTGTTCCTCAAGGGTCCATATTGTCGCCTACCCTCTTTTTACTGTATATTAACGACCTTCTAGTGAAAACCCAAAATCCAATTTATAGCTTTGCTGATGAAAGCACACTTGTCTCATCTTTTACCTTGACTCCCCAAACATCCGCTGCCGACGCACATCTTCGCAGGCAGCATGAAGTATTGCGCCTCAACAATGACCTGGAAGAAATTTTGGCTTGGGGTGACAGTAACCAAGTCGAATTTAATGCTAAGAAAACCCAGGCAGCAGTCTTCTCCAAAAAGGTTAACATTGCAGAACCGGATATAGTCATGGCAGGACACGCAATTCCCCTGGTACCGTCTATTAATTTGCTGGGGGTCAATCTGGGAGGTAATATGTCTTGGCATGATCACGTTGCCGCAATTGCCAGGGCAGCTGCACAGAAACTTGGTGTACTTTTCCGCACCAAAAGGTTGTACACACCTCATCAACTTTTGACACTCTACAAAGCCCATATTCGACCATCATTAGAATATTGCTCTCATGTCTGGAGCTCTGCACCCAAGCACACCCTTCGGCTACTGGATTCCATTCAAAGGAGAGCCGTTCGTCTGATCGGCGACCCCGAGCTGACCAAGACCCTCGATAGCCTGGAGCATCGAAGACAGGTTGGTGATTTGGCTCTCTTTTACAGATATTTCCATGGCAGGTGTTCGACTGACATTGCCCACTTGATTCCACCTAGAGCAATGCAAAACAGAAATACACGGCGAACCACTGCCGCTCATCCATATGTTGTTCAGCTTAGTACTCCTCGAACTTCATTGTTCAAGAATTCTTTCATCTGGAGAACGTCATCTTTGTGGAATGATCTTCCTGAGGTCGTGTTTCCCAATGAATACAATCTTCAACGTTTCAAGACCAACGTTAATCGCTTTCTTCGCAGTCGCACCGCTCCCAGAGCGCCTTAAAGGATTTTTCCTACAGTGCAGGTGTTTTATCATAAAAAAAAAAAAAAAAAAAAAAACTAATTCCTTCTGTTGTGTTGTTAGAACTATGAATGGGATTTAGACCTGATCATCTATGTGAGTGAAAATCACTGTGTAGTTTAAAAGAGGACATTAAAAATCTGGAATTCTAATTATTTTTTAAAAACTATTTTTTCAACAAAACAACTATACTTTCAACAAAATGAACCGTTTGTCTATTGTTTGCATACCTTGTACAAACAAACAAACAAATTATTGGCACCGTCAACATTTATTTTAAAGTATGCAAAAACTTTAATACAGAATAATAAGTTTTCTTTGTCTAACGCTAAGTCTTGATTCACGGAGCTGTTCGACTGGGTTTCCACAAATACCTATTGGACGTGATGATTAAAGCAATGATGCCGATTGAACGCGAAGTGTGCCGAAGTCTGGTTTCGTCACTTTCCCGTCTTTTTTTAACTTCCGAAAGCGCGTATGTCTGTTTCGCTCTTAGTTTCAAATTCATTTATGTATTTTTCTAATTCAATATAACCCTATAAGGTCAACCGTGAGCTAAACTAAAAAATGGCCGGGCGGAACGCTTTGACGGCGGCCTCGATCCATATTGGGGAGTTTTCGCACGACACTTTGGAGTTCTTGCATTTTATAATAATGTTATCATTTTTATTTGTTTTGAAAAATAAATTAATAAGGTGGGTCAAATTTATAGGTGGGTCTTTGACCAAATGACCTTATGGATAAGCCGCGCCTGCTAGGAATGATAAGATGAGATAGAAACATATATATAAGAAATTCTTTCAATATTTTTAACTCAATCAAAATGAATATAATTCAGTAACAACTTAGGAAAAAATGGTTTACTTTACATGCGATGATCACTAGTGTGCGTTAAATAATATATCTGCTTCTCGTTGCTTATTTTTTGTTTACAGTTGCAGAAAAATTGGTATTTTTTATGTTTATTCGTCTTTACGATAACACAATTTGACGTAAGATTAATGAAAGATAATTTAGCTAAATATTTTAAAAATAATCTTTTCTGTTTCAGATGTTTTAACAATGATTATTAGATGGCAGCTAATTTTTGGATTATTGCTATTTCTTGTAGCAAATGGAAATTGCAGAAATAAAGGTATGAAATAATAATTTTAAATTTGTATTATATAGGGTGTTTTTTTAAGGTTTGCCTAGGAAACTAATGGGCATAGAAATTTAAGAAAAATAAATCATGATTAAAGTGGCAATGACAAAATCGATACGACAATTAAAGGTACTTACCTTTCCCTTCCAAAGTGAATTTCTTAAAAAGAAACGCCCATACTTCTCCGATTTTTTCTCTCTGTTCACTCACTATTCTAACTAATAACGTCTCTTTTCTTAAATATTCTTGAAATGCTCAAAATCCTTAATTATAAACCAAAATCCTTCAACCCTTCACGATTCCAAAATTTACCCCAAAACCATTCACGTTGAAGGAATTCCTGCAAATCTGGCAACACTGCTTATACTATAAGATTATATTTTGCCTAAATATCAAAATAGTAATAAGATTGTGTGTGTAACACTATTTTATAATTATTGTAAAAATCACCAAATTTTAAAATACTATAGTATATAAGGCGGGTGTCCCAGATAAGGATGCACTCTACAGGGATTTCGTAAACCATAGAAGATATAGAGACGGTTGTTAAATTAGAAAAAAGTTGCGCCCTACTAGAGTCTGCAACATTGTGTTTTTAAATTTAAAAAACTCCAAATCCTTCCGAAGATATTTGGGCAAAAGAGATTTTTCTCTATTTCGTTTCTTCAACTTCAACTCTTCAATTAGAGTAAGAAAAAAACGAAAATTCGGTTTTACCCAAATATCCTCGGAAGGATTCGGAGTTTCTAAAATTTAAAAACCCAATGTTGCAAAATTTAGTAGGTCGCGACTTTTTCTAATTTAATCATCTCTGTATTTTCCATGGTTTATCCTTATCTGGGACACCCTGTATATATAGAAAGAGGATTATAGAAAGAGGATTATAGAAAGGCATACAGTAAAATGTTGACTATATTAAATTTAATCTTTTTTACGTGTAATCTTAAAAGTCTAATATTTTGGGCTTTGAAAAGTAAATTTAAAATCATGTAACATTTTTTAAATATCAGAGATAGTTGCCTTAATTATTTTTATGAAGCGCTGACAGGTCCATTAGGTAACAGAGTGGGTAATTATTTTCAAAATTTCGTTAATTTAGTTCAAACTTCAAACATCTATACATTAAAAAATAGATTACCTGGTCTGGTGTTATTAAATTATATACTTTCAAAAAATGTAATCTGTTAAATTATTACCGGCTCATCATTAATTATTAATTTGTGAAATAATGAAACGATCTTATTTTTGGTGCATTACAGATGGTGCAATATAAACTTATAACTAGGATGAATTATTATAAATTATAACGCACATGGCGTTAAAATATCAAGTTTCTAAGATGTTTCTATTGTGGTTGGTTTTTGGATAAACAGAACGACTGTTTTAATTTGCGGGTTAAATGATTTGGTTACTTGTCTATCCGCCTTTTGGAGTTACTTAGATAAAAGTATTAAAATATTATTACGGCCTTGTTGTACAAATAGTACTTAAGTACCATTGCGCCCAAAAAAAACTGGGACAGCAAAATTGTTGTTGTAGAGTAGCTCCTTGACTATAAGGAATATGTAAAATCTACTGAGGAAAGGTTATCATTGTTGTTATAATAGTCGTCATGGAAGTGAAAAGGTTTAACAACAATACCACATTTTTAGAAATACGAGGAAAAATGAAAATACGCATATTTAGTGTTTTAAAATGTAACAAAAATAAAACAAAGTTTTTTAATATTATGTTCCAATAAATTTTAATTTCAATCATATTTAAACCTTAATATAATATGTTTTTAATATTTGGTATTTGCACCGTTATTATCGATTAATGATTGTGAACGTCGTGGCATAATTAACACTAGATTTCTCGTATACTCTTGCATCCCATGCTTGCATTATCCTTTGGCTTAATTCAATCCGAGTTCTAGGCTGGAAGTTGTGTTTATAGATAAATTTTGTCACCTCACCTCAAACGTTTTCAATTGGGTTGATATCCGGACTTTTCGAGAGCCAAGGCAGAACACGAATTTGATTTTCTTCTAAATAATCTTGAACTATGCGGGCTTTATGTGTAAGAGCATTATCTTGTTAAATTATAAAATCTTGGCCATATACTGCGTCGACAGATGGTATCATAACTTGGTTTAGTATGTTGCAATATAATGGTGCATTGAGCCTCCCCTGTACTATTTGGTAAACTCCTGGGCCCCATGCACTAATCCAGCCCCAAACGTTTATAGAAATGCGTTCAATTTGATTAGTCTTATTTGTATATCTTCCATCGTATCTCATACCTACCAGAAGGTCTATAAACGCGTATTTTCCCATTATTGCATGATTGAAAGGTTTTTTTATCGGAAAATATTACGGTTTCCCATATATTACCTTGATTTATATATTCATAAGCAAATTCTACTCTTCTCTGTTTGTTTGCTTCGGTCAAAAATATTTTATTGGCAGCACATCAACTTTTTATATCTGAACTACGTATACTTCTACGCGCTGTATTAGCTGAACCAGGAAAATGTGTTTCTTTTTAGCTTGTATTGCTGTTTCGAAAGGATGATCTTTTAGAAAATTAATTAATTCTATATCTTGGCCGTCATTTGAAATTTTGGGGCGACTAGAACCTGCTTTTCTTACAATATTTCAATATTCTGCAATTTTGTGCTTAGCCAACAACACGGTATTATTGCTAATCCCTAATAATTCATCTGCGATGTTTCCTATTTGATGCCCATCTCTCAATCGAGTGTAAATGATCGCTTTTTGCTGCATGGTTAACGATTTCAAAAAATATTTCTTTTGACACGTCACTGTCAGTCACAAAATTAAATTAAATTGACAACTTCAAAAAAAAAGCTAATAGTCTGGGAGATTAAACTACATTTTGCTATCCCAGTTTTTTTTGGGCGCACTGGTACCTACGAGTTTCAGCTCGACCTAAAGTTAAACTTGGTTCAAAAAGGTAATTCTGTTGTATAATCAATTCCTAACTATAGGTATGCACAGGTGGGATAAATAATTAAATTACCATGCTGGCAATGGTTACGCTGTCAAAAAACCATCAAACTTTATATGTTGTCAAAGTATGGGGTATTTATAATTTTCAGCTACTGTTTTCATGTATTCTAACACAAAACTATATGCAAATTTTACTTTTAAAGAAGAATGTCTACTATAAGCTTTTGTTTAGGAGTTTAAAGGTATTTTGGAAAATAAGGAAACAGATTACTAATAAAGAAAAAATTGAATGTTAATTACGAAAATTTGAATATGATTAGGTCTCGGTCTGTAGTTTTGGGGCCGTCTTTAAGCGTTTTCGATAGCTCCTAGTACTATTGTGCCGATAAAAAACTGGGACAAGAGATTTACAAAAACAATGTAAGAAATACATATCCCCTAGACTATAAAAGGTGTCTAGAGCTAAAAAGGAAAAACATTCAAAATTTAAAAAGTAACCAAGGTTACATAATGGAATGTTTTGTATTTTTCGATACGGGGTGGTTAAATTTGAGAGACATCATATAATATGGATAAAGTAAATTTATTAGATTTTTTTAAAGTCAAATATTTTATAAATTATTATATTTACCATAAATAATAAATAAAGCTAATACAGGTAATAAAATACATTTAATAAAAAGAAAAAAATTGCGAACACAAAGTTTGTCAAAACAACACAAAATTAATATTTGGTCATAGAACCATTTCTGTTTATTACTTTTTGGAGCCTTTGTGGCATACTTAAAACTAAGTTTCTACATAATTCGACAGTTATTTCATCCCAAGCTTGATTTATCCTATGACGTAATTCATCCCTGTTTCTAGGTTGAAAATCATGTTTATACATAGATTTGACCATGGCACCCCAAATGTTTTCTATCGGGTTCAAATCGGGACTCTTCGAAGCCCAGGGAAGAACTGCTATGTTATTTTCTTGGAGAAAATTTTGTACAATGCGCGCTGTGTGTATTGGAGCATTATCATGCTGAAATGTGTAATTTTGACCGTATACAGCGTTTACCGATGGTATCATCACTTCGTTTAGTATATTAACGTATACTGCTGCAGTTAGTCTTCCTTCAACGATTTGGCAAAGTCCTGGTCCTCTAGCGCTAATCCAGCCCCAAACATTTATGGAGAAACGCCCACTTTGGTTGGTTTTGTGGGTGTATCTCTCATCATACCGCATGCCGGAAGGCCTATACACCCGAATTCTCCCATTATTGCATGACTGAAAAGTTTTCTCGTCAGAAAATATAACTGTTTCCCATAAATTTATTTGATTAATATATTCATGTGCAAATTCTAACCTGCCCTGTTTATTTATTTCCGTTAAAAAAATTTTATTGGCAGCACAACGGCTTCGTATATCGGAATTTCGAACCCTGTCTCTAGCGGTATTTGCAGAACCTGGAAAATTCGTCTCTTCTTTTGCCTTGATTGCAGTTTCGAAGGGATGATCCCTTAGATAATTAACCAGTCTTCTATCATGATCATCAGTAGAAATTTTAGGGGGACCAGAACCTGCATTCCTAATAATAGTCCCATGTCTTGCTATTTTTTGTTTTGCCAATAGCACGGTATTCTTGCTTACTCCCAGTTCATCTGCAATATCCCTAATAGCAACACTATCTCGCAACCGACTATAAATAATTGCCTTTTGCTGGGGGGTTAATTGTGGCATATTTACAAATAATATATGATTGTATGTTTGACGAGTCAATCATAAAGTGACAATCTTTATTGACATGCAAATTTTCATGACATTTTACTGGTACCATTGATGTAAAAGTATTCTTAATAGTCTAGGAGAAAATAGAAAAATTTCCTGTCCCAGTTTTTTATCGGCGCGAAGGTACATCCATAAAATCTTCATCATCCGATTCGTCTCTTCAATCCAGAAAGTGTTCAACCTCAATCCTCATCATTCGCGTTCATAACTTTAAAATATTATTACCAGAAATTTAAAAAAAATGTATAAGGTTTTATTGGGTTATATGTCATCAGTCATTAATAACTTGGTTTAAGCCTAGAATATTGACACCTTACCTGAAGAATAAAAGCTCAGTAAAACAGAGTTCAACTTTAGGTCGAGCTTTACAAAACTCGTACTTAAGCTCTTATTGTACAACCGGATCTAAGAAAAAAAAATAGTGGCTAGCGGATAGTGTTGTGCATCTTTCTTTCGCAAAAATAACTTTTTATGCAATCGAAAACTGTTTTCACGATTCTTTTAAAATTATGGCTATATACCCTAAATAGCCCAGCTGACATTAAACATCACATTGGGAAAGAGCTGATCTGTTTTTTAAATGCCAAATGCGGTGAGATCGGTAAAATCTAATGTTTTTGACGTTTTTACTTGTGTTTGCACAATAATAACGGATTGGAAGCGCGAGAGGTTACGAAAAAGAATTATACCTAATCTTTTAACCTATAGCCATTTTTAGCAGGCACGAATTGGGATAACAAATAATTAAATTCTAGACTGAATTAAAATGTTTTCGGATACGTTAATAGTTTACTGTCTTTATCTGAATAATTATTTTTCAAAATCAAGTGGGTTAGTGATGTCAGTTGCCTAAATATGGCAGCTAATTTACTTTTGACAGACAAAAGAACTTATTTAGGGTTTTCCTTATTAGAAAATAATTAATAAAATTGGCTTAATTATACTAGTACTAGCAGGCAATGGCGTAGCTAATAAAGAGGAGGGGGACGTAATAATTAACGGACCCACGGTTCGATCGATCAGGTAGTCAAGATCCCACATTTTCTGCTCTTCTTTAATGACATGATGGACTGCTTTTCGCCAGTTCTCTGGTGTCACTTCCTTAATGGCTTGATCAAACTGTAGCTTAACGTTTTTCATTTTGAATGTCGTGTTGTGTCTTGCTACAAATCCTTTCACTTGCGCCCATATAAGTTCTATAGGATTTGGTTTGCAATGATACGGCGGTGTGCGCAGTACAGTTACACTATGTTTTTCAGCTATATCTTCCACGGCATATTTCATAAAATAATGTTTCTGTAAATTTGCTATAGCTAATAGTTCCTGCTTTATCAAATTAACTTCTTATTTTTCTTTGATTAGTTATCTTGTCATAAATAATTTAATGCACAAAATTTACGTGCGCATATAGACGACACCTGAAATTGAGCCGAACTGAACGGAAATTTCCCATTTTATTACTCTACAGTCTACACCTTTCTGAAATAGACTATAGAGTGTGCTTACCAGCTTCGTCGTTACAACATGACATCAGATATTAGAATAATCATAAACAATTACTTTTACTACTGGTACTGGACCAACAACCATTGACACAATTATTACTAATAACGAGAGGGAAAATATCAATTTCAAATTAATTACTAAATTACTCATATGGAGTTTCTATTTTATTAGCCGTAACCACATAAATGTTTCTTTAATTATTATTAGCACATAAATTGTGCTAAATAGAAAACTTTAAGTTTACTATTTTGTATTGGGTAATATTTGAAAGGGTGCATAAGATATTCTCCTTGTGGTTGCAAAAATTAATTGTTATTACTCACATTTGTGCGATAAACAAATATTCATTTATTCATTATCATTAGTAATAAATAACCTATTCATGCGTGTATAGTTATGTTATATGAAATTACCAAGTGGAAAATTTGATATTAACCAATGAACTCTTTACTCAGTGGCGTATTTAAGAGGGGGGGCTGCCAGGGGGCCCCCCTTCCTAGTCCTAGGAGCTCTGGTCTAAAAGTATATTGCAACCTAATTTTTCTTCTCAAGCTTGGACTCTTAATTTAAATTTTTAAATAATGTATTCTTGGCTTAGATTACAATGGTCTTGTAGGAAACGTATAGTTATTAAATTTTTTCTTCTAAAGGACCTGTTTTATATGGAGATTAAGGTTTCGGACGCATGTCGTTTTAGTTATTGATTTATGATGCAATTTTATGGGAAAACGAGTAAAAATAAGAATATTTTATAACATTTTTCTATTATATACTTGTCTGTTCCGTTTTCCCTTTTTTAGAGCTATTTTAAATCAACAAAAATATAACCCAATGCAATAAAATATTTTTACAACAAAAAACAATTAGGTAGATATATTTAAAGAAAAAAATTAAAGTAAAAATTTTAATTGAAACATTTTTTATTGAAGAAGTGTGATGATTTATAATTAAAAAAAATAATAGGGAAAGAAACGAGAATGCTTTATTATGAATATACAAAACGGCTCTTAAGAAGAAGTATTTCAAAACCTAAAAATTTGCACCAAAAACTGCTTCTAGGTCTACGCTACTAAAATACATGATTTCTGAAAAAATCATCAATTTTGGCGTGGAGAGCGATATTTACTTTATTTTGAATTATGAAAAACCGAGCCCAAAAAACGCGTGTTGAGTCATAAATACGTCATATGTTAAAATTTTGGATTGACACCAATATTCATATTTTTCACAAATATAAAAAATGTTTTTTTTTAATAAAGATCCAGCTAGGAAAATCAAAAAAAAAGTAATTTTAATAATTTTGTTAGTAGAATTTTAAACGAACTTTAGGCGTGGCCTCGAAAATTTTTCGCCTGCGGCGCTTTTCCTTTTTCTTTCCTAGGTACAATATCATGAAATACGTAATAGTCCCGACTGTCCCTTTCTCCAGAAAAAAATGTCCTACTTACGCCCATTCAGCCCCGCCCCCCCCCCCCCCGAGCATATTTTCTGGCTACGCCACTGCATCCTAGTTAGGATATAAAACTGACCAATCACTGTGGTCAATTACAAAGAAACCAGATTTAAATGTTGGTTGAAGTCATCCACTATGGGAGACTTACTCAGAGAGAAGTAGACCTTTTCCTCTAGTCTTGCTCCGTTTATCCCTGCTCCGATACCGTCTTTGATTTTTGAGCCATCTGTATAGCAGAATATTGCCCCAGAAGTAGAAATGTACATAGCAGATATAGTTTATTTGCTACGTGGAACAGCTCCAATGATACCTTAATAGTACGTAAGCTATGTAGGTATAATTTTCAAGTACATCATTTCTAATTTAATGACCATGACGATCTACCCATTTCCATTAAAAAAAAAACACATTTTCCATGTTAAGTAAAAAAAATGTTTATTAATGCCTATTGTCGAGCTAGAAGGTCACATGAATAGTTGACAATCCCGGTATTAACATGAACATTTGCAGGAAGTGTTTATATTGTATTTCTGTGTGTGTTGTTTTTTGTAGTGAAATAATAGCTATTTAATTTATGATTAATGGTATAAATGTAGATGTAAAAACACCTATAGCTATATAAACGGAAGCCAAGGACGTGATGCTAATAATAATTTTAAAACTGCATAGGAAAAAAAAAATGTTTTATTTAATGTAAAATGTACCTACTGTGTTAATATGATATTTTGCACCGAGAAATCCCTTAAAATAGATATTTATGTTGCTATAATCTATTTCAGAAAGGTGTAGAGTAATAAAATGGGATAGTCCGTCCAGTTCGGCTTAATTTCGGTGTCGGCCATAGGCGCAGGTAATTTTGTGTATTAAATTTTTTATGATAACTAACCAAAAATAAAAGAAGATAATTTGATAAAGAAGGAACTATTAGCGATAGCAAATTTACACAAACATAGCTGTGTATAATATTTAATAAAAAATAAGTGTACCTAATACTATGTATTTAATGTACGCCTTTGTCACACAATTTTTAGTGTTTGTTAATGGATAATAATAGGCAAAACCCATAAATTGACCCAAACCCGGGTGGTACTACCTGCACTTGATGAAAATAAAGAATTTTACATTGAAATCAATGCCGAATTATGAAAGACGTGTAAATATTCATCATTTACTTTGTAGTCTACACCTTTCTGAAATAGACTATAGTACGTAATGTATCATTTTATTTTGAATGAGTTAGTCCAGTAGAGTGAAGTACATTGTAGTGGGGGGGGGGGGGGGGGGGGCTCAGTGGGCATATGTAGGACATTTTATTTTTCTGGAGAGAGAGACAGTCGGGACTACATGTATTTCATGATATTGTACCTAGGAAAGAAGGCGGCAAAGCGCCGCAGGCGAAGAATTTTCAGGGCCACACCCAAAGTTTGTTTAAAATTCACCTAACTACTATCAAATTTTGAAAATTAAATTATTACCGCTCCCCCTCTGCATGGTTGGATTAACTTTGTTCGTAAATGTTTTTTTTTTACTTTTTTTTTTTTGATATTCCTAGCTGGCTCTTTATTAAAAAATTTTTTTTTATATTTGTAAAAAATATGAATATTGTTGTCAATCCAAAATTTGAACATTAGACGTATGTATGACTCTAACCAGCGTATTTCGGGCTCGGTTTTTCATGATTAAAAATAAAGTAAATATCGCTCACCACGCCAAAGATGATGATTTTTTCAGAAATCATGTATTTTAGGAGCGTAAGAGCAGTTTTTGGTGCAAATGCTTAGGTTTTGAAATACTCCTTCTTAAGTGCCGTTTTGTATATTCATAATAAAGCATTCTCGTTTCTTCCCGCACTATTTTTTTTAATTATAAATTATCAATCACACTTCTTCCATAAAAAATGTTTCAATTAAAATTTTTACTTTAATTTTTCTGTTTAAAAATAAATACCTATTTGTTTTTTTTGTAAAAATATTTTATTGCATGGATTATATTTTTGTTGATTTAAATAGCTCTAAAAAAGGGAAAACGGAACAAACAAGTATATAATTGAAAATACTATAAAATATTACTCTTTTTACTCGTTTTCCTATAAAATTGCATCATAAATCAATAACTAAAACGATATGCGTCCGAAACCTCAATCTCTATATAAAACAGGACTTTTAGAAGGAACACTAAACATTTCCTACAAGACCTTTGTAATCTAAGCCAAGAATACATTATTTAAAAATTTAAATTAAGGGTCGAAGCGTGAGACGAGAAATTAGGTTGCAATTAGACTTTTAGACCAGAGCCCCCTCCCCCCCCCTAAATTCGCCATTGCAGACTTTCGGTGACCATATACGTTTAAAGAACTTTTTTAAAAACTAAACTGGATATTTAGCGTAAACGTCATAGTTCAAGTTTTGAACCTCTAGAATATTTTCTTGTAATATTCTGCAATATTGGCTGCCCTAGACATGATAACATACAACACACAACACAATATTTGGAAGTAAATACGACGCCGGCAACAAAAAAATTGGCTGCAAGAAAACAGAAAAAACTTTGGTTTTCACTTTTATTCTTAATTAATAAAATGATCCAAGTAGAAGCAAACCGGTTAAATCATTACGCAGACTTCCTGTGAGATGATATCGGTGACTCACTGACCCAGTGCCTCCGGTTTGCGGGCTTCGTTTAGTACCGGCTTCTTTTCTTCAGTGATCTTCACTTCCTGACATTCTTCTTTATGTTTGCTAACGGTTTTTCGATGTTTCGTTTGCTAACAGAATCTACATAGAAGATAATGTCTGTATTTGTATGATAATGTCTATGTTTATTTAACAATTCGGGCTCATAGTTAATTTAATTCTCAGTTTTTCTTTTGTATAAAAATTGGATCACTTCTGTCGTTTTGCATTGTGTGAGTCACTCGACCGTGGCGTTCCGAATTCGATGCTCGTGGGCATACGTACAAAAAAAAAGTATGTCCGAATTTTAGTAGGTTTAAGAATGCAGGGAAGAGTGTAAAATGTATCGTAACCCACCCCTTTGACTCCGGTAACCAGGCCGGATGAGATCGGATATTTCGTGGGGTGCGGAAGAAGATACACACTTTATAATAAGTAGGTTATGCAATGATGCAAGAAACCGAGGGTTGATAGCCCTTGGGGGGAGTGTCGCATGTTTGAGGATCGCGGTTCGGAACCCACGTTAAGCTGTAGGTCCCCTCGGGAATGGCACTGGCAGCGAACGAAGAGGCAAAAAGCCTAATTCGAAAAAAAGACAAGAAAAAACAGTTAATATCTATCTCTTTTATATTTGTCATTTTAAATAAATACAGATAAAAAACGATATATTTTATGTTAACGTTGTCAACGTGTTTGGAGAAGTGGCAATACTGTCTACGAAATTGACAAAATCAAAAAAACGACATAAGATAACCTCAAAAGTTTTATTGCATATTTTTTCTACAAATCTTCTAGTTTTGTCTGTTTTTTTTATGTACTCATTTTCATTTTTTACCATTTAAGAAAGATTAACCAGTTATTTTTCTATTACTATCGCATATAATAAGT
This sequence comes from Polydrusus cervinus, assembly GCA_935413205.1. Taxonomy (NCBI): domain Eukaryota; kingdom Metazoa; phylum Arthropoda; class Insecta; order Coleoptera; family Curculionidae; genus Polydrusus; species Polydrusus cervinus. Next base: position 101,656,328 of record OW284510.1, on the reverse strand, counting down.
TTTAAGGCCAACTGGTATCGGGGCCCCGTTGAAAATAGTAGACAACTCGCGGTGAAAAACTATTTACATCTCAAAAACCAACAAAAGCAGCAGCAAAAGAACTTTTATTTTATTATAAGATAAGATAAGATCTGGGATAATTTTATTTAAAAAACAAATCTTGACAGATTTGCAGACGACGTTTAAAACCTATGTGTAAATTGGGTTTGGGCCCCTAGGGCCTTTGGCCAAAGACCCTCGGGCTAGTTGCTTTCGCCTTCCGGGCATTATAGTTTAGCAATGTCGACTTTATTTTTCATCAGTTTTAAAATATAAATATTCAAATTCCTGCATTTCTTTAACTATTTTCTCCAATTTTTAGTAGTTAGTCAATTTTGATCGGTTGTTATAGAATAAATTTTTGTTTTGTTTGCCGAGGGTTGTTTATTTTACGCGCCTTTTACGTTTTATAAACGAAAATATGGAAATTCCACAAAGTATTTTAGAAACTGCTGAAAAAACTAAGAAAAACTTATTACCGGCAAAGTCTAAAGTCCTATACGACAAGCAGTAAGCAAATTTTCTATAATGGAAAGTAAAAAGTTAAATTAGAGAAAAAAAAATTGAATAACATTATGTAAAAACATTTTTTATTACTAAAAAAAAAGAAAAAGTAGTATTTCGATTACTTTTTTCAAAAAAGCGCTCCATTTTTAATATTATTTTCTATGTTCCAAAAATATCCAAAATTGCAAAATATGTCTGTGTTGACTAGCGTTATCTATAATAAGAAGAGCCTACTTACACTATAGCATCTTGTGACGAATAGCGAGTTTAACAGCACGAGTCTCTGACCCATGATCAAGAGTCTAGGAGCAGTAAAGAAAAAACAGGGTAAAAAGCACCCTTGTGTTAAAGATATCTTTGAATATTGATTTTTCCTACGACCACCTATGAAAATGAGAAAAAAAGCACGGTTAACTTGGCTCGAAAGCGCCGAATATCACACGCGTGTTGAAAGAAAATATTTCAACTCTAGAGTGGAAATACAAGGCACACTATTTAATTTAGGCATATGATGCCAATTTGACAGACCACACCTATTTATTAAAAAGAACAAATTTTAGAAAGCAGTTTTGTTTATTTATCACGTATTTGTCGAGTGATTCAGAATTAGAGTGTGAAAATACGCCATCTGAAATTATAAAAAAGTTAAGAATATACTGGAAAATTTATTACCAGTCAAAACAAGCCCCGCTGAAGAAAATGTCATATATTAAACTTAAGCAGAACATGTTTATGGATCGCCATAGCCTAGAGACTAGAGTCATGACCTACGAATCGAAAGATCACAGGTTCAAATCCCATCAGGAGCACTTGACTTTTTTTTATGAAAACATTAAATAATTTATAGAATTATTTTGAATTGAAATCTTCCTTGTTGGGTGAATTTTTTAAATTTATTTTTAATGCATCTTTCCTTGATTAAATAAAAAAATCATTCAAGAAGGAAAATTTCAATTCAAAATAATTTTATAGTTTATTTAATGTTTTTATAAAAAAAAGTCAAGTACTCCTGATGGAATTTGAACCTGTGACCTTTCGATGTATTAAATTGGCATCATATGTTTAAATTAAATAGTGTGCCTTGTATTTCCACTCTAGAGTTGAAATATTTTTTTTCAGCTCTAAAGTTAAAATATTTTTTTCACAAATCAAAGGTTTTTTTAATAATTCTTTGTGGTCGTAGGAAAAATAGTGTACATTACTCGTGTGAAAGTGATTATTCTAAAACTCGGAGAATTTCCGCACTCGGCTGACGCCTCGTGCTAAATATCTCCTCGTTTGAAAAGTATCACTTTCATCACTTGTTATGTAATATACTATTTATAAACACGAGTATAAAAGATAATTTTTAAAAGTTACCTATTTTAGATCCGCGTATAAAGAATTAACTTTAACGGCAAAAAGCCCCGCTCTAATGAAAATTAATAAATGATTTAAAAAACTAATAAATGTTGTTAATCTTAATGTGTACCAACAAAAAGTGCTTGCAATGATTCAGCATGCATAATGATGCATTAAAATATCATATAAAGCTGTAGAAAACATAAAATGTGTCATCCACGTTAACATGTGGCAAACGTGTATTAAAACTATTCTTCGATACGCTTTCTAGTTGTGCATGTGCGTTTGTTAAATTTTCAATCAAAATTACATAAGGAAATGAATGCACGAGGCAAGCATAATCAAGACTTGGTGCGTATATATTGTAATTTTTGTTTGCAAATACCCAGCGTCGTAGCTAGGTTTATGAGCGCCCCTGGCAAGATTTAAATTTTGCGCCCCCAAAGACTAATTTTCTAGGAAGAGAAACGATACTATACCTTTGTATACATTTAAGCATACAAGAGTTCTTACTTACTATTAAGTAGGAAGGGAAACAATGCAATACGAGTTCGTTCATTTAGGCATTATAAAATCTCTTACAGTGGCGACTCGCGGTCTTAAAAAATGGTGAAGAGCTAGGTATAGGTACTTAACAAACATTGACTAAAAACCCGTGTAACAAAACGTTTCTCTTAACCTCATCTGTGAATGGAGTTTCCAACAAATTACAAACGATATCATTAATTGGGTTCATTTTTAAAACACACAACTAAGTAGGTACATACACTACTGAATTAACTGAAAAATAAAAACAAAACCTTTTAATCACACAGTAAATCACGTAAAAACGATATTTATAATCGTAAGTTTCGCGAAGTCTCAAAATAAATACCTTAAGGTTAGGCGAACCAAGGCTAAAACAATGGTGCGTACAACTGATCTATTTTCAAATTGCCCTTCATTATAATGCAAATTGTTACATGCTGTTTGCGTGACTGACGTCACGTAACCATAGCAACGTGAATATCAAAGTCATGTTGGGCGTTGGGTCGTCACTTGCTTTGAGCTAACGGACTCGGTGAGCTGGGGCGCGTCAAAGTGCACTAGTGTTTATAATTATTGTCCATTGGAGTTAACCGTGGCCCTATTATGCATAGCTACATTCGGATTAAATTAATATTATTAATTCGAACATAATTATGTTTTAAGATCTAAAATGGTAGCTGTACTGGTACATAAATATTTAATATTGTCGAAAAACTTTCTTCCTGGCTTTATTTTTTTTTGGTGAAAGATTATTTTTCTGACTCTTTCTAAGGTTTATTGGTGAATTATATGGTATAGATTAATACTTTTTACAATGTCATACTCAATCGATAGTATTCAAATGTTCTCAATCTGCGATCGTGAATAATTTCTTATTAACTTTAATTTACTAAAAGATTTTTTACAACTAGCCAAAGTAACAGGTAGCGTCAGTGCTAGATACTGGCATAGCTAGAATTTTGTTTTCGCGAAATTTTTCTTGGGTTACACTCCCTAAAATGCATTTTTTTGCTTATCAAATAGTGTTTGGTACTTTTGTTAATTTATAATAATTGTTTATTAGGTACTAAGTTACTAATATCTAATATACTTTTTTTTTTAGCGCATTCACAATGTTTTTAATAAATGGGCTAAGTAAATTTTCTTTACGTTTTGGTAAATATTAACCCCTACAATCCCTACATGATATTAAATTCTAAAAATTAAAACACCTGTAATTGGTTCATTGAATATTTAAATAAACTATCGATCTACATATTTATTTGTTTACAATTATATGTTAATTACAGCAAAATAAAGAAAACTATTTAAATTTGTTTACAAAACGTGAACACACGTTGGAAAATTTTTGTTTTTAAAATGGAAATTATAAATTACTTATATAAAATTTTGGTTTCCTTATTAAGATATTGTTATTGTTGCACATACAGGGTTATGATAAAGAAACAGATTAGCCTTTTATATAGAAAACCGCTCAGTAGGGGGGGGGGGGGGACTAAAAAAAAAGACGTCTAAACAAAAAGAGTGTATCCCGGCTCTAAAAATCTTCCCACTCTCAAACGTGACCTCTAAAAAAAAAGAGCGTATCCCGGCTCTAAAAATCTTCCCACTCTCAAACGTGACCTCTAAAAAAAAAGAGCGTATCCCGGCTCTAAAAATCTTCCCACTCTCAAACGTGACCTCTAAAAAAAAAGAGCGTATCCCGGCTCTAAAAATCTTCCCACTCTCAAACGTGACCTCTAAAAAAAAAGAGCGTATCCCGGCTCTAAAAATCTTCCCACTCTCAAACGTGACCTCTAAAAAAAAAGAGCGTATCCCGGCTCTAAAAATCTTCCCACTCTCAAACGTGACCTCTAAAAAAAAAGAGCGTATCCCGGCTCTAAAAATCTTCCCACTCTCAAACGTGACCTCTAAAAAAAAAGCGTATCCCGGCTCTAAAAATCTTCCCACTCTCAAACGTGACCTCTAAAAAAAAAGAGCGTATCCCGGCTCTAAAAATCTTCCCACTCTCAAACGTGACCTCTAAAAAAAAAGAGCGTATCCCGGCTCTAAAAATCTTCCTACTCTCAAAAGTGACCAGAGCGATACACAGCCGAAGGCCAGTTCGGGTCTAAATGTCAAATTATTACAACTTACTCACTACGCCAATATTGATGATTTTTTCTGAAATTATGTATAGCGTAGATTACGATTCTAAGAGCCGTTTTTGTTGCAAATGGTTAGGCTTTAAAATATTTCTTCTTAATGTGCCGTTTTCTATCAAGGTTAGGTTTTGGATTCATAGCGAAGCATTTCTTCCCGCACCATTCTTCTTATTGTAAAATATCACACATCATATCCTCAATAAAAAAGTAGAATACAAATTATTTTTCGGTTTTTTTAATTAAAATTTTTCACTTTCATTTTTGTCTTTAAAAATAAATAAAGGAAAGTGATGGTTGTCATTTGCTTTTGCTGAAAAAATATTTTATTACATTTGGTTATATTTTTGTTGATTTAAAATAGCTCTATAAAAGGGGAAACGGAATAGAAAAGTATATAATGGAAAAATATGAAAAAATATTGTGTACTCGTTTTCCGTTAAAATTCCTTCACAAACCAATAACTAAGACGATACGAAACCTTAATAATCTCTATACATAATCCTACTTTTAAACAAAAATAAATTAAAACTAAGCGTTTCCGACAAAGCCAAAAATACATAATTCCTTATAAAATCATCAATTTTGACTTGGTGAGCATGTAATAGGTTAACTAATATTTTGGTATGCTCAAGAGTGTCTAACAACGACACAGATGGCGCTCCGTGCCGCATCTTACTGGTGTGTCCCACCAAGTGCTGCCTTAAGTAGCTTCGAGATCCCTTTTCTTTTCGTCGGATCCTAGCTCTACTGATGAGTCATGATATGACGAAACGCGTCTAGAGATGGATCTCGCGAAATGAAAAGGAAAATCTTTAATATTGTTTTAATTAATATTTAAAGATTTATATGAAGAGTGGGACGAAAAATTAGGCAGCGCCCCCTCCCTTTTTCCTTGGTTGGCCCACTGAATTAAATGTAAAAATATATAAAAATATTATAATATGTTTCATTAAAAAAATTAAAGTTGATACATTTTTGCATCTTTTTTCAAAAAAAAAAATTTGATGGGTGCGCGACATTCTTGATTAAGTGGGCGGTATTAGTAATAGTATTTTTGACTCCTATATTAGTAAACATTGCTTTACGTACAGTTCACTCTATAAGTAAATCCATTCTTACGCACAACTGTGCGAAAAGAATAAAAACGCACAATTGTGCATTATGATGCCCAATATAACAATTAAGTTAGCCTTGAATCAAACAAATCGTGACATTTATCTATCTTGCGTTTTGATTATTTGACAGTGACATTATCATTATTTGATATTTAAAGTTTAAATGCATGCTTTAAAAATTATAAACTGATCTTTAATTTATTAGTAAAAGTCGTAGAAAAAGTATAGTACGTATTGTGTGTTCTAAAGGAATTACGCACTCATGTAATTCCCACACTCGACGCTACGCGGCTCGGTCGCAATTTTTACATTCGTGCGTAATATGCTTTATCTACTTTCATTTAGTAATATGAATTTAACAGTTCTGTAAATCGTTTTGTAAGGGCATCTATTACAGCACTAGTACTGTAATAGATGCCTTTACAGCACTAGTGCTGTAATGGAAACAAAACCGGTTTTATTAAAATTTTGCTGTTAAATAAAACCAGACTTTTTAGAAGAATGATTTATTATTAACAATTATATTTTGATTTTTCTTGAATGAAATCATAGTTCTCAACATTGAGTAGTAAGTCCATAGTGTAGATGGTTTCTGGGAGCGTTGCTTTACGGAAAAATTTTTTCTCAGACACCTCCTTTATTTTGTTAGCTTTGCACCAATCTTCAAACTTTTGATACTCCAACTCATACCGCGCCTTGGATTTGTCGGAACTAAACTTGAGATCGCTTCGTTTGCCGCTGCTTCTATATCAGAGGGTAAACTTCTATTAGAATCGCTCATTTTGAAAAACGCTTTTTATATTTTTGAATTTGTTTGACAAAGTTTCGACAGTAACCATGCGATACAGTAACTATGCAAAGGTAACATAAAAAACTTGATTAGTAAACTTAATAGCAGGTGCATTTTTACAGGTGCATTTTTATTTAAAAAAATGCCTTTTGCCAAATATTTTTCTTCATAGATGAAAATAGATAAAATTTTGTACAATATTCTTGTTGTAAATTTATATTACTACACTCGATGTTTTATTAAACTCAGCTGACGCCTCGTTTGACAACTTTAACATCTCGTGTTGTAATATAAATCTTTACAACACTTATATCGTAAATAACTCTTTTGCCACACTTAATACGTAAAGTACTATTATGTAATAGATAATAATATGTACTTCATACATTCTTCATATATTATTATTTTAGCCTTCGATTTTTTTACACCTAATTCTTGTAATTATAATTGTCAGTTTAATTATAGAATATGGAAAACAAATTATTTTTAAATTAAAATGCTAAATAATAATTATTGATGTCATCATCATAAAAGTCATAAAATCGGCATAGAATGACATGAAGAATCTAACATTAACTTCTCTAACATATTTCGAAAAGAAAGTGAAATAACGGGACTTTATTCTAGACCTAGATTCGTAATGCGCAAAAATTAAGAACAATTAATATTGTTTAATATATTATTCATTGACCTGGAAAATAAAGTTTTCGTTGCAGTAAATAGAGAACATGCATTTTACTTTTTGTTCGTAAGAATATTAATTGCACAGCCCCACGAACCCCCCCCCCTGTGCGTTTTGACGCCTATGGTATAGTTACACGTATTTTGAATTTATTTTCGTTTGTGTCATAAACAACAGGTTTAAATGTGTTTTTAAAGATAATCCATCCTAATTAATGTTTTGGTGAACCTTGTATTATATTTATTACATTAATTTGCATGCGTCGAGGTGACAAGGTTTAACTTTCTCTGTCTGATGACATGATATTCGTGTGTCAATTCAATGGCGAGCTCCGAAAAAGCTTCACTTCTTAAGAATGTTTATACACCAAAAGAATATGTTTGCTGGAATATAAAAAATAAATCGTAAACCAAACTGAACAAAATACTTCCATTAAGCAGCATTAATATCCTTTTTTTATGGGTTATTTTCTTCTGAAATGCTTTTCTAAATTTAAAACCGTCCTAAATTTACAGTTTTGCCTTGACTATTTTACTAGAGTGTTTTATACTGGAAAACAATCATAGTAACGGCCTGTTTTTTAGTGAAAAAACTTTTAATTACATCTACCTGGACATCATCAACAAGATGGTTTTTCAGCGGCAAAATTTTTGATAGATGTAAGGTAAAAACTATTGTTAGTCTGACAAATGTCATCCTGGTTTGAAAAAGACAAAATGAGCATTTTAAACGAAGGTTTGAGTGAAAATCTACCCAAGGAGTTAAAAAATCGATAGCTGAAAATATTTTACTTAACACACGGAAGTTCAAAAACTCAATTTGGGTACAGTTCTTAAAGTTTCTAATGGTAAAAAATTATAAAATGGAAAAATGTACTAATGTGATGGAACTGGCGAAAATCCTCGAAGATTACGCCTTTAATATGAAGAAGGGTAATGGTGAAGACTATAAAGAATCGTCTGTAAAGGATATATGGAAGACTACAGCAAAAATGATTCAAGAAATGTATTTTACAGAATACGAAATAAAGATTGACCCTTTTACGGATATTTCCTTTAAAAATGCGCAAGCGGCAAGAGACACAAAGAGAAAGCAGCTTCAAAGTTGTCAGGAAAAGAGGAAAGTAAGTTCAAAAGCATTATCTACCAAAGATTTACTAACAATAATGCAAAGCTACAATAAAGAAAACCCCGATAAAGCACACATATTTTTTTCCATCTCTGCTCATTTGAACTAGCTTGGAAACGCAATGAGGGTAAATGGCAGTTAGTAATAAATAAAGTTTGCTGAATAAACAGTGTGTTTTTATTGTTTTCTCGTAAAATAGTTTTGTGGAACATCATTCGAGAGAAAATTTTGTATCGGCAAAATTTTCTCTTGGTTTTATTCAATTTTGTTGCTTTTTGTTAATTTCGCTCATGAAATCTTGAACAAAAATCACTCGCCTGGCGGCTCGTGATTTTATTTTGTCAAAAAATTTTTACCGGCAAAATTTTCTCTCTTATGATATTATATACGAAAATACTGAACTGTACATACTGCTTTCTAAGAAAACTATATTTGCAACAGGAAAAAGGCGTTGATTTTTCTCAGAGATACGATTATCTTATATCTCAGGAAAAAGATGCAAAGTTTTTTGTGATTTAGTGTCTAAGATATAATATAGGATGGCCCGCTCTCAACGCAGGATTCCATAGCATCTAAACTACTAGTTTTAAAAAATTTTCAAAACAGAGTTGTAAGAAGGCATTAAATCTACATTTTATAATTATTTTAAATAAAATAGTGTCCGTTAAAATATATAGAAATAAATTTAGCGGCAAGAGGACAGAGTATTGCGTCTATCTTTTGCATTAAAGTACACAGGGATGGGGTCTCTGGGGCACAGGTGGACAATGACAGGCTGTTTCGTTCTTATTGGGACTCATCAGAAAACCATAACCTGTAAGCAATTCCCGCTAAATTTCTTTCTATAAATTATTTTAAATTATGCAGGGTCAGGCCAATGAGATCAAAATTTCAACAAATAGTCAACAATATGATTTAAATTTTTCGATTATCTAAATTTAAACTTCGCGTTTAACGACTCTTAATAATCAAATCAAATGCCGATATCATAGTAGAACCATAATTTGAGGTCAGAGTAATTGAATCACCACAACACACGGTGTCTCACGGTACTTTAAATAGCATTATTTAAATAGTTCTCTTTTAGAAACTCCGAGTAGGATGCATTGGATGTTTGTCATTTTTTTAGTGTACGATTTTTCTGCACTTTACCTAGAAAAATAATTAATTTTAGTTTATTCATCAATATATTTTACGATTTAATATTATATTTTTCTTATCACTTTAATAATTATTATTATTATTCTTTACTCATCTAAGCGTTCAGTGGCCTAAAGTTACTACCAAACAATTCGTTGTTTCCTTAAATTTTGATTTTGGTTGTAGTCAGAGCTGTGAAAGTTACTTCAGAAAAGTAACTAGCTACTTTTTCGATACTTTTGCACAAATGTATCTAGATACTTATAAGGAATAGTTACTTTTACCTAAAAGTAACTTAGTTCTTAGTTACTTAATTAAAGTAACTAGTTATAGTAACTAAGATACTTTTACAGTTACATTGATTGTAACTACGATAATTTAAAAGTAAGTAAGATGCTTTTAAAGTACATAACTAGTTACATTGATTGTAACTACGATACTCTAAAAGTAACTAAGATACTTTTGAGTAACTAGTTATTTTAATTGTAATTACGAAACTCTAAAATTAACTAAGATGCTTTTGAACTAGATACCATACATTTACCAGGTAGTGATAACATATAAATGAAAAGTGTATAACGAATACGAATTTATTATACTTACAAACTTAATACATTTCTAATAAAAGTAAAAAGAAAAGATAAGTAACAAAAACCCTATTAAATAAATATAAGTAATAAAACTAAATAAATGTAAATGAAGTAACAAATCCAAATATAGTAGGAACTTTTATAAGGAACCAAAAAAATTCAGAACGTTTTTAAAAGGCCCCGTTTGCTTTTAAAACTACCAACCTTTCAAAATTCTCATCTAAGAGGGCATGTCTGCGAGGAGCATTAATGAAAGTAGCATATAAAAACAAACGCTCCACGGGAGCTGAAGAAGGCAACGGGTTGTTACATTTGACAAAAACCTTGTTAATGTCAGGATATTTTTGTCGCGACTTGCCGCTCATCCCTTCGTGAAAATCTGATTAACGGCTGCCGATCGTCCCTTGGTCATCATCTGATGGACAGCACGTGTGCATTATTGGTATCCTAGAGGAACTTTAAAAGTACCTAACTTAGTTAATTTAAAAGTAACGTAGTTACTTTAAAAGTAACTTAGTTAGTTAAAGTATCTAGTTAATTTTTAAGTGTATAGTTACTCCTAAAAAGTAACTAGATACAAGTTACTTTTCAAAAGTAACGAAGTTACAGTTCCTTTTGGCATGATTCAAAAAAGAACTAAGTTACTAAGTATCTAGTTACTTTAAGTAACTAGATACTAAAAAGGATCTAGTTACTTAAGTTACTCACAGCTCTGGTTGTAGTGTATCAAGAATTTTCTGTGTTTGTACTGATATTTATAAGCCATCACTGAGAAAATTAATAAGTAAAAAAACTATTGGAACAAAAACACGTACTTTATCGAATATAGGACATGAAAACGGCAGCTTGATAATGTTGCCAATGTTCTCTAAAATTTTTATATTTTAATACTAGGAAAAGTAATCCAATATGCGGATAAATAAAAAAATCATCATATTATTTCCTAAATGTTACCTATATTTTGTCTTAAACTAAGTTATTGAAGTTCTAGGAACAAAATATATTATTTAACTAGCATAAGGGGTTTCACATGTGGCAACATCATAATTATTGACAGAAGACCAAGCTAATGAAATGAAAGTTAAAAAAGTCTACCTTAAGTTATTTGTCGATCTTTTTACTTTATTAGGAAATAAATAAAAATAACAGTTATTTTAAACAAAAATACATCAAATTTCCACAATAATTCGGATGTAAGTGGGATGTAAACAAAAACACCAACATGACAAGTAAAAGATAGGTAACGATGCTCACTCACTGTAAATTTTTATGGGATCGACGTCATCGAGTAATCGCGCCAGTTTTGCGTTTTTAAAATTTGTAGAAATTATGCATGATTATTGACGATAAACTCCTATTATAGCACCGACTTGAAATAGACAATATAACTAATTCCCGTCAAAATACTGAGAAATTTACTAAAAAATTAACACACATTTTCATAGAAGAACGATTATAGCGTCTATACCGTGTGTAACAGGATCATGGTACACCCCCGTATCTCCGTTAGTTTTAAAGGTAATTGATTGAAACTTGGGATATCCCATATACATAATAAGCGGCAATTTTTTACCTACAAATGATTTTTTTTTCACTTCCGGTTTCGCCGGAAGTGACACCAACTTTCGATTTTTAAATGGAACACCCTGTATATTATTACATTTTTGAATTCTGCATAATTTTCTGAATCCAATGATACTACAAAAGTGACATTTCAAGCGTAAAAAATATTTATTATTTAATTTTTAATTTTCCATTTAAGTGTGCCATGACGGTTCCGATTTATTCCAATTGATCTGTCTAATGCTAGAAAAATCGAAGTCCGGTCAAAAATACTAAATTGCGTTTGTTATAAGCAAATAAAATTCATCGTAATCGTTTTTGGGGTAAAACACAATTTTTCCAAATGGAACCATATTGGTACCGTGGTACCATTTCTTAGTACTATTAATAAGGCATTTATTCATACCTGGTAATAACATGTGCAATAAATACAATCAAAATTACAGCTAAAAGAAAATACAATTATTTTGTTGCTTGTAATTTAATGCTAAGAGATTACTAAGGAGGCTTTGAAAACAATGAAATTATTCAGATTGTCAAATAAGTATTCGGTGATTTATCGGTGTTTTTATTGTGTATTGGAAAAGTTTTTACATTTGTTGTTATTTTTGGTCACCCGACTTAACACCTCTGGATTTCTTTGTTTGGGGCCATTTAAAAAACACTGTCTATGCAACCGCCATTACAACCCGCGAAAACCTGGAGTTGCGAGTAAGACGTGCAATTAATAGTATAACAGCCCAGCAATTAGAGAACGTTCTTCAAGAAAAAGCTATATGAGTTCAGAAGTGCATTGACGTTAATGGCCAGCATTTCGAACAATTATTGTTGTAATAGTTTGTGTTCATTTTTTGTATTCCAAAGTCACTTCAGTAATCTCTTAGCATTAAATTAGAACAAAATAATTGTATTTTCTTTTAGCTGTAATTTTGATTGTATTTATTGCACATGTTATTACCAGGTATGAATAAATTCCTTATTAATAGTACTAAGAAATTTTACCACGGTTCCATTTGGAAAAATTGAGTTTTACCCCAAAAACGATTACGATGAATTTTATTTGCTTATAAAAAACTCAATTTAGTATTTTTGACGGGACTTCGATTTTTCTAGCATTATACAGATCAATTATTGGAATAAATCGAAACCGTCATGGCACACTTAAATGGAAAATTAAAAATTAAATAATAAATATTTTTTACGCTTGAAATGTCACTTTTGTAGTATCATTGGATTCAGAAAATTATGCAGAATTCAAAAATGTAATAATATACATGGTGTTCCATTTAAAAATCGAAAGTTGGTGTCACTTCCGGCGAAACCGGAAGTGAAAAAAAATCATTTGTAGGTCAAAAAATGCCGCTTATTATGTATATGGGATATCCCAAGTTTCAATCAATTACCTTTAAAACTAACGGAGATACGGGGGTGTACCATGATCCTGTTACACACGGTATAATCAGCTATTTTCAACCCAGTCGTGACATCAGCATTGGCGGCTGGGTGGACACAAGTGGGCCCGATGATTTTTGGGATGGTTACTACTCAAATCAAAACTAACAACAAACAAAAGAAGGTCGCAGCGCCCCCCGCGCTCTATAACGCTATAAGCGGGGTACTCCCCTCTTGACCAAACTGACGTCTAAAAAAAAGTCATCATAGAGCTCTTGATCTCTTATTACATTATTACAATATTACATTATTATATTCTTCTATAACAACATTCCTTTCTTATTAAAAATTTCATACTCAAATCCCCCTCCCCCCACAGAAAATTTCATTACAAAACCAAATCCCTCAATTTGGGGTGGGCACCCATGTTTTTAGGGTGAGCCGGTGCCCACCCTGACCCCCCAGCTGTTACAGATTTGTTGGCTTTTATTTTTTATTGTAGTGTGTAAAGGAACCAAAAATAAAATTTTCTCTGTTGTAACTTTTTGATATTTTTAAGCCATCACTGAATAAATAAATTTAGAAAACTGTTAGAACAAAAACACTGACTTTATTAGGTCTACGTTACGAAAACGACAGCTTGACAACGTTGCCAGTGGACTCTAAAATGTGTATTTTATAATACGAAGAATGATAGTAAGTCTTAGACTTATTGTCAGAAAAAAAAATTACCATATTGTTTAGTTGTTTAGAAGTCATGTAGAGGAAAGTTTAGGGATCTAAACGTATTGACTCTGCCAGGTCTGTATGTTAATAAGTGTTTGATTTTTCTGTTTAAGAACAAATATAAATTTCGGCAGCATGAGATACACCATCCATTTAATACCAGAACTATTGGTTACAATGTTCCTATGCACAGACTCACATCCACTGAAAGGGGTCCTCTATTCATCTACCGGGTGTTGCATCGTCGAGCGGGACATAGGAAATCTCATGTAATTTTAAATGGGGTCAATTATTGGCTTCCCTAATTATTTTAGAGAAAAATTCTATTTAGGTTTATTAAAGAGCACTAAAACCCACATTCAAAAGAATAACTTTAGATATTTTTGATGAGCCCGTTTACGGGTTATCGCCGATTTCTTTTTAACTATTTCTTCTTTTTATGGCCCCATATTTGCGGGCACCAGTCAAGGTAAAAGATGACTGTCAAATAAAGTTGTCATTTTGAAATGTGTGCTTTATTGTTATAAAAACTCGTACATCGAAAATATTAAAGGTGTATTTATGAGTACAAATTAATCTGAATAAAACTAAAATAAAGTATCCAATTACAAGGTTAGTTATGACATTTTACATGTTTCAATATTTTACTAATTAATAGGTAGGTACCATTAAATTGTTAGAACTTTAGGATTTAAGAAGATGTTCAAATATTCCTCCATTGACTGCTAGACAATAACCGAGGCGATCATAAAATTCTCTTCTTACATTCGCTAGTTGGTAAACTGAAATTCGATTGCATTCGGCAGAAATAGCATTTGATGATTTTCCCTAGCGGCATCATGTAAAGTAGGTAAAATATGATCTTTAAGTAGTTCCAAAAAATATTCTGCATTTAAATTTCGTGTGAGAAATAATGGCCCGATAATATTTTCTCCGAAAATCCCAGCCCAAAACATTAACTTTTTGTGGATATTGCGTCCTTGTTTCGACAAACCTGTGTTGGTTTTCTTTGCTCCAATATCGATAATTTTAAACATTAGGTTCATTGTTTAAGGTAAATGTGCATTCTTCAGTGAGACAAATGTTTTTTTAAAAATTGCCTATTCATGTTTGCTCTTTCAATCATACCAAAACAAAACTCCTGTCGTCGTATTTCGTCCCTATCTCTTAGCTCTTGGTGCTTTTCATATTTGTATGAATAATATTTATGTCGTTTCAAAGCTCGTAACGCTGTGGTGTGATATAATCCTATGTCATCCTCAAGTTTCCTTGTGCTGATCTTTCCATCATTTTCTTCCACGCACAATAAAACTTGCAAGTCCCTATCATTTCTTGCATCTCTTCTTTGTTCCTGCCTTTCTTCACGTCTGCAGTTATTTATTACAGTGCCTTTTGTCTCAAATTTCTTGATAGTCCTTTTGACTATAGATTTTGCAGGTATCGGTCTATTCGGATACAGAGCAGCAAACATGTCTGACACATTTTGATAACTATTTCCTTGATAATACCATTTAATCATCAATATTTTTTCTTCAGAAGTGTAATTCATGGCTAATATTTTCGATGTACGAGTTTTTATAACAATAAAGCACATATTTCAAAATGATAACTTTATTTGACAGTTATCTTTTACCTTGGCTGGTGCCCGCAAATACGTGGCCATAAAAAGGAGAAATAGTTAAAAAGAAATCGGCGATAACCCGTAAACGGGCTCATCAAAAATATCTAAAGTTATTATTTTGAATGTGGGTTTTAGTGCTCTTTAATAATATTAAACCTAAATAGAATTTTTCTCTAAAATAATTAGGGAAGCCAATAATTGACCCCATTTAAAATTACATGGGATTTCCTATGTCCCGCTCGACGATGTATACCCGGTATAAGGTTTTTTTAACAAATTGCCTGCGCATATTAAGAGTGAAAGGAATTTTAAAAGGTATAAGAGAGCTCTGTTTGTCACTATTGTAAAGATTAAACCCTACAGTATAAATGAATTTCTGGAATATATATTTTAATAGCATCTAGGTGTATGTTTTCATTGTGTATCTAAACAGTGTTGCATCTTTAATATATAAGTTTGTTGTGTATTAGAGTTATTGTGTATTATTATTATTGACGCAAAATCAACCAATAATTGGTATTGCATTTTTTGTAAAATGTTATCAATTTTTTTGATTATAGGAATTTTGATTTGATTTGATTAGTAAATTGTAAATAAACGCTTTAACAACAATAGTCCGTTGTATATCTTGTAGAAAAAGCTAAACATTCCCGGACGACCGTAAAATTTGTATGTCGAGGTGCAAGCGGAGACTGAGAATACTGAGTCCGAGAACGTGACTTTTTCTACGAGGTATTTTTTAGGATTTTCATTGGCTTATATCTTTAACCTCGATTTTCTTTTCTGCATGAAAATAATTTTCCCACATCGACACAGATACCACCTTTCCATTAGTAAAAACAAAATTTAAAATCTTGCTTAGTTTTTTTGTAATTCGGCTCTAAAAAAAACCGCAATAACATGGGAAATTTTATCGCGCTCAGATCCACTTATCTAATAATTATATTATATTTATAAGTCTTCATTAAATAATAAGTGTCAGTGTTTCAACATTTTTAGTTATTTTTGAACATATTACTTAATTTCAGTTCGAAGGTTTTGCTAATTTTAGTGTAAATTAAAGGTGTAATATCCTTTGAAAAAGGAAATTGCATATCTCGGAACTCATTTAACCAAATAAAAGTGAACAAAAGGATCTTAACGATGATGACTGATGACGGCGTCAAGAATGGAAGGTTATCCGCCTAAAAAGTGCCCAAGCCTTAAAATCGTTTTAACGATTGGAATTTACAATTTTTTATATGGCTCATTTTAGAATTTAGGAATGGTACATTCATTAATTCATCGGTAGTTATTGATTATTATGTATTGGGTATGTAATAGGACTCGTTATATAAAAAATTGTTTTTTGATTTGATTTGTAACAATAAAAAATAATACATTAGGTATAACGTAGGAGACTGGGCGACTACTCAAACTGCCACTCAGGGCCCGCTCTAGGGGGGAAAAACCTGGGCCCCTGCCCAGGGCGGCAAGTTGGAAGAGCGGCATGATAATTCTAAAAAACATCATAAATCCCCGTTTTGCCTACTTACGTTCCTACCTATATTTGAAGTTTGAACCATTCCAATTCTCAGTTAACAACATTAATTTCCTTTGTTTTGCTGTTTTATTTTTTAAACAGTGACTATTTCAACCGATCCCTTTTCTTTTTAATATTATTAAAATATCAAGCAATTCTGCGACAAAGCATGCCGAACAACGCCGGCACCGGTGCTTTTTTCGGTCATGACGGCGTCGCAACAAAGGGCTTAATTTTTTTAAACAAATGTTTATAATGTGCAATTAGATTGCCTAAAAATTTTAATGTTTTTTTGTTAATTTTCATTTTGTTAGTATTTAGAATTTATTTATGTGCAATAAATACGCAATAAAAAAAAATTCAATATTTTTTTTTAATTAAAAATACCTGGCAAGTGTTTTATTTTTTTAAATTAGAAAACACACTTTCGAAATTATGTGCGAGACTAGGAAAAAGGCGGCAATTTTTGTTTTGCCCAGGGCGGCGTTATTGCTAGAGCGGGCCCTGCTGCCACTTATCCTCACATGGCCGAAACTATAGTCACGCGGTCGCGAGATAAAAGCCGCACATTCATGAATTTGAGCTTAAAAATTTGCTCCATATTTATTATATATTTTTATACATTAAATAATTTATAGGATTATATTTAATTGAATCCTTCCTTGTTGGGTGGGTTTTTTAAATTAATGTTTAATGCATCTTTCCATGAATAAATTTAAAATTCATTCTGGTTAATCTCGAAGTCAATTCAGGATTAGTTCTTCCTATGAAATATAAAATACAAATCAAGGGATTTTTTAATAATCCTTTGTATAATGTACGTACATACATTACTCATGTGAAAGTGATTATTCTTAAACTCGGAAAATTTCCGCACTCGGCTGACGCCTCGTGCTAAATATCTCCCTCGTTTGAAAAGCATCACTTTAATCACTTATTATGTAATATACTATCAACAGTGTAGACCTTTTGGTTAGAGTTCAGTTTTAACTAGATATTTGGTGGTTTATATTTAGGACGTATTTTAAATTACACACCTGTTAAATGGCAGTAGAGTTTTGGGCTTGCATTGTCTTTATTTGTTTTGAATTCAGGCGAATACTCAGTATTCTACCTGAAGACGACTGAAGATAATTACCAGTTGAAACGTTGTGATTCAAAACAAATAAAGACAATGCAAGTCCAGAACTCTACTGCCATTCAAGAAACGTCATTGTCTCCAACGTTCAAACATGTACTATACCTCTGTTATTATTAAATAATATATCATTGAGAGTCCATTTCATTTGGTAATAATTTTGTTTCAGATTTAACTTCAGATTCGACTTCAAAATGTCCCATGTTAACAGAATGCCCGTACAGAGCCGAACAATGCCAAGAGGACGACGACTGCTCGCTGGATGCCATTTGTTGTAAAAGCCCGTGCGGGAAAGTGTGTACAAAACAACTTTTTACAGGTACGTTTGGTCTCAAGGGCACATATTATCTTCTTTGTCATTCTGACAGATTTCGATTTGGTATTATACAGGGTGCTACAAATTCGTATGCGTACAAGGGTATCTCGAAAACGGTAAGAGATACGAAGATGGTTAAATTGAGGCAAAGTTGCATATTTTGGGGCTTAAGAATTTGGTGAAAAAGAATTGTAATTATTCCGAACACCGAAATATGTAGTTTTAATTTTTTGCGCCTTCATTTTTCACTTAGGAAAAAATAAAATAACACTTTCTCATAGCCGTTCTTTATGTTCTACAAGTTGGCGTTATTAGTTTTTAAATTGGACGTTTCGTTCTTTAGATACCAACCTTAATCCATTTTTTTAAATACGCACCTGGAATTTTTAAAACAGTTTTAAAGATGTCTAAACTTTGGAAATTTAATACGATTTAAAGGTTTTTAACGTTTTGTCATCAAATAACACATCATGCATTAAGATTTAAAAGTATCCTTTATTCACTATAATATTATGGCCCTGGTAATTATTTTTAGGATTACTTAAATATTTAAATTACATTACAGGAAGTTATGATGTTTAGGCCGTTTATTTTTTCAACAAGATTTACCGTCACAATACTCTAGGAAGTAAGCAAGTTTTTAAGGCATGAGAAGTAATTCTATTTTCTATTAGTATTTTATTTATTTGCCCTTCTTTCGAATTAGGCTTTTTTCCTCTTCGTTCGCTGCCAGGGCCATTCCCGAGGGGACCTACAGTTTAACATGGGTTCCGAACCACGATCCTCAGTCATGCGACACCCCCCAAGGGCTATCAACCCTTGGTTTATTGCCATTGCATGACCTACCGATTGGGGAGTGTATAACTTCTTCCGCACCCCACGAGATGTCTGATCTCATCCGGCCTGGTTACCGGCGTGAATGGGGTGGGTTGGGAGATGATACCTTTTACAATCTTCCCTGCATTCTTAAATCCACTAAATTTCGGACATACTTTTTTTATTGTACGTATGCCCACTCCGGGAATCGAACCCGGGTCGCCGCGGTCGAATGCCAGTAGCTCTACCTCTGAGCTACAACCGCGGTGCATTTTATTTATTTTATTATTATAACGTATATCTTATGTTATATGGTTTTTGCCTTAGACCTAGACCGAAATACTGTAAAACAGAAAAAAACTAATGCTCCCGAGTAAAGAAAAGGTAACTGGAGCGTTAGTCAAGTTATGTTACTGTGATGCGCTTATGTTTGTCTCAAAAAAATAACATTTTGTTTTACTGTTTAGAAGATCTGATTATGCTAGTAATCAGGCAAAACATGTAACAAAAATAAACAGACAGAAAATTATTTGAGGCCGAGACTGTGGGTCTCTTTTCTCACAAAATATCAAATATCACGCCTCTTTGAGTAAACATGGATGGCTTTTTCAAATCAGAAACCTTTTGTTTTCTAGTTTGGCTCTAAATGTTCAGAAAAAAGTGTTATTAGATGACGAAACGTTAAAATTTAAAAAACTTGTACATTGTATTCAATTTATAAAGCTTAGAAATCCTTGAAACTGTATTTAAAATTCCAGGTCCGTATTTAAAAAAATTGACTTGAGGTTGGTAACTAAAGAACGAAACGTCAAATTTGAAAACTAATAACGCCATCTTGTAGAACATAAAAAACGGCTATAAAAAAGTATTTTGTATTTTTTTCCCAAGTCAAAAATGAAAGCGCAAAAAATTAGAAACCAAAAACTGGAAATATCGTTTTCTTTTCGGATATCTCCGAAAGCATTCGGAATAATTACAATTTTTTTCATTAAATTATTAAGCCCCAAAATACGCAACTTTGCCTCAATTTACCCATCTTTGTATCTCTTACCGTTTTCGAGATCCCCTTGTACGCACACGAATTTGTAGCACCCTGTATAGTATAAGCCGCTTAGCGGCGAGTTCGGTAATTACATTACATACATTACATACATAATTGCATTACAATACGTACATACTATACTTTTCTACGACTCTTACTAATAAATTAAAGTTCGGTTTATAATTTATAAAGTATCGATTTGAACTTTAAATCTCAAATAATGACAATGTCACTGTCAAATATTCAAAACGCAAGATAGATAAATGTCACGATTTGAGTGTTTTAAGGCTAACTTGATTGTTATACTAGGCATCATAACGCACAGTTGTGCGTTTTTATTCTTTAAGCACGGTTGTGCGTAATAGTAGTTTATACAACAAGAGTGGATATGATATCCATATCGCACGAGGAAGTAAATTGAGCACGACACCGTAGGCGAAAAGCTTAAACTTCCGAGGGCAATATGGACAATCCACTCGAGTTGAACAGTTTATTTTTTCTACGACCAAACTTACAAACCTTATGCTAAAAAATGTAAAAAAAAGTTTTCAGGTTGCCGGGCTCGAACTCACGACCATTGGTTCCATAGTAAAACCCTCTACCTCTCGACTATCGAAACGTTAAACTAATTATGGAAAAATCAACTGATAAATGATGCTACATGAAATTAATTTTCTATGCACATTCAGCAGGTTGCATTATTGATAAATCTATTATAAATGCGTATAGATTTTGTTGTATTGAACAAATTAATAACAAATTGTACCATATACATTTAAATTATATAATTTAGTGTCTTGAAAAAGAAGGCGGAGCCTTAGTAAAAATAATATACTGTGATTGGTCAGTACTTTTAGGAACAACAATGGCTTCTCTGTAATTGACTACTGTGATTGGTCAGTTTCATTACCTATCTAGGATTGTTATAAAATTTTGCCGCACAGTTAACTGGAATAACCTACTTTACTCGCCACTTAAGTGTAAAGGAAACAGCAAATTTTCATGTAGGAGTAGAAAAAACAATGTTTACTAATCTAGGAGTAAAAAAAACATTATAAATGTTGGGAACTACTGGAAAATACCCCAAAGCGGTGATGGCCCTTAAAAAAGTTTTTGATCATTATCATGTTCGCTGATGTTTGTGGAAACTAATTAACTTGGCTGTAAATATTAACCTACATCAAAATATGAAGAATATTTTGTCCTCGAAACCATTACTAACGACATAATTACTTAAAAATTGCAATTGCAACATCTCAGCTTGTACTCGACAAGAAGCTGCAATGTGCTCGATGCGTGGGAATGTCACAAATTGTTTTTAAAAATTTGTTTAACTGTTACAGTTTTTAGACAATTAAAGAATGAATTGTGCAAAACTGACTGGTAAATTACTTTTAGATAATTTCACACATAAAGCTGTGTGCTTTTATATTATTTTGTAACAATACTTAACGTTCTAATTAATTTTTTTTAAGTAGTATAAAATAAACAAATCTACTTACAGAGCTGTTCTAAGGACCCCCGTATTATCCACATATACAGGGTGATTAACGTTGAGTCGCCTATTAGAAGATCTCGGAAACAAGTAACCCTATCTTTCTAAAAATTTGATAGCAGGCATAATTGCTTTTGGGCTTTTAAAACAATATATTTTAACGTTATATTACTTCCGGTTATACCGGAAGTTAATGCCAACTTTGCTATTTTAAATGGAATACCCTGTATATTATAGCATTTTTAATTACCTTCTCAAAATCTAAATAACTTTTGTTAATAATAATCTATTTCTATCTCTAACCGTTTTTGAGATATGAATTATAAAAGGATTTTTTTGTGTAAAAACGCTCCGAGAAGAAAGTTTAGTAACTCTGAAACTAATAAAGGTAAACATTTAAAATTTTGTAAGCTTTCAAGTAAAACATAGATCTTTAGTTTAAATTACTTTGGTTTTACGTTTTTTATACAGGGAGTTCTTAAAATTATGCCAATGTTTCCATTTAAATAAGTGTGCATAAGTCAATTTTTGCAAATGGAACACCCTATTTTTTAGCTTACTAACGTGTAGAAAATTAAATTTTCTATCTAAATGCCTAATATGTTACAATCCACATTTTTAGTCGTTTTGGAATTATGAGCAATTTAAATAAAAAATTTAAAATTTCTTTTTGTGTTAATGTGAAATTATTTTTGAAAAGAAGGCTTTGACTGGGATTTTCGTTTGACTTTGAGCTTTGTTACCATTTGTTATTAACTGTCTATGTTTGTCGCTTAGCTATTTCTTATTTAAAGCCAAACGAAAGTCCCAGTCGAAGCCTTCTTTTCAAAAATAATATCGCATTAACACAAACAGAAATTTTAAAATTTTTTATTTAAATTGCTCATAATTCCAAATCTACTAAAAATGTGGATTGTAACATATTAGGCATTTATATAGGAAATTTAATTCTCTACATATTAGTAAGCTAAAAAATAGGGTGTTCCGTTTGCAAAAATTGACTTATGCATATTTATTTAAATGGAAACATTGGCACAATTTTAAGAACTCCCTGTATAAAAAACGTGAAACCTAAGTAATTTAAACTAAAGATCTATGTATTACTTAAAAGCTTAGAAAATTTTAAATGTTTACCTTTATTAGTTTCAGAGTTACTAAACTTTCTTCTCGGAGCGTTTTTTTTATAATTCATATCTCAAAAACGGTTAGAGATAAGAATAGATTATTATTAACAAAAGTTATTTAGATTTTAAGAAGGTAATCAAAAATGCTAAAATATACAGGGGATTCCTATTTGAATTAGCAAAGTTGGCATTAACTTCCGGTATAACCGGAAGTAATAAAAACGGTAAAATATATTGTTTTAAAAGCCCAAAAGCAATTATGCCTGCTATCAATTTTTTAGAAAGATAGGTTTCCGAGATCTTCTAATAGGCCACTCAACGTGAATCACCCTGTATACATACACTATATTGCCAATACAAGCAGCGGCACGAAGCAAAAAGACACCCATCGTGCGATTCAAAATAACCTGAGTTTGGGCCCGTGGTGCTTGCGCAGTAGGGAAAAAAGTAGGCAACCGACACGATATCTAACAGAACGTAAACAGAACCCAAGGTCTCTTGAACAAAACCGGCTCGCCGACGCCATTGTATTCTTATTCGTCACCATTTTTTGTTTCGTTCATTCGTGAGTGGTTATAATTTCCATGTTTTGGGTGTTAATATTTATAAAACTTTACTTTAGACATTTTTTTTGTTAGTTTGTAAGTTGTTATTCGTTTCCATATTTTTTTACGTTGTATTCGTTCGGATGTTCCGTGCGTGATTGTGGATATTATTTTTAAGTTTTGAGTGCGAATTTAGGTATAAAATTTTACCAGACATTGTGTAATTGTTAGCGACTTGTGTCTCAAGATGGATAGAAAAAAGTGCATGATCCTTTTTTGCACAAATCGCGGTTCAATACCAGGAATGAGGTATTTCAGGTATGTAAAATATTGGTTACTTAGTTTTATTCGACCATAAACTGTACACTCCCCGAACTAACGGGTGAATTTAAATAAAAGCTTGTAAAAATATTTTGAAAGTCAGTCCTGTCAAATGTTTACATCAAGAAGTAAATTTCCGAGCTGCGCAAACTCAACGGACCCTGATCATCTGCCTACAGTGGTGGTATCATTGAATTATGGTATTAACAATATAGTGTTTATATGTTGTATTATCCAATACAAGAATAGGTCCATGTAAAGTATCCTTTCTATGATCATTATTCATTAAAAGCAGCGACGGCTCGTGGATATTGTGTGTGGGAGGGCGCAAAATCTGAACACGCAAAATTGAGTGCCTGCGGATATTTTTACACGCGGCCTCAAGGCGGAACGGCCACTAATTATAAGCAAAAAAACGTGACCTATGTTTAAATACCTTATGCATTTTTATAGATTAAATGTATAGGTCCTAAACAATATGTAAATATTGCCCTATATGTAAATAAATACAAACAATGACTACGGCGAACCCAAGTTCATAAAATAATATCGAATTATATTATTTAATCTGCATAAATTAAAGCTTATCATGCGATATAAACGATTTTCTTAAGTGAAATCATATTTTTCAAACCTACTTATATGATTAAGGCCCGGTTTCAAAAATATCCACGCTAAAAGGTTAGAATACCGAAGATCAGTGGTGTCGCTACACTATAAAAAATTATGGTAAAATTTCACAATATTTATCTCTCAACGCAGCATCGAAACTACTCAACTTATAAATATTTTTCAAAAACAGAGTTACATCAGATTTACAGTTTAAAATTATTTTATAATATACATGGTATGCCAATAATTAGTCAGGGCATATTCGACATACTTTTATTTAAATTTAAATTCTAATTCCTTATAAAATTCCACATATAATTTGTATAAAATGTCATATGTCTAAATTAAATTGTTTTGAGATATTAACGTTTAAAATATGGCATTTTCAGCCTTTGACAGGCTGTAGTATTGAAATGACGCATCTTAGAGAAAATGGTTTTCACCTCCCTATCTTAGTTTTTTATTTTCTATCTAAAAGTCACACCTTCCCGTTTAACATGTTAAACCGTAAAAAAAAATTTTCCCCGGACCCGTCCATACGCCGGATGCACTTAGGCCAGGTTTGGCCTATTCTGTTCACCCTGTTTGATTCTTCACAACCACTCGGACTCGGTGATCCCTTGCACCAGTTTGTGTATGTCAACTAGGGAGAGGGAGGGGATGTCCTCTGGTTTCAGTTTTGGTTGCCCGAGTATTTGTTGCCTCTTCCGATCCAGTGACTCGCAATAGCAAACTATGTGCTGTACTGTTCTCCTAGCTTGTCCGCACAATTTGGAGTTTAGGTCGCCAATGTACAGTTGCATTCTGTGTAGATAATTCTTGACAGCCATGTGTCCTGTCAGAATTCCTGTAATGATTCTAAACTGATTCCTGTTCATTTGGATCCCCAATGAAGCATTTACTATGGTGTAATCTCTGTCTGTTGCTCCAGTGGATTTTGTGTTCACTCCTGATTCATCGCTTTATAGCATCTCGTACCGTGCACCTTGGTACTCTGAGTGCCGGTTCTGGACCAATGAATATATTTTCTGAGCCTTTCCTTGTAAGTTTATCGGCTTTTTCATTCCCTGTAATACCTTCGTGTCCTGGTATCCATTGTAGTATTACTTTGTTTACTTTTGCCAGGGCCTCCAGTTCCTCTTGACATTCCGGGACCAGTTTTAAAGTTACCTTGTTGCATATTAGCGATCGAACGGCTTCATGAATATATATGGATCCGCTTATTGAGGTAAGCCCTCCTATTGTTTCCGCACGCACATTGCAATATGGCGTAGATTTCCGCTTGGAACACTGTGGGAGATTTTCTCAAGAGAAAAAATAAGTTTTCCTCCGATCTTATTCCGTGTACCCCGCTTCGGTCATTTGTCATCATTTGTTTGATTTAACATGTTAAACCGTAAGTTGGTTCCCTTGGACAGAGAATAGAAAGTAAGATAGGGAGGTGGAACCCATTTTTCTCTAAGATGAGCCGTTCCAATGCTACAGTCTGTCAAAGTCTGTAAATGCCATATTTTAAACGTAAATATCTCAAAAAAAAATTGAATTTCGATATATATCAGTTGATACACCATATACAGTGTGACCAGTAAAGTCCGCATCATATGGGAAATTTTTTTATTCGTAGCTTTATTCGAAATTTGACTTTGGCATCAGTTTCTGCTTCAATCGAGATGAAAATTTAACCAAAAAATAGTAGTCACGTGATTCGCATTATAGGTCAAATTTTAATTTTTTTACAAAAAAATTTAAAAAGTGGGGTTATTTGTCAAAATATTGAAAGAAGTTATTTGAAAAAGTTTTTCTAAATACAATTTTTAGCCCATATGCAAAATTTCAGCTGCCTAAGATAATTTTGATTTTTTTTCCATATTTTGTAAATTACACCACTGTTTAATTAATAAATATTCCACCTTACGATGAGCCACGAAAACCAAGTTGGCCGTAAAACAAATGATAAAAAAGATCAACAGACCATTGCTTTATTAATGACAGTCAAATCGCTTTTCTGTTTGACATAGTGGTTTTTAATTAGTACTGCATATTAAATAACAAAAAATGTTAACTTTACAGAAAAAAATCGAAATTGTATTAATATGTGGTGAAAACACAAGTCATCGTGTAGCAGCCAACATTTTTAATGAACGGTTTCCAGGAAAAAATGTGCAACAATCTACTGTGAGTAGGATTATGGTAAAATTTAAATCAACTGGATCGGTGAAAAATTTATTTAAAAAGCCTCACAATCCTATAAAACATACTGAGGAAGTCCAATTAAATGTGTGCCTAGATGTTGTGGAACATGCTCAAACTAGTGTTAGACATGTCTCTTGCAGAACTGACGTTCTAAGAGAGAGCGTAAGGAAAATTTTGAAGAAAAATAAATTTAAACCTTATAAACCAAAATTTATAAATACTCTTAAGGAACAAGATTATGACATACGTTTGGGATTCTCTTTTTGGTACCAGGGAGAAAAAGAAGGAAATGCGTCTTTTCCCTTTCACGTTTTATGGACCGACGAGGCAACTTTCACTTCAAACGGCGTTGTTAGCTCTCAAAATTGTAGATGGTGGGCTCAAGAAAATCCCAATTTTATAATAGAATGCAGGGACCAGTATTCCTTTAAAACAAATGTGTGGTGCGGTATCTTAAACTACCAAGTTGTTGGGCCCTATATTTTTCGAGGTAATTTAAACTCTGAAGATTTCCTACGCTTCCTTAATACCGAGATCGTTGAAGTTTTGGACAATATGCCTATTGAAATAAGGCATAATTTGTGGTTTCAGTGTGACGGTGCTCCCATCCATCATGCAAGACAGGTTAAAGAACGTCTCTTGGAAATGTTTAGGGGCAAGGTAATTGGGCGTAATATGGAGCAATACTGGCCGCCTAGGTCCCCGGATTTAACTCCACTTGATTTTTTCTTGTGGGGTTACCTAAAACAAAAAGTCTACAAGCAAAGACCTTTCCGTAATATTGAACATTTGGAAACGGTCATTTGAAACTGTATTTTTGAAATAAGACCCCTTAGCATCAGAAACACCATCAAGGAAGTGTTAAGAAGAACAATTGTTTGGATTGAACGCAATG
Source organism: Polydrusus cervinus (assembly GCA_935413205.1). Lineage (NCBI taxonomy): Eukaryota > Metazoa > Arthropoda > Insecta > Coleoptera > Curculionidae > Polydrusus > Polydrusus cervinus. Next base: position 101,629,003 of record OW284510.1, on the reverse strand, counting down.
GACAGCACACAGAAATGTAATTTTAAATTTTAAGTTTTTGAATTGTTTTAAATTTAATTAATATAAATTAAAAAGGTGGAATTATAAATTATTATGATGATTTTTGATTAGAAAACTAGACTCTTTTCAATTATACTATTTTGTTAATATCAAGGTGTTTTACTTTTAGACACAAACTACGTGTTCAAAAATACTTATTTTATGAAGCTATCTTATACAGGGTCAAAAATAAATAAACTTTGCATCACATGTGACGAAATTTTAAAAGACCTATTTGGATTTTGTAGAAAAACTCACATTAAATATGGCGCCAGCTTAAAGGAAATGTGTCTGGAATAAGACATTGTTGCAACTAAGAAGTTTTATGTAGGTTGCATCGAGTTTTATTTTGCAACAGTGGTGTAATTTACAAAATATGGGAAAAAAATCAAAATTATCTTAGGCAGCTGAAATTTTGCATATGGGCTAAAAATTGTATTTAGAAAAACTTTTTCAAATAACTTCTTTCAATATTTTGACAAATAACCCCACTTTTTAAATTTTTTTATAAAAAATTAAAATTTGACCTATAATGCGAATCACGTGACTACTATTTTTTGGTTAAATTTTCATCTCGATTGAAGCAGAAACTGATGCCAAAGTCAAATTTCGAATAAAGCTAGGAATAATGCGGACTTTACTGGTCACTGTAGATGGAATTTTATGTTGTAGTATGTTTTTTGATATTTACGGTAGTGATCGTAGGTAATAGTATATTCCATAACAAGTGATGAAAGGGATACTTTTCAAATGAGGAGATATTTAGCACGGCTGAAATTCTCCAAGTTTTAGAATAATCACTTTCACACGAGTAATGTACACTATTTTTTCTACGACCACAAAGAATTATTTAAAAAAAACTTTTGATTTGTGAAAAAAATATTTCAACACTTACTAGTGTTGAAAAAAAAATATGTCAACACTAGTGTTGAAATTAGCATACTAAGGATTATGTTCCACTTAATATCTGGTTTCATAGTTTGTCAATAGGCTTTTCCTTTGTTTGTAGTTTAACGTTTCATTTTTTCATATTTTATATATTATAGGAAGAACTAATCCTAATTTGACTTCTAGATTAACCGGAATAAAAATTTTTTAATTTAATCAAGGAAAGATGCAATAAACATAAATTTAAAAAATTCACCCAACAAGAAAGATTTCAATTCAAAATAATTCTATAAATTATTTAATCTTTTTATAAAAAAAAAGTCAAATACTCCTGATGGGACCTGAACCTGTGACCTTGCGATCTGTAGGCTAGAGCTCTACTCTCTACGCTATCGCTACCGATAAAGATTTGTTGTTTAATACATGACACTCTCTTCAGCGCTAGTTGTTTTTTCTGGTAATAGATTTTCCAGTATATTATTAACATTTTTTATAATTTCAGATGGCGTATTTTCACTCTTTAATTCTGAATCACTCGACAAATACATAATAAATCAGTTAAACACTTTACAATTACTGCTTTCTAACATTTGTTCTTTTTAATAAATAGGGGGTTCTTTGTCAAATTGGCACCATATGTTTAAATTAAATAGTGTGCCTTGATATTTCAACACTAGTTTTGAAATATTTTTTTTAAACGCGATTGATATACGGCGCTTTCTAGCCAAATTAACCGTGTTTTTTCTCATTTTCATAGGTAAAAGTGATTACGTTACAATAATTATGATTTTGCACCTACCAATCTTTCCGTTTTAAGTGCATTTTAAAGAAATACATAGTGTCCAGCCCATTCCAAAGAAAGGTAAAAAGACCCTGCCAAGCAATTACCGACCCGTCGCATTGCTTTCAGTAATTTCAAAAGTAATGGAGAAAGCTATTAACCAACAACTCCTAAAGTATCTGGAAGGGCTTAACATTATCAGCGACCATCAATACGGTTTTCGTAAGTCCAGATCAACAGGTGACCTTCTGGCATATGTCACCCATCTTTGGAGCAACACCATCGAACATCATGGAGAATCCCGGGCTGTTGCACTGGACATCTCTAGGGCTTTTGATCGTGTTTGGCACGATGGGCTTCTAAGTAAATTGCGATCCTACGGTATGCCTAATGGATTTTGTTTATGGTTAACCAGCTTCCTTAAGAACCGTTCTCTGCAGGTGGCGATTGACGGGTTTCTCTCAGACACCTTCACCATCAATGCCGGTGTTCCTCAAGGGTCCATATTGTCGCCTACCCTCTTTTTACTGTATATTAACGACCTTCTAGTGAAAACCCAAAATCCAATTTATAGCTTTGCTGATGACAGCACACTTGTCTCATCTTTTACCTTGACTCCCCAAACATCCGCTGCCGACGCACGTCTTCGCAGGCAGCATGAAGTATTGCGCCTTAACAATGACCTGGAAGAAATTTTGGCTTGGGGTGACAGTAACCAAGTCGAATTTAATGCTAAGAAAACCCAGGCAGCAGTCTTCTCCAAGAAGGTTAACATTGCAGAACCGGATATAGTCATGGCAGGACACGCAATTCCCCTGGCACCGTCTATTAATTTGCTGGGGGTCAATCTGGGAGGTAATATGTCTTGGCATGATCACGTTGCCGCAATTGCCAAGACAGCTGCACAGAAACTTGGTGTACTTTTCCGCACCAAAAAGTTGTACACACCTCATCAACTTTTGACACTCTACAAAGCCCAGATTCGACCATCATTAGAATATTGCTCTCATGTCTGGAGCTCTGCACCCAAGCACACCCTTCGGCTACTGGATTCCATTCAAAGGAGAGCCGTTCGTCTGATCGGCGACCCCGAGCTGACCAAGACCCTCGATAGCCTGGAGCATCGAAGACAGGTTGGTGATTTGGCTCTCTTTTACAGATATTTCCATGGCAGGTGTTCGACTGACATTGCCCACTTTATTCCACCTAGAGCAATGCAAATCAGAAATACACGGCGAACCACTGCCGCTCATCCATATGTTGTTCAGCTAAGTACTCCTCGAACTTCATTGTTCAAGAATTCTTTCATCTGGAGAACATCATCTTTGTGGAATGATCTTCCTGAGGTCGTGTTTCTCAATGAATACAATCTTCAACGTTTCAAGACCAACGTTAATCGCTTTTTTCGCACTCGCACCGCTCCCAGAGCGCCTTAAAGGATTTTTCCTACAGTGCAGGTGTTTTATCATAAAAAAAAAAAAATAAAATTCGAAAACCTGTTAAATATATTTCGCATTTTAGTCACAGTTAAAATGAATCATTTTTTCATCAGCCGTTAATCCGTTAAAAATAGTGTCGAAAAAATCTGTGTCAAAACAATTAAAATATACTTAAGTTTACATAATATTACAGCTAAGATTAATTATAAAAGTTAACTCGAAATACAGCTTCTTTTTGTTTCATTATACAATTAGACACATCTTTATTATGTGATGGTTCTCTATTAATTTTAGTTTAAGTGGCAAGAAAATGACTCATAAAGTCATGAATAAGGCTAATGAAAATTTAAAACTTCTCTTACAGTAATATATAGGGTGTTATGGAAATTACGTTTTATATTTAAATGGGTACTCCTTCAATATCCCATAGAAACACTGCAATTCTTTAAGATGTTAAATCGACATTATAAAAATGTCAAAGCGAGGAACAATTTTCCTACAAGAGTGTGCGATTTCCGCACTCGTTTTGGTTCTGAAAGACCCATTTTCCCGCACGGTGTAGGAAAATTTTTCCCGCACGGTGAACCGGAAAACTATTTTTTCTGTAAGTTTATAATAAAATACAACTTTAATAAATAAAATATGAATTTTCAGACTCAAGAGAAGGATAGTCGGGACTATATGTATTCCATGGTATCGTACCTAGTAAAAAAGGCGGAAAAGCGCCGCAGGCGAAAAATTTTCGGGGCCACGCCCAAAGTTAGTTTAAAATTCACCTAACTACTATCAAATTTCGAAAATTAAATTATTACCTCTCCTCCTTTGCATGGTTGGATTAAATTTTTTTTTTAATGTTTTTTTTTGATATTCCTAGCTGGCTCTTTATTTAAAAAAAAAACTTATTTTATAATTGTGAAAAATATGAATATTGGTGTCAATTCAAAATTTTAACATAAGACGTGTATATGACTCTAACCAGCGTTTTCCGGGCTCGGTTTTTCACGATTAAAAAAAAGTCAATATCGCTTACCATACCAAAATTGATGATTTTTTCAGAAATCATGTATTTTAGGAGCGTAGATCTAAGAGCAGTTTTTGGTGCAAATGCTTAGATTTATAAATACTCCTTCTTAAGTGCCGTATATTTATATTCCTAATAAAGCATTCTTATTTCATCCCGCACTATTTTTTTTATTATAAATTATCACACTTCTTCCATAAAAAATGTTTCAATTGAAATGTTTTTTCTCTTAAGAAATAAATACCTAATTGTTTTTGTTGTAAAAATATTTTATTGCATTGGGTTATATTTTTGTTAATTTAAAATAGCTCTAAAAAAGGGAAAACGAAACAGACAAGTATATAATAGAAAAATTCTATAAAATATTATTCTTTTTACTCGTTTTCCTTTAAAATTACATCAAAAATCAATAACTAAAACGATATGCGTGTAAAACCTTAATCTCTATATAAAACAGGACTTTTAAAAGGAAAAGTTTAAAAGCTAAACGTTTCCTACAAGACCTTTGTAATCTAAGCCAAGAATACATTATTTAAATTAAGAGCCCATGCGTGAGGAAAATGCAGCCCGGCAGCCACAATTTTAGGTAGCCTTCGCAAGCAAATAACGCCACAGCCCCAAATTTTTTAGGATCATGCTCAAATTGTATCAAATTATGTAAATAATAAAGCACCCGGAACTTTTTTTTCATCACTGGCATAAAGTTTATAGTTTTTTTCAGAAATGTTGGGGGGTCCTGGACCCCCCGTAGTACCGCCCCTGGTTCACTGTATTTATTTTGAGGCTTCGCGCGAAACTTACGGTTATAGGTAAGGTTTTTACGTGATTTACTGTGTGATTAAAAAGTTTTGTTTTTATTTTTCAGTTAATAGTGTGTGTACGTACTTACTTAGTTTAATTTTTATTGTGTGTTTTAAAAATGAACCCAATTAATGACATAGTTTGTAATTTGTTAGAAACTCCATTCAGTCGTTGGACAGATGAGGATAAGAGAGACGTTTTGTTACACGGTCGACCTACTGGAATCTTAAACATAGATTTTAAAAAAGAATTTCAAAAAAGTGGCAGATCCTATAAGATTAATTTTAAGTGTTCCTGGTTTTCAAAAAATAATTGACTATGTAGTAATGCCACCTTACAAAAATTGTTTTGTTGGTCGTCTTTACTCTTTTCGAATAAACATTGGGTTTGGAATAGGTACGGATTTACAGATTTTTTAAATATTACTCGATCGTTGGGTAAACACGGGAATTCTGGATAACACTTAAAATGCCAGTTAATGTTAAGAAATTTTGAACGAAATCAAAATACTATTGCCGATGCTTTAAAAGAAAATGCTAGACCTAAACCGAACAATCGATCTGATTTACAAAAACTAGCTATGTACCTAAGTGTGTAATCAAAATATAAATTAGTCAATGTTTGTTTAAGTACCCGCACTATACCTAGCTCTTCACCATTTTTTAGAACCGCGAGCCGCCACTGTGTTTATAGTTCATAAAAAGCCATCTTTGCCATGCCACTTGTTTTAAATTAACGGAATGGTTAACAAAATCACCCTTAATAAACTTAACGACCCGGATTTTATTCCCCAAACTTGTGCAATTAAAGGTTGCTAGGACGTCGTGGTAATGTTACCACGCAGTCGACGGCACCGAATTTGACGCAACGTTGAAAAGCTACTTGAAACGTATTTATCGAACACCTTGTATACATTAGGTTCTTAATATTATCTTTTATATTTTAAACACGTACATGTCGAAAATAATGTTGAAAACAAAAAGCTTAAGGAATTTAAAATTTAAAATTATTTAAAATATTTTTAATCTCTTTAGAAATATTTGTGATTAAAGTATTAAAAGTTACAAAAAGCTCTTATAAAACCCGAATTAAGGATTCATCGTAATGAAATATAAAAGAATGCGTTTTGCAATTATAATTAAAGATTGTTATCTAAACTAAACATTCATTATTAGACGTATTATTATCCGAAATTTAATCTTTTGCAAATTATGAAGAAATTTTAATCATCAAGTTTCACAAGATGAAACATGATATTAACAATACAACGTTTATAACTTTCTTAATGCGAAAAAGCTGTAATTAAGTTAAGACTGATTGGTAATAATCGACTTTGATTAAATAAAAGAGTGCAACCTATAAGGTTTCTTATACTGGGTCTCCCAAAAGTCCCGCATAAAATTAATATCAATTAAAGAAAAAAGATCTAGAAAAAACGCTCGGACCCGTAAATTTTTATTTTTAATTGTGCATTTTTTGACATAAAAAATATTATACAGGGTGTCTCATAGAACTGTCGTCACGTCTTTGACAATTTTTTTTAATGGCATACCCTATATTCGGTTGGATCATAGACTACTTGTGGCTAAGCTGGAGGCTTTGGCTCGGGCATTCTTCGGTGGATTCTCAGTTTCCTCACTGGAAGAGTAAGAATAAATAATTATGTATCTAAGGAGATTGCGGTGCATTCTGGTGTACCTCAAGGTTCCCATATTGGGCCCTTATTTTTTATACTTTTCATAAATGACATTGGTGATTTTATCACATACTCGCTATACTTGTTATTTGCCGATGACCTTAAAATCTATAGATTAATTTACTCCAGTGAGGACTGTGATCTGCTTCAAAGTAATGTAGATGGCCTTTACTGTTGGTCTCAGATGAATGGTCTTGATCTGAATATTAAAAAATGTCACAGTATATCCTTCTATAGATCCCGTCAACCTATTGATTGTAATTATAATATAACTGGTGTTGTCTTAGATAAAGTAGATAATATCCGTGATCTTGGCGTTACACTTGATAAAACCCTCACATTTGTTAACCATATTAATTCTATTACAAGTGTGGGTTATAGAAACCTTGGATTTGTATCTAGGAACTGTAGGGAATTCTCATGTGAGACCTTTAAATTATTGTACTGCTCCATGGTGAGATCCGGCCTGGAGTATGCCAGTGTGTTGTGGTCACCTTATTATCAGGTTCATATTCAGGCAATTGAGGGTGTGCAGAGGAGATTTCTGCGTGTTTGTGCGCACAAACTGCAAATTCGTTTCCAAAATTATCGTATTGATTATCAACTTATTCTTAATAATATAAATCTATGTTCTCTACAAGCTAGACGTTTCCTTTCAGATATGTGTTTTTTATTTAAGCTTATTGGGGGTGACATTGATTGTGAATATCTTCTATCTGAATTATATTTTAATACCAGACACAATACTCGCAGCAGAAATCTCTTCTGTTTACCTTTTCATTCTACCAATTATGGCATGTTTCGCCCTTTAACCAGACTGCAGCGTAACTTCGATAGGCATGCCCTCGATATTCATACCACTCATTCTAAGTTTAAATTAGATCTTAAGAGAAAAATTCGTAGTAATTTATTAACTGACTCATACTAATTGTTATTATTCTAAAATATCTATCCTTAATCTATTGTGTTATTAGATTTTACTTTATTGTATATGTAGATACATTGTTATTTCCTTTGTTAATGGCGTATACCGTAAATAAATAAATATATATTGTATTATTTTCTGATTCCCCACAAAATTCTACGCTTATGTTGTAAATGTCATATGTCTAAATTCAATAGTTTTTAAGATATTGACGTTTAAAATATGGCATTTTTTGACTTTGACAGGCTGTAACATTGGAACAGTTCATCTTAGAGAAATATGATTTTCACCTCTCTATCTTAGTTTTTTATTCTCTATCCAACGAAACCAACCTCCGATTTACCATGTTAAACCGGATAAACTTGTTATCCAAAATGATAAAATTATTTCAATAACATCGACAGGCGAAAAGACCAGTAACCCAAAACATAATGAGTCATGAGTCGACAGTAATTTGGTAGCCTTTTTTTGTGTCACCTGTTAATTGGTATTCTGGCAGCAGACTTTTTTCTATTAAAAAAATTAAATCATAATTTCCGGCTAATTTTTTGCAGCGTATGATGTCATTATAAAAAAATGATATAATATACAAGCAGATACACCAATAATATTCCTGATTAAATTTTTTTTATTACTATTATTATTATTATTATTATTATTATTATTATTATTATTATTATTATTATTGTTTTCAGTGTTCTGTTTCTCAGTTTTTTGTTGGTATTGCTGGTATTATTTACAGTACAGAGAAGAAATTCATCTTAACCTGTACTGTTTAGAAACTTCCGTACTATATGGCAAGTTTGGAGGATGACGCTTTTCTGAATAAGTTGGTATAAATAACCTGAAAGGCCCAGTTTTTCCAAGTTGGGCTTGAAATTTTTCGTCATAGCTCCCTCCACCGATATTATGATCGGAATTATGTCGATTTTATCTAGCTGCCATATATTTTTTATCTCTATAGCCAAATTCGAGTACTTGGTCTTCTTCTCCGATTCGGTTTTAGAGAGGTTGTGTGTTAGTGGGCAACCTATATCGATTATGAAAGCTTTCTTGGTGTTTTTTTCGATGAGAAGAATATCCGGACGGTTGTGGTCTACTGTTCTATCCGTTATTATTGGCCTGTCCCAGTATAAGAGATATTCAGGGGATTCAAGGACTGGCTCGGGTGAGTATTGGTAGTATGGTGGGAGGTTTTCCCTTAGCCCTAGTTTATGGGCCAGTTCCTTGTGGATGATCTTTGCCACCTGATTATGTATCCCCAGGTAAGTGTTGGGGGCCATAGCACCACAATCCGCCGTCTCTATCGTCTCTCCGGGGCAGTTGCATTTTCTGCACACATCTTCCACATTCCTTTTCATGATGATCTTTTCATAGTTTCGAGTTCGAATGACCCGGTCTTGGATAGAGATAATAAAACCTTCTGTTTCAGCGTGAAGCTGCCTTTTCTCTAACCAATTCAGTGACATTTCTCTATCTATGAGTGGATTTTGGAGTGCAGTAGGGTATTTGCCGTGTAGAGCTTTCTCTTGCCAAGTTACAAGCTGTTGACTTGGCGGCGCGCGGATGATGTTAGGTAGTTCGTTTCGCTTTAAGTTGAGGGCTGTATATCCAGCGTCTGCTGCAACCACTTTTTTAAGAATTTCGATTCTTGGAAGTATTTTCTCATAGAAGTCTCTTGTGACTTGCACAAGTTATATATATTAATGAGACCTCTTCCTCCCTCCTTTCGTTTTAGGTAGATTCTTTCAAGTGCAGAGCGTGGGTGGTGGAATCTGAACTTTGTTAGCAGCCTGCGCGTAAGCCTATCTAGTTCGTGCAAATCCGTGTCTGAATACTTAAGGATTCCGAATGAGTAGGTAAGTATTGGTATTGCCTTTTAGGCTAGGTACTCCCTTTTTAGGCTTGTGTGGTTTATTTGTTGGTTTTGGGAGATGCCTAAGTATTTATATGTTTTGTCCTCATCTAGTATATCTATGCCTTCAACCAGTCCACGATTTTGTTCAGTCTTTCCGCGTTCGACATTATTATTATTATTATTATTATTATTATTATTATTATTATTATTATTATTATTATTATTATTATTATTATTATTATTATTATTATTATTATTATTATTATTATTAATATTTTTATTTTTATTATTATCACTACAAAAATGAGATCATATTTTACTTTTTTTATTTTACTTGATATTTAATTTTCTAACAAATTAAATAAGACCAATATTTATTGCAGGATGCCAGACTCTCCGAATGTCAGCATCCCGCAGAGCGAAAGCTCTGGGAGTCGAATCCAAGTCTGTCAGGATGCCGCGATGCAACAAGCAGGGAGGTTTCGAGCCCGTTCAGTGCGACAACGAAATTGTAAGTTCTTGTTGGTGCGTGGACGAGACTGGATTTGAGATGCCTGGAACTCGAGCGCCTGCTGCTGGATTGGTAAATTGTACCGGTAAGTTAGGTTTAAGAAAATTAAGCTCATTAAGTCGATTTTTGACAGACAAATCAGCAAACTTAGGCCGTTGGCACAAGTGTTTGCTTCTAGTACTGATTTCCGAAGATCTAGCGAAAGTGTTCTCTGTGCTCAGATTTTTTCCGTGTTTAATGGGTTATCTAACCCATTTTCCTATGCATACTTTTTAATATATTTGTCATAGAAATAAACAAATGCCATCCCTCCATTGATATAAATCACTTTCTAACCAAGTTAACCGTGCTTTTTACTCATTTTCACAGGTGGTCGTATGAAAATATAGTTTTAGCTCACAGTACGTGTGGGGGAGGGTGGGGTAATGTTGTACTTAAGCTTTCAACAAATTATAAAAACAAGATTGTGTTATTATTACAAATTGCGCTCTCTAGCATTTTTTTTGAGAAGTATTATGGACAACTAAATACGATTGGTGAAAGTGAATACATTTCTCTTCCAACCAGTTTTTAGTTTGCTAAAATCGGATAAGTCGTTTCTAAGTTACAGCGATTTAACTGATTACACTTCCAACAGCTTCCCCCCGCTTATTAAAGTCAGTACGCCAATGAGCATAGGACCAAAATGATGGATAATTGTCCAAGCTTTTTAATGGTGTTATCAAAGATATACTTTTCGAAAATATATGTAAAATTTTAAAATTTACTTCTCAATTACGCCCTCTTGCGGCAAAATGCGGAACTTAAAAATTATTTCCAGGATTTTCTCATGGCCACTTTAGTAATCATTTTTATTTCCTGAATTTCTATGCCCAGTAGTTTCCGAGATATGGCCGCTCCGTACCCTTAACTGATGACGCTGTTTACACACTAGATCACTTAAAAGATTATATATTTTTTTAAATTAATTTAATTACATATTGCCATAACTACAAGGCACTTTAATCTTTAATAACAATAATAATCGTTACTTGCTTTGGTTGGAAAAATTTTATTGATAACACATGATAAATAATTCTAAAATACCTCGAATCCACTTTCACTTCACGTATTCCGAATCATAAAATACCAATCGGCGAATAAACGATGATTAATGTTGTGGGTGTATACATATATGGACGCCATTGGGTTATTACCCCCGGTAGTTGTAATTAAATAAAGCAAACGAAATATTACACTATAATCTCTATATAGGTACTTTTATATCACTAAAGGGTTTGTCCCTTCTTGTCTTTCCTTTGAATTTGGGTTTTTTCCTCCTCGTTCGCTGTCAGGGACATTCTCAAATACAGCTTAACGTGAGTTCCTATTTTTTTTTTTTTTTTTTTTTATGATAAAACACCTGCACTGTAGGAAAAATCCTTTAAGGCGCTCTGGGAGCGGTGCGAGTGCGAAAAAAGCGATTAACGTTGGTCTTGAAACGTTGAAGATTGTATTCATTGGGAAACACGACCTCAGGAAGATCATTCCACAAAGATGACGTTCTCCAGAAGAAAGAATTCTTGAACAATGAAGTTCGAGGAGTACTAAGCTGAACAACATATGGATGAGTGGCAGTGGTTCGCCGTGTATTTCTGTTTTGCATTGCTCTAGGTGGAATCAAGTGGGCAATATCAGTCGAACACCTGCCATGGAAATATCTGTAAAAGAGAGCCAAATCACCAACCTGTCTTCGATGCTCCAGGCTATCGAGGGTCTTGGTCAGCTCGGGGTCGCCGATCAGACGAACGGCTCTCCTTTGAATGGAATCCAGTAGCCGAAGGGTGTGCTTGGGTGCAGAGCTCCAGACATGAGAGCAATATTCTAATGATGGTCGAATCTGGGCTTTGTAGAGTGTCAAAAGTTGATGAGGTGTGTACAACCTTTTGGTGCGGAAAAGTACACCAAGTTTCTGTGCAGCTGTCTTGGCAATTGCGGCAACATGATCATGCCAAGACATATTACCTCCCAGATTGACCCCCAGCAAATTAATAGACGGTGCCAGGGGAATTGCGTGTCCTGCCATGACTATATCCGGTTCTACAATGTTAACCTTTTTGGAGAAGACTGCTGTCTGGGTTTTCTTAGCATTAAATTCGACTTGGTTACTGTCACCCCAAGCCAAAATTTCTTCCAGGTCCTTGTTGAGGCGCAATACTTCATGCTGCCTGCGAAGATGTGCGTCGGCAGCGGATGTTTGGGGAGTCAAGGTAAAAGATGAGACAAGTGTGCTGTCATCAGCAAAGCTATAAATTGGATTTTGGGTTTTCACTAGAAGGTCGTTAATATACAGTAAAAAGAGGGTAGGCGACAATATGGACCCTTGAGGAACACCGGCATTGATGGTGAAGGTGTCTGAGAGAAACCCGTCAATCGCCACTTGCAGAGAACGGTTCTTAAGGAAGCTGGTTAACCATAAACAAAATCCATTAGGCATACCGTAGGATCGCAATTCTATAGCCACGATCCTCAGTCATTCTACGGTTCCCAAAGACTATCAACCCTGGGTTTCTTGCATCATTGCATGACCTACCGACTGGGGAGTGTCTATACCCTCTTTCATACAACACGAGATATCTGATCTCATCCGGCCTGGTTAACAAAGAGAATGGAGTGAGTTGGGGTAGTGATGTGAGTAAATACCGACTCGAGTACGAGAATCAAATATAGTATTGGATTCCCAAAAGAATCAGCCATATTTTATTAGAAGGTACATTTTGGAAGAAATTGACCTACACAAACATGTCTGCGGACGCCCTGGGCTTTGGTCGGAGGAAGCTATATATCAAAATCTTCTGACCCTACTGGATATCCCAACTTACGATGGCCTAAGACAGATGGGTAGAATTTTTTTTTGCATATTCTTAGTTTGTTAGTCATTATTAAGGTTTTATTTTGTGACAGTTTGGAAAACTGAATGGCAAAGGTTTGATTTCACAATAAAAATATTTTGTATCTTTCAAAATTTTGTTTTTATAATTTGTTGAAAGCTTAAGTACAACATTACCCCACCCTCTCCCACACGTACTGTGAGCTAAAACTATATTTTCATACGACCACCTGTGAAAATGAGTAAAAAGCACGGTTAACTTGGTTAGAAAGTGCTTTATATCAGTGGAGGGATGGCATTTGTTTATTTCTTTTAATTCTGATATGTAAAATTTACTTCTCAATTACGTCCTCTTGCGGTAAAATGCGGAACTTAAAAATTATTTCCAGGATTTTCTCATGGCCACTTTAGTAATCATTTTTTTTCCTGAATTTCTATGCCCAGTAGTTTCCGAGATATGGCCGCTCCGTACCCTTAACTGATCACGCTGTAGTGTTATTTATTAGTTTTGTTCCAAGCAACAGCTTCATATTCAGGAACAGTCATGATTATGTATAGTAAGATATGGCATCTGTGTCGTTGTTAGACACTCTTGAGCATACCAGCACCTCTAACAAACTTATAGAAATAAGTAAATTTTAAGAGGAAATCGCCTGTAAAGACATTCGTCACAATTACAGGAGTCCCGCTAGGCAGCGCTAACTCACATCGGTTTATTAACCGAAACCATATAACAGGACAGCCTCTGGACTCGCACATTACCGGCGAAAGGTAGAACAAGTAACCGGTGCCCATAAAGGGTTTCCTCCCTGACAGCTTGACAATTCAATATTAGGTGCTGTGTTCCATAGACAACACAAATATTTAATGGCATCCTTTATTTGTAAACAAAGTTAATATTGATTTCAAAATTTTAACAAGTTAATTGTAATAAGCTATGTTCTTTTAATAATTTTCGATTTACGGAAAAATAGTACTATTGGTATTCATTTTGATATTATACCTTCAATTTTTGCTCCATATGCATAGACTTTGGAATAAATGTTTTAATTTAAATTAAGAACAAATCCGACAGATTTGCATATTTTTGAAGTATATTCTTCTCACTTCTGTTAAGTGTCAAAAAACGATTCGTAAAGATAACAAAGTGTAAATATGGCTTCTTCGTAATTGACCACTGTGATTGGTCAGTTTCATATCCTAACTGATGAAATAGCCCACTTTTACAATCACTTTAGTGTAAAAAAAAACAGCAAATTTCCATGTGGGATTAGGAAAGTATATTTGTGAATCAAAATTTTTTATTAGATGAAGGTCGGCCCATGTGCCGTTGGCCCTTGCCAGGGCCAGGTTTTGCCAGTTGTGCTCGTGATTCAAAGTTGGAACTAACCTTTTCATAAAATTTCATTGGCAAATATATTTATTCTTCGCCACACAAACCAATATTTATTTATTTATTTATTGATGCCAACAGGGATACAAACAGGTAAAAGATACCCACTGGAGTATCCACATAATACATTTAACATGATAAATCAATAATTTAAGCTTCTACATATGTAACAAAACAACACTAAAATAAGAGTAGAACTAAATAATTTACATTAACTTGTATTCCGCACTAGATCGTTAATAACAAAATTACTCATATAAAATTTAAAAAAAAATAAAAAATAAAAATCAATCACCAATCACCTTTAACCTTACACATCTTTTAAAATGTTCTTCACTTGTCGCAGGGACATTGAGAAAAAGTCAACATTAACAGACACATTGCTATTTCTCACAATCCTACATAATGGCGAGTGTTGAGCCGAATAAGTGTATCTAAATGGTATGAAAAATAGTTCAGTTGTCCTTAGAGACCTCTGGGGGACATTAATATGGACTTGTTCAAGAATATCTGGACTTTGTACTAAGTTATTAAAAAGTTTATATTAAAAGAGTACATCAGTACTTTTTCTTCGATTAGCCAGGGAAGGTAAACGGAAGTGATTTCGAGCCAAAGTAATATCGTTGTTAGGAATATTAAGATTTTGTTTTTTTAATAGGTATTTAATGAATTTATTCTGAATGTTTTCTAACCTGTCAACATAGCTTTTTTGCCTGGGGCTCCAAACAAGACTGGCAAAGTTTAGTCTGCTCGCAACAAAGGAATTGAACATACAAATTACTGCTTTAATATTGTAAAAAGGTTTACATTTTCTTATGATGTAACCTAATAGTTTGGAAGCAGCGTTGATAATAGATTCAACATGTTCGTCAAAAAGTAATTTGGAATCAAATGTAACACCTAAATCTTTTATTTTGCCAACTTTTTTCAAAGATGTATTATTTATGGAATAAGTGGTTGTTAGTTGATTTTGGTTTCGAGAGAAAGTAGTTGACACACACTTGGACAGGTTGAGAAAAAGGCCATTTTCATCGCAGTACCTTCCCAAACGATCCAAATCACTTTGTAGCTTATGACAATCGTCAATGTTCATAATAGATATTATGTACATTTTTAAATCATCTGCGTAAAATAGAAAATTGCAGTAATGAAAACAGGAGCAAATTTTATTTATGTATATTATAAAAAATAAAGGTCCTAGATGTGACCCTTGAGGTACTCCGGATGTAGTAACAAATGTTTTAGAGCAATAACCTTGAATGGAAACATATTGTGAGCGATTTTTTATGTACGACTCGATCCATCTGATATCATCGACAATAGTTTTTTTGAGACACCATTTTTTTCTTTATAAAGAATGACTTTTCCTCGAAAAATAAAATGTTTGCTCCGTTTGCCCACATCGTCTGACATACCTTATATAGGGTCTATTTTATATCGTGTCTACTTATTTCTGGAAAAACCTGTATACTTGGTACATGTGTATTTACACTATAACTATAACTATTATAATATTGGACTTTTAGTGGCACATAAACACAAATACCGTAACAACCCACACGAAAACCAGAGCCTAAAAATCATAAATTACGTACATAAAAAATTAAAACAGTATAAGTCGTATTTTACGTTTATTACCATTAACCAGCAACCTGCAGCTACTTTATTATCTACTAATTATCCTTTGTAATTAATTAAAATTATCAGTAGAAACAAGACCTAGAGACCATAAACTATATGCAGCATCGGACTGAGAGAATATGACAGAAAAAATATATCTATATGATATTGTCAGGTTGCACAAAGAATTTTAATAATAATTATTTAACCGGCAAGTTTGACTGTGACAGACGTAACATTGATAGAAATAATTTTCTCACAAATATACTGGCCCGGTTACCTTAATTTTTAATTTACCAATCACGCACCTTTGAATGTGAGTATAAAATGCCTGTCAAAGTCATTTATGTCACAGTCAAACTTGCCGGTTAAATAATTATTATCAATTACTTTTCAATACGTGTCTTGAAATATAATGTGTATAGTCCTCTCTTAAATAGTGTATTCCATAAAAAGTGATACTTTTCAAACGAGGAGATATTTAGCACGAGGCGTCAGCCGAGTGCGGAAATTTTCCGAGTTTTAGAATAATCACTTTCACACGGGTAATGCACACTATTTTTCTTACGACCACAAATAATCATTAAAAATGCCTTTGATTTGTAAAAAAAAAAATATTTTAACACTAATGTTGAAAAAAAATATATCAACACTAGTGATGAAATTAGCATACTTAGGATTATGTTCCACTTAATATTTGGTTTCATATTTTGTCAATAGGCTTTTCCTTTATTTGTAGTTTAACTTTTTCATTTTTTCCTATTTTATATATCATAGGAAGAACTAATCCTGGATTGACTTCTAGATTAAACAAAATGAAAAATTTTAAAAATAATCAAGGAAAGATGTATTAAACATAAATTTAAAAAATCCACCCATCAAAGAAGATTTAAATTCAAAATAATTCTATAAATTCTTTAATGCTTTTATAAAAAAAAGTCAAATACTCCTGATGGGATTTGAACCTGTGACCTTGCGATCTGTAGGCGATTCTTTACGCTATCGCTACCAATAAACATTTGTTGTTTAATACATGACACTCTCTTCAACGCGATTTGTTTGTTCTGGTAATAGATTTTCCAGTACATTATTAACATTTTTTATAATTTCAGATGGCGTATTTTCACACTCTAATTCTGAACCGCTCGACAAATACATGATAAATAAGTTAAACACTTTTCAATTACTACTTTCTAAAATTTGTTTTTTTAATAAATAGAGGTTGTCTGTCAAATTGGCACCTTATGTTTCAACACGCGTGTGATATAAGGCGCTTTCTAGCCAAATTAACCGTGCTTTTTTTCTTATTTTCATAGATGATCGTAGGAAATAGTATATTACATAACAAGTGATAAAAGTGATAATTTTCAAACGAGGAGATATTTAGCACGAGGCGTTAGCAGAGTACGGAAATTCTCCGAGTTTTAGAATAATCACTTTCACACGAGTAATGAACACTATTTTTCCTACGACCACAAAGAATTATTAAAAAAAACCTTTGATTTGTGAAAAAAATATTTCAACTCTAGAGTTGAAAACAAATATTTCAACTCTAGAGTGGAAATACAAGGCACACTATTTAATTTAAACATATGATGCGAATTTCACAGATCGAAAGGTCACAGGTTCAAATCCCATCAGGAGTACTTGACTTTTTTTTTATGAAAACATTAAATAATTTATAGAATTATTTTGAATTGAAATCTTCCTTGTTGAATGAATTTTTTTATTTAATCAAGGAAAGATGCATTAAACATAAATTTAAAAGAATCTCCCAACAAGGAACATTTCAATTCAAAATAATTCTATAAATTATTTAATGTTTTCATAAAAAAAGTCAAGTACTCCTGATGGGATTTGAACCTGTGATTTTTTGATCTGTAGGTCATGGCTCTAGTCACTACACTATGGCGACCCATGAACATTTCTTGCTTAAGTTTAATATATGACATTTTCTTCAGCGGGGCTTGTTTTGTTTTATAATTTCAGATAGCGTATTTTTACACTGTAATTCTGAATCACTCGACAAATACGTGATAAATAAACTAAACTGCTTTTTAAAATGTGTTCTTTTTAATAAATAGGTGTGGTCTGTCAAATTGGCATCATATGTTTAAATTTAATAGTGTGCCTTGTATTTCCACTCTAGAGTTGAAATATTTTCTTTCAACACTCGTGTGATATTCTGCGCTTTCGAGCCAAGTTAACCGTGCTTTTTTTCTCATTTTCATAGGTGGTCGTAGGAAAAATATTTTATGTAAGTAGGCATTGTTTTTTTGTTTTTATTTGTCTTGAAATATTTTTAAAAAATATAAAATACAAATCCAAGTATTTTTGATAATTTTTTGTGGTCGTAGGAATATACTCGTCACTCGTGCAGTGATATTCTAAAATTTGAAGGATTTGCTTTTTCCTTGTTATACTATTTAAATACTGTGAAACAAAAAAAAATGACAGATTTGTAATGTTTTTTTAAATTTGCTTTCTAACATACACCCGGTGTGAAATGAGTTTCTATCATCTTTCTCAAGTTAAAAGGGACAGGGCTTAATAACTTAGTGGAATGGAATCAGTGCTTACCTTGCTTGGCTTAGTCCGATACTGACAATGTGCAATGATAGTGCCTGGGTGATTTAAGCGGATGTCTATAGTGCTAAATACCCATGACCCGATTTTTCCATTTTTAACACTAAAATATGTAACGAGATCAAAAATAAAAAGTAGACGGTGCATTTAAGCTGTTAGTTAACTAAGATGTTAAAGTTAATGATGAAATTACTGTGATTTATAACAGTTTCTCACCATTTATAATTGTTTATAATGATCTGTATCATTTTTATTCGTAAATTACAATGGGCGTATTCCTTTAAAGAAAAAGATATTGCTTAAAAAAATTATAGTTTCATACGAGGTAGTATTATATTTAAGAATTTTTTTAAAGCCGTGTTATAAAAATGTTCGTTTTTTGCAGCCCCGAAAGCTTGTGCAGATGCAACCTGTAGGATGTTCTGTCCCCATGGTTTCGCCTTAACGAATGAGGGCTGTCCTTTATGCAGATGTCGAGATCCTTGTGACGATATCAAATGCCCGAATGCTTTAGAATGCCACTTGGAAGATCTAGCATGTGCCGATCCCCCTTGTCCACCGGTACCGACATGTAAGTAACATTCTCTGTGGGCCAAGGTCATCTGGCCACCCAAGCCATCCTCTCCAAACAAAAAATATAAAGAAGAAGATTTCCTTTTCATTTCGCCAGATCCATCTCTAGACGCGTTTCGTCATATCATGACTCATCAGTAGAGCTAGGATCCGACGAAAAGAAAAGGAATCTCGAAGCTACTTAAGGCAGCACTTGGTGGGACACACCAGTAAGATGTGGCACGGAGCGCCATCTGTATCGTTATTAGACACTCTTGAGCATACCAGCACCTCTAACAAACTTATAGAAATAAGTAAATGTTAAGAGGAAATCGCCTGTAAAGACATTCGTCACAATTACAGGAGTCCCGCTAGGCAGCGCTAACTCGCATCGGTTTATTAACCGAAAACAATGAGTAAAGAAGAAGATCAAAAAAATATAAACCCAAACAAATCCTTGCAAAAATGAAAGAGATCTCAATTAGCGGATAAACATAAAACCTCTGTATTATTTTGAAATAAATGGAAAATCAGTGTAAATATTTTATTAAAAAATCGGTATAAATATGTTTAAAACCAGTAAACTGATGATTGGACAAAAAGTGACACAAAGTTTCATTTAGAATGTCATATCGGCAGCTCCATAAAGTTGAGTTTTTAGTCATATGTCAAGAAATACAGTTTTACCCGATATAAAAATTCTACAAATTTTATTTCATTATTTTCAAAATCAAGAAAACCATTGCATTCTCGATGTAATAAGAGTGAGTGAGACAGAATCTCTTGCCGATTCATTTAAGGACTTTGAGTGATCTCAGTGCGGGGATGTCTTTGAGGGCGGCCTAACCTTCATTTGGGACCTCCATGTCCGCGACCACAACTAAATAATTTGAGGTTAGTTTTGTTTGTCAAATCATGACATTCCTTCGCGATACACTTCGGGCTGTTATTATTTTAAGGTTAGTGTTATGACAAGATGTTGACATCGGTTTGTTTACTGGAACGTGTTGGAGCCAATTAAAAGAATTATTAGTTTATTCTCCATTTTCACTCTGCAAATAACAGTTTAGAAGAGTAGAAGTTGGGAATGTTTAGGCACATGTTTAGGATGTTGTGCACAAAACACTATGTGATGTGGTCAAGAACTCTCTTCGATTCTTCCGCGAAGTACATCCAGTGTCTGGTCCAGCAACTGCGGGAGTGCAGATCAGATAGCACTGTTTTGCAACGACTGTTTTGTATATTTTGGAAGCAAAATCAGAGGCGGATTATAGTACAAGCCAAACAAGCCTAGGCTTGTAGCGCCAAATCTGAAAGGGGCGCCACATTTTCCAGCGCCAAGACTCCAAGAGAGACTAAGATAACCAAACAAGATATGAAACTAAGCGATTTCAACCGTGTTTAGAAAAAAACGGCGTTTGATTAACCAGTTAATTTTTAGCTAACACCACACGCCATGTATATTATTCTGTAATAATTATTGTAGCTTATTTTCCCAGACTAATACGCTTCGCATCGCGACATAGCCATTTCTTTGGCAGCGGGCTACGCTAGGGGGGCCAGAGGTGGTCCGGGTCACCCCAAAAGTTTTTTCGGACCCCTGCAACCTTTCAAATTTCGAATTAACCCCCCAAATCCCCACTGAGATTTGACACAATAATTTTTTTGGCGATACCGGTCAAAACTCACAGATTAAGAGTTTTTTAAAGTCTGGCATATTGCCGCAGATTAAGCTTTACGGTTATTTAAACCCAAAAAAGGGTGTAAAGCCCAATAAAGCGCCTTCGGCGAGAGAAGGGAATTGCGCCGAAGGCGGAGAACAAACCCTAAATCCGCCAGTGTAGAAGGGGGACGCAAAAATTTCCCAGGGCTTTGGGCGCCTCCAAGTGTAAATACGCATCTGAGCAAAATAGAACGGTGTCGGTGTCTCTATAAGGCAGTAAACGGTTTGTTTTCTGCTGTTAGAATTTTTGACCAAAAAAAAACGAGGAAACCTCGGAGGAAACGCTTTAGGTGCTGGAAAACGTAAAAACAACTCGTCGTCCTACACGGTTCAGTACAATGATTACACTGGTTAACAAGATTTTTGTCCTAAGCGCAAAAATGTCTGATTTCAATATAATTTTGCATGCTGAAATCAATCATGTTTTCAGAATTTCTCCATCACCCTTAGTTTTTATGTTCCAGTATATGTGATTATTTACCTATAAAATGCATAGGTCTGTACTATAAGAGTCATCTAACAAAAAACTTGTGTCAGGCATCGCTATTTTATTATTTGTGTATTGTAACAATAACTTGTTGTGACTAGAAATAACAAAGTGTGCTCTGTGTGTCACGCGGAACATGTCTCGGCTTGTTGAGACCTGCAAGCAGTTCCGAGTCCTACATAACATTTATTGTTTATTGTTGTTTTAGTTATCGGCTAGAGCTCGGTGAATGAACATATACGCAGACTTTTTTAACGTTTTGAAGAATGTGCTGTGGTGCATTTTAAGCTATTGTAGTGTAACTCACCTGTAAAAATGCCAAGAAATTGTGTAAACCACCCGAACTCTTTTTGCTACATCTGCGGTGAATTGACATTTAAATCTCAAAAACGGTCTTTCACGCCTCTCGTTAATAAATGCTATGAACAGTATTTCAAGTGTAAAGTCGGCGATCAAGACAAAAGCTGGGCTCCCCATATTTGCTGTGTTACGTGTGTCAGACTTCTTACAGCGTAGGCAAAAGGTAAACGACATATGCCTTTTGCTATTCCCATGATTTGGAGGGAACCATCAGACCATATTACCGATTGCTATTTTTGTCTTACAAATATCAGTGGTATAACTTCTAAATCCAAACATACTGTTAAATATCCTCATATTCCATCTGCACTGAGACCAGTGCCGCACAGTCCGGAATTACCTGTGCCTGACCCCCCACAAAATATGACACCGAGCGACGATGAAACTGCCGATGACGAAGTAAACAACGAAAGTTTTTCAGCCGAAAATATTGATCTGGATCCAACATTTACACCAGATTCGTCTTCTTGTGCGCCGCATCTTCTAAGTCAAGAAGAACTTAACGACCTTGTCCGCGATTTAAACTTGTCTAAGAAGCAAGCCGAACTTCTAGGTTCTAGATTAAAAGACTGGAATCTTCTACAGAGTGGCACAAAAGTTGCTTTTTATCGTAAGCGCCATGCAGAGTTTGAAGAATTCTTCTCTATGGAAGACGGGCTTGTATTTTGTAATGATGTATGCTCTGTTATGAAGGCACTTGGGCATGACTATGATACAAATGAGTGGCGTTTGTTCATTGACTCTTCCAAATCAAGCTTGAAGCGGTACTACTCCACAATGGAAATAAGTTCCCCTCTGGTCCTTTGGCTCATGCAGGCAACATTAAAGAATCATATGACAACATGAAGCTTCTTTTGGAAAAAATTAAATATATAGACTTTAAGTGGAATATTTGTGGCGATTTGAAAGTTGTTTCACTTTTGCTCGACATGCAACTCGGTTACACAAAGTATTGTTGTTTCCTATGCGAATGGGACAGTCGAGATAGGAAAAATCACTATGAAAAGAAAGAGTCCCCACTTGTTGATCCCCAAAAAATTTATTTACCACCTTTGCACATTAAGCTTGGGTTAATGAAGAATTTTGTTAAAGGTATGGATAAAACTAACAGTGCGTTTGCATATGTGAGAAGTAAGTTCCCTAAAATCAGTGATGCCAAGATAAAGGAAGGTATTTTTGTGGGACCTCAGATCAGAGAGCTACTTCGAGATTAAAACTTTAGTGAGGCTCTGAATGGAGTTGAAAAAGCAGCATGGTTTTCTTTCAAGGACATTTGCAACGGCTTCTTGGGAAATCGTAAATTCGAAAATTACGTAGAGAATGTTAACAATTTATTGGTCTCATATAAAGCCATGGGTTGCAACATGAGTCTAAAAATACACTCTTGGACTTTTTCCGAAAAACCTTGGAGCAGTAAGTGACGAACATGGCGAGCGATTTCACCAGGACATTCTGGACATGGAAAAGAGATACCAAGGCAAATGGAGCCCCGCTATGTTGGCAGACTATTGCTGGACGCTGAAGAGAGATGTTTCTGATGCAAAGTACAGTCGAAAGTCATATATGACCACATTTTCTAAGTAAATATATCACTTTGTACTTTATTTTTTCATAACTTATACCCATTTTATAATATATACGTTCACAAAAATTCATTGCTTTGTCACTTTAAAACCCTGCGTGATGGAAAAGTACTACCAAGTACACCCACTTCAGCTCGTGGGACAAAAAAAATCTTAAATTTTGTTGACCAGTGATTATCAGCAAGACGCGACAATTCTCTAAAACCACTAATTTTTTGTTACCTCTTCGTTGCTTTAAGATTAAAAAGTCCATGAATTATTTTAATAAACTCAACTTGGTGAAAACGTCAAAAAATTAGCTACCCATTTTGGTTTGCTTCTTAGCTAAACAGTTGGTTTGTATTTTTACTGAACGAGTAGCAGCAGGCAGCGACTTACGTCATCTACATGGTAAACGTCAAAATTTCCCCACTGCTTTCAAATGAATTGGCCTGTTATAGTTTCTAACTCACTCTTCGTTAAGTTTTAGAAGACCCTGTAAACGACTTATAGGGGCTAGCCACCATCCGCGTATACACCCGGTATAAACAACGATGGAAAAAATAGTTTATCAAAAACATTATGTAAATTACCTTTATATTTTGTGGAAATAATAAATGTATTAATACAGGGTGATTCCTAAGTTGATACTTCTTTTTTTGCTGTGTATAGAAGGCATTAAATAAACAACATTTTTAAATGCTTTTTTTCAAAAAACTTAAAAATAGGCGCGATACAGAAGTAAAAAATCTAAGTGCGGGCCTGGTCATTAAAACGTAACCTGCTATACTTTATGTTGTTTGTATTATCTCTTATTAGTCATGCAATTTACGGGGTCGATGGTGAGTTATTTAGCAATATGCGGCGATGTGTTTTTCTAAAGCAAATTAATTTTAAATTGGTGATACGTGAAAATGGTAAAATTTGAAAACAACGAACTAGTATTACGGTGAGTGTCGTCAAAGTGCGGCTGTTACTTCGAGATTATAAGCAGAACACTTTCCCTTGCGGGCTCATCCTACACCCAGAAGTTTTCTTAATGTTATTCAACGGGCAAGTTAGGCAGATCCGTGTTTGATCCATAGTGTAATAAATGAATGTAAGTACCTTATTTTTGAGTTTAAAAAAAAAAGGTATTTGAAAATGTTTTTTATTTTAATGCCTTCTATACACAGCTAAAAATGAAGTAACTTAGGAATTACCCTGTATATCATGGAATATAAAATTATTAGCTTTGCTAAAAATCTGTCATTTTATTGGGACACCCGTAATAAGCAACACCTAAATAGGTGTAGGTTCAGAATTATTAAATTCTATTTGACATTTGAACAGGTATTCTCGACAAATATTTCATAGCACATCCTCTCATCCTTTATTATACATTCCTACATGCAATTTATATCCATCTTGTCACGTTTCAGTTAGATGCACTTTGCATCTATGCATTTGTTGCTCAAGACTGCATCAAACCTATAATTGTTAAGCCCCTGAACTTTAAGAATAAGACAAATAAACTAATGGTAATTATTCTTAAGACATATTGAGAAATTACCTATTATATATTTTTATCTAATACAAGGTGGTCTGTTATATTGGTGCCGATTGCCGAGAGGCAGTATTAAAAAAATACTTCTATGTCGTTTTACGAATACAAATATTATACAGGGTCCTGCACCTCACCTCCGGTCTTCTCTAGCTCACTTATTAATTAAGTTAGTATTTTGATATTTTGCGGACTTTACCTGTATCCTAGGGCGCATTTCAGGAAAATATATTTGTTTATACAGGGTGTTCCAAAAAAGTGTGACGTCATAAGGATATGTTTTTTTTAGATTACATGCCATATATAATATCAATAAATTGTTTTTCAAAGCCACCTTTGATATTTATTATATAATAATGACTGGTGGAATAGTTAATAAAATGAGCTTTCTGCAAATAAGTCTTAATGCGTTAGAAATTGCGATAGGGTTGCAATTAGAACAAATGTTTGAATTTTAATTCCGCATCGAATGATATAATAATATACAGGGGTTCCAATTTGAAATAAGAAAAATAAATTGCTTTAAAGTTTGCAAAGTTTGACACTAAACTTTGGACACCCTGTACAATTCGTATTAATCAAACTTGGTTAACGAAACTGTGAGACTTTATTTATTAAGTACCTTTGTAAAATTTTATTAATGAGGCATTATTTTTAATGTTTATTAATTTTTAAAACCAGTGGTGCAAAACTGATTTTTTTTTAGTTTTTATTTTTTTTCGCCTATAATACTGAACCGATTTCATTAAAATTTTAGGGGTATGTAGGCAACTACAAGATGCATCCAAATAAGTAAGAAAATATATGGCATGTAACCTAAAAAAACTTATCCTTATGATGTCACACTTTTTTGGAACACCCTGTATAAATATAAATATTTTTCTAAAATGCACCCTAGGATACAGGTAAAGCTTGCAAAACGTCATAATCCTAACTTAATTAATAAGTGAGCTTCAGAAGACGGGAGGTGAGGCGCAAGACCCTGTATACAAATTTTCTAAACATAAATAATTTAAATTCAAATGATATAATTACAATAAGGTTTTAACTAAGAAATTGATGAGAAACACATTTGAACTTGTTGAATAGTTGGATACTAGGTATCCGCTTTCAGTGGCGTAGCCAGAAAATATGCTCAGGGGGGCTGATTGGGCGTAAGTAGGACATTTTTTTTCTGGAGAAAGGAACAGTCGGGGACTACATGTATTTCATGATATTGCACCTAGTAAAGAAGGCAGAAAAGCGCCACAGGCGAAAAAATTTTGAGGCTACGCCCAAAGTTCGTTTAAAATTCACTACTATCAAATTTTATCAAAATTATTAAAATTTGTTTTTGTAAACGTTTTTTTTTACTTTTTCTTTATTTTTCTAGCTGGCTCTTTAAAAAAAAACATTTTTTATGTTTGTGAAAAATATGAAAATTTTAACATAAGACGTATGTATGACTCTAACACGCGTTCTTCGGGATCGGTTTTTCATATTTAAAAATAAAGTAACTATATCGCTTTCCACGCCAAAATTGATGATTTTTTCAGAAATCATGAATTTTAGGAGCGTAGATCTAGGAGCAGTTTTTGGTGCAAAATTTAGGTTTTGAAATACTCCTTCTTAAGTGCCGTTTTGAATATTCATGATAAAGCATTCTCGTTTCTTCCAGCACCATTTTTTTATTATAAATCATCACACTTCTCCAATAAAAAATGTTTCAATTAAAATTTATACTTTAATTTTTTTCTATTTGTTTAAACAGAAATTCCTTTGGACTTAACAGTCGTATTCACCAAAGGGGTTTAAAATGTATACCATTGAAATATTTAAATCAAAGAACGGTTATGTTTTCACTGTGGCATTATTTTATATGCCATATAACGCCTTTGTGTTAATTTGAAATTTTTTTTAAAATTAAATCGTCTAACCGATAAATAATTTGACCGGGATGTTGTTGCAAATACTGGTGGCGGCACCAGAATTTTTGTGATGGATGGGTACAAGTGGGCCCGATGATTTTAGAGCGGGCACTACCCCAATCAAAAATGATATAAGCGGGGTACACACAACTCCCCTCTTGTCCAAACTGGCGTCTAAAAAAAAAATCATCATCGTTCTACCCATCTCTTATTACATCCTGCTATAATACCACTATTTCCTAACCAAAAATGTCATAGTCACATCCTCCTTCCCCCACGGAAATTCCATTACAATATCGAATCTCTCAATTTTGGGTGGGCACCCATCACCCATGTTTGTATGGTGGGCCAATGCCCACCCTGCCCCCCTCCCCATGGCGCCGCCGCCCGCAAATACACTTTTATTTTTATTAAAAAACACAGTACGTATAGTCCGTACAATTACTGGCTGGATGCACGTCATAACTCGCAAATACATAACCAAAAAAGAAACAAAAAATAAGTAGGTCTGTTATTAATTCAAGGGTTCTGTCAATTGACATTAAATTCGTTGTGACAATCTTCTTTGTCATTTAGAAGAACTTTAATTTTACGTGTTAAAAGTGATTTGAAAGCGAAAAAGAGCTAGTTGAAACATATTCTAAAAATATGTCTCATTGTTCAGCACAAGAAGAAATGCTCATTTGAAAGTTTAATTAAATCCTGATAGAATTAAAAAAATTAACGATTTAATCAACGATATGACTCGAATCAAAAATTACGTTAGAGGCTGTGTGAACATTAGCCAAATGGCCATCGACCTTACGACCTTCAGCCAATTTTAAACGTCAAAAAAATTAATATAGGTAAGTACACTTATTTTCGATCGATCAGGTGGTCAAGATCCCACATTTTCTCCTCTTCTTTAATGACATGATGGACTGCTTCTCGCCAGTTCTCCGGTGTCACTTCCTTAATGGCTTGATCAAACAGTAGCTTAACTTTTTCAATTTGAATGTCGTGTTGTGTCTTGCTACAAATACTTCTACTTCCGCCATATAAGTTCTATAGGATTTTAGTTCGCAATGACATGGCGGTGTGCTCAGCAAAGTTACACTATGTTTTATATATTTTCCACGGTATATTTCATAAACCAATATTTGTGTAAATTTGCTATAGCTAATAGTTCCTTCTTTATCAAATTATCTTCTTTTTTTTCTTTTGGTTAGTTATCATAAATAATTTAATGCACAAAATTTACCCAAGTACGCCTATGGCCGACACCGAAATTGAGCCGAACTGGATGGAATTTCCCATTTTATTACTCTACACCTTTCTGAAATATACTATATAATATCTTCTATTTGCTGTATTATGGATCCCATCCTTGTTGGCCAAAATGAAAATGTATGTCTAAACCGTAAATATAATAATAATAATATAATTTAGTCATGACGATTACTAGAAGTAAGTGTGTGTAACTGCACAGTCGCATTTCTCAGAACAAAACGCCTTAAACAGAGCTATTATTTATAGCTGCATTTAATTTATTAAAATTATTACGCATTCCTTACATTATTAATTTCTTTGACACAGAAAACTATAGAATTTCTTTGTTGATATTTAGTATAATTATTATGGATATGCCCTTGGTAATGACTGACTGATTTCTTTTTGTTTAAACTATAGAATAATACGACGAACATTGATTTTTATAAAAAATATACTATCAAGCTGCAATCTTTGACTGGGAGTGTCGCATGACTGAGGATCGTGGTTCGAAACCCACGTTAAACTGTAGGTTCCCTTGGGAATGGTCCTGGCAGCGAACGAAGAGGTAAAAAGCCTTATTCGAAAGAAGGGCAAGAAATCACAAAAAATATATTTTATCGCCAACCGACAGCAAAGCCGTACATTATCAGGGTGATTTCCGGCAGTAAACGAACACTTTATTTTATCGGCCGCATATGCGACAGATAAAGCATTACCATGCCATTTTTCATAGTAGGTCAAATTTTTTGAGGGGTGCTTTGGAATACGCACGTGGTCAGGCAAAATTTTCTGATGTGTCAAATTTAAGCCAAAATGGGTTTTTTTGTCGTCGAATTGTAAAGCTATTTTAACCTTTCGAACTTGAATATGGGATAGAATAGGTAGTATGAAACTTCTACTTTACATTTTAACCAAATATAAGGCAAGAACTATTAAATATTTTACGCAGACGCGATTCTAAAATAGGTCTACAGCTCGTCTTTTTTATTAATTTAACATGGGGAAAAAACATCTATTTTCTTAGAGCGGTCTGCCTTACATAAAACGGCGATGAACGGTTGGCGATAAAATTTTGTATGCACCACATCAGTAAAGTGTCTTTATCGACTCGCCTGTTATTCGCCTCGCTCGCTTCGCTCGCTCATCTCATAATTTCAGACTCGTCCAATAAAGAATCACTTTACTGCCTTGGTCCATAAATAACTATTATTTGTACTTAAAACAATAAAAACAATAAAATTATCTTTATTCGTTGTGCCTTCAGATGAACCACGTCGCAAAAACTTAACAAATAACTAACTAACCGTACAAACATTAAATTTAATGGCCAAAGAACTATAAATCTTTAATATGAAAAACATAATTGCCAGTGCAAATATACCGCAATACAAAACGTATAATGAAATAAAGCCAGTGGCGCCCATAGTACCATTCTGAACGCTATATCAGTTTTCATAAACATTTGGGCTCTCGGGGTTAATTTTATATTAATTTTAGTGTATGATGTGATAAATGAGGTGTCAATTTAGTGTGCCTGTGAACGATATTTCGTTAACGGTCGATTTTAGCAAAAACTGTTGACGCAAAAGGTGTAGCGTTATAGTCCCCCCCCTCCATGATATATTACTTGACTGAACTACCCAACTCAAAAATCGTCTCCCTAGCCTTACTAGAGAAGATAGAAAAGATTCGTTTCTAAAAAAAATATTAATAAAATGTATTATATACTAAAAACAATATTACCTAAATGAATCAAGGTGTGTCCTACCACGTTCGCTTTACCTCATTCATCACCTTAAGATTTACTAACAATTTTATTTGTCCGTCCGTTGGACAACTTCCATTTCAGACAAGTGCGTTTAGTCAGTCCTGTTCTGTGGTCAGTCCGACCCAGTGGCGTATTTGGGGGAGCTCGACTCTAAAAATCTAATTGCAACCTAATTTTTGAACGCTTGGACTTTTAATTTAAATCTTTAAATAATGTATTCTTAGCCTAGATTACAAAGGTTTTGTAGGAAACGTTTAGTTTTTAAAATTTTCCTTCTAAAAGTCCTATTTTATATAGAGATTAGGGTTTTCAGACGCATATCGTTTTAGTTATTGATTTATGATGCAATTTTGAAGGAAACCGAGTAAAAAGAATTTATACTTGTCTCTTCCGTTCTGCCTTTTTTAGCACTATTTTCAATCAACAAAAATATAACCCAATGCAATAAAATATTTGCACAACAAACCAAAAAATAATTAATTGAAACTTTTTTTATGGAAGAAGTGTGATAATTTATAATAAAGAAAATAGTGCGTGAAGAAACGAGAATGCTTTATTATGAATATACAAAACGGCACTTAACAAGGAGTATTTTATAAGCATTTGCACCAAAAACTGCTGTTAGATCTATGCTCCTAAAATGAAAACATGATTTCTGAAAAAATCATCAATTTTGGTGTGGTGAGCGATATTTACTTTATTTTTAATCATGAAAAACCGAGCCCGAAAAACGCTGGTTACAGTAATACATATGTCTTATGTTAAAATTTTGGTTTGTTATCAATATTCATATTTTCACAAATATAAAAAATGTTTTTTTTTAAATAAAGAACCAGCTAGGAATATCAAAAAAAAGTAAAAAATAACATTACCAAAACAAATTTAATCCAACCATGCAGAGTGGGAGAGGTAATAATTTTATTTTCGAAACTTGATAGTAGTTAGGTGAATTTTAAACGAACTTTGGGCGTGGCCCCGAAAATTCTTCGCCTGCGGCGCTATTTTCGAATTTAACATGGCACCCAAAAAATGCAACTTTTTTTTTAACTTAATAACCTAAACCCCATGAATAACGTCTAGCTACAGCCCTGTAAAAAAGGAACTATTAGCTATGGCAAATTTACACCAACATCTTTTTAGGAAATATGCCGTACGAGATATAGCTGAAAAACATAGTGTAATAACTGTGCTGCGCCTACCGCCATATTATCATTGTGAACTTAATCCTATAGAACTTATACGGGAGCAAGTAAAAGTATTTGTAGCAAGACACAACACGACATTTGAAACGAAAGACGTTAAGCTACTGTTTGATCAAGCCATTAAGGAAGTGACATCAGAGAACTGGCGAAGAGCAGTCCACCATGTCATTAAAGAAGAGGAGAACTCTGGGATCTTGACCACCTGAGCGATCGGACCGTCAACCCGTTAATTATAACGTCAAGAGGAGTATTTTCGACTGGTGAAGATAATTTGATAAAGAAGGAACTATTAGCTATAGCAAATTTACACAAACATCGTTTTATGAAATATGCCGTGGAAGATATAGCTGAAAAACATAGTGTAACTGTGCTGCACACACCGCTATGTCATTGCGAACTAAATTCGATATAACTTATATAGGCGCAAGGGAAAGGATTTGTAGCAAGCCACAACACGACATTCAAAATGAAAGACATTAAGCTACTATTTGATCAAGCCATTAAGGAAGTGACACCAGAGAACTAGCGAAAAGCAGTCCATCATGTCATTAAAGCAGGGGAGGAAATGTGGGATCTTGACCACCTGATCAATCGGACCGTCGACCCGTTAATTGTAACGTCAAGAGGAGATGACAGTTCCTCAGATGACGAAGAATATTATGACTTTTTATAATTTAATTTCTGTATAATGAATTTTGTATTTTGAATTTTTTTTATAATGTTTAAAAAAAATAAGGGTACCTAAAAACTATGTACATAATGCACGCCCTTTTCACACCATTTCCAGTGTTTGTAAATTGATAATAATACGCAAAACCCATAAATTGACCCAAACCCCGGTGGTACTACCTGCACTTGATGAAAATAAAGAATATTGCCATGAAATTAATGCCAGTTTATGAAAGTTTTAACGACTCGTTGGGTCACTCTGTAGCCCCTTGGCATATCCAATGAGCTTTTATTACTCTACACCTTTCTGAAATAGACTAGAATTATATATATCTTTTAAAAATAATTATCTCGATAAACTATACCGGGTCCGCCAACGTGGCGGGGAGGGAATATTAAATCATTATCGAGGAGCTAATCAAAAATACTAAACCAGCATAAGGTATCGACTTAAAAGCGGCATATTTTAAAAATATTTTACATTATACAGGGTGGCTCAAAAAAGTGTGGCGGACTAAACTTGCATTTTTTTAAATGGAACACCCTATTATATTATATTATTTTCTAATTCCCTATACAATTCCACGTATATTTTATATAAAATGTCATATGTCTAAATTCAATTGTTTTTGAGTAATTGACGTTTAAAATATGGCATTTTTTGACTTTGACAGGCTGTAACATTGGAACGGTTCATCTTAGAGAAAAATGGTTTTCACCTCCCTATCTTAGTTTTTTATTCTCTATCCAAGGAACCCAACTTCCGATTTACTATGTTAAACCGTTAAAACAGTTTTTTTGGTTTAACATGGTAGATCGGAGGTTGGTTTCTTTGGATAGAGAATGAAAAACTAAGATAGGGAGGTGAAAACCATTTTTCTCTAAGATGAACCGTTCCAATGTTACAGCCTGTCAAAGTCAAAAAATGCCATATTTTAAACGTCAATTACTCAAAAACAATTGAATTTAGACATTTGACATTTTATACAAAATATACGTGGAATTGTATAGGGAATTAGAAAATAATATAATATAATAGGGTGTTCCATTTAAAAAAATGCAAGTTTAGTTCGCCACACTTTTTTGAGCCACCCTGTATAATGTATAATATTTTTAAAATATGCCGCTTTTAAGTCCATACCTCATGCTGCTTTAGTAATTTTGATAAGTTCCTCGATAATGATTTAAATTTCCGTCCCCGCTTCGTTGGCGGACCCGGTATAATCTCTCAGTAATCAACAATTTCCCGTCTCGGATTGTAATTTGCTGTATCAGAAGATCCTAGTACTTTTCTTGAAATAAACTATCACATACTGATGTCAAATAAAAAAAATTTTTAAAGCTACTTTCAACAAAAAAATCAGTTTAACCAAGTTTGGATCATAACATAACTTTAAACACACCGTATTACTTATGCCGGTTCTATTAAGAGCTTAGTGATTATACATGCAAGGATATTCCCCACGAAAAAGAACAATCTTTTAATCCCTAAAAGCCGCTTTAAAATATAAAAACACCATTTATCAAATTTCTTGCTCAACACTTGACTTAGTCAACACAAAAAAAAAGAAATTTAAATGTATCTTAATTAATTTCCTGCACCTTAAATTAACCACAATGAAATTGTGAAAAGTCTAAAAATATTTCAGGAGTGTCTAAATCACGTTGACAGCAGGACTAAATGTTTATGGGTTATTGCCTTCTTTTAAAGTTCAGGGGCTCTCGATTAATAGTCTTATGCAACTCGCTGCACAACCTGTTCTTTGGATTAATGAAAAGTGCATTCGAAACGTGATTTGATGATTTATATTAATTGTACGATAATTTATGTACTTTTTAATGAAGAAGCACGTTGCAATGTGTATATTCATACAGCTGTAAGCAACACACTCTTATAGTCTATTTCAGAAAGGTGTAGAGTAATAAAAGCTCATTAGGTATGCAAAGGGACTACAGAGTGATCCAACGAATATTTAAGCCACTTTTATAGTTTAGCATTGATTTCATTGCAAAAATCTTTATTTTCATCAAGTTCAGGTAGTTTTACCTGGGTTTGGGTCAATTTATGGGTTTTGCCTTTTGTTATCCATTTACAAACACTAAAAATGGTGTGATAAAGACGTGCATTATGGACATAGTATTGGGTACACTTATTTTTTATTAAACATTATAAAAAAAAATACAAAAAATACATTATACAGTAATCAAATTATAAAAAATCGTAATATTCTTCGTCGTCAGAGGAACGGTCATCTCCTCTTGAAGTTAGTATTAACGGGTCGACGATCCGATCGATTAAGTGGTCAATATCCCACATTTTCTCGTCTTCTTTAATGACATGAGGGACTGGAGTTCTCTGGTGTCACTTCATTAATGGCTTGATCAAACAGTAGCTTAACGTCTTTCATTTTGAATGTCGTGTTGTGTCTTGCTACAAATATTTTTACTTGCGCCCATATAAGTTCTATATGTGATTTAATCCGCAATGATACTGCGTTATACTATGTTTTTCAGCTATATCTTCCATGGCATATTTCATAAAACGATGTTTGTGTAAAGTTGTTATAGCGCTTATGGCCGACACCGAAATTAAGCCGAACTGAACGGAATTTCCCATTTTTATTACCCTACGCCTTTCTGAAATAGACTATAAATTTCAAATTTTAATGCTCTGTATAATATAAATATCAATTTTGAAATTAGCAGATTTTCTGCGGCCTGTTGCGAAAAAACAAAATAAAGTCAAACATATTGTAGTGATTCGTCCAAGAGAGAGTCCTATTTAATAAACTAAAAATTCTGAAGAAAGAAAATATGGGCATTTGAAACTCGAGGACTTTTTTTACCTACTCCGTAATGAATGAAATGCTTCTTTTACTTCGCTTGAAAACAGTATTTCGAAAAGCGCATAAATGTCATGTGAAATCAGTTGCGGATCCAGGATTTGGGGACAGAGCTAGCTGTGAGTAACTTAAGTAACTAGATACTTTTTAGTATAAAAACTAGATACTTGGTAACTTAGTTCTTTTTTGAATCATGCCAAAAGTAACTGTAACTTCGTTACTTTTGAAAAGTAACTTGTATCTAGTTTCTTTTTAGGAGTAACTATACACTTAAAAAGTAACTAGATACTTTTAAAGTAACTAAGTTACTTTTAAAGTAACTAAGATAGGTACTTTTAAAGTTCCTCTAGGATACCAATTATTCACACGTGCCGTCCATCAGATGATGACCAACGGACGATCGGCGGCCGTTAATCAGATTTTCACGAAGGGACGAGCGGCGAGTCGCGAGCGTCAAACAGCAAACTGGTTGGAACACGAAATTTCTTGGAATGCATTTTATTCTACTTGTTCGTTGTTCGAATTAACACTTCTTAGTTTAGTTTTCTGATGGTAATAGTGGTAGTGTGTACAGGAAAATGAGTTATCACTACCTGGTAAATTTATGGTATCTAGTTCAAAAGCATCTTAGTTACTTTTAGAGTTTCGTAGTTATAATTAAAATAACTAGTTACTCAAAAGTATCTTAGTTACTTTTAGTAACTAGTTACAATTAAAGTAACTAGTTACTTTAAAAGTATCTTAGTTACTTTTAAATTATCGTAGGTACAATCAATGTAACTAGTTACTGTAAAAGTATCTTAGTTACTATAACTAGTTACTTTAACTAAGTAACTAAGAACTAAGTTACTTTTAGGTAAAAGTAACTATTCCTTATAAGTATCTAGATACATTTGTGCAAAAGTATCGAAAAAGTAACTAGTTACTTTTCTGAAGTAAGCTCTGTTTGGGGACGACCAAAAAAAAATTACTTAAAGAAAAAGAGCGTATCCTGCCTCTAAAAATTTTCCTACTCAATATTGAGAATATTGTAAATGCTGAAATATTAGGTCTTGACCTATCCATAAGAATAGGTTGTTGCAGTGCCATAGTTATTGTTTAAATTTAAATGTTAATGCTATAACATTTTGCCTTACCCATTTTAATTTAGTTTTATCTGTTAAAAGAATCTAATTAATATGCCAGGAAGAATTAAGATTCTTGCTTTTATAAATGGGGATACCTACATTTTTTGAAAAGAAATAATTCATAGTGAGTCGATGTTGCTGAACAACAAAATAGTATAAATCACTGAAACTTAAACTGATCTTCAGTCAGAGAAAACTCATCCAGCTACAACATGTTCATTATTTTGAACAACTTTTTACTTCGGGAAGGGTTGTACTATCTTTAATAGAAGGGGGGGGGGGATGAAAATAATTCTAATTATCAAAGTAGGCATAGGATTATAGGATGTAAAAATGTATTCTTACTCAGTTTTTCTTTCTTAACATATTTTCTTAATTACTTTTTTTCGTATCTCCTTTATTAATAAACAAAAATCAGTGAATGAAGGTTTGTTTCCTCTGAAACAACTTAAATGCATTTTTATTGTTATTTGACAAAAAGTACTCGACTCGGAGGGAAAGAAACTCTCTTTTACTTGATCACTCGCCGTCTAGTCCGGATTTGACTGACTTTTTTTCATTCAGGAATTTAAAAAACTCTCCACACGCTACGCCCCCGAGCGTTCTTCAAAATTGACACAAATTAAAATCTCATGTCAATGCCAAAGATGCCGGATTTGCCAACTAGAGCGGAAACTAACATAATTTAAACTATAAAAACTAGGTACAAGTTTGTAGAAGGTGCGTGTTTTATTTTAATTGTTGGTAGAGATAATTGCATAATAAGTAAAAACGATGCACAATAGTTAATCATATAAGGTATATAAGAAGTAAAGAAGTAGGTTCATTTTTAGGAATTTATGTAACATCTATACGGAAGAAAGCCTATTGTCTTCGCTTTGTTCGTTATCAGTCAGTCTGTCAACCAGGAATAATAGTCAGAAAAATGAAAGTTGGTGTACATATTTATAGTCTATTTCAGGAGTAATAAAAGCTCATTAGATTAGATATGCAAAGGGACTACAGAGTAACCCAACGAATATTTAAGTCACTTTCATAATTTGGCATTGATTTCATTGCAAAATTCTTTATTTTCATCAAGTGCAGGTAGTACCACCCGGGTTTGGGTCAATTTATGGGTTTTGGTGGGTTATCAATTCACAAACACTGAATATGGTGTGACAAAGGTGTGCAATATGTACATAATAAGTACACTTATTTTTTAATAAACATAAAAAAATACAAAATTCTTTATACAGAAATTAAATTATAAAAAATCATAATATTCTTCGTCATCTGAGGAACTGTCATCTCCTCTTGACGTTACAATTAACGGGTCGACGGTCCGATTGATCAGGTGGTCAAGATCCCACATTTCCTCCCCTGCTTTAATGACATGATGGACTGCTTTTCGCTAGTTCTCTGGTGTCACTTCCTTAATGGCTTGATCAAATAGTAGCTTAATGTCTTTCATTTTGAATGTCGTGTTGTGGCTTGCTACAAATCCTTTCCCTTGCGCCTATATAAGTTCTATCGAATTTAGTTCGCAATGACATAGCGGTGTGTGCAGCACAGTTACACTATGTTTTTCAGCTATATCTTCCACGGCATATTTCATAAAACGATGTTTGTGTAAATTTGCTATAGCTAATAGTTCCTTCTTTATCAAATTATCTTCACCAGTCGAAAATACAAACCTTTCCTAATTCCCTTACGCAATTACTTGAAATTTTAATATTACAAACAATACTATTTTCTCTTAATACCCGTTTACCTAATTCTCTAAAATTTTTGGTTAGTTATCATAAATAATTTAATGCACAAAATTTACCTGCGGCTATGACCAACATCAAAATTGAGCCGAACTGGATGGAATTTCCTATTTTATTACTCTACAACTTTCTGAAATAAACTATACTATCAAACCAATTTTGTCGGGTTAATGAAAAATTAAAAAAATAAGATTGACCTACGGTATAAGGTATAAGGTCATCTTAGACTATCAGATTACTGACGGAAATACTGATGTCAATAATAAAATTACTAAAATAAAACCATTTGTTACTAGATATATTACAATATTGGACATTATTAGCGACGTCGAGTCAACAACCATAGGAGAAACACAAGCGGAAGAATTTAGATGGAAAGTTAGAGAAGTATCAAGGCCCCCAAAACAGAATATTGGTAAGGAAGAAGCAATGGTCCCATTGAATGCAGACTTTGCGGCGAAGAGGACGAAACCGCCTTACATATCATATATAACTGCGAAGCACTGACCCGAAGAAGTTTCAAAATCTTCGGAGGAATCCATTGTGGGGATAACCTACCGCATGAGAAACTTGGTAGGAATTTATTGGACCTTATGAAAGGAATACATTTTTTCTAGCAAGATCCCCTATCTTGCTCACAATAAGCCACTAGGCTGCAATGCAGGAAGCTTGGGCAGAACGCCCGACCCCCGCCTTAAACCAACCAACCAAGGAAGAAACAATCTCTCTTGCAAAACTACGTAAAGATTTGAATATCAAGATTCTACCAGCTGAAAAAGGAAATGCAACCGTCATCATGGATATTCAGACATATGATCAAAAAGTCCTGCAGAAAGGAAACAACACCCTAATGTTCAATGATCCGACCTCCACCAAAAAGGGACATGCTTGACAGTAGCATAGTTAACTCGGCCATAAAAAATGATGTAGCCCAAAAAAGATTGGGTTTCTATTCTCAAAACAGGGTGAGACACTTAAAATAATGTCCCTGTACTTGCCAGGAAACCAGAGGCCTAATTCCGCTCATGTATCTCATGAAAAGGCTGTTCCTCGGTTTCGAGAATTGGGCCTCAGATAGACAACATGTGAGAAGTTAGCGATGATTCAGGTTCATCATCTGTCAGCTATTCACACCAACTGTTTGGAATCGATCACAAATAAACGTCCACCATAACATTGATTTGGAAGCTGTCACTAACCTATTCGTGATTTTCGGTGGGAACAAACCTTATGAAGCAATTGTCAGTATAACTTTGGTGAACTTCGCTTGTGAAAAACTGATCGGTGTGATTTGATAGTTGACAAAAACTACTTATAACTGATATTTATTTACAGTATACCCGGGCCTCGCCTACCCATAGATTAAGCACCGAAAGTACTATAATCTACATGATTTTAAAAAAATTATGACCTTTATTTCACTCGGTAATTTATAACTTGTAGGTGCAGTCAAAATTCTTTGTCTAATGAAGATTTTTTACAAGTCAAGGATGATTCTGTATTGTTATTTAAAGCAGGTAGATCATTTATGATTGCGTGAAGACTAACGTACTTTTATTTTACTTTATTGATTTTAAAAGTTCAAGGAGCTTACTGTGGAGTTAGAATTGGGTATGGTGCATTTATGGACAATAAAGGTTGTGATTACGATGATAATGTCGTGTTATAGAAATAAATTGGTATATCG
This sequence comes from Polydrusus cervinus, assembly GCA_935413205.1. Taxonomy (NCBI): domain Eukaryota; kingdom Metazoa; phylum Arthropoda; class Insecta; order Coleoptera; family Curculionidae; genus Polydrusus; species Polydrusus cervinus. Next base: position 101,590,144 of record OW284510.1, on the reverse strand, counting down.
AGCCTAAGGACAAGTGCAGATACTCGTGCAGACACTTAACATTAATATAAAGATTAATACACTTAATTTAAGTAGGTATAGGGTGGTCCATTTGTGTGACAGTAGTATATTATATAACAAATAACAGGTGATGAAAGTGATACTTTCCAAACGAGGAGATATTTATCACGAGGCGTCAGCCGAGTGCGGAATTTCTCCGAGTTTTAGAATAATCACTTTCACACGAGTAATATACACTATTTTTCCTACGACCACAAAGAATTATTAAAAAAGCCTTTGATTTGTGAGAAAAATATTTCAACACTATTGTTGAAAAAAAAATATCAACACTAGTGTTGAAATTAGCATACTTATTATTATGTTCCACCTAATATCTGGTTTCATAGTTTGTCAATAGGCTTTTCCTTTATTTGTAGTTTAACTTTTTCATTTCTTCATATTTTGTAATCATAGGAAGAACTAATCCTGGATTGACTTCTAGATTAATCAGAATGAAAAATTTTAAATTTAATCAAAGAAAGATGCATTAATAAACATAAATTTAAAAAATCCACCCAACAAGGAAGATTTCAATTCAAAATACATCTATAAATTATTTAATGTTTTTATAAAAAAAAGTCAAATATTCTTGATGGGATTTGAACCTGTGACCTTGCGATCTGTAGGCTAGAGCTCTATTCTCTACGCTCTCGCTACCGATAAAGATTTGTTGCTTAACACATGACACTCTCTTCAGCGCGATTTGTTTTTTCTGGTAATAGATTTTCCAGTATATTATTAACATTTTTTATAATTTCAAATACCGTATTTTTACACTTTAATTCTGAATCACTCGACAAATGCATGATAAATAAGTTAAACACTTTACAACTACTGCTTTCTAAAATTTGTTCTTTTTAATAAATAGGGATTGTCTGTCAAATTAGCACCATAGGTTTAAATAAAATAGTGTGCCTTGTATTTCAACGCGCGTGTGATAATCGGCGCTTTCGAGCTTTCTCATTTTCATAGGTGGTCGCAGGAAAAGTAATATACCGTCTCTGCTATTAAAGTTATCAAAAAAATGATTTTATTAAACTGGTGAAGTATAATATAATATATGTTCTAAAATTATTGTTAAATAAATGGATGGTTCGTTACTAGGCACAGGAAAATCCTAACTGGTTCATAGAGAACCAGACTCAGTATAAATAATAAAAAGGTTAATGTCTGGGCGGGCATTGTTGAAAATAGGGTAATCGGACCATTTTTTTTTTGATGGTGGTGAATGATATCTAAATTTTCTTCAAAATGATCTAGTTCTAGGTTCTAGCTCTTGCCATTTTATTTCCAGATGATAATGATCCTGATTGACCAAGTTTAACCTTTTAGTTCAAACAGAATGGTGCTTCCCCGCATTATGTTGCTCATGTAAGGAAGTACCTACTTAAATACAGTATTTCCGGGGCGATGGTGATGTGGGGGAGACGGGAATCAATAGAGCGACCACCCAGATTGCCCGATCTTAACCCCTGGACTTTCTAAAAAAAACGATAATTTGTTTAGTTTTATTGTAATTCACGTTAAGAAAACCAGCAAATTAACATGGGATATTTTAGCGTGTTTGGATCCACTTAAATATTTTCTTCACGACATCGCGCGCATAGGTTCCATTCCAAGAATTAATGAGTGTTACTTTCACTAATTGTAAATACTAATACACTTTTTGTGATGTAGAAGTAAGCGAACTATTGCAGTTAGATGCATAAAGGTTGCCAGATGGATGAGTTTCGCTACAAAAAAGATTAAGGTGTGTGATGTGTTTCCTGCTCACCTTTAAAAGAAATTAAACTCTTATATTATATGCAGAGGTAAAATAATGGCTGCTCTTTATATAGGAAAATGTTTTAGTATAAGGTCATAATAAGAATAGATTATTTATAAGTAATTATCAAATTCCTGATGATGTAAAGATAACATCAAAATGTCTAAAAATTATAAAGTGTGATACATGGTTGAAATTAGGGCCTAAGGAGATTTTTAAAAAAATATAAAAAATGCAGGTCCGTACTTATTAATTAAAGCAGTTCCACGAAAACGAAACGTTGTACCGAAATTTTAAAAACACGGTAGTATAAAGCTAACAAAGTTGCTTTAACGACACAAATACTTGTTTTTCTGTAGCGATTAAAATGAGTCAGATAAATTTAAAAAACAAAACTCAAAATATTAGTTTTTTTCGAATATTTCGAAAAACAAAAAAAGCGCAAATTTTTTTCTACGATATTCCTGGGTACAAAATTTTACAATTTTGCCCCCATTTGACCGATGCTGTATCTCTTATAGTTTCTGAGATACCCATGATGAGCATCGAATTTGGGACACAATGTACAGCATATTTTTTCTATGACTTAACTTCCGAACTTCATACTAAAAATTAAATATAATTTTTTAAATAGGCATTATGACTTGTCTTATTAGTTGCCAATGAACTTGTGAAAAAGATGATAAAAACAATTTAAAAATATGAATTTCGTTGTTAAATCCACGGACCACTACACTGTAACATATTTGTCGGTTTGGGTAATTTTTTATATTTGCACAAAATCAGTTTGAATATATCTATCTTTCTCAGATTCGGCTTTTGCAGAATAACAGTAAAAAAAGAAACAAATTTATTAATAAAATTGACCAAAGTTTTTTTCTAAATCATACCCATTTTGATTTGTTGGTCTGCTAAAAAATAACATCGAGAGATCAGCAAAAAAGCTGTAAAATTCGGTCTGAAAAATTAAAAACGGCTTTCGTGGATTAAAATTAACTTTTATTAATTTACATACTAGCAAGACTGTTCTTATAGACCAAATTATTGTAGAATATTCACATATTTCCTATATTCTTTGATTATTTAGTAAAAAATGTTGAATTTTTAACTGGTAACTCTATAGTTTTTTTTCCATCAACCTCCATATTGAATCACGTACGTATTGCAAAATTTTTGGTTGTAATATGGTAGACGTCAACAGAATATTAATATTACATTTAGTCACGTATGAATTATTATTAAAAATATTGTTGCAGAATAGTAAATTAAAACTATAACCACAGCTCTTACCGCAGCATGGATTTGAAAAACGTGTTTCCCTACGACCACCTATGAAAATGAGAAAAAAAACACGGCCATATATCACACGCGTCTTGAAAATAGTATATTACATAGCAAGTGATGAAAGTGATACTTTTCAAACGAGGAGATATTTAGCACGAGGCTTCAGCCGAGTGCGGAAATTCTCCGAGTTTAAGGATAATCACTTTCACACAAGTAATGTACACTATTTTTCCTACGACCACAAAGAATTATTAAAAAAACCTTTGATTTGTGAAAAAAATATTTTAACTCTCGAGTGGAAATACAAGGCACACTATTTAATTTAAACATATGATGCCAATTTGAGAATAAAGCTCTAGCCTACAGATCGCAAGGTCACAGGTTTAAATCCCAGCAGGAGTATTTGACTTTTTTTTATAAAAACATTAAATAATTTATAGTATTATTTTAAATTGAAATCTTCCTTTTTGGCAATGGCGGCACCAGAAGTTTTAGAATGGGCGGGCACAAGTGGGACAGATGTTTTTTGAGTGGACACTACCCAAATATAAAAAGTGACTACTTCTAAAAAAAACAAAAAAAAAAGGTCGCCTTCTCCTTCACGCTCTACAACGCCACAAGCGGAAGCAAACACTTCCCTTCCTTCTTGTCCAAAGTGACGCCTAAAGAAAAAGCTCATCGTTCTCTTCAAACTAATAGAGAACACCACTCTTTTCTCATCAAAGCCAAGTCCCCCCCCCCCCCCCCCCCCTCCCCCCAAATTCACAAAGGCTTTTTTAATCATTCTTTGTGGTCGTAGGAAAAATAGTGTACATTACTTGTATTAAAGTGATTATTCTAAATATCTCCTCCTTTGAAAAATGTATCACTTTCATGACTTGTTATATAATATGCTATTTGATTGTGTATCTAGTACAGAGCGTCTCAAATTCGTGGCTCATCGTTGGTATTGTGGAAACTATAATCGTAAACAAGAATTATTTTAGCTTTAACTGAAACTTTGAATTAGGTAGATAAACGAACTTTAACCGCAAAGTGAAGACATAATCCATCAATCTCTATATTACACTATCAATCAAATAGTCCACGGCTTGCTTAAGAGAAAAGTTATTGATTTCCTAAAAGTTTTTGCATTTTTATTACGGTAAATTCAACTTCAAAAAAAGAATTCATATTCGGAAATTGAAGAATTTATGGATCATGGACTCCCGGATGAAATTGTCATTGCTGCAGAAAATGTTGTAATGAAGTGATGAGATTTTTAAAGGGTAGTATGCGTGTCTATACTTAACTTTCTTACTACCACGCAAACAACGCGGACCGATCCCAGCGATACACAAGTAAGTTGGATATATCAAAAACTGCGAAAAAATAAGTCTATGTACTGATGTCATGACCTTTCGCTGGTAATACAAAAAAATTTAAAACTGGATATTTCATTTATGTTATTTCATGCCGAAACATTTTTTCAGGATGTTCAAAAGAAACAATATGCACTAGGTAGTCGCATATTGCATAGTTGAACGCCTGGTTTATTTTTCTCCTTTGTAATGCAATAAAATATTTTTATAACAAAAACAAAAAACAATTAGGTATTTATTTTTAAAGAGAAAAATTAAAGTAAAAATCTTAATTGAAAATTTTTTATGGAGGAAGTGTGATAATTTATAATAAAAAAATAGTGCGGGAAGAAATGAGAATGCTTTATTATGAATATACAAAACGGCTCTTAAGAAGGAGTATTTCAAAACCTAAAATACATGATTTCTCAAAAAAACATCAATTTTGGCGTGGTGAGCGATATTTACTTTATTTTTAATCATGAAAAATCGAGCCCGAAAAACGCTGATTAGAGTCATACATATGTCTTATGTTAAAACTTTGGATTGACACCAATATTCATATTTTTCACAAATATAAAGAGCCAGCTAGGAATATCAAAATAAAGTAAAAAAAACATTTACAAGAACAAATTTAATCCAACCATGCAGAGGACGAGAGGTAATAATTTATTTTTCGAAATTTGATAGTAGTTAGGTGAATTTTAAACGAACTTTGGGCGTGGCCCCGAAAATTTGTCGAATGTGGCGCTTTTTCGCCTTCTTCACTAGGTACATACAATATCATAAAATACACGTAGCCCCGAGGTACACATATTAGGCACACTCTGGGCAGAAGCGAATCCGGTTTGAACGGACCCTTGAAGAAAAAAATTATAAAATAAATCTGTTGTTTCATAGTTAAAATATAAAAGATTTAATGTTCCTGTAAACGACCTTTTAGAGTATCTTTCTATTTCCGCTGGCAACTCTCGTGGGTACCAACCATTTTATAAATAGATACCGATACGGAAATAATGCCCATAATAAAATAGCCAAAATAAAAATTACATAAGAGCTTGTTATTAGAGATTTTTAAACGATCTATCATCAATTTAACGAAATATCTGATAATTGTCCTTGACAAAAAAACTTTACCATTTACCTTCGAGGATGGGCAAAAAATACCATTCCATCCTTTCTAAATCGTGAAAATGATTTATAAATTTATTAAAATAGTAATAAAGTATGGGCATGAAATGCCATTACACGACCTGTCACAAATAAATTGATTTGTAAAAGGAATTGGCAAATTGGTCATTAAATTTGAATTTATCGATGTTAAACTTGATCATGATTTGAACTGAATGATCACCGGTTTAATCTATTGTTAAAAATAGAGAATTTTATATCGATTAAAATGTCCAGTGTTATTATATTTTTTACGATGTGGAATCTGCTGTTTCGTTCACAGTGACACAAAGATGCGATTTTAATATCGGCCAAATTTAATTGTTTAGTTATTACACCAGTTCCTTGCACTAGTTTGTGTATAGGTCAACTGAACTGCCCTCTGGTTTCAGTTTTGGTTTCCCGAGTATTTATTGCCTCTTCCGATCTAGTTACTCGCAATGGCAAACTATGTGCTGTACAGTTTCTCTGACTTGTCTGCATAATCTGCAGTCAAGGTCTCCATTGTACAGTTGCATTCTGTGCAGATGGTTCTTGACAACCATGTGTCCTGTCAGAATTTCTGTAATGGTTCTCAGCAGGTTCATTTTCATTTGAAGCAGCTGTTTCGCAAATCTATCTATCTCTATGGATCCGCTTATTGCGGTAAGTCCTTCTATTGTTTTCATACGCACAATGTAATATGGGGTAGATTTCTGCTTGGAACATTGTGGGAGAGTTTCAAAGAGAGAAAAACGCATTGTCATCGGTCTTACTCCGTGTATCCCCGCTCCGGCACCCTCTTTGGTTTTGCAGCCGTCTGTGTACCAGATTATTGCCCCAGTGGTAGATTTTGAGATATTTGCAATATTCTAAACTTTTTGACATCCTGTATATTAAATGTATTTTGTTTTTCAGGTAAACGAGGAAGAAGTCTCGAAAACATATGTCCCGTAGGAGATCCTTTAAGAATTAGCGAAACAGTTCGTCCCTTTCTATGTGGAAATGATCCAGGAAAACCTACATGTCCGCCAATGTACCAATGTTTAGTACAAAAAGGTAAGTACTAGTTAAGAAGTGCTTAAACAGGTGTAGTGGCACAATACAGACCGAACAAGACACCAATGCCGCATTTATTTAAAAGTAATTATCAAATTCCTGATGATGTAAAGATAACATCGAAACGTCTAAAAATTATTAAATGTGATACATAGTAAAATATATGGTTTACAAGGCTTTCAAAAAATAAAGTGAAAAGTGCAGGTCAGTATTAAAAAAATTGAGTTGTTTCATAAAAACGAAACGTCGTTGTACCGAAATTCTTCTCTTAGACTTTTCGATTATTTCAAAAACTATAAAGACAGCTCATTTTTTTTTGCAACGTTGCCACCATTTGACCGATGCTGTATCTCTTATAATTTTTGAGATACCCATGATGAGCATTAAATTTGGAACACCCTGTACAAATAACTACCGTATATTCAATTTTTGAAATTATTTATATAAATAACATAATCTGATATAAAATTAAAAATATAAATTTTCCGAAAATCGATAGGAAATATTGACATTTTTGATAATATTTTTGAAAGAAAAAGTAAATATTTCCTTACACTTACGGAAAATAACTGTTAGGAAATATTTATTATTGTACTGTAAGGAAATATTATTTCTGTTCGGTTACTTGTAAACAATTCAATATAACTGAGTAATCCATAGTTACAACCCAAGTATTTGATGTTATCCTTTATGTGTGTACAAAGTTAATAATATTTATTTCAAAATTTTAACAAGTTGATTGTAATAAGTTATGTCCTTTTAATAATTTTCGATTTACGGAAAAATAGTATTATACCTCGTAGAAAAAGCCTGATTCCCGGACTCCGTATTGTCAGTCTCGGCTTACGCCTCGACATACAATCTTTACGGTCGTCCGGGAATGTTCAGTTTTTCCTACTAGGTATACAATATACTATTTCTAAACCCAGTTTTAGAGGGAAAAACCCTTTACATATTTATTTCTTAGTATTTGTCCAAAAATGTTACCATTGGGTTTCCCTGCTGAGTCTCTACAACTGGGTTTGCTAATTTAACTTTTAGACGTTGTTTGATGAATAAATTCATGCAAAAATTTGTCTCCGCGGTTCTAATATTTGTTCTAATATGTACAATATATTTCTTTTAGGAAATGACTATGGTGTTTGCTGTCCAGCTTCATTAAAAATTCAAAAAACTGGCCAATGTCCCATTAAAGTTGAAAATAAAAATTTAGAATGTGGAAACTTATGCACTCACGATTTGGAATGCCCGTCTGTCCAGAAATGTTGCCAAACTGAACTCTGCGCGTCATCGTGTATGCATCCCGAGAATGTTACAGGTACGACATTAACGTCGGGTTGCACAAAGAATTTTAATAATAACTATTTAACCAGCAAGTTTGACTGTGACATTAATGACTTTGACAGGCATTATATACTCACATTAGTAAATTAAAAATTAAGGTAACCGGGCCAGTATGATTGTGAGAAAATTATTTCTGTCAATGTTACGTCTGTCACAGTCAAACTTGCCGGTTAAATAACTATTATTAAAATTCTTAGTGCAACCCAACATTAAACTACCAATATCAAATAAATAAAACTTTGAACAATTATAAAGACCTGCGATTACTATACAGGGTTCGTTAGAAACAACATTTTTAATTTTTTATAACTTATGATTGAATAAATTGAAGAAATATGATATGTATTAATAAAAATGCTTCAAAAGTAGACAAAAACAAATACTTTTACAACAAAATCGTTATTCGGCCAGATATAAAATCATATTCTAAGTAAGAAGGCAACAATAGCTGTTTATTTATACGTAAATTTATTTTAAACGAAATCAAAAAAACTAAAAATGTTTTTTTCTGACGAACCCTGTATAGTAAATCTGATATTCGAAACTGTAGTTTCAGAACAAGCAGAGGTTTTTATAAAGAATGATTTTTCTTCTATACCTACTAATAAAAAAGTGTTTTCTCTTCCAAACCCTATCCGTGGACACACTGTACCATTGCGCCCAAAAAAAACTGGGACAGCAAAATTGTTGTTGTAGAGTAGCTCCTTGACTATAAGAAATATGTAAAATCTACTGAGGAAAGGTTATCATTGTTGTTATAATAGTCGTCATGGAAGTGAAAAGGTTTAACACCAAAACAACAATACTATATTTTAAAAAATACGAGGAAAAATTAATATACGCATATTTAGTGTTTTAAAATGTAACAAAAATAAAACAAGAATTTTTAATATTATCATATTTAAACATATTTATAATAACATGGTTTTTAATATTTGGTAGTTGCACCGTTATTATCGATTAAGGCTTGTCAACGTCGTTGCATACTACTAGGTTTTTCGTAAACTCTTGCGTTGTTGCATCCCATGCTTGCATTCCTTTGGTTTGATCCTGAGTTCATGGACGGATGGGCCATAAGGGAGACCGGGAAATTTCCCGGTGGGCCGGTCGGCCAGTTGGCAAAAAGTTACTAGAAAATTGGTAAAAACATATTTTGGATAAAACCAAATATTTTTTTTGTGTTCACCTACTTTTTATATTATGTTTAATTACCGTCGGTGCATATTGACAACGTCGAAAATCATTCGGTTTCTCTTTTAAGCGTGTTGTTTCTATGTTCCTTGACCCTAGTTTCAAGTGGCCTTAGAGTCTCACCAGTGTAAGATCGGCCACATTCGCAGGAAAAAGACAGGAAAAACTGTGTCTACCAGATCCCCTTTGGATTGGAAGTTCAAGGAAGCTGCTACCATATACCAGAACCCAGATTGTTTTAGTAAGCCATCATTAGATATAAGAAATATCTGGAATCCTTTGTTAAGCAGATGTAAACTTAAAATACCGCACACGAGCTAAACGCATGACAGCACTCATCTCAGTCATGCTTCAGTGCATCTAGCTAGTATAAATAGAGCTGTAGTTACTTTACTTATTTAGTATTCACTTGAAGACGGCTGGAGATACTACCAGTTGAAACGTTGTGATATAAAACAAATAAAGACAATGCAAGTCCAACACTTCTATCAGTGAAGAAACATCATTGTCTCCGACCTTCAAACATTACTTGTATATATTATGTTTTGTTGAACGTTGTTAAATTTAGGACTTTCCATGATTCACAGTTTTACAGGTTACAAAATAAAGACCTTTGCTTGTGTTACATTTTCTTTGATTTTTTAATATTTATAAATTTCAAAGGCGTTCACTTAAGTTTTAGCATAATATGATATAACTTGGGATTCTTGTTATAATATATTGTTAATGTTCTCTAATATACGATTAGTTTTGTCATTACTAAATAACACATTTATTTAGGTCGTATCATAATGATCTCTTTTAATAAGGAGCATACCTTTTACACACGAAATGCCAAGTGGGCCGCTTGACCCGAAATTTTCCAGGGCCGGTCTCACAGAGCCCATCCGTCCCTGCCTGATTTCTAGGGTAGAAGTTGTGTTTATACATAAATTTGGTCATCTCACCCCAAACGTTTTCAATTGGGTCGATATCAGGACTTTTCGAAGGCCACGGCAGAACTAGAATTTGATTTTCATCTAAATAATTTTGAACTATGCGGGCTTTATGTATAGGAGCATTATCTTGTTGAAATATAAAATCTTGACCAAATACTGCGTCGACAGATGCCATCATAACTTGGTTTAGTATATTGCAATATAATAATGCATTGAGCCTCCCCTGCACTATTTGGCAAACTCCTGGGCCCCTTGCACTAATCCAGCCCCAGACGTTAATAGAAAAGCGTCCACTTTGATTAGTCTTATGTGTGTGTCTTATTTTTCATCGTATCTCGTACCAGAAGGCCTATAAACGTGGATTTTCCCATTATTGCATGATTGAAAGGTTTTTCGTCGGAAAATATTACGGTTTCTCATATATTACCTTGATTTATATATTCATAAGCAAATTTTACTCTTCTCTGTTTGTTTGATTCGGTCAAAAATATTTTATTGGCAGCACAACTTTTTATATCTGAACTACGAATTATTCTACGCGCTGTATTAGCCGAACCAGGAAAATGTGTTTCTTCTATAGCTTTTATTGCTGCTCCGAAGGGATGATCTTTTAGAAAATTAATTAATTCTATATCTTGGCCGTGTTTAGGGCGACTAGAACCTGCTTTTCTTACAATACGTCCATATTCTGCAATTTTGTGCTTAGCCAACAACACGGTATTTTTGCTAATCCCTAATTCATTTGCGATGGTTCTTATTTGATGATTGCCCATCTCTCAATCAAGTGTAAATGATCGCCGAGATGATCGCTTTTTGCTCAGTGATTAACGCGGGCATTTCAAAAAATAATTATTTTAACACGTCACTGTCAATCACAAAATTAAATTAAATTGACAACTTCAAAACAAGCTAATAGTCTGGGAGATTCAACTACATTTTGCTGTCCCAGTTTTTTTGGGCGCAATGGTACCATCGCGCCGATAAAAAACTGGGACATGAAATTTTTCTATTTTCTCCTAGACTATTAAGAATAATTTTACATCAAGCCTGGTACCAGTAAAATGTAATGAAAATTTGCATGTCAATAAAGATTGTCACTTTATGATTGACTCGTCAAACATACAATCATATATTATTTGTAAATATGCCACAATTAACCCCCCAGCAAAAGGCAATTATTTATAGTCGGTTGCGAGATAGTGTTGCTATTAGGGATATTGCAGATGAACTGGGAGTAAGCAAGAATACCGTGCTATTGGCAAAACAAAAAATAGCAAGACATGGGACTATTATTAGGAATGCAGGTTCTGGTCCCCCTAAAATTTCTACTGATGATCATGATAGAAGACTGGTTAATTATCTAAGGGATCATCCCTTCGAAACTGCAATCAAGGCAAAAGAAGAGATGAATTTTCCAGGTTCTGCAAATACCGCTAGAGACAGGGTTCGAAATTCCGATATACGAAGCCGTTGTGCTGCCAATAAAAAGTTTTTAACGGAAATAAATAAACAGGGCAGGTTAGAATTTGCACATGAATATATTAATCAAATAAATTTATGGGAAACAGTTATATTTTCTGACGAGAAAACTTTTCAGTCATGCAATAATGGGAGAATTCGGGTGTATAGGCCTTCCTGCATGCGGTATGATGAGAGATACACCCACAAAACCAACCAAAGTGGGCGTTTCTCCATAAATGTTTGGGGCTGGATTAGCGCTAGAGGACCAGGACTTTGCCAAATCGTCGAAGGAAGACTAACTGCAGCAGTATACGTTAATATACTAAACGAAGTGATGATACCATCGGTAAACGCTGTATACGGTCAAAATAACACATTTCAGCATGATAATGCTCCAATACACACAGCGCGCATTGTACAAAATTTTCTCCAAGAAAATAACATAGCAGTTCTTCCCTGGGCTTCGAAGAGTCCCGATTTGAACCCGATAGAAAACATTTGGGGTGCCATGGTCAAATCTATGTATAAACATGATTTTCAACCTAGAAACAGGGATGAATTACGTCATAGGATAAATCAAGCTTGGGATGAAATAACTGTGGAATTATGTAGAAACTTAGTTTTAAGTATGCCACAAAGGCTCCAAAAAGTAATAAACAGAAATGGTTCTATGACCAAATATTAATTTTGTGTTGTTTTGACAAACTTTGTGTTCGCAATTTTTTTCTTTTTATTAAATGTATTTTATTACCTGTATTAGCTTTATTTATTATTTTGTGGTAATGGTAAATATAATAATTTATAAAATATTTGACTTTAAAAAAATCTAATAAATTTACTTTATCCATATTATATGATGTCTCTCAAATTTAACCACCCCGTATCGAAAAATACAAAACATTCCATTATGTAACCTTGGTTACTTTTTAAATTTTGAATGTTTTTCCTTTTTAGCTCTAGACACCTTTTATAGTCTAGGGGATATTTGTATTTCTTACATTGTTTTTGTAAATCTCTTGTCCCAGTTTTTTATCGGCACAATAGTACATATCGACCCTGTTTTGTAAGAAGGGTCTAACTAGCAAATCGATTTTACATGAAGGGTGAAATAAAAAATTGGAGAATTGTTATGTCCTGTAAATTAATATTATTTGTTCTAAATGAGTAACAAAACTTTTTTAAATATAATATTTTTTACAGTTGGCTTCTTTATACAAAACATAGAATAGAAGTAAAACACCACAATAATGTAGTTATCTCAATTTGCCAAAAAATGTTAGTTGGCCCCTTCTTACAAAACAGGGACGATATATGGAAAATTATTTTCCTAAAATGCACCCTATGATACAGTTTAAGTCTGCATTATTGCAGGACCCTGTATAGCGAAAAAAATAATTTCTGATTATATAGTGTAAAAATACATGAAATTTTACCATAATTATTTACAGTGTACCATGTGAAACGTCGCTTCCTTTGTTTTATTTTTTGCTGGAATTTTTTACAGAAGACGGAAATATAAACAAAATTGCTACATTTGTGGAAGTTACTCGACTTAGTTAACTTCCACCTTTTTTTTTCGTTCATTTTATGTGCCTACTAGATACCCAGCACGATAATGAAAGTGAACCGAGATGGGCGCGCGTTACTTATAGAGCAAGATCTGCTTGCACTTGACAGCTCTTTATGTGCTGTTCTTGTATAATCATTGACCTTATTAGTACTTTCGTAGTATTAGTATTATACACTCGTTATAGTTCTCTAATAAGGATATCTAGAAAATCGCCGACTGGTTTATTGCTGTTTGTATTACGAAGTCGTGAGTACTTGAAATGTCACGAGGCTCTTCTTTCACACAGTTTGTTTGCAAATTGCATTTTCGGGGTCACAAAAAACTGTATTAAAAAAATTCTTGAGTACCTTTTTCGAACGCATAAAAGACTAACGGTGTCGTTTGGTTATTATGGTATATTTCAGAAAGGTGTAGAGCAATAAAAGCTCATTAGGTATGCAAAGGGACTACAAAGTGACCCAACGAATATTTAAGCCACTTTTTTAATTTGGCATTGATTTCGTTGCAAAATTCATCAAGTGCAGGTAGTACCATCCGCGTTTGAGTCAATTTATCGGTTTTGCCTATTGTTATCCATTTACAAACACTGAAAATGGGGTGACAAGGGCGTGCATTATGTACCATCGCGTTAAATGAAAACTAGGACATGAAAATTTTAATTTGAGCTCTTGGTTTATAGGAATTTGACTTTGTCATCTTGGAAGATTATCAAAAAATGTACTGTATTATACGATCAATACCCACTATGTTAGTTCAAAAGTATAACCTTTAAATTTTACACTGTCCTTATAGGCCAGGAGATTTAAGTTTATTATCCTCCTCCTCTTTAATGACATGATGGACTGGTTTTCGCCAGTTCTCTGGTTTCACTTCCTTAATGGCTTGATCAAACAGTAGCTTAACGTCTTTCATTTTGAATGTCGTGTTGTGTCTTGCTACAAATCCTTTTACTTGCGCCCATATAAGTTCTATAGGATTTAGTTCGCAATGATATGGCGGTGTGCGCAGCACAGTTACACTCTGTTTTTGAGCTATATCTTTCACGGCATATTTTATAAAACGATGTTTGTGTAAATTTGCTATAGTTAATAGTTCCTTCTTATCAAATTATCTTCTTTTTTTTCTTTGGTTAATTATATATTATTTATAACATTTATTAATGTTAAAAAATTGATGTAGGATGTTTCGTCTAATTTATGGGCATCATCAGACACTTACAAACTAAAGAATTTCATTATACCAGTACAATAGGCATTCAATCGATACAAGTAAAAACTTTGTCGATGTCCTTAAAACGCGCTTTTTTCAATAACATTACCTGTATATATATTTATATACCTAAATTTTTATGACTCCCGTGTCAAATTGGCCACGAGACGCCACTGCCATACACAAATTTAAAATAACTTGAATTAAACACGTTCTCCGTTATTGCAGAATGTTTTCATCAGCGCGCCCTGTCCGAAGTATTAGCAGTTAGTGAAAGGGCTGGCAGAGGTTATGTTCCTCAATGTACTAAAGACGGACAATTTGAGCCGAAACAGTGCAGCCGAAACGGACTTGTTTGTTGGTGCGTTGATCGAATGGGAAGGAAATTAAAAGGATCTATGGGACCAGCTGACATTATAATGTGTTCTATGGAGGACGGTAAGATTATAAGATTTTTAGAGACTTGGGACTTATGACTTCTTCCAATTCTGACGTATATTTGTATAAAAATTCAAAAGTGGAGTGTTTACTGATAAAAATCAATATTAGGTCATTCAAAACCATTATGAAATTAATGTTTTTTTATAAACTGTTGGAAGAATTGTAAAAATTAGTGATGAACAGCGGACGGAAATCAATAAGGAGGACAAACATTTAACCGCGCATGGTTAAACCACATATACGCTATATTGCCAATACAAGCAGCCGCACGATTCAAAATAACCTGAACTTGTGCTTGTGGCGCTTGCGCAGTAGGGAAAAAATTAGGCAACCGACACGATATCTAACAGAACCGGCTCGCCGTTGTTTGTAATTTTTACTCGTCACCATCTTTTGTTTCGTTCGTTCGTGTGTGGTTATGATTTCCAAGTTTTGGGTGTTAATATTTATAAAACTTTACTTTAGACATTTTTTTTTGTTAGTTTGTAAGTTGTTAGTCATTTTCATCTTTTTTTACGTTGTATTTGTTCGGATGTTCCGTGTGTGATTGTGAATATTATTTTTAAGTTTTGGGTGCGAATTTGGATATAAAACTTTACCAGACATTTTGTTATTGTTAGCGACTTGTGTCTCGAGATGGGTAGAAAAAAGTGCATGATCCTTTTTTGCACGAATCGCGGTTTAATACCAGGAGTAAGGTATTTCAGGTATGTAAAATATTGGTTACTTAGTTTTATTTGACCATAAACTGTACACACCCGAACTAAACGGGTGAATTTAAATAAAAACTTGTAAAAATATTTTGAAAGTCGATTCTGTCAAATGTTGACATCAAGAAGCAAATTTCCGAGCTGCGCAAACTCAACGGACCCTGATCATCTGTCTACAGTGGTGGCATCATTGAATTATGGTATTAGCAATATAGTGTATGTATACAGGGTGTCCCGAAATTAGGTGACAATATTTTAAGGAGATAAAGTACATCCAAAAATAGGACTAAAATCCTCTATTAATATACCTTCAAAAACGCTTCGTTATGGGGCTAGAGCCCCCCGAATAAAAGCTATGATAAGCGGTTTTTTCACAATATCTCAGAAACTAATTGAAGTATCAAAACAAAATTGTAATATTTACTTTAGGCTCCACCCCGTGCGACGCCACTGGAAAAATATTTTAATGTTACATCCTTTAATAAATATGCCTTGTCGCTAGTATAACTTCTAATAAATTTCATGTTTTAATATTAATTGTTTGCTGAGATATGCAAAAAACACCTTAGCCTTTTCAACGGCTTGTAAAAAACCGAAAATTTTTAAATCGATTTTACTGAAAAATGGTGAATCCTACCGAAATGAAGCAAGAGTATCTTTTTCAATAGAAGTCTTTAGTGCTTTTAAAAATTGCACCTGGCGTTAAAAAATCCTACAAATAAAAAAGTTAGGGCAATATTCTCCTCACTACCTACCCAGTGGGACGCCACTGGAAAAAATACACCAAAGCTAAACAAACCGTTTATCGCGTCTTGTCATGGGTAAAACATGTATCAAATTTTGTTTTGATACTTCAATCAGTTTCTGAGATATTGTGAAAAAACCGCTTATCATAGCTTCCATTCAGGGGGCTCTAGCCCCATAACGAAGCGTTTTTCAAGGTATATTAGTAGAGGATTTTAGTCCTATTTTTGGATGTACTTTATCCCCTTAAAATATTGTCACCTAATTTCGGGACACCCTGTATATGTGAGTTAAACGGATTTTGATCCTTCCGACAACTCTACCAACAAGATAATTTCCCAAGAAACCATTGTTATTCTTTCCATAGAAATTATCTGGCTGATGGTAAAGTTACCAGGAGATTGATCTAGCGGACCTTAGACCCATGTTATCTATCTCCTAGTAACTTTAACAATTTCAATGGGGACAATTGTCTTAACAATTAACAAATATTCAAAAAATGGTGGTAGGTCTATTTCATAATAAGGGAAATAATCACTATAATTGTTTACAGCTCGCTCTCAGACTATGGCTCGTAGTCTGGACAAAAACGGACAAGAGTGCGAACGTTTAGAATGTGCAGCGGTTTGTGAATATGGTTTCAAATTGGGCGAAGATGGCTGCCATACCTGTAAATGCGACGATCCATGTGACGGTTACACTTGTCCCGAGGACGAGGAATGTGTCAATGTTAAAGAATCTAGTTGTGCCGACTTCTTGTGTCCGTCATTACCAGTTTGTAAGTATAGAAATACTTAGCGATCTTTATCAAAATTGGAAAAACATTTTCACAAGTATGGAATCATTACTTACATAAATGCATTTTTCCTACAAATTTTGTAACATCACTTTTTCGCACGGAAAAATCAACTCTTGCTCACTGCCAACGCAGAAAATAAATAATAATAAAATTGTTTATTTATCTTCCTTAATAAACTTCTTCTTTTATCCCCCGAAGACGTGCTTGTTAGGGGTAAATTATAATATTTTAAATTATAAATACTTATATGAGAATATTAAAATATTTTGTTTAAATATTTGTTAATATTACATAAAAGTTAAATTATAAATAAAAAACGTTTAAGTATATGTATATAAACATAAACGCAGTTTTTTGAAGATATAGGTATAATATTATTTTGAAAAATATATTATTCATAACAATATCAATTAAAACATTTCCAAAAATATTTTTAAATTATCCGTTTCCAATATCCATGCTTTTATTTCGACTTTATATTTTTTTAATGAAATATATTTTTTTATTTTTGTTGGTAAATAATCGTTTAAATAAAAACATAAATATTTGAAATTTTTTTGTCCTATGGACTTATTTATTTGAGGTTTTATGGTTATTTCATTTTTATGACGAGTATTATGATTATGGTTTTTAAATTGTATAAGATTTTTATTTTTAAATATGTATATTAAGATAATATAAATGTAAAGTTGTCTAATGTTCATTTTCTTTGTTTCAGAATTTAATTTTATTGAAGGATAAAGATAATCTTTATTAAATATAATTTTTAGAAATCTTTTCTGTAATATTTCTAATTTTTAACTAAAGTTCTATTTATTTCTCCCCAACCTAAAATTCCGTAATTTAAATGAGTTTTAACTAATGCTTAATATAATGTTTCCAGTTGTTTTGGGTTCAAAATTTGTTTAATGTTTCTAAAAATTGGTAGTAAACTTCTTAATTTTTTAATCAAATATTCTATGTGAAAATTCCAATTTAATTTACTGTCAAAGATTATTCCTAAAAATTTTACTTGATTAACTTTTAAAATTTCAATGTCATCAGTTATTTTAATACTATTCATACTTTGTGGTATGTTATTTGGATTTAAAGTGAAAGGAAGATAATTAGTTTTATCAAAATTAATTGTTAATCAATTTTTATCAAACCAATTTTTTATAATTTTAAAATCTTTTCTATTTTGTTATTTAGGTTGTCCCAATTCGTATCTCTATAAAAAATTGCAGTATCATCTGCGAAACTATGAATTTCTCCATCACATTTCACATTAAATAAATCATTAATATAGATATTAAAAAATAATGGTCCTAAGATTGTTCCTTGAGGAATACCATATTTAATTACTTTAGGATAGCTTTTTTCTGTATCTATTCTGTGTGAAACTGCGTGCGGAAAAGTTAAACATTCACGTAGAAATAAATTATTATTACACAATTTTTATGATACAAAAAAAAAATTTCAGGTAGACCAAAAGCTGTCTACGCCAATCCTTGCGAGCAAGGAACTCCCCTTACTGACGATCTAAGTGGAGCTCCAGTGGCATGTGCGCTGAGATCAGAAGATGGTTAGTATTTTTGTGTTTATCTGCTAATAATAAGAACAATTTTATTCAATAGAAATGACATACGTTAGTCTTTTTATGTCAGACCAACGAAATGCTACTTGAACAGCTCTATTTCCATTAGAGGGCATATTGTCACTCATCTTCAGGCATCTGCTACCCCTATATGGACCAAACTTAGCTTCGGGGTTTGAGTTTGATGATCCAGAGGTCCAAGACGATGAGGTGCAGTATTACATCTACTCTAAATCTTGATGCCTTGCTTACCTGTGCCAGAGACTGGCAATATGGGAACGGGTGGAAATTGCTTAGGCAAAAACTAGAGAGAAATCGACCTGTATGTACAGGGTGTTCCTTAATGACGTGCTAATATCTTAGGGTGTGATTCCTCAGTCATTTTATAAAGAAAAGTTCATATGAACATAAATGTCCTAAACGGCTTAAATTTTTTGCTACAGGGTGTTAAATTATTTTTTTTTAACGCTTTTTTTGTAATATCTCCGAAAGTACTTTAGATAATAATTTCAATTTTGGCATGTGCAAATAGGACATAAAACCACATCTTTTAGTAATAAAAGTTATTTTTTTGTACCACCAGTGGCGTCCCTGCAAACATTTCCCCTGATATATTTTAGAAAAAAGTGGTACGTCACTGATATTTTTCCATGTGGATATTATTTCTGATTAGCCTGGTCAATTTTGCATAAAAATGGTTTCTTGCGTTTTTCTCCTCAGGCACACCGTTCTTAATTAAAATAATTAAATTAGCTCTACTATATTATTATTATTAACATTGATAATACAAAATTTTGTTTTATAAAAATTGTTGGAAATGACCAGTTTCATTATTAAATAGGCATGCTTCCGCCCGTCTAATTTAATTTAATTATTTTAGTTAAGAACGGTGTGCCTGAGGAGAAAAACGCAAGAGACCATTTTTATGCAAAATTGACCCGGCTAATTAGAAATATTATCCACATGGAAAAATTTCAGTGGCGTACCACTTTTTTTCTAAAAAATATCAGAATAAATGTTTGCAGGGACGCCACTGGTGAGACAAAAAAATAACTTTTATAAGTAAAACATGTGGTTTTATGTCCTATTAACACGTGCCAAAATTTAAAATATTATCTAAAGTACTTTTGGAGATATTACAAAAAAATAATTCAACACCCTGTAGCAAAAAATTTAAGCCGTTTAGGACATATGTTTATATAAACTTTTCTTTATAAAATGACTTGAGGAATCACACCCTAAAATATTAGCACATCATTAAGGAACACCCTGTATAATTGTATAGTAGTTCTTACAATAAGCTTGAATATATATAACAAGAAAGGTCTGTTAAAATATATTGTCATTTAAAGTAAAAAGTCATAGGTACTTGGAATCGTACAATATCTAATTATTTTTTGTACTGGTTTTTCAGGAACAGTTTGTCCATCGTCATATGATTGTACAGCTGTACCAGGATCAACCCAAGCTGTGTGCTGTCCAATCGAAGATGTTGAAGAAGAAGATCATCTTGAGGGAGAGGCTTCCGAAGATTATACTCAAACCGAAGAAAGACCCCAGACTAGTAAGTGCTCTTGATTAAATGCATTATAATCATGCAGTAATTTTTCTTACCCTGGATCGTTTTCTCACTCTAAAAATCGTCTGGCAAATCTATATAATATTCTTTATATTATATTCTCTTAATATAAATCACACGTTATCTTTTACAGTACATAAATATTTAAAGATAGTATATTACATAACAAGTGATGAAAGAGATACTTTCAAATTAGGAGATTTAGCACGAGGCGTTAGCCGAGTGCGGAAATTCTCCGAGCTCTAGAATAATCACTTTCACACGAGTAATGTACACTATTTTTCCTACGACCACAAAGAATTATTAAAAAAGCCTTTGATTTGTGAAAAAAAATTCTTGAAAAAAATTATATCAACACTAGTGTTGAAATTAGCATACTTAGAATTATGTTCCACCTAATATCTGGTTTCATAGTTTGTCAATGGGCTTTTCCTTTATTTGTAGTTTAACTTTTTCATATTTTGGGAAGAGCTAATCCTGGATTGACTTCTAGAATGATCAGAATGAAAAATTTTAAATTTATTCAAGGAAAGATGCATTAAACATAAATTTGAAAATCCACCCAATAAGGAAGATTTCAATTCAAAATAATTCTATAAATTATTTAATGTTTTTATTAAAAAAAGTCAAATACTGGTGATAGGATTTGAACCTGTAATCTTTGATCTGTAGGCTAGAGCCCTATTCTCTCCGCTATCGGTACCAATAATGATTTGTTATTTAATAAATGACACTCTCTTCAGCACAATTTGTTTTTTCTGGTAATAGATTTTCCAGTAGGTATATTATTAAGATTGTTTATAATTTCAAATGCCGTATTTTCACACTCTAATTCTGAACTACTCAACAAATATATAATAAATAAGTTAAACACTTTACAATAACTGCTTTCTAAAATTTGTTCTTTTTAATAAATAGGGGTGGCCTGTCAAATTGGCACCATATGTTTAAATTAAATAGTGTGCCCTGATATTTCAACACTAGTGTTGACATATTTTTTTTTCAACATGCGTGTGATATTCGGCGCTTTCGAGCCAAGTTAACCGTGCTTTTTTTCTCATTTTTATAGGTGGTCGTAGGAAAATAATAATACTTTGATAACCATATCAAAATCTTTCACTAGTACCAAGGATTGGTAAGGTGAAGCAAGTTAGGGTAAAGATCTTTAAGAGATAAAAATAAAATATTTTTTTCTAGTGTGCGAATACCTCCAAGAATTTACTGAAAGCATGGAAGGTACTCGAGATGGCATGACTCTAGCCCTACCGATACCAGATTGTGACGGCGATGGAAACTATTTTCCAACCCAGTGTGATTCGAAAACGGACGAGTGTTGGTGTGTCGACAGTTTTGGAACTGAAATACCCAGATCAAGGTAATAAAATATCAATTTTAAATGGTACAGTCTTACTAGATACTTTCAACAAATCCATCCAAATACATATTATGAGTTATTTAGATCAAAAATTCTTCCAATTTTGAAGAAACAGTAGTTGCTCTTCCATAAGGTCAGTTGGTCAATCCTCTCAAATAACTTAAACTTTATTAAATTTTAAATTCGTCCAATCAGCTAAACTTAGTGTATTTTATGTACTATTACTAAGTTAAGTACTATTTCTTCCAAAACATCATTTGTATTTATCGATGTAAAGGCGCCATCTGCACATACCTCTTTCGTCCACACCCCCCCCCCCCCTCCTTCACCCCCCGCTAAATCTCTGGTCCGTAGATTTGATGACCATCCCTCTAGACTAGAATAATACTAATAAAATAGTCCTCTGAGCAAAAGAGAAATAAACGAATGCTACCACTTCAGGCGACAGACGAAGGCTATTTCCGATTAATTTTTCGATTGTAGAACCGATTGACGTTACAATGTTGTAGAAACGCATAGGAAAGAGACCTTACGTTGAATGAGTTGTTCTTTATGTATTTTCGGAGAAAATATCGTAACATTTATAGGCTCAGGTGTGATTTATGTAGTCTGGGTAGTTTGATTACATTTTTTAGCGAACCTTTATACATTTACGTGCCATTTTCCACCAAGAAATGTTTAATATGGCCATGATGTGCCAACGAACAATCTTGACTTAAGGATTAATGGAAAAACAATTGTTTGTTACTCGAGCATCAAATAAAAACCTAAATAATAAATAAAGCGTATAGCTCACTACCCCAAAATTGATTTGATTGATTTTTAGGAAGGAAATAGTTTATGGCAAAGATTACGAATCTGAAAACTCGTTCTCTCGGAAGCACCTCGTTTTTCAAATATTTCTTCTTAAAGTGCCGTTTTATAGAGGTTTAGTTTCGACCGCAGACCTTCGTATTCACTTCTTTTGTGGCACAATTTTAAAGAGATAAGTGTGCTAAAATACCCTTCGTCTTTCCTTAGTAACTTCTAAAAATAAAAAGATCCCTGGCGTGATACCTTTTCACTTTCAAATGTGACTGGAATCTCCATATTATAACATCAGAACACTAACTTTTAGAAGATAGACGGGCGCATATGCCAAAAAAAAATACTGTGGGATAGGGGGGAGAGGGAAGTGCCTCATTTCTCCCTTCACTTACTACTATAGGGGTTTTAAAGATTTATGTTGGTCCTAGTTTATTTTACGCTCCGAAAATGTGACCACTTCCATATTTACAGTTAAATGTTTTTATGTCTAGGACAAACGATAACTCTACAGATTGTGAAGAGTTAAGAAAATCCATGGACTGCCTTGACCTGACTTGTAGGATGGGCTGCGAATATGGATTTATTTTATCAGAAGAAACAGGTAACTTATACTTTTGACACAAGAAACTTACCCATGCCGTACGTAAAGAACGTTTTGTTGCCGCAACATGGCACTCATATAAGATTGTAATAATGTGACATTCGGAGGTATATGGATGTGATGGTGATTGTAATATGTATGCAGTGAATTATGTCTCGGGTTTTAATAGATCAAAATGATATTCAATGTCGCTCAATATTAGAACATGTTGTTGTAATATTTTGTAAGAAAAAAGACACCAAGTTGCGGTTTCAATCGCGATTGGCGATCCAATTTCGTAAGACGGTGAGCATGGCGTCATTAAGATACCACAATACTGCTTGTCGGTATGGAAAAACCCAGACGTCATAATTAACTGTTCAAGATTCGATCTACTGACTTTGCAAATTAGGTCTCGACGTGACGTCACAATTGCTCCTTTTATACAAACTACTATAGTGAACTACACACAGCTCCGAACTTGACAACAAAATATTTACAACCATCTAAAAAGTTTTAAAAATTATATTGTTTAAAATTAATTAACATTTTAGGTTGTCCCACGTGTCAATGCAGGGATCCATGCTCCGGAGTTTCATGCAAAGAAGATGAACAGTGTCAGTTGGTTGAAGTCAGTTGTAAGGATCATTATTGTCCTCCCGTACCAGCATGTAAGTAAATAATAACATTTTTAAAATTTTCTACATTCCCCTACACTATAGTAGATAGATTATAGTCTATTCCGGAAAGGTGTAGAGTAATAAAATGGGTAATTCCGTCCAGTTCGGCTCAATTTCAGTGTCGGCCATAGGCGCACATGAAAGTGAAGAGGGATTTTTAAAAGAAGGTTTGCTAACCTTTCAGTCGTTCAATACGGGAGATTACCACGAGGACATGAATTTGAATGTTTTTGAGGAATATTTTAGTGAAATATTTTAAGCAGTCCATCATGTCATTAAAGAAGAGGAGAAAATGGGGGATCTTGACCACTTAATCGATCGCACCGTCGATTTTTTATAATTTAATTTTTGTATAATGTATTTTTTTATGTTTAATAAAAATAAGCGTACCTAATACTATGTAAGTACATAATTTCCGCCTTTGTCACACCATTTTTAGTGTTTGTGAATGGATAACAATAGGCAAAACCTATAAATTGGCCCAAACCAGGGTGGTACTACCTGCACTTGATAAAAATAAAGAATTTTGCAATGAAATCAATGCCAAACTATGAAAGTGGCTTAAATATTCGTTGGGTCACTTTGTAGTCCCTTTACATACCTAATGACCTTTTATTACTCTACACCTTTCTGAAATATACTCCAATTATTCAGCATAAAAGTCCTTTTTTTAAAAACCTTTTAATTTAATATTCTCAATATTTTAGGTTTGCCGAAGAAAGTCGGCCAATGCCCGTACTTAGTACCGGCAACTTCGACAACTTGCGATTTTGAATGTAACTCAGATTTAACCTGCAATAGCACTATGAGGTGTTGTTCCAACGGCTGTGGAACCCAATGTGTGGAACCATTGTTATATACTGGTAAGAATATAACTTTATGTTAAGTGTAATAATTACAAATAAGAATCCTCATACTAATCACCCTTGATTAAACCTAAATTATCGATATGTTTTACGGAGTCTACTCACGTTCAGTCGGCCGGACTGTCCGTCCGCTGGCCGGCCGTTATCGATAATCACACTAGTTTTGTTCACCGATAACGGCCTTAATCTTATCGAAATTCGTTTTTTCTTCCCTTAGCCTGTCAACACCAAAGAACTTTGGCGCAACATCAATCCCACGAATCCGGAATACCAGCAGGAAAGGTTTATATTCCCATGTGCAACGAAGATGGAAGCTACACCCAAAAGCAGTGTCACCCAGGCACAAAAGAATGTTGGTAAGAGCTAAAAAATAATTATGGATATCGTCAATCTTTATTAAATATAAATAAAAAATTGACTTTTTTAATCAAAGTTTATAATGTCCGGTTTTATATATGTGGGTTTTACAGACTCGAGTGACCCTTAATCCAGGAATATTGACTGTTTTATAAACTCGGGCTAGTGACAACTCTGCCTTTCCATTAAACTTGGGAATACACAAAAATAATTGTAAGGAACAGTTTTATAAGGTGCTTGTATTAATTATTCGAAATATTCCTATTTATTAATGATAATGTAATTATTAATCTTGCGGGATTCTATAATTAAAACCGGGCATAAGAGAGCCAGATCAAAGTTGTAGATTTTTTCAGATATATTTGGTGAAGATAGATATTCATTTAATGGAAACTACACCAAAAAGTTGGAAGTTAATTTTTAATGTATTTTTCTTTTTGCAGGTGTGTTGATGACAGAGGCTTCGAAATATCAAAAACTCGATCCAGAGATTCTAATATGTCTTGTGATTCTACACAGCTATCAGACGAATGTCCACTATATAAGTGTGGCAGTGAAGATTGTGAGCATGGCGTTGTAATCGACAAAGATGGATGTAGTACTTGCGAGTGCATTGATCCTTGTTCAAGAATTTCATGCAGAGGTAAGATAATAATTTTTTTATGAGTAATTTACCAATCTAAGCCCATTTTGGGCCGGTTTGGCTCGTAATGATCAATAAATCAATCTACGTATGTAATAGATAAAAATCTGTTCGAATTTGTAAAGAAAATGGTAATTCTCATGATATAAACTGCTGGACAATTGCTTTCGAGCAAGAAAAATTTCGCCTAAATTTAACAGTTAATATTTTCTGAACCAGATATGATATCCACCTACAGTTTTGAATGGTTAATAGATTCATCCCTTGGAAAACAATTGTCAATGTTAAATTTTCTCTAACTGTCAAAAAGTTTTATATACAGGGTATTAAAGAAGACGATGATTTTTGCTCCAATTTTAATGGCGTGTAACTTTCACAATAATATTTTTAAATTTTATCACTCTACGTCAATTGAATTACTGGTTCATAGCAAAAAATAGTTATTTATTATACAAGGGAAAAAAGCATTAGATTTTAGCTCGAGGTTGTGTTGTCTCCCGACGCGAAGCGGAGGGAGACAAAAAAGCGAGAGCTAAGATCTAATATTTTTCCCGTGTATAATACACTATTTTTTTCTGTGACGGGAAAAACGACGATATTATTACAATATATTAAAGTCAGAAAAGTATCGATGGGAAATTTGACTTTTTAAACTAGTAGGTAGGCTGTTTTACTTATAGCGACAATTGGACCTGCGTTTCTAAGGAAACCTTTAAAATAATCAAAAATCTGTCAATTTAATTCCGTGATTTAATATAAAAAGTAATAACTTTAGTGGTTATTTAGTAGTTATTTTAAATAATATAAAGTTTAAAATGTCTGATTCTGAGTTTTCTCTGACTCCACCGGAATTAGTAGAAGCAGCGAAAGTAGCGTCACAAAAATTATTGCCAGCTAAATCGCGCAGAATTTACGAAAACGCGTTTTCAAGATTTATGGAATGGAAGATGAAAAAGGCATGCAGTTCTTTGTTGGAGACGGTGTTATTGGCCTATTTTTCGGAACTGACACAACAACAAAAGCCATCAACAGTGTGGTCGAATTATTCAATGATTAAAAGTATGTTACAATCCAATAATAATGTAGACATTTCAAAATATTTCAAACTAATTACATTTCTAAAACAAAATGGGAAAGGTTACACGCCCAAGAAATCTGCGATTTTTACGAGTACAAATATTAGTGATTTTTTAAATAATGCTCCCGATGAAGTTTATTTAATGGCCAAGGTTGTTGTTTTACTTGCGATTGCAGGAGCTTGTCGAATTTGCAAAATCAGCCAGGTAATATTAGATGATATTAAAGATTCGGGAACGTTATTAATTGTGAAAATTAAGCAAACAAAGAATGATGTCAACAGGAGATTTGTAGTTACTGAAAAATATATTAAATTTTACCGAATAGCCCTTCGTCCAACAGCAGCAAAGGATCGCCGCCTATTTTATGCATATCACAATGGAAAATGTATCAATCAAGTTGTGGGTAAAAATCAGTTTTATAAGGTACCCCAAACAGTAGCTAATTTTCTTCAACTTGAAAATGTTACCTTATACACGGGTCATTCATTTCGAAGATCGTCTGCTACACTTTTGGTTGAATCTGGGGGAGATTTGTTGACACTCAAGAAACATGGAGGTTGGACGTCATCAACGGTCGCTGAAGGGTATATTGATGAATCGGTAGCACACAGGGCAGAAATAGCTAATAAAGTGTTAAGAACCTGTGGCAGTGCTGAAAGAACACCCGATTTGCGACCAGGTACATCAACGGCAGTTGTGTCCATGGCAGAAAATATAATTTCAACACGATAAAATTCGACTGTACCGAATAGTAAAATGAACATGTCATGCATGCAATGCACATTTAATAATTGTACTTTTTGATTTAAAGAAAATGTAACTTTTTGTATAATAAAATATTCTAAAATTAAATATCTACCTTTACTTATGTGTGTATATTATATCCGGGAAAAAAGTGATCACTTTTTTCCCGGGGAAAAAAGTAATCACATCACTTTTTTCCCGAGGAAAAAAGTAATTTCACAAAAAGTGACATTTTATTACCTGTCAACAGAGATAAAATGTCAAACTTTTTTCCCGTCACAGAAAAAAGTAATTTGTAAAATTTTTGATATCTGCTGTATTTTAAGACATACCAATTTTTTTGAAAAATCTTGCTTTATTTTAACATATTGGTAGCTAGATCTGACTGTGCGTTGTATCGTGCAAACTTTTCGAGTGATTATTATACCTTATGAGAAGCTTGATTATGTTCAGTAACAATAGTTGTACCTAAATGTTATGATGTACAGTGGCGTACTTATAAACACCTATATGTCTATGGTTTATGAGTATCTCACAATTTTTCACGATTGTTTTACATTGGAAAGTACTTGCCCCTAGATTAAGTCAGCTTTTTCTTATTTTTTAATTTTCCATATTACAGGTATAGTGTGTTAACAAAGATAATTTTTTAAATTTAATTTTTGGAAAAAATGTATTTATTAATTTCTAACTTTCTAACACTATATACTCATAAACCATAGACATATAGGTGTTTATAAGTACGCCACTATACCTCATAACATTAAGATACAACTATTGTTACTGAACATAATCAATCTCTTCATAAGGTATAAGAATCACTCGCAAAGTTTGTTCGATACAACGCCCAGTGAGATCTAGCTACCAATAAGTTGAAAGTAAGGTTTTCCAAAAAAATTGGTATTTCTTAAAATATAGCAGATATCAAAAATTTGACAAATTACTTTCTTTGCTATAAACCAGTGATTCAATTGACGTAGAGTGATAAAATTTAAAAATATTATTGTGAAAGTTACACGTCATTAAAATTGAAGCAAAATTATCGTCGTCTTTAACACCCTGTATATAAAATTTTCTGACAGTTAAATAAAATCCAACATTGACAATTGTTTCCCAAGGAATGAATCTATCAACCATTCAAAACCGTAGGTGGATATCATATCTGGTTCAAAAAATATTAACTGTTAAATTTAGGCGAAATTTTTCTTGCTCGAAAGCAATTGTCCAGCAGTTTAGTTGGCCAATAAAAACAATTAAATAAAAATATACTTAATTATATGGTAATGGATCGTGGTTGTCGAGAGACTCAGAAATGTGGCAAGCAGACCAATTCGATCATTTTAACTATCTTCCGTTCATTAACTTCTTAAGTGACTATTAAAAGGTCTTGTTATAAATGTCATTCGTTCCAAACAAAGGGGATACACTCCCTTTGAAGAACCTGAACAACCCAGAAAAATACTTGAAGCTATATGATCTCTACTGTGCTTCACAAGAAAGCGTACCAGAATCTCCTTTTCGTCTTAGTATCCAGAACAAATTAGATGCAGGACAAAATGAAAATGCTTTATTATGAATATACAAAACGGCACTTAAAAAGGAGTAGGTATTTCAAAACCTAAGCATTTGCACCAAAACCTGCTCTTAGATCTACACTCCTAAAATACATTATTTCTGAAAAAATCATCAATTTTGCGTGGTGAGCGATTTTTAGTATATTTTTAATCATAAAAAACCGAGCCCGAAAAACGCTGGTTAGAGTCATATTATTATGTTGAAATTTTGGATTGACACCAATATTCATATTTTTCAAAAATATAAAAATGTTTTTTTAAATAAAGAGCCAGCTAGGAATATCGAAAAAAAATATGTACAAAAACAAATTTAATCCAACCATGCGAGAGGTCATAATTTAATTTTCAAAATTTAATCGTAGTTAGGTGAATGTTAAACGAATTTTGGACGTGGCACCAAAAATTTTGCACTTTTTAACCCGACCGTCCCTCTCTCCAGAAAAAAAAATGTCCTACTGACGCCCACTAAGCCCCCCCGAGCTACGCTCTCCCTAAGGCTTCAACGAAATTAGAGGTGCCACTCAGTCTGTAGGCAGTTGTAAGATCAGCCACGGTATCGGGCATACTTCAATTGCCAACTCGCGGTACTATATGACTTCAGCCATCGATACTTTAACTGTGTTATATATACTATATCTATGTGTACGTAATTTATTCGCAGGTGAGGGTGAAACATGCAGACTAGTATCAGTGGAGTGTATTACCTCGCCTTGTCCTTCGGTGCCCATGTGCCTACCGAAGAAGGAAAACCCTTGTCAAAATGGCGAACCACTTAAACTGGGCCATAATGAGGAACTGTTTACTTGTGGACCAGAATCGGAAAGCTGTCCGTCTTCACACAAGTGTCAACTAAGCCCCGTTGGGGAGTATGCAGTTTGCTGTCCGAAACCCAGTAAGTATAGAATGTAATATAAAATGTTCAAATAACACTGATTGGTGATTTAATGAAAAGGAAAAAGGTCGCGAAGATCGCGCGCATAGCTTCCTCCTTCCTTCAATCTGATGAATGGACGTTGGGGCGGCACGACAAACCAAACGAAAAGTACTCTGGTGACAATATTAAAAACATTTTTTTTCTAGGGGAAGTTTGCTTTGAGCCATTGGACCCAGGAAATTGCCAAGATGTCGAAATGATAAGAAATTTAACTCGATATTACTTCAATTCAAAAATAAACCAATGTCAAACATTTATTTATGCGGGATGTCAAGGAAATCATAATAATTTCCACACTGAAGCTATGTGTAATGCCGTGTGCCCAGGTAAACAATAGTATTTTACGTTACAAGGCCGGTAGGTGACTTATTACAGTACGAGTTGGACGTAGGAGCCGAGTCTGGAATATCAACGAGTGCTGTAATAACACCTAACGGACGTGTATCGTATGATATTTTATTTCATCCTGTCTTTATAATCCTTTTTAAAAAGAATAAACAAATAGGTCATATTACCTTTTAAGTGACAACTTGTCAAAGATCGAAAGTAACCAGTCATTGTTTCTAAAATCATACCATTGTTGCTAGGGGCAACCCATTACAGTATCTGATACTGTAATGTTCCATTTACCGGCCGCAAATGAGTACAGGGTAAGTAAATTTACTAAACAGGATGAAATAAATATAAATTACGGTTTTGACACAGCTGGTCGTTATCAGCTCTGCTAGCATTACTAAATCCTCAATATCTATTATCAGTGTGTTATTATTTTATATTTTAGTTTTAAGTCAATGCGAACGCCTTCGTGAAAAGAACCAAAGGGCAGCAGAACGCTACAAGAAACCGACATTCGCCCCACGATGTGACCCACAATCGGGCAACTGGCAACCGGTACAATGTCTCGAACACGTCGGAGTGTGTTGGTGTGTCACTCCCAACGGCGAACCGTTGAAGGGAACACTTACCAGAGGCGCTGAACCAGAGTGCAACTTTAGACAAGCCAGGAATAAAGCTAGTAATAGAGCTGATGTTGCTAGCGAAGCTGATTTAGGTAAGCATCAAATCCTCAAAAAAACTTTCTCAGACTAAAGCTGAATAAATTCCCTTACCAGCTCTGTTTAAAATGAAACTAGTAGAACACGGGGTAGGTTGCTCTTGATAAACTCTGATTAAATTAATTTAAAATATATGCGGCATCGGCAGTCTCCCTAGCGTTTTATTATGTTTTACTGGCATAACGGTTTTACTCACGCCATATCTTACTTTCAACTGTAAAACAATTTTGCTAATAAAACTACTGTTCCATACAGTTCTAGAAGAACTTATGATGCAAATCGGTTCTTTCGACAATGAAGACTTGACACAAGATGTTTCTATGGACAGAATGGACATTGAAGTTGACTTACCATCGCTTACTAGATGTGAAGCACTTGGAGGTCAATGCGACGAGGAGGGTAAATTTCTGCCTACGCAATGCGAAGAAGATACCTGCTGGTGTGTAGATGAAGCTGGAAATCAACTACCTGGTACCAATACTTTCGTAAGAGGACATAAAAATTGCAGTAAGTATGCATTAAAATGTTCAAATTTAAAGAAATAATGAATGTGTAACACAAGACTTGCTGATAGAAGAAATAGTTCCTCGAAAAAAAAAACAATTATGTGTAACTATTTTCTTTCAGGCGCGGTACCGCTAGAAAGTGCTGAGGTCACCCTAGGATTCCGCGGTGAATTTGACGACATAACTGCCATTCCTGTCGTGAATCAAATCACCAAGATCGTTCACAGTCTAAACGGAAACGTCAATGAAAACGGAATTAAAACCGAGCTGACCTCGGATGCCCTTTATGTAAAATTTTCCCTCATTGGAAGTAACAAAGTGGATGTTGCTTATAGGGTAGAACAAATGGTAAGCTAAAAACTATATATTTTTTAATCAGGTATACCTTCACCTATTTTTTTATAGATAATGCAGCAACGATTACCTGGTCTCACTGCGGATATAACAAGATCTCGAGTTATCCATAAACTTCTACCACAAGAAAGCAATTTAATAGGGAACAGTATATCTCTTGAACAAAGAGAGATAGTGTCACAAGCTCCAGTGTCGGTCGTGGCGCCGTATCATACTGCTTTGATTGTGATTGCAGCTGCCTCAGCTTTTGTGATCTCAGTATTGACTCTTTTAGTGATATTGTATAGGCGTAAGGTAAGGTCCTTTGCATTTTTATTTAAAGATATTTTATGAAAATGACTTATTATATTTAAATTGGTGACGTCTATAAAGTAAGGACCCTTAAAATCAGTCTACATGCCAGTGAAGAAAATATCTAATCGCATCTCAGGACAGTTACACTTTTCTCAAATTACTCTATATCATATTATATTACCGAATAGTGGCAAAGTCCCAGCTTCCAATTTTTGTGGTTTTGTGATGTGCGTTTTTAACTGTATAATGTTGACTACTCTCATGGAGTGTTCAAAAATACGACTCTACTAATGTTTAATTGGGCCCTGAAGAAGGACGAAACCAAACTACCGAAACGTCGGCAAAAATTAAAATACGTTAGTCCAATCAGCTTTCTTTTTTCCTATTTATTACAGTGTTCACCAGTGGCGTAGCCAGGGGGCCCGAGCCCCCCCCCCCCAAAAAAAAGTAAATATAAAATATAATTGGGCAATATAAAAAAATCTTTGACGGCAACGCTATCAATAACGCGCCAAATAAAATAACAAATCATCCACAGCTTCAGCAAAAAAGATTTTCCACTTTAAAAAGATTAAAAACATATCTGAGAAACCATTCAGGCGAAAAGCGTACAACAATTTTAGCTTTAATAGGTATTCATCAAAAAATCCACATTGATATATAAAATTATCAATATATTTTGTCTATATTGTGCTTTTAGTTTATGGTTAATTTTTGTTTTTCCAATAAATAAAAAATATACCTACCTTATTTTAAATATTTTTTTACTCAAATATGCTTATTTCGTGAAGAAGTTTTTGTTTAACAAGTATAATATCTGTTTTATATGACCTATATTAGTGTATTTGTATAACTCACTACAAGTTTCTTTAAATGTAGGTATTTTTTTATCTTGAAATTTTCGCCTTTGGCGATTTGCCTGAGGGGCTGGTTCATCGCTTTCCCTACCCTTTTGCACCCCCCCCCCCTCCCCCGAACTAAAATTCTGGCTACGCCACTGATGTTAACACTACTTATATTTAACTTATTTGAGCTGGGCTACATCTTGGTGAAACGAAATCTCCATTATATGGAAAATAAAACAATGGTTACTTGTTATGTTTCACAGTCTTTTAATTTAGTTTCCTGACACGTGTTTCGATCTTTTCAGATCATTCTCAAAGGTAATGAGTACAAAAGTACTCTGAGTAGCTTTTGTACCCATTAAGTTTTTTTTGAGTTTTCCCGTGTGAGGAGTACCATAACACTCAACTAGTAATATGTTTTCAGATGAATAGTTTAAATCAACAAAAAGTAGTAGAAGACAACAGGTTCATCAGCAACAGCAGACCGATCTACATCGAGCTACCGAACGAGACATACAACGCTATCCATACAGATCCTGCTAAGAAACCATGACCTTTAGATGTAATATTTTAGATTATGTTTTCACAATTCACTAGAATCGATTTGGATCGATGGACCGGTTATAAATATTCCAAATTGGTTTTTACCACTGTGACATTGTAGCGACTGTGGTTATCATGGCGTTCTCGATGTTTAAAGGGTAACTTTCGTTGTCCGTTCATCGAAAAGACCATGGTTCAAGTGTTTCTTGTGCCGTGTGACAAAATAATTTAAAAGGAGCCCATTTAGGGTTAACCAAGGGTACAACCGCAGTAATTATCGATCCATCGCTCCAAATCGCTTCATGTTAATTAAGAAAATGACGATGTTTGGTTGTAAAAGGTGTTAAGTGAAAATTGTGCTGATTTTAATTTTTTGGCCCGAAGATATTAATGCTGTAAATATCAATATCTGCAAGCTGATGGTAAAATGTTGTAAGAATTACTTTACAATAAATAACAATAATTGTCGATTGTAAATCACTGGATGTAGATGTTTATAGTATGTATATGTCGTAGTCATATATAGTGAAATCCGGCATTTTATGAAAAGCCTAGGCATATCATGAAACGCCGGCATATAGTGTGCACCTAAAGAAATATTGTCTCACTATCTGCCGAGGCTTTTCGCGAAAACCTTACACTTATGATCTTATCGTGACCTAACTATATCTCTATACTATCTGCCGTCTTTTAAAAGTAAGCGATTCGTAGGTATTATTAGAACGGGCATAAAAAAAATCACCAGACGCTATTATCAGTAAGGCCACTAATTATATTTACTTTTTTTTGTGATAAGCAGTATACATAAGTATAAGTATTGTGTTGTAAATAAACTGGAAACTCACGTCTGGGATTTTATGTTCCTATTAAAAAAGTACGCGAAAACGCATGTTTTTAACTCTGTTCTGTCTATGAATCTTTCAACCTCTAACCCAAATCTCTTGCTGCTGGCTGTGTAAATGCTGTTTTCTACTTATATATTAGTAAACATTGTTTTTTACATACAGTTCACTATATAAGTAAATCCATTCTTATGCACAATTGTGCGTAAAGAATGAAAACGCACAACTGTGCGTTATGATACATAAAAACACACAACTGTGCGTTATGATGCCCAATATAACAATCAAGAATCAAGTTAACATTGAACCACTCAAATCGTGACATTTATCTATCGTTTGTTTTGAATATTTGACAGTGACATTGTCATTATTTGAGATTTGAAGTTCAAATCGATAGTTTATACATTATAAACCGATCTTTAATTTATAAGTAAGAATCGTAGAAAAAGTATAGTACGTTTTGCGTGTTGTAGAGTAATTACCCACTAATGTAATTACCGCACTCGCCGCTACGCGGCTCGTTCGCAATTTTTCCATCGTGCGTAATATGATTTTTACTACATTTAATACGTAATATACTATTTTCTACTCCCACATGGAAATTTGCTGTTTCCTTTACACTTAAGTGGCGAGTAAAGTAGGCTATTCCAGTTAACTGTGCGGCAAAATTTCATAACAATCCTAGATAGGTAATGAAACTGACCAATCACAGTATATTATTTTTACTGAGGCTCCGTCTTCTTTTTCAAGACACTAAATTATATAATTTAAATGCATATGGTACAATTTATTATTAATTTGTTCAGTATAATAAAATCTAGACGCATTTATAATAGATTTATCAATAATGCAACCTGCTGAATGTGCATAGAAAATTAATTTCATGTAGCATCATTTATCAGTTGGTTTTCCCATAATTAGTTTAACGTTTCGATAGTCGAGAGGTAGAGCATTTTACTATGGATCCAATGTTCGTGAGTTCGAGCCCGGCAACCTGAACTTTTTTTTACATTTTTTAGCATAAAGTTTGTAAGTTTGGTCGTAGAAAAAATATACTGTTCAACTCGAGTGGATTGTCCATATTGCCCTCGGAAGTTTACTTCCTCGTGCGATATGGACATCATATTCACTCTTGTTGTACAAACTACTATTACGTACATCTCCCTCTATAAGTAAATCTATTCTTACGCACAAAACTGTGCGTAAAGAATGAAAACGCACAACTGTGCGTTATAATGCCTAGTATAACAATCAAATTAGCTTTAAACCACTCAAATCGTGACATTCATCTATCTTGCGTTTTGAATAATTGACATTGTCATTATCTGAGATTTGAAGTTCAAATCGATACTTTATAAATTGTAAACCGATCTTTAATTTATTAATAAGAGTCGTAGAAAAAGTATAGTACGTATTAGGTGTTGTAAAGCAATTACACACTCATTTAATTACCGTCTTTTCGCGAGAAGCCTACTTTTAAAAAACGGCGGATCACGTAGAGTTAATTAGTTCACTGTACGTCGTTTCCAGTACCAATTGGCGTAATTGACAAATTGCATTTGAGTTGAGACTACAAATTAAATTGATTAGTAAACCTCATGTTGCTACTAAGGGACTTACGAAATAACTCTCCAAAATACGTAATAATTGTTTACTAAAGAAATGTTGTCAAGCTTCAGCTGCCGATCCCAATTCGAATACAGCAAAAAGTAAAGCCTCCAAAAAAATGTATACTTTGTCATTTAACATGTTTTACGATTGGACGCCTCCTGTTTGGTATTTATACTAAATAATCATATAAAATATTATTTGATCCGTTATCTTTTACATAATCGCTTTCCCCGTTAACAAATCTTTCGAATTATTAAGTTCTGAGAAAATATTAGCGACATTTTGCCAACCAACAAAACGATATTTCAAACGTGATTTTTTCGGAATCAACCCAAACGATTTTGTAAAAACCTGTGTCATATTCAAAAAATATAATTCTTTCTAGCGAAAATTTGGTTTCATGCGTCAGCCAGTGCGAGATTTGAGCGCCTGAAATATCGATTTGCGGGATTTTGTTGGTTGGCAAAATGTCACCATTGTTTTAATATACTTTTATGTATGGAAAAGGTCGATTATTTGCTAAAGTAAGATAGCTAGCGAAGAATGTTAAATACAAAACTTTTAGGGTTTTTAGAAATTTATTATACTGCATATAAACTAAGTATACAGGATCGATTAAAAAGCCATGGAAGAACAAAGTTACTTTATTTTAAATGGAACCCCCTGTATATTATTCAA
Source organism: Polydrusus cervinus (assembly GCA_935413205.1). NCBI lineage: Eukaryota > Metazoa > Arthropoda > Insecta > Coleoptera > Curculionidae > Polydrusus > Polydrusus cervinus. The sequence continues at coordinate 101,553,579 of OW284510.1, read as the reverse complement.
TATTTCAATTATTTACAAGATTCTAAAAAAAAGGTTAAGCACACCACATACCCAATCTTAACCGTTTTCGAGATATCGAGTTTCGAATATCGTTTTCAAATAAATCTAATAACAATAATAAAAATGACAAAGTTTTAGTAAACAACAATTTGAAATCCTATTTTATAAGGTGCTCAAAGTGTCCACCGTTTACTTCCTGGCAGTAATGAATTCGGTGAACAAAATTTTGTAGCGAATCTATAAGGATATTTGGAGCAATACTGGAAATTTCATGCATTATTCTTTGTTGCAAATCTTCGATATTTTGTGGCCTATTTTTGTACACTAAATTTTTGATATGGCCCCACAGGAAAAAGTCAAGAGGGGTCATATCAGGAGACCTAGCAGGCCATTCAATTGCACCTCTGCGCCCAATCCATTTACCAGGAAAAATTTGCTCTAGATATTCCCTCACCATTCGTCCAAAATGTGGTGGAGCCCCATCTTGTTGAAACCATATTTGTTCAGCCGGTAAATTGGGATTATTATAATTTGGGAATAATCGTCTGAGCTGCGGAACAATATTCTCTTGTAAAAGTAATAAATATCGTTCAGAGTTCAAATTTCCATGTATAAAATAGGGTCCTATGACGTTTCCACCAATAATGCCACACCAAACATTGGTTTTTTGAGGTCGTTGGGTATGAACTTGTTCCATCCAATGTGGATTTTGGTCTGACCAATATCTACAGTTGTGTCGATTTACGTGCCCGTTGACGTTGATTCATCAGAAAATAATTTGTGGTTGACAAAGTCGCAAAACTGAATTCTGCGATTAAAATCGTCTTCACTCAATTCTTGTAACAAATGAATTTTATATGGTTTGAATTTTTCTCTTTTGGTAATTTTTTGAATGGAATATCGACTCATATTATGATTTAAAGCCCGCTGTTGCGTCGAATTTATTGGATTTTCTACCACCTAACATGAGATTTAAAGAATTTTCTTCATTAGTAACGCTTACCGGTCTTCCACTTTTTGGTCGATCTTTCACACCTCCAGTTTCATGAAAACGCTGCAATGTTTTGGAAACAGTTGATTTAGTTATAGGTTCCCGATCTGGATGCAATTCATTAAAAATATTCCCCACTTGGTTAAAACTCCGTGTTCTATCGCCGTACCCTATCATCATTAAAATTTCAATGCGCTCGGTATCACTTAAACGCGAAAATTGTTCAAAAATTGTAAATGTAAGTATTTTTGGCATATCTATTGTCAAGATGACAAAACAACATTGTTATGGAGATAAATATTTTCTAAGGTAACTTGATGGACTAGAAAATTAATGAATGTAATAATTTATTTGAAAACGATATTCGAAACTCGATATCTCGAAAACGGTTAAGATTGGGTATGTGGTGTGCTTAACCTTTTTTTTAGAATCTTTTAAATAATTAAAATATTGAATAATATACAGGGGGTTCCATTTAAAATAAAGTAACTTTGTTCTTCCATGGCTTTTTGACCGATCCTATATACTTAGTTTATGTGCAGTATAATAGATTTTTAAAAACCCTAAAAGTTTTGTATTTAACATTCTTCGCTATCTTACTTTAGCAAATAATCGACCGTTTCCATGCATAAAAGCGACCCTGTATGTATTAAAATATAAAATATCCGAAAATGTCCTTGTTTGTTAGGAAGAAAGTTTATTTAGCGCCTCTTGTATTATCAGCATACACAAAACTTAATGCGTAAAAAATGTGTTTTATTTTTTTTTGTAAACTTAAATTATCGATTGTAAAAAGCTACTGGTAAATCCAGGGGTGGCATGGTAACTTTGTGTTTACCTGGAAGTTTGCCGTGAAAGGGTGTATAATGTATATGCCATTTGGATAAGTGTATAAATAATACCTATGGGGGTAGGTAAAACTATTCTTTAAGAAGGGTACCAATGTAGACGAGAGAAGAATAATTTTTTTTGTATATTTTTACTTCTTGGTCCATTTGTTCACTTCCGCGAACATACTATATACAGGGTTGCCCAGAAGTCCGGAATAAAATTAATATAGCCGTAACCTGCAACTTTTGGGAAAAACGCTGGGACACGTCAACTTAGCTCACATTTTGACGTTATTCGTTTGTTTTTTTTACAGACATTTGTCAAAGATATGATGACATCGATCTTTTTTTTTTAATGGAAAAATACAGCTTATGATACATCATTTGAAAGCCAATATCTCGTACAGTGTGCTCATAAATTTTGGCGCGATTCTGTCAAGCTATTTCAAAATGGCGACTGTTAAAATTTTTCAAAAAAATCTCTATTTAAATAAGCGAAAATGATAAATCATTGATGTTTTTTTTACCTTTCAAGGTAAGAAATGTCATAACATGTCAGAACGTGAAACAATGAAGATTTCTTACCTTGAAAGGTAAAAAAAACAACGATTTATCATTTCTGCTTATTTAAATAGAGATTTTTTAAAAACTTTTAGCAGTCGCCATTTTGAAATAGCTTGACAGAATCGCGTCAAAATTTATGATTTTACTGTACGATATATTAACTTTCAAATGATGTACCACAAGCTGTATATTTCCATTTAGAAAAAAGATCGATGTCGTCATATCTTTGACAAATGACTATAAAAAAATAAACAAATAACGTCAAAATGGGAGCATATTATATAAAACTAAGTTTACGTGTCCGAGCGTTTTCCCCAAAAGTTAGATGTTAAGGCTATATTAATTTTATTCCGGACTTCTGGGCAACCCTGTATGTGAAGAAATATACCCACTCTACTACCCACGTGATTATATTTAAGTTGTAATGAGTTTAAAGACTTAGCAATAAAAATAATTATATATTTAGTTAGCTTCTTAATTTTTTAATCTATAACTTACATTTAATTTATTATTTTGTTGCCGCGCGTAGCTACCACACATAATAAAGAGTTAGAGCTTTCGCAATTTCGTTTCTTCATAAATGTATAATTTTTTTTTCGATTTATCTAAAAATCCGACAAGTACCAGTGTTTGAAACACAATTACCCACCGTTTTAAGTTAAAAAAGTCTGGATGTATAAAGTAATAAAGGCAAATAAAGAAAAATTGGGGAATTTGACAAAACTAAACAATTTTATTGGTAAATGAACAGAAAAAGTAAAATGGACAAATTTCCCAAACTTTCGTTTTTTGCTTTTATTAATTCATTAATTAAAATTTCTTTAATTCAAAACTATAGGTAATTGCTACTCAAGCACGGACATTTGGACCCTTTTCGAATAAAATAAAAAGGATAAGAAATATTGATCAAAAAATAAAATAGGGAATACATTAATAACAAAAACTAAACTTCACTTTTAATTATGAAATAGGATTTTGACGGTTCTATTCGTCGCAGAAATACTATAAGTGCTACCCAAAGACAGGTACGTGGCTGTTTTTGGGGTAAAATCAGAAAGAAACGAAAAAAAAAAGGGCGAATGAGTCACTAATTTTTTTTTAGCGAGTTAGGGCTACTAACGCACTCACCATCTCATTTTTCATTAACATTTCTTATTCTTTCCGCTTTATCCACAAAGCGGTCAAATACTTGTCTTAAGGTAGCAATAAGTTTTAAGAGTAGGGGAATAATACACACAGTCTGCTCCACTAGTTTATTGAAGAATCTCAAAGTGAGAATCCTAATGTCTTCGTACATGTTTCGAAGGTAAAAACCTTCATAAAAAATTTTATATTTGAAATTTTTCTTTTTCTGTTCCTCAAGCAGTTTATCTTGCAATGTTGAGGGTCTCTCTTCTTGTAAAATCCTTGAATTAATTTTATTCGCTGATGATGAAGGTTTTTACCTTCGAAACATGTACGAAGACATTAGGATTCTCTATACTTTGAGATCCTTATAATAAACTAGTGGAGCAGACTGTGTGTATTATTCCCCCCACTCATAATATCACTCCACTGAGAGATGGACTATTTCCACAAAATAAGTTTTAATTTAAACACATTTTAATTGGTAAATTAATAAAAACACAAAACGATATTTTGTAATATTTGTCCATTTTTCTGTTTCTGTTTTTATTACATTATGAATTTACGTTTTTTAAACTTTAAACTGTAGCCGTGGCGGCTCGCGGTCTTAAAAAATGGTGAAGAGCTAGGTATAGTGCGAGTACTTAAACAAACATTGACAAATTTATATTTTTATTACGTACAACTACACGATAAAAATTAAACTAAGTAGGTACGTACACTACTGAATTAACTGAAAAATAAAAACAAAACTTTTTAATCACACAGTAAATCACGTAAAAACGATATCTATAACCGTAAGTTTCGCGAAGGCTCAAAATAACCACCTTAAGGTAAGGCGAACCAATGCTAAAACAATGGTGCATACGACTGATCTATTTTTAAATTGTCCTTCATCATTATGCAAATTGTTACATGCTGTCGCGTGACTCACGTCACCTAACCATAGCAACGGTAAAAACCAAAGCCATTTCACTGTATGTTGCTCTTCACTTGTTGGGGCGCGCCAAAATGCACGAGTGTTTATAATTATTGTCCATCGGAGTTAATCGTGGCCCTATTATGCATAGCTACATTCGGATTAAATTAATATTAATAATTAGAACATAATTATTTTTTAAGGGCTAAAATGGTAGCTGTATTGGTACATTATTATTTAATATTGTCGAAAAACTTTCCTTCTGGTTTTATTTTTTTTTGGTGAAGAGCCTCTTCACCTACTTCACCTGCGCCGAGCCGCCACTAAACTGTAGTTAATTATTCTCCAAGTATGGGTGTTTAGCCGATGTTTGGACAAAACGAAAATGTAACAAAATATTGTGAAAAAACTAAATGGCGAATGCGCCACTTTAGCCCTAACTCTTAAACGTTAATATTATGAAATGACGACCATTACTAAATATATTTACTGGTAACAAGCAACAAAATGGCGAATTCGATACAACCAATAGAATAATTTATTTGTTTATGAAATGATTGTACATAATATTTATTTTTAAGAATAAAAATATTTAAATAAAAACCCGGTATTTTATTACTATTATATTTTTATCGCACCAATACTACATTCTTACATTCATAGGCTCACTTTTAATAAAATTACAGACATTTATACGCTATACGCTAAAAAATAAAATCAATTTGTATATAGGATTCGACAATATTAAGGTAAAAAGTAAAGTTACATGTATCTTGTTAAGTAGTTAAAAAAAATAATAAATAATAAAAACGTATTTCTTTAAAACCTTATAATTTACTAATACTTAAATAAACGATCATACCTAGAGTCTAAATTGTTCTATGTTTTAACCACAACCCATTTTTTTACTCCATACACTGTGAGGAAAATTTGCCCTTTTTCACAAGTTTTATAATAGTATGAGGCTAATATTTTTACGGAAATTATTGCTGTAGGCTGTAGGTTTTCAACATGTATCAGGTTGACAAATAAAGATTTTCTTTTTATTTCGTCAGATCCATCTCCAGACGCGTTTCGTCCTATCATGGTTCATCAGTAGAGCTAGGATACGACGAAAAATGTCTATCTGGTCAAAAATAATACACTCGTTGTGAAACACTGCATTTAAGCAGGGTTGCGACGATTTAAATTGACTGATTTTTTTTCAATTTTAATCGTGATTTAAATCAAATTATAAATTGCTGTAAAAACAAGTCGCCGAAGCAAATAACTCATCAGGAAATTCAAAAAAAGGATAGATAGATAGTTTAGTGTTTAGATACATTATGTAAGTGTAAAACATAACTAATCGTCATCAGTCCGGCGTAAAAAATATTCATAAATTACGCTGAACGCTGTCGAAAATTTTCATGTCAATATAAGTTATTTTGTATGTCGCCGAGGAGATTTTCTGACTGTAAATCTAGACAACAAATACTTTTGGGCGAATAGAAACAAAATAATGAGAATAAGTCATTTTAAAGTTCATTATTCCCGGTTTCGATTCCCGGAGTGGGCATACGTACAATAAAAAAAGCATGTCCGAAATTTAGTGGATTTAAGAATGCAGGGAAGCGTGTAAAAGGTATCATCTCCCAACCCACCCCATTCACGCCGGTAACCAGGCCGGATGAGATCGGACATCTCGTGGGGTGCGGACGAAGGTACACACTCCCCAATCGGTAGGTCATGCAATGGCAATAAACCAAGGGTTGATAGCCCTTGGGGGGTGTCGCATGACTGAGGATCGTGGTTCGGAACCCACGTTAAACTGTAGGTCCCCTCGGGAATGGCCCTGGCAGCGAACGAAGAGGAAAAAAGCCTTATTCGAAGGGCAAAACGGCAAGTTCATTATTGCCATATTTAAGGAAAAAATCAGTATAAATTGATAAAAATCACGATTTAATCGATGATGACTCATCAACTACTGTTTGCTCTTAAAAATAAACTTAAAAAGGAAACGTGTGTATTATAAATTTTGTAAAAGAATGGAGAAATACGTTGAAGTTGGAGAGTTTCATGTTGAATAAAATAATGATTTTTCCATTCACCTGAATGTTATAAGATAAATAAATATTATGGCCACCTTTAACTTTTCTAAAAATCTCTTTTAGTTTTAGAAACCATAACTTCTTTACCATAGACATATAAAGAGTCTGTCTATGGTATTTACCTAACATACATTCGAGCTGTAGCCCCCCCCCCCCCCCCCCCCCCAAATCGAATACCATACTAAGAGTATGTAAGTTCATGTTTTCTTCATTAAATGCAGCGTTTCACAAAGAGGCCAATAATACTTTTGGTGTACCTTGTATATTCTGAAAATCTGTAGCAACACTTCTCTAGAAATGTTGCCTCCTCCCTATATTGGTGTTATGGAGTTGACGAATTATATTTAAATCGCTGACTTCTTGGGTATCCTAACGAAACACTCCATACTTAATTTTTCTTTACGGCCGTCTAAAAAGTTGAGTAACCACAGAGATATTTATTTCAAAAATGAATGGATTTGTATCTAACAAAAAAAAATAGTATATTATATAACAAGTGATGAAAGTGATACTTTTCAAACGAGGAGATATTTAGCACGAGGCGTCAGCCGAGGGCGGAAATTCTCCGAGTTTTAGAATAATCACTTTCACACAAGTAAGGTATACTATTTTTCCTACGACCACAAAGAATTATTAAAAAAGCCTTTCATTTGTGAAAAAATATTTCAACACTAGTGTTGAAATTAGCATACTTAGGATTATGTTCCACTTAATATCTGGTTTCATAGTTTGTAGGCTTTTCCTTTATTTGTAATTTAACTTTTTCATTTTTTCATATTTTATATAATTATATATCATAGGAAAAACTAATCCTGGATTGACTTCTAGATTAACCAGAATGAAAAATTTTAAATTTAATCAAGGAAAGATGCATTAAACATAAATTTAAAAAATCCATCCAACAAGGAAGATTTCAATTCAAAATAATTCTATAAATTATTTAAAGTTTTTATAAAAAAAAAGTCAAACACTCCTGATGAGATTTGAACCTGTGACCTTGCGATCTGTAGGCTAGAGGTCTATTCTCTATGCAATCGATACCAATAAAGATTTGTTGTTTAATACATGACACTTTCTTCAGTGCGATTTGTTTTTTCTGGTAATAAATGTTCCAGTATATTGTTAACATTTTTTATAATTTCAGATTGCGTATTTTCACACTCTAATTCTGAATCCCTCAACAAATACATGATAAATAAGATAAGCACTTTAAAATTACTGCTTTCTAAAATGTGTTTCTTCGCGTGTGATATACAGCGCTTTCTAGCCAAGTTAACCGTGCTTTTTTCTCATTTTCATAGGTGGTCGTAGAAAAATGCTTTATACTGTTTTTCCTGGCACACTACGCCTTCTAAAATTATTAATAACAAAAAATCTAAGAGAAACGTTGAAGAAGACTAGAAAATTATTAGAAATCGTGGTAACAGCTCTATCCATGCATTCAAGGTATTCTCCGACAAAATAAATGACAAAGTGATTACAAAATTTGCAAAACAGAAAAGAACGTAGGATAGATTTAATAGGTAAGTTTTTTTTTTGCAAAAATTGCAGAACACCTTAAAATTTTTACCATGAGCCGCCACTGCATCACCTTATATAAAAAAGACATAAAGTAAAGTCACACACATTGTATTTAGTGGTCCAAGATACAGTTACCCAATAAACAGAAAATGAAATGGACTGATTGAATTTTGACGAAAATATGGGGTTTTGAAATTCAGGTACTTTTTTTCAACTATTCCATAATGAATGGACGCAGCGTATTTTTCCCTCAAATGTCGTCATATTAGGATTTACGAGTTTAAATATAATGCGTCAATGCCATATAATTGTTAAATTCAAATAAAAAAAATAAAAATTAATAAGCATTTTAAAATGGCCCACTTTAATCCACCCACAGTGTACATATTATAGATTTTTTTTAATACTATGAAAAAATAAGTTATATAGGGATTTAAAGTTTGTTATAAATGTTGCTCGTATTCGCATCCGTAGCGAACAGCGCATGCGCAGAATCTATACGCTTATCGAAATACGTTACGAGCTTCGCATCGTTACGACTTGCCTCTTAACCCTATTTTACCCTATCCGAATCACATTCCGGCCAAATTCTAACAAACAAAGGTTGGGAAATATGACAGGACACGATATCGTTGATAAATTGATACGGACACGTTAAAAAGAGCTTTAAAGGCATTTTTTTCGTCGGTAACGTAAGTCAGTACGATACGATTACGGATAAGTACGAATTTTTAGGATGTTCCAATAGTACAACAAAGTAAAATATTGAACGGCAGTAGAGTTTTGGACTTGCATTGTCTTTATTTGTTTTGAATCACAACGTTTTAACTGGTAAGTATCTCCAGTCGTCTTCAGGTGAATTATAAATAAGTAACTACAGCTCTATTTATACTAGCTAGGTGTAATGAAGCATAACTGGATGATTCAAGCTCATACCCGATGCAACGATAATAAAATGATATTGTTATAAAGTCAATATACATCGAAAAATATGACAAAGTTTAAACGGTCATATCTCATTGAAACTTTATCAAAAAAAATTTTTTTTAATACGTCATTCTGTAGGAAATTTAATATCCTGTATTTTCTATGAAGCAATGCCTGTACCTATCTCTGCTCAAAAAAAAGTTATTTGCATAAAAGTAAAAAAAAATAAAATATTTAAGTTTTTGCACTTTTTTGTTAAATTGTTTTAACATAATTTGAACTGAATAGACTCCTAAATTTTTTAAATACGCCTTTTCCATAGAAAATCTAGCTCTCTACAAAATTTCTCCTATAAAATACCCCCAAATTTTGCTTCGTTTTCGAGATATACTCAAAAAACCGTAAGGGTTGCATTTTCCCCCCTATCTCCAGTTTCCCCCCTCTAATTTAATAGCACTCTGCGGTTTTTTCATTCTGAATAACCAATTGAACGATTTATGCAATAAAAACTCACACTTCTGTAGTTCCTTATTACCCTGCTTTTTAGGACATAATCGTAGCCTATTAATAAAGTCCAAAAATGTCACTGCCTCACTACTTCGAGTAGTCCAAAACTCTACTGCCGTTCAAGAAACGTCATTGTCTCCAACCTTCAAACAGACAAAAGTAACACATGCAGTGTGTGAGTGCAGTGAAAATGAAACAACTTAAAACTTTATTTGGTTTAAAAACATTTAAAGTTAAACTGCATATAATAGATATATACCTTTTTATATTAAGTTACAATTGAAAATCAAAGGACTGGCAGAAAATAGTTTGTAATGTTTTAGTATTTTGTCTACCGTGCTTTACTTTATTGGCACTGCACCTCACACTTACACTGTATATATTTTTGTGTTTATTTGCGACCAAAAAATAAAAATTATTACTGATATATTGACTACGAGTGACGCCTGTCCATAGTGGTTATGTACAGAACGTCGTAAGCAAAGATAATGAGTACGGTAGAACATTCAGCAAACTATTTCCAAACGTGACACAACAAAAGCTAGAAGAAAACACGGGTTTGGGATTTATTATTTCAATTGAATTTAAAAATCTTCAAGTTTTCTTCAAGCTTTTTTAGTGTCACGTTTGAATAAAATTTACACAATATCTCAATGGACAATTGCTAACGTTGCTCATTTATGACTCTCATTATTATTGGCTACTTCTGTACAGGCGATGTGATAATTTTTCTAACGTACAGTTGCGGCCAAAAAATAGCTTCGACTAACTCACAATCTAAGAGACATTACCGCAAAGAAGCTGCTTAACAGGAACCCATATTATGAGTTAGTGTAATATCTTTGTAATCAATACAATTCTTCTTAAACAGGACGCTTTGGTATTTATTATTTCTATTCTATTATCTTTTACTTTTCTATTTTAGTTCCTAATGATCAACCTCATCTACCTACCCTACCTGTTCCAAATTAGCTCAAATTATCGGGTTATCAGTCTAATCACTCTAATCTAATGCCATTGAAGTACTCGGGGAATTCCTATCCTTAGTTTTGCTTTTCTTTTTTGACTTGTCCCGTTTCTTGGGCGTAGTAGACGTGCCAGCAGCGCCCTCTGCAGGCGATGCACTATTGGAACGTCGGTCTTGCAGATGAAGCACGTCCCGAAGATTCGTTAGTTCATCATCGTCTCCTTGGAGAAAGAGATAGTTAGAAAGCTCTGGAGTGATGAGATAGTTTTAATGAATGATATTTCAAACCATCGACTTTAATAGTATATTACATAACAAGTGATATGAAAGTGATAAGTTTTCAAACGAGGAGATATGTTTTGGAAATTCTCCGAGTTTTAGAATAATCACTTTCATACAAGTAATTTACACTATTTTTCCTACGACCACAAAGAATTATTAAAAAAAACTTTGATTTGTGGAAAAAATATTTCAACACTAGTGTTGAAAAAAAAATCAACACTAGTGTTTAAATTGGCATACTTAGGATTATGTTCCACTTAATATCTGGTTTCATAGTTTGTCAATAGATTTTTCCTTTATTTGTAATTTAACTTTTTCATATTTTATATATCATAGGAAGAACTAATCCTGGATTGACTTCTAGATTAACCAGAATGAAAAATTTTAAATTTAATCAAGGGAAGATGCATTAAACATAAATTTAAAAAATACACCCAAAAGGAAAATTTAGTTTCAAAATAATTCTATAAATTATTTAATGTTTTTATAAAAAAAAGTCTAACACTCCTGATTAGATTTCAACCTGTTGACTTGCGATCTGTAGGCTAGAGCTCTATTCTCTACGCTATCGTTACCGATAAAGATGTGTTTAATACATGACATTTTCGTCAGCGCGATTTGTATTTTCTGGTAATAGATTTTCCATTATATTATTAACATTTTTTATAATTTCAGATGTCGTATTTTCACACTCTAGTTCTGAATCACTCGACAAATACATGATAAATAAGTTAAACATTTTACAATTATTGTTTTCTAAAATTTGTTATTTTTAATAAATAGGGGTTGTCTGTCAAATTGGCACCATATGTTTAAATTAAATAGTGTGCCTTGATATTTCAACACTAGTGTTGAAATATTTTTTTTAACACGCGTGATATACGTCGCTTTCTAGTCAAATTCACGTTGCTTTTTTTCTCATTTTTATAGGTGGTCGTAGGAAAAAGATATATTCACTTGAATAGTTCTTGCGAAAATGTTTTTGAAGTTACAAATATTTTCCCCAGAGGGCGCTCGACGGGGGAAGTCGCGTCCCCTGGGGGTGGTATTCCGTTCAAGTTATCTAGTAGCACCGAATCGACGTTGTCGCTATTGGAATTACGTTCACGATTTGACGATTGGCGATCGAAAGAAAGCTACTTGTCGTTTCAAATCTATCGCTTGGTTTCGGCGAACGAGGAAGTGTCGCCTACATGTTAGATAAAGATGCAAACAATAATTCTAAATAAATCGCATTAATCGTTCCTTACAGTTTGTTGTAAATTATAATATTTTACCATTAACAAATCCTAATCAGAACGAATAAAGTTAAATATTATTTCTAACTTTGCCTTGGAAAAATTCTGACCTAAAACAAACCACTTTTTACATGACTCGCTATTGTGGGACACTGAACAGTCGTGAATAAACATTTTTAAAAAATGAGTCCTAGGATAGATCCTTGGGGGACACCAATGGTAATCTCCCTCTTTGCCAGAGGCGGATTATAGTACAAGCCGAACAAGCCTAGGCTTGTAGCGCCAAATCTGAAAGGGGCGCCACATTTTCCAGCGCCAAGACTCCAAGAGAGACTAAGATAACCAAACCCCCCCTAGAGCTCTAACGAAACTATATAATATTTATAGTTCTATAAAAAAAAATCAATTTTTATTGTTTTTCTTAACTTTAATTATTTGTGTGTATAATGCCTTTGGCAACATTACTTCTCTACCAAGCAGGTGGGCAACCTTTCAAATTTCGAATTAACCCCCCAAATCCCTACTGAAAGTTGACACAATAATTTTTTTGGCGATAGCGGTCAAAACTCGTAGATTAAAAGAGTTTTTTAAAGTCTGGCATATTGCCGCAGATTAAGCTTTACGGTTATTTAAACCCAAAAAAGGGTGTGGCACCCAAAAAATTTTCGCCGCCACTGTAGAAGGGGGGCGCAAAAATATCCCAGGGCTTTGGGCGCTTCCAAGTGTTAATACGCCTCTACTCTTTGCAGATGCACACTGACATTTAGATATATGTAGATCTTCTAATTTATTATGTAAAAAACCCAACGAAGATAAACTAATATACCTAGACCCTAGACCAAATATTTTATTTATGAACATACTTTTTCGCCGCGCCTACAACTCATTGTTTATAGAAGCGTATACAAATTGACTTATGTTAAGATTTAAGCTCAAATAAAACACATAAGGAGAGAAATTATGAATTTTACAGAATATTATTCTCAAAAAAATACATTTCAATTCAATTCAAGAACGTGTGAAGAACCTAGATCTCGTCAGATTGTTATGATAAAAGAGAATGGCATGATTGATATAAAAACTTACCTTCAATATCAACATTTACGGATTCTATCGGTTCTGGGTCTAAATGCTTTTTGGGTGTACCTAAGAAAAATAATTGGTATTAAAATAATGTGTGAAATTTAACCAAAGCATATTCCAGGTCCAAAATTACTGTCAGTGACTCATCGCCTTCATATCGAGAGCAGCGGGTTGTACAAAGTCAGAGAAAAAAAAATTCCATGAAAATATAAATATTTTGCTACAATACTAAAATTTCAAAAATACATTGAAATTGGTTCCAACTTTGTACAACCCACTGCACTCTATATGAAAGCGATAAATCACTGACAGTAATTTTTGACTTATAGTATAGTTGCCGTATTTGCATTATGCAAAAATAAACAGTTTTTACGGAGTTTAAAAAAAACATATTTATAGTAAGTAGGTACTTATGTATATTATTCCAAAATATGTTATCTTTGACTTTTATCAGTTAAAACCCTATAATGTAGGTACCTACTTAGATATAAACCCCATATCAAAATGTTTGTCATGTAGGTAATTTGTTTATTAGCTTTTAAAATTCAAAAAAAAAAACTGAAGTCGCTGGTAAGGAATGTCACTTAGCTTAAATGTTAACATCAATAAAATATTCTATTCCCACCCTTTGTCTGATTGTGTTGGAAAATCTGAAATCAATATATAATAATTTTATAAACTTCAAACTGCTTTCACCTCTGTTCTTTTTTCCACCATTCTTATCTTTTTTCCTATTTCTCTTCCTTTCACTTGAATTCCAATCAACATCGTCATCATCATCACTAGGAATTCCACTGTATGAGGAAGTATCACCTTTATCCTTATTGCTTGCTACCCTTCTAGAAGCATTTCTGGATGATCTACTTATTCTACCCATTCCTGAAACAATATAGCTATGTTATGTAAAATTGAAATTCATCTATAAGCTATGGTTTTTTACAGGACAAAGGCCCTGGCTAAATGAACCCCAAAATGAGATGCTCATAATGGAGTTGGTGTTGTTGTGTTAAGATAATATATCTGACTGAAACCTTGCATTAAAATAGAATCAATGTGGAGTCCAAGTTGTTAAATTCTCTGTTAAATTGAACTTTTGAGACCAAGCCAGGTCAGAGAATTGTACTTGTTATCTGTAAATAAAGTAAATTTTCCAGAGATGTCTAGGTATATACATAATATAATTGTAATAGATTAAAAATAGTATAGGGCCTAGAACTGAACCCTGGGATACTCCATAGATATAAAGACCTTATTAGAAAATACTAACTTACCCATGCATGCTTCTAAATGAGGAGCAAATCTAGACGCAGCTACTGCTCTATCACAGTTAGGACACACACAATCCTGATTTTTTTTAATGTTAATTTGTTGGAAAACATCAGCCTCATTTGAATCGTCATCATCTCCACTATCTTCCACTTCTAAACAGTATGCATTGGTTTTGTACTTTCTATGTAAATCGAAGATTATGCCCAAAGTAAACTGGTCAACTAAATTATCTATAAACTTTTCAATACAATTTCTTAATACTTGCTTGTCACTCATCATATCTTGGAAGTCTTCGATCAAGTGTTCAAATAGATCAGCATTTTCATCATGTTCTATTAGTTCGGATAATTGCAAGTCTGTTAATACGGTTTGCTGTGTCTGCTGTTGCAGTTGGCGTTTGGACATATTATTTTATTACAGGAAAATATATTTAAATCTCCCGCACGAAGCTGCCAATAGATAACCTTTAAATTGTCCTTTTAAAAAATAAGGACAAAAAAAATCACGAGTATTTCAAAAATAATGATTTAGGAACATTTTTTCTCCTAATATATGGATAAATTCTCTTGCTTCTCTAATTTTCATTATAAACTTTTTACTCCTTTAACTCTTCATTTTTGTGATTATTAAATGGATCACAAATGGATCATTATTTTTATTTTTTTGTAATCAACATGAAGATGGCAACGAATCAATTTGACACGACAGCGGTGTTGATTTCCCATGCACAGGGGATAAGTGTTGTTAGAAATGACGTCTAACTTTTCAGCCTCAAGCGAAAGATTTAGTAACGGTCCTTTACTCGATTCAACGTCCCGTGATAAGGCAGGCATTTTAGGACTTCTACTTCACACATTACTCTTGACCTTAGAGCACTCCCTCATATGATTGTCGCCTTCTCTGTCTTCCATGGGGATTTTCACTCACCTCTCCCGAGCACTACCGATGAAAGAATGAAGCTACAAAAACTACGTACGAATGACAAGGAAGTCCATGCACAGAGGAATCATAAATTAGAGCTATTTAAAAGTCTTGAGGCAGTAACGATATATTCATTCCTTCCGATTTTAGCTAGTGTCTAGAAAAGTAAAAAAGAAGAAAATCCCGTTGAAGATATGTCAAATGTCATTTATTTAAAAAAATGTGTAATAATAGTAATAAAGAATAAAGATGGATAAAAGTCCTCTACCGAAAAAACAAAAGTTAACTGGTAATTTTTAATAATCAATAACATACTTATTACACTAATTAAGTTTTTTTTTTTTGCAGAAAAATCTTACAATGATATTGTAGCCCATATACAAAAAGTTGTACATCTAAGAAAGGAAGTGGGGACCTGTATAGTAAATGCAACTTATTCTTGGGATATAGAGCTATTAAAAAGGCAATTACAGGAGCTCGACTTGAAAATAAAGAAACTAGAAACCTGCACTTTGCCAGATATGGACCCAATATTTCAAGGCTTTCGCACACTGTCAAAAGAATATGTAAGAATTAACTTTCTTTTGTTAAAATGTATTTAATACCAAGAGCAATATTATAACTTATTGTACCATTGCTGCTAAGTAGTTCTAATGTTTATAACAGCTAACAATAGCTGCTGGTAAATTAAACATCATCTTGTTTTAGGATGAAACAATTCAAAGACTATCCGAACACATGCCTCTACTCAACATATTGGAGCAAAAGAAAAACTGTCCGGTAGCTAAAGTAATAGATGAGATATGATTAGGCTAGTTAATAATAATTAATTTATTATACATTTTTATTCTGGGTATTTTTTTGTTAAAATGTAGAAATGGATTAAAATTAAGAATAAAGAAAACAAATTTTCAGATAATATATTGATGATTTGATCTAATGTACTAATATTAATTTAAATTTGCACTTTAGAGGCTATCGGTATGTATTTAATATCAGCTATTTTCCAAATACTTAATGTTCTTATAGATTATCTGTAGACAACCATTGGTGGGCAGAAGATTCTGAAAAAATATTTTAAGCAATTTAAACAAATTATTTGGAACTCAACATTACAACCAAAGGTTGTTGATGATGTAGGTACCTATACTTACCAAAAAGAGTGGAACTAGTTTATGTTCATTTTCTTCTTTGGTCCAATCTTTGGTTAGCAAAGTGAGTAAGTAAATCACTCTACTCTAAAAAATATCTTGCCTGTGAAACAGAAATATGCTTTCTATTATTCTTACCCTAAATATGACTTCATTTATAAATACTTCTTGAATGTCTTCATAAGGAATAAACACTGTTTTTTCCCCATTCCAATGTTTTTTAGATATATGACATCCCAATCCTTTTATAATCAAAAGTTTTTCTGAAAACCGACAAAATTATTGATAAATATTTAAATATCGTTGTGGCTGGCCTTACCTTCTATAATAAAAAATGACTTGTAAAGAATATAAAGCAATAAAGAAATGCCTATAACAACGATACAAGTATTTATAGCTAACAAGCTTCCTAATGAAACTATGGCACATATTATACACCCTGTAAAAAGAGTACATTTTTGAAAAAATGTATTGGAGTCTTTCTTCATCGATATTTGTAAACACCCACTAGATTTGCTCATATTTAAAATTAAACTATCCCCGTAAATACTTCTAAAATAGGCAGTATATTTTCCTTTGGGTTTAACCATAGTTTATTCATTGTTGGAGGAGTGCTTTTAAACAATTTTAAGAAAAAGTAAATTTGCCGAATGTCATTAATCAAACTTGTGACGTTTAAGAGTTAGGTTAAAATTACCCGTCATGCTTCAGTCCACGTTGCCATATTTCTTCAGGGATTGTTTAAAAATAATCCATGATTTTAGAAATTGAGCTCTGGAAGCTTAATATATCTATACTTCCTAAATATACTGTGAAAAATTATTAGGCAATCTAGTTTTAGAATTCAAGAATATATTTATAATGTTAAATAAAATTAATTTTGAGAAGAAAAATAGAAGGGAATCCAAATATAATGAATTCTTTTATAATTGACAACGCTGTGTGCAGTTAATTTGAGTGACGTCATAAAATGATAAAACTTTTGAATTGGAATTTTCATCGATAAAAAAAGTATAACAGAATACTAACACATGAACTAGATGTATCTATAGACCCTGCGGAAATAGTATATTATTTTAAGAAAGGAAGACTTTAAATATACTTCTAAAAATGCATATATAATTTGATCATTTAAATTACGCGGTTGTAAGATGCGCAGTTGCCACGCGTTTAGGTGCCCTTGTTGTGAACTCGAACTCCATCTGCGAGCGTTGTTGTGAATTCAATATGGCGATAACAATTTTGTGTTGTGCCTGTTGAAGAAAATAAACGAATTTACTTAAATAATTAGGTTAAAAAGCGGAAGTATTATAATTATTTCAATTTTTTTTATTCCTGTTGACATGTAAAATAGTGTAATTTGAGGTATTTGCTTCGTTGAAAAAAGCGTGATCGAAAGTGTAGTAAAAATTGTACACAAAGGTTGTGATTTTTAACCCACTATAAATCTAAAAGTTACCGTTTTTAAGCCTTTATTATTTAATTTATAAGTAGTGTAACAATTCATTAAAGCCGGTGGTTCTGGTGTTTCCATTGGAAATAGTAAGTTGTCACAATATTATGGTTGTGCTTACATTATGTCATTTTTTGTGTTTTCATTACAGGCGGAATGTGGGAAATTTGCCAGTTCAGTAAAAAAGATTTTTAAGAAATTTGCAGTCATGACTGATACAAGGCGAAGGGTGAAGTTATATGCACTAAATGCCGACCGTCAATGGGATGATAGAGGCACAGGACATGTTTCGTCTTCCTATGTGGATCGGTTAAAAGGGATATCTCTGTTAGTGCGTGCAGAAAGTGACGGTTCTCTGTTATTAGAATCCAAAATCCAGCCAGACACTGCCTACCAAAAACAACAGGACACTCTCATTGTGTGGTCAGAAGGTGACAATTTTGATTTAGCACTTAGTTTTCAAGAGAAATTGGGCTGCGATGAAATATGGGAGAAAATTTGCCAAGTCCAAGGAAAAGATCCTTCAGTGGAGATTACACAGGTAGGTGTATTCTAATAAATATAATACTTAATCTAAAGTTAACAGAAAACTGGTTAAGCAGCATGTTTTTCAGTTTCCAATTACTTAGTGCCCTCTTCAATGCCTAGAAAAAACACAATATAATTATATGTGTATGCATGCATAAGATTTTAATAACATCAATATCTCCTATTTTTTTTTAAATCTCTCAATACTACCTAAGTAAGTAATTTTTTTTAAATTAAAGAAATATTTTTTTTTACCCACTATTAAGCAATAGTTCATTAACAACTCTTTATGTTAAAAGCTTTTTCATTCTAACCTAAAAGTTGTTCCTAATGCTGTTTGGTTGCTCATCAATTCATAACTTTTTTAGGATTTTATAAGGTTGAAGTGTAGTTTAAGTTGGGAGATTCAGACATTGTATTGTATTATTTCAGATAGGTGGTTTTAATAGGTTTTATGAAACCTTGTACAAAATTGTTCTTTCTGCTAGCTTATTTCAGTGAAGAAAGAGTAATTTAAGTAACTGATGCTGTTTTGACAGGTTTTCTAACTAGAGCTGTTGACATCAGAAAAAATAGGTCATTGCATCCAAACATTAAACTAATTTGTGTAAATATAGTGTAAACAAGAGGTCTTAGGGCTGTGGTAAACCTTTATTTTCAACAAACTCTTTATTTTTATTTATAAAGATTTTTTTATATTAGATGAGTTAATTTAAGTGCAAAAAAATGCCTTAAAGCATGTGCTTTGGTGACTTTTTAATCAGCCGAAGCTAATAATATTTTCAATAAAAACTTTGCAACTACTTTGCCCACTACCTGATATTCTTTGTTTTTTTTAGGAAAACCCTGTCTTTTATTCTTTTTAATTTGAAAATTTTCCTCTAAAAGTGTAAATTTTTCAAGTAAAATTCAATAATCATACTCTTAAGTACCACTTTGTGGTCGTGGTAATTTTTAAATTAAATAATTGAAAAATATTTCAGGTCTTTTACTGGTAATTACCTGGGTTATACCCTTGGTTTTAGTACTTTTCCAGCTTTTTATAACAAAACTCAAGGATTGTGAAACATTTTTACCACTCTTAACTGCCAATGTTGTGTTATATTTCCAAATTTAAATCTTTACATTAAAGTTGTTTTGTGTTTATGGTGAATTTACTTTGTAAAAATAAATATTAGCAATGGATATGTCATAGTTATATGGTAAAATCGGGCATTTCATGAAAAGCCTAGGCATTTCATGAAACATTGGCATATAGTGTAAAAAAACATTGTGGCTTTTTGTGAAATGCATATCACTTAGGGCCTGTGTTTAACGTGTATTTTTACCTGTAACATTGTAAAAAAACGGACGCTGAATTGTTTGTAGAATATTATAAACTCTTCTATAAAGATAAAACATGTAAGAGATAGGTAGGGAGATACATAGACAGGACAAAGTTAAGAAAATGCGTTTTCGCGTACTTATTTAATAGTAACTTTGTTACATATTATGCCCATATGTACTGAATCTCCCAAAAGTCCCGCATAAAATTAATATCAATTAATGGAAAAAGATCTAGGAAAAACGCTCGGACCCGAAACCAACCTCCGATTTACCATGTTAAACCGTTAAAACCGGTTTTTTGGTTTAACATGGTAAATCGGAGGTTGGTTTCTTTGGAAAGAGAATAAAAAACTAAGATAGGGAGGTGAAAACCATTGTTCTCTAAGATAAACCGTTCCAATGTTACAGCCTGTCAAAGTCAAAAAATGCCATATTTTAAACGTCAATATCTTAAAAACTATTGAATTTAGACATGAAATTTACAACATATGCATAGAATTTTGTGGGGAATCAGAAAATAATACAATATATAGGATGTTCCGTTAAAAAAAATTGTCAAAGACGTGACGACAGTTCTATGAGACACCCTGTATAATATTTTTTTATGTCAAGAAATGCACAATTAAAAATAACAATTCACGGGTCCGAGCGTTTTTTCTAGATCTTTTTCCTTTAATTGATATTAATTTTATGCGGGACTTTTGGGAGACCCAGTATAGTTGTTCCTTAAGGTTCCTTACTCAAGGAAAATCTCAAGTGTTTCTCAACTTGACATTGATTGATATTGAATTCCTTATTATTATTACCTATTATTTTGAGATTTTCCTCAAGCAAGAAAGCCTTAAGAAACTACTATAAATATAATCATTACAATACTATACTTTTACTTACGTATACTTCTTATCACAAAAAAAAAAGAAACTTAATTAGTAGCCACTTTTGGCCTTCCTGACTACAGTGTCTGGAGATTTTTTATGCCCATCCTACCAAAACCTAATTTTAAGAATGTGATATTTTATATTTACAGCAGATCGTGAAGAGGTAGTTAGTTCACTATATATATATATATAACCATGAGCTTAGTTCAGCGTTAAACCACGCGCAAACTTCATTTTGACAAGCACTTTATATTCTTTTTGGTTATCAAAATGAAGTTTGGTTGGCAACGTTAAACTAAACTTAAGTAGTAATTGTACACCGGTTATACAATTACAGCTTACCTTAGTTCAGCATTGA
This sequence comes from Polydrusus cervinus, assembly GCA_935413205.1. Lineage (NCBI taxonomy): Eukaryota > Metazoa > Arthropoda > Insecta > Coleoptera > Curculionidae > Polydrusus > Polydrusus cervinus. The sequence goes on along the minus strand of OW284510.1, from coordinate 101,532,651 downwards.
AACTTCATTTATACAACCTCAATAGGAGTTTAAAGCTTGATTCAACGCTGAACTAAGCCTAAGATGTAATTGTACAACCGGGTCGAAGGCTCCTAAGCTTAGTTCAGCGTTGAACAAGCTTTAAATTCCTATTCAAGTTGTACAAATGAAGTTTATTCTTAATTCAACTCTGAACTAAGCTTAAGCTGTAATTGTACAACCGGGCATAACGCTCCTAAGCTTAGTATAATTGTACACCGGTTGTACAATTACGGCTTAAACTTAGTTCAGCGTTGAAACTTTATTTGTACAACCTCAACAGGAATTTAAAGCTTGATTCAACGCTGAACTAAGCCTAAGCCGTATTTTTACAACCGGGCCTAAGGCTCCTAAGTGAAATTCAGCATTGAACCAAGCTTGAAATTGTCATTGAAGTTGTACAAATGCAGTTTATTCTTGGTTTAACTCTGGACTAAGCTTAAGCCGTAATTGTACACTGGTTGTACATACAAAATGAACTGAACTCAAAAAGAACTAAATATTTTAATTTGGTGACTTCATTCAGGTATCACCAAAGTAAGATGGTCCCAGGAACTATGGAAGTAGTTCTTGATCAAAAGTTCTTTAGTCATGTTAAAACAATTAAAATTAGTTTAATATAAGTGGCAATTAGCATTTAGCAATAAAATCTTAACCCGTATTTATTTTGTTACTGTTGTTCAGGTCGCAAGAACAAAAAAATTTAGCAGTTCACAATAGTTGAGTTCCTTTTGCTTCTTTTAAACAACTTAACAAAGTAAAAATCTTTGCTTAGCTAACTTGTAATAGGAACAGGAGTTGATTTTGTAAAACTAACTCTCAAGTCAGCCATTGGCTTTGCTATGCTAATTAATAGCAAGTAAAATGAACTTAAGTGTTATCATGACGAGAGCTCCCAAGTTCGGCTTGCGTCCAGTGGCGTCGTTTACGTATATTACATCAGTATTGGTAATAAATTTATTGCAAAATACACTGCGTAACGAAGTTGTAACTACTCTCCAGAAGGGACATTGTAAATAATATTTAATCCAATAATTATGGAATAGTAAAAAAATTACTTTAACTTCAATAGCCCATATTTTCATTAAAATTCAATGAATTTGTTCCATTTTCAGTTTATTGGGTAGGCTGTCTCTTGGACCACTAAGTACAATGTATGTGACTTTACTTTATGTCTTTTTTATACAGGATGGTGGCTAAAATATCAAGCTGTGTAAGATCTCCTGATTGAATTGAAAATTGATGTTTCTAGAAAATGTTATGAACATTGAAATGTTTGGTACAGCTTTATGTTAGGTACTTACTATAATCCATAACAACGCAGTGTCAATTTAAATTTCGAAAATTGTGCTATTACCAATTACACTGTTATGAAACCCACTCCTTCCCCCATTTTTGAGGATGGTAAAAAAACCAGAAAAGTGTTTAATTACAGTTTTGTGTTAGGTACTTACCGTTCCCATTGCAATGCTGTAATCAACACTTTTTTGTATTCTCCATCCTTGATAACCATAGAAAAGTGGGTTTATATAATTTAACGCTTTTTGGAATTCATTTTTTTTATTATTGACACTCACGACACTGCACTCTAGTGGGTACAATAAGTACCTAACATAATGCTGTAACCAACACAATACTTAATAAAATTGAATTTTTATGGTTTCATATTTTAGAAACATCAATTTTAAAATCAGCAAATATTACACTGCTTAATATTTTAGCCATCACCCTGTATAAAAAAAGATAAGTGAAGTCACACACATTGTACTAATGTGTATATAGAATTTAGGGATCGAATGTTTGTTTCCGTTTAAAATTTGAAAGTTTACTTTGGTTCCAGTTAAACTGAAAGTGGTTTTGAAGGTTTAAATTTTCTGAAGAATGCCAATGGGCTCTTTCACTGTTCTCATAGTATTTGATAGTTTTGGCATTTAAATTGTTAAGTCGATGCTATAATAGGAGTTTATCATCAATAAAACTATTGCTAGGTCATACCGTGAATATTTTACAGCTCATTGAAAACATGCACAATTTCCACAAATTTTATAAACGCAAAACTGGTGTGATTACTCGATGACGTCGATTCGATAAAAATGTACAGTGAGCATCGTTTCCGATCTTTCACTTGTCATGTCCGTGTTTTTGTTTACATCTCACTTACATCCGAATTATTGTGGAATTTTGATGTATTTTTGTTTAAAATAACTGTCCTTTTTAATTATTTGCTCATAGAGCAAAAACATCGACAAATAACTTAGGTTAGACTTCTTTCAACTGTCATTTCATTAGCTTGGTCTTCCGTCAATAATTTCGGTGTTGCCACATGTGAAACTTGTTATGCCAGTTAAATAATATATGCTGTTCCTAGGACTTCAACAATTTATTTTAAGACAAAATATTGATAATATTTTGGGAATAATATGATGATTTTTTTTTATTTTTCCGCATAAGTCCGTTTTGGACAATTACTTTTCAGACTTGGTCATTGTATTATAATTTATAAAGTTTAGAGAACATTGGCAACATTATCAAGCTGATGTTTTCATGACTTATATTCAATAAGTCCGTGTTTTTGATCCAATAGTATTTTTATTTATTTTCTCAGTGATAGCTTAAAAGTATCAAAAAATTCAAACACAGAAAATTTAATTTTTTTATGTTCCTTTATACACTACAACCAAAATCAAAATTTAGTGAAACAGTCCATTGACACAGTAATAAACTCCTTACAATTAAAAAAAATTATTTCTAAAATTATGGAATGGGGGGCACTTTCTTGTGTCACCCTGTATACTGTTCCTGTTCTAAGTAAAATGGATGTATTTTAATATGCTATATAAGATTACAAACGAATTTTAAAATTATTTAAATCCCTTAGTCTTATGTATGCAAATCTTTAGGTCTTAATCAAAACCTTTAAATTGATTGAATATGAAATTATTTTCTTTCTTTCAACAGGATATTGTTGAAGAATCCGAAGATGAACGGTTCGACGACATGTCCGATTCCGCGCCTCCAATCGACCTACCCCCGTGCGAGGTTAGTCGATTGGAGCAGATCAGTGATTTGATCAGCAATTGCCTCACGACACCGATGAGAAAAGAAAAATTGGCAGCCGCGATAGAGAGCGAGGGCTATATTCGCAGACTTATTAACTTATTTCACATGTGTGAAGATCTCGAGAGTACCGAGCGGTTATATCATTTGTACGATATATTTAAAAATATTTTTCTCTTAAACAAAAACGTTCTTTTTGAAACTATGTTTAGTGACGATTTAATTTTTGACGTGGTGGGGTGTTTGGAATACGACCCCTCTTCCCCTACACCGAAACGGCATAGGGAGTATTTGAGGCAACAGGCGAAATTCCGCGAGGCAATCCCCATCAAAAACGCGGAGCTATTGGCCAAGATACATCAGACGTTTCGTGTACAGTATATCCAGGACGTAGTGTTACCCACCCCTTCCGTGTTTGAAGAGAACATGCTCTCAACTTTAAGTAGTTTTATATTTTTTAACAAAGTCGAGATAGTTTCGCTCGTGCAAGAGGACGAGAAGTTTTTAACAGAACTTTTTACTATGTTAACGGATTTGAACACGGCCGACGCGAAGAGAAGGGACTTGGTGCTATTTTTAAAAGAGTTTTGCAACTATTCCCAGAATCTCCAACCGCAGGCTAAGGAGTCTTTTTACAAGACTTTGACGTCTCTGGGTATATTGCCGGCGTTGGAGATCACGTTAGCGATGGAGGATCAGAAGACTAAGACTGCTTCGATAGACATTCTGACATACATTGTGGAGTATTCGCCGTCGGTGGTAAGAGAGTATACCTTGCAGCAGGCCAGTAATACAGATGAGGTAAGTAGTGGGTGTTCAATATTATACAGTGACCAGCAGAATTCTGGCTCTGTATGGAAAACTTTTTTATTATTGATTTCACAGAAAATGTTATTCATGTCCCCCCCTAAAACTAAAAAAAGCGCTCATTAAAATGGGCTCTTTCACTATTCTCATATTTGATAGTTTTGACATTTAAATTGTTAATATCATATCATGCATTTTTTGCAGCTTATTAAAAACATGCACTATTTACACAAATTTTTAAAAACGCAAAACTGGCGCGATTACTCGATGACGTCGATCCGAAAAAATGTACAGTGAGCATCGTTTCCGATCTGTCACTTGTGATATCGGTGTTTTTGTTTACTATTGTGCCGATAAAAAACTGGGACAAGAGATTTACAAAAACAATGTAAGAAATACATATCCCCTAGACTATAAAAAGTGTCTAGAGCTAAAAAGGAAAAACATTCAAAATTTAAAAAGTAACCTAGGTTACATAATGGAATGTTTTGTATTTTTCGATACGGGGTGGTTAAATTTGAGAGACATCATATAATATGGATAAAGTAAATTTATTAGATTTTTTTAAAGTCAAATATTTTATAAATTATTATATTTACCATTACCACAAAATAATAAATAAAGCTAATACAGGTAATAAAATACATTTAATAAAAAGAAAAAAATTGCGAACACAAAGTTTGTCAAAACAACACAAAATTAATATTTGGTCATAGAACCATTTCTGTTTATTACTTTTTGGAGCCTTTGTGGCATACTTAAAACTAAGTTTCTACATAATTCGACAGTTATTTCATCCCAAGCTTGATTTATCCTATGACGTAATTCATCCCTGTTTCTAGGTTGAAAATCATGTTTATACATAGATTTGACCATGGCACCCCAAATGTTTTCTATCGGGTTCAAATCGGGACTCTTCGAAGCCCAGGGAAGAACTGCTATGTTATTTTCTTGGAGAAAATTTTGTACAATGCGCGCTGTGTGTATTGGAGCATTATCATGCTGAAATGTGTAATTTTGACCGTATACAGCGTTTACCGATGGTATCATCACTTCGTTTAGTATATTAACGTATACTGCTGCAGTTAGTCTTCCTTCGACGATTTGGCAAAGTCCTGGTCCTCTAGCGCTAATCCAGCCCCAAACATTTATGGAGAAACGCCCACTTTGGTTGGTTTTGTGGGTGTATCTCTCATCATACCGCATGCCGGAAGGCCTATACACCCGAATTCTCCCATTATTGCATGACTGAAAAGTTTTCTCGTCAGAAAATATAACTGTTTCCCATAAATTTATTTGATTAATATATTCATGTGCAAATTCTAACCTGCCCTGTTTATTTATTTCCGTTAAAAAATTTTTATTGGCAGCACAACGGCTTCGTATATCGGAATTTCGAACCCTGTCTCTAGCGGTATTTGCAGAACCTGGAAAATTCGTCTCTTCTTTTGCCTTGATTGCAGTTTCGAAGGGATGATCCCTTAGATAATTAACCATCTATCATGATCATCAGTAGAAATTTTAGGGGGACCAGAACCTGCATTCCTAATAATAGTCCCATGTCTTGCTATTTTTTGTTTTGCCAATAGCACGGTATTCTTGCTTACTCCCAGTTCATCTGCAATATCCCTAATAGCAACACTATCTCGCAACCGACTATAAATAATTGCCTTTTGCTGGGGGGTTAATTGTGGCATATTTACAAATAATATATGATTGTATGTTTGACGAGTCAATCATAAAGTGACAATCTTTATTGACATGCAAATTTTCATGACATTTTACTGGTACCAGGCTTGATGTAAAAATTATTCTTAATAGTCTAGGAGAAAATAGAAAAATTTCCTGTCCCAGTTTTTTATCGGCGCGATGGTACATCTCACTTACATCCGAATTATTGTGCAATTTTGATGTATTTTTGTTTAAAATAACTGTTCTTTTTATTTATTTGCTCATAGAGCAAAAACATCGACAAATAACTTAGGTTAGACTTCTTTCAACTGTCATTTCATTAGCTTGGTCGTCTGTCAGTTATTTCGGTATTGCCACATGTAAAACTTTTTATGCCAATTAAATAATATATTCTGTTCCTAGAACTTCAACAATTTATTTTAAGACAAAATATAGATAATATTTTGGGAATAATATGATGACTTTTTTTTATTTTTTCAAATAAAGCCGTTTTCTGTTGGATTATTTTTCAGACCTTGTCATTTTAGTATAATATAAAAAATTTGGAGAATATTGACAGCTGTCGTTTTCATGACGTATATTCGATAAAGTCCGTGTTTTTGTTCCAATAATTTGATGGATCAAAAAGTACAAATACAAAAATAGTTATTTTCCTAACAAGTGCGGAAAGACACTTTACGCATGAGTTAGGAACATTATTTTTTCTACGCCCGTATATACAAAAAAGTATACCAACCCATTTTTCAAAAATTATTTTATTTTAACATACATATACAAAACTTTAACTAAAAACTACTAATTATTATAAATATTAATATTATTTATATATAATATCTCTCCTTACACCATGTAACAAAATGGTCGTATTGCTTTTCATATCTTAGTCTGGATTTGGCAGGTAACAGCTCGGAATTAGCTTTATCTGCAGCCTTCAAAATGGCTTCGGGAAGTTCTTCGTCGGATGAATCCATTAATATTATTGCTTCGGATTCGGTTTAATGTGGTTTAATTTAGAAGAAGATTGTATTCGATCACTTCGAAGACGCTTTGAACAACTTTGACGTTTTAGTAACAATTACACGCCTGGGTTATCATAGCAACTGATATCAAACCCGGTGGTTTGATAGTTGTTTTGTGACATTACTTTAAAGAATGTACAGGGTTATATAAAAATGCAACAAAAAGATGTAGATTTTATTTGATGGACTATTTCGTAAATATCTATTTACCTGTTGTAACAATAGTTATAACTTTCGAAGTAAAAAACTATCTAATACGGTCAAAATTTGCATTATTTTACTCTCTTTAATCTAGTCTCCATAAGGGTAAAACCAAAAAATAAGTATTTTTTTGTTTTTTGAATAGAAGGCCGTGACTTAGTATTCGGATATAGCATTTAATTTTAAACAACTTTTACAAATGAAAATTGTATCTCAAACGAGAAATAAAAGTACTTTATACTCTTGAGCAACCTTTTAAAAACTGAATCTCCCTCGTATGCACTGCAGTTTTTTTTTATTTCAATGAGCGCTTTTTTAGTTTAAGGGGACGCAAAAGCTTTTATCAATAATACAATTTTCTCCACGACCATTACTGAATGCAATAATTCCAAAATCATTTTTGATAATAGAATGTAAAAATTCTCACTCTTGAGTTGGAATATTTATTCTGAAACAGTTGCTTCTTATGCGTTTTGCGTGTACTTTCATTCCATAACAAGATACGGAATGAATATTCTGTAATTGATCTAAACGACATAGGTTGCCATGAATTTCGAAACTGTCAATGTCAGCAGACAAATTTTAGTGCAAGTCAAAATATGAGTGAAAAATCGGATGAATCAGATATGGAAATGGATAATACTCCACCTGAAATTACAAATATTGCGAATAATATTTTTGATCGTGGAGAAAATATAGTCTGCTACTCGGTTAGAATGAAAATTCGATACTCGTGGTTCCTCACGCTCGCGTTCGGAATCTTCCACTCGGATCAAATTTTCATTCCAACCTCGTTACACAATCTACTATTCTGTGATATCAATTAGGCAATCCAACGATGTGTCAGAATGGCAGATGGATGGCAAATACCGCTTTGTAATTGGTACACGTGACCCTAAAAATAATATTGCTGGTGGCATTTAGCGGGTGACTCAATGCTTTTTGCCATCCAACCGCCATATTGAATCACGTGGTTTGGATTCCCTAATAAAAAAAATCCATATGAAGCCAGAATTCTAACTGTCACTGTATAACAATAATTTAGAATTAATTTTTGGTCTTTACCGGATAAACATGGGTGAGATTACCGAAAATACCTGCAACTTTACAGACCTATTTTATCTACTACAATAAAACTCTTTAAAAAATTACACAAGTTATTATTATGCAATTTAAAAATCATAATCATAATACACGTCATAAAAATGAAATAACCATAAAACCTAAAATAAAATGATATACCCCCTCCAAAGACCTACCTTCAATAATATACTGAGGTGAACAAATAATACTTCAATACTCCAGCTTAGGCAGTATTATTAGATCAAATTTCGCTTACTTTAGAAAAAATAGGAATTAACATAAAATTAATATTTTAGGGGTTTAAGTTTTTTTGTTAGGATCAGGATTAATAAAACCTAAATAAAAAAATACTGTGTAGTTTTAGGAATTGGTTTTAAGTCATGAAATTTTAAGAAGATACGATTTAAAATTATTACAATAAACAACTTTTAATTGTATTTTTTAAATCTAGGATCAAATTCTTCTTAATATCATAATTGAACAAATGATCTGTGATGCTGACCCGGAGCTGGGAGGCGCCGTTCAGCTCATGGGAGTACTCCGGATACTTTTGGACCCGGAAAACATGCTGGCTTCTGTAAACAAATCCGAAAAGACAGACTTCCTAAATTTTTTCTATAAACACAGTGTCCAAATATTAATAGGTAAGTTTTAGACTTAACATTACATGAGGGTAAGAGCGTTTTCACACGGCACCATATATCGCGCGCGATAAATGGTCGCAATATTGCTTTACACCAAATTATGTGTTCTCTAATATCGCTTGTGTGTGAAAATGGCTCATTAGAAAACACATAATTTGGTGTAAAAGCAATATTGCGACCATTTGTCGCGCGCGATATATGGTGCCGTGTGAAAACGCTCTAAGAGATGTATTTTTTACTGTAGAAAAGAAATTACACGGTCTGCTTATAATAACCAACTAAATAATGAAATAGACTTTTTTACTTCAGCTCCCTTACTAGAAAACACCGTAAACGACACTCCTCAAAAAGAAGACTATCGAACTGTTCAATTGTTGGGGCTCATACTCGAACTGCTGTCGTTTTGCGTGGAGCACCATACATACCACATCAAGAACTGTATACTTAACAAGGACCTACTACGAAGAATACTGGTTCTTATGAAATCGACGCATAAGTTTCTGGTTTTGTGTGCTTTAAGGTAAGTATTTATGACATATTTTTTCATTTAAAGATACTCTTATCAATGATCTTTTGGTAGATGATTCTTCGTATTTTTTACGAAACCTTGACATCGCTTGACATGTTGTCGTGATGTGACAAACTTAAGCTTAAAAGATCCCGATTTCAACGTCTTAATTGACAAACAAAACTTATTTTTCCATGTATCGTATCCAAAATCTTGGACACAATGCTTATCCGTTGTTAGCACAGTCGCACATCACTACTATGCACTGATTCTGACTCCCAAATATAAAGGTTTACAAGGCGGTGTTTTTTTATGTCTGCAGGTGTTCCGGCAGCACTCGTCTTAAAGCTTTGATGCATGTCGGGGCGTTTTGATAAAAATTATAGGATGCATTTTTTTTTTTTTTTTTCAATTATTTTTAAATGGAACTTATTTTATCATTCGCTTACGATTTCGATGCGTATATTTATTGGAGGTACTGACATGTAATACCTACCCTATACAGGGTGGCCCACTCTCAACTCTCAGGATTCCATAGTATCTAAACTATTTATCTTTTTATTATTTAATAAAAAATGTCTACGCTTATTATATATAAAATGTCGTATAATGTCTAAATGGTTTTTGAGATATTGACTTTTAAAATATGGCATTTTCCTACGTTGCGGGCTATAACATTCGAACAGTTAATCTTAAAGAAAAATGTTTTTTTCCTCTACTTATTTTTTATTCTCTATCTAAAAGGAAGGTGAACCTATCTTAGTTTATTTATAACATTCGAACGGTTCATCTTAGGGAAAATGTTTTTTTACCTCTCCAACTTATTTTTTATTCTCTATCTAAAAGGAAGATGAGCCTATCTTAGTTTATTTATAACATTCGAACGGTTCATCTTAGAGAAAAATGTTTTTTACCTCTCTAACTTATTTTTTATTCTCTATCTTAAAGGAACTCTAGCTAACTATAATGTATCTTCATTTTTAGGTTTATGCGCAAACTAATAGCACTTAAAGATGAATTCTACAACCGGTACATAATTAAAGGTAACTTGTTCGCGCCCGTGGTGGACGCGTTCGTGCGCAACAACGGTCGTTACAACCTACTGGACTCGGCGATCATCGAAATGTTCGAGTTTATCAAGCTGGAGGATATTAAAACTTTGTGTTCACATGTTGTGGAGAACTATGGTAAGCTGCTGGACGACATCTGCTACGTACAAACGTTCAAAGCTTTGAAACTTAGGTACGACCAGCATCAGGATAAGTTAAAGGAGAGGAATAGTCTTGATTGGTGAGTATACACGTAATATAGCAACACTAATATAAATAGTATATTACATAACAAGTGATGAAAGATACTTTTCAAACAAGGAGACATTTAACACGAGGCGTTAACCGAGTACGGAAATTCTCCCAGTTTTAGAATAATCACTTTCACCTGAGTAATGTACACTATTTTTCCTAAGACCACAAAGAATTAATAAAAAAGCCTTTGATTTGTGAAAAAATATTTCAATACTAGTGTTGAAATTAGCATACTTAGGATTATGTTCCACTTAATATCTGGTTTCATAGTTTGTCAATAGGCTTTTCCTTTATTTGTAGTTTAACCTTTTTATTTTTTTATATTTTATATAACATCATGGGAAGAACTAATCCTGGATTGACTTCTAGATTAACCAGAATGAAAAATTTTAAATTTAATCAAGGAAAGATGTATTAAACATAAATTTAAAAAATCCACCCAACAAGGAAGATTTCAATTCAAAATAATTCTATAAATTATTTAATGTTTTTTTTAAAAAAAGTCAAACACTCCTGATGGGATTTGAACCTGTGACCTTGCGATCTGTAGGCTAAAGCTCTATTTTCTACGCTATTGCTACCGATAAAGATTTGTTGTGTAATACATAACACTCACATCATCCCGATTTGTTTTTTCTGGTAATAGATTTTCCAGTATATTATTATCATTTTTTACAATTTCAGATGGCGTATTTTCACACTCTAATTCTAAATCACTCGACAAATACATGATAAATAAGTTAAACACTTTACAATTACTGCTTTCTAAAATTTGTTCTTTTTAATAAATAGCGTGCCTTGATATTTCAACTAGCGTTGAAATATATTTTTTCAACACGCGTGTGATATACGGCGTTTTCTAGCCAAATTAACCATGCTTTTTTTCTCATTTTCATAGGTGGTCGTAGAAAAATAATAATACACTTTATGAGCTCTTGCACTATTCTCATATTTGATAGTTTTGGCATTTAAATTTTTAAGTCGGTGCTATAATAGAAGTTTATCTTTAATCAAATTATTGCTCATACCATGAGTTTTTTTTATTCCATTGAAAAGAAAACATGCGCAATTCCCACAAATTTTAAAAACGCGAAACTGGCGCGATTATTCGATGACGTCGATCCGATAAAAATTTACAGTGAGCATCTTTACCGATTTTTCACTTGTCATGTCGGTGTTTTTGTTTACATCCAACTAACATCTGAATTATTGTGGAATTTTGATATACTTTTTTTTTAAATAACTATTATTTTTATTTATTTGCTCATAGAGCAGAAAGATCGACAAATAACTTAGGTTAGATTTTTTCAACTGTCATTTCATTAGGTCTTCTGTCAATAATTTCGGTGTTGCTACATGTGAAACCTTTTATGCTACTTAAATAATATATATTTTGTTCCTTAAACTTTATTAACTTATTTTAAGACAAAATATAGATAACATTTTGGAAATAATATAATGATTTTTTTATTTTTCCGCATCAGTCCCTTTTGGAAAATTATTTTTACTGGATTACTGTGGGGGGTATTTTAAGTTTACATCTACTTAAAATACCGCACATGAATTGACCGCTCCAGTGCGTCTAGCTAGTATAAATAGAGCTGTAATTAGTTTACTTATTTAGTATTCACTATTTCTTAAGTTTCGCGACATTAAAAAGCTTTATTTAATCAACGCCCGTTCGAATTCCGCCTGACTTCTGTACAGCGCGATGAAACGCAGGTAACTGCATGCTGCGTGTCAGGGTTGCAATAAATCAAGTTTTTTCGAAAAAATCAATAAACCACGATTTTTTTTTGAAAAAATCAAAAAACCTGATTTTTTCGATTAAATCGTGATTTTTTTTGATTTTTATCAATTTATACTGATTTTTACCTTAAATATGGCAATAACGAAGTTTAAAATCACTTATTTTCATTATTTATGTCTATTCGCCCAAAAATATTTGTGGTCTAGATTTACAGAAAATCTCCTCGGCGACATACAAAATTACCTTTATTGCCATGAAAATTTTCGGCAGCGTGCAGCGTAAATTATGAATATTTGTTATGGGGGAATGATGACGATTAGTTTTGTTTTTACACTTACATAATGTATCTAAACACTTCGTTTTATGTAAACTATATTTCTTTTTTTTTAATTTCCTGATGAGTTATTTGCTTCAGCGACTTATTTTTCCAGCAATTTATAATTTGATTTAAATCACGATTAAAATTTAAAAAATCAGTTGATTTAAATCGTCGCAACTCTGCAGTGCTTGTAATGCTGTAGTTTATAGAAAACCGCCAGTCTAACTTATTAGTATTTTTAAGGGTCTATTCTTTTATTTATTTTTTTCTAAATGAAACTTTTTCGTAAAGTATCTGGTTTTCTTTTCTTTTTTTCAGTGTCCCTTCCATTCTTCTGAATAGTAGGTACCGTCGCGACCAGCGACAAGTCGAGGAGGAGGAAGAGATGTGGTTCAACGAGGACGACGATTTCGACGACGGGCCGTCGGTGCACAAGTCGCCAGCAACACCGCCGCCCGCATCACACGATATTTTAGCCAAAAAATTGGATTCGAATTTAGAGAGTATAGGAGGTGAGTGTGATAGAATTATTACATTTTTAACATACCACAAAATATGAATAGTATTAAAATAACTGATGGCATTGAAATTTTGAAAGTTAATCAAGTAAAATATTTAGGAATAATCTTTGACAGTAAATTAAATTGGAATTTTCACATAGAATATTTGATTAAAAATTAAGAAGTTTACTACCAATTTTTAAAAACAATTAAAAAAATTTTGAACGTAAAACAACTGGACATATATTATTCATTAGTTAAAACTCATTTAAATTACGGAATTTTAGGTTGGGGAGGAATAAATAGAACTTTAGTTAAAAAATTAGAAATATTACAGAAAAGATTTCTAAAAATTATATTTAATAAAGATTATCTTTATCCTTTAATAAAATTATATTCTGAAACAAAAAAAATTAACATTAGACTACTTTACATTTATAATATCTTAATATACATATTTAAAAATAAAAATCTTATACAATTTAAAAACCATAATCATAATACTCGTCATAAAAATGAAATAACAATAAAACCTAAAATAAATAAGTCCATAGGACAAAAAAATTTCAAATATTTATGTTTTTATTTAAACGATTATTTACCAATAAAAATTAAAAAATATATTTCATTTAAAAAATATAAAGTCGAAATAAAAGCATGGATATTGGAAACGGATAATTTAAAAATATTTTTGGAAATGTTTTAATTGATATTGTTATGAATAATATATTTTTCAAAATATTATTATACCTATATCTTCAAAAAACTAATATAATATACTAATATACATATACTTAAACGTTTTATTATTTGCAATTAAACAAAATATTTGAATATTCTCATATATTTATCATTTAAACTATTAAGATTTGCCCCTAACAAGCACGTCTTCGAGGAATCAAAGAAGTTTATTAAGGAAGATAAATAAACAAATTTATTATATTATAAATATTGAAAATAAACTTATCATTATTATTATTTATCAAAATATTTTAATTCGAAAATTTCGTATTTTTTTTTAACTTTTTAGAATTTAACTTACACTTAAAAATAATATATACAGGGTGGTAAGTATTTAATTGACCGCTACTATTTTGGTATTTTCTAAACGGTAATATTTACGAACTGTCTTTTTTCAGCTGGTAAAGTAGCAGAAAAGAAATTAGAATCAAATTTAGAAAGTATAGGTGGTAAAGTGGGAGACAAGAAATCGCCGTCTTCTCCTTCACAACCGACTATAGTGGAAGCCAATGGGCCCAGTAAACAGGTAATAATACTTCAGTGCGCTGACATCATCTACAACGACTTTAAGCCAATAATATAATGCCTTTTTACACTATGTGCAATTTCAAGTTGCAAGTGCAAGTAAATGGTCGTTTTAAATGGGAAAACTAGCATCAGCTTTTTTGCTTGAAACTATACCTAATGTAAAAAGGCCTTTAAAAAAACTAAAACTTAAATATGAATCTTTTTATCTCGATTATACAGGATGAATCTTTTAATTGGAATAAATTCGGTAACAGAGAATCACTTCTGTACATTTCAAGTATGCAGCGACGCCAAAACAATGGGTTTCCTAGGGCACAAGTAGACAATGACGTCCTTTTTTGGACTCAACGGACACTAAACTTCTACTACTTTATTTTACACGGCTTGTAAACGGATATAGTCGCACCCTAGTGGGTACTCCGATGTGATCTATTTCTGAACCTGCGAATTGCAGACTGTTATAGTGAACTACAAAATATATTTCCCTATACTAGATGTGTGACCTACCGTGTCTTGGATGTCTTTTTTAATTTTTTTTAGTTATATGATTTCACGTCCGGTGGCACTGTCTTCTGCGTTGAAGTTTGTTCCTGCAGATGGTGATGCCGCGTTTTCACTACTTGTTTCATTCTTAAGTCAGTCTTGAAAGCGCGCTTTCGCTGTTTCTGGAGTTGCTTACGGGTTATGGCTTTCCGTAGAGTCCGAATAAGGACGAAACGGCCGTCATTGTTTACCTATTCCCGACTGTCCCTTTTTCCAGAAAAAAAATGTCCTACTTACGCCCACTGCTCCCCCCCCCCCCTCCCCCGAGGATAATTTCTGGCTACGCCACTGCATTAGACACGTCTATTATAATATTAATGAAATTAGACTTTGTGTTGACCATAATTCTTCGATTCGTACGAATTTAATGACGTATAAGTTATGACGCACTGAGAATAATGTATGTTCTGGATTCTTGCAAGAAATTAATCCTTTCTTTGTTATCTGATTTATTTATAGTTAAAAGGTTTATCCTGTATTATAGAATGTTTTAAAATTGCCTAAACCATAACTCTATTTTTTTATGTTAGGTTAATAACAATTCAACGTCACCAAAAGCATTACAAACTCAACCAACAACGTTAAATAACAATGCCACGACGCCGCAGGAAGTTGAAATCAACGACCAGGCGACGGGGGACAGCAAAGCCATTTTCAAACGGGTACGGGTAAGGAATTAGCAATAAGGTTCTGTTCTTTAAGTAATTTAAAAACTTGTACAATATAGTATATTACATAACAAGTGATGAAAGTGATACTTTTCAAACGAGGAGATATTTAGCACGAGGCGTCAGCCGAGTGAGGAAATTCTCCGAGTTTTAGAATAATCACTTTCACATGAGTAATGTACACTATTTTTCCTACGACCACAAAGAATTATTAAAAAAGCCTTTGATTTGTAAAAAAAAATATTTCAACTCTAGAGTTGAAATTAGCATACCTAGGATTATGTTCCATTTAATATCTGGTTTCATATAGTTTGTCAATAGGCTTTTTCTTTATTTGTAGTTTAACATTTTAATTTTTTCATATTTTATATAATTATATATCATAGGAAGACCTAATCCTGGATTGACTTCTAGATTAACCAGAATGAAAAATTTTAAATTTCAAGGAAATATACATTAAACCAAAATTTAAAAAATCCACCCAACAAGGAAGATTTCAATTCAAAATAATTCTATAAATTATTTAATGTTTTTATAAAAAAAAGTCAAATACTCCTGATGGGATGTGAACCTGTGACCTCCCGTTCTGTAGACAAGAGCTTTAGTGTCTACGCTATGGCTACCAGTTAACATTTGTTGTTTAAATATTTATGACATTTTCTTCAGCGCGACTTGTTTTTTCTTTTATTAACATTTTTTATAATTTCACATGGCGTATTTTCACACTCTACTTCTAAATCACTCGACAAATACATGAAAAATAAGTTAAAACACTTTACAATTACTGATTAAAATTTGTTCTTTTTAATAAATAGGGGTGGTCTGTCAAATTGACATCATATGTTTAAATTAAATAGTGTGCCTTGTATTACCACTCTAGAGTTGAAATATTTTCTTTCAACACGCGTGTGATATTCGGCGCTTTCGAGCCAGGTTAACCGTGCTTTTTTTCTCTTTTGGTCGTAGGAAAAGTACTTTATGGAAAATGTAGGCGAATTTTAAAGCGATGGATTAAATTAAATTGCAAATTTTTGACCACTAGTTTTTGAATTTATGGAGAAACGCCCACTTTGGTTGGTTTTGTGGGTGTATCTCTCATCATACCGCATGCCGGAAGGCCTATACACCCGAATTCTCCCATTATTGCATGACTGAAAAGTTTTCTCGTCAGAAAATATAACTGTTTCCCATAAATTTATTTGATTAATATATTCATGTGCAAATTCTAACCTGCCCTGTTTATTTATTTCCGTTAAAAAATTTTTATTGGCAGCACAACGGCTTCGTATATCGGAATTTCGAACCCTGTCTCTAGCGGTATTTGCAGAACCTGGAAAATTCGTTTCTTCTTTTGCCTTGATTGCAGTTTCGAAGGGATGATCCCTTAGATAATTAACCAGTCTTCTATCATGATCATCAGTAGAAATTTTAGGGGGACCAGAACCTGCATTCCTAATAATAGTCCCATGTCTTGCTATTTTTTGTTTTGCCAATAGCACGGTATTCTTGCTTACTCCCAGTTCATCTGCAATATCCCTAATAGCAACACTATCTCGCAACCGACTATAAATAATTGCCTTTTGCTGGGGGGTTAATTGTGGCATATTTACAAATAATATATGATTGTATGTTTGACGAGTCAATCATAAAGTGACAATCTTTATTGACATGCAAATTTTCATGACATTTTACTGGTACCAGGCTTGATGTAAAATTATTCTTAATAGTCTAGGAGAAAATAGAAAAATTTCCTGTCCCAGTTTTTTATCGGTGCGATGGTACCTACCTCAAAAATCCAAGACTGTCACAACCATAATAAAAACAATGGGTATACATTTTCAAAATCACAACAAACTTTTACTTCTTTTAAACAGAAAATACAGCCGTGCCAAGATACTTTATAACATGTTAGCTCGACATTGAAAATTATTTGTTTAACTACACAACAATAGTATATTACATAACAAGTAATAAAAGTGATACCTTTCAAATGAGGAGATATTTAGCACGAGGCGTCAGCCGAGTGCGGAAATTTTCCGAGTTTTAGGATAATCACTTCAATCAAGATTTCTTAAAAAAGTCTTTGATTTGTTAAAAAAAATATTTCAACACTATTGTTGAAAAAAAAATATAAAATTAGCATACTTAGGATTATGTTCCACTTAATATCTGTTTTTTTTCACACGAGTAATGTACACTATTTTTCCTACGACCACAAAATTAAAATGATTAAAAAAGTCGTTGATTTGTGAAAAAAATATTTCAACACTAGTGTTGAAATTAGCATACTTAGGATTATGTTCCACTTAATATCTGGTTTCATAGTTTGTCAATAGGCTTTTCCTTTATTTTTTTTTTTCATATTTTATAAATCATAGGATTGACTTCTATGGTCTATTTCTTTTCGATTGCGAACGATGACAGAAAAAAAAATTGAACAAAAATTCACCTAATTGATTAAATCATGGACCAATTTACACTACATAAATGCATAGCCAACTTATTAAAGGTCTTTTTTTTTAAATCACAGAAGAAGAATAAGAAATTTCCGTTCGATTGATTTCTAGCAAATATATGCTAATTATATACCTTTTCGCAATTAAAAATAACTTTTAGCTCTAGTTATATTACGAAACAAACAATCTATTAACTTTCTGTACATAAAATCGGTTAATTTCACGTTTTCCTGCAACATGAAATAGTAAACCTATGCCTACTTTGTGTTGAAGCAAAAAGGATGCCCGATTTATCGACAAAATATAGAAGGCCATGCCAAACGCCAAACATTGTGACATAACCTAAAAATGCATCTTCTTAAAGGCCGCTTTACAGTTTGCAATTTTGCAAGTTGTCTTGCAGCAATTAATATTGCGGCAATAAAAATTTCACTTCGTTTTACAGCGTGCAATGACTTGCCAAGATCGTAGGTGATGTACCACTTGCCAACCATTAAAATAAAAATTACATTTGGTTAGGACTTACCGGCGCTTTTTGTGCATTAATTTTAACAAAACATCATTACAGGACATGAAAACAAACCAACAAAAACAAAACGTACCCGCTATAGGTTAGAAAAAACATAAATAAATGTCAGGGATTTTTATATTTAGTTTGGTGTCTCATAAATCACCAGAAAATCCTCAGAATTGCGCTTGCAATGGCAATAAAAATACGGTCCGAGTTATATTTCTTGCAAGCAATACAAATTGCGCTGATCATTAGCCTCGTTCTGCGCATACTCCCGGGCAATCTTTTCTTGCGTGAAAGAAAAATTGCAAACTGTAAAGCGGCCTTAACAAGTGTTAATTTAAAATTCTAACCGCTATAAACAGTAAACAACAAAATGTCAGTTATGACGTAAATCCCTAACCTTACTTTTTCAACTTGTCAAAAATGAAAATTCTTGCATTTTTTTATTGTAAAACGGGTTTCTGTCATCGTTCGCAATCGAAAAGAAATAGACCATATATTAACCAGAATAAAAATTTTTAAATTTAATCAAGGAAAAATGCATTAAACATAAATTTAAAAAATCCACCCAACAAGGACGATTTCAAAGTAAAATAATTCTAAAAATTATTTAATGTTTTTATAAAAAAAAGTCAAATACTCCTGATGGGATTTGAACCTGTGACCTTGCGATCTGTAGGCTAGAGCTCTATTCTCTACGCTATTGCTACCGATAAAGATTTGTTGTTTAATACATGACACTCTCTTCAGCGCGATTTGTTTTTTCTGGTAATAGATTTTCCAGTATAATAACATTTTTTTATAATTTCAGATGGCGTATTTTCATACTCTAATTATGAATCACTCGACCAACACATGATAAATAAGTTAAACACTTTACAATTACTGCTTTCTAAAATTTATTCTTTTTAATAAATAGGAGTTGTTTGTCAAATTGGCACCATATGTTTAAATTAAATAGTGTGCTTTGATATTTCGACACTAGTGTTGAAATATTTTTTTTCAACACGGGTGTGATATACGGCGCTTTCTAGCCAAGTTAACCGTGCTTTTTTTCTCAGTTTCATAGGTGTTCATAGGAAAATAAATATTAAGGTTTAACGGTTATTTACGACCGCACTTAGCACCCATTTTATTGCAGTCATTAAATTAGAACCATTTATAGGGAAAAACGACTTTCATAACTTGTGGGACTATAATTAATGTTAAAGTATAAGGATGTTTTATCTTCCTTGTATACCTATCTATGTAAACATAGTTGATCATATCATTTTATGTTAAGAAATGTTTTAATATTTGTATTTTTAATTGTAGGGTTTGGTCGATTATGAAGGTGGCGATTCCGACGAGGAAGAAGAAGCAGACTCGGGTGGAGGGGGGGAGAACGCGACCAAAAGACCGCGTCTCTCGTAGTGCTCCTGTCCAGTTCCTTGGCGGAACAACAATACTTATGTCAACCAGGGAGGTGAGTACGTCAGACCTAGATGTGTATTTTGTACAGATTACAATTAAATTAGTATCATGGAAGTAAAAAAAAAACATAATCACATGTAGTAATAAAAGTTGTAAGTACCCAAACTGTCTATTTATTTGTTCGGGAGAGAGTATATGAATTTTATACCGCGTATAATATAAAAAATTGGACTTTTCCATCCAATATATTTTTAATTTAAAAGGTTACTTAAAGTGGCTTCAAATATTCTTAAATCTATTATTTTTAAGGGCGTGGTGCTTCAAAATTTGATTATTGGTCGATTAAGAAGTACGTTTTTTTAATTTAAAATTGGGCTTTTCATAATGATGAAATATATCTTGTGACATGGGGAAACGATGCCAAATTTTATACCATTACTTTGGGAAAGTTTAAAGAAGCACACATACAGGGTGTTATGGAATTGACGTATTATATTTAAACCCGTAAATCCTGATATGAATACACCTCAGAAAAATTCACCATTTTTTTTCTGCCTAGGATAGTCTCTATTGCGGATGTGGGGGTTGATTTTATGGTCCCTGTGACGCTCAAGCCATTTAGTTTTTTGGTATTATGGTGTGATGACGTCGCCACTGTAGTAGTTTTAAAAATAGATTGATAAATTACGAACCATGTTTTTGTTTTTATATAAAGAATTTTATTATTTGTATAACCACAAACATTTAAATAGTTTAATAAATGATTTAAACAGACATAACGCGGTAGATCGGGCCGACCGACGCCATTATGAGTCTAAGGCCCCGATTCGATCTCTCGTTTATTCGTACTGAATTCGGTTCCGGCGACGCGGCCTGTAACGTAAACTAACAAGTAAAGTATGCAACCCAAAAAACAGTTAGGTCGTTTTTCGATGAGCGTTCGACAAATTCAGTCTGAGTTTACGACTCGCGTCTATATGCCAACCTAATGGCAGGCACACTGCGCATCACCGGCGGATAGCGTGATGGCTGGATATTTAAAATTTATATAGGTGGAAATTAGTTCAATTATTACATGTAAAATATGATTAATATAGCGATTAATAAATACATTTTTAATATTACGGTATTCTATTTATATTTTTAAATCAAACACTTTAGTCTCTTTTTTTCTTTTACTTTCCAAGGAATTCAAAGATGGGGTTGCCGGTGTTGACAGTCTACGATTTTGTAATTCCGACTTTTTGTTATGACGGTCATAGTTAGAAGAAATCATAGGGCTTATTGTTTTTAGTGCATTAATACCAGAAATGCATGGCATGTAATGGTCTTTAGAGGTGATCGTTTGAAGACTTTGTGTTTTCTTTTCATGTGAACATTAATATTTGTTTTTGTACTACATTTCATCCCACAGGCTGTGCACACATAAACTGTTCTACAATTTAAAAAATGACGGTTAGGTTTTTACTTTACAAGTGCTTGACAGCAGCCACAAAATATTTAATATTTTGTAATAGCCGCAGCCCTAAGAAAACCTAATGATTAATAACCTGCCCCTCCATTGTAATTATGCCCCACGAGGCCACAAATTAACAAACTGGCAAACTGATTTTATAAGAAAACTTAATACCTCGAATATGACTCAACACAGTGACGTAAAAAAGTAATTAAATCCATTTCTACCTATGTATATTTCAAATAGCCCGTCATCACGCTATCCGCCTGACATTTTACGGGGTCCTTACCCAACTTTTTATACGTGTAATTAAGAAAAAAGTATGAAGTGTCTCTGGGATACTCAAGGAGTCGCCCATTTAAAAATACAATGCGTCAATTTCATAACGGCATGCATTTACCTGAAGATGACTATGTACCAGTCGAAACATTGTGATTAAAATAAAAAAAGACCATCCATCTACCATCCAAAGTGCAAAACGCATCTACTACTCGTGTCTTCAAACGTTTCGTTTACGCCTGAAGAATAGAAAAATGTCTCCTTCATTTTGTTGTCACAGTTGGTTGTTCACTAAGATGAAGACCGTTTTGATGTGAGGCCGTTAACGGTAAATATTGACTTTAAAAAATAAGAATTTTAATTTTTTTTTAAATAATAAAGATGTAAATTACAATACACCGAGGGAGGAGGAAATTAGTAGCTGGTTTTTTCGAACCGTTTTTCCAGCGAAACAAGCGTAAAATTTTTTCCATACCAGTAACTTTTTAATAATAAATATATTTAAAGCAAACGCAAAATAAATTCTTTCATGGCAGTAAAAGATCACTGGAACTGGTCAAATAAACTCCAAGTAAAACAGGATCTTCTCCTACCCGGGCCAAGACCAGCCCCAACGGGGCGTTGCCTCGTTGTTGTGTCCTGGTTAGCATTGCTAACCAATTAATCGTAAATTTATGTTATGTAATAATATAAATTAGAAGTAGGAAAAACCTGAAATGTACACGATATATAAAACGAATAAAGTATGTTTTAAAAGAAAAAAAAAGAGGGAGGAGGAAATTAGTAGCAGTTGATTTTTAAGTTGTTTCAATGGCATACAATAATAGTAGTAAAATAAAAACACCTACAGCCGTATTCACCAAAGGGTTCTAAAATTAAAACCGTCCCAAATTGACAGTTCTGGGTTTAAAATGACAAGTGTCAGAATAAGTCAACTTATTTTTGTATTGTAAATATTTTCTTGCTTTTTCTTTAAACTTATAAAGAAAAACGTACCATTGCGCCCAAAAAAAAACTGGGACAGCAAAATTATTGTTGTAGAGTAGCTCCTGGACTATAAGAAATATATAAAATCTATTGAGGAAAGGTTCATTGTTGTTATAATAGTTGTCATGGAAGTGAAAAGGTTTAACAACAATACCACATTTTTAGAAATACGAGGAAAAATTAAAATACGCATATTGTGTTTTAAAATGTAACAAAAATAAAATAATTTTTTTAATATTAGGTTCCAAAAAATTTTAATTCATTTTAATCATATTTAAAAAAAAAATATAATATGTTTTTAATATTTGGTAGTTGCACCATTATTATCGATTAACGCTTGTAAACGTCGTGCCATACTTGATACTAGGTTTCTCGTATACTCTTGCGTTATTGCATCCCATGCTTGCATTATCCTTTCGCTTAATTCATCCCGAGTTCTAGGCTGGAAGTTGTGTTTATACATAAATTTTGTCATCTCACCCCAAACGTTTTCAATTGGGTTGATATCCGGACTTTTCGAGGGCCAAGGCAGAACACGAATTTTATTTTCTTCTACATAATTTTGAACCATGCGGGCTTTATGTATAAGAGCATTATCTTGTTAAAATATAAAACCGTGGCCATATACTGCGTCGACAGATGGTATCATAACTTGGTTTAGTATGTTGGAATATAATGGTGCATTGAGCCTCCCCTGCACTGTCTGGCAAACTCCTGGGCCTATTGCACTAATCCAGCCCCAAACGTTTATAGAAAAGCGTCCACTTTTATTAGTCTTATTTGTATATCTTTCATCGTATCGTACCAGAAGGCCTATAAACGCAGATTTTCCCATTATTGCATGATTGAAAGGTTTTTTCATCGGAAATATTACGGTTTCCCATATATTACCTTGATTTATATATTCATAAGCAAATTCTACTCTTCTCTGTTTGTTTGCTTCGGTCAAAAATATTTTATTGGTAGCAAAACAACTTTTTATATCTGAACTACGAATTCTTCTACGCGCTGTATTAGCCAGACCAGGAAAAATGTGTTTCTTCTTTACCTTTTATTGCTGTTTCGAAGGGATGATCTTTTAGAAAATTAATTAATTCTATATCTTGGCCGTCATTCGAAATTTTGGGGCAACTAGAACCTGCCTTTCTTACAATACTTCAATATTCTGCAATTTTGTGCTTATCCCTAATTCATCTGCGATGTTTCTTATTTGATGCCCATCTCTCAATCAAGTGTAAATGATCTCTTTTTGCTCGGTGGTTAACGATTTCAAAAAATATTTCTTTTGACACATAGTCACAGAATTAAATTAAATTGACAACTTCAAAAAAAAGCTAATAGTCTGGGAGATTAAACTACATTTTGCTGTCCCAGTTTTTTTTGGGCGCAATGGTACCTATTTTAAGTACGTACTGTGTTCTTTAAATAGAACTAAAACTGTATTTGCAACAACATCCCGGTCAAATTATTTATTGGTAAGACGATTTAATTACAAAAAAATCAAATTAACACAAAAGCATCATATTATGTCTCGTAAAATAATGCCACGATGATAACACAACTGGGACACTATAGATCTAAAAATTTCGAGACACATTACATCCAGGCCACAGTTATGTTATGGAGGTGCTTTAATTCAGGTCTGAGGGAGGAGTTTATTTGGCGCGTTATTTAAATTAATTTTGCGGATGTAGCGTTCTTTATTCAGGTGGCGGAAACGGTAGATTATTTCTTAAAGAAAGATGGCTAGCGAAAAATGATATATAGAAAAGTTTCAGCGTTTTCAAAAATCATTTGCAAATGTTGGTAAACGTTCGTTAACATATTTTTTATTTTACTTTAAAAAATAAACGACCGTTTCCATACATAAAAGCGAGAGTTGTTAAAAAGGGCTAATTTTAAGTATAATTAAACAAATAAAACTAGTAAAATAACTGTTAAGAAAAGTTTATTCCTTATTTTTTTAAATTTCGTGTGCCAATGCTAGTTCTGTGTTTTTCTATTCTACGTCTAGTTTGTTGAATTGGAATATTTTTTCCTCTGTGATCAGCTGCTGTAAAAATAGTTACATAAAAACATTTTAAATATTTTTTAGCATTAGCACGTACTTAAAAATTTTGAAATATTACTATATAGTAATATTAGTAATATATAGTAATATTTGCATTTGAATGTTTTTATAATGTCAGCATCCCCTTATGTGAGTCCTAGAGAAAAAAATATTAACAGCTTTGCAGCAG
The DNA here is from genome assembly GCA_935413205.1 of Polydrusus cervinus. Classification (NCBI taxonomy): domain Eukaryota; kingdom Metazoa; phylum Arthropoda; class Insecta; order Coleoptera; family Curculionidae; genus Polydrusus; species Polydrusus cervinus. Next base: position 101,507,924 of record OW284510.1, on the reverse strand, counting down.
TATCGCAAACTAAAATAATTATAGGTATTTATGATACATGGAAATTACTCACCAAATGTGACCATTGCCGAAGAAAATGCTGCCGGCGTTTTTATTTTTTCAATTCTTGTCATCATTGTTTCCATATAAATGACTATTTCTACTGGTGATTCCTTAAAGTATTTTTGAAAACTTTAATTATATGTTGGGTAAATTACCTTCCTAATTTGTGGAAATAATAAATGTATTGATACAGGGTGATTCCTAAGCTGATACTTCTTTTTTAGCTGTGTATAGAAGGCACTAAAATAAACAACATTTTCAAATACCTTTTTTCTAGAAACTTAAAAATAGGCGAGATACAGAAGTAAAAAATCTAAGTGCGGGCCTGGTCATCAAAACGTAGCCTGCTATACTTTATGTTGTTTGTCTTATTAGTCATGCAATTTACGGGTCGGTGGTCAGTTATTTGGCAATCCGCTGCGATGTGTTTTTCTGAAGAAAGTTAATTTTAATAGTAGATAAGGTGCTAATTTACGGTGAGTGTCGTCAAAGTGCGGCTGCTGCTTTGAGACTATGATTAAGTTAGGCAGGACCGTATTTGATCCATAGTGTAATAAATGGTTGTAAGTACTTTATTTTTAGTTTTTTGAAAAAAGGTATTTGAAAATGTTGTTTATTTCAATGCCTTCTATATACAGCTAAAAAAGAAGTATCAACTTAGGAATCACCAACTAATAACTAAGTATACTTACTTCAAATTCGTTATTCGATGGCATCGGTCGTGATACAATATTTTCCATTATCAAAATCCAATTAAAAATGAAATAATTTCGGCCCTAATAAAACAATTTTAGAATGCGGGTAGAGAAACAACTCGCCCTGCGATTTCAAACAAGACTCCTCCCTCAGGCCTGACGTAAAGCACCTCTAATTCGCCTAAGTTCCATAACAAAACTGTGGCCTGAACGTACTTTTTCAATATTTCGATGGTCTAAATTTTAAACGCCTTTAGTGAATACAGATGTTAAAATATAACATATTTTCCCTATTTTTTTAGGTTAACCAAAAAATTGGAGCAATAGAAAAAGAAAGAAAATTACAGAAAGTTACTTGGTGTTTATAGTTACGAATCAAAGGACGGTATACGATGATTCTTGCATCGTAACAAAAAAAATATAGAGAACACTGTGAATTTTATATAGGCTAAGTCATAATATCTAGCGGTAGATAAAAATAGTGTCTAATAATATAATTTCAAAAACATGTGTGAGTAGTATTGTCGATGGAGTGCTTAGAAACTGTATAAATTGCATTGCTTCGTACAGTATACTGGTTTGGTACAAGTTTATTTTTTGTTCCTTTTTGTATAAGAAATGGCAACAACTGTTTTTTTTTTGTTTCAGATAATATCTTTAAAAAAAAATCATACAATTTCTATACCTTTTTTCCATTTTTTTAAGCAAATTTGTATTTCAGATTTGTCAATTTTATTTCATACAGCGTAATTTTCATTTCAGATTATTAATATGTATTTCAGAAATTGTAAGTTACTTTTCAGATAGTACCGGGTGTCCCACTAAGAATGGCTCTCGGCCGTATCTCGGAAACTACTGGGCATAGAAACTCAGAAAAAAAATTATAGCTAAAGTGGTCATGAGAAAATCCTGGAAATAATTTTTAAGTTCCGCATTTTGCCGCAAGAGGGCGTAATTGAAAAGTAAATTTTAAAAGTTTACATATCTCCGAAAATTCCACTTTAAGGTATATCTTTGATAACACCATTGAAAAGCTTGGACAATTATGCATCATTTTGATCTTATGCTCATTGGCGTACCGACTTTAATAAAAGGGGGGGGGGGGGGGGGGGGGGGGGGGGGAAGCGGTTGAATGTGTAATCAGTTAAATCGCTGTAACTTATGAACGACTTATCCGATTTTAGCAAACTAAAGACTGTTTGGAAGAGAAATGTATGCACTTTCACCAATCGTATTTAGTTGTCCATAATAGTTCTCAAAAAAAATGCTAGAGTGCGCAATTTGTAATAATAACACATTTTTTTTATTTTACTCCGAAAAAATAAATCATACGGTATAATTATGATACCATAATCGAAAAGTAGATTAAATTTGCTAGAACAAATATTAAAACCGCAGCTCGATATCTCTGTTCGTTTCAGCGTTATCGCCAATAGAATAATTTTTAAAAGTAAGCGATTATATGTGTTTTAGAAAAAAAATGGGACGCCACTGATATTTTTTCATGTGGATATTATTTCTGATTAGCCTGGTCAATTCTGCATAAAAATGGTCTCTTTCGTTTTTCTCCTCAGACACACCGTTCTTAATTAAAATAATTAAATTAAATTAGACAGGCGGAAGTGAAGGTGGTCATTTCCAACAATTCTTATAAAACTAAATTTTTCATTATCAATGTTAATAATGATAATAATAAATAGTAGAGCTAATTTATTTTAATTAAGAACGGTGTGCCTGAGGAGAAAAACGCAAGAGACCATTTTTATGCAGAATTGACCAGGCTAATCAGAAATAATATCCACATGAAAAAATATCAGTGACGTCCTATTTTTTTTTCTAAAACAGATATAATCACTTACTTTTAAAAATTATTCTATAGGCGATAACGCTGAAACGAACGGAGATATCGAGCTGCGGTTTTAATATTTGTTCTAGCAAATTTAATCTACTTTTCGATTATGGTATCATAATTATACCGTATGATTTATTTTTTCGGAGTAAAATCAAAAAATGTGTTATTATTACAAATTGTGCCCTTTTTTGAGAACTATTATGGACAACTAAATACGATTGGTGAAAGTGCATACATTTCTCTTCCAAACAGTCTTTAGTTTGCTAAAATCGGATAAGTCGTTTATAAGTTACAGCGATTTAACTGATTACACATTCAACCGCTTCCCCCCCCCCCCCCCCCCTTTTATTAAAGTCGGTACGCCAATGAGCATAGGACCAAAATGATGCATAATTGTCCAAGCTTTTCAATGGTGTTATCAAAGATATACCTTAATGTGGAATTTTCGGAGATATGTAAACTTTTAAAATTTACTTTTCAATTACGCCCTCTTGCGGCAAAATGCGAAACTTAAAAATTATTTCCAGGATTTTCTCACGACCACTTTAGTTGTAATTTTTTTTCCCTGTGTTTCTATGCCCAGTAGTTTCCGAGATACGGCCGAGAGCCATTCTTAATGGGACACCCGGTACATTGTAGCCAAGAAATTTTTTTTTAAACAGTATAAATTGTAACAAAGATAGTATTTAACAGGGTTGCGATGATTTAATTCAACTGATTTTTTCAATTTTAATCGTCATTTAAATCAAATTATAAATTGCTGTAAAAACAAGTCGCCGAAGAAAATAACTCATCAGGAAGTTAAAAAAAAGGAAGATAGTTTATTTAAAACGAAGTGTTTAGATACATTATGTAAGTGTAAAAACGTCATCAGTCCAGCGTAAAAAATATTCATAAATTACGCTGCCGAAAATTTTCATGTCAATACAAGTTATTTTGTATGTCGCCGAGGAGATTTTCTAAACTGTAAATCTAGCCAACAAATATTTTTGGGCGAATAGAGACAAAATTATAAAAATAAGTGATTTTAAAGTTCATTATTGCCATATCTAAGGAAAAAATCAGTAAATTGATAAAAATCAAAAAAACACGATTTAATCGAAAAATTCAGATTTATTAATTTTTTCAAAAAAATCTTGATTTGTTGCAACCCTGGTATTTAATGAATTTCATAGACACGTACGCAAACTTGAGTATTCTGAAATACATGTGGGGAAAGTGTAGAAAAATGCGGATAACCTGAACACGATTACCTCAACTTTTAAGCGGAGAGATTTATGAAATATAAAAATGTATTTCTTTTTAAGACCTAATAATGGGCGGTATTCCGATCAAGAAGATAATTACATTTGTTTCATCACAACGATATATCGTGGAACGTCAACCTAATGCAATAACTGTCAAGTCAGTAAATTTAGTCATCGTTATTTAAAACTAAACTAAAGGTGCCGTAGCTAAGGTTTTTTGCCCAAGGACTCCGACGACGAATACGATCGCTGGCAAAGGATTTATTAGAAGCGCCCAACCTGTACCATGAAGCTAGCAGCATAAGAATTTATTTTATTGACTCTTTGTATTTACAGGGAAGGACCTGTATTACGGCCTGTTTAGAAATGTTAATACAATGGGCCTTTTCACTAAATTTTGATTTTTACTTTTATCGTACAGAGCACGAAAAAATAAAAGTTGACTAATTTCTCGAGACTGGCGTTCTGTTTCTAATCTGTTTCATCAGACCTATGGACTCTAGCTTGATTTTATTTATGTCATATTTTGCCAAGACTACTGTTCAATATATTTTTACTGTTAAAAAATATTTGGAACTGAACAATTACAATTTTTGTTTAAACTCATACCAAATTGTTTTTAAATTACATTTTGTTTATTAACTGACAATTAAAAATTGTCGTTGCCGTTTTTACGTTATAACACGTTATTCTTGTCCAGACGTCAATAGCTGCCAAATGATATATGTTTTTTTGTTCCATGGTTTATTACAAGTTAGTATAAATCAACTTTATTATATTTAAACATTTCGTTTCTTTCTTTAATTTTTTTCCCTATTGTTTTAAAAATATATATTATGAGCTACCAATTTACCTAGATGGGGTGAAAGAAATTCCTTTATGCGTTCTTTAAGTTATGGCAAAGTTGCGGTTTTTTTATTCCGAATATTTGTGACGTTTTTCCAACCAAAAAAATCCCGCTAATCAATTTTTCAGACGCTAAAATCTCCGCACTGGCTGATATATGTATATTTGCCGCTGAATATGAAACAGGTTTTTACAAAATTGTTTGTGTAGAGTCCGAGAAAATCACGTTTGAAATAGCGTTTTCAGGGATTTTGTTGGTGGCAAAATGTCACCATTTTCTGACTAAATAAAACGAAATTTTATTTTGTGGTTTCGTTACTTTATGCTTTTATTTTTAAATGCAGAAAATAAATAAGTTTTTATCATATACCGGTTAACACAAGAAATTTTTGCCATATTTTTAGAAGTAAATATTTATAAATTTGATTAGTTTACAAGTCTGTAATTTGATATTTTTCGGCCAATTGCATTGGATATCATATTCCAGTACGAAAAATTATGCAATACAATGGACACGGGAGAACATTGCAATAAACATAAACGAAACACAAAACTAAAATTTTTAATTTCTATGGTTACAAGTAGGGATGGGCAAAATAATCGATTATAGAAATTTTTAATTTTTTTTATAATTGAAAGTCGGCTGTTCTTGATAGTTATTTTTTTAAAAACGTCTTAAGAATACCTAAGTAGTAATTTTGATTAAATTTGATGTCATGGCCTAGACTGGTATATATTATCGTAAATGAAACTACACATCAGTCGCCCTCTTCCCACCAGTCTCGTTTCTAATTTTGAACAAATTGCTTTTTTTAAATAGTGAATCCCTCTTTTTTTCAATAGTGATCTCTGCGTTCTTCAGAATTACCTTCACCTTTTTCAAAAGTACCTCCACTTTTTTTCAAAGGTACCTCCACTTTTTCCAAATGTTACCTCCACTTTTTCCAAAAGTTATGTCTACTTCTTCCCACAGTTACCTCCACTTGTTCCAAAAGTTATTTCCACTTTTTCCTAAGGTAATCTTCACTCTTTCCAAAAGTAACATCTACTTTTTCCAAAAGTTACCTCCACTTTTTTCAAAAGTACCTCCACTTTTTTTCAAAAGTACCTCCACTTTTTCCAAATGTTACCTCCACTTGGCTTCTTCCAAAAGTAACTGCTATTTTTAAAGCAAATGCAGAAGATTATTTAGCCATTCTTTTTATTAATTTATATCGTAAAAAAATTCAAATTAAAGATATTTAAGTCCAACATGAAGCTATAAAGCGATATTTTGGATAACTTAAACAACAAAGAACTAAGAAATTAAAAATGTGCACGCGTCACTAATGGTCAATCTTAGGATAACATTTTTGAAACTGTCCTTTAATAAAATGATTGTACATTTTTGATTTTAGGTATCGGCTGTTGACAAGAAATGTTTATACTACGAGAGTCTTAACTTTTTAGTTAAAACTTAAGTTTTATCCCTCTGACTCTTGAGGCGTTGTAGCTCTAGAACCGCGTGTTGCATTACATGCATGTTAACATGGTATGGTGGTCTGTAATGAGTTACACATGCCTTAGTAATTAGCTGGTCGTCAATGAGATGCGGGGTTTTAAAGTTTAATTTCTAAATTAATTTTTTTTCCATAGCTCAAACTGTTTTTGAGATATAAACTGGAACATTTGTAATTGGGGGTTTTTTGAGGGCGAGTAAAATGAATATATTTCTGTTCTTTAAATAACTTGTAGAGGGCGCTAGTTACACCCTCCTTCACGCCCAAACATTTTTACGGTAACTTTATGGGGATTCTGTTCAAAATTTATAATAGAATTTATTTTCTTAAAACAAGTCGTTTCCGAAATATTTACATTTTTCAACAACATTGCATGAACATTTTTATTTTAAACAGAAAGAATTATTTAGTTTCAAATAGAAATTAGATAAAACTGCAATAAATGTTATGAATTAAAATTATTTCAACAAATGTGGAAAATGTCCACCGCCCTCTTCTATGCATTTCCTTAAACTCTTTACCAAATATCGCCTTATTTTAAAAGTAACGTTTATTCTTTATTTTGAATTACGTTTGCTGCCTCCTGAATCCTTTACAACAGTTGGCCGCGTGTCTGAATCTCTACTTTATACACTAAATCTTTGATATAACCCCCGAAGAAAAAATCTAAAGGGTTAAGGTCTTTTTTTTTTGCTACCACAACCAAACCATCTATTAGGCTGTTAAGACAATTGCGAACTAGAAGTGAAAACCACGGCCGACTAGAAAGAATGGCCAGGGCGCATCTGACAAATTCATTAATCAGCTGATCAAAGTAGGTCTATACCGAAAAAGATGGTTTGTGGTATTAATATAAATAAATGTTAATTTAAAGATGCCAATTAAAAATTATATATTTATGGTAGCTTCTCAAGGGTCGAGGACGACTTAAGAGTGGTCTTGGCTTATACAAAAAATGCACAAATGTCGCTTCAAGTCGTTCTCGACCCTCGAAGAATCTAAACTTACTACCACATATTTAAAATAAACATGCATGAATACACAGCACTTGATTCATATTTTTGAAAAGAAAATAGTAAATAAAAACCTGCTCTCATATATAGATAGTATAAATACAAACAAGAATTTACTAAAAATTTACTGTTTTAATTTTTTTATCTTTCGTTGAGTATCAGTTTCAAATGATTTTCTTTTACTTTTAGAATTCTCAGTGGAATAATTTTCATTGACATTCTTTACAAAATTATTAAGAAAAATTTTACATGCTGTAAAGCTTATAGATTTTAGTTTATCAAACAAATGGCCGCCACAAGAGCAAGATAGGCTTTCAGTTACAGAAAGAGTAAACATTTCTAATGACTCACAATATTTATGAAGAAATTTTAATGATAAAGAAAAAAACACTGCCAGTTGATTTTCTGCTTGTAGAAATTCATCATAAAAATCATTAAAAATATTTTTTATAATATACCAACATACAGAAACCGCATATATGCTATATTCACTGGGTAGTGTTAATTTACCCCTGTCTAATTCCTTTACAAAATCATATGGAATAGATTCCATGTCAACATCCACAATTTTATCTTCCAACTGCAACCACTGCGAACATATGTCACACTTCCCTAACCTAAGCCGTTTCCTTACTGAATAACCTGATATATATGTTATTATAGGTAAAATATCTCTTGGTACCATTTCTAGAGAAAAATCATATATGTTTTGTATAAGAGGAGTAAATTTACTTAGGTCAACATTTTGGCAGGAATTCATTTCTTCTTTAGTTTCAGCTGAACAAAGTAAAGTTCTCAGAGAAATTGTACTATTATCTTTAGTTAATGATAATGTGTTTTTTACCCTTATTTTTCTTTCACTTTCCAGTAACTGTACATAACCTATATAATAATTAGCACCACTTAACTGTCTATAATGGCTAAACCTACATTCTAAAACATCATTTTGGAATTTACTCAACAAAATATAATCTATTTTATATTTTTCAAACAAATAAGGTATTAATTTGAGAAATGAGTCCGTTGTATTTATCCATGATTGAAAAGTTTGTGGAGATATCGATTCAGAAGTAGGAACTGACTCTTTCCATTTTTTTAACCATACTGAAAGTTTTTCTAAAAACAAAATTTGATGACAAGTTTGGCCGTCACTTTTTCTTACAGGTTCCCTGTAAATATCATTAAATCTTTTACCTTCTAAAGAACTCTTTACATTTGTAACTTTCCACCATGTACAAATAATATCTACAAACTTGCAAGTACCTGAAACATCGTATTCCTCTCCCAGGTGCTTTAGAGCAACAATGGTTTTTTCATCAAAAATTTTTAAAGCTAATTTAACATTTTGTTTTTGTATTTGTGACGGATATAATGCTTTATATGACAATAAATGTCCATATTTGACTAAACTATTTTTTTCTTTTTCATACAACAGTTCAAAAAATTTAAAGTAAGCTTGACACAAAGATACTAAGTCATTATAAATATCATCAAAATCAGGAAATGTTAAACAACATTGTTTTTTTAGGTTTATCCAGCAATTTCTAATACATTTAAGAATATGCACTGTATCGAAGATTAAAAAAAGTAATCTGCTGCCATCGAATGGATGTGGGATATAAGGTTCTAATTTTCCACTATTGCTCAGAAGTTGAAAGGCTTTTCGATTAACAGCACCGTTATCTGATACGACAGATATTATCGTAAAACCAACAGACTCCACTTCCCTAATTACATTTAAAATATATGTTTTTAACTGTTCAGACAACATATTGCAAACAGGAATAATGCAAACAACATCCCTATATTTTGATAAGATGCTCGATATCATAAAAACTTGAGCTGTTTTTGCAATAGCTGAACAATTTTCACTTCTGCCAAAGATTTTCCCCCCCTTAAAATTAAGTCCAGAATTAATATAAACTTCATCAATATGCAGATTTACTAATAGTTCATGTTGCTTAAGTAATTCTAGTTTAGTTTTTAAATAGTTTATACTACCTTTTAGATCACTATCGGTTAGTGACATTTTACAGACCAGTTTTTTAATGTTCCTGGGATGAGGGAAAAAAATGTTCTTACTTTTATACAAACCAAAATAAGCTGCCGATGACTGAATGTAAACTGACAATGCCAATAATAGTGTTTCTCCACTGTATCTCCTCGCTTCTGGCTTTGTTTTAAATAATTTTAATTGTTCCACGATAAAACTAATATGTTTATTGTCATCATCAGAGTTTTCAACATCATTGGACACCTCCAAGGTAGAAAGCTGATCAATAACACTGTTAATTAGGTCAGTCTTGTGGGGGTTCTCTACCTTGCCCCTCAAAAACTCCATAGTTTCATCTAAAATCTTAGTGGTCTTTGCTTGACACAGATTTGGTGGAATATCTTTCGGAGAAATGCTTTTTTGTGCAATACTTAAACTCATGCTTAAATCTTCTTGAATAGAAATAGAAGCTTCAACAATAGGTATATCATGTCTAAAACTCATATAGCAAAGAAATATCTTCGAGTCCTCTTGAAAATAAATCCAATTTGTATTGATGCAATTACTATGATTATAATACTTGGCAATATCCTCCAAGCTATGTATTTGGATTGCCTTTTCATGTTGAACAAACGATTCAAGACTATCTTTGACAGCTTGTTCAAACCGAGAATTCTCTACATCAATAAGTCTATTTACATTACTTGTTTTTTTTGATAAATAACTAGGTACCCCTTTAAAAATAGTTGGCACAGCATCTGGTAACACTTTTAAATATTTTCTGTCATATTCTTTTACTTCATTCTGGACAACAATTTTATCTTTTCTGATAATATACTTTTCTTCAAAATGTTTCACACATATACGCGGATTTTTTAGAGCACTTAAATCGGTTGGAATAGCACGCAACCACTGTTTTTTAAGTTGTTCATCTTTTGGAAGACAAAATGTGGTGATATTAACACCTTTCTCACTTTTATAATTCGATTTACACCCTGAAACACTGCACATCCACGGCATTGTAAATTATTAAAAGTTCCTGTTTAAAATTTTAACAGACGCGATGTTAGGTTAGAAATACTAAACACTATTTCCACGGCCGATTCAAAGGATTTTAAAGCGTATTTAGCCTAGTTTATGATAGAAACATGTAATTTACATTCACAATATGTTTTTACATAACCAAATGGAACATATTTCATCAAAAAGTGTAAAATAACAAACAAATCGTCGGAAAACAACTATCGCGACAGCGCGCGACCGTTCACCTTTCAGCGACAAGAGTGATCCCACGCACTTGCAGAGAAAACAACCGACCTACTTTGGTCACGTGGTACATCTAGCGCCCTGGCCATTCTTTCTAGTCGGCCGTGGTGAAAACTATTTCTTTTAATTTAATACAAGATATGTGGTTTATACGCGATGGTGCGTCGCCTCATTTTCCACTTACAGTTCGCAATTGTCTTAATCAGCGGGTTCCTAATAGCCCGGACCTTAACACTCTAGGTTTTTTTCTTCTGGGGTTATATCAAATCTTTAGTGTATTAAGCAGAGATCCAGACACACGACTAACTGTTACATAAGATTCAGGAGACAACCAACTTAATTCAAAATAAAGAAATAACTTAAATTAAAAGTGAAGTCTAGGGATGTATCCGCCAATTTTTTTATCAATATTTCTTATCGTTTTAGGTTTATTCAAAAAGGGGCCAAATACCCGTTCTTGAGTTAACAATTACCTATAGTCTTGAACTAAGAAAATTTTGATGAATGAATTAATAAAAGCAAGATTCGAAATTTTGTGATATTTGTTAATTTTTCTTTTTCTGTTTTTATTACTTTATAAATTCAAACTTGTTTAACTTTAAATTGTAGGTAATTATGCTTCAAATATGGGTATTTGGCCGATTTTTAGATAAAGCGGAAAGTATAAGAAATATTGATTTTTAAAAAACGAAATGGCGAATGCACACCCCGTATCTTAATAACGACCAATAGTTTGCTAAGGTATGTTGAGCTGAAACCTGTTATTTTCATGTGTAGAATCGGTGGTTACTCGATGGCGCATTCATTACAGACCACTATGTATAAAGCCAAATATAAAAATTATTACAGATCAAATTAGTGGAAAATTGTTTTTTATTTCTTCAATAATTCGATTAATTTACCGGCTAGTGATACATTCGCCATTTTATTTTTTGATCAATATTTCTTATCCTTTTCGCTTCATTTAAAAAGGGGCCAAATAGCCCTCCTTGAGTAACAATTACCTACAGTTTTGAACAAAAAAAAAATTGATTAATGAATTTAGAAAAGCAAAAAACGAAAATTTGTCAATTTTTCTTTTTCTGTTTTTATTACTTTATACATTCAAACTTGTTTCACTTTAAATTGTAGATAATTATGCTTTAAATGTCGGTATTTGGCCGATTTTTGGATAAAAGGATAAACTAACGAAATATTAACCAAAAACGAAATGGCGAATGCGTCACTGGAACTCGCTCGTAACCATTTCACCGTGTGATAATAATTGACGTTATTAAAGACCAGACAGCGATATGTTGATCTCGCAAGCGTTAATGATACCTACCCTAAAAGAACAGTCCGCCAATAACCAGGATATTTATTCATCTCTTTTTAAATATAAAAAACTTCCAATGGGTGATAAATGGCGTATAATATTTAATTTAATATGGATTAATTGCAGGTTGCAAATTTGTATTTATTTTTGTGTTATATTTATAGACGAATATGTGGCAGCCCATATTTTTATACAGACATCAATTTAAAAAGTCAACAGTATAATATAAGCATTTTCTAATCTTCCTTCTCTTGTAATAAATTAATGTTTTTAAAAGATTGTAATATAAAATATGTACTCGTTATATTTAGGTAAATAAATATAAGTCAAAACATGTTTGGGTTTTATTCATTCACTTCTACGGGGTGTCCCAACGGGAATCGCTTAGAGAAGGGGGGGGGGGCATTTTAACTGGAGCAAATTCACTAGAAGGATTAGTAGGACGCATTTTTGTGAAAAATGCGAAATCATGTCGATTGAGATATTTTGTGTGCTTCGCATTTATAACAAAAATTTGTTTTTTCAAACTCCATAAGCCGGTATTATCCATCTCTTGGTAACTTTACCGATAAGATATTTTCCAAAGAAACCCTTGTTGTGACATTTGTTTCCATAGAAATTATCTGGTTGGTAAAGTTACTAGGAAATGGATAATATGGGCCTAAGGTCCGCTAGATCCATCTCTTGTTAACTTTGCCAACAAGATAATTTTTAAAGGAACCAGTCTTAACAATTGTTTTCATAGAAATTATCTGGCTGGTAAAGTTACCAGGAGAGTGATCTAGCCAACCTTAGGCCCGTATTATTAATCTCCTGGTAACTTTATCAGCAAGATAATTTCCAAAGAAACCATTGTTAAGACAATTGTCGCCATAGAAATTATCTGGCTGGTAAAGTTACCAGGAGATTAATAATACGGGCCTAAAGGGGTGAAACATAACCCAACTTTCCCGCTGGGAACCCCTAAATATATCCTTAAACAATAGTGGCAAATTTATGGCTTCGCGCATAGAAACAAAGCTCCCCGCATTAGAGTATGTGCACTTTTATTATCATTCTCAGGAGGACTCTTTAAGATAAAAAATCCGGTAGCTGTGCGTACATATGCATTTTTTGATTATTGAATTATTAACAAATTGAAATTTGATGCTTGACGGACAAGTAGAAGATGGTTGACACTGTTGAACGTTCCTAGGCAACGCTCGGTCAGTTGTTTCGGTCATGGCAAGGAAATATATTTTCCGTTCGGTGTCGTTCGTAGGTTTTTGACAAATAAGACAACTTTTTTGAGACTGCAAACATTTATTAAGCTCATAATGTATAACAGTAAATACATACAGGGTGATTGCTAAGTTGATACTTGTTTTTTAGCTGATGTGTATAGAAGGCATTAAAATAAACAACATTTTCAAATACCTTTTTTCCAAAAAATGCAAAAATCGGCGAGATACAGAAGTAAATCTTAGTGCGGGCCTGGTCATCAAAACGTAACCTGCTATACTTTATGTTGTTTGTCTTATCTCTTATTAGTCATGCAATTTACGGGTCGGTGGTGAGTTATTTGGCATTCCGCTGCGGTGTGTTTTTCTGAAGCAAGTGAATTTTAAATAGGTGACACGTGAAAATGGTAAAATTTGAAAACAACGAACTAGTAGATATGGTGCTAATTTACGGCGAGTGTCGTCAAAGTGCGGCTGCTGCTTCGAGATTATACGCAGAACGCTTTCTCTTACGGGCTCATCCTACACCCAGAAGTTTTCTTAATATAATTCAACGGGCAAGTTAGGCAGAACCGTATTTGATCCATAGTGTAATAAATGAATGTAAGTACCTTATTTTTGGGTTTTTTGAAAAGGGTATTTGAAAATGTTGTTTATTTTAATGCATTCTATACATAGCTAAAAAGAAGTATCAACTTAGGAATCACCCTGTATAATCAATAATAACGTAATAACACTATAATGTGTACATAATGTAGAGTGTAGAGGGAGGCAGTGTAACAAGGTAATTATAGTAATAACGTATATTCTGCAACAAACATTTTAACTTTTATAATATAACCATTCATAAATAACCTATTTATTTCTATTTACCCATCACCTTGTATCTTTACATTTTAAAATCCCTGTAATAAAAAGTTTGTTTCTTTCTTATGCACTGAACTGTTTTAAATTTTATATAGAATTATAGGTTTCTTATGAAGAGCCTGAGCCTTAAGAATTTCAAGGTAAAAAACGGTTTATTTTTAGAAAAAAAATTCAGTGCATTTGTGTATAGCTTGGAAACCAACAAACTTAAAGGATTGTCTGCAATCTTATACAAAATATCAAATGAAATTATTTCTGGTCCTTATCGACCACTTCGGCTTTGAGCCGTTCAGCTAAGGTCTTTCTAATCTGCAACTGGCTCGCTTCAATATTAGATTTTTTCCCAGTCAATACAGCTTCGGCAGCTTTTGCTGATTTAGGGCGATTTTTAGACTTCGGACCTGTTTCTGTTGTCAGTTGCTTTTGACGGGCTTCTTTTTTTAAAGCCACAAGCTTGTCACGTTGTGCTTTCAGATATTCTTGGCGTTTTTTCAGTTCAAGGGCGTCAATCTAAAAGAGATCGAAGAATCTTAACCGATTTTCAATTTAAAGGAGAATTTCACCTGTTAAATTTAATTTTTTAACAATTAATTAGTTTTATTATTTGTTGCCGTGGTTAGGTATATTGTAAAAAAAAATTAAATATTTATTTTAAGTATACAGGGTCCTGCACCTCACCTCCCGTCTTCTATAGCCCACTTATTAATTAAGTTAGGATTTTAATATTTTGCAGACTTTACCTGTATCCTAGGGCGCATTTCAGGAAAATATTTTTGTTTTTACAAGGTGTTCCAAAAAAGTGTGCCGTCATAAGGATCTATTTTTTTAGATTACATGCCATAAATATTTTTATTTACTTGGATGCCTCTTATACTTACCCACATATCCCCAAAATTTTAATGAAATCAGTTCAGTATCATAGGCGAAAAAAAAAATAAACACTAAGAAAAATCAGTTTTGCACCACTGGTTTTAAAAATTATTAAAAAATAAAAATATTGCCTCGTTATTAAAATTATACAAAGTTACTTAACAAATAAGGTCGAACAGTCTTGTTAACCAAGTTTGATTAATATGAATTGCACAGGGTGTCCAAAGTTTAGTTGCAAACTTTAAATCAATTTATTTTTCTTATTTCAATTTGGAACCCCTGTATATTATTATGTCACTCGATGTAGAATTAAAAATCAAACATTTGTCCTAATTACAACCCTATCGCAATTTCTAACGCATCAAAACTTATTTGCAGAAAACTAATTTTATCAACTATTTCAACTGTCATTATTATGAATAAATAATAATTTATTGCAATTAACGTTTACTATTGTGACAAAAAGGAGTTCTTTTCGCGTGCTCCTAATATGAAAATCATATCTACGAGCACTTCTTGGTTGTATTCGATCACAAAAAATAATATAGCCTAAAATAATAATCTAACAATATTTGAAACTATATAATAACTAAAGTCAAAGTGGGCTTTTTTCACTTTAATAAACTTTAATACCAATAAATTGTTTTTTAAAACCACCTTTGATATTTATTCATAATAATGACTGTTGGAATAAAATGAGTTTTCTGCAAATAAGTCTTGATGCGTTAGAAATTGCAATAGGGTTGTAATTAGATCAAATGTTTGATATTTAGTTCTGCATCGAAGGACGTAATAATATATAGAGGTTCCAATTTGAAATAAAAAAAATAAATTGCTTTAAAGTTTGCAAAGGTTGACACCCTGTACAATTCGTATTAATCAAACCTGGTTAACGAGACTGTTCGACCTTATTTATTAAGTACCTTTGTATAGTTTTATTAACGAGGCATTATTTTTATTTTTTATTCATTTTTAAAACCAGTGGTGCAAAACTGATTTTTCTTAGTTTTTATTTTTTTTCGCCTATAATACTGAACCGATTTTATTAAAATTTTGGGGTATGTGGGTAACTATAAAAGGCATCCAAATAAGTAAAAATATATATAGCATGTAATCTAAAAAATAAATCCTTATGACGTCACACTTTTTTGGAACATCCTGTATAAACAAAAATATTTTCCTGAAATGCGCCCTAGATTACATGTAAAGTTTGCAAAATATCAAAACCCTAACTTAATTAATACTTGAGCTATAGAAGACTGGAGTTGAGGTGCAGGACCCTGTATAATAATGAGTTTTTACATTATTATCAAGATTTTCATATTCAATGATATCCTGAAAATAAATCTGAATAAGAAAACCTCTCAGAGTATCACACATAACCTTTTCTAGAAACAATTGAAAAGAATAAGGCGCGAAAGCTGGAAGTTTAAAAACATGAGACGACAAAAGATGTAAGTCCTCCTATTACCGGCGCTCTCAGTCAGGTATGAGTGCGTCGTTTACAGATTGATCGACTCCTGCCATTGTGTGCAAATGTGACGTCGGCGTCGGTAAGTATAAAGTTTCGCGTGTTTTTATTAAAGAGCGTTTTATTATTTTCTCGGTAAATGGAAAATTTTAAAAACCGAAACCGTAGAAATTTTTTTTTGTTGCTCTACAGTGTGTCCACGGATAGAGTTTGGAAGAGGAAACACTTTTTTATTAGTAGGTATAGAAAAAAAAATATTTCTTTATAAAACGTCTGCTTGTACTGAAACTACGATTCCGAATATCAGATTTACTATACAGGGTTCGTCAGAATTTTTTTTTTGGATTTTGTTTAAAATAAATTTATTCAATCATAAATTATAAAATATTAAAAAAAAAATTTCTGTCCAACCATGTATAGTTATCGCAAATCTGATATTCGAAATTGTAGTTTCAGAACAAGCAAAATTGATTTAATAAATTAAGGAATTGAAAATTATAATTTAAAAAAATCCAACAAACTAAAAATGTTGTTTCTGACGAACCCTGTATAGTAATCGCAACTTTGATATTCGAAATTTAGTTTCAGCACAAGCAGACGTTTTTATGAAGAATGACTTTTCTTCTATACCTAATATTAAAAAATGTTTCTTCTTCCAAACTCTATCTGTATATGGTCAAAATCAAAATTTAGTGAAAAAGTCCATAATTATATTTTGGGTGGTGCATCGTGGTTGGAAACAGGAAATCCCATGCTAGTTTTAGACTGTCCAAATATTTGCTCCCATGTTGACTTTAGAGCGGGTTTTTTAATATAATTGTATTGAAACTTACCTCCTTCAACCTAGGCATGTCTACCTGTGAGAACTTCTCAGCCTCCACTTTAGGTTTAACTTCGTTTTTGATATCTGCATCATTTGTTTTGTTTTCGAATGAAACTCTTGCAGATTTTACTTCAACTGTTTTTGGTTTATCTACTAAAAATATATATTTTTCGTCAATTCGGAGGTCGTACCAACATTCCAATTTTTTTAAGAGGGTCGAGTATGGTTTTAAAAGCAATAAAGTTATCCTTACCCATTGTTTCTTTCAATTTTTGTTTCAATATAGGTTTTTGCTCCATTAAGTTTTCAATTTCAGCCGCTGAAGTGCTAGGTTCATTTTCAGGAAACTTCCTGGAAGTAATAGAGATATACTATACAGCATCGGTCAAATTGTAGCAAAGTCGCGGAATTTAGCACCTGGCAAAAATTGTGGAAAATAATTCGGTCTATCTACTTTCTTCTTAGCTCATCAGTCCAGTGAGTATTGTTACCAAATGACCAGTCGTAGCGAATGCAATTTTCAGAGTAGTTTATGCGAAGTTTGCTTAATATTGAAAATGTATTTAAAAAAAAAAAGAAGAATGTATGTCATAGAGGGAGGGGAAGTAAATAACCCCCTTGCCCCATCGGATAGCCCCTGCATACCGCCTAGGGCTCGGTGGAGCCTTAAACCGGCATTGCTGACGAATTCAGCTTAAGTAAATATGTACATAATATATTTTTCTTACTTGGCAACTTCCTCGAGTACTTCCTTTTCCAACTTGGATTCTTTTTCAATAGTAACTGCAGTATTCAAAACTTCACTTTTTACTGTCTCCTCTGTTGCATTGTCTTGATGAGGAATAAAGAGTTGAGGAGTTATTCCGTACTTCTTTTCAATCAGTTCCAATGCTTGTATTTGCAACTCCACATTTCGATGTGTCATCATCCTTACAAACATGTCGTAATCGTTTGCTGCCCAGATTTGTTCAAAAATACTCTAAAAATAATATTCATGAGACCGAACGATGCGTTGTTATAGGCGGAAAACGTATCATCAAGAAAGAAATAAGTAAAACTTTTATCTGATCTATGTAGAGTGCAATCCTCATCTGAGACTACTGAGACACTCTGTATATTCCAGATATTTTTGACACCCAGTACTTACATTATCAAAAGGTACTTGGTATCGCTTTCCTTCGGCGCATGCATCCTGAAACTGTTCTGGTGTAATGCCAATATCTTCCATAAAATTACCTAGCATAAAGTCCACCTAAAGAAAAAAGTTCAGGAAATATTTTTTATAAACGCAAAGGACTTTAAGAACAGACGAAGGAAAACGGGAAAGGAAAAACTAGAAGAGGTGATATTTATTTTATTAATACCGTAATCGTACTCAGTGGCGTATTTCAAGGGGGGGGGGGTACCAGGAAGCAGCCCCCCCCCTCCCGGAGCTCAGAAGCTCGGGGTTTACTAGTTTAATTTTTTCCACGTCTGGTAAGAGTGTTTCTCGATCGTCATAGTGGCACTAACAACTAAGCTCAAGGCTCAAGATGTTCGTCCAGCGGCCCAGCCGGCTATGCACCGTACTTAAGTTGCACCGTTAGTTTATTGAAAGCGACGTTTCTACTCACTCGCTTGAATGTCGAGTTATTGTGTTAGCTGGTTTTGTATAGATTTGCCGGTTACACGTAGCTAAGTAGTTTGTGAGTTGTGTTACGCCATTGATCGTACTCCTTCACTTTTCATTTCACTTTATAAACCATTGGCTTAAACAATAATTATATTAGAAATACTTTTTAAATGTATTTCTATTTTCTATATTATCATTATTAGATTTCACAGATATACCGGGGGCGTCCCAACGATGTTGTAGAGGAACTGTAGAGCTTTAAAGCGATAGCAAATAGTGATAACGTTTTTTTTTTTTATATATAAAACTGGGAGAGACAGCTTTCAGTTCTACAATTTAAAATTATTTTGGTTTATGCAGGTTGGCTGAAAAAAATGTGTGGCGACTATGGCGATACAAAGTTGCGTTTTTTTAAACCCTAACATAATTATTTTCTTTTCTAATTCCCCATAAATTCCACGCATATTTTGTAAAATATGTCATACAGGGTGTTTCATTAAGGTCGACGAGCGGCCATATCTCGGAAACTACTGGGCAAAGATAATCAAGAAAAAAAAATGATAACTTCGCCATGAGAAAATCCTGGAAATAATTTTTAAGTTCCGCATTTTGCCGCAAGAGGGCGTAATTGAAAAGTAAATTTTAAAAGTTTACATATCTCCAAAAATTCCACATTAAGGTATATCTTTGGTAACACCATTAAAAAGCTTGGACAATTATGCATCATTTTAGTCCTATGCTCATTGGCGCACCGACTTTAATAAGAGAAGGGGAAGCTGTTGAAAGTGTAATCATTTAAATCGCTGTAACTTATAAACGACTTATCTGATTTTTGCAAACTAAAGACTGTTTGGAAGAGAAATGTATGCACTTTCGCCAATCGTATTTAGTTGTCCATAATAGTTCCAGTTCCAGTGTTATCAAAGATATACCTTAATGTGGAATTTTCGGAGATATGTAAAATTTTTAAATATACCTACTATTCAATTACGCCCTCTTGCGGCAAAATGCGGAACTTAAAAATTGTTTCCAGGATTTTCTAATGGCCACTTTAGTAATCATTTTTTTTCCTGAATTTCTATTAACAGTAGTTTTCGAGATATGGCCGCTCGTCTACCTTAATGAAACCCCCAAATTCAATTATTTTTGAGATATTGATGTTTAAAATATGGTATTTTCGGACTTTAATACAGGCTGTTGCGGAAAGCCGCATCTTAGGGAAAAATTGATTTTACCACCCCTCTTAGTTTTTTATGCTCTATCTAAAAGTGATAATAACTTCCGGCTTATCTACATTAAACAAAGAATACGGTTTTACGTATGTATTCCTTCACCAGTTTATTTTTTTGCAAATATGCAATAATTGTTTCATTCAACAAAACATATGAAAATGGCGAAGGATCAATATATTTGTTTGACCATTAAAATAGCAAAAAAATTAAAAAAAAACTTTTATGCTAACTAGAAAAATAAAAAATTACCAGATTTTTAAATTCTTCAAAAATGTTCTTATATTCCTCGTCGTTTTCTGTAACGTGTGGTTCAAATACTAAAACAAAATTATGCAAAAAATAAAAGATTCTTTTGTCATCTGTGCATAGAGGTATGATTTAAAATTTTTGTTTTCTTACTCAATGATTTTTCCTCTATGAAACTTTGCAGCGGTGCATTCCAAATTGCACCATTTAGGAAAGCTACTAGAGAATCAAAAACCCAGGAATTATCATCTTCAGCCATATTTTGTGTCGTGATTTTAAATCAAATACCGCAGACAAATTATTTATTTAGGCGAAAACGGTATAATTAACCTTGTATTGTTTGTATGATGCGGCATCATGGAAAGGTCGCGGTCGCCATGGAAAATGTAAGTGGAAAGGTGAAAAATTGGCCCAATACAAAGAAAAATTAAAAATTCTCAATCTTAATTTATTTTTGATCGGTCCTTGTAATATATTTGTCTTACAAAGTAGATTTCTAGAAATTTTGATTTCTACGAGACAAACTGCATACATTATGAAGAATGGGAATTACTGCGCCGGCAATGTTGTATTAATTGGTGAAAAGAGTTTGTCTCTCTTTGTCTATTCTTATCCACTAAAGAGAGATAGGAATATTAGACGACTTCGTAACAAATTCTTGTCAATTGTCAGTTTAATGTCAAGGTGAAAGGTAAAATAAATTTTTATAAAATTTTTTGGGGGTTTTCTCGTTTTGGCATTTCTTGCCGTTGTTGATTACGTGTAATTTTTTTTTATACGGCTCCTGGAGGTTCAAAGGTAACGGAACCTCATCACCCGATTTCTTTTCCAATTCGACAGTAAAGAAGTGAAGGTTAGTTTCGTGTTTTCCTTTTATGTTTTTCAGGTTTATCAATTTATTTCTTTAATTTTAGAGCCAAAATGGGTGTCGCCGGTATATTGAAATTTATTCTTCGAAGACTCTTTGAAATATTTGTGATTGCAGCTATACTGGTTCTTATTCCGAATTTACCGCCAAGAGCGAATTTTTCTAAACCATTCACGTATGTATAAATAGAGTAATAATTTGGTTAACCTATTTTTAATTAGGTACTGGTTAGTTTATCTAGGTTTTTATTTAATTAATTATTAAGTAGGTAGTTGGATACAGGCATTTTAGATTTTGTTCTATTAAAAAGTTCTAATTTATAAAAACTTTACCCTGTGTCAAAATTAGATACATTTTTTATTTTTCTATATGTGGTTATGATAAAGTACAATGAACCTATTCAACGGAAGAAAAACTAAGTAACTCTTTATTGAGGTAAAGTTACCTCTTAAAAACACGTTTTTTTAGTTTTCGAAAACGAGGGGGAGAGTGGGTTTCATAGTAGCGTAATTGGTAATACAATTTTCAGATTTTTTTTTAAATTGACACGAATGGCACTGTGCTGTAATGGGTACAGTAAGTACCTAACATAAAGCTGTAACCAACACAATAATAAAATTCAATTTTCATGGATTCGTTTTTTGGAAACACAAACCAGAAAACAGAACCAACAAATTTTACACAGCTTGATATTTAAGCCATCACCCTGTATAAAAAGGCATTAAAGTGAAGTCACACACATTGTTTTTAGTGATCAAAAAGAGTTCCTACCCAATAAACTAAAAATGGAATGGATTGATTGAATTTTGATAAAAATATGAGTTTGAAAGTCATGTAATTTTTTAACTATTATTCCATAATTAATGGATGCAGTGTATATAAAAAAAAAGTTACTGTAGTTTTTTTTTAGGGAATTCATTAGTTGAGTAGCAAATCATCACTTACTTTTAATTGTGCTTGGTAAAAGTTGTTTATTAGTATTGGCAACAGATTATTTTGTGGTGTTATTTGCTCCATTAATAAGTAAATTCTGATAGCGTATCGTGTTTATTTATTTAAAAAAATGATTATTCTTACTTATTTGTAAAAACATGTATTCACTTAGTATACATATTTTAATTAAATTTTGAAATATTGAATAAAATAATTATTTAAGGATTAAAATGCCATAAAAATTGCCAAATTTCATGGTTTGTTTTAATACAGTGTGTATACCCTTTGTGTGTTAATTTATGAAAATAAATCAATATGTTGGGGTACAGAGAACAGTTTACAGACCAGGGGCTTACCGAGGTGCATTCTATTAGGCAGGGCCCGCTCTAGGGGGCGGCAACCTGGGCCCCTGCCCAGGGCGGCAAGTTGGAAGAGCGGCATGAAAAATCCAAAAAAACACCATAAATCCCCGTTTTGCCTACCTATGTTCCTAGGTATATATGAAGTTTCAACCATTCCAATTCCCAGTTAACAAATTTAATTTCCTTTGTTTTGCCGTACCGTCTTATTTTTAAAACAGTGACAATTTCGACGGATCCCTTTTCTTTTTAATATTATAATAATATCAAGCAATTCCGCGACAAAGCAAGCCGAACAACGCCGGCACCGGCACTGGTACTTTTTTTGGTCATGGCGGCGTCGCAGCAAAGGACAAGCCGGCGAGCGGCGAGGAATAGACAGACAATTTGCTGTTGTGGTAGATATAAAACGAAGAAGGGATGAAAAAGACGGCAATTTCTTGTTTTGTCCAGGGCGGCGTTATTGCTAGAGCGGGCCCTGCTATTAGGGGTGTTGACAATAAAAATTTCCCAACTCATTTCTCAACATTTTTTATTAAGAATATCTTTTCCTTGAAAATTACATTTTTGGTTCGTTTGCCCTCTTATCCATCACATCGCTGGAAATACTGTATATATAATTGGTCTTTTTCCAAAATAACTTTACTGAAGAAGTTAGTATTAGTATCTTTATTGTTACACGTATTATATTGATGTAATAAATTAATTTGGGTCAGTGTAATATTTGAATGTTTATGCAGTGAAATAATGTGCACATTAATAGCAACTTTATAAACATTTATAATATCTAAATATCCATTGGGTTTATAGACATTTTTAGTGGTTTCTAGGAAAGGTAAATTATGAATGCATTTAATAATTTTGTTTTAATTTTTTTAGTACATTTAGTAGACCCCCGACCAAAATAAGATATTGTTTAATTTAATTTCCCTATTTTAGTAACATACAGTGTGTCCACGGATAGAGTTTGGAAGAGGAAAAACTTTTTTATTAGTAGGTATAGAAGGTCATTCTTTATAAAAACGTCTGCTTGTGCTGAAACTGCAATTTCGAATATCAGATTTACTATACAGGGTTCGTAACAAAAAACATCTTTATTTTTTTGGATTTCGTTTAAAATAAATTTACGTAAAAACAAACATCTATTATTGCCTTCTTACTTAGATGATTTTATATTTTGTTAAGAATAATATACATTTCCAAACCCATGAAAACATCCATACTTATAATACACGTGGTAAGAATAACATAGTGCCCCTCTACTGGCGTCTGGGAAGGTGCCAGGATGGTCCTGGATATTGGTCTATCAAATTTTTTAATTCCCTTCCCCAACATATTAAAGACCTACCTCAGAGATTATTTTATGGCAGGGTAAAAAGTCTCCTAATAAAAAATGCATTTTATTCTTTTGACGAATTTTTAAATTTTACATTTTAAAGAGTGGATGAGGAATAGGAAAGTCTCCTACGGGATTGTTTTAAAGATTCTAGTTATAAATTACTTTCACAACCTGTTTTACTGCTAGGTATAGGATAGTGTATTGTATTTTAAATTTTATAATTGTATTTTAAATTTTATAATTGTAGGTATACCTTTTTATATATGTATTGTATTTTGACAAATGTAAACCTTTTGGTATTTAACATGAATAAATTGATTGATTGATTGATTGATATCTGGCCGAATAACCATTTTTTAGTAAGAAAACTATTTTTCTTTGTCTACTTTTGAAGTATTTTTATTAATTCATATCATATTTCTTTAATTTATTCAATCATAAATTATTATAAATTAAAATGTTTTTTCTCTCCAACCCTGTATAGTTATCGCAAATCTGATATTCGAAATTGTAGTTTCAGAATAAGCAAAATTAATTTAATAAATCAAGGAATTGAAAATTAGAATTGAAAAAAAATCCAAAAAACTCAAAATGTTGTTTTCGACGAACCCTGTAATCACAAATCTGATATTCAAAATTGTAGTTTTAACACAAGCAAACATTTTTTTAAAGAATAACTTTTTCTTGTATAGTTACCAATAAAAAAGTTTTTCCTTTTCCAAACTCTATCCATGGACACACTGTGGGTATATTAACCAAGATACATACCGGGTGTTGCATCGTCGAGCGGGACATAGGAAATCTCATGTAATTTTAAATGGGGTCAATTATTAGCTTCCCTAATTATTTTAGAGAAAAATTCTATTTAGGTTTATTAAAGAGCACTAAAACCCACATTCAAAAGAATAACTTTAGATATTTTTGATGAGCCCGTTTACGGGTTATCGCCGATTTCTTTTTAACTATTTCTCCTTTTTATGGCCCCGTATTTGCGGGCACCAGTCAAGGTAAAAGATGACTGTCAAATAAAGTTGTCATTTTGAAATGTGTGCTTTATTGTTATAAAAACTAGTACATGGGATTCCTATGTCCCGCTCGACGATGCAACACCCGGTATATTATTTAGCAATAGATTGTTTAAGATACTTTGAGGAAATTTGATTTATTGCAGAGTGACTCCCTCCAAACCATTAACAGGCAGCTTAACGATAAACAATCGTCTTAATGACGTGGAAATTTGGCACAAGGGCGATTTTATGGGTCCTGAAGCTTTTGTAGATTTAAATGGAGAACTGTACACTAGTTTACATTCTGGGGATATTGTCAAACTGACTGGTAAGTAGTAGTAATAATTGTGTTGACTTGGAAATGTTATAATAGTATATCGGTGGTAAAACCCAATGGCGGCACTTCCATAAGGTTATTTGGTTAATAAGCTCCCTTGGTAATTCTCTTCTCGTGTAACTTAATTAATTAAAATCCATCCAATTCGCCAAACTTCGTCTATTTATTACTATTACTAATTTAAATACAATTACTTCTAAAATATCCCATGTAACCAACACTGCTAAATCAGCAATGTATTTATAGACGTAAGTCCGTCCCCCGCAAATTCTTTGGTCCGCAGATTTGGTGACCATCCCTCTAGAACAATGTTAATAAAATAAATTTAAAATGTACTTACCTAATTTTGCGAAAACTTCACAGTATACAACATGAAACACAAATACTGACAAATTGGCCAAATTGGTAGAGGAACTGGTCCGAATATGGGCCAGGCATTTAATATGGGCCCCCTGTCCATCTACAAACCAAGTAACTCTATCTGCCAGGTGATCCGTAAATTTACACTTACACATTGTCAATACTTAGTTTACAGACTCCCGGCGTGATCTCACGTATTTTTATTAAACGATTGTGATTGATGTGATTCGCTGGTTCCCATAACTTTTTAATGTAAGTTTAATTAGCGAAATTTTCATATTTTTTAAAGTTATTTTGAGCTTGCTTATGCGGCAGTGATAGAGGAAAAGTTTAATATTGCATTTCAGCATTTAATCTTATTTTAAAAATTAAAGGTTTTTTCGAACCAACAATTTTATGGTGACTTGTACTTAGTGCAATATGGGCCCCTTGAGTGTGTTGAATATGGGCCGGGCCCATATTCAGACCAAACTATATATGAACTTTTTTGCATTAAATCCAGGTCCTCACCAGGCACAGCTCGTAAATTTGTGCGAAGACAAGTGCGCAAAATGATTATTTTATGATTAACAGTTTTCTTAAGACACTGGGAGAACTCTGAGTCCAATGTTTTTTGTGTCATTTATGGGCACATAAACAGTGTTCCAGTGGTGCATCCAGAGTTTCAATGGGGGGGGGGGGGGGCTAGTTTTGTAACACCTTTTGTTTATTTTATTTTCTTTGGCTGAAAAAATTGTTTTTTGTTTTAATTTACGTTTTTATAACAATTTTTGAAGGGGCACTTTTTTATTTTGTTTTTCATAGATACATTATACGTTTTTGAGAAAAATTAATGTTGAGGTTTAATTACTAGGTCTTTATAGCGTACATAAACCATTTTACATCATATCATCAGAAAGAAAAAATAAAAAAGTTATTTCAAAAAAATAAAATGGGGGCCCATATTAGGACCAGTTCCTCTATATACAGTGACCAGCAAAAAGTTGGACACATATGGGAAACATTTTTATTATTGAAATTGTAAAAAAACTTTTTATGCTGATAGCCTCTGCATGATTGATAACCTAAAAATTTGTTTTGTCGCGTGACTACTCGTTTGTGTGGAAAATTGAAAACTATATATTTTGTCGTGAAAATCTGGTATTAGAGTAAAAGATATTGAAAAAACTTAAATGAAAAAAGTGTTTAGATTTTAATTTTATGCTGGTATGCAAAGTTTAAAACAAAAATTCAAAAAAAAATATATTTTTTTTTAATTTAAAAAAATATCAAATGTTACTTTCATATTTCCATAAATTTAATGAAAATGTGTTAAATGATTAAAAACCAATATTTAAACATTTTATTTAAACATTTTTATTTTATCATCTTGAAAAATGTTATTTGCTAAAATTCAAAATTTAGCTTTTTATCATGTAACTGGGTGCATCTAGGCCCTGTATCTAGCAACCATATTTACCAATTAGTATTTCTGGAACAATATGGTTATGAAATGCAGTTCTTTCTAATTTTGAACAAGTTTTAACGTGTCTCCCAAAATTGCTCCTACCAAATTAAAAATTAGAAAAAAAAATTCTTGGAATCAATTTCTAAAAATTCTCATTTGCCATTGGTCGGCTCAAGGTCGATCACTTGTTTTGTGACGTATACGCCAGTTCTACAACGAACACTATACGTGGCTAAAGTACGTAGCGTGTAGCATCGAATTTTATGAATGGCCGCGACTGAGTGTGGACAAGACAAATCACATGGATAAAAACTATACTTAAATAAAATAAAAATATTAAATATTTTCCTAATATCAGAACAGGTGCTGCAGCTCTGCAGCTCATATACACTAGCCACCACTGGACTACAATTTGACTACATTTTATTGGCTCTGCGCATGGAATTAAATTATTTTTCCTTGAGTATATACAATTTTTTTTGCGAAAGGCAGGAATTTAAAATATTTCAGTTTTTTTATTTTTTTTGTGAGAGACGCCACTGAGTAACCTTATTTTTTCAGGTGATCATATTACACCTGTTGTTAAATTTGGAAAACCCTGTAAAGAAATTTATGAAGAGAGTATATGTGGAAGACCGCTGGGAATGAGTTTTGATAAGAAAGGCGACTTGATTGCTGTTGACAGCTATTATGGATTGTTTAGGGTTAATGTTAAAACCGGTAAGTTAAATTTATTTTCTGCAACGTGATTTAGTAGTTTAGAATGTGACACTTTTATTGTTACTTTTAGGAGACAGGGAACAACTGGTAAGCCCCAAAACTGAAATCGGGGGCAAAAAACCCAAGTTATTCAATAGTGTTGCCGTAGCCGGTAACGGAGACATTTACTGGACAGATTCGTCCACTGACTTTTTGCTGGAGGATGGAGTTTTTTCCTTGTTAGCAGATCCTACTGGAAGGTAAGTGACATGATTATACTTTGTACTTACGAAAAAAAAACTACAGATTTGACGCATTACATTTTTAAAGTTGCAATTCCGAATATGACCACATTTCACGATTCACCTAAAATGGTATGCCGACTAGCAAGGTTAAATTTGAACACTGCCGCGCATGTCGTCATTCGTCATATACGAGTGACGCGAGGGACAGTTCTAACCTCACATTACCGGGTCTTTTTAAAAGGCAGACAAAATTTCTTTTTGTGACTGTGGTTTTTTATTTTTAGTTCGGATAGTTATGAAACGTACTATAACATTAGATAGCGCCCTTTGTAATAGCTGTGTTACTATTTAAAAAAAAAAGCAAGAACGGTTATTACAAAAGTTGGAGGATAACAAATGGCCCAAAATTTAATATTATTTTTGATTTTACAGGATGGCGCAAAAACGCGGAAAATCATAATTTATACTTTTTTAAACTGAACACGTGCAAACCCCTATTTTAAAAACGAACGTTGTCCGCCCTGCGACACTGTTTCGTAGGTAAGTTGCATCCCAATTAAATAAAACCAAACTAACACCGCAATGGTAGACAACTCGCAAAATTTCCGGCCGTTCGCGGCAGTTTGGGGGATTCTTATGCCGCTTATCCTTGCCCGCCCAGTCCGACGCTTTGCCATTTTAACTCCAACGTTGCAGCTTCAATTGCTTAATTTGTTACAAAAGAAATGTTTGTCTTTTTCTCCTCCTTTGAGGAGCTGGAGTGATAAATTTCTCATAAGTTTTCCAAGATTATAACACATACATTTTCAATAAGGCTTAACTAGGCTTATTAAGGAAACCTTCGTTTTGCTTAGTTAATAACCCGGTATAAAATAAAAATACTTATAATAATATTTGTCTACTTCCACAATATCCTATATACAGGGTGTCCCATAACTTATGGGCCGTAGAGTAACTGGAGATACTAGACATCAAACTAAGCCGATTAAGTCATATAAGTTTTTTCGGATTGTTACTCGTTCTAGAAAGTAAAAGTTTATTCTCGAAAATAAGCCATAATTTTATAACGATTTAATGAATCGAATTGAAAGTTGGCACTATTATGTTTTTATGAGCAAGAAATAAGAATTTGTAGAATTTTTTAAGTTTCAAACTAGAGGGCGTTAGTTGCATACACTGGGCTTCATAAATATGATTTTTTTTCTTACCTGTGATATTAGGTGTTTTTCAATTATAGTTTCTTAACCCTGCATCACTCGCGCTATGAGATTTTATCTCACACTTTTCGCAGAATAGTAATTTTGTCAAGGCCAAATTGTGGGCAGCGCCTTCCTTCTTTCTAGCTGACTTTTAAGATCTCTTCTTTCAGATTTGTACACGTGGCCGATAATTAGTGCGTTCAGTGAATTGATACGGGAAGCTTCTCAAGTCACTGAGCGAGGCCGTGAGAGTTTTTCTCATTGCGCGAGTTCTCTTGTTTGAATTTTTATTTTACTGTGAGAGTAAAAGTTTGGTAAGTATTTTTTAAAATTAATTAATTATATACAGGACGATAAGTTATATATGGGATAGTCTAAGACATATGTTTTTTGTTTTAATTTTAGCCTTTTAAATATGAGCAGAGGACAAAAGATCGCTGAATTGGGGCGGATACAATTCGAACTAAATCGGCAACATGATTTAGCCAGTATAACATGGACTAGGGCAGAACAACCAAACCAAGTAGAAGTTTTGGATGATGACAATGGATCTGATAGGGAAAGTGATGCAGCCAGTGAGCACAGTGAACATAATACTGACTCGGAACAGTCAGAAGGTGAAGAAGATGAACAAATGTACGTACCCGACGAACATATTGCGTATGCTGGTGTGCACATACGAATTTCAAGTGCCTACCTTGTTCTGGAGTAAACGAAGGCACTGAATCTTTAGACGAATAATTTTTTGTGTTCCCTTATATGTTTTTTTCCTATCTTTTTTGTTTTCGTTTTTTAAAATTACAAAATGTAATCGCAAACGGCGAATTTAATTTTTTTCATTTTCTTAAAAACATTTTTTTTAGTGTACAATAAAATATGCATATAAAAACAATTTTTTGTTAAGATTCACAATACATATTATTTAATAGGTTATATATTTGTGTGTTATTAGTAATTTGATATTTAAAACCATTTTGGTTAGGCATAGTATGGCCAAATATGTGATGTGAGAAAAAATCTCCCACGCGAGTGTTCGCGTGATTTTTAAACACGCGAGTTCTCCAGGGTTAAAGAAAGACATTTTCTGAGTCAAAAAGGTGTACTTGATTGATCTTAATATCCTTAACGGGTTTCGAGATATTTCCCTGTAAACATCCCAAAGCATAAAAAATCATAGTACTATTGTGCCGATAAAAAACTGGGACAAGAGATTTACAAAAACAATGTAAGAAATACATATCCCCTAGACTATAAAAGGTGTCTAGAGCTAAAAAGGAAAAACATTCAAAATTTAAAAAGTAACCTAGGTTACATAATGGAATGTTTTGTATTTTTCGATATGGAGTGGTTAAATTTGAGAGACATCATATAATATGGATAAAGTAAATTTATTAGATTTTTTTAAAGTCAAATATTTTATAAATTATTATATTTACCATTACCGCAAAATAATAAATAAAGCTAATACAGGTAATAAAATACATTTAATAAAAAGAAAAAAATTGCGAACACAAAGTTTGTCAAAACAACACAAAATTAATATTTGGTCATAGAACCATTTCTGTTTATTACTTTTTGGAGCCTTTGTGGCATACTTAAAACTAAGTTTCTACATAATTCGACAGTTATTTCATCCCAAGCTTTATTTATCCTATGACGTAATTCATCCCTGTTTCTAGGTTGAAAATCATGTTTATACATAGATTTGACCATGGCACCCCAAATGTTTTCTATCGGGTTCAAATCGGGACTCTTCGAAGCCCAGGGAAGAACTGCTATGTTATTTTCTTGGAGAAAATTTTGTACAATGCGCGCTGTGTGTATTGGAGCATTATCATGCTGAAATGTGTAATTTTGACCGTATACAGCGTTTACCGATGGTATCATCACTTCGTTTAGTATATTAACGTATACTGCTGCAGTTAGTCTTCCTTCGACGATTTGGCAAAGTCCTGGTCCTCTAGCGCTAATCCAGCCCCAAACATTTATGGAGAAACGCCCACTTTGGTTGGTTTTGTGGGTGTATCTCTCATCATACCGCATGCCGGAAGGCCTATACACCCGAATTCTCCCATTATTGCATGACTGAAAAGTTTTCTCGTCAGAAAATATAACTGTTTCCCATAAATTTATTTGATTAATATATTCATTTGCAAATTCTAACCTGCCCTGTTTATTTATTTCCGTTAAAAAATTTTTATTGGCAGCACAACGGCTTCGTATATCGGAATTTCGAACCCTGTCTCTAGCGGTATTTGCAGAACCTGGAAAATTCGTCTCTTCTTTTGCCTTGATTGCAGTTTCGAAGGGATGATCCCTTAGATAATTAACCAGTCTTCTATCATGATCATCAGTAGAAATTTTAGGGGGACCAGAACCTGCATTCCTAATAATAGTCCCATGTCTTGCTATTTTTTGTTTTGCCAATAGCACGGTATTCTTGCTTACTCCCAGTTCATCTGCAATATCCCTAATAGCAACACTATCTCGCAACCAACTATAAATAATTGCCTTTTGCTGGGGGGTTAATTGTGGCATATTTACAAATAATATATGATTGTATGTTTGACGAGTCAATCATAAAGTGACAATCTTTATTGACATGCAAATTTTCATGACATTTTACTGGTACCAGGCTTGATGTAAAATTATTCTTAATAGTCAAGGAGAAAATAGAAAAATTTCCTGTCCCAGTTTTTTATCGGCGCGATGGTACATAATTAAATTAATATTTTAATTATTCAAAAAAAAACTTATATGACGTAATCGGCTTAGTTTGATGTCTAGTATCTCCAGTTACTCTACGGCCCATAAGTTATGGGGGTATATCCTAGTTAGAATGTGAAACTGACCAATCATAGTGGTCAATCAAAAAGAAACCAAATTTAAATGTGGTAAATTTTACCCGTCGTTTTATGGTACTTAACAAAAGTGAGGTTAAGAATATATTTTAAAAAGATGCAAATCTGTCAGATAAATTTTTTTTATTTGAATCAAAACATTAATCCCAGAGTCTATGCATATATTAATTTTTCCTAAAGAATGCACGGAATGGTGCAAAAATTGAAAATATAAAACCAAAATATATTTTTACTGAACTATTGTTATTTTCTGACCAACCTAAAGTGTACAAATGCACGTTCCTACTTCAAAAATCTTCAGTTTTCCACTCAATTACTACAAGATTAATTGCATAAAATGTACTATACCGGGTTAGTAGAAAGAAAGTACCGGCACGCTTAAATATCCTCAAAATCGCTAAAGCTGTCATTATAAAATTCAGCATTTGGGAGTTTTTGGGCATGCAGAATTGAACAATAATATCGGCACTGTTGTTAGATTTCCTAGTTTTGAGCTACACGTAGTCGTTTTGTTATCTTGAAGGAATGACCCTTACATTTTTACTGGAATGAATTGGGTGTCTCAAGCTTAGTAAGTTTACAGATTTTCAAAATTTTATCTCGACCAGTTGCTGAGATATGACAACACAGCATTTTCAAAAAAATTAAATTACATTGTTTTATTATTTTACAATGAGCTTTAACCTTATCGGAAACGCCCGAAATATGACGTAGCGCCTACTCTTTATAAGGTACTCATATTTTCGGGCGTTTCCGACAAGCTTAATGTTCATTCTAAAATAATTTAATTTAATTTTTTTAAAAATGCTTAAATTGTCACGTCTCAGAAGCTGATAGAGATAAAATTTTGAAAATTTGGGAACTTGCAAAGTTTGAGACTCTCGATTTTTTGCAGTAAAAATATAAGGATTCCATTTGAAATAACAGAACGACTACGTGTAGCGCACAATTGGAAAATCTGGCAACAGTGCCGATATCTCTGTTCAATTCCGCATGCCCAGAAACCCCCAAATGTCGAATTTTGTAAGAGTATTTTAAAGATATTTAAGCGTTTCGGTACTTTTTACTAACCTGGTATACATATGTAGCTACAAAATGAATGTTTTGAATTTATCTTGGTTGGTTTTTTGCCATGCAAATATTTATCCACCGATATTTTCTGATATATTCCAAGCCCAATCGACCTTAAAACTTTTATTATACGCAACAGATTTAGAAAAATAACTGGTAAATCTTCCTTCAATGATGGAACATGAAGATAAGTACATAAAACCAGATAAAATAGACGAAATTATAAGATGTGTAGAAAAAAATTAATTCCACTTTTTAAGGTTATTGTCTTGGTATTGCCACTTCTCTTTCCATGTTTAAGGTGGTGCTTGTATGTAAATTGGCGTTTATTTTGAAAAACTTTATCAAAGCGAACGTTGCAAATTAATATTCATGCTCAAAGGCCGTTTTCAACTGTTTAAAACGAATTTTACAGCTTTTTTGCTGATCTTTCGGCGTTGCATGCAGGCAACCAAGAATACATTTCAGCGAAACAATCTATGCCATGATTGAAAAAATAAATTGTTCATTTTTATTAAAAAATACTGGGTCTCCCAAAAGTCCCGCATAAAATTAATATCAATTAAAGGAAAAAGATCTAGGAAAAACGCTCGGACCCGCAAATTTTTATTTTTAATTGTGCATTTTTTGACATAAAAAAATATTATACAGGTTGTCTCATAGAACTGTCGTCACGTCTTTGACATTTTTTTTTTAATGGAACACCCTATATACTGTATTATTTTCTGATTCCCCACAAAATTCTACGCTTATGTTGTAAATGTCAAGTGTCTAAATTCAATAGTTTTTGAGATATTGACGTTTAAAATATGTCATTTTTTGACTTTGAGAACATTGGAACGGTTCATCTTAGAAAAAATGGTTTTCACCTCTCTATCTTAGTTTTTATTCTCTATCCAAAGAAACCAACCTTCGATTTACCATGTTACACAGTGCAGGTGTTTTATCATAAAAAAAAAAAAAAAACCGGTTTTAACGGTTTAACAGGGTAAATCGGAGGTTGATTTCTTTTAATAGAGAATAAAAAACTAAGATAGGGAGGTGAAAACCATTTTTCTCTAAGATGAACCGTTCAAATGTTACAGCCTGTCAAAAAATGACATATTTGAAACGTAAATATCTCAAAAACTATTGAATTTAGACGCATGACATTTACAACATAAGCGTAGAATTTTGTGGGGAATCAGAAAATATTACAATATAATAGGGTGTTCCATTTAAAAAAATTGTCAAAGACGTGACGACAGTTCTATGAGACACAGATCTTTTTCCTTTAATTGATATTAATTTTATGCGAGACTTTTGGGAGACCCAGTATTGCTTTTTTTGTTATTCTGCAAAAGGCCGAATGTGAGAAAGATGAATATTATATTTAAAGTGATTTTGTCTAAATATAAGAAATTACCCAAATCGACAAATCTGTTGTAATTTGGTCCATGGATTTGCCAACGAAATTAATTTTTCTTTAATTGTTTTTTATTATCTTTCTCACACATATTTTTTAACACACACAAAGTTTTGTGGTTTTTACATAGGAACCTAATAATTTTAAAATATTTTTAGATTTAAATAATACATATTTCTGTTAATTACCGTTTACTTGCAAAAACGATAAGGAAAATTTTTAATTGCATATGCTACAAACTGAAGCGTTGCTAATTTGAGTTAAAAAATTTTTCTGAGCTAAAAATATTTGTACTAAATAGTTGAATGCTTATTAATATCAAAAAAGTAGATAAAAGTTATTATTCAAAGTTATTTTAGTATTAAATAACAATTACTTTTAATTTTTATTACATGCGATAACTGAATAAATATAGATAATATAGTTATCAAAGCTAATACTAATAATAAACAAAATTTTATTTTTTTAAATATGAAATACTTTAATTGATTTTACATTACACTATGAAGTATTTTCAAGTTCTGCATACTGGATATTTAATTGGAATATTTTTATCATTTTTGTATGCATTCTAAACAAAAAGCTGTCGAGTGCGAGTCGACCTAGGGAGCAACTTCGCTTTGAGTCAACAGAAATTATCAAACTTTGTCCCTTTTAAAAGCAGTGGTGGCTCGTCAGGTGAAGTACAAAATAAATCCAGGAGGAAAGTTTTTCGACAATATAGCCCTTAAAAATTAATTATGGTCGAATTAATAATGGTGACATTTTGCAAGGCAACAAAATCCCGCTATTCGATTTTCAGGCCTTAAAATCTTCGCGCTGGCTAATAGCTGAAACCGGATTCTTGATTCGCTGGAAATAATTATATTTTCCGCTGAATATGCAACAGGTTTTTACAAAAATGTGTGTGGATTCCGAGAAAATCACGTTTGAAATAGCGTTTAGAGGAATTTTGTTTGTAAAATGTCACCAATATTAATTTAATCCGAATGTAGCTATGCATAATAGGGCCACGGTTAACTCCGATGGACAATAATTATAAACACTCGTGCATTTTGGTGCGCCCCAGCTGACCGTGTCCGTTAACTTAAAGCAAGTGAAGACCCAACGTCCAACATGGCTTTGACATTCACCGTTGCTACAGTTACGTGACGTCAGTCACGCAAACAGCATGTAACAATTTGCATTATGATGAAGGGCAATTTAAAAATAGATCAGTCGTATGCACCATTGTTTTAGCATTGGTTCGCCTAACCTTAAGGTATTTATTTTGAGGCTTCGCGAAACTTACGGTTATAGATATCGTTTTTACGTGATTTACTGTGTGATTACAAAGTTTTGTTTTTATTTTTCAGTTAATTCAGTAGTGTACGTACCTACTTAGTTGTGTGTTTTAAAAATGAACCCAATTAATGACATAGTTTGTAATTTGTTGGAAACTTCTTTCAGTCGTTGGACAGATGAGGATAAGAGAGACGTTTTGTTACAATTGGTCAATGTTTGTTTAAGTACCCGCACTATACCTAGTTCTTCACCATTTTTTAAAACCGCGAGCCGCCACTGTTTAAAAGAGATTCAATTGTTTTATCTTTTGCATTATAATATAATTATGTGTTTATGACTCAACTTCGGAACAATACTAAAAATTAAAGAAAAAAATTTAATCAGGCGTTATAACTTGTCTATTTAGTTGGCCGTGAACTTATGAGAAAAATAATAAAAACAATTGATGAAAAATTCATTTCGTTGGCAAATTTATGGACCAAATTACACTGTAACATATTTGTCGGTTTGGGTTATTTCTTATACAGTGAAACCTCTCTTAGGCGGACACCTACGGGACTGTCTAAATGTGGCCGCCTAATAGAGGTGTCCGCCCATGGGAATTTTTTTATTATTACTACATATATGTATGTACAAATAAACAATTATTGAACATAACAAAAATACACTAGATTTAGTTAGGATGTAGTACTAAAGAAAACGCGACGTTTTTCTGCCATTGTTTACGATTTTAATTTTACAACTCACAAATAAACGGCGGACTGCTTTTGGGGAATCACACTACTTTCATTCGGTGAAGTCCTTTCGCGCTGCATTGCATACGCGATTGGTTGCCGGTCTGTCTTTAGAAAGTTTTTGCACCGTACTTATGCGTCTCTCAAATACTTTTAAACATATTTTGTCCGTTTAAAGAAGAGTTTTCGTACTCTTTGTATGAAAACAGCCTGTCCGCGTCCGCTCAAGAGAGGTTGATTTGTATGGAATTTCATATACCTAGTTCCGGACTATGAAAAAATGTCATCAGAGGTGTCCGTTATGAGAGGTTTCAGTGTATTTACACAAAGTCACTTTAAATATACATATCTAACTTTTTCACTGTCGGCCTTTTGCAGAATACCAGACAAAAAGGAATATATTTATTAATATAAAGGAACAAATAATTTTTCTTAACCATAACCAGTTTGATTAATTTTTTTTGCTGAAATGTATTCTGAAAGATCTGCAAAATACCTGTAAAATTCGTTTTGAACAGTTAAGAACGGCTTTTGTGCATTAATATTAACTTTTAGTTATAATTGTTGATAGTATGTGCAAAATTTTACTATGATCAATAATTAAAAAAACGGGTAGCTATGGTAAAGTTTTTCAAAATAATCGCCAATTTATACTGGAAACGAGGAAAGGGAAGTGGCAATACTGTAGTAATGACTTAATGGAAATATATTTTTTTTAGTTATATACAGGGTGTCCCACCGGGAACCGAATTGATCTATATATTCAGAAAACTATACATAGGAAAATTTGACAGTATGCTGATGCTGATGGGGGCGACCGGGCTAAAATATTTTCCGGTTATACCGGAAGTAAGTGTCAACTTGCTTATTTTAAATGGGACACCTTATATATTATTACATTTTTGCATTCTACGCAAGATTCTAGGCAGATTTTATATACCATGTCCTATACCTATGTCTAAGCGTTTTTGACATATTGACATAGGAATTTTTATGTCAAAAATGACGTTTGCAAGCCTTAAAATAATTATCAATTTTTTCTATAAAGAAGCCTTATTTATTTAATTTAAGTGGGATTCCTTGTTATAAAGGACTTGCTTTAATAGATTTTTTATAATATTTTGAAAACTATTAATACAGGGTGTTTAAAAAATAAGATTGAAAATGAAAAAACTGTCAAAAGTTCAGCTTTTCAAATGGAAACACGCAAATTTTTTAATTATTTCTTATTTAGCATTAAAAATAAGGGTAAGTTTGTATAAGGTTGTATATCCCAAAAATTCTTAGTTTTCGAAATATTGCCAATTTAATATTTTTATATGGGGATTTTGCTGCAGATTTTAAGTTCAGTTACTCTTAGTTGGCTATGGCGGCGTCGAAAAACAATCAAATGCTAAAAAAATCTATGACGCTGTCACTTAACATTATTAATAATCATTCCCGGGCGCTTAAATTATACAAACGAAGGTTATTTAAACTTATTTATTATTTATGGAGAATGTGATAGTCATATCATGTCACATTTGCCATTCGATATCCACAAAAACAGAACCCATCACAATGTGCTTATTAATAATGTTTAAATGGTAAGTGACAGCTTTATAAATTTTTAGCATTTGTTTGTTTTTCAACGCCGTCATAGCCAACTAAGAGTAACTGAACTTTAAATTTGCAGCAAAATCCTCATATAAAAATATTAAATTGGCAATACCTCGAAAACTAAGCATCAGCATACTGTCAAATTTTCAAAATTTTTGCTATGTAGTTTTCTATACAGGGTGATTCACGTTGAGTGGCCTATTAGAAGATCTCGGAAACGAGTAACCCTATCTTTCTAAAAATTTGATAGCAGGCATAATTGGTTTTGGGCTTTTAAAGCATTATATTTTGACGTTTTTATTACTTCCTGTTGTACCGGAAGTTAATGCCAACTTTACTATTTCAAATGGAATACCCTGTATATTTTAGCATTTTTGTTAATAATAATCTATTCCTATCTAACCGTTTTTGAGATATGAATTATAAAAGGATTTTTTTGTGTAAAAACGCTCCGAGAAGAAAGTTTAGTAACTCTGAAACTAATAAAGGAAAACATTTAAAATGTTCTAAGCTTTCAAGTAATACATAGATCTTTAGTTTAAATTACTTAGGTTTCACGTTTTTTATACAGGGAGTTCATAAATTATGCCAATGTTTCCATTTAAATAAATGTGCATAAGTCAATTTTTTCAAATGGAACACCCTATTTTTTAGCTTACTAACGTGTAGAGAAATACATTTTCTATCTAAATACTAAATATGTTACAATCCACATTTTTAGTCGTTTTGGAATTATGAGCAATTTAAATAAAAAATCTTAAAATTTCTTTTTGTGTTAATGCGAAATTATTTTTGAAAAGAAGGCTTCGACTGGGACTATCGTTTGGCTTTGAATGAGAAATAGCTAAGCAACGAACATAGGCAGTTAATAAAAAATGGTAGCAAAGCTCTCTCTCTCTCTTCTCTACACGTTAGTAAGCTAAAAAATAGGGTGTTTCATTTGCAAAAATTGACTTATGCACATTTATTTAAATGGAAACATTGGCATAATTTTAAGAACTCCCTGTATAAAAAACGTAAAACCTAAGTAATTTAAACTAAAGATCTATGTATTACTTGAAAGCTTAGAACATTTTAAATGTTTTCCTTTATTAGTTTCAGAGTTACTAACCTTTCTTCTCGGAGCGTTTTTACACAAAAAAATCCTTTTATAATTCATATCTCAAAAACGGTTAGAGATAGGAATAGATTATTGTTAACAAAAGTTATTTAGATTTGAATAAGGTATACAAAAATGCTAAAATATACAGGATATTCCATTTGAAATAGCAAAGTTGGCATTACCTTCCGGTGTAACCGGAAGTAATAAAAACGTCAAAATATAATGCTTTAAAAGCTCAAAGCCAATTATGCCTACTATCAAATTTAAAAAAAAAAATAGGGTTACTTGTTTCCGAGATTTTCTAATAGGCCACTCAACGTGAATCACCCCGTATATAGATAGATTCGGTTCCCGGTGGGACACCCTGTATAATTTCGTCTTTTTACTGGCTTTATGTACTTATTTTCGTTTTTCACCATTTAGGAAGATTTACCAGTTATTTTTCATAATCTGTTGCGTATAGTAACAGGTTTAAGGTCTATTGGGGTTGGAATCCCGTCATCACAAAACAACCACAAAGACAAATACAAATATCCATTTGGTATAATAATATACATTTTATGCATTAAATCCTATAGTAATTGTCTAAAAATTAGTGGAAAAACTGAAGAGAGACGAATGTGCATTTGTGCACAAATCTTTAGTTCAGTGATAAAAATTGGTGTATGCATAAATAAGCTCTCAGCTAAATCTTTTGATTCACATATAAAAAAATAAAAAAATTGATCTAACAGATTTGCATCTTTTTTTTGCACAACGTGTAAATTTGGTTGCTTTGTAATTGACCGCTGTGATTGGTCAATTTCATATCCTAACTAGGATGGGTATGAAATGATATCCGTTCAGTTAACCGGAATAGCTCACTTATCCATCCAATCATTTTAGTGTAAAGGAAACAGCAAATAACCATGTGGGAGTAGAAAAATTTTATTACCGAAAACCTATAACTGTCATGGAGTGTTTGTTACCTATTATTATATTCATAAAACAATAATATTTAAGATTTTTATAACTTTCAAAATAAATATAAATGTTAATTAATAGTATGACAGGGTTATACTATTTTATTTATTGGTTTACTACCATGGTCAATAAATAATGTGGAAAAAATATAGCTTTATCCGAAAAAAAAATATCTTAATTGAAATATCGATTTTTTAAAATAT
This sequence comes from Polydrusus cervinus, assembly GCA_935413205.1. Lineage (NCBI taxonomy): Eukaryota > Metazoa > Arthropoda > Insecta > Coleoptera > Curculionidae > Polydrusus > Polydrusus cervinus. The sequence continues at coordinate 101,467,800 of OW284510.1, read as the reverse complement.
TTACTTCCAACTAGGTATGGTCTATTTCTTTTCGATTGCGAACGATGACAGAAAAAAAATTGAACAAAAATTCACCTAATTGGTTAAATCATGGACCAATTTACACTACATAAATGCATAGCCAACTTATTAAAGGCCTTTTTTTAAATCACAGAAGAAGAATAAGAAATTTCCGTTCGATTGATTTCTAGCAAATATATGCTAATTATAAACCTTTTAGCAATTAAAAATAACTTTTAGCTCTAGTTATATTACGAAACAAACAATCTATTAACTTTCTGTACATAAAATCGGTTAATTTCACGTTTTTCTGCAACATAAAATAGTAAACCTATGCCTACTTTGTGTTGAAGCAAAAAGGATGCCCGATTTATCGACAAAATATAGAATGCCATGCCAAACGCCAAAACGAGAGACTCGCGGGAGGAATGATTCGGCCGTGGGGATCTTGCGCATAAACAGAGGCAGTACATTGTTGCCAAGTCACGGAAGTAGGGACACTACACAAAAATGTTGGATTCTTGGTTATTTCGTGATTATATTGACTATAATTTTAGGTACATAAAAGTACCTTTTAATAATTATAATATTTGTAACTTAGCCAAAGAACAATTTTTTTCCATTTTTCGCAACATTTCCTGTTTGTGTTAATAAGATAGTTAATTCACTATTTTTTGGACAGAATTTTTTTATACAAAATTTTTCAGTCAGGCGCAGTAATTCTTAATGGCCAAAATAACGAATTTTAAATTAAATACCCTATTTTTGATACCTCCAAGTCTTTGGGATACAGGTTAATAAGGAAAAAAAATACAATTCTCTGAAAAATGTTTTCGATTTTTTAATATACCTACTATATTAAATTTATATACAAATATGTGCCTAGCAATAATTACATGAGTATGAGGTACTCTTAAGGTTCTTAAAACGCAAAAATAATAAAAGCTAGTGTACCTAGGCACGGGATAATTTACAAAAATCTACTTTGGAACATCTTGCTGCTCAATCACCGCTTTTATTAAAATATAATATAATATTAAATATTGATTAGTTTTTATACATGCACATTAAAAACAATTTTATACAATGATAGCACAGTTACCGAGTACCTAAAGGTATGAATGATAAAAGTTGATTTGTTTATATTATTATTATTATTATTATTATACTAAGCATATGAATGATCAAACTTTATCATTATAATTGAGAAGGCCTGATACAATGACATTTGACTCTTTAAAATTGTGCTCCTGGGTTTCAAATGATGCATGGACGTTTTCATTGTGTCTTCGTAAAGTCAAGTTTGAAGAGAAAAGTTTTCCACAGACGTCTGATCTGACAACAATGCATTATACGATCTCACGGCTGAATCATTCCTCTTTCGAGACACTCGTACGCCAAACATTGTGACATAACCTAAAAATTCATCTTCTTAAAGGCCGCTTTACAGTTTGCAATTTTTCTGTCACGCAAGTTGTTTTGCAGCAATTAATATTGCGGTAATAAAAATTTCACTTTGTTTTACAGCGTGCAATGACTTGCCAAGATCGTAGGTGATGTACCACTTGCCAACCATTAAAATAAAAACACATTTGGTTAGGACTTACCGGCGCTTTTTGTGCATTCATTTTAACAAAACATCATTACAGGACATGAAAGCAAACCAATAAAAACAAAACGTACCCGCTATAGGTTAGAACAAACATAAATAAATGTCAGGGATTTTTATATTTAGTTTGGTGTCTCATAAATCACCAGAAAATCCTCAGAATTGCGCTTGCAATGGCAATAAAAATACGGTCTGAGTTATATTTCTTGCAAGCAATACAAATTGCGCCAGCTGATCATTAGCCTCGTTCTGCGCATACTCCCGGGCAATCTTTTCTTGCGTGAAAGAAAAATTGCAAACTGTAAAGCGGCCTTAACAAGTGATAATTTAAAATTCTAACCGCTATAAACAGTAAACAACAAAATGTCAGTTATGACGTAAATCCCTAACCTTACTTTCTCAACTTGTCAAAAATGAAAATTCTTGCATTTTTTTATTGTAAAACGGGTTTCTGTCATCGTTCGCAATCGAAAAGAAATAGACCATAAATATACAAGCTTATTACAGAAATTACATTTAACTAACTTAAGTAATAGTGTAAAACAACAAACTTGCTTTGTCTTTATTTGTTTTAAATCACGACGTTTCAACTGGTAAGTATCTCCAGTCATCTTTTCACCTGAAGACGATTGGAGATACTTACCAGTTGATACGTTGTGATGTAAAACAAATAAAGACAATGCAAATCCAAAACTCTTCTATCATTCAACAAGATTCTAACTTAGTATGTATTTAATAAATAATTTAATAAAACAATTATATGAGAAAAAAATATGAACTTTTTTATAAAATATTTTATAAAATCTGATACTGGTATATGTATTTAGTGAGGTTATAATAATTCAAATATGAATATTATCTTAGTAAATATTTCTTTTTATGAAATTTAAATAAGGTTAGTTTTCTTATTGTTTGTAGGTAAATTATTATACAGGGTAAGTCAACGATAGAGTAAAGTTCATTTTCGCCTTTATCCTAAGAATTTACAAAATTTGTAGAGACCATTGAGGTGCACATTTTAAAATTATGCTGGAGAATACGGAGCCCAAAAAAACGTGGCGAATATAACTTTTTTTTTAAATGGAACGCATTATACAGGGTGTTACAAATTCGACATACCAGCATTGGAATCTCGGAAACCATAGGAGTTAGAGAAACGGTTAAATGGGGGCAAAGTTGTGCAATTCGGTGCTGATTATAATGGCGCTTTAAAAGTTTTCAAATTCCGAATACTTCCGATTTTATTCGAAAAAAACCGAAATTTTGCAAAATCGTTTTTATTTTTCCTGAGCTCATTTGACTAGCTATTTAAAAATAAATGACACTTTGTCATTGCCACTTTTTTTCCTCAACAAAATGACATTACTAAACTAAAGATCCGCCGTTTCGTCTCCAAGCGGCCATCACCAACTTTACTTTTTTAAATACGGACCTGGATTTTTTAAACCCTCCTTATCGTCAAAATGTAATTGCTTATTTTTTTAAATGTATATGTTTTAAACTTCTTGTCAGTCCGGTCCTGGCAACGAATCACAATATTAATTAAAAACTTCATTTTATTTAAAACCATTACAAATAAGTTTCATGAAAAGGTTTGTCTAAAGTTCATGTTAGGTATTTAAGTAATTAATACATGTAATACCCAAAAATAATTTTATAGGTTACCCCATGTTTGGCACCAGCAAGATGGGGCGCCGCCGCACAATACCAGGGCAGTAAAATTGTTCTTAAGTGTGATAGGTGCATCGGAAATGGTGGGGCAATAGAATGGCCAGCGAGGTCGCCAGATATTGCGCCGGTGGATTTTTTTATGGGGGGCTTTAAAAAATGTTATTTATAAAAATGACGTAAATACCATGGAAGAACGCATACAGGTTGCATTTGGTAAGATAAGGAGAAGATAGGTTGAAAGGGCTGTTGCCAAAATTGGAAGAAAAAACGATCGTTGTATTGAGCAAAACGGCAATCTCTTTGAACAGTTAGAAAATTAGGATTTATAATTAGTAAATTTAAAATTATTAGATGATTCTTATAAAATAAATTATATTACTTATGTATGAATGTCTTAAATAATATAAAGTTTTTAATTAATATTGTGATTCGTTGCCAGGATCGGACTGACAAGAAGTGTAAAACATATGAATTTAAAAAAATGAGCAAGGACAATTCATCATTATGAGAAAGTAATATCGCCATTACATTTTGAGGGTAGGAGGGTTTAAAAATCGGTTAAAAAATCGGTTGAAAACTTTTAAAGCGGCATTATAATCAGCACTGAATTGCACAACTTTGCCCCTATTTAACCGTTTCTCTAACTCCTATGGTTTCCGAGATTCCAATGCTGGTATGTCGAATTTGTAACACCCTGTATATTGTATTATTTTCTGATTCCCTACAAAATTCTACGCTTATTTTGTAAATGTTATATGTCTAAATTCAATAGTTTTTGAGATATTGACGTTTAAAATACGGCATTCTCAGACTTTGACAGGCTGTAACATTGGAACGGTTCATCTTAGAGAAAAATGGTTTTCACCTCCCTATCTTAATTTTTTATTCTCCATCCAAAGAAACCAACTTCCGATTTTTCATGGTAAACCAAAAAACAGATTTTAACGGTTTAACATGTTAAACCGGAAGTTGTAACTTTTAAATAGAGAATAAAAAATTAAGATAAGAAGGTGAAAACCATTTTTCTCTAAGATGAACCGTTCCAATGTTACAGCCTGTCAAAGTCTGAAAATGAGATATTTTAAACGTCAATATCTCAAAAACTATTGAAATTAGACATATGATATTTATTAAATAGGCGTAGAATTTTGTGAGGATCAGAAAATAATACAATCTATATTGTGTTCCATTAAAAAAAACCAAGCCACGTTTTTTTGGGCCACCCCGTATACTTCAGCATCATTTTAAAATGTGCACCTCAATGGTCCCTACAACTTTTGTATTTCGAATTTTTATTTAATTCTTAAGATAAAGGAGAAAATGAACTTTACTCTATCGTTGACTAACCCTGTATAATAATAATTCATTATATAAAAATGACCGTTTTCCAAAGTTACTGTTTATCTTAATGGTTTTTACAAAGTTAATTTGTCTAGTGTCATGTGTGTGTACTTCATGGACAAATTTTAAGGTTATGTTCAAATTAGGTAATCCAAACCACGTGATTCAATATGGCGGTTGGATGGCAAAAAGCATTGAGTCACCAGTAAAGTGCAACCAGCAACATTATTTTTATGGTCAGGTGTACCAATTACAAAGCAGTATTTGCCATCCAGCTGCCATTTTGACACATCGTTGGATTGCCTAATTGATATATCTATAAAAATAACAATAGTAACGAATTTTTGCCTACTCCTGGTGTATGTGTTTTCCAGGTTAATACACTACGACGCAAAAACCAAGAAGAACCGGGTTCTAATTGATGATATTCACTTTGCTAATGGTGTTGCTCTTTCTGAGGATGAGGACTTTGTTATTGTCGCCGAGACCGCTCAGAGTCGTATCCGAAGATTTTATCTCAAGGGACCAAAGAAAGGCAAGTTTACATAAAAATGTCACTAGCTTGTAAATTATTTCAACAACTTATTTTCTAAAAAAAACAAGCGGAAATCTTTTACCAAGTTAAAATTATTCATTAAGTAATAGTAAAAATTAACAAGAAACATCAAAAATGCAATTTCTATACTCGAATAAGCTAAAAGAAGTTTAGTCAAGACCAATCTAGTATTCCGTGGAAAACAAAAATATTATTTCTGCATTTATTAGACCAAAATGTACAAAGATTGAAATTAATGAATTGTTTTCCACGGCATACTTGACATATCTTCTCATGGTCTATAAGGTGCTTTCCTTTGGCCACCCTGCTCCCCAGATCTTACAGTGCTCGATTTTTTATTATTGGAGTATAATTAAAGATCGAGTTTATAACACTCCCGTAACAACTATAGAAGATATCATACAGCAAGAAAGGAAGGAATTTGCAAATTTAAGTCCCGCGTCAATAAGAAAAGCGACTCATGAACAAGTGCTGCTCAGATGCGAAAAATGTCTGGAAGTTGAAGGACGTCAGTTTGAACATTTATTAAGGCCTTTTTTCATTGGGTGCAATTGCAAGAAAAAATTGCCTGAAAGCATGCGCTTTGTCGACGTTTTAAACAGCTGATGCAGGTTTTAAATGGGAAAACGTGCATCAGCTGATTAAAACGTCGTCGAAGCGCATGCTTTCAGGCTATTTTTCTTGCAATTATAAATAATTATAAAATTTGGAATTTGAAAATGTAGATTTTTTTCAGTTTTTTAAATTTCATTTTTAAACCTATTATTGGTGTTTCCTCCTTTAGTGGACTGTAGATCTCTCTTGAATGACTACACACTGTACTTTACTTTTAAGTCTGGTAGTGTTACAAAAAAATTCTTATTCTATCATAAAAAAACTAAAAACGTCTACTTGACAGCTTCATATTCTTAACGTCTCTCCTGGTCCACACCTTGCTGGTATTTTTCAGGTAATAGAAAAATGTCTATTAACAACAGAACAGTTGGAAACACCCGGTATTAATAGTTCGAAAGTTCTTGAAATTTTCTATAATTTTTTTAACAGCACATTGTTGATGGGTTCTGTTTTTGCGGATATCGAATGGCAAATGTGTCTCATGTTCTTGATATAACTTTATTACATTCTCCATAAATAATAAGTAAGTTTAAATATTCTTCGTTTGTATAATTTAAGCGCCCAGGCATGGTTATTAATAATGTTCAAATGGTAAGTGACAGCTTTATAGATTTTTTTAGCGTTCGATTGGTTTTCAACGCCGTCATAGCCAACTAAAACTTAAAATCTGTAGCGAAATCGCCATATATTAATATGGAATTGGCAATATTTCGAAAACTAAAAATTTTTGGGATATACAACCTTATACAAACTTACTCTTATTTTTAATGCTAAATAAGATATAATTATAAAATTTGGGTTTCCATTTGAAAATCTAGACTTTTTGCAGTTTTTTCAATTTCATTTTTAATCTTATTTTTAAAGACCCTGTATTGATAGTTATCAAAATATTATAAAAAATCGATTAAAGCAAGTCCTTTATAATAAGGAATTACATTAAATAAATAGGGCTTCTTTATAAAAAAAATTGATAATAATTATTTTAAGGCTTTCAAGCGTCATTTTTGACATAAAATTTAAATATGTCAAAAACGCTAGGTATAGGACATGGTATACAAAATCTTCCTAGAATCTTGCGTAGAATGCAAAAATGTAATAATATTCTATTTAAAATAGGCAAGTTGACACTTACTTCCGGTATAACCGAAAGTGCCACCATTATGAAAATATTTTAGCCCGCTCGCCTCCATCAGCATTAGCATACTGTCAAATTTTTCTAAGAAAATACGGAAATACGGGTGTCAAATGTAAAGGTATGTATTGCGATAGCTCGTTGAAAAGGGCATAAAAAAGGGAATACGATCCACTATTTACTTTTGCATTTCGGTAATCTAGACGCAATTTTTTTTATTGTAAAAATTGTTGGAAATGTTGCTCATTTTTTTCTTGACAAAACCAATAACAAAAAGTGAACCAAATTTTTGGTAGGGGTATTCGATTCCTTACCATATTCTTACGTTGAAATATAATTATATTTGATTTTTAAGGGACGCTGTAGAATTTTTTACATTTTAGAACGACCGACGTCCGACATTCTTCATTCATATGCATGTATTATATTTATTATAAGCAGTGGCGTAGCCAGAAAATATGCTCGAGGGGGGGGGGGGCTGAATGGGCGTAAGTAGGACATTTTTTTCTGGAGAAAGGGACAAGCGGGACTACATGTATTTCATGATATTGTACCTAGGAAAGAAGGAAAAGTGCCGCAGGCGAAATATTCTTGGGGCTACGCCCAAAGTTCGTTTAAAATTCACCTAACTAGGTACTAACAAATTTCATCAAAATTATTAAAATTTGTTTTTGTAAATGTTTTTTTTTACTTTTTCTTTTTGATTTTCTTAGCTGGCTCTTTTATTTAAAAAAACATTTTTTATATTTGTAAACAATATGAATATTAGTGTCAATCCAAAATTTTAACACGTATGTATGACTCTAACACGCGATTTTCGGGCTCCATTTTTCGTAATTAAAAATAAGTAAATATCGCTCTCCACGCCAAAATTGATGATTTTTCAGAAATCATGTATTTTCGGAGCGTAAATCTAGGAGCAGTTTTTGGTGCAAATTCTTAGGTTTTGAAATACTCTTTCTTAAGTGCCGTTTTGTATATTCATAAAAAGCATTCTCGTTTCTTGCCGCACTATTTTTTTTTAATTATAAATCATCACACTTTTTCAATAAAAAATGTTTCAATTATAATGTTTACAATAATTTTTTTCTTCAAAAATAAATACCTAATTGTTTTTTGTTTTTGTTGTAAAAATATTTTATTGCATTGGGTTATATTTTTGTTGATTTAAAATAGCTCTAAAAAAGGGAAAACGGAACAGACAGGGGCAGGACGGGACTCTGCCCGTATGGCAAAAGTATTTAATTTATTTTATTTTATTAAACTTATCAAATAACTTGCAGACATTTTTGACACTTATTTTTTCTATTTCAAAATTTTTTTTTCAGGGCTCAATATTTTTTTACCAGGGCTTCGTCCTGGCCAACTCCCCTCTACCTACGGCCCTGGGGGGCGGTTTGTACCCCCAAAAAAGGCGTAAATTTCATGACGGAACCAAAAAAGTGTACCAAATTAAAAATAAAGGCTTCCGCAATTTCTCCGCAAATAAAGCGGCTTTCTAATACTGAATTTATTCCTGTTAAAAATTCCACCCTGTATAGATCTAAACGGTTCCCGGTGGGACACCTTGTATAATGATGATGAATAATTGTATAATATTTAATTAGCAAAGTCCTTGTAGGGTTTGTTAGTAACAAAATGAAATTTCGCAAATTATTTTATCAACTTGTAAATTATTTTTCGACAGGTACCAGTGACATTTTCATCGATGGTCTTCCTGGACTCCCCGATAACCTTAAGCCCGATGGAAAAGGAGGCTTTTTAGTTCCTTTGGTCCTTAGCAGAGATGTAGACCATCCGATCCTCTACCAGTCATTCGGACCTTTCCCGTTGATTCGAAAGGCCGTCGCTAGATTCCTTGGAGTTACCGAGTATCTGTTCAAGAAGAGTGACGAATATTTCCCCAACGAGTTTTCAGCTAAAGCTGTTCATTTTGTAAGTTAAGTCCAAACGTTTGTTAGGGCGATTAAAATAAAATTTTAAAAAAATGGTTAAAAGTGTTTTAAAGCAGTTTTGGTTTTAGGTGGTCGCAGGAAATAGTATATTACTTAACAAGTGATGAAAGTGCTACTTTTCAAACAAGGAGATATTTAGCACTAGGCGTCAGCCGAGTGCGTAAATTCTCCGAGATTTTGAGAATAATCACTTTCACACGAGTAATGTACACTATTTTTCCTACGACCACAAAGAATTATTAAAAAAGCATTTGATTTGTGAAAAAAATATTTCAACACTAGTGTTGAAATTAACATACTATGTTCCACTTAATATCTGGTTTCATAGCTTGTCAATAGGCTTTTCCTTTATTTGTAGTTTAATTTTTTCATATTTTATATATCATAGAAAGAACTAATCCTGGATTGACTTCTAGATTAACTAGAATGAAAAATTTTAAATTTAATCAAGGAAAGATGCATTAAACATAAATTTAAAAATCCACCCAACAAGGAAGATTTCAATTCAAAATAATTCTATAAATTATATAATGTTTTTATAATAAAAAGTCAAATACTCCTGATGGGATTTGAACCTGTGATCTTGCGATCTGTAGACTAGAGCTCTATTATCTACGCTATGGCTACCGATAAACATTTGTTGTTTAATACATGATACTCTCTTCACCACAATTTGTTTTTTCTGGTAATAGATTTTCCAGTATATTATTAACATATTTTATAATTTTAGATGGCGTATTTTCACACTCTAATTCTGAATCACTCGACAAATACATGATAAATAAGTTAAACACTTTACAATTACTGCTTTCTAAAATTTGCTCTTTTTAATAAATAGGGGGTGATCTGTCAAATTGGCACCATATGTTTAAATTAAATAGTGTGCCTTGTATTTCAATACTAGTGTTGAAATATTTGTTTCAACACGCGTGTGATATACGGCGCTTTCTAGCTAAAGTAACCGTGCTTTTTTTCTCATTTTCATAGGTGGTCGTAGGAAAATATTTTTACAGGTAATATTTTTTTAGATTGGCCATTTTTCCTCCACGACGTCGTTGTTTCCGTCCCCCAGGACAACGCTTTTGCGTGTAAACAGAAACGGACAAATCACCGACAGCGTATATAACCTTAACAATAAAATCTCCAGTATCTCCGAAATGCACGTGTTTCATGATACTCTGTATTTGGGTTCACCTTTCAACGATTATATTGCCAGGATTCCTTTGGCCAAGCTCGGTTGGGAAGATCTCAAGGTGAGAATTTTACATGTCTGATTCAGTGGCAGCTCGTGTTTTATGTACGCGAGGGGGCGCAAGTTCTAACAAATTATTTAAACTTATAAGAAGTCGACGAATACAAATTAAGGCTATTACTTGAGTACTCGCTTACCATTGTTTTTTTAATTGAAAGTTCATTTTGATACTGCAATTTTTTATACAGATACAAATTAGGACAACTTAAATAACAAAATTAAAATAGATTTTTATAATAATAAAAAATTGGTTTGATAAAAATTGATTAACAATTAATTTTGATAAAACTAATTATCTTTCTTTTACTTTAAATCCAAATAACATACCACAAAATATGAATATTATTAAAATAAGTGATTATATTCAAATTTTGAAAGTTAATCAAGTAAAATATTTAGGAACAATCTTTGACAGTAAATTAACAGTATTTGATTAAAAAATTAAGAAGTTTACTACCAATTTTTAGAAACATTAAAAAATGTTTGAACGTAAAACATATGGAATTATTATATTATGCATTAGTTAAAACTCATTTAAATTACGGAATTTTAGGTTGGGGAGGAATAAATAGAACTTTAGTTAAAAAATTAGAAATATTACAGAAAAGGTTTCTAAAAATTATATTTAATAAAGATTATCTTTATCCATCAATAAAATTATATTCAAAAACAAAAAAAAATGAATATTAGGCCACTTTACGTTTATAACATCATAATATACATATTTAAAAATAAAAATCTTATACAGTTTAAAAACCATAATCATAATACACGCCATAAAAATGAAATAACAATAAAACCTAAAATAAATAATCCATAGGACAAAAAAATTTCAAATATTTATGTTTTTATTTAAACGATTATTTACCAACAAAAATTAAAAAATATATTTCATTAAAAAAATATAAAGTCGAAATAAAGTCATGGATATTGGAAACAGATAACTTAAAAATAATTTTGGAAATGTTTTAATTAATATTTTTATGAATAATATATTTTTTAAAATTTCATTATACCTATATCTTCAAAAAACTGCGTTTACATTTATTTACATATACTTAAACGTTTTTTATTTACAATTTAACTTTTATATAATATTAACATAATTTTAAAACAAATATTTTAATATTCTTATTTAAGATTTGTCCCTAACAAGCACGTCTTCGGGGGATCAAAGAGAAAGTTTATTGAGGAAGATAAATAAACACATTTATAATATTATAAATATTGAAAATAAACTTAATGTTATTCTATTTTTGTCGAACATAAACTTTTCAATGACTTCTAATAAGATCTTTATTGTTACTCTTTTTCATAATAATTATATATTTTATTGCAGTATATTGTGGATCCAGTGTCTATAATATTATGTTTCTAAATATTAAAAATAATTGTGGCATAGACAGGCTTTCATTTCTAACCTATTATTGGTTTATATAAATAAATGCTTTTGTTTAAATTTGTTTAATTGTTGTTTCTTAGGTTGAACGGGTCAAACGTACCGCACCCGTTGAAACTCCAAAGCCCACTGAAGCTCCTAAAGTAACCACCACCACTCCAAAACCAACCACCACTACCCCAAGACCCACAACAACTACCCCACGGCCAACGACCACTACCCCACGCCCTACAACCACTACTCCACAACCAACGACTACCACTCCACGCCCTACAACTACGACCCCCAAGCCTACAACCGCAGCTCCCAAACCTGTAACGACGACACCCAAACCAGTGACAACTCGTCAGCAAGTTCCTACGCAACAACAAACTCCTCCTCAAGCTAAACAAACGACACCTCCTCCTCCTCCAAAACAAGCTCCTACTCCACAAGCAACCAACGCTCTACCCAAGCAACAGGCTCCTTCTCAACAGCAGACTCCCCCACCTGTGAAACAGGCTCCACCGACAGTTAAACAACAAAGCCCTCCAGCACAAAAACAGGCTTCGCCTCAACAACAAAAACCGGTTTCTAACCAAGCAGCTCCTAAGCAAGCTGTTCCTCAAGCTCAACAACAGCAAAAACAGGTATGATTATTTCAATCTAAAGGAAATTATACTTTGCAGTTTTCAGATTACCTGTACTGTACTACTTTTTAAAAATTCAATTCAACTTTGTAATTTTAAATTTATTAAGAACAAATTTTTAGCTATTTTTTTCGTAACTAAAATTTAGAATTTTTGCTGTTCATTCATTCATTCATTTATAAAACAAATGACAATAAGTTTGATTAAGTTTCATAATACATTTTAAAATTTAAATGTCTTAATGAAACTTCCGTGAAATTAAATCCACATTTATTTATTAAAGCTTTAATTTGATCATAATCGCGTTTTCTTGTCAAATACCTTTTGTATAAACACTGTATAGGTACCGGGTGTACAACTAAAATTTGACGCCGACTGTATCTTGGGAATCGTCTAGCTTCTAGAACCGTAAATTTCAATTGTTTCAAACGGCGCCCACTAGTGACCACCGCAGAGATTAACAGCTGGTGGAATGACGTCACCAAACGGTTGGTGAATTATTTTACGATTTCTCTCTCTCGTTGACGTTGATAAATCACCAGAACTCCACCAAAAGAACATGATTTAGGTCCAACCGGTATTACAATAGGCAATTTAAGAACGCGATTCGGCTTAATCGGTAGACTCGCCAGTGAAAAAAGAATATACCTAATTAAACACATAGTTGGATTAAAATATATTCTAACCTCAAACTAGTCAAAATACTAATAACGACAAAAGAAAATTTCTCATAGAATGACAGCTAAGAGAGCTTCTGTGACTGCCACCAGAGGTGGTATTCTCGTATTCCTAATAATTACCACATTTTCATGAAGTACCTATTTACATAAATCGACCTGAATCCACATAGCGAATTAAAAATTTCACCAACACAGGTACTGAGTTCGATTATTCAAGGTCGAGTTGGCATATTTTGTAATTGTATGGTGAGACAGTGTCAGGTTTGCAAAATAACCGATTCAGCCCTGGATTTCATGGAAGTCTACACATGGTAACGCCTCTTATAAACAGGGAGCTGTAGGCTCGACGCAAAAGTAATTTTATGAATAAGATGCGGGCGTCTATCTTTGGTTTTTAACTCTTTTCTGGACTAAAATTTTACTATTTGCTCTTCTAGTATAACACAATATTGTAAGACCCGGTCTGTAAAGTAACAGATTTAGTGCCAGAATTTTTAGTTTACAAGTACTTCATAGCCATGTTACGCTAGTGACTACGGTTATAAATGAAATAATAATAATAATGATTCCCAAAATTAAGCCATAACCCAAGGGAATTATGTGGTGCAATGATAATAATAATGTTTATTTATCTTCCTCAATAAACTTTTTCTTTGATCCCCCGAAGACGTACTTGTTAGGGGCAAATCTTAGTATTTTAAATTATAAATATATAAGAATATTAAAATATTTTTTTAAATATTTGTTAATATTATATAAAAGTTAAATTTCAAAAAAAAAACTTTAAGTTTATGTTATAAATATAAACGCAGTTTTTTGAAGATGTAGGTATAATAAAATTTTGAAAAATATATTAATAATAATATTATTAATTAAAACATTTCCAAAAATATTTTTAAATTATCTGTTTCCAATATCCATGCTTTTATTTTGTCTATTTTTTTAATGAAATATGTTTTTTAATTTTTGTTGGTAAATAATCGTTTAAATTAGAACATAAATATTTTAAAAAAATTTTGTCCTATGGACTTATTTATTTTAGGTTTGATGGTTATTTCACTTTTATGACGTGTATTATGATTATGGTTTTTAAAATGTATAAGTTTTTTATGTTTAAATATGTATATTAATATGTTAGAAATGTAAAGTTGTCTAATGTTCATTGTTTTGTTTTATAATATAATTTTATTGAAGGATAAAGTTAATCTTTATTAAATATAATTTTTAGAAACCTTTTCTGTAATATTTCTAATTTTCTAACTAAAGTTCTATTTATTCCTCCCCAATCTAAAATTCCGTAATTTAAATGAGTTTTAACTAATGCATAATATAATAATTCCAGATGTTTTACGTTCAAAATTGTTTTAATGTTTCCAAAAATTATTAGTAAACTTCTTAATTTTTTAATCAAAATAAATATTCTATGTGAAAATTCAAACTGTCAAAGATTGTTCCTAAATATTTTAACTTTTAATACTATTCATATTCTATAGTATGGTCTTTGGATTTAAAGTAAAAGGAAGATAATTAGTTGTATCAAAATTAATTGTTAATAAATTTTGATCAAACCATTTTTTTATTATTTTAAAATCTTTTTGAATTTTGTTATTTAAGTTGTCCCAATTTGTATCTGTATAAAAATGTGTTAGTTATTTTATCTACTTTCATTTAGTAATATGAATTTGACAGTTCTGTAAATCATTTTGTAAGGGCAACTATTACAGCACTAGTGCTGTAATGAAAAAAAAAACGGTTTTATTAAAATTTCGCTGTTAAATAAAACCACACATTTCAGAAGAATGATTTATTATTAACAATTATATTTTGATTTTTCTTGACTGAAATCATAGTTCTCAACATTGAGTAGTGAGTCCATAGTGTAGATGGTTTCTGGGAGCGTTGCTTTACGGAAAAATAACCCAAAAGGATTTTCTCAGACACCTCCTTTATTTTGTTAGCTTTGCACCAATCTTCAAACTTCTGATACTCCAACTCATACCGTGCCTTGGATTTTGTCGAAACTAAACTTGAGATCGCTTCGTTTGCCGTTGCTTCTATATCAGAGGGTAAACTTCCATCAGAATCGCTCATTTTGAAAACCACACTCGATGTTTTATTAAACTCGGCTGACGCCTTGTTTGACAACTTAAACATCTCGTGTCGTAATATGAATCTTTACAACACTTATATCGTAAATAACTATTATTAAATCGTTATTGAATCGTATAATATAATATGAACCTAAAAAATGTTTATTATGGTTTTAGGCTCCTCCTACCAAAGAACAACCTCAAGCTGCCAAACCAAATAAAAATTAAGTGTCCAAATCCAGAATACGAGAAAAACATTTTTATCAGTTTTGTCACTCTGTAGATCTGTGATTATACTCAGTAAGTTTTTAAAACGCAAATTACTTTGTTTAGGTAATTACCTAAAATTTATAGTTTTCACCTAATCGTGGGCATGTATTTGTAAGGATTATTAAAAAAAATTCTCAGGTTACGGTTAACTAGAAATTTTTCAAAATAAGATTGCTGATTGTGCTAATCTCTAAAAATAAGTATCACAAAACCATTCCGTAAAAATAGCAAAATTACCTTTAATTTTTTTTAATAGCAAATTTTTCAGATATGAAGTTATGTTTTTGTATTTAATTAATGTGTAAATTTAAATAAAATGTTAGGTAGTATATTTACCTAAGGTTAAGTAGCTCAGTTAAATAGTTATTAGCTATACAGGGTGATTCACGTTGAGTGGCCTATTAGAAAATCTCGGAAACGAGTAAACTTATCTTTCTAAAAATCTGATAGAAGGTATAATTGGCTTTGAGCTTTTAAAACATTATCTTTTGAGGGTTTTGCTACTTCCGGTTATACCGGAAGTTAATGCCGACTTTGCTATTTCAAATGGAACACCCTGTATATTTTAGAATTTTTGATTACTTTATGAAAATCTAAATAACTTTTGTTAATATTAATCTATTCCCATCTCTAACCATTTTTGAGATATGAATTATAAAAGGATTTTTTTGTGTAAAAACGCCCCGAGAAGAAAGTTTAGTAACTCTGAAACTAATAAAGGTAAACATTTAAAATTTTGTAAGCTTTCAAGTAATACATAGATCTTTAGTTTAAATTACTTAGGTTTCACGTTTTTTATACAGGGAGTTCTTAAAATTGTGCCAATGTTTCCATTTAAATAAGTCATAAGTCAATTTTTGCAAATGGGACACCCTATTTTTTAGCTTACTTACGTGTAGAAAATTAAATTTCCTATATAAATGCCTTATATGTTACAATCCACATTTTTAGTCGGTTTGGAATTATGAGCAATTTAAATAAAAAATCCTAAAATTTCTGTTTGTGTTAATGCGACATTATTTTTCAAAAGAAGACTTCGACTGAGATTTTCGTTTAACTTTGAGCTTTGTTACCATTTGCTATTGGTCGTTACTTAGCTATTTCTAATTTCAATTGAGTAGGGAAACCGACGAGGCAGCGCCGCAGGTAATTTTTCGGTGCCACGCCCAAAAAAACCCTTTTTTGGACAATCAAAAAAATTTCAAAATAAAAAAATACATACATTTGAAGAAACTTGTAGTGAGTTATACAAATACACTTGTAATATAGGTAATATAAAACAGATAATATATACTTGTTAAACAAAAAATTCTTCATGAAATAAACATAATTGAACAAAAAAATACTAAAAATAAGGTATATTTTTTATTTATTGAAAAAACAAAAATTAATCATAAACTAAAAGCACAACAAATTTTTTTGTCTAAAACTAAACCGTAATTCGTGGCCTGTTTTGACAAAATATATTGATTATTTCATATATCAATGTGGATTTTTTGATGAATACTTATTAAAGCTAAACTTGTTGTACGCTCTTCGCTTGAATGGTTTCTCAGATATTTTATGTTTTTAATCTTTTTAAAGTGGAAAAACTTCTTTCTGCTGAAGCTGTAGTTACTGGGAGGATGATTTGTTATTTTATTTGGCGCGTTATTGATAGCGTTACAGTCAAAGACGCCACTGATAGCAGGCTACGTTTTGATGACGCACTTAGATTTTTTACTTCTATATCTCGCCTATTTTTAAGTTTTTTGAAAAAGAAAAAAGGTATTTGAAAATGTTGTTTATTTTAATGCCTTCTATACACAGCTAAAAAAGAAGTATCAACTTAGGAATCACCCTGTATAGGGTGTCCCAAATTGGTATCTCGTCATCACAATTAGGGCTGTGAGTTTCTCGCAATATCACAGTGTCGCCGGTATACTCGCAGGTTGCGAGGTTAACAACTTTATTTGTATCAATTCTTTCAACAAAGCAGACTCGTGAGTTAAACATACCTACTTCTATGACAGTCGGGCTCCACAACATGTTTTAATGGCATTTTCATTCTCAAAATAAAACTGAACTCTTTTAAAGTTAATTGTTTTCAACAAGGCATTTTAGTAAGTAAGATTTAAACTTTTATACGTTTTTATATTTGTAAATGGCGGGTAGATATAAGCATTCCTACTCCAAGACCTCCCGTGTGTATTCAGGCCTAAAGCTGGATGCCCATTATGTTGCCATCGTTACTAAACTAATTCGGCGTTTTTGTACCTTTATAAGGTAAACTGCAGGGACCACGGCAGTAGCTCAGATGAGTTACTGGCATTGAACCGTGGGGGTCCGAGTTCGATCCTCGGAGTGGGCATACGCACAATAAAAAAAAGTATATCCGAAATTTAGCAGGTTTAAGAATGCAGGGAAGAGTGCAAAATGTATCATCTACCAACGCACCCCATTCACGCCGGTAACCAGGCCGGATGAGATCGGACATCTCGTGGGGTGCGGAAGAAGGTACACACTCGTCAATCGATAGGTCATGCAATGGCAATAAACCGAGGGCTGATAGCCCTTGGGGGGTGTCGCATGACTGAGGATCGTAGTTCGGAACCCACTTTAAGCTGTAGGTGCAAGAGCAAGCTGGCTGAATGTTCGAAAGGACAAATAGCCATCAGTAACCCAGAACAACAGGTAAACTGCAAAGAGAGAACAGTGAATTTTCTGTGTTCCCGGACTCGCAGTGTTTTTCGGTTAAATAATTTATTCTAAATACATTATTCTTTTAATTTGTTAGATTTAATATAAATTGAAAATAACGCCTAATTTTCACTTACAACATATAATTATAAAATCAAATCGAAATTAAGAACTCATTTTTTGTTTGTTTAATTACAGAATTTTGTTTGTAATTTTATGTTATTGGCCTTTAAGCATATCAATTCATCTAAATTTATTAATTCGGCCAATTTATTAAATTATCATACCGGCGCGGTAAATACGCGTTTCATAACATTCGTAACATAATGTGGGCACACCGTTAGGAGGTCGGATCACATATATACACCATAATTTAATCTTGACACCACTGTAGGCAGATGATTAGGGTCCGTTGAGTTGGCGCAGTTCGGAAATTTCCTTCTTGATTGTAGTTCGGGTTTGTACAGTTTATAGTCAAATAAAACTAAGTAACCAATATTTTACATACCTGAAATACCTTATTCCTGGTATTGAACCGCGATTCGTACAAAAAAGGATCGTGCACTTTTTTCTACCCATCTTGAGACACAAGTCGCTAACAATAACAAAATGCCTGGTAAAGTTTTATACCTAAATTCGCACCCAAAACTTAAAAATAATATCCACAATCACACACGGAACATCCGAACAAATACAACGTAAATAAAGATGGAAACGACTAACAACTTACAAACTAACAAAAAAAAATGTATAAGAAAAGTTTTATAAATATTAACACCCAAAACTTGGAAATTATAACCACACACTAACGAACGAAACAAAAGATGGCGACGAATAAGAATACAAACAACCACATAACACCTAATGTGCAAACAACGGCGAGCCGGTTCTGTTTACGACCTGTTAGATATCGTGTCGGTTGCCTAATTTTTTTCCTACTGCGCAAGCGCCACGGGCCCAAGTTCAGATTATTTTGATTGGCACGATGGGTGTCTTCTTGCTTTGTGCGGCTGCTTGTATTGGCAATATAGTGTATGTATATATATGTGGGTCGGATTCGATTGGTTAAAATTTCATCTTTGTTAAATTGGCGTACATTTCGACCAATATAAATTGCAGCTTATGCGAGTTTCGCGTATATTATGAGGGTCATAACATTAGTCTTAGAAAAGACTGGTATACTAATTCTTTATAGTTTGGGGGATTTTTTAATTTTTATACAGAATCGTTTTGAAGTTTAAACACAGGATATTCTTAAATTGCAGTGTTTTGGCTTGTTTTGTTGGATTTACGTACGGAGTGACATAGTTGCTTAATATTTATGTAGGAATGAAAATTCGTAAATGATACTACTCATACTAAGACTTCATAAATTACGAATTTTCTTTTTCTTAAATATTGTGTAGTAATGTGGGCTTGTCTGACAATTAAATTTATTAACATATCTAGGATACAGTGAACAATTCATACCTATAAAGAATTACTATATTGGTGGTAAAAAATAAGGTTTAGGGTTTAAGGATTAACGTTACAACTGGTACTGATTTTTGGGTATTTATGTTATGTGGTTGTGATTAATAAGTTTGTTTCGTCTTCTTGTATAAGAAAATGTTAATGAATAAGTGGTAGTTTTATGATCAATGGCTGTATTTCTTGTTGATTTTAATATATTTTATAGTGGAAAGGGTGTTTTTTTTCATTTTTTCAAAACCGCTTTAAATTCCTTGGTTGTTGTTGTCAAAATGAAGTTTGAGCTTGGTTCAACGCTGAACTAAGCTTAAGCCGTAATTGTACGACCCGATCTAATAGTTTTTTGGAAATTTTCATGTGGCTGAAAAGAAAAAGTCATGTTGTTCACTGGACTAGATCCGTTTTACTCCTTCAGGTCTATGGGGGGGTCACTGTTTCAGGGGGTGAAACCCGTTTTTCATACATATTTGTATATGTACAGAGTGTCCCAAATTCGATGCTTTTTATGGGTATCTCAGAAATTATAAGAGATCGGTGAAATGGTGGCAAAGTTGCGGAAGTTTGTGCCCAGTAAAATCGTGAAAAAAACTAAAATCTTGAGTTCGTTTTTTAAAATTTATCTGACTTATTTTAACCGCTACAGAAAAACAAATACAACATTGTTAATGCAACTTTTTTAGCTTTATACTACCGTCTTTTTAGAATTTCGGTACAACGTATCGTTCTTGTGGAACTGTTATCTATGTTATTTTTAAATACAAACCTGCATTTTTAAAATTTTTTTGAAATCTCTTTAAACCCTCATTTCAACCATGTATCACACTTAATAATTTTTAGACGTTTTGATGTTATCTTCACATCATCAGGAATTTGATAATTACTTTTAAATAAATACGACTCTTGCATTTATTTAGAGCGTTTTCACACGGCACCATATATCGCGCGCGACAAATGGTCGCAATATTGCTTTTACACCAAATTATGTGTTTTCTAATGAGCCATTTTCACACACAAGCGATATTAGAGAACACATAATTTGGTGTAAAGCAATATTGCGACCATTTATCGCGCGCGATATATGGTGCCGTGTGAAAACGCTCTTAGGGTATATTTGCATACAGCCGGATATGAGTAATATATTATGTAGGAACAGATTAAAAGAGAAAAGACCAGTAACAAAAAGTAAAAAAACTTTCTTTATATTAGGTGTTCAAACGAGGTCATTCTCGAATGCATTTTTGAGTAAGCCTCCGCAATTTAAATATCGCCCGTTGAACATAACCACAACTCGAGCTCACTACATCTGTTGACATAACAGTGGCGGCTCGCGGTCTTAAAAAATGGTGAAGAGTTAGATACAGTGCGGGTACTTAAACAAACATTGACTAAAAACCCGTGTAACAAAAGTCTCGCTTATCCTCATCTGTCCAACGACTGAATGGAATTTTCAACAAATTACAAACTGTCATTATTTGGGTTCATTTTTAAAACACACAACTAAGGAGGTACATACACTACTGAATTAACTGAAAAATAAAAACAAAACTTTTTAATCGCACAGTAAATCACGTAAAAACGATATCTATAACCGTTTCGTGAAGCCTCAAAATAAATACCTTAAGGTTAGGCGAACCAATGCTAAAACAATGGTGCATACGACTGATGTATTTTTAAATTGCCCTTCATCATAATGTAAATTGTTACATGCTATTTGCGTGACTGACGTCACGTAACCATGGCAACGGTGAATATCAAAGTTATGTTAGGCGTTGTGTCTTCACTTGCTTCGGCTGGGGCGCGCCAAAATGCACGATTGTTTATAATTATTATCCATCGGAGTTAACCGTGTGGCTATTATGCGGAGTTAACCGTGGCCCTATTATGCATAGCTACATTCGGATTAAATTCATATTAATTCGAACATAATTATTTTTTGAGGACTAAAATGGTAGCTGTATTGGTACATTAATATTTAATATTGTCGAGAAACTTTCCTCCTGGTTTAATTTTTTTTTGGTCTCCTACTTCACCTGACGAGCCGCCACTGTGACATAATTAGGCTAAACGATCAAATATAAAGTTTCTGTCATTCGTGTTTTTGGAATTTCGGTACATCATTTCGTTTTTGTGCGTTACCTGTCGCTTATCATTAGGAGTCCCTCTGCTTGGTACCTCCAGACAAAATAGGTTGTTATATGAAAAAAAACACGCTATAAATAAATATACATTTATTTAATTTGGATAAATTTTTCTGCAGGTACAAATATAATTGTAATAGAATTATTTATCTTTAGAATCACAGACATCAAATATCAATAAATATATTAAAAGCCGCTGCTCAGTATAATTATAATTTTGAATTTCTAATAGTGCAGCAATTTTTCAAAGTATTTCATATTTTTGGCACATGTAAAAACACACCTATAGAATTTGTGTTACTATTATTACGTATCACATTTCTACCAAGAACATTTAAAAATCTTACTTAACCTTACCTTTAGCTTAAACCTAAGATGAGTATTTTTTTCGTAGAAGAAGATGACCAAGATCTTAGCCAAATGCTATAGTCTATTTCAGAAAGGTGTAGAGTAATAAAAGGTATGCAAAGTAACTATACAGAGTGATTCAACGAATATTTAAACCACTTTTATAATTGAAGGGTGTCAGGCGAAAACAGGAAATGTCCATTTTTGTTCAAAATTCGCTAGAAGTGCCATCTGTTGGCAAAAATAATGTATTATCTCATGCCTTGTACAGATCAGGAGAAAACGTGGAGTGTCGCATTCTACACCATTGTTTTAAAATGCTATGTACGGAGAAAACAGGGAATGTCCAACCTAAAACGTAATAAACCGGGAATGTCCAGTGAAATCTGATTATTTTGCTTTCAAATACAATAATAACATCATACATATCTAGTTCGCGGGGCGGGCACTCGTATTTAGAGTGCGACCAGAACATGGGAATAATTAATACAAAATTAAGAATGGAATCTTCCAGAGATTGGAAGCATACTATTTAAATTTCTAGAGTAAAACCAACACCATTTAGTGTACTTTCTGTTGATCAGAGCTATGTTAAAAAGTGGATTGAGTTTTCTCTACAAAATACGCAAAAAAGTGTCCATTCCCAATTCAAAAATGAAAAAGTTCAGAGTGACTAATGGACATGTTCGACTTATATTGCATCGTGATTCCTACAATGGATCGATGTTGGAACCCCCCCCCCTCCTCTTTACAGATCAGTATAAAAGAATTCTCTTAAGTAAAAGCATCCCTAGCAGCAGAGACTTTATCTTTGAATTGCTTTCCCAGTCTTATTTCGAACTAATTCCTATAGATACAAAGAAAGACAAAGATCTCATGTCGTTATTAAAATTTTGCGAGAGTGAAGAAGTAAAACGACATTATGCCAGTCTTCCACATGCTGAAAAATCAAACCAGAATCGTACAAGTACAGATATCGATCGTGCAGGTCCCTCCAATGAACGGTCGATTGGTACCGGAAAGAAACTTAAAACCTCAAAATCTAGTAAAACTACAATCAAGAAGACTGTCATCACCAAGAAATCAATGGATCGTACGGGTTCCACCAACGAACAGGATGCAGTGGGTTCTGGCAAGAAACGTCGTCAACATACATCTAAGAAGATCGTCGCCACCAAGAAGTCCATCAATTAAAAAATGCTGCATACTTAGGTAAAATTAAAATAATTAGAGAAAAGCCTTTTTTCTACGATTTTTTCCTTTTCATAGGTACATATGACAGGACAGTCCCCGTTTTTAACAAAAATAGAGAGACGTTACCTAGATATTATGGCTATTTTTAATAGATATTTCAACTTTTGAGTTCAAGATGGATTGTATTTTGATCGTTCAATATATATAAGTTATTCGGTAAGAAACATGCTTTTATTGCGTTAAAAAAAATTAGAACTGTGAGTTTCTAAACTTAAAAATTGAATTTACTCTTATATTTGCCTCGAGGACATTCCCTGTTTTTACCTGACACCCTTCAATTTGGCATTTATTTCATTGCAAAATTCTTTATTTTCATCAAGTGCAGGTAGTACCACCCGGGTTTGGGTCAATTTATGTATTTTTATCCATTCACAAACACTGAAAATGGTGTGACAAAGGCGTCATCTGACGAACTGTCATCTCCTCTTGACGTTATAATTAACGGGTCGATGGTCCGATCAATCGGGTGGTCAATATTCCACATGTTTTCCTCTTCTATAATGACATGACGGGCTGCTTTTCGCCAGTTCTCTAATGTCACTTCCTTAATGGCTTGATCAAACGTCTTTTATTTTGAATGCCGTGTTGTGTCTTGCTACAAATCCTTTCACTTGCGCCCATATAAGTTCTATAGGATTAAGTCCGCAATGATAGGGCGGTGTGCGCAGCACAGTTACACTATGTTTTTCAGCTATATCTTTCAGGGCATATTTCATAAAACGACGTGTGTGTAAATTTGCTATAGCTAATAGTTCCTTCTTTATGAAATTATCTTCTTTTTTTTTTGGGGGAATTATAAATAATTTAATGCACAAAATTTACCTTCGCCTATGGCCGACACCGAAATTGAGCCGAACTGGACGGAAGTTCCTCTTTTTATTACTCTACACCTACACCTTTCTGAAATAGACATAAATAATTTACAACAAAAGAGCAATATTTATTTCATATTATCTTCGATACTGTAATTATATTCAAGGAACTTTGCATTTGCTACGTTTTTACATATACATATTAGAATTACGTCTGATATTTTAAAATCATCAATCATAATTTTAATGAGATTATAATGCGATTTCCTATCGTCTTAGCCCATAAAAACAAGCGGATAAGGATTGTTGCTATCCAGTTCCATGGTACTGGGAACTCTGGGTGTTGGTGGTCTTGGATCGCCATCAGAACTTCCCAGAAGCCAGTAGGTAGTCACGAAACCTTTCCCTTTAAGTTCCACCTCTCCTCTGAGTTCCAGGTTAAATGTACCGAATTTTTCAAAAATTTGCTTTGCGGCCTCGCTCACATGGATTTTAAGTGCTATAAGAATATAAACATAGTGTTAGGTTAGAGTAACAAAGTTAAAATCATAATGAACCGTATTTTCGAGTTGTTGCACGTCATAATGACAGATTTATTATCGTCAAGTTAAGTAGAGGAACTGTCACATTTATTTAGTGCATGATTACATACACGGAAAAAAATCCAATCCTTAAGAGTGAAGTTTAGTGATGTATTCGCTATTTAATTTTTTTGATCAATATTTTATATCCTTTTCGCTTTATTCAAAAAGGGGCCAAATAACCGTACTTAAGTAGCAATTACCTACAGTTTTGAATTAAGGAAATTTTGATTAATGAATTAATAAAAACAAAAATTTGTGAAGTTTGTCCATTTTTCTTTTTCTGCTTTTATTACTTTATAAATTGAAACTTGTTTAACTTTAAATTGTAGGTAATTATGCTTCAAATATGGGTATTTGGCCGATTTTTGGATAAAAGGAAAAAGTAACGAAATATTGATCAAAAAACATACATGATGCATTCGCCATTTCATTTTTTGATCAATATTTTTTATCCTTCTCGCTTTATTCAAAAAGAGGCCAAATACCCGTCCTTAAGTAGCAATTATCTACAGTTTTGAACTGAAGAAATTTTGATTAATGAATTAATAAAAGCAAAAAACGAAAATTTGTAAAATTTGTCCATTTTTCTTTTTCTGCTTTTATTACTTTATAAATTAAAACTTGTTTAACTTTAAATTGTAGGTAATTATGCTTCAAATATGGGTATTTAGCCGATTTTTGGATAAAAGGAAAAAGTAACGAAATATTGATCAAAAAACGAAATGGCGAATGAGCTACTAGATCTCACGCTTAACCAAGTATAAGTTAAAACTAATTTAACACTTAATACAAGTGTAATTTATTTAGTTAAAAAAACATTTTTTTATGAAGAACTTACACACGGTGTCCCAGAACAGGATGCACTCCACAGTGATCTCGTAAACCATATAAGATACAGAGATGGTTAAATAAGAAAAAAGTTGCGCTTTTCTAAATTCTGTAACGTTTTTAAATTTAAAAAACTCCGATTACTTTCGAAGATATTTCGGCAAAATCGAACTTTCGTGATTTAATTTTAATTTTTTTCTGACTATTTGAAGATATATGTTAAAATAAAGGTCACGTTTTCATTACCACTCATTACTCTTTTATAATTCAACGACGTATCACACCTAGCATTAATAATACGTTTTGACTTTAAAACCCCATCATCAATAAGCGTATTCTGAGATTTAAGAAACTCTAATCTAATCTAAATGAAATCTAGTATTATTTTATTTGATGCATGGTAAAACAATTAATCTTGCTTTTTTCCGTGTATGTAGGGTATAATGACGTCTTCGAAAATGGCAAAATAGTTTGAAAAACGAACGCTTTTATAATAAGTTTTGCTAATGCAAAAATAGAATATAATAATATACATACGCTGTCCAGTACTTTCCATCCTACTAGCTGTGTTAACAGCGTCTCCAAATAAACAATAATGAGGCATTTTTTGACCAACCACTCCTGCACAGACTGGTCCTGAGTGCACTCCTAAAAAGTAATAGAATATAGAATTAAATTAAAAAATTATTTATTTAAAATATTGAAACGTTTTTTCTTAAAAACTGAATTTACTTTAATTTTAATATCATTTTCCGGCTTTATTGTTAAGTTTTCCGAATTTTCTATATCTAGTTTGGTATAAAATGTAATATACCGGGTGAGGATTTAAAAATATGAGACATTCATTAGTGTGTAAACTGTTATTTTTCAACCAATTCAAACCTTCAAAACCACTTATAATTTATAGCCTATTTCAGAAAGGTGTAGAGTAATAAAAGCTCATTAGGTAAGCAAAGGGACTACAGAGTGACCCAACGAATATTTAAGCCACTTTCATAATTTGGCATTGATTTCATCGCAAAATTCTTTATTTTCATCAAGTGCAGGTAGTACCACCCGAGTTTGGGTCAATTTATGGGTTTTGCCTATTGTTATCCATTCACAAACACTGAAAATGGTGTGACAAATCCGTGCATTAGGTACATGGTATTAGGTACCCTTATTTTTTATTAAACATTATAAAAAAATACTTTATACCAAAATTAAATTATAAAAAATCATAATATTCTTTGTCATCTGAGGAATTGTTATTTCCTCTTGACGTTATAATTAACGACGGTCCGATTGATCAGCTGGTCAAGATCCCACATTTTATCCTCTTCTTTAATGACATGATGGACTGCTTTTCGCCAGTTTTCTAGTGTCACTTCCTTAATGGCTTGATCAAACAGTAGCTGCTTAACGTCTTTCATTTTAAATGTCGCGTGTAGTGTCTTGCTATAAATCCTTTCACTTGCGCCCATATAAGTTCTATAGGATTTAGTTCGCAATGGTATGGCACAGTTACACTATGTTTTCCAGCTATATCTTTCACGGCATATTTAATAAAACGATATTTGTGTAAATTTGTTATAGCTTATAGTTCCTTCTTTATCAAATTATCTTCTTTTTTTTCTTTGGTTAGTTATCATAAATAACTTAATGCACAAAATTTACCTGCGCCTATGGCCGACACCGAACTGGACGGAATTGCCCATTTTATTACTCTACACCTTTCTGAAATAGACTAGAATTCTTTTTTAATTGAATAAAAATAGAAACATCAATATTAAAATTAACAAATTTTACACAGCTTGTTATTTCAGCCATATTCCTGTATAAAAAAGACATAAAGTGAAGTTACACACATTGTACAGGGACATTATTTTAAGTGTCTCACCCGATTGGCGACTTTGCTATCGACCACAATTAAAAAAACAATTATGTATTTCCTAACAACTTTTAGTGAAGAAGCCAAATTTGATGTCAAAAAAAATCTATGTTTACAAATTTGACAGATACGACGCCATATTGGATTTTCTTAAATGGCAACCCTACCTTATAGTAAGCCAGCTGCATTCGCCTATTTGTTCCAACATTAAAAATGTATAATTGTCAATATTTATTTTCAGCCGTTCCGAAGATACGAGGCTTCGAAGTTGGTGATTTTGTTATCATCGAATTAACAGAAGCTTTGAGATTAGAAACTCATTTTCTTCTGGAGATACGTAATTTCTTATGACGGAGCCACCCATGCTATTGTCATACATGTCAGATGTCAAAAAATGACAGTTATGACGCCATTTTAAATTTTTTTAAATGACAACCCACATTTATAACTACATCAATGTAATGCATTTCGAGGTCTATTTTCAAAAATATATAGTGGTTGATATTTATTTCCAATCCTTACCGAAATACGACCGTATCAAAAACTGCATCGTATGATTATGTGTTTTAAGTATCTCACCCCATTAAAAAATAGAAGCTATGTGATTAAAAAATAAATTTCAAAATGGCGTCGTAACTGTCATTTTTTGACATCTGACATATATGACAATAGCATGGGTGGCTCCGCCATAAGAATTTTTTAATGGGGTGAGATACTTAAAAGACATAATCGTACGATGCAGTTCTTGATACGGTCGTATTTCGGTAAGGGTTGGAAATAAATATCGACAACTATATATTTTTGAAATCAGATCGCAAAATGCAATACATTGGTGTAGTTATAAATGTGGGTTGCCATTTAAAAAAATTCAAAATGGTATCGTAACGGTCTATTTCTGACATCTGACATATTTGACAATAGCATGGGTGGTTCCGTTATAAAAAATTACGTATCTCTAGAAAAAATTGAGTTTCTAATCTCAAAGTTTCTGTTAATTCGATGATAATAAAATCACCAACTTCGAAGTCTCGTATCTCCGGAACGGCTGAAAATAAATATTGACAATAATACATTTTTAATGTTGGAACAAATAGGCGAATGCAGCTGGCTTACTATAAGGTAGGGTTGCCATTTAAGAAAATCCAATATGGCGTCGTATCTGTCAAATTTGTAAACATAGATTTTTTTGACATCAAATTTGGCTTCTTCACTAAAAGCTATTAGGGAATACATAATTGTTATTTTATTGTGGTCGATAGCAAAGTCGCCAATCGAGTGAGACACTTAAAATAATGTCCCTGTACCTAGTGAAGTTACACACATTGTATCTAATTAGTGGCATAAGAGACAACCTATCCAATAAACTGAAAATGGAACGGATTAATTGAATTTTGATAAAACTATGAGCTTTTTAAATTCAAGTACTTTTTGTTATTCCATAATTAATGGAGGCAGTGTATTTTTAGTATATTTTACTAAGTTTTTCGTTCCATGATATATTTTAAAACATTTAAAACAACCTATTCTTAGCTGGAGGACTCTATCAGGTTGATGAGCAATCGTAAAATTTCGTACTGCATCCAGTATTGCTAGAGCCATGAGACCTATCTCTCTAGCGTGGCTGTCCCCATTTCTCTCGGGAAGCCCTGATACTACCATATAGGCGTCTCCTATAGTCTCAACCTAAAAATAAACCATTAATTTCCAACGTCTAAATTTGGTTTCTTTGTAATTGACCATGCACTGTGATTGGTCAGTTTTATATCCTAACCAGGATGGATATGAAATTATATCCGTTTAGTTAACCAGCTTACTTAACCAATAATAGTGTAAAGAAAACAACAAATCTCCATGTGGGAGTACAAAAGATATTTTCAGTTGCATAGCAACACGGACAGCAACGACTAAGTGCAAGGAAACTGATTTTTCATTCAAAAATGTCAATATAAAATAATATATATAATTTCCGATCGATTTTCGAAAAATATTAATATTTTCTTACCTTGTATACATCGTAAAATCCTATTATTCTATCAAATGTGCTGTACAAATCATTTAAAAAATCAACCACCTAAAAAATTATTGTTATTTTTGACATTTTGCCAACCAATAAAATCCCGCTTATTGGTAGGCGCTAAAATCTCAGCACTGGCTGATGGATGAAACCGGATTATCGATTTGCTGAAAATAATTATAATAATTGCCGCTGAATATGAAACAGGTTTTTACAAAATTGTTTGTGTGGATTCTGAAAAAATGAAATATCGTTTAGCGGGATTTTGTTGGTTGGCAAAATGTCGCTATTATATTATATTATACAGGTAAGAAATGCGTGGTCGCCCATAAAAATAAGAACTCGCAGGCGACAATGTACGAAATAATCAATATTTATTTCATATTAATTCAGTTGAGGCGGATTTCAGACCCCGGCACAGCAGGACAAGAAGCGAGATCCGATGCGATGGAGTGGGGAAAACATAATAGTCTATATCCATTTCTGTTTGCTTTGCTATACTTCATATTTTTCTAGAGTCTTATTACTTATTACTAAGGTTATATGGGCGGACAACGCATTTCCCTACCTGTTATTCCCGTGTTCGGTCTAGTTATTAATTTTTACTTTCATTTAGTAATATGAATTTTACAGTTCTGTAAATCGTTTTGTAAGGGCATCTATTACAGCACTAATGCTATTATAGATGCCTTTACAGCACTAGTGCTGTAATGGAAAAAAACCGGGTTTATTAAAATTTTGCTGTTAAATAAAATCACACTTTTTAGAAGAATGATTTTTTATTAACAATTATAAAATTAATTACCAATTATTAATTAAAATATAACACTTAATGTTTATTATAAACATTAATAATACACTTTTTACAGTTAGAAATTTGTATACCAGAAGTGGATGTGATGGAGCCCTTTACGTCCGAATTTCCAATCATTAAATCCGTGTCTGACCCCATGATCTTCTTTGCTATTTGTTTCTTATTTTCTAAAGAATTCTCAACGTAGCCTTCTGCCGTAGAAGAGGATTTCCAGCCCCCATGACGCTTTAACATCTGCATATCTGTACCACCATCAACTAGAATGGTGGCTGAGGACCTCCTAAAACAATGTCCACTGTATCCTTCGGGATTATTCCATCCAAGTTTTGTTGCAATCTTTTTTGATATGCTTCCAAAACTATTAATTCCGACAGGCTGGGAGGTGTATTTTCCTTTTCCATAGAATACAAAAAACCGCCTGTGAGTTGCATTAAGAGGACGAAGTTTAGCATACTTTCGAAAAATACTTAAACAGTTGACACCTGTCACATTTCCTTCTGTTATAACAAATTCTCGCATAATTTTGGTTTTCGAGAATGGAATCACAATTTTTATATACAAATCATTGTGTTCAATATGATCCAACATTAACTTAGCTAGTTCTTCGCGCCGACAAGTCCCAAAAATGCCGATTATCATAACAACCTTCATAAGTAAATATGTTTCATCATCTGCAGTACTAAGAAACTTACATACGTCTTCCTTTGTGAAAACTTTGGACTTTTTGGCCTTGTAACCCTCTGACCTTCTTTTCAAAAATGTGATTAGTTGAGAAAATCTGCTTATATCTTGATTTTTCTTGACTAAAATCATAGTTCTCAACATTGAGTAGTGAGTCCATAGTGTAGATGGTTTCTGGGAGCGTTGCTTTACGGAAAAATAACCCAAAAGGATTTTCTCAGACACCTGCTTTATTTTGTTAGCTTTGCACCAATCTTCAAACTTCTGATACTCCAACTCATACTGCGCCTTGGATTTTGTCGGAACTAAACTTGAGATCGCTTCGTTTGCCGCTGCTTCTATGTCAGAGGGTAAACTTCCATCAGAATCGCTCATTTTGAAAAACGCTTTTTATATTTTTGAATTTGTTTGACTAAGTTTCGACAGTAACCATGCGAAACAGTAACTATGCGAAAGGTAACATTAAAAACTTGATTAGTAAACTTAATGGCAGGTGCATTTTTATTTTTAAAAATGCCTTTTCCCAAATATTCTTGTTGTAAATTCATACACTCGATGTTTTATTAAACTCGGCTGACGCCTGGTTTGACAATTTTAACATCTCGTGTTGTAATATGAATCTTTACAACACTTATATCGTAAATAACTAATATAGGAATTGCCAGAGCCCTTTACTGCACAACAGTTATCTATTTCACCAATTCGGCGTAAACATAGTGATTCTTAAATTAAGTCTTTTTTTAACTCTACAGAAACCGCGACAGTGGCTCAGTCGTAAGTTACTGGCATTCGACCGTGGCGGTCCGGGTTCGATCCCCGAAGTGGGCATACGCATCATAAAAAAAGTAAGTTCGAAATTTAGCAGGTTTAGGAATGCAGGGAAGAGTGTAAAATGTATCATCTCCCAACCCACCCCATTCACGCCGGTAACCAGGCCGGATGAGATCGGATATCTCGTGGGGTGCGGAAGAAGATATATTACTCACTCCCCAATCAGTAGGTCATGCAATGACAAGAAACTGGGGGTGTCGCATGACTGGGGATCGTGGTTCGGAACCCACGTTAGGCTGTAGGTTCCCTCGGGAATGGCCCCGGCAGCGAACAAAGGAAAAAATGGGAACAAACAAACCGTAAAAAAAATCCCGATTTGTTGCGGCACACGTTTGTCGACTTATAAAACAAATAAAAATCATTTTAAAATATGTATTTTAGGAAATATTTATAATATTATTTTCCGAGAGCTATAAAAAATCCATCACCGACGTACATTCGTTCAATCACACGCCTCGACGATCTTGCATGGCAGCTGCTTTATAGTTTCCAAAAATATGACATTTACATTTTTTTAAATAAATATTTTAGGGAGAGTTTTTACGTAACTTATTAAGAATAACACACTATGAAGTTGTAAGGGGCATGGACGTGCTTCGAACTACATATACAGGGTGATTCCTAAGTTGATACTTTTTTTAGCTGTGTATAGAAGGCATTCAAATAAACAACATTTTCAAATACCTTTTTTCAAAAAACTCAAAAATAAGGCACTTACATTCACTTATTACACTATGGATCAAATACGGTCATGCCTAACAAAATCTCGAAGTAACAGCCGCGCTTTGACGACACTCACTGTAAATTAGCACCATATCAACTAGTTCATTGTTTTCAAATTTTACCATTTTCACGTGTCTCCAATTTAAAATTAACTTGCTTCAGAAAAATACACCGCAAGAACTGATCACCGACCCGTAAATTCAATGACTAATAAGAGATAAGAAAAACAACATAAAGTATAGCAGGCTACGTTTTGAAGACCAGGCCCGCACTTAGATTTTTTTATTTATGTATCTCTCCTATTTTTAAGTTTTTTGAAAAAAGGTATTTGAAAATGTTGTTTGTTTTAATGTCATCTAATATACAGCTAAAAAAGAAGTATCAACTTAGGAATCACCCTGTATTGGTCAGTTTTCCCATGTCACTTACATTATGGAAGATGGATTTTGTGACATTTTTTTTTGTTTTAAAAATAAATTAATAAGGGAGTCAGATATGGACAAGTCGCGCCTGATACTTTCCAATAATTAAAAGTAATACAGGTTTTATTTGGTGTATGAATAGCAGTAAAAAAGACTTACCTGCATTGGTGTGCTATTTGCACATAGACTGGTAAATCCCACAATATCACTAAAATAAATTGTGACGCATTCGAATTGCTCTGGTTGTACAATTTCGCCAAGCATTAGTTGTTGCGCCACTGGTCTCGGTAAAACCTAAAAATAAATACTCGTGAAATAAACTAACTTTTCGTAAAAAAAACGTCGAATCGTTATTTTATACCAATCTTACATAACTGTTGTTACTCGGTAGTATTATTTTGCTCTTATATTAAAGGGTCTATCATCGCTGCTCGATATTTTTTATTAATACTGTTTAATTAAAATCGACTAAATTCATGTCGAGATATAGAGGGTGCTTATAAAGTTTGGAATACAGGATTTTACAGGCATACAAAGAACTCGAGAATCCGACCCGTAGCCATTTTTCGATATTCCTCAGTTTTCACAAATCAAAATAAATAAACAAACAAAATCTCTATAGTCTATTTCAGAAAACGCAAAGGGACTACCGAGTGGCCCAATGAATATTTAAGCCACTTTAAAGGTTTGTCATTGATTTCATTGCAAAATTATTTATTTTCATCAAGTGCAGGTAGTACCACCCGGGTTTGGGTCAATTTATGGGTTTTGCCTATTGTTATCCATTCACAAACACTGAAAATGTTGTGACAAAGGCGTGCATTATGTACATAGTATTAGGTACACTTATTTTTTATTGAACATTATATAAAAAATACATTATACAGAAATTAAATTATAATAAATCATAATATTCTTCGTCATCTAAGGAACTGTCATCTCCTCTTGGCGTTATAATTAACAGGTCGACGGTTCGATCGATCAGGTGGTCAATATCCCACACTTTTCCTCTTCTTTAATGATATGATGGACTGCTTTTCGCCAGTTTTCTGGAGTCACCTCCTTAATGGCTTGATTAAACAGTAGCTTAACGTCTTTCATTTTGAATGTCATGTTGTGTCTTGCTACAAATCCTTTCACTTGCGCCCATATCAGTTCTAAAGGATTTAGTTCGCAACGATATGGCGGTGTGCGCAGAACAGTTATACTATGTTTTTCAGCTAAATCTTCCACGGCATATTTCATAAAACGATGTTTGTGTACATTTTCTATAGCTGATAGTTCCTTCTTTATCAAATTATCCTCAAAGTCAATACTTTTGGTGGTTAACCAGCCGATAATTTCTTGTTTTCTCCAAGATAAGGTTGGAGTGTTCTCTGTGCGTCGTGCTTGCGTTATCCATAACTACTGCTGAATCAGCTGGAAGATATTTTATCATTTCACCAAAATAGTCCTCAAAAACATTCGAATTCATGTCCTCGTGATAATCTCCCTTATTGAACGACTGAAAGGTTAGCGAAACTTCTTTTAAAAATTTCTTTCCTTCCATGTACGCCTATGGCCGACACCGAAATTGAGCCGAACTGGACGAAATTTCCCATTTTATTACTCACACCTTTCTGAAATAGACTATAGGTATAGGCACAAGAAATGTGTGCTACAAGGAATAGAAAAACAGCAAATTTTAGACTCATCAGTTAAAAAGGGAAAGATATACTTAACTTAGGCTTTTGTTTAACGACGGCACAAGATATTCGAAATCGAATGGTACTTTCGGCGCTAGACCAAGTTTTATTAAGGACATAAACATAAACAATTAGATGACCGTTAATTGAATATCGACTTTATACATCTAAAGGTCCTTAAAATTGTGTAGTTAAATAACATAACAAATAATGCTTATAACCAAAAGCGGGGCACATGCTCCAATATAGGAGACCCAATTGCTGTCGAGTAATATTTTCCATCTCTTAAATTGGAGTATAAGTATTAAATTCGTCGCCAATGTGTCAGCTCTAGACTAGGTAATAGTGCTAACCAACCAACATTTGATTATTTGATGCAAGGAAGGGCGAACAATATGTACTACTATAAATACCTGATACAAAAGCTCTTCTGATCTTCGCTTTTCTTGACTGAGTTCGTCCGTTTTTTCGCTGACCAATACTTCCAAATTGTTGGCATACTGTTCCATTCGCCTTAGAAGATCGTCCATTAGATTCTCACAGTAACCTCTAAAAAATGGAAAAATAATATATTACCACAAAGAGTAATATTGTATTAAATTATTTAAAGAATGTATTGAACATTCAGTAAAAATTAAAGAGTGTAACCTCTAAAAAATGGAAAAATAATATATTACCACAAAGAGTAATATTGCATTAAATTATTTAAAGAATGTATTGAACATTCAGTAAAAATTAAAGAGTGTAACCTCTAAAAAATGAAAAATAATATATTACCACAGAGAGTAATATTGCATTAAATTATTTAAAGAATGTATGGAAGATTTGGTAAAAATTAAAGAGTGTATATAACCTCTAAAAAATGGAAAAATATATTACTACAAAGAGTAACATTGTATTAAACTATTTAAAGAATATATTGAAGATTTATGTTTACTTAATATTATTATTTTTTATATTCAAATAATTAGCAACCCCAAATTTATGAAATTTTTAGAAATTCACATTACTCAAATGCTCTATTTTAATAAAAACATATAAAAATTATGACAAAACTTCGTCATCATTAGATCCTTATATCCTAAAAGTACTTTTTCATGAATGTATAGTAATACAATGCTTTGAAATGTTTATTTTACTTTGATAAAATACCTTTTAAGATATGGAATTTCTAGGGAGTCAATATGTTCTTTATTCAATTTTCATTGTGCAGAAGGTATATTTTTCAAAGCAAGATTTTTGTTTTTCTCACGAAAATTTTTAACACGAACTTCAATTTTGATATTTAGTTCGGCTTGTTTGATACTTAAAAAATATAGACCGATTTAAATATTTATAATACAAGACAAGATTTTAATATAATATGTAAAATGAAATGAGTAGCGAATCCGGGGGCTATGGGCTTTAAACAAATGGGTTGCCAAAAGAAGATTTCGTCAGATGGCGTTTGTCATGCATTATTTTTTATTTAATTAGTAACCCGAAACAACCTATCAAACCATCATTATCGGTACGTCAGCATTTACTTTTTCTGCTCTTATCTCTTAAATTAGTTCGATTTTCGATTTATTTCAGTTGCATAAATTATGTTGGTGGCAAATAATACCAGTCGTTTCTGTGTTTATACAGTATTATAAAAGCTGCTAATCCTTCAAGCATCACTTATTCAGTAGAATAACAGGTAAAATTTTACTTTTGTAACAGGTGTGAAGTTAGCAGCTAAAAGTTAACCGCCAGAGTTTTGAAAACTGCCGAATTTTCTTTGGCGGAAATTACTTTATATAAAAGGTCGGGATCATTATGGAATTAAAAGTCTTGCAGAAAGGAAACTACACCCTCTTTTCTAAGGATCTCACCTTCACCATTGAGAGACGAGTTTACCTATAACACTCAAAAAGTTTCAATGATATACGGACACGCCTGATATCAAATCACAGCAAACTTTCACTTCACACCTCTATGACCTAATACAAATTATGTTAATGCTAAATACAAACAAACAAATACAATAGCCTCTAAGATCCATTACAAGCCCTCGTAACTCTACGGTCTATCCGAACGGGTGCAGTAGTTACAATGGTAACACATGCTGATCTCACAGTACGCTCATTGGCGACTCGCGGTCCTAAAAAATGGTGAAGAGCTACGTATAATAGTGCGGGTACTTAAACAAACATTGGACTAAGTTATATTTTAATTACGTACTTACATGGCTAGTTTTTGTAAATCAGATCGATTCTTTGGTTGAGGTCTAGCGTTTTCTTTTAAAGCATCGGCAATAGTATTTTGATTTTGTTCAACATTAACTGACATTTTAAGTGTTTTTTAGAATCCCCGTGTTCACGCAATGATCGAGTATTATTTAAAAAATCTGTAAATCAGTCCCTATTCCAAACGCAATATTTATTCGAAGAGTAAACACGACCAACAAAACAATTTTTGTAAGGCGGCACTAGTACATATAGCCAATTATATTCTGAAAACCAGGAACACTTAAAATTAATCTTATAGGGTCTGCCACTTTTTTTAAATTATTTTTTAAAATCTATGTTTAAGATTCCAGTAGGTCGCCTGTGTAACAAAACGTCTCTCTTATCCATGCCTGTCCAACGACTGAATGGAGTTTCCAACAAATTACAAACTATGTCATTAATTGGGTTCAATTTTAAAACACACAATAATAATTGAACCAAGTAGGTACTTCCACACTATTGAATTAACTAAAAAACAAAAACAAAACTTTTTAATCCCATAGTAAATAACAGTAAAAACGATATATATAACCGTAAGTTACGCGAAGCCTCAAAAATAAATACCCGAACGTCTCAAACCTATGATAAAACAATGGTATAAGACTGATCTATTTTCAAATTGCACTTCTTTAAAATGCAAATTTATTCATGATGCCGCGTGACGTATCGCGTTTCGGACGCCAGTGAAGTCACGTAACCATAGCGACGAGAAAACAAAACCGCTTGACTGGATGGCTCTGCTTGTCTTCCAATGCTGTTGAGTAGAGAACACGGCAGTCGAGAGTGTATAATTATTGTCCATTGGAGTTAACCGTGGCCCCATTATGCGGATTAAATTAATATTATTAATTCGAACATAATTATTTTTTAAGGGCTAAAATGGTAGCTATATTGGTACATTAATATTTAATATTGTCGAAAACATTTCCTCCTGATTTTATTTCTACTTCACCTGACGAGCCGCCACTGAGTACACTCACTGCATCTGTTCGGCGCGTAGATATTAGCTAGATTCTTACTTCTCTTACTACAACCACTCCAAGGAAATAGCGCACCGTTGAAAATTCACTTCGTACAAATAATACTAGAAAAGGAAGTTCAAACAGGAGATCAACTTGTCAGCTTTGACGTCGAAAGACTTTATAACAACGTCCCTGTAAACGACGCACTTAAGATTATCACTGTTCTCAGAAGCAGGTTTGAGAAATATCGGACCCTGCAGGAAATAACACCACTATCTCTAA
Organism: Polydrusus cervinus; assembly: GCA_935413205.1. Taxonomy (NCBI): domain Eukaryota; kingdom Metazoa; phylum Arthropoda; class Insecta; order Coleoptera; family Curculionidae; genus Polydrusus; species Polydrusus cervinus. The sequence goes on along the minus strand of OW284510.1, from coordinate 101,429,952 downwards.
CTGTAGAATGTTGCCTAAACAATTCTTACTTCCAAACAAAAAGATTCTTGGGCCAAGACGGATTACCCGATGAGCTCATCTCTCTCGCCAATAAACGCCAACATTTACATGAAATGGTTTGAATCCAAAGCAATAGAACAAAAAGAAGAAATCAAAAACGTGGCTAAGATAAGTGGTTGACATAAAATTATTAGAAATCGTGCTCTTGTCATGCTATCTTTTGAAAAAAAGTTAATCTCCGAAATAGACGTAGGATATACCCTTATTTACATATTTATTTTACATTTTTTTGCAAAAATTGCAAAACACCTTAAAATTTCTACGAAGAGCCGTCACTGCCCGCAGGCAGTGGCGTAGCCAGGGGGCCCAGCCCCCCTCCGAAATTCAAAAAACCAGAAGATTTAAAATATAATTTGGAAACGAAATTACGGCAACCTTATCAATAAATGCACCATATAAAATAACACACCATCTTACATTATACAAAATGCTTCCAAGACAAACTGACATCCATGCAAATCTTAAAACTTTTAAATACACTTGCGGCGCGACACACCCTCTTCGGATTTTATTTATTAATTTAAAAAGTTTTATTGGTGTTTTGCACGTATAATCTTTACATGACTATGGCTTTCTAATAATTATCGATTATAGTTAATATATTTTTTTTGGGTTTCAATAAATAAAAAATAACCCTTATTTTCAATGTTTTTTTGTTCAGTTATGCCCTTTTCATTTTTTTACAAGTTTTAAATTATTTATATTAGTGTATTAGTATAACTCCCTACAAGTTTGTTCAAAAATATTATATATTTTTTCTAATTTTCAATTTTTTTTATGGCACCTGAAAATTTTTTACTAGCTAGGTATTCAATTTCAGATCCTTTTGCCCCCCCCCCCCCCCCCGATACTAAATTCTGACTACGCCAATGCCTTTAGGTAATACCTACATTTATTTTTTGCCGTAATTATCACCATTAAATTCCTCGACGTTCATTTTAGTTGCATAAATGACGTTTGCTTATCATTTGTGATGCAATGATGATTTTGTTTTAAGCGTCTACGTATAATTTTCTCTATCATTTTATTGGTAAAATATATCAGAGTGCGATAGTGTTAAGCTTTAAACAACAAAACAAGCAAGAATAAATACAAAAGACGGTAAAATGAATGAAATTAACATAGAAAAACCATTGCTGAACAAACCACTGTTTCCGTTTATGTACTTTCTGGTGGTAACAGTCCCAAAATATGCCTCTAAATTTAATAAAATAGTCAATACACTGCTAGTTTTTGGAGTTTTTTTATGTTTTATGCAAATTATATCACTATTTTCTCCTAACACTTTTAAGATTGAGTCAATTACTCTAACAGCTTGTTATACACATGTAAGTATATTTCTTCAACTCCCATATGGATATTTGCTGTTAGAAAAGTAGACTATTCCAGTTAACTGTACGGCAAAATTTCATATTCATTACTGTCAGCAGTGTTGCCAGGTCACAAATATTTTTATCAGTAGCTTGTTGTGAAGAAAATCAGTAGAAATCAGTAGATGCTCAGAATATGAGAAAGTATAGTCAGATCTGGTCTTAACGTGCGGGTCCAAAGGTCACTGATAATATGCGTCAAATCAGACAACACAGAGGCTATCAAAATGTTGTGAGATTATTTACAAATATACCGAAGGAAGGAAAAATAGTTTCATTATTTTAGCTATCGCGAAGATAGCCACATATACCTAATATTATTAGTTTTGTAAAAATTATGTACAGGGGAGTTGAAAAAGTTACAAAAAAATTATATAATCGTTAATTATATACCTACTGCACCCTTTAATTAAAAACGACAATAATAAACAGTGCAATTTATTTTAACAATTTTACTACTAAAACCTAAAAATACAATGGCATTTAGTCTGATAAACTATTTCGATAATGAAAGAAAAAGTGGAAATTCGCAAACCAATATGCAGGAAACCGTAATGAAAACACTGGGAATTAGTTTAAGGACTATACAAAATAATGTGCATGAAAAAAAAGCATAATATTAATACCCAACAATACTAAAAAATGTAAACGAAAAACACCGTTTATAATTATAGCCTAAAAACTCTCATCGTCACTTATAAAATCTGAGAAGTCCTCGTCGTCTTCGAATGGAGCAATTATCATTGGCGCTACTTCGACATCTAGTACTTGCTCTCTATCCCACCAATCCCTTATTAATATCCTGTTGAAGAACCGGCATGCAAAATAATAAAACGCTTTCCCGTACCGCACCCCTTTTTCCTTTTAATAGTTTTTACAGACTCATCTTGCCAAGATTTTGAACCACTTCCATTCGAAAATATCCACGTTTCGTCTAAAAATACCACTTTTCTAAATTTCGATTTGTAATTGTCCGTATATTTTTTTAAAAACTGAACACGCTGACTCACTATCTGTGGCTGCTCACATAAAAATCTTCGGTTACAGTCTTTTTAATAGCGAAAACCTACATTTTTTTATTAATTTTGATAACGCTTCAAGTCCAATTTCCAAAACACCCCGAATTTTTAATTTTTTTGTAAAACTGGAAGAGTTACATTGGTTTTTGATTTGTATAAATCGTAAATCACATTTCGAACTCCAATTTTAATATTTTCGCTTACATCATCAGTCTTTGGCTTTCTTCGTTTACACTTTTTAGTATTCTTGGGTATTATGTTATGTTTTGTTTCATGCACAATTTTCTGCACAGTCCTTAAACTAATTCCCAGTGCTTAGGCTACTGTTTCCTGAATATTGGTTGGCGAATTTCCACTTTTTGTTTCATTTTCGAAATAGTTTATCAGATTAAGTACCATTTTTTTTTTAATTGGGAATGCAAAAACCCACAAAATTGTTTCATTTTGTCACAAACTGTCAAAGTCACAAAATTGGCATATTTAAAATAAAACGTAGCTGGTGCTATTATAAGCTTTTTAGAATCGCTGGAAAATAAATATATATCCTTTTTTTTCATGTCAAAATGGAATAAGTCTGTCTCATTTATCTTACGTATTTTATTTAGAGGGTAAAATTAAACGCAAGTAAAGAAAACAAAAACTGAGAGTATATGTCTTTCTTGAATCGTATGACCCGCACGATAAGACCAGATCCGACTATAATAAAAAATGATTCAAAAAACATAAATATTTATTCGACACAAAACAAAATGCAACAAATTTTTAGGAACTCAAACTTAAAAATAAAGGTATAACTCAGTCATAAAGTAACCAAAAATATTAAAATAAATTATTCAGAGTCTGTTAAATCCTCATAATTTTTTTTGTACATATCTATATTGTGCAGATCTAAAATATCTCTAGGAAAACTTACATAATTGTAGCAATTTTGATTTCTGCTTTTTAGATAATTTTTAGTGTGCAAATGTCCAACAATACTGGCAGTGAAAAGTTTATTTCGTTGATAAGCCGCCACTCATTGTCCAAACCCTGATGTAATTTGTTTTCACTTACTAAATTTGGAAAATGCATTTGCAGAGGAATAATAGGTACTATCTCCTTTTTTTCTAAAATATTTGTTGGATTTAACAAACTCATGTTGAGCAATATTTAGTCGTTAAAATCAAACCGTTGGTTAATTTGATTTGGCGGCTTCAATAAAAAATTGTAAGCCCAGAATAATCAGTAGATTTGCTAATGATATATCAGTAGATCAGTAGATGGGAAGGAAAATCACTATATCTACTGATAAATCAGTAGACCTGGCAACACTGACTGTCAGTGCTGTACAGTGTGCAACCTTTAAAAATAAAATTTCCCATTTTTAAAGAAAAATTCCACGTATGCACACAATACTGAAAGAGTCTTTTTTAGCAGATTACAACCACAAGTGATCCTAAAGAATAAAATAATATTCGAATATAACACTGTGCGTAAAAATTTCCATTTTCCTTTTAAAGACAGCGCCGACTTATCCTTTCTCTGTTCTTTGGATCTTTATTTCTCACGAATCCGGAAATTTCCCATTAGTTGACAACATTGTTAAAAATATTAGATTCCTCTATGGCCTATTTCAGAAAGGTGTAGAGTAATAAGATGGAAAATTCCGTCCAGATCGGCTCAATTTCGGTGTCGGCCATAGGCGCACGTAAATTTTGTGCATTAAATTATTTAGGATAATGTTTAATCAAGCCATTAAGAAAGTAAATAAGGGGTTAGAAAAGAAAGCCCTATCTTCCTTCTTACATTTATTAAAAATAAAATTAGTGCCTACGCGTTTCGGCCAAAGGGGCCATCATCAGGACATGAGGCAATAATATCCTGATGATGGCCCCTTTGGTCGAAACGCATAGACACTGATTTTATTTTTAATAAATGTAAGAAGGAAGATAGGGCTTTCTTTCCTAACCCCTTATTTACAATGTCCCTTCTGGAGAGTAGTTACGACTTCGTTATACATTAAGAAAGTGACACCAGAGAACTGGCGAAAATCAGTCCATCATGTCATTAAAGAAGAGGAGGACCATCTGATCGATCGGACCGTCGACCTGTTAATTATAACGTCAAGAAGAGATGACAGTTCCCCAAATGACGAAGAATATTATGATTTTTTATAATTTAATTTCTGTATAATGTATTTTTGTATTTTGTATTTTTTTAATAATGTTTAATAAAAAATAAGTATACCCAATACACTATGCAGAGCTGTGAAAGTTACTTCAGAAAAGCAACTAGTTACTTTTTCGATACTTTTGCACAAATGTATCTAGATACTTATAAGGAATAGTTACTTTTACCTAAAAGTAACTTTTACCTAACTAGTTATAGTAACTAAGATACTTTTACAGTAACTAGTTACATTGATTGTAACTACGATAATTTAAAAGTAACTAAGATACTTTTAAAGTAACTAGTAACATTGATTGTAACTAGTAACATTGATTGTAACTAGTTACTAAAAGTAACTAAGATACTTTTGAGTAACTAGTTATTTTAATTGTAATTACGAAACTTTAAAAGTAACTAAGATGCTTTTGAACTAGATACCATAAATTTACCAGGTAGTGATAACTCCTTTTCCTGTACACACTACCACTATTACCATCAGAAAACTAAACTAAGAAGTATTAATTCAAACAACGAACAAGTAGAATAAAATGCTTTCCAAGAAATTTCGCGTTCCAACCAGTTTGCTGTTTGACGCTCGCGACTCGCCGCTCGTCCCTTCGTGAAAATCTGATTAACAGCCGCCGATCGTCCCTTGGTCATCATCTGATGGACGGCACGTGTGCATTATTGGTATTCTAGAAAAACTTTAAAAGTACCTAACTTAGTTACTTTAAAAGAAGGTAACTTAGATACTTTAAAAGTAACTTAGTTACTTTAAAAGTATCTAATTACTTTTTAAGTGTATAATTACTCCTAAAAAGTAACTAGATAGAAGTTACTTTTTAAAAGTCTCGAAGTTACAGTAACTTTTATACAGTTACTAAAAAGTATCTAGTTACTTAAGTTACTCACAGCTCTGACACTATGTACATAATGCACGCCTTTATCACACCATTTTCAGTGTTTGTGAATGGATAACAATAGGCAAAACCCATAAATTGACCCAAACCCGGGTGGTACTACCTGCACTTGATGAAAATAAAGAATTTTGGAATGAAATCAATGCCAAATTATGAAAGTGGTTTAAATATTCGTTGGGTCACTCTGTAGTCCCTTTGCATACCTAATGAGCATTTATTACTCTACACCTTTCTGAAATAGACTATAGTAAGAAATTCTGTGTTTTTACAATAATTTTTTTTTGGTATGTCTAAATAGTATTTCGTAATGAACAGCCAGAAAAAAATCAATCACGCTTCATTTCGCCTCAAACTTTACCAAAATCTTAAATTCTGTGTCGTCATCTACACTATTATAACTTTTTTATTGGCTTTATCAAATTTTCATTTTCCTTTTTTAGATGTTTTTCGAAAAAATTTTAAAAAATTTCCCATTAAAACATTTTAAATTAAATAAAAAATTTTACAAATATTTTGAAATTATTTGTTTCTATTTTTCATGAAAAGTTTTTTAGTGGCAAATCAAGGTGCAGATCTAGCCTTACAAAATGAGTGTTTTGTTTACTTTAAGCCTTGAAAATTGAAGGGCCTAGAAAGAGTCAGAATTTTTGTGAGTAGAAAGATTTTAGAGCCGGGATACGCTCCTTTTTTTAGAAGTCACTTTTTTTAGTCCTCCCCTTTCCCCTAGCAAAATCATAGATCCGCCACTGCAACCCCCCTCACCAAACTACCAAGAATAAGCCCATGATGCTATTTATTTTAATCTGTATTTTAATGTTTTTTAGCTTACGACATTAGGTTTTTGTGTATCTAAAGTCTATGATATTAAAAACGTAAACAAACTACCAAAGCTATTGTTTTGGTTCCTTCATTATGAGGGTCCAGATAGCATCAAGTTCAAATTATTAAAGCGTGCAGCACGAGAGGAAAAAAAAGCCAAAATAACACTAGCTCTTTTCTCTACTTCTGCGATAGTTTTCCTTTTTAACTTGGGCCAATATGACTATCTTTCAACATCGCATAATTATTTTTTAATAGTAAAGATAATTGTTTATGGATGGACTGTGCTACTTTCACAAATTGCAGTAATTGCGCCTCTTAGTTTTATATATACGAATTTATATTACCAATTTCAAATGGAGTTGTTGGCATCATACATAAAAAGAGGTAAGTTATACTAACATTTAGGGTTTTTGTTTGTGTTTTGATGCACTTAGGCCAGGCTCATTGTGCTCATCCTATTTGGTGGTTGCAATCACTCCGTGATCCCAATTCCTTGCACTAGTTTCTGTAGGTCAATTGGGGAAAGGGTAAGGATGTCCTCTGGTTCCAGTTTTGGTTGCCCGAGTATTTGTTGCCTCTTCCAATCCAGTGACTCGCAATGGCAAACTATGTGCTGTACAGTTTCTCTGCCTTGTCCGCATAACCTGCAGTCAAGGTCTCCATTGTACAGTTGTATTCTGTGCAGATGGTTCTTGACAGCTATGTGTCCTGTCAGAATTTCTGTAATGATTTTCAGCTGATTCCTGTTCATTTGAAGCAACTGTTTCGTAAGTCTTGGGTCTGGATCCCCAATGAAGCTTTTGCTGTAGTCTAATCCTTGTCTTCTATTGCTCCAGTGGATTTTGTGTTCATTCCTAATCCATCGCTTTATAGCAGCTGTGCACCTTGGTACTCCGAGTGCCGGTTTTGGACCAATAAAATGTATTTTATTTATTTATTTATTTATTTATTTATTTAGACAAACAAGGTCACTCAACAGACTGCTTGGAGCAGACCAATTATAGAGTGACACGGATTACAAAAAGAAATTTACAAAGTTCGGTAGAAGTACACAATAAGTTTAACTAAAGAATAAAAGGCTATTCTGTACATTCAAATAATAAATCCAAAAACAAATTATAAAGCTAAAGATACGCGAGTGATAGCAATGCACTCCCTAATCAAAGGATAATAGATATTTTCTTTCTGATAAGTTTTTTAAAGGTACATAAGTTAGTGTTAAACAGGTCAATGCCTCTATCACCCGTTACAAGATAGTTGTATGTTCTCATGCAACGTATGAGAGGAGAGTTAGAAAGGTAATTAGTTGTAAAAGTAGGGACACTAAAAGTTAGCCTGTTCCGAAGTGTGTATGGGTTAGCATTAAAAAGTACATAGTTTACGCAAAATTCAGAGTCGATGAGGTTATTTACTACCTTATAAACAAAGAAAATATCAAAACACTGCCTTCTGGACCTCAGCGATTGCAATCTATAAAATAACAAATTCTCGTTATACGAGTAAAAGTGCCGTTGTCTATTGTAACGAAAATTAAGAGCATTGATGAACTTTTTTTGGACACTTTCAATTCGATCAATATATTTGTGATACATCGGATTCCAGACTGTTGACGAGTACTCCAGAGTACTTCTTACCATGCTGCAATATAAAGTAATTAACGATGCAGGGCTCTTAAAGCCTTCAGTAGTTCTTAGGATAAATCCTAAAAGGTGCAACGCTTTCCGAATAATAGCCTCTATGTGAGACTCGAACAACAGTTTGGAGTCCAAGGTAACACCCAAATCTTTAACCACATTAACACGTTTTAATTGTGTATTATTTAAGCTCAAATCTATATTTGGATTTCTTGAGAGGTCCAACTTGGAAAAAACAATGTAGTGACACTTATCAACATTTAGATGCAGACGATTCAGTGTGCAGTATTTAAAAAATCTGTTAATGTCCCCCTGCAGTTTCACTAAATCCAAAGGCGAATTAATGATAGTTGAAATCTTAAGGTCGTCAGCATATAAGGAATACTCACTGTTCGAGTCCAGAAAACAAGTCTCTATGTCATACAAAAATAATACAAAAAGCAGGGGACCCAAGTGTGAACCCTGCGGAACTCCAGAGGTCACATCCAAGCAGACCGACCTTGCTCCATTAATAGCTACATACTGAGTTCTATTTTGCAAATAATTTTTTAAGAGATCGAGAAGCCTGCCCTGCACACCGAAGTTTCCAAGTTTCACAGCCAAAGTGGGGTGATCGACCTTGTCGAAGGCTTTGGAAAAGTCGGTGTAAGCAGCGCAGACATCACGACCATTCTCCATTGCCTCGTAGGTTCTCTGAATAAAGGGAACGACGTTGGTCAGAATGGATCGACCCCTGTAAAAACCATGCTGATTAATGTCGATTTTTCTTTTAATTTGAAAAAACAGGAGCTCCAAAATAACAGACTCGAAAACTTTTCCAAAGTGACACAGTAGAGAGATCGGCCGATAATTTTCAACATTATTTTTATTTCCGGTTTTATGAATTGGGACGATCTGTGCAACCTTCCATTTTTTTGGAAAAATTCCCAGAGACAAACACTTATTAAATAACTTGTATAATGGTTTGCTTAGGCTAGGAGTCTAGGACAAGACTTCAAAAATATCGATGGAATCCCGTCAGGGCCAGGTCCCTTCTTAGGGTCGAGACCCTTTAAAGTTTTTTCGATAATCGAATGCGGAATATAGTTCACTGTAAAAGAGTCCAGTGGTTCGGCTACATTAACCAAACATGGAACATTCGATTTCTCATACACACTACCAAAATATTCCTGAAACAAATTAGCAATTTCTATATCATTTGAAGCGGAAGAAACACCAAAATTCATTTTTTTGGGTAGGGATTTACAATTTTTTTTGTTATTTAAAAAAGACCAAAAACTTTTAGTATCATTTTTCAAGTTATTTTCAGTAATTTGAATATATCTTTTATAGTCATTTTTTACAGAAATTTTTACCTTTTTTCGAAGGTCCGAAAAAACAATATAATCACCATTATTGTGGAAGGTTTTCCACCTTCTATGAGCTTTATCCTTATCTGTGATATATTTCAAAGTTGTTTTTGAGAACCATAATGGGTGAGAAGATTTTTTAATCTTAACCTTTGGAATATTATTATGAATAATGTCCTCTAAAATATTATAAAAGCTTTCCACATCTTTATCGATGTCACTGGACTGAAATGATCCTTCCCAGTTGTGATTATTTATCAAGCTATCAATAATTGTATAATCAATATTGTTAAATTTGAATTTTTCGTAAGAATTACTGGTCAAGTTTCTAATGCAGCACAAATTTAAAACTATATCTAATGAATAATGGTGAATATCTTCCTGAACAAACGGAACAATACACTTTTTTACGTTAACATTACCAAAATTAGTTAGTAAAAGATCTAGGATTTTATTGTTCTGATTTACTACGTGGTTGAATTGTTTAAGACCACTTAAGAAGAAGAAATCTGAAAAGGAGCGACTCAGCGTATCTGCAACATTGAGGGGCTGCAAGTCCTGATTATTTAAATTTAATTTCCACTGTATATTACTCAAATTAAAATCGCCGATAAATAAGAAACTATGGTTCTTATGCTTAGAAAATATACGTTCCAGCTTTTGAAGAAAAGCTATGTAATTGTTTAAGGTCGCGTGTGGTGGAATATATACTGTACAAATATACAGGGACTTACCTCCCCCCAGCGCGACAGACACCCATAAATCCTCTATTACTGTATTTTCATTACACCACCTCGGAACAGACTCAGCTAGAATAGTATCACGAACCCCTATTATTACACCTCCGCCATCACTTTTTCCACTAAACACTGGATTTCTATCCAAACGAAAGACGTTATAATTTTCAGGAAATAACTCAGAAGACAAGACCTCCTCCTTAAGCCAGGATTCCGTAATGCAAATGACGTCATAACTGCACGCACTAACCGATTGGAAAAACTCCGCACACTTGGACCATACATTTTCGGAGCCTTTTCTTGCGAGTTTATCGGCTTTTTCGTTTCCTGTAATACCTTCGTGGCCTGTTACTCACTGCAGTATTACTTTGTTTACTTTTGCCAGGGCCTCCAGACCTCCAGTTGCTTGACTTTTTTTTCCCCAAAGTGAGTGATAACGCCCCCTTGTGGGCGCTGCAGGCCTAAAGGAGGGTGGTAAGAAACCCAGAAAAAGTTAACTTAAGACCTGAGCGCCGCGTCGTGTACTACCTACTGCACTCAGGTCTCAAGCTAACTCTTGCGGGTTATAGTAAAAGTCTCGTTTAGAATGAATGTTTAATCTCCGCTAATATAGCTCACAATAATTAATTAATTTAATTTGAAGTTATAGTGGTTTTTAAGTAGGTGAAAAAATGGGGGCGCTAAAAAATTATTTATTCTCAAAGTTAATATATATAATATATATAAGTTATAATAATAAGTTTGGAAACCCCTGATATAGAATATGTTTCTGGAATTATCGATTAACAATTATTGCTAAATAAATAAAAAGTTTAGATTGTAGACGTTTCGGTTATGGCCTATTTTTGTTTATAGGGGGCCCTAGGCCCGTTAGGCAATCCGGGCTCCCAAACATGGGCGCCCATAGAGCCAATTTCAGGCGGGGAGGGCAACCAGCAAAAAAAAAACTAAAAATATACGCGGTAAGTGCTATTAAAATTTTCTATCAACAGTGACTTCTAACATCCCCAGGATACATAGGGGCATCGCCCCCTCCCCCTCCTATGGGCGCCCATGCTCCTTACATCCTTAGGAAGTTACGCAATAATAATTTATTATTGCACGCCCCTGATATTTGCCGAAGATTTTAAGATTTAAGTTTAAAGAACATTTAAAATATTTTGTTTTTTAGAAATTTCAGAGGATTTCAAGAATTATACAGTCGCTGGAAGTTTGCCACATGACAAGTATTACCAAGAAATTATTTGGAACAGGCTAATAAGTGTCATTAAAGGACATGTCGATATAGTTAAGTGAGTACCACAATGCCAGTCTTACACCGTTTTACCCTCCAATTCTTTTACCATTAACAAAAAACTAACGTATCAGGTCGTTTGAGCTTACTTTACTAGATACTTACCAGTTGAAACGTTGTGATTTAAAACAAATAAAGACACTGCAAGTCCAAAACTCTACTGCCGTTCAAGAAACGTCATTGTATCCAACCTTCAAACAGACACTTTCAGCCTTTTTGTTAAATACATTTTTAGAAAATCTTGATCACTTTGGAAAATAACACACCAATTACAGGAAATTTAAAATTTACTAACTAAATACTCAAGTACCTACATGGATCAAAACTTTGAACATTTAATTATGAACCTTTATCCGAATATTGGAAATACATTTTTTAATAATGTTAGGGGCTTGCCAGTGACGTAGCCAGAAAATATATGCTTAGGGGGGGGGGGGGCTCAGTGGGCGTTAGTAGGACATTTTTTTCTGAAGAAAGGAACAGTCGGGACTTCATGTATTTCATGATATTGTACCTAGTGAAGAAGGTGGAAAAGCGCCGCAGGTGAAAAGTTTTCGGGGCCACGCCCAAAGTTCGTTTAAATTATTACCTCTCCCCCTCTGCATGGTTGGTTAAAATTTGTTTTTGTAAATGCTTTTTTTGACTTTTTTTTTATATTCCTATCTGGCTCTTTATTAAAAGAAACATTTTTTATATTTGGGAAAAATATGAATATTTGGTGTCAATCCAAGTTTTAACATAAGACGTATGTATGACTTTAACCAGCGTTTTTCGGGATCGGTTTTACATCATTAAAAATAAAGTAAATATCGCTTACCACGCCAAAATTAATGATTTTTTCAGAAATCATCCTAAAATAGGAGCGTAGATTTAAAAACAGTTTTTGGTGCAAATGTTTAGGTTTTGAAATACTCCTTTGTAAATGTCGTATTGTATATTCATAATAAAGCATTCTCGTTTTTTCCCGTGCTTTTTTTATTATTAATTATCACACTTGTTCCATAAAGAATGTTTCAATTAAAATTTTTACTGTAATTTTTCTCTTTAAAAATAAATCTAATTGTTTTTGTTGTAAAAATATTTTATTACTTTGGGTTATATTTTTGTTGATTTAAATGAGCTCTAAAAAAGGGAAAACGGAACAGACAAGTATATTATAGAACAGTACTATAAAATATTCTTCTTTTTACTCGTTTTCCTATAAAATTGAATCATAAATTAATAGGTAACTAACACGATATGCGTCCGAAATATTAATCTCTATATAAAACAAGATTTTTGGAAGGGAAAGTTTACAAACTAAACGGTTTCCTACAGGACCTTTGTAATCTAAGCCAAGAATACATTATTTAAAGGGAAGTGGGGGGGGGGGGGGCTGCAGCTAAGTATCCTCCCTAGATACGCCACTGGGGCTTGCTAAGTCAATTACTTTATAAAAGTGCTTTGTAATTAGAGCAGTGAAAGTTACTTCAGAGAAGTAACTAATTACTTTTTCGATACTTTTGCACAAATGTATCTAGATACTTATAAGGAATAGTTACTTTTACCAAAAAGTAACTTATTTCTTAGTTACTTAGTTAAAGTAACTAGTTATAGTAACTAAGATAATTTTACAGTAACTAGTTACATTGATTGTAACTATGATAATTTAAAAGTAACTAAGATACTTTTAAAGTAACTAGTTACATTGATTGTAACTAGTTACTAAAAGTAACTAAGATACTTTTGAGTAACTAGTTATTTTAATTGTAACTACGAAACTCTAAAAGTAACTAAGAGGGTTTTGAACTAGATACCATAAATTTACCAGGTAATGATAACTCATTTTCCTGTACACACTACCACTATTACCATTAGAAAACTAAACTAAGAAGTATTAGTTCGAACAACGAACAAGTAGAATAAAATGCTTTCCAAGAAATTTCGCGTTCCAACCAGTTTGCTGTTTGACGCTCGCGACTCGCCGCTCATCCCTTCGTGAAAATCTGATTAACGGCCGCCGATCGTCCCTTGGTCATCATCTGATGGACGGCACGTGTGCATAATTGGTATCCTAGAAGGAACTTTAAAAGTACCTAACTTAGTTACTTTAAAAGGAACTTAGTTACTTTAAAAGTATCTAGTTACTTTTTAAGTGTATAGTTACTCCTAAAAAGTAACCAGATACAAGTTACTTTTCAAAAGTAACGAAGTTACAGTTACTTTTGGCATGATTTAATAAAGAACTCTAAGTTACTAAGTATCTAGTTACTTAAGTTACTCACAGCTCTGTTTGAAATTCGTAATTTAAAAAAGGATTTCAAGCCCTCTTTTTCCCAAAATTTCTACGATCGCTAGTCGTGACTTACACTGTATATATGTAGTTTTATTTTTAGCACATACCGCGCCTGTAATACTAAATATCTACATTTGAATGTTAGCGGCATAATTTATGTGGCAACTGGTTTTATCTTGGTTATTGGTTTCATTTTGGACTTCATGGTGAGTTTTTTTTCCATATTAATTTATAAAGTATCCGGTATCCGGTGGTGCATCGTGATTGGAAACATAGGAAATCCCACTCTAGTTTTAGACTGTCCAAATATTTAGAACGGGGTTGTAGGGAGACTTTTTAGGGTCTCTGTGTGGTAAGTGCACTTGCGAAGTTTGAACAATTTTGCACAACCCGATCTTAACATATTTAAATAGGATTGCGGTTGGGTTTTTATTGGAATTAACCAGGTGATGCTGCGGACACCAGCATTGATTGAACTTGTAAACCTGTGATTTGTCATTGTCAAATGTAATTTAATTGCATAAAATAATACAATATCTTGTGTCTGAAATCGATCGAAAACGGAGACAAACATTAGTTCGTTTCCAAAAACGGTTGACACATTTTTGCATGCACTGATCCATCGTTCTTTAAAAATTGTGACAGGCAGAGATCTTACTAAAGTTTTCTTAAATATTTTATTTCGTTTAATCGAATGAAGTCTATTTAATTTTATTAGGAAAATCACGGAGATCCATTCTAAACCAAATCTTTAGCCAAATAAGAATAAAAAGAGACAGAATATAAGGTATCGTTCTTCTCACTCATACAAGCTGGGAATGTTCTTAATAATTTCGTATTATTCTTCTTGTCGATCATTGGTCAAACAAAATCAAAACCATATATGGGTTCAAGCGTTCTAAACTCGCATTATCTCATCGCGGCAAACAAACAAAAGATAAAACCTTGGGACTTTGTTTACTTAACATTTTGTTAATCGCCTAAACCCATTAAGTTAATCGCTTTCGACGAAATTTAATTACTTTTTACTTCCTTAATTGCGTTTATTAGTTTTTTTTATCGCTCTAAATGTTTATTTTAAAAAATATTCAAGGTAAAATGTTAAAACAAAGGAAGCTAATGACCTATAGGAGGCGGGACTATAATCCTCTGGATACCACCTTAAAAATCCTAGTTCTGCGCCTTGAAGAAAGCAGCCAAGACTTTACCGGATATAAAAACGCTGGACCGCGATAAACAAAAAAAGATTATCATATCTGAATCTTTTGACAAAAGTATGTCCTTAAACTCATGTCAAGCTCAAACTTTCTAAAAGGGTAAATCCCTTAGTGCTAGACTTTCAATGGCCAGTTTAATTAGAACCAATTCACTGTAAGAATTGTTTATTGAGCTTATCTATTTTTAAAGTCGTAAGAAAATCACTAAAAAGGTTGTAATTACCTTAAGGGTTCAGCCTCTATTTTAACCCGAAAGTTTACATTACCAGATCGTTAGTGTGTTTACGTTAAAGAGTGCAACGCTCGAAGCCCCGCCCAGTCGTACGAAAGTTAAGAACGATACTACCTTTCTATATTGAACATTATTTGCATTAAGTTAATTGACTTTTAAAAACAATGACATTTAAATCCAGTGATATAATAGACCCGTATAATTATTTTGAATTAAACCAATAGTACACAGTACTCTTATAATTAATATATCAGCAAATAGGTCTTTTCAGCTATCATTTTGGTAAAACGCATGAATCTGACAAATTTATCCTAATGTAAATATTTCGCACAGCTAAGAACAATTATTCTTAATATTAGTAATTTGATCCCGCAGGGATGTATGTATTTGTTTTATAACCAATTGCACGCAGTGCCAAAATCGTGTGCTTATTAACACTGATATCCCGCAGGGAATAGGTCAGGTGCGTACACAGTACAAGGTTTAATTGTTTGTTTATGATATTAGATATAGAAAATATTGGACACGTATTATTTTTTTATAGATATGTATTCTGTAACCATTATAAAATCCTATTTTTAAATATTCACAATAAATGTATATATAACACAATAGTGGGTCATTATTTTCATCGACCAGCTAATAGAATAGTTATAGAGTTAAACCATATTTCAGAAAAATCACCAACAGTTGTTAAAACTAAAAGAACCCAATTACAATTTAAAATATCTGTTCGCCAGCCACTAAAGCTCCCTTTCAAATAGCCAAGAAAATATAATACAATTCAATTAATTATCTTATTTAAATAACTTTTATATCAAAACCATCAAGAATTGCTAGAAGGGGATGAGGAGCAATGATCACTTTTTTGTTTTGAAATGATGGAGCGAGCTAACAACAACAGAAACAACAAAATATTTGCTTCTCAGACGAATGCATATTTACATTAGGTAATGAGCCGAATATACAAAATTATTGGTACTATAACCTACAAAATGAACATCGTCTTGCATGCACTCAAACCCAATACCCTCAGAAATAGAATATTTGGGCAGGAGTTTTTGGACATCGCATCATTGGACCATCTTTTATTGACTGAAATCTTACGGGTCCAACATATTTAGATCTTCCTCAAAATCAAATTCGACCCGCACTGGAGGACGTCGCTAATGAAAATCAGGAGATTTGGTATCAAATGGATGGTTGCCCGGTCCGCAATTCGCTTGTGGTACGCGTGATTTCATAATGCCTTTATTGGGCACGTTGTCGATCCAAACTCAACAGCTTAATCTCCTTATCTCTCTCACCAAACGACTTCTTCCTCTGGGGGCATTTAAAAAAAAAATCTTTATAAAAGTGTTAGGTATAAAAAATTTAGAGCAGTTAAAAAATTAATTAGAAGTTAAAACAATCTGAAAGAATTACCCAGTACGTAGATTAATTAAAAATTAACAATATTTCAAACGATTGTACAGTTTTATATAAATAAAATTATTAGTTTTTTTATAAACAATTGTTTATTTGTAAACAACCTCTTATTTTCTTTCCCGTTTAGCAATTTTTATGATTTTAATACTATTTAATAGGTTTTATTGTAATTAAAACAATTCGTTTTCTATTAAAAAATCCGTTCTAAAAATAATGTTCGTTGATTTGAAAATATTAGTTAAATCCAGTATAAAATGTTAAGGATTTTTAAATAACCTACAAATTACATTTGACAATGACAAATCACAAATCACAGGTTGACAAGTCCAATCAATGCTGGTGTCCGTAGCATCACCTGTTGAATTCCAATAAAAAACCAACCGCAATCCCCTTCAAATTAGTTAAAATCGGTTTGTCTAAAATTATTCAAACTCCGCATGTGCACTCACCACACAGACACCCTAAAAAGTTTCTTTATAACCTCGCTTTAAAGTCAACAGGGGAGCAAATATTTGGACAGTCTTAAACTGGCATGGGATTTCCTATTTTTCCAACTACAATGCACCACCAACGCGGTATTGCGGTAACGGTTTCGTCGCGGTGCCATAGAACACAGCGGTAAATGGCGCGATTCATACCGCTGCGGTGCCGAACTTGTGTTTCCCGCTGTTAGTGATAAAGAATTGACTGAGGTCTTGAATAATTCTGATTTTTTTTGTTTCGTGGTCTACAGATTGGTAGGACTGAAACTGTTGTGTCAATTAGTATTTTCTTTTCTCTCCAGGTTAAACCCCAAAATGTCACTTCTTTCCGGCCAAATTTTCGTCACATAATGTTCATTCACGGCACGACTGTCCCATGCACAAACAAAGTAAAAATTTTGTAAATCTTCCCTGAAGTCCCGCTAAAATTGCTATAACTTTTAAATCCCCACATATCTTCGGAGCTCTACCTGATGATGTGTTATTATCTCCATTGTCTCCCAAAACAATATCTTGCCAATTTAAACGCGCAGTCGGTACTGATAAATCTGAATCGTGAAGAATAGGTCTTATGGAGGAAGGCAAATTCGGATAGTCGATCTTGAGCTTTTCTTTTCTTGTTTGGAATAACCTTCACTCTTTGTGATGCAAAAATAGCAATCTTCAAAATCATTGGTGGATTTTCGCCACAGCATTGGAACTGCAAAAGACTTATTTTTTCTATTTTTTTTCATTTTTAATATACCGCACACTTTACACACACTATGTCGAGTTGCTTTTTCCACTCAAAAATACTTAATTTTAACACAGAAACACTAAAAACCAACAAATACATGACAGCCGTTAATCAGGTACTGATAAACGTCAAACCAGTATGAAAGACGGGCGTCCCAAAATGGGCTCAAAAGAAAACACGTTCTGAACGCTCGAACGCAACCTGACGTCCTTGTCTAATTAACACAAAACGACAAAGGTAAATTATACTAATTTTCCGAATTCCCGGAGTGTTTTTCTGAAAAGTTGTTTACAATGGAGCTAATAATGAGCATTATTTGTGCTTCAAAGACTGTGACCCAACTTCGTATCCCCCTTTGCTTTAATATCCTTGGTTATTTTGATATAATTATGTAGGTTATATTCACAGAACAATAGAAATCGCACCGCGCCGGTGTGAATGGCCAAAAAAGAAGGGACGCGGAGCGGGTGTACCGCTCGATGTCCACCGTCACCGCTACCGCGCGCCGCAACGCAACAAAATATAAGCATAAATAAATAATTTTTTAGGTAAATCAGAATATATTTGAACTCGTAATATGTTCGATGGCTTATATATCAGTTTTTGAACACACCATTAGTTCAGCTCAAGACGCTCAAGAAGCGGTAAGTATTGAAATTGCTCCAGCTTTAAAGACGGCAAATTTCTATTAACAACATTTTTCTTTTGTCTACTTACGACCAAACATAAAATTTGGTTTCACATGAGTTTAAACGATATGTGATGTTATTTGCAAGTAGTCTATATAATATTATGTTATTACTTATTTACGAATAGTGTTCACACAGTGCGGCTGCTGATTCGACGTTATGAATATTACGCGCTATCACGGTACAGTGGTTACGTCGTATAGAACGTTGTGTTGAAGCATAAACTAAGGGCCGAGTTTACATGGGGCGCAAACAGCGTAAATATATGACAGCGTTTGACAGAATCAATGTAAATCAGCTGACTTTCGACTGATCACGACTTACTTAAGCTGTCATATTTACGCCGTTTGCGCCCTATGTGATCTCGGGCTAAGTAACCGAGTAACCCTTTACAGATTTGGACGACATCCGAAATTATGAGCGGTAAGATCGGTTCCGCCAGGCCACGGTTAAACTATGGATCCTAAACCGGCCAATTAAAGGTGCTTTACGTCAGGCGCGTGGGCCGGGTCTTGTTGCTTGAAATCGCAGAGTGAGTTGCTTCTCTAACCGCATTCTAAAATTATTGTGTTGTGCCCGAAACTGTTTCTTTTTTAATATTTCTTTTTTAATTGGATTTTGATAATGGAAAATATTGTATCACTAACAGTGCCGTCGGTCGCCGTTGAATAAAGAATTTAAAGTAAATATACTGCAGAGGGAAAAATATTTCCAATCAACGAACTGCGGCTGGACGTAGAATAAAAAAACAACACTTCGAACTAGCATTGGCACACGAAATTTAAAAAAATAAGGAATAAACTTTACTTGATAGTTATTTTAATAGTTTTATTTGTTTAATTATCCTTAAGCCAAAATAGCCCTTTTCAACTCTCGCTTTTATGTATGAAAACGGTCGATTATTTCTAAAGTAAAACCAAAAATATGTTAACGAACGCTTACAAACATTTGCAAATGATTTTTGAAAACTCTGAAACTTTTCTATTTATCATATTTCGCTAGCCAACTTTCTGTAATTCCGCCACCTGAATAAAGAATGCCACATCCGCAAAATAAATTTAAATAACGCGCCAAATAAACTCCAGCACTTTTAATTAGCCGGTTTAAATTCCATAACATAACCGTGGCCTGGATGTAGGTACTCTTGCCGGTTCCTCTTGGTTTAGTTTCTCTATAATTGAAGAGATGTTTAAGTTAGACAGGGTCGTATTGGATGCTTTTTGTAAAAACATAATGCAAATTTCTCATTTTTAACATTTTTTAAAAAGTTTGTATATTAATTGCTTTTCTTTTTGTAGACGGAGGCAGCTTTCATTGCGGCTTCGGAACTACCCTGGTACGAATGGAATACAAAAAATCGGCAAGCTTATTTGTTGTTAAAGATCATGTTGTCGGAGTTTAGAATGTTTAGAGATTTTCTTTTCGATATCAACAGAGTTTTTGAAGTGCAGGTACAGTAATAATAAAATTATATAGAGTAAACTCTATAATATACCTTTGCGAGACGATACTATCATTCAAGCCGACTTGTTTCTGTTTTATTTTAATAATTGGGTGGTCAATTTTGCTGAGTGTCAAGTGATTTATAATTATAGGTAAAACTTGAGAAGCTTATTTTTAAATATGTTCTTTAAAATGTCTCAATGTTCTATTATTTTTTATAGGTTGTTTGAAAACTGACTTTTGTTGCAACTTTGACAACAATGTGCTAATCAGAAAGAACGAAACAGGCTACAAGTTCCCATCTTGGTCTTTCATTTCAGGGATTCAATCAACTTATTATAAATTATGTATCCTAAGCATAAACGATAAAATTACTTTTTTACTACTAATTTTTTTGTTTCAGGTATGGCAGAAAATTTATGCAGCTATTACGGTATTGATTAATTTGCAATTACGCTAAAGATGTTAATTATTATAATAAAATTGTTCATTTTATTTTCTTTCTAATGGAATATCACAAGTTATTAATCATTATTAGGTAAATGTAAAAGTTGACGTCATGTTCCATTTTTAAGGTAGTAATGGCAATTTCCACACTTATTAACTCCTCAAGGGTTAAATTTGATCATGCCAGTTACCCTGCTCACCTTAAAAAAATCAAGGTTGTTGAATCAGAATTGTGTGAACTCTGTAATGTTTTGTGTGGTTTGGATCATATAACAATATAGATCTGCCATGTACTACTACTGCACGTAACTTAGGTTTAGAAATGGACACTGATCTGCGTTTTTCTTCACATATTAGTAAATGCATGGAAAGAGCATATGCAAGTAAAAATGTTGTATCCCCATCGTCATGCTTTACCCGAAAGTCTAAAAATAAAACTGACCGATTCATTAGTCCTATGCCACTTTAATTTTTGTGATGTCGTTTATGGACCCTCTATGGACTCGTATCGATGCAAATCGTATTCAAAAGGTTCAGAAATCGTGTCTGCGATATATACAGTAGAACCTCAATTATCCGGGCCAGCCGGGACCGAGCCTTCGCCGGATAATCGAAAACACGGATAATCCAAAGACCTCATTTTTATTTTTTTAATAATTTATTCTAAAAAATACATGTGTTAGCACATCATAATACTGTTACACGGTCTTTGCTTACTTTGAAACCTAAAAAAAAATATTTTAAAAAACACTGTATACACGTAAAAATATGTATGTAAAGCTAACCTGGTGCACTAGTTTCTAAGCCTGCAGCAAGTGTTCTTTTTGACATCGCTTTCCAATAAAGTCCAGTTTCGTCTCCATTATACGCTTGCTCTGGTTTTAGGTTGTGCTCCTGTATAAGGTTTTCCAAAGCATAGCAAAATTCTACCATAGCGCCATAATCAGTACTTAATTTCTCCCCTTGAACAGCTAATTCTCGTATTCCATGACGTGTTTTAAACCTGTAAAGCCAACCAGAAGATGCCGAGAAGTTTCCGTTGATTTTCAACTGCTCGTGAAACTTTTGAGCTTGCTTAGCACACATAGATCCTGATATTGGAACCCCTTCGGATCTTTTCTGCAAGACCCACCTGGTCATAACATCATCAAGCTCACGAAAAGTAGACCTTTTTAGAGATTTCTTGTCAGAAATAGCTTTTGCACTGTCAGCTTTAGCTACAAAGCTCAGTAATTCGGCTTTTTTCTTCACAATGTCACGAACCGTTTGTTTTCCAATGTTATATGCTTAAGCCAATTCAGCAACACATATGTTATTTTCAAATTGTTTTAAAATTTCCATTTTTTGTTCAATAGTTAAAACATTGCGTTTACGCTTTTCATTAGCACCGGTTCGCTGCATTTTGGGCGCCTGTTTACGTTTAACTAACGAGTCGATCGGCAGTTGGCGAAAATAATAAGTAAACACCTAAATGCATGGGGTATTCCCCGAAATTTAAAATGCCGCACGGAGAATCCGCCGCCCGGATAAAGCGCGCACGGATAATCGGGGTTCTACTGTACTAACCAATTAGATCTACACCAATTTCTGAATTTCAATTTTATCTCTGAATTTCAATTTTATCTCTTATTTTTTTTAATGCTTTCCTTCCTCCAAATATTATGTTTAGATTTGTAGGTAACTAGGAATTTAAGGTTACTTTATATACAATTTGTAGTTAATTAGGAAGCTAAGGTGACTTTATAGTACAATTTAATATATCTCTGGGGCCAAAACAATTGTTTCAGTATTATACTGCCTGTTGGCCCCTTTTTGTAGTATTTGGTACAAAACATGCAATTAAATATTACTATTTATATTATACCAAGAACTATGTATTAATACTACAAATAAACCATTATTATTATATATTCTTTGAATGCCTAAAATACTCCAACCATATAATACCTTAATCACCGAATGCCACAATGTGGCACCTTTTAACCTGCTCCATGTCTTAACGGGGGTGAATAATGTCAAAGCGCAGAAGACTAAATGTAAAATAAAATCATTTGAAAACGATTAGAAATTTTAAAATACCAAATTAAAATTTTGGAGAATTGTTTAACAAGTTTTGAAAAATGTTAAGAAAATTGAAAAATAATTAAAATTAAAATTAATTAAAAAAGAAATTTAAAAATAATTGAGAATTAATTTAAAAAGTAATCAAGGATTTTGAAAATATTTATTAATGAAATAAACACATTTTAAAAATATTTTAAACTCGTCAAGTCTAAATAAAATTATATAAAAAATTGGAAAAATATTTATTATTGAATAAATAAATTTTAAAAGTATTTTAAAATGAGTCAAGAGTCAAAGTAAAATTTAAGAAAAATTCGGAAAATATTTATTACTGAATAAATAAATTTTAAAAGTATTTTAAATTGAGTCTAAGAATCTAAGTAAAATGTTATAAAAATCAGAAAAAAATATTTATTTATAGAATAAATAAATTTTAAAAATATTATAAAGAGTTTAAGAAAGGTTCATGAAAAATTTTAAAGTGTTTAAATAGAAAATTTCAAGGAAAAATTTTAAAAAGTAATTTCTAAAAAATAAAAACTCACTTTGTCAGGTAAAATCCAAATATTTGCAACATAAAACACAAACACTTTGTGAATGCACTTTAGAAATAAAAATGTACAAAAACATTTCACTAAAAAAATTCGAAGTGCAGGAACTACTGGTCACTAACCCGAGATTATATAAACTAAACCTCCAGAGTACAAATCTCTACCAAGAAAGTTTACCCCCTCTATGTCCCAAACAGGTGCAAGAAGTTAAAAATAGAAGCCAATAGGAACTCTCCCTTAGAGGCGATGACCTGATGACTAACCGAACACCTGCGTCCTAATTATAGATAGAAATCCGCGGAAAGAAAAACTGGTTATAAACCGGATTTATCCAGATTTTTCCTTTGCACGTGCATCGATGATTCATGGGCTATGCACACCTGATTCTTAGAAATAATAGAATATTTTTACGCTGTCGTGACCTAAATAGAACAGAAATACGCAAATTTGAACCTTATAGGCTAATAAATTATCAATTCTGTCAGATTGAACTGGAAATAAGCGGTTTTTGATCATGACCTAAAACTGACTAATAGCAGGTGGCGAAACACCTGTGAATAATTTTTATAGGGGAAATTAGGTATAAAAGGCGGGACAACGCATTGAAAGAGTAAGTCTATAAGGGAGTCGATACAAAAGTGCTATACGCGTTTAAAGTGAAATTACGTCAGTTCGGAGTCCAAGTTAAAAAGTTAGTTCTGTGAGTGAAATCTGAGGGTGGGACCTCGGCCCACCTTCCAGCCGGAAGTTTTATAAGTTTTTAAATAAAAGGAGTTTGAAATAGTTCAGAATTTTACATAAGAGTAGTCTAAATTTTGAATCGGGTTTTTAATCGGAAAACGGAAGTTTTGGAGACGAACGAAATGTGTATTTTGTAATTTTAATACGGAACAAAAATAAATATTTTATTAGTAATTAAAATCGAGTATTTATGGACAAAAGTAATAGACAAAATTTAGAAAACAATTATCAGTTCTCAGTGACAATGAATAGTTCACCGTACATACGTGCCAGCTCGCAGCTGAGGTTAACAGTATACCTTTCGGGCGTGAAAGACACTTCAGTCAGAAATCGCGGGTTTCAGCCGCTCGAAACTCTCGAATACGAGGTGCGCACGGAAAGTATTATCGCTTTCCTATAAAGACATGGATATGTAGTAGCAAAAATATGTGTTGTGAGCCAAAAGTAATATTTATTGGAAAAAATATACAGGATTGTGAAAAACTGTCAATTTTGCTCCCTTTCGAATTTTTACAACTTTAGTGAATAAACTTATGGAAATAGGTGATCCTGTGTTTACTTTGCTACTTATGGCTCACTATAAATGCACATTTGGGCTGAAGGCGCCGAATTCTTCCCGGACCCCCCACTAAGGTAGAATTTGTAGCCACCACCTCGTAGCTAGGCCAATCAAACGAGAGATTAGTGAAAGAGGATACGGGGTGGGCGCTATAATATATTATAATATACTATAAAAAAATAAGAATATGGGGGGGGGGGGGGGGGCAGGGTGGGCACTGGCCCACCCTAAAAACATGAGTCCTCTCGCCCACCCAAAATTGATGGATTCGGTTTTGTAATGGACACATTCCACTTCCGGGGGGATGGGGGACTTGGCTATGAAAGCCTCGATGAGAAAAAAAGGTGTTTTTTTAGACGTCACTTTGGACAAGGGGAAATACGTTTCGTCTGCCCCCCGCTTAGAGAGTTATACAGCGTGGGGATGAGGTGGCGACCTTTTTTTTTTAGAAGTTACTTTTGATTTAGAAAAATCTTGGCGCCGCTGTAATGCCCCCTGCCCTTTTCCTAACCTCATTTCTCTAATTTGTTCTCTGTTACAAGGGCAGAAGCATTGCAGACTGAGAATGGGAACTGGGTCGGTCTTAGAGTACTATCAGTAAAACACTGTTGTAAAGATGATTAAAAATATATTGTAGGTTGAGAAAATATTGAAATTTAACAATCTTGTTTCCAATAGTCCAAATTAAATAAAGGTACATACATAAAGTACATTTTATCATTGATACAATCTTAATCCAAAATTCTATGTTAAACTTCTTTAAAATACAGCTTTCAAAAATAATGTTAAAATGTATAAAATCAATTCTTCAAAACATTCATGATGGTTGGCACTAACAGTTCCAAAATTTAGTTTCATTAAGGGAGCATTAATTGTTTCTACCTCATAATTATTTAAATTAAATCATAATATTCAAAGGTAACATAACTGTTTCTAATTTAATTTCTTTTAAAAAATTATAATCGGTTTCTTATTCATTTTCTTCAAAAGGGAGCATTGACAATTCCAAAATTATTATCCTCATATAATTATCCAAAAATTGATTTACATTTTAATTATTCAAATTATTATAAGATGTAAAACGGTTTTTATTTCATACTGTTCAAAGGGAGTAAACTGTTATCGTCGTTTAAAATGATCTCCATTTTAATTTTCATTTATTTTCTAAATGTCGCACTTGATAGTTGATAAATATTATGTTTTAAAAATCGAATAAATTTTTTTTATAAAGTTTTACCTTCGTTTTGTTTTCTGCACATTATTTGCCCAAAGACAAACACTCATGCGCTTTCATATTTATAAAAACTATTTAATTTATCGTAGCGCACAACTGTTAAGTTTTTATGTCTTAAGGCTGGACTATCTGTCGAAACGATTTTAACAAACTAAAAAAAAACTTTTAATTAAGGCGATTGAGAGGGATCCGAGCCCCCTCACGACTTTACTTTTTAGAACTTTTAACTCCGGCGACTTTTTGACAGAACTACTAATTGTGTAACTCTGTAACTCTTGACTAACCTTTGACTTGTAACTATAAAACTAACTTTTAACTGTGGCGTGCGAGCGCTTTTATAGACTTTAACTGACGCCCATAGAACCTAGGTGGAGGTATTTTTCACCCAAATATTATCGGGTTCAACTCACTCACGTAGGCATGATTTATGGCTTTTTCGCGGAACCCGTGGAATTCGCGTCGCTATAAATTTTATTTGCACTGACAGGTTTCTAAAAATTATGGACTAATTTTTCCAATATATTTGTCAACGTTGACAGCCGCGATATTTGCTTTTCTTTAATTTACGAGATTTTTGTTATTTTCGAGAAAGGACTTTTCTAGCAACCCATCACGAGTTTTGAAGTGACGCAAACATCCCACTTTTGTGGTGTGATGCAATGTTTTAGGCAGTACCTACGAAATCAACTTATTTTAATTTTAGTTACAGATTTTTAGTCGAAGTGATCGCGAGTGATTGTAAAATATTGTTGTTATGATTTTCCACTTCGACTCTGTTGGTTCCTGACTACAAGGTACCTACATTGAAATTAATTCATTTTTCTTTTCACTCAATTACTTAAAATTTTCCTTAGGCGTTTTTTTTGACATTTCCCCGGTATTTATTTATTTTTCTTTTCTCTTTTGAAAACAACATTTTCTTTTTAAATTTTCAAAACGTATCTTGTTATATTTTTAATAAAAATTATTTCTTTTAATTTTTAACAAAACTTTAAAATACATTGTTTTATTTTTGAAAAAAATTTCTTTTTGATCTAAAATTTATTAAGCGTCTTTTTAATATTTTTATTTTTATAAAAATATTTTATTAAAAATTTTTTAAATAAAACTTAGTGCCCAATATTGTCATTCATCACGAATCTCCTTAATCAGAATAATTTTTGATTTAAAATTATTTGAACCTTTTTAAAATAATTATTGGTATTTAATAATTTTAATTTTCTTAAGGCCGATTTATTACACCGCTGCTGCCATAAGAATGACAGTGAGCTAAAGAAAAATACTGAGGGCCCGACCGAGCGATCGCAGTTCAATCTGTATTGGGGAGTTTTCGCATAACACACATAGTTTTGAAAAATAAATTAATTAGGTGGGTCAAATTTATAGGTGTGCAGCGCCCAAAAAATATATTCCCAAATGGCGTCACGGTTGATCTACAAAATGCTTAAAATTGTCGTTTTATTTTTATTCACTTACCTCATAATGTTCTTCAAATTCAATCTAATGGATTCGAACGTGGGCCTCTCGTCGATGTTGTCGTTCCAGCAACGTTCCATCAAGTCCAGGAGCTCTTCAGGACAGTCCCGCTGACTCACTGCCGGTCGAAAAGGCGGCGTTTCTCGGGTTGCCACACGGGAAATAATTTCTAAGATAAAGTTTATAATATTATAAATTTTTGTATCAACCGTACAGCAAGTAGGTATAGGTATATAGTAGTATACAGGGTGATTCACGTTGAGTGGCCTATTAGAAGATCTCGGAAACGAGTAACTCTATCTTTCTAAAAATTTAACAACACGCATAATTGGTTTTGAGCTTTTAAAACATTATATTTTGACGTTTTTATTACTTCCGGTTATACCGGAAGTTATTGCCAACTTTGCTATTTTAAATAGAATACCCTGTATATTTTAGAATTTTTGATTACCTTATTATACTCTAAATAACTTTTGTTAATAATAATCTATTCCTATCTCTAACTGTTTTTGAGATATGAATTATAAAAGGATTTTTTTGTGTAAAAACGCTCCGAGAAGAAAGTTTAGTAACTCTGAAACCAATAAAGGTAAACATTTAAAATTTTCTAAGCTTTCAAGTAATACATAGATCTTTAATTTAAATTACTTAGGTTTCACGTTTTTTATACAGGGAGTTCTTAAAATTATGCCAATGTTTCCATTTAAATAAAGGAGCATATAAGTCAATTTTTGCAAATGGAACACCCTATTTTTTAGCTTACTAACGTGTAGAGAATTAAATTTCCTATCTAAATGCCTAATATGTTACAATCCACAATTTTAGTCGTTTTGGAATTATGAGTAATTTAAATAAAAAATCTTAAAATTTCTTTTTGTGTTAATGCGACATTATTTTCGAAAAGAAGGCTTTGACTGGGACTTTCGTTTGGCTTTGAATGAGAAATAACTAAGCAATGAACATAGGCAGTTAATAACAAATGGTTACAAAGCTGCATCAAATTTTTAGAAAGATAGGGTTACTCGTTTCCGAGATCTTCTAATAGGCCACTCAACGTGAATCACCCTGTATTATACTACTATATACCTATACCTATACTTGCTGTACGGTTGATACAAAAATACATATCATACATCATCATTGACGTATTATTGTTGCCATCATGATTGCATTGTTGTGTATTCTTCTTGTTCAGTAAAAAGTAGTAAGTATCCCATGGTAGAAACGATAAGTATCCCAAGGATATTAAAATTTAATATCCTGTGTTAACAGCAAATGCGATAATGAAAACAACAGACCGGCTGACACTAATGTATTTATCAAGTCTTCGGTAGTATAGTGGTAATATCCCCGCCTGTCACGCGGGAGACCCGGGTTCGATTCCCGGCCGGAGAGGAATATTTTTTGTTAATTTTAAAATTTATTTTTAAATCCAAATTAAAATATCGAGAAATTTTGTACAAAACTATATTTTGGAAAAAAGTTAACTTAATCGGTAATAGTAGGTTACATGTTTTAGGTTCATCAAACATCATCATTCATCACAACAATAAAATTGTTAAGCCACAAATTAATAAATCCATTTGCTAGTGGCGGATACAGAATTCTGCTGGGGGATGACTAAAAAATGTGACATCTGAAAAAAAAGAGCTTATCCTGGCTCTAAAAACCTACCGTACTCTTTTAACAGTGACTTCTAAAAATATACGTACCGACCCTTTAATTTTCAAGGCCCAAAGTAAACAAACCACCTTGCAAGGCTCTGGGGGGACTGCCTCCCCCCTGAATCCAACACCATAATGTTTTTCTTAGAGGGTTGAAATTTGGTACCTATTATTTCTTGACACAATAGTGAATATTTTTATTCCTTTATACTTAGATACTTTACCTACAGTTTCAGGACCTCTGCATCAAAATTGGCATGTGGACAAATCTAGGCCTTGAAAATCTAATAGGTCAGAAGGCGCCGTGGCTTAGTTGGTTAAAGCGCCTGTCTAGTAAACAGGAGATCGTGAGTTCGAATCTCGCCGGGGCCTGACCGACTTTTTTAACAACAAACTTTGTTAGAAAAAAAAACATTTTGAAACAATATATTTATTAGGATTAAATAAAGATCATAATAAATTATAACAAGTTTTTTGAGGTACAATGATATTTTACAAATATCGTAACATCCTAAGGATTCATTGTTCAAAACAAAAGGGTTACTTACATCCACTTTACATCTCCCAAAAATCGATTTTCAGGTGTATTTAAATACACTTACAACTATTTAGGTACATTTTAATTAAAAAGATGTTTTTTTTTTAAATTGAACCAACTTGAAAAACAAGATATGTATGCCCATAATTAACACTCTTTTAAGGCTAAAAAAATCAAAAATTTACTTTTTATTTATAATAATAGAGTGCAATAATTTACTAAAAAAATGTATTATTTGAGTTATAACCCTTTCCTTCCAAATAAAATATTAGGATCTAGGGCTTAGATAGATTTTATGTTTTAAATGTCTCTACTTAATATATTTGTCTTCCTTTTATTATTCATTTATTTATTATTTTATATAAAGTTACTTTTATGAACTATATAGGTTGTTAAACCCCATCCTTAACTTCAGCTGACTTTTAACGGGTTCCAAAACGTCAGTTATTTATTAAAAATTTGGGAGTAAAAGTTTTAAATAGAAAAAAATTAGATTTTTAGAGCTTTCCCACAGATCTTCCTCAATTATTCATGCTTCAACCAGGTACACACATAGGTACCTCATATCATATCTGAGGTTACCACTAACCTACTTTCTATAACCGGAAGGGCACATGGCACTACTGTTCTTCCGAGGTTAGTGCACACGGAGAGTTGAGTATCTGCAAAAACCTATAGTTGTGGTCTTATAATGTATAATAATATGTAGTAAAAATATTGAAACTATAACTATACTAAAATTTCTTCAGCCCTAAAACCTCTGTTTTAACAACATTTTGTAACGATCATAATTCTAGCTCACTCTTCAGTTAGGTAACTAAGAAACAAAGAGACTGTTTAACTTGCACATTATAACACTAAAAATATTACAAAAATACTTTTCCCTCCTAATTTAACTATTCTGTGTATCCATATCCTCACTATTTTCATTCTGATTAGCTTCCTTTAGTTGCTTTCGAATGTCCCGGTTGGCTTGCAACAATTCCAATAACTGGGCATGTATATTATCATTCTTACTTTCAATATCATCAAGGGCAGTGAATAAGGCATTTAATTGATTATCTAAATGTTGAAATTCCTCCGAATCCAAATCGTCATCATTTATATCTTCCGATTGATCAAGGGGTTCTGAAGGGTTATTATCTTGAGGAGGTGTTGGGTTATTTGAGTCTTGCTTGTCTGAAGCGTCGTTCTGTAAATTTTCGCCCATATTTTTGGGGTTTTATTGCACTGATGCTGGGTACTAAAACAATTTTAATAATTATTGTAACATCACAATCATCACATGATGTTTAACTTCACAACAAATTAGGTAAATAATATAAAATTTAAGCAAATATAAAACATACCTACCTATGACAAATTATTTTTATCAATCTGGGCTCCTAACTAAACTGCTAAACTTGACAAATTGACAATAAATTATTAATATTTACTTATTTTATTATTAACACTTTTATTTTGTATTTTGAATTTCTTTACGCCCAAATACGAATCAGCTGATGCTGACATACACGAACACCTTCACAGGACGTCTCGCATGTGTTCGGTAATAATCGGTCGATCCGCTATTTGGTTCCCCAATTACACTGCTTGACGAAATTACTATTTAGCAGGAAAAAAATAAAGATGAAGATTTCGTGTTTCTACGATTATTTGTAATCTGCGAAAACGGCGTTTTGCTTTATTTACGAAATAAATAATAGTACGCGGACAACTCAGTTGCGGCACATGTCAATTCTGACATTTATTGCCAAATTATTAGATTAATACAAATTTATGAAAGATTATACTTACACCCCCTCAGTAATCAGCTGCTTAAGAACTAGCATTTTGCTGTTAATATAATATGCCTTCATGTATATTTAAAGGAAAAGTTAAAAAATACATTGAACGCACGCACCTTTTTTCTAACGGCAATTCTAAAGTTTGCGGTAAATCCTTCCTTATTTTTTGTTTGCGATGTCACTAAAATCTAACAAGATATAATTACAATTCATTTACTACACGAAACCACGACATCTAAATTTAGGCAAAAATAAAATTTAATAGAAATTCACCGATTACAATACATTCATAGCCAGACATATCACACGTTTCGCTAAATATTAGAATGAGCGCCACGCATCTTGTCATATCTAGGGCCTATTTTTGGATATAGGGCTAAGCCCGTTACGCCGAGTTTCACGCTAGTATGGAAGGCTCTTAAAATAGGTAATAAATATTAAATCAAAAAAGAATTTTATCTACTTTCATTTAGTAATATGAATTTTACAGTTCTGTAAATCGTTTTGTAAGGGCATCTATTACAGCACTAGTGCTGTAATAGATGCCTTTACAGCACTAGTGCTGTAATGGAAAAAACGGTTTTATTAAAATTTTGCTGTTAAAATAAAACCACACTTTTTAGAGGAATGATTCATTATTAACAATTATAAAATTAATTACCAATTATTAATTAAAAAATAACACTTAAGGTTTATTATAAACATTAATAATACACTTTTTACAGTTAGAAATTTGTATACCAGAAGTGGATGTGATGGAGCCCTTTAAGTTTGAATTTCCAATCATTAAATTTGTGTCTGACCCAATGATCTTCTTTGCTATTTGTTTCTTATTTTCTAAAGAATTCTCAACGTAGCCTTCTGCCGTAGAAGAGGATTTCCAGCCCCCATGACGCTTTAACATCTGCATATCTGCACCACCATCAACTAGAATGAGAGAAAACAATGTCCACTGTATCCTTCGGGATTATTCAATCCAAAATTTGTTGCAATCTTTTTTGGTATACTTCCAAAACTATTAATTCCGACAGGCTGGGAGGTGCATTTTCCTTTTCCATAGAAAACAAAAAACCGCCTGTGAGTTGCATTAAGAGGACGAAGTTTAGCATACTTTCGAAAAATACTCAAACAGTTGACACCTGTCACATTTCCTTCTGTTATAACAAATTCTCACATAATTTTGGTTACACTTACATACGTCTTCCTTTGTGAAAACTTTGGACTTTTTGGCCTTGTAACCCTCTGAACTTCTTTTCAAAAATGCTTATTGAGTAGATAGTTTCTGGGAGCGTTGCTTTACGGAAAAATAACCCAAAAGGATTTTCTCAGACACCTTCTTTATTTTGTTAGCTTTGCACCAATCTTCAAACTTCTGATACTCCAACTCATACCGCGCCTTAGATTTTGTCGAAACTAAACTTGAGATCGCTTCGTTTGCCGCTGCTTCTATATCAGAGGGTAAACTTCCATCAGAATCGCTCATTTTGAATATAAATTTTTGAATTTGTTTGACAAAGCTTCGACAGTAACATGCGAAACACTAACTATGCGAAAGGTAACATAAAAAACTTGATTAGTAAACTTAATAGCAAGTGCATTTTTATTTTTAAAAATGCCTTTTGCCAAATATTTTTATTTATAGATGAAAGTAGATAAAATTTTGTACCATATTCTTGTTCTAAATTTATATTACTCTACTCGATGTTTTATTAAACTCAGCTGACGCCTCGCTTGACAACTTTAACATCTCTTGTTGTAATATGAATCTTTACAACACTTATATCGTAAATAACTATTAACAAACTTCTAAAGTAAATATGACATACCAAGAAACTGACGTAGATTAAAGAATAAATTGAGCTTTCCGGCTCTCGCTTGTCGGGAGCGTTGATCCGTTCGCCTTCCTTTGTGCAGTTATTTTTATTTATTCATATTTTTAAATTGATAAAATAATTTTGGATACATTTCCTTTAAAGTTGAATTTTTGTTCTTGAATTTAAATCGAAATAAAAACTTATCCACAATAATTAGGTTTACAAATATAAATATATTTCTCCAGAAAC
Organism: Polydrusus cervinus; assembly: GCA_935413205.1. Lineage (NCBI taxonomy): Eukaryota > Metazoa > Arthropoda > Insecta > Coleoptera > Curculionidae > Polydrusus > Polydrusus cervinus. The sequence continues at coordinate 101,396,973 of OW284510.1, read as the reverse complement.
TATAAGGAAGCCGCCACAGTCGTCGATGCATGTGATTGAACGAATACCTGCAAGTATATGTCGGTGAGAGATAATTTATAGTTCTGGCAAAAAAATTATATTAATATTTCTCAAAATATATAATTTAAAATAATTTTAATTTTAAGGGGATAAATGTGTGCCGCAACTTATATCCGGATTATTTTAACGATTGTTTTTTGTTTTGCATACACTAATAAATAAATGTTGATCGGCTTAGTTTTTATAAAATATTTTTTTACAATAAAAAAAAAGTTTAGCACATCTCAGTTTAACAAATTAACTACCTATTTTAACTTAAACTATTTGAATAAGTAGTGTCGTTCAGATCAAGCGCAGGGCCCCTCTGAAAACGGGGCCCTAGGCCAGTGGCGAAACTGTTTCGCGTTTGAAGGGACACTTTTGAGAGTAAGAAGGTTTTAAAAGCCGGGATACGCTTTAGATGTCACTTTTTTTAGTCGTTCCCTTCCCCTCAGTAAAATCCTAGATGCGCCACTACCCCAGACCCGGGCCCGGGCCTATTGGGGAAATAGGCTCTGGGTAATATCGTTTGAATATAATATTCATACAACACTTAAAAACGTTTTAATTTCATATAAACTCAAGTCTAAAGAACAATATAGTTTTCCAGACTGTTTTGTACCTAGTATAAGTACCTAGCGACAGTAGCGACTAGTACAGTAGGGCCACAGTGCCATGGCTCTACGTACCTGTACACCAAGTTATTTTTTTACTCACACTCATAATCATTGCTTTGCATCTTTACGCTTCATTCTTTTTGTAACTGTGAATAATTTAAAATTCAAGACGTTGCGTTCATTTAATATCTGATAACCCTAACGGTGCAAAAATTCCCCGACACCGCGAAAATTCCTTCGCGCTCCCAACGCCGGCGATTTCTATGTATGGCCATGCTGTTCATCGAAGGTTTATTGCTTACGAAAGAGATAATAATATCTCGCTCTCTCTTACTGATGCATAAGGAAATCAGAAATTTTGTGGCGGGCCAGATCCTCAGATCCGTCCGGGATTGGAAGATTTACACGTGCTTTATTTTGTCGTTCCAATCGAATCAGGCCTTCATCTTTGTTACCACTACTTAATACTAGATGGCAGCTGTTTTGAATACGGTTTGCCCTGTCGAGATATTAATTTTAAAATAGTTTTATTTTATACTTTAAACAGTTTTTACTGTTTTAACATAAATTATTCTTGTATGTTAGGTTTAGGTCAGTCCGTCGGTGGATTATAATAATATTTCTGATTCCGGTTAATTAATTTAAAAATGAATAAAATAAAAGAGGAAAGATTTAGCGCTTTGGGTATGTAGCCTGCTGAAAAACATTTTGTAAACATTATTGATGACTTCAAGAACAAAAGTGATTGAATCATTTTCAAATAACAAAAAGACGTATAGAGTTTTCTTATAAGATAATTTAAGTGTTTTGTGAACATTTTTTGTTACAACTATTGCAAATGCTCCATTTAATTAGTCGGTAAGTTTTTCGATTTTTTTTTATATACAGGGTGGTACAAATTCGATACACTAGCATTGCTATCTCGGTAACTACAAGAGATAGAGAGTTTGGTAAATGGAGGAAAAGTTGCATATTTTAATGCTGAACAATTTGTTAAAAAGAAATTTAATCAAATTTCGATGATTTCCAGAGATATCCGAAAGAATAAACGAAAAACTTGTTTTTATTTTTTTATGACAAAAGTATGTATTATTTTTAAAAACCAAGGGCACTTTCTCTTAAGTATTTTACAAGATAATAATTTTAAGAGGTCAAAAGCTACTCAAAATTTTTTTAAAAATTCAGGTCCGAATTTGAGAAAATTGAGTTTATATAGGTATCTAAAAAACGAACCTCGTATCTGAAAAATAAGATTATTTTCTTGAAGAGCATAAAAAATTGTTTAAGTAAGTGCTCTTGATTTGTCGAAAAAATCAATATTTTGTCGTAAAGACAATAAAAACACTAATTAATTTTTTCTTGTTTTTTTTCGGATGCTCCGGAAGTCATCGGATTTTTTTTAACAAATAATTAATTATTAAAATGTGCAACTTTGCCCCCATTTAACCAAATTTATATCTCTTATAGTTACTGAGATAGCAATGTCAATGTATCGATTTGTAACTCCCTGTACTCTCATCAAAGATTTTTGATTTGATATTTTGGCCCCACCTGTATCGACTGTCACGACCCGCCACTGCCTAGCGATAATACGTATATAGTTTACAACTGTTTTATTTCTTAATATCAGGTTGCAACTGTTATCTCTATATATAATAGGATACTAGAGCTAGTGGGTTGTTTTGACAAAACTAAATAATGATCATAAAATGAAATGGCTAATGCGTCACTAGTCCTAGCTTTTAAGCATTTTATTTTTACCTTCTACTTCCAAATATCTCCTAGCCGCTTCATAAGGACCACCTCTGACAATGATTTCTTCCAAAATAATGGCGAAACTGTACACATCTCCCTTCTGAGTAGCTGGTTGACCGGGAACCAAAGTTAAGGGTAGGAGTTCAGGTGCCACCCATAACATTTCTGAAAAAATGAAAACATAATAAATGAGAATAATTATTAACTTTTCAATTTTTTGTACTTTTAATTCTACGATAGATCCGGTCTTACATCTATATCCGCATTTTGTTAAGCCACCTTATGACAAACCCCAAAGCAAACCCGAACAAACTTACTAACTTACTATTATAATAACTAGCATCTTTGATAACTTCTACTGGTGTACTAAGGGAAGTGAGTCCAAAGTCGGATATTTTCAATACAAATCTGCCATCTATCAGGCAGTTGCAAGATCTTAACTTGCCGTGAAAGGATATGTCGCAGCCATGAAGATAGGCCATCCCCTAAAATAAGAAGAAGGGGGAGAAGCAAATTGTTTCATCACTTATGTGGGCACTCTTGGTTTCAGGGTGAGCCAGTGCTCACCCTGGCGCTCCTCTACTGAACGAGTTACTAACAGAAATTTTGAACTAAATATGTACATACCTTAACTATATCGTATATAAGGGACATTCTGAAGTTCCAATCTAGATGTATATCTTCATTTTCTAACACGTCTCTCAAGCTACCTCTTGAACAATATTCTGTCAAAATTAGGATTGTTGGACACTCAATACATGCGCCTATGAACCTGACTGTATTTTCGTGGGTGACATCTCTGACCTAGAATGAAAAGGATTGCTGCATTTTTCCTATATTTATCAAATTAAAGGATGATTTAATAAGTGGAGTGAAATTTACAATAAATGGGTAATTCTGAAACAATGTCTGTTTGAAGGTTGGAGACAGTGATGTTTCTAGAATGAGAGAAGAGTTTTGGACTTGCATTGTCTTTATTTGTTTTAAATCACAACGATTCAATTCAACTGATAGTATCTCCTAGATGTCAACGTAAAGAAAAATGACAATACCCTCCAAACTTTAGTGTACAGGGTGTCCCAAATTCGAGCCTCATCATGGGGATCTCGGAAACTATAAGAAATACAGCATCGGTCAAATGAAGGCAAAGTTGCGGAATTTTGTGCCCAATAATATCGTAAAAAAATATTTTAGCTACCTTTTTTAGTTTTAGAAATATTTTTACCAAATACAACATGTAAATAGATCCAGAATTTATTAGTTATAGAATTAATTTACTTACCATATAACATAATATTTCAATTTTTATATAACAAACTATAAAATAAAACTATGCAAAACAAAGGTGGCTAAGACGCGAACTTTATGAAATTATGTGACAATTAAATGAAAAAGTGGATTTTTATTGGAAAAAATAAACTCGTAACATGTCGCGTTTTTCTAAAGCAGAAAACATTATTTTGCTGAAATATTCAACATAAATGGCGACTACAATTGTCAACATACAATTAAGTAAGCATAAAGTTCGCGTCTTAGCTACCTTTGTTTTGTTTAGTTTTATTTTATAGTTTGTTATATAAAAATTGAAATATTATATAGTAAGTAAATTAATTCTATAACTAATAAATTCCGGATCTATTTACATGTTGTAGGTTTGGTAAAAATAATTAAGTAACTAACACCAGAGCCGTATTTAATTAAAAACAATTATCACATTGCTGATGATGAAATGATGACATCAAAACGTCTTGATATAATTAAGCGTGATACATGGTTGAATTCAGGGCTTAAAAATATTTCAAAAAATAAAATAAAAAATACAGGTCCGTATTTAAAAAATTTAAGTTGATCATGGTCCCACAAAACGAAACGTTGCAACGAAATTCTAAATACACCACGATATGGAGCAAGAAAAGTTGCCTTAACAATGTTAAGTTTGTTTTTTTATAGCGGATAAAATAAGTCGGCCAATTTAAAAAAACAAAATCTCACTATTTTAGTTTTTTTCAAATATTTCTAAAACTAAAAAAGATGGCTAAAATATTTTTTTACGATATTACTGGGCACAAAATTCCGCAACTTTGCCACCATTTAACCGATGCTGTATCTCTTATAGTTTCCGAGATACCCATGATGAGGCTCGAATTTGGGACACCCTGTACAGAAAAAATATCTATATATTACAATTCAGTAAATATCGAATCACTCAAACAAAACAAAACATGGCATAGTAAGAACGCTTGTGGATAGAACAATTTTATTACTATCTGTAACTCAAATGACTCCGTCAAAGAAGAAATTAACAATATCAAAAAGAGACCGACCTCAACAAAAATGGCTATCTATTGGAGAATCGTAAGAATCGGCTAAATACACAAACGAAGCAAAAAGGTGCACAACCAAGCAAAAGGGTGCACAACCAAAACTCAACATTCCGTACGTCAAACAAGTATATGAAACTTCTGAGAGAATTAGAAGACTATAGGACAACAATACAACATCTATACGAGATTCAGCTCAAGATATACTTTAAGAAGCCAGCGACACCAACAAACCAAAAAGGCAGGAAAAACTATGTATATCGGATCCCCTGCGAATGTGGCCGATCTTAAAGTGGTGAAACACTAAGACCATTCGAAACAAGGATCAAGGAACATAGAAACAATACGCTACAAGAAGCGGATCATGCCTTGACGTGCTGTCATCAAACACATGGAGAGAAGCTAAAATCCATGCTGTATGCATAAAGAACCATACTGGATTAAGTTCAAGGACACTGCTACCATACGCCAGAATCCGGATTGTTTTAGTAAGCCCTCATTAGATATAAGAAATATCGGGAAACCTTTATTAAACAGATGTAATCTTACAATAACACCGAGCACAAACTAAATGAATGCATGACTGTAGTGTAGTTCTTGCACGTATTTAGTATTCATCTAAAGACGACTGTAGATGCTTACCAGTTGAAACATTGTGATTTAAAGTAAATAATGACAATGCAAATCTAAAAAACAAATATCAATATGATGATATTCAAAACTATTACGGTTAACCACGGTCAGTCGTTAATAAAACTCGAAGCCTACGCTTGGTGGCTTGTTCACTCGATCTCTGTAATATTTGTTGTCTTCTACTGAATTGATATATTTTGAAAACGAAAAAATGATGCTTTTACTTTGTCTCACATATAAGTATGTGACAAAATCCTTAGTTAACTTATCCAATATATTGTCTCAACTAAAATCTCTTTACTCCAGAAAATTAGGCATCTTATAGGATAGTTACGCACACAGTCATACTTACTTGCTTGATTTCCCACAACAATTTTTTTGTGATATCAATTTTTTTCTTCGTAATTTTCTTCATTGCTACTCTGCTGCCTTTATAAATGCCCACTGTGGTATAGATTTTGGCAGATGGGAGAGATGTGTTCGAGGCAATTGATCCTCTGCAGCTTGTAAGGCCGTATGTCTTAAACAGAAAAATTATTACCACGAATAGATGATAAATAAATGCTTCTTTCTCATTCCGAAACCAGTGGCGGCTCGCGGTCTTAAAAAATGGTGAAGAGCTAGGTATAGTGCGGGTACTTAAACAAACATTGACTAAAAACCCGTTTAACAAAACGTCTCTCTTATCCTCATCTGTCCAACGACTGAATGGAGTTTCCAACAAATTACAAACTTTGTCATTAATGGGGTTCATTTTTAAAACACACAACTAAGTAGATACGTACACTACTGAATTAAATGAAAAATAAAAACAAAACTTTTTAATCACACAGTAAATTAAGTAAAAACGATATCTATAATCGTAAGTTTCGCGAAACCTCAAAATATATACCTTAAGTTTTGAGGAAGTAGTCCATTCTTAAAGTGGAGTTAATTTATAGGAATAAGTAAAAACATGAAGTCTTTCTCCACTAGTTTATTGAAATAATGAAATTATATTCTACATGTTTCGGGTGTAGTAACACATATCATCAGGAATAAGATACAATGAGAGAGCATTAGTAAATAAAGGAATAAGATTAAATGGTAGTAAACATCGATGGAACTCTCATCGAGCAATGAAAGATAAAAAAATTAAGAAAATGATTAATGATTTAAAATTGGTATATTTAGAGACTCGAGGCTAAGTCTTGACACTGACCGTGGGTAAAAGGTAACTGTGGCAAGAGGGGGCCCGTTTGGTCAGAGAAAAATATAAGAAAAATGGAGACTCATGGGTCCAGAAAACTCATCCCGAGGAAAACATGGGGACAATAAGAAAAGTAGTGTGGAAAGAAAGTAAAATTTTTATTTAAGACTCCCATAAAGCATAATTGGATGTACCAATTATATTATAGATATTAATCTTAAGTTAAAATTATAGAAAAGTTGGGAAACTAGTCCACAAAAAGGACTGGAACCCCGGTGGGTTTTAATTTCAGCATAGCTTAGAAATTTTTTAAAATTTGTAATTTTAGTAAAACTTGGAAAAAGAAAACAGGAGTTACTTTGTTAGACCTTAGTCCGCACGTGGCCTTCTGGCCTACTCACCTACTTCACCTGACGAGCCGCCACTGCCCGAAACGCAAAAAAAATCAGAAAAATAACTTGTAGTTCCTGTGACGAACTTAAATGAAAAATTAAGTATTATTTGGCTAGTTTTGCCACAAGGCATAAAAAAAGAAATGATTATGAATTATTTGTATTTTATTACCTCTGAAAGTTTCTGAAGAGCCAATTTGGAACCAAATGTTCTTCCTGGTTCTAATATGACTTCTTCAGGTCGTATTCTCCATGACATGTTGTTTAGGTCTGCAGATGTTTTCATATGCCTAATAAACAGATATTTAGAAAAGAAGGCAATGTGATTGCAGTTAAATAAAGAGATTATAAACAATTTATGACAAAAAATACTTACTTATAAGCCACACAAATAAGAGTAGATGAAAAAGCTAAAAAAACGCCAAAAGCAAATAATCCATAAATTACCACCATGTACGCTTCTTTCCCAGCAGCAAGAAAGCAAAATTTATTTATATATTAAACGGTTAATTAGCAAACTGGTCAAAGTCAATTGATCGAAAATCAATTAGCCGTAAATCAATTCGTTGAAAGTCAATTGTTCTAATACGTTAATTGACCGAATTCGTAAATGAAGAAATTTTGAATCAAATCAAAATTAACCTAACATCTCCAAAATTTATTTTAATACATTTTCAATTAGAGACAGAAAATTAGATGACAGATAATTCTAGACGAATTAATAATTACCTTTATCTCTACACTCAGGATTATCATCCAAAAAGCCACATTTCGGTATATCCGGAGGCGGTCCCTCTCTCCCTCCAGGCCAATGAATTTTCTTTCCCGGGACAGGAGTATATTGTTTACCCAGTCCGTTGTAATGTCCCACAACCTAAAATTAGAAAAGGAAAAATCAGGAATCCTTTATTTCAATATTTTTAGAAAGGGTACCTCAAATTTACCAGTTATTGGGTCTAAATCCAAGATTGAATAGTCTGCATCCCTATCACCGTTGTCGTCTATCCGAACATGCCCTGTTATGCCTAAAATAAATTGAATAAATTGTTCTTTTTTTCTTCTTTCGACAGATTCATCACCAGACACTTTTTACTGTATTAGAGCTCGTGGGTGAGGCTTCGATCTGATGAAGGGAAAACTAATCTTGCCACTCGAAGCAACGAGATGGAAATCAAACAATACCATGTCCAGTGGCGTAGCCAGAAAATATGATCGGGAGGGGGGGGGGGGGGTTTAGTGGACGTAAGCAGGACATTTATTATTTCTGGAGAAAAGGACAGTCGGGACTACATGTATTTCATGATATTGTACCTAGCGAAGAATGCGGAAAAGCGCCGCAGGTGAAAAATTTTCGGGGCCACACCCAAAGTTCGTTTAAAACTCACCTTACTACTATCAAATTTCGGAAATTGAATTATTACCTCTCCCCCCTCTGCATGGTTGGATTACATTTGTTTTTGTAAAAGTTTTTTTTTTTACTTTTTTTTTGATATTCCTAGCTGGCTCTTTATTAAACAAAAACAACATATTTTATATTTGCGAATAATATGAATATTGTGTCAATCCACGTATGTATGACTCTAAGCAGCGTTTTTCCGGCTCGGTTTTTCATGATTAAAAATAAAGTAAATATCGCTCACCACGCCAAAATTGATGATGTTTTCAGAAATCATGTGTTTTAGGAGCGTAGATCTATAAGCAGTTTTTGGTGCAAATGCTTAGGTTTTGAAATACTCCTTCTTAAGTGCCGTTTTGTATATTCATAATAAAGCATTCTCATTTCTTCCCGCACTATTTTTTTATTATAAATTATCACACTTCTTCCAGAAAAAATGTTTTAATTAAAATTTTTACTTTAATTTTTCTCTTTAAAAATAAATAAGTACCTAATTGTTTGTTGTTTTTGTTGTATAAATATACAAAAAAAAAATGTAAAATAGCTTTAAAAAAGGGAAAACGGAACAGACAAGTATATAATAGAAAAATCTCGAGAAAAATACTACAAAATAATATTATTTTTACTCGTTTTTCTATAAAATTGCATCATAAATCAATAAACTAAAACGATATGCGTCCGAAATCTTTATCTCTATGTAAAACAGGACTTTAAGAAGAAAAGGTTAAAAACTAAACGTTTCCTATAAGACCTTTGTAATCTAAGCCAAGAATACATTATTTAAAAATTTAAATTAAGAGTCCAAGCGTGAGACGAAAAATTAGGTTACAATTAGACTTTTAGACCCGAGCTCCTAGGCTCGGGGGGAAGGGGCTGCATCCCGGCAGCCCCCCTTCCCTTAATACGCCACTGATTCACTCTCAAGAGATTTTTCTGATTGTTACGTATCAAGAATTCTCCTAAAAAGAAGTCCCTTAATGTACCCATAAAATACTAAATACTTTTTTAATAACATGATGATTTTATCAGAAATCATGTATTTTAGGAGCGTAGATCTATGAACAGCTTTTGGTGCAAATGCTTAGGTTTTAAAATACTCCTTCTTAAGTGCCGTTTTGTATATTCATAATAAATCATTCTCGTTTCTTCCCACACTATTTTTTTATAAATTATTACACTTCTTTCAGAAAAAATGTTTCAATTAAAATTTTTACTTTAATATTTCTCTTTAAAAATAAATAAGTACCTAATTACCTAATTGTAAGCGTGAGACAAAATATTAGGTTGCAATTATACTTTTAGGCCCGAGCTTCTAGGCTCGGGTGGGCTGTAGCCCGGCAGCCCCCCCCCCCCCCCCCCCACTGCCACTGCATGTCGATACCTACGACATGATATCGTTTGATTATTTTATTTTTACTTTTAACGACATTTAAAAAAGTATTAACCTAAAAAATCTCTGTCCCACATCCTTACGGTAATACTCAATCCATCTCTAATATCTCCACCCTCCCATAGAGTTTCATTTAGTGCTATACCCAGGAGGTAGACGCCGTCGTAGAAGGCACCGATGACAAAATTCACCTATGAAAATGTAAATTTGATTTATTTGAATGAAAAAAAGTGGTGAACAAGATAGCTAAATATTAGCTTAACAAGCCTTGCATATCAAGGGGAAAACCAACCTAGTCAATAGAAATAAGGGAAAGCTCTCTGTTTCCCCTACAATATTGACAAACGTTACCTATTATTTTATATTTTAAAAATTTACCTCTTCGCCTTCGCTAATGGTATAATTATAGTCTCTGATAGATCTTTCTTTTACTTTGTCTGCAAAATCTTGGAATTTATCGCTGGTTGGTTGTAAAAGAGATACCCTCAAGAGAGCCTCGTATGCTTTTCTGGCTAAGGAATCCTCAAAATCACCTGCCTTCCAGTCGTGATCACCCCAATAGGATCCCTAAAATTAACTTATTATTCCTGTCCTATGTTCTTATTATTAATTAAGTTGCTTCTAACAACCCATTAAATTTATGATATTTCTTGTTAATTTCTACTATTACCTAATTAATATTATTAACTTGTGATACACTGTTACAAAGAAAATTAAATGCAGAGTTTTATTATAACAACACAAAGATGGATTGATATTTGGAAAAATCGAGAAATTCCGCTATCAGGTAGATTATTATACGAACTGCATGCTTCAGATATATCAGAGTACACCAGAGAGAGGATCTCCTATAACTACTATAAATTCAAAATAAATAGGAAGACAAAAATCACAAAGTCGTGGTCTCAATCATATAATAAACTAAACTATGGTGACATGTTTCGCTCTTTACGGAGCATCATCAGACCTTCATTAAAACCAATAAATGAACTAACACATGAAAAACAAGACGAGTACCATAATGGTACTGGGCACTGGCCCACCCTAGAAACATGAGTGCCCACCCAAAATTGATGGATTCGGTTTTGTTATGGAATTTTTTAAAAGTCATTTATAATTTGGGTAGTGCCCACTCAAAAATATCGGGCAAACCAAAAATCCTGGCGCTGCTACTTATGTTGTGTATACTTACACCTCGACACAAATAAAAACATGTGCTTGTTTTCTTACATGAAATATTTCGACATCCAAAAAGGTCCAGTCGCCTTTGGTCATTCCAAGAGCATGGGCAGCTAGCATGAATTTTCTGACCAATGTTCCTCGCACACTTAAGATAACCACTGAAAAATTGCATTATTTAGTCCGGAATTTTAATTTGTTGTGCATTTATTTCATCCGACCATATTTCTAAAATCTACTCCAAATAAGTTATTACTTAGACGGTAGAGTGAAAATTGTTCATGAATGTAGGTATAGTACAATAGTAGGGGAAAGGAGGGCAAGAGTCATTGTCGTCAGACAGTAAGCATATATTTTTATTTTCTTCGTCATATCTTGCCCTAAAACTTTGTTTCGTATTTTAGAGCATTCAGGATAATTTTAGTTCCCAAGAGTTTGCTTCTTATCATGCTATCTTCCCTGTACATTTTTTTTTGTAAGTTCAAAATTTTATGACAAATTCGTCATCTTGCCCTCATGTATGGGTAAGATGACAAAAGCATGCGGGTAAGATGCCGAGGATTATTGAATAAAAGAAAAACAGTAGGTAGAAAGATATATTAGTTATTGTCGCAAATATATGCTTAGCGCTTTGCTTCTGCGGATGTTAGTCCTGAGCATGCTGCATGAACCCATTAACGACAGAGGTAACAGGCGTACCAAATTTCATTTTTTCCAGAATCGTTACAAATTAAACAAATTTCTTCGTGTTTCTCCACATTATCGTCATCTTCTTCCATGTAATTTACTGATATGGAGGAGTCAGCGGATTCCCCATCATCATGATCATCAAACCTCACTTTTCTGACATGTTGGCCTCTTTTGATCTGCTTTTTCTTCATTTCAACTTTCTTTTATTCTCTTTTCTCCTTCGATTAATTTCTTTTTTCTCCTAGTTAGTTTTCGTTTCATTCTCTTTTTCTTCTAATGCACTTTTAACAGGGGTACTCGTTATATGCAGAGTAGGTAACTTCTTCCTCTGTCTCTTTTATTTATAAGCAGCAATAGGCAAGTGAGGTAGACAATTCAATGATTCTGCATTAGACGGCCCTGGTAGTGAAATATCTAAGACATTAGAGAAAGTATTTTGAGATGTTTCTCCTACTGCAGTGAATATTTGCTGAAAGAGCATTAGTGACATCTGGTAGTTCCGGTACATCATGGTCTAAGTCTAAGTTTTGGTCGACATTCTTGGAAGGCTTGTATGGCTTGTCTGTGGTCATTGAGGGTTCGAAGTCAGAATCATTAAATATTTGAGAATTAAGTGGGACTAATCCAGTTGCTCTGAAAGATTATACGGCATTTTTTATTGTGGCTACCTTATCGTAAGCCACATTAAATAATGCCGCCACATACTTCGGTCGGGTAAGATGACGAATTCGCCATCTTGCCCACTTAGCGAATTCGTCATCTTAGCCGACCAGGAAATTTTGAATCGAGTTTTGTGTTAACGAACAAAGAGATATTATTTCACGAAAACTTAATGGGCTATGGATAAACAATACCATAACATTGAAGAAAATACTTATCGATTGAAAATAAGATTCAACACAAACGCTATAAAGCTTATTTCGTCTTACACTAATATTATAATGATATAACCATTAAACACAAATGGCGAAATTCGGAAATATCGTCAACAAAGTAAGCCAGATTTTGATGTTAATACATAGACAACTTACGAAGCACACCTACTAAATTCGGCAATCAACCAAGTGGCGCTATCTAATTACAATAATCGAAATTGTCCAATTCGTTATCTTACCCGATTCGCCATCTTATCCCCCTTTCCCCTACAATGATCTAGTTGTCTACGGATATATTATGGCAATAGCTTTGTTCGCGGTAAGGATTCTGAACAGATTCGGGACTATATTTACATGCGCAGTTCAAAAAATGTCGAACGTGAGGATCACAGCCAGTGGCGTATTTAAGGGGGGCCTAGGAGCTCGGGTCTAAAAGTCTAATTGCAACTTAATTTTTCGTCTCACGCTTATACTCTTAATTTAATTCTTTAAATAATGTATTCTTGGCTTAGATGACAAAGGTTTTGTAGAAATCGTTTAGTATTTAAACTTTTCCTGCGAAAAGTCCTTTTTTATATAGAGATTAAGGTTTTGGACGCATATCGTTTTAGTTATTAATTTATGATGCAATTTTATAGGAAAACGAGTAAAAAGAATAATATTTTATAGTATTTTTTTATTATCTACCTGTCTGTTCAGTTTTCCCTTTTTTAGAACTATTTTAAATCAACATAAATATAACCCAATGCAACAATTAGGTATATATTTTTAAAGAGAAAAATTAAAGTAAAAACTTTAATTGAAACGTTTTTTATTGAAGAAGTGTGATAATTTATAATAAAAAAATAGTGCGGGAAGAAACGAGAGTATTTCAAAACCTAAGCATTTGCATTAAAAACTTCTCTTAGATCTACGCTCCTAAATCACATGATTTTTGAAAAAATCATCAATTTTGGCGTGGTGAGCGATATTAACTTTATTTTTAATCATGAAAAACCCAGCCCGAAAAACGCTGGTTAGAGTCATACATATGTCTTATGTTAAAATTTTGGATTGACACCAATATTCATATTTTTCAAATATAAATAATGTTTTTTTTTTTAATAAAGAGCCAGCTAGGAATATAAAAAAAATACATTTACAAAAACAAATGTAATCCAACCATGCAGAGGGGGAGAGGTAATAATTTAATTTTTGAAATTTGATAGTAGTTAGGTGAATTTTAAACGAACTTTGGGCGTGGCCCCGAAAATTTTTCGCCCGCGGCGCTTTTCCACCTTCTTCACTAGGTATAGTATCATTCCTTAACTGTACATGCTAATTATTTCAACTGCGCATGTGCATAATTCCGAACCGGTTTAGAATTCTTACCGCGAACAAAGCTAATGCATGATGGTGTCACTCTCAAAACCTGCGTGACTTCTTCAAAACTCAGTCATGGAATATCTTAGGCGTTACCTTACAAATAAAATTTTTCATTATATTATTAAGTTGTACAGCAGCTTTTTAAAGTTCTCTCTCCGCCATCGCATACGTCATTCTTCTTAACATGATTGATTTTGTCCCTACAAACCTTAAGGTCATAATTTTCTCTAAATTTTTACTAGGGTCAATAAAAAAAATCGCGTGTAGTGTTTTTTTATTAGCAATTCTTTTTTTAAAAAGGACTTCAAAGCTGTATTACTTACCGCGGGCATACATACTGGCATCTCTTAAATAATTATCTATTGAGTCATTTTCATTTCCATCTAGCTCTCTGACGAACGAAAGTAATCCCTCTTTTTTCAGGCCATGTTCTAAATTTTTACCTAGAAATAATAAAAAGATCTTTACATTTTTTATTTATTAAAGTAACCTAAAGGTCCTTTAAATTTTGTTGAGCAGTGTAGTATTATAGTCTGTATGGAATGACCCCAAAAGCTTGATTAGCAACTTTACTTCGCAGGCCTCGGTAGCGCAGTAGGCAGCGCGTAAGTCTCATAATCTTAAGGTCGTGAGTTCGATCCTCACCCGGGGCATTATTCTTTTGACAGTTTTTTAAAGAAACTTCTAGTTTTTCTCTAATTATTCGTCTTTTGTGTGTTTGTGATTTTTTTCTATATTATATAGTATTGTTTTCTAAAAGTTAAAGTTGTTTTAATTTTTGTGTTTTTTTTTTAAATTAAATTTACTGTATGATTAGGTAGGTATGCACTATGACTATTCCGTTCGTTGATGTATGAAATTTGTTGATAATATTATAGAAAACTAGCATATTTCTTCTTAAATAAATTGTTAAAATATGGGTACATATGTATAATATTACTATGATAGATATTTTTAATTATTTATAAATTAAATGTGTTTTTATATTTACATTAATTCTTAACCAAATTTTAATTATTTCCTTATTAAGAGTATTTACCAAGTTCCTGGTTTGGGATTTAGAATATTGACAACATTAGTTTATATGTCAGGATGGCCGAGCGGTCTAAGGCGCCAGACTCAAGGTTTCCTTGCCTACTTCGTAGGTTTCGAGCATTCTGGTCCTCTTTGAGGGCGTGGGTTCGAATCCCACTTCTGACAATACTTTTTTTCTTTTGTGTTAATGTAATAAAATTTTCTTTAGCATTTAAAATTTATAATGTTATTTTGCCAATTTTTTGTGTTGTTTTTATTACTATTAAATGAGTATCAATAATTTATTTTTGCATACTAGATTTATAAAAAAAATTATGAAAAAAGTTAAAAAGTAAATCCGACGAGGATGGGATTCGAACCCACGCGGGCAGAGCCCATTGGATTAGCAGTCCAACGCCTTAACCACTCGGCCACCTCGTCATATAGAAAACGATGGCATAGACGACATCAGAGAAGATGATACGAGAGTTAGTTTTTTTATACGAGGGGACTTAAGAAATTTTAATAGCAGTTTAATAAAATACATTATGCCAATATAAATCTTCCAATATCTATCGAATACTATTAGTTATATAACAGAAAATTACCTTAATAATTACTGCATAGTTCAATTCGTTTTGTTCGATTTTAGGTGTGCAACTAATTGGAATTTTTCTTATTATGCAGTTACACAATCGAAATTTAAATACTAATAAGTTAGTGCATGTCCGATTACCATATCGGGTGCCCTTAGAATGGCTTGAAATCAAATAGCATACAGAGGGTATAGGTAAAAATCAGTGGCGTGTTTAAGGGGGGAGGGGAGCTACCGGGCCGCAGCCCCCACCCCCCTTAGTTTTTACACTTTTACTCCTAAAAGTCCTTTTTTATATAGAGATTAAGGTTTTGGACGCATATTGTTTTAGTTATTGATTTATGATGCAATTTTAAAGGAAAACAAGTAAAAAGAATAATATTTTATAGTATTTTTCTATTATATATAGGTATACTTGTCTGTTCCGTTTTCCCTTTTTAGAGCTATTTTAAATCAACAAAAATATAACCCAATGCAATAAAATATTTTTACAACAAAAACAAAAAACAATTAGGTAGGTATTTTAAAGAGAAAAATTAAAGTAAAAATTTGAATTGAAATATTTTTTATGGAAGAAGTGTGATAATTTATAATTAAAAAAAATAGTGCGGGAAGAAACGAGAATGCTTTATTATGACTATACAAAACGGCACTTAAGAAGGAGTATTTCAAAACCTAAGCCTTTGCACCAAAACTGCTTAGATCTACACGCTCCTAAAATACATAATTTTTGAAAAAATCATCAATTTTCGCGTGGTGAGCGATATTTACTTTATTTTTAATCATGAAAACCCGAGCCCGAAAAACGCTGGTTAGAGTTTTATGTAAATATTTTGGATTTACACCAATATTCATATTTTTCACAAATACTTACCTAAAAAAAAATATTTTTTTTTTAAATAAAGAATAGAATAGATATCAAAAACAATAAAAAAAAAACATTTATTACGAAAACGGCAATTTTCATAAAAAAAAATGTTTCAAATAAGATTACATTTAAATTTATTTCATTGATGATGAATTTTTAAGTCCGAAACATGTTATTAATACTAGAGGTGTGATAAGTAGGTACGTCATTGAATTATAAAGGCGGAGAAAAATTTAAAAATAATAAAATAAAATTTCCCGACTAGATATTTAAAAACGCAAAGTTGATGATGGTTTTAAAAATACGAAACGTCAGATTAAAAATCGAATTTTACCACTTGTAGCGGAGAAAAAATGGTAATAAGCATGTAACTTCAATTCAACATATCTCTTCAAATAGGATCAGCAAGAAATAAAAAAATCGGTTTTGCCCAAATATCTTCGGAAGAATTCGGAGTTTTTTTAATTTTGAAAAGACAATGTTGCAGAATTTAGTTAGGCGCAACTTTTTTTTAATTTAACCATCCCTGCATCTTATATGGTTTAATAGGTATCTGTGCATCCTTATCTGGGACACCCTGTATACGAGGTACACACAAAAATTGTAATCCGTTTTAAGTTTATTTTTAATATCAAATTATTTAAATATCATGTAAATCATCGTTTCTGTGAAAAAAATTTAATTTGATTTTTGAATTTCTTCTTCTAAGATTCTGATGCTTTGAAAAAGTGTAGGTAGTATTTGCATTTTTTTAAATTTTACAATTTCAAATTTTTAGAATTTTTTCGCGCCGTGTACAAAAGTTTTTTAAATATGAATCGTATGTACTATTGTGCCGATAAAAAACTGGGACAAGAGATTTACAAAAACAATGTAAGAAATACAAATATCCCCTAGACTATAAAAGGTGTCTAGAGCAAAAAGGAAAAACATTCAAAATTTAAAAAGTAACCTAGGTTACATAATGGAATGTTTTGTATTTTTTGATACGGGGTGGTTAAATTTGAGAGACAAATAATATGGATAAAGTAAATTTATTAGATTTTTTTAAAGTCAAATATTTTATAAATTATTATATTTACCATTACCACAAAATAATAAATAAAGCTAATACGGGTAATAAAATACATTTAATAAAAAGAAAAAAATTGCGAACACAAAGTTTGTCAAAACAACACAAAATTAATATTTGGTCATAGAACCATTTCTGTTTATTACTTTTTGGAGCCTTTGTGGCATACTTAAAACTAAGTTTCTACATAATTCGACAGTTATTTCATCCCAAGCTTGATTTATCCTATGACTTAATTCATCCCTGTTTCTAGGTTGAAAATCATGTTTATACATAGATTTGACCATGGCACCCCAAATGTTTTCTATCGAGTTCAAATCGGGACTCTTCGAAGCCCAGGGAAGAACTGCTATGTTATTTTCTTGGAGAAAATTTTGTACAATGCGCGCTGTGTGTATTGGAGCATTATCATGCTGAAATGTGTAATTTTGACCGTATACAGCGTTTACCGATGGTATCATCACTTCGTTTAGTATATTAACGTATACTGCTGCAGTTAGTCTTCCTTCGACGATTTGGCAAAGTCCTGGTCCTCTAGCGCTAATCCAGCCCCAAACATTTATGGAGAAACGCCCACTTTGGTTGGTTTTGTGGGTATATCTCTCATCATACCGCATGCCGGAAGGCCTATACACCCGAATTCTCCCATTATTGCATGACTGAAAAGTTTTCTCGTCAGAAAATATAACTGTTTCCCATAAATTTATTTGATTAATATATTCATGTGCAAATTCTAACCTGCCCTGTTTATTTATTTCCGTTAAAAAATTTTTATTGGCAGCACAACGGCTTCGTATATCGGAATTTCGGACCCTGTCTCTAGCGGTATTTGCAGAACCTGGAAAATTCGTCTCTTCTTTTGCCTTGATTGCAGTTTCGAAGGGATGATCCCTTAGATAATTAACCAGTCTTCTATCATGATCATCAGTAGAAATTTTAGGGGGACCAGAACCTGCATTCCTAATAATAGTCCCATGTCTTGCTATTTTTTGTTTTGCCAATAGCACGGTATTCTTGCTTACTCCCAGTTCATCTGCAATATCCCTAATAGCAACACTATCTCGCAACCGACTATAAATAATTGCCTTTTGCTGGGGGGTTAATTGTGGCATATTTACAAATAATATATGATTGTATGTTTGACGAGTCAATCATAAAGTGACAATCTTTATTGACATGCAAATTTTCATGACATTTTACTGGTACCAGGCTTGATGTAAAATTATTCTTAATAGTCTAGGAGAAAATAGAAAAATTTCCTGTCCCAGTTTTTTATCGGCGCGATGGTACATATATAACAAAAGCAAAAGAAATAATGAATAATTAGGTTTTTTCGAAAAACTAAAAATAACAAATTTTGAAGTTCATCCGTGCGGGACACACCAATGACGGCAGAGTAAAATAGACCAAGCATTTAATTCATAAAAGTCATTTTTCGCCTAGCTAAAGTAACATTGCTTATAGAGGACATTCTATCATGGCATGTACATATAATATATGACCACTGATTTGTAAGGGAATCATATTTGGATTCTTTTGCAACAGTGTATTATTCTAGCTCATATTTTCACGTGGTTTTATTCATGAACTCGTAAGGAACCTCACAGAATATATAGCTACGCATATATAAGAGTGGACGTTTGCATATTAGGTTTTGCCGTATTTGTGTGATAAAAGTCTATATTGCTTGGTCGTCATTGGGACACATCGTATATAGTACTTACACTTACCTACTGTTAATGAAAATAAGTCTGATCTGTCTAATATTAGGGCAATGTGTTTCCATCTGAACTGTTTGATAATGCTTGAAAACACTTTCTTTAATCTGCATTGGCAATAAGACATTCTTGTTAGGGTCGGATATTTGCTTTTATCTTTTAAAATTCCCTAAAACGTAATAATGGAATTATGGACATGTTGTTTATTTACGTGGGGAGTATTAACAAAGTGCGGGTACTGATTCGGCGTTATATTACGCTCCGTCAGGGTACAGTGGTTATATCGTGCATAACATTATGTTGAAAATAACTTACTTTGAACCATTCTAAGGGTCCTGTTAGGTTTTCACCAATTTAAATGAATGGAGGTGTAATCTATATGTTTCGATTAGTTAAAGAAACATTGCCGACTGCACAATCATACATCAGTACATAACAAGTGATGAAAGTGATACTTTTTTTACACTATTTTTTCTACGACCACAAAGAATTATTAAAAAAGCCTTTGGTTTGTGAAAAAAATATTTCAACTCTAGTGTTGAAAAAAAAATATCAACACTAGTGTTGAAATTAGCATACTTAGGATTTTGTTCCATTTAATATCTAGTTTCATAGTTTGTCAATAGGCTTTTCCTTTATTTGTAGTTTAACTTTTTCATTTTTTCATATTTTATAACTCATAGGAAGAACTAATCCTGGATGAAATTTTTTTAAATTTAATCAAGAAAAGATGCATTAAACATAAATTTAAAAAATACACCCAACAAGGAAGATTTCAATTTAAAATAATTCTATAAATTATTTAATGTTTTTATAAAGAAAAGTCAAATACTCCTGATGGGATTTGAACCTGTGACCTTGCAATCTGTAGTCTAGAACACTATTCTCCACTCTATCGGTACCAATAAGGATTTGTTGTGTAATAGGTGATACTCTCTTCAGCGCCATTTATTTTTTCTGGTAATAGATTTTTCCAGTATATTATTAACATTTTTTATAATTTCAGATGGCGTATTTTCACACCCTAATTCTAAATCACTCGACAAATATATGATAAATAACTTTACAATTACTGCTTTCTAAAATGTCTTCTTTTTAATAAATAGGGGTTGTCTGTCAAATTGGCACTATATGTTTAAGTTAAATAGTGTGCCTTGATATCAACACTAGTGTTAAAATATTTTTTTTCCACACGCGTGTAATATACGGCGCTTTCTAGCCAAATTAACCGTGCTTTCTTTCTCATTTTCATGGTAGTCGTAAGAAAAGAATAAAAAGGCACAACTATACGTTATGATTTTATGATGCCTAATATAACAATCAAGTTAGTCTTGAACCACTCAAATCGTGACATTTAGGTATCTATTTTGCGTTTTAAATATTTGACAGTGATATTTTCTTTATTGAGATTTGAAGTTCAAATCGATACATCATAAATTATAAACCCATCTATAATTTTTTAGTAAGAGTCGTAGAGTACGTATTGCGTGTTGGAAAGCAATTACGCACTCGTGTAATTATAGCACTCGCCGCTATACGCGGCTCGTTCGCAATTTTTCCATTCGTGCGTAATATATTTTTTTACCATACCTAATACGTATTTATCATTTTAACCAGAAGTACCATTGCGCCAAAAAAAAACTGGGACAGCGAAATTGTTGTTGTAGAGTAGCTCCTTGACTATAAGGAAAATGTAAAATCTATTAAGGAAATGTTATCATTGTTGTTATAATAGTTGTCATGAAAGTGAAAAGGTTTAACAATACCACATTCTTAGAAATACGAGAAAAAATGAAAATAGCATATTGTGTTTCAAAATGTAACAAAAATAAAACAAAATTTTTTAATATTATGTTCCAATAAATTTTAATTTCAATCATATTTAAACCTTAATATAATAAGATGTTTTTAATATTTGGTAGGTGCACCATTATTATCGATTAATGCTTGTAAACGTCGTGGCATACTTAACACTAGGTTTCTCGTATACTCTTGCGTTATTGCATCCCATGCTTGCATTATCCTTTGGCTTAATTCATCCCGAGTTCTAGGGTGGAAGTTGTGTTTATACCTAAATTTTGTCATCTCACCCCAAACGTTTTCAATTGGGTTGATATCCGGACTTTTCGAGGGCCAAGACAGAACACGAATTTGATTTTCTTCTACATAATTTTGAACCATGCGGGCTTTATGTATAGGAGCATTATCTTGTTGAAATATAAAACCTTGGCCATATACTGCGTCGACAGATGGTATCATAACTTGGTTTAGTATGTTGCAATATAATGGTGCATTGAACCTCCCATGCACTATTTGGCAAACTCCTGGGCCCCTTGCACTAATCCAGCCCCAAACGTTTATAGAAAAGCGTCCATTTTGATTAGTCTTATTTGTATATCTTCCATGGTATCCCGTACCAGAAGACCTATAAACGCGGATTTTTCCATTATTGCATAATTGAAAGGTTTTTCATCGGATAATATTACGGTTTTTCATATATTACCTTGATTTCATTCATTCGTAAGCAAATTCTACTCTTCTCTGTTTGTTTGCTTCGGTCAAAAATATTTTATTGGCAGCACAACAACTTTTTATATCTGAACTATGAATTCTTGACTAGGCGTTGTATTAGCCGAACCAGGAAAACGTGTTTCTCCTTTAGCTTTTATTGCTGTTTCGAAAGGATGATCTTTTAGAAAATTAATTAATTCTATATCTTAGCCGTCATTTGAAATTTTTTTAGTTAACGATTTCAAAAAATATTTCTTTTGACACGCCACTGTCAGTCAAAAAAAAGCTAATAGTCTGGGAGATTAAACTACATTTTGCTGTCCCAGTTTTTTTTGGGCGCAATGGTACCTACCTATATTATGATTGAGAATTAATTTTTTTTAAAATTATTGGACGATATAATTATTACATATTTTGGGTTTAGTTTCATCATGTTTACAATATAGTACGTGTAATGTAACCGCTGCTGTGCCAATCTCAAACTTCGTAACCTTTCTCTAGAAAAGAAAAACATGCCAAAGTTTTTATGAGGGGTAACGTTTTCAGCAAAAACGTTCCCCTTCTTGTTGTTTGTATCTTTGCTCCACATAAAGTTTTGGCCTGTAAGGGAATATCAGGGCGCTTACGTGCCCGATCTGACATAAATGAGCTAATTTAATGCAACGTATACATGAAGTCCCGTAACCCTGTTATCCCAGGTTATCCGAGAGCGGAATGCCGAGGAAAGTATTGCGTTTAAAAGTATTTTATATGAATTTCTTTTTTTTCTCGTAGAAGTAAATGCTTAAGGCTGAGGATCAACGACATAATACTTGCCAAGGTAAAAATCCACATGTCCCAGCCTTTTTAAGGACATTAAGATGCACAAGTGTATGAAGCATTGACGACTCGTGGTAAATTTTATAAGGAGGCCATAACAAAATTTAGGTGTCACCTATACCACAGCTACTTTCGACGTTTCTCTTGTCAAACGCGTTGGCCAACATGTGATTTAAAAATTCCTTCAAGATCAAACTATTTTGGGTCAAGAACATGCACTCTTGGCTCAAGAATAAGCACTCTTGGGCCAATAACAACCGCTCTTGGTTCAAGAGCAAACACTATTGGCTCAAGATATAATAACGAAGGGAAAAGTATTAATTTCAAACTTTTATAAAAACTTTATGGCGAGATAATTACGATTTTGGGTCAGGAGCGATAACATTTGGACCTATTTTAATGCCCGAAGTTTTTGAATTAAAGTTGTATGCATGTGGTTTTTTTAGGGCACCCGTGAATTCGATACTAACCTAATTAAAATAAAAACATAAACAAAAATAATATGACCCTGACTGCAGAAATCAAATAACATTACAAATTTACTCTCGCGACGTAACTCACAAGTAGAGATAGGATATGAATAGTATGTTATAGTCTATTTCAGAAAGGTGTAGGTTAATAAAATGGGAAATTCCGTCCAGTTCGGCTCAATTTTGGTGTCTGCCATAGGCGCAGGTAAATTTTGTGTACTAAATTATTTATGATAACTAACCAAAAAAAAAAGATAATTTGATAAAGAAGGAACTATAAGTTATCGCAAATTTACACAAACATCGTTTTATGAAATATGCCGTGGAAGATATAGCTGAAAAACATAGTGTAACTGTGCCATATCATTGCGAACTAAATCCTATATAACCTATATGGGCGCAAAGTGAAAGGATTTGTAGCACGACACAACACGATATTCCACAGGAAAGCTACTGTTTGATAAAGCCATTAAGGAAGTGACACCAGAGAACTGGCGGAAAGCAATCCATCATGTAATTAAAGAAGAGGAGAAAATGTGGGATCTTGACCACCTGATCGCACCGTCGACCCGTTAATTATAACGTCAAGAGCAGATGACAGTTTTTTAAATGACGAAGAATATTATGATTTTTTGTAATTTAATTTCTGTATAACGTATTTTTTGTATTTTTTTATATAATGTTTAATAAAAAATAAGTTTACCTAATGGTATGTACATAATTCACGCCTTTGTCACACCATTTTCAGTGTTTGTGACTGGATAACAATAGGCAAAACCCATAAATTGACCCAAACCCGGGTGGTACTACCTGCACTTGATGAAAAGAAAGAATTTTGCAATAAAATCAATGGCAAATTATGAAAGTGGCTTAGATATTCGTTGGGTCACTCTGTAGTCACTTTGCATACCTAATGAGCTTTTATTACTTTACACTTTTCTAAAATAGACTATAGGCAAAAGACAGGGGTGGATTCAGATCAATGATAATTTACGTGGAAGGTTATTGACTAAATGACCTTATGGGAGAGTCGCCATTGGCACTGAGCCTTGATAGATCTTGACAACCCAATAAACCGCCACTTTGAAACGGATTTAACCATTCGAATGCGGTAAACAATTAGGCCTAACTAACACTTGTCACGAAACAATCCAATCAAAGTTGTTATTACTTGTCAAGTCTGAATCTCTGAATAATCGATTCCATCTTAGTTTAACGAAAGATCTTTGTCTAATTCACGAGAAACAATTATTGTCTTAAGTAACAAGTCTCAATCTGATGGTTTCTTAATTGAAAGCGATTTAAAGCAGTAACATATTATATGAAAGAACAGTGGCGTAAGGAGACAGGGGGCAGTATCTCTCCCCACCTCAAAGGAGAAGATGTTCCTATCGTCAGGGGTATTTGCAAAAATAGTATATTACATAACAAGTGATGAAAGTGCACGAGGCGTCAGCCGAGTGCGGAAATTCTCCGAGTTTTAGAATAATCACTTTCACACGAGTAATGTGCACTATTTTTTCTACGACCAGAATAGGCCTGTCCTTTTTTGTAGTTTAACTTTTTCATATTTTATATAGGTAGCATAGGATGAACTAATTCTGGATTGACTTGACTTGACTGATTAACCAGAATGAAAAATTTAAAATTTAATTAAGGAAAGATGCATTAAACATAAATTTAAAAATCCACCCAACAAGGAAGATTTCAATTCAAAATAATTCTATAAATTATTTTATGTCATACCAGTACATTATTGTGGTTTTATACCTTAGATACTACATAATTGATTACTTTATGTCCGTGCGGGCATAATGTACACATTATGGCCCGCGCGGGCATAATGAAGCAAAAAGCAGGGTAAAAATAAAAAATTGGTAAATCAAATTAAATTTTAAAAAAATATTTATTATTTAAAACGAATTGGTATGACATAAAATTTTGTATATACCACGGGTACTAATAGATATATACCCGCGGGCGACTTACGAACCCTCGGCTTTGTAACAATGTCACCCTCAGGGCATAATCATCTACATAGTACCCTTGATACATAAATAACTATGTTCTTATAATAAAAAGTCAAATACTTACTCCTGGTGGGATTTGAACCTGTGACCATGCGATCTGTAGGCTAAAGCTCTATTCTCTACGCTATCGATACCGATAAACATTTGTTGTTTAATACATGACACTCTTCAGCGCAATTTGTTTTTTCTCGTAATAGATTTTCCAGTATATTATTAACATTTTTTATATTTTCCGATAGCGTATTTTCACACTCTAATTCTGAATCACTCGGCAAATACATGATAAACAAGTTAAACACTTTACAATTACTGCTTTCTAAAATTTGTTCTTTTTAATAAATAGGGGTGGTTTGCTAAATTGGAACCATATGTTTAAATTAAATAGTGTGCCTTGATATTTTAACACTAGCGTTAAAATATTTTTTCTCAACACGCTTGTGATATACGGCGCTTACTAGCCAAATTTACCGAGCTTTTTTTCTCATTTTTATAGGTGGTCGTAGGAAAATATATTTTGGGTAAATTTTAGCAGCAAAACTTAAATTAAAATGGATTTCTTAAGGTTTTGTTAATTAGTTTGTCTTTGATATTTCAAGGCAAGTTACTGCCTCTGGGAGGATACTGTCTCCCAGAACCCCCTCCTCTTATCTACGCCAACGGCTGTTGGCAGGTTTATAGTTTAAAAGTAAAGTTTCCTGCAATTCATATCTTTATACATGCTCTCCCCTCACTTTACCCTACATACTCCACTGTCCTACGGTCTTAATTGATCTTTAATATGCTTGCAATAGAGGTGGTTTAGTCATGGTCATTTGGCCTAATTGAGGCCCTCAATTTGAGGGAGATAAAATGCTTTTCTTGTTGAGAAAGGCTCACTATTTCAGGCAAGGTTAACGGAGCAAAGGTAATGTAGTAAATTTCTGTTTTATCTAGTTTTATGTACTTATTTTTTAATTTTCCACCATTTAGGAAAGATTTACCAGTTATTTTTCTAAATCTGTTGCATGTAATAAAAGTTTTAAGGTCGATTATTGTAGGTAGAGCTCTGTCATCGCAAAAACGAAAAAAGCAAGTAAGTAACAAGCTTTCATTTTGTAAATAGATTATTATAATTGTCTACAAATGAGTAAAAAACTGGAGATTTTTATAAAGAGAAAGGACATATTTGTGCACAAATCTTAAGTTCGGTCAGAACACATGTACGGCAAAAATATATTTTCATTTTATATCTTCAATTTTCGCACGATTTTGTGCACTCTTTGGGAAAAATTGATGTATGCATAGGCCCCGAGATAAATATTTTGATTCAAATATAAAAAATAACAAATTTGGGAATCCAAACCACGTGATTCAATATGGCGGTTGGATGGCAAAAAGCATTGAGTCACCAGTTAAATGCCACCAGCAACATTATTTTTATGGTCACGTGTACCAATTACAAAGCAGTATTTGCCATCCAGCCGCCATTTTGACACATCGTTGGATTGCCTAATTTGATCTGACAGATTTGCATCTTTTTGAAATATATTCTTAACCTCGCTTTTGTTAAGACGACGCTTAAAATTTACAACGTGTAAATTTGGTTCTTTGTATTTGACCACCGTGATTGGTCAGTTATTTCATATCCTAACTAGGATAGATATGAAATCACATCCGTTCAGTTGACTGGAAAGTGTAAAGGAAATAGCAAATATCCGTGTGGAAGTATAATTTATTCGGAGAGTAGAGAGTTTCTAATTTTTTAGCAATACTTTTATAGTATATTCCAGAAAGGTGTAGAGTAATAAAATGGGATATTCCGTCCAGTTCGGCTCAATTTCGGTGTCAGCCATAGGCTTAGGTAAATTTTGTGCATTAAATTATTTATGATAACTAACCAAAGAACAAAAAAAGGAGATAATTTCATAAAAAAGGAACTATTAGCTATAGAAAATGTACACAAACGTCGTTTTATGAAATATGCCGTGGAAAACATAGCTGAAAAACATTGTGTAACTGTGCTGCACACACCGCCATATCATTGCGAACTAAATCCTATAGAACTTATATGGGCGCATGTGAAAGGATTTGTAGCAAGACAACACGACATTCAAAATGAACAACGTTAAGCTACTGTTTGATCAAGCCATTAAGAAAGTAACACCAGAGCACTGGCGAAAAGCAGTCCATCATGTCATTAAAGAAGAGGAGAAAATGAGGGATCTTGACCACCAGATCGATCGAATCGTCGACCCGTTAATTATAACATCAAGAGGAGATGACAGTTCCTCAGAGGACGAAGAATATTATAATTTTTTATAATTTAATTTTTGTATATTGTACTATTTTTTGTATTTTTTATTTTGTTTTATAGTTTAATAAAAAATAAGTGTACCTAATGCACACCTTTGTCACACCATTTTCAGTGTTTGTGACTGGATAGCAATAGGCAAAACCCATAAATAGACACAAACCTGGGTGGTACTACCTGCACTTAACGAAAAGAAAGTATTTTACAATGAAATCAATGCCAAATTGTGAAAGTGGCTTAAATATTCGTTGGGTCACTCTATAGCCCCCTTGCATACCTAATGACCTTTTATTAGTCTACACCTTTCTGAAATATACTATAACCTGGTTTTATTACTCGAATTTTAGACGATTAAACGATAGCAAATATCAGTAACATATTTAAAATAATAATTTGTTGTGTTATAGCACTTGCTTCCCCTGTTTCTATAGACCGCACTCCCCTAAGCTAAATTAACTTTTCTTTTTACTTACCGCACTTTCGCTTTTGTTACCCGGGTTGTATCGCCCTAAAATCCTTGATGTAACTGACAACTCTCCTTCTGAAGGTGGCTAAAAAAAGTGAAAAAAAAAGTAATTTTTTTTTGTCATAATAATAGATGGGACCTAGAATATCATCATAAAGAAAAAATACAATTTTAATTCAAGAATATTATTTGTTGATCAAAGAATAAGGCGAGAGGAGAAAATAATAAAAGGACCTTTTTGCTACTATTTTTGAAACTAAAAACCTTTGTTATGTTAACAAGTATAATAATACACAACATAATGATTTTAAAAATCTTTTTAGCATCACAATGACATGTTCGCTTATGTTTAACAGACTTTAATAAAGAAGTTAGTTATCATCTGCACAAGGGGAAGGATCACGAAAGAATAATAGGGGGAATGAAACATAGTTTTTATAAAAAAGTGGTGTATTGTTTTAGGGTTAGCAATTTTTTTATTAGTAGGATGTAAGCTTCCTTTTGTCGGTAGTACAATCCCAAGCAGCAGACTGATGTCTAAATCACGTAATTTAGGTCTTAAACGTCATGTTACCAAAAAATTACGTGATTTAGACGTCATTATTTTACGTCATTTATACGTCAGTATTTTACGTCATTTAGACTACCTACATGTGTTTTACGTCAAAATAATATAATTTTTTCGTCATTTTTAAAGTAATAAACCGTTATTATTAATGTCCAACTTTGACACATAGATGTCGTCCTAGGTTACGTCATCTCGCTTTACGCCTTTTTTTGTATATAGTGACATCCATCTCTTTCTCACTGAAGAACTATAATGTGATCAAATGCATCTGAGGATGGGTTTGACGAAATGAAACTATTCTCCAGCCATCTTGGTTGCTAACTTTTATTAAAGATACAGCTTAAACCGTCACAATAAATTATTAATAACGTTAAATTAAGGTTATTTTTTAACGTGATTTATTGGTACTAATCACGTCATTATCACATTATTATATTATAAATGACGCTCTAGTGACGTCATCGGGCTGTGACATAATGACGTCATCTTACCGTTATTATGATGTCATTTTTCAAGTACAGTTGACGTTTAAGATGACGAAAGACTGACGCCATAATAACGACAGTCTGCTGCCTGGGATACAATCTCACAGCGTTATACTGTAAAATCGGTCCGTAATGTAAAAAAAGCTTTAAACTTCAAATTTGTATTTAAAGCATTATTTTAGCGGTAAATATTATAAAAATATTTTTATCATAAAATAAATGATAATTAAATTTTTATATACCTGGTCTCCCATTCCAGTAATAATTGGCGTGTTCCAGTAAGCTGCCAATCTTGCTACAGGTTCCAGAGCAAAAAGACATGCTGGACCCACGAAAGCTATGACGTCAGAGATAAAATGCATATCGGCAGCTATGCCAGGGGCCAGCACGCCACTGCATGAAGGGTAACTAAAAAAATATTTAAAAATGCCAAATAAATATCTACGGCTATTAATTTTATCCATCTTCACAGATAAGAAAAACTTTCTTCACACCGCTTAACAAAAATGACACCTTATTTTTCTAAGAGATTTGGAAGAAAAAATATTTTTATTCCCAAAGATGGACAACTAGTAGTCACAGAGAGATTGATGGTGGTCAAATTTTAATTTTTATTCCCCGACGGTATGTAGGTAAGAGTTTCTTATTTTTAAAAATAGACGGGAGAAAGTAAAACTAATATCAAGATTACACTTAATTCCAATGGCAGCTCGCGATCTTAAAAAATGGTGAAGAGTTAGGTATAGTGCGGGTACTTAAACAAACCCAAAAACCCGTGTAACAAAACGTTTTTCTTATCCTCATCTGTCCAACGACTGAATGGAGGTCCCAACAAATTACAAACTATGTCATTAATTGGGTTCATTTTTAAACCACACAACTAAGTAGGTACATACGTACACTACTGAATTAACTGAAAAATAAAAACAAAACTTTAATCACACAGTAAATTACGTAAAAACGATATCTATAACCGTAAGTTTCGCGAAGCCTCATAATAAATAATTTAAGGTTAGGCGAACCAATGCTAAAACAATGATGCATACGACTGATCTATTTTTAAATTGCCCTTCATCATAATGCAAATTGTTACATGCTGTTTGCGTGACTAATGTCACGTAACCATAGCAACGGTGAATATCAAAGCCAAAGTTGTTGGGCGTTGGGTCTTCACTTGCTTTGAGCTAACGGACACTTTCGGCTGGGGCGCGCCAAAATGCACGAGTATTTATAATTATTGTCCATAGGAGTTAACCTTGGCCCTACTATTATGCATAGCTATATTTGGATTAAATTAATATTATTACTTCAAACAAAATTATTTATTAAGGGTTAAAATGGTAGCTAGTGGTGACTTTAATATTGTCGAAAAACTTTCCTCCTAGTTTTATTTTTTTTGGTGGTATGGAAGGGCGCAAATCTAGGTTCGCAAAATTGAGAGCATGAGTTCTACAAATTCATTACGAAAACATTAGCTAGAAAAGTCGGCCATGATGCGATTTTTATGTTTCTTTATTCAGGGTGATTCCTAAGTTGATACTTCTTTTTTAACTGTGTATAGAAGGCATTAAAATAAACAACATTTTCAAATACCTTTTTTCAAAAAACTTAAAAATAGGCGAGATACAGAAGTAAAACATCTAAACGTTGCCTGCTATACTTTATGTTGTTTATCTTCTTAGGCATGCAATTTACGGGTCAGTAATCAGTTATTTGGCAATCTGCTGCGGTGTGTTTTTCTGAAGCAAGTTAATTTTAAATTGGTGGCACATGAAAATGGTAAAATTTGAAAACAATGAACTAGTAGATATGGTGCTAATTTACGGTGAGTCTCGTCAAAGTGCGGCTGCTGCTTCGAGATTATACACACGCTTTCCCTTGTGGCCTCATCTAACACCCAGAAGTGTTATTAATGTTATTCAACGGGCAAGTTAGGCAGGACCGTATTTTATTCGTAGTTTAATGAATAAATGTAAGTAACTTATTTTTGAGTTTTTTGCAAAAAGGTATTTGAAAATGTTGTTTATTATAATGCCTTCTATACACAGCTAAAAAAGAAGTATGAACTTAGGAGTCACTCTGTATTTTTATGAGCATCTATCTGAACAATAACAAAATTCTACTCCAAAGTTACCAGCTCCATGCAAAATTATATCTATGGGGGTTGAATGGTGGAATAGGGCCGTGCGGAGGGCGCTGATTTTACGTGTTCGTATGAAAGAAGCTGCCGCAGAGTATTCGGTACCGCGCCACACCCTAAAAGGATTTATTAAAATTAATAATTGTTACATCTATTTAAACTAATTTTTCAAAAATCCATTATTAAGCATTAGTCAGGATTCGGATCAAGAGAACCCAATGTTTTTAAATATAGATATAATTTTACATGCAGCTGGGGACTTTGGAGAAGAATTTAGAAATATTGTTCGGATGCTCTTAAAAATATAAAGAAACGTAAATCATATCGTGGCCAGTTTTTCTAGCTGTTTTCGATACGAGTTTGTAAGTCATGCATTTTAGATATTTCCTCAAAAATTAGAAAAATATCTGCATGCACAATTTTGCGTACCTATATCTGTGCCCTCTCATACGCAATATCCACGAACTGCCACTGATGAAATTAACATAATACAATCCGCTTCCAGTACATTAGTTAGTCTACATTTTACAGCCTTAATATTTATGTTAGAGCGGAATTTTACATTTTTTTCTCGATAAAAGACTAAATGAGGGCAGATACTATTACAGTCTCCTTGTTATATTTTGAAAGGGAAGACCTTCGTTTGGTTTTATTTTAATAATATGGGAATGCCTTTTAAAGGAAAAATAAAATCCATACAAATATCTATTGCGAGTAATTTTTAGGAATGTTTGTATGGGAATATCTAAAAAAAAAGACAAATACAATACAGACAGATAACAAGCCTAAAACGTCTCCTAATTGAAAGGTGATTAATATTTTTTTAAAAATAGATAGAGAAATTGCATTTCTCAAAGAGCTTTAGAAGAGATGCTATTTGGCCTAGTTCTATTCGAATACAAGTAGTGCTCGGAGGTGGGGGGAATGACTTGTACAGGGTCATACAACTTAGACTACAGGCTACTAACCTAAAAGCAGAAATAACTTTTAGAACGAGCAATAACTAAACTTGGCTTTAAGACCAAGGTCGCGTCGACGTAGCCATTTTGTACTTATATTACTGAAACTTAGTAGTTGTGTAGTGTCGTCGTTACAACGTTGGATTTGGTATAGAATTATAACGTTGTAAAATATTACCAATACCGACGTTATGCCGCAGTTATTTCTTCGTAGTTGATTGCTGACTATTATTAATACCTAATGCAACGTCCCAAGTAGTACAATATTTATCGGCCGTTGGAAAAATGCTGCTTGAGAATTATAAATTATTTTTGAAATTTTTATGGGCTATTACTATACCGGGTGTCCCATTATGGATGTCCACCGGCCGTATCTCGGAAACTACTGGGCATAGAAAAAAAAATCGTTATTAAATAAGTGGCTAAGAGAAAATTGGATTAAATTTGCATCGCCAATGAGGCTTAAACCAAAATGATGCAGAATTGTCTAAGCTTTCTAATGATGTTACCAAAGGTAAATCTTAATGTGGAAATTTTTAAAGAAATTTTCAATTGTGCCCCCTTGCGGCAAAATGCGGAACTTTAAAATTATTTCCAGGATTTTCTCTTAGCCACTTTAATTACGATTTTTTCCCCGAGTTTCTATGCCCAGTAATTCTGAGATACGGCCGGTGGCCATCCATAATGGGACACCCGGTATAAAGACTCAACAAAATTATATAAAATTTACAAAAATTTCTTTTAAAATAATTATTATAATATTTTTACATAATATATAGTGGTTACTAATTGCCAACGATACATATTGTAATTGTCTTTAACAGTGTAGTATAGAATAAACTACAAATGCGCCAATAGCACGAAAACCAATCCACACGGATGTAAGTTTGACAGCGTAAGCATGACTTCGTTTTGAAATGGCCGTTTTTTCGACCAATCACGTCTTAGAATAGGTACGCTGCGCTGTAACGCTTACGCTGTCAAGTTTACATCCGCGTGGAGACCCAGTCTAACTCTCCAGCACTAGGTAGTTCCGCGTAAAAAGAATCGGTAAAAGTGTTTAAATTATTGAATAGAAAATCTATTTTATATTTTTGTTTAAATGCTAACCGATATTACATTTTTATATCAGACACTTTTTGGAAATTATTTTTCTTTAGTTTCCCGTTATTTGAATGAACTTAAGCATCCAATTTTAAATCAAAGAAACTCTATATATAAAGGATATATATTAACTCTATATAGATTTCCCTGGAGATAGGCAACATGGAATAAACTAAATTTTTATTCATTGTTTATTTTAGAAAACATCTATTGAGACTGCTGAGTTGAAATTATTCATACATCTGAAAAAGTCTTATTTTTGCAGCGAGTTGTAGAAAATCTAAAGTCTATTACTACTCTTATTATTTATTACCGTACCGATAATAAGTAGTAGCTTACGTAACAACAACAATTCTTTTAGTATTCTGTATAATAATAATCATAAAATATAGAATAGAATCACATTATATTACTTAGTAACACAAAATTATATTTAAAAAAATTTAATATAAAAGTACTCTCTAGGTACAATAATTTTTTTATCTTATTAAATTACGACGTAAGAAATGTGCATTTTATTAAAATATATTATAATAAGCAGCATTACAAATAGAAAATTAAGATATTTTGTTGTAAAAAATAAGATCTATTTATAATAGAACACGACATTTTCTTTCTTTCTTTCGAATTAGGCTTTTTTCCTCTTCGTTCGCTGCCAGGGCCATTCCCGAGGGGACCTAGAGTTTAACGTGGGTTCCGAACCACGATCCTCAGTTATGCGACACTCCCCAAGGGCTATCAACCCTTGGCTTATTGCCATTGCATGACCTACCGATTTGTTACATAGGGAGTGTGTACCTTCTTCCGCACCCCACGAGATGTCCAATCTCATCCGGCCTGGTTACCGGCGTAAATGGGGTGGGTTGGGAGATGATACCTTTTACACTCTTCCCTGCATTCCCAGAGCCGATATAAGCAGCTTCCCATTAAAAATTTCCAACCGGTATAATCAATTGCATGTGTTGGTATGATGCAATGTATTCTTATAGTTACCTGCTTTTGAAATAAAAATCAAAAATAAAAATTTATCGAAATAATGACTGCAGGAATCAGCTGACAATACAAATTAGCCCTGAAAATTAATTACTAATTACTACTCCCACGAAGTAATTCCTAAGGTCTTTCCACGCGCACCCCACCCTTTCCCTCTCCCCTTACCGTAAATATGTTTTTGTAAAAACAACTTCCATACAAGTATCTAGCTTCAAAGAAAATAAATCATAAAATATAAATATCCTGTCGGCCAAAAGTAAATCACGTATTTCGGGTCTAAAAATTATTTTTTATAAATTAAATACGTGAGACGTTTTTAAAGATTCTTTTTTGTAAACATTTGGAGTAGATTTGTGTCATTGATCATAGATAGTTTTAAAAATTCAATTTCCTAATGGCCTTCGAAATTTCAAGAGATGGATAATTATAGTTTATTTCAGAAAGGTGTAGAGTAATAAAATGGGAAATTCCGTCCAGTTCGACTCAATTTCGGTGTCGGTTATAGGCGCAGGTAAATTTTGTGCATTAAATTATTTATGATAACTAACCAAAGAAAAAAATAAGATAATTTGACAAAGAAGGAATTATTAGCTATAGCAAATTTACACAAATATCGTTTAATGCCGTGGATGATATAGCTGAAAAACATAGTGTAACTGTGCTGCGCACACCATCATATCATTGCGAACTGAATCCTATAGAACTTATATAGGTGCAAGTGAAAGGATTTGTAGCAAGACACAACACGACATTCAAAATGAAAGACGATAAGCTAAGGTTTGATCAAGCCATTAAGGAAATAAAAACAGTCACAACATGTCATTAAAGAACTTATATAGGAGAAAAAATGGTAATGAGAATGTAAACCTTATTTTAACATATCTCTTCAACTAGAGCCAGCGAAAATTCGGCTTTGCCGAAATATCTTCGGCAGGAGTTTTTTAAATTTGAAAACACAATGTTGCAGATTTTAGTAGGGCGCAACTTTTTTATAATTTAACCATCGCTGTATCCTTTATGGTTTACGAGATCCCTGTAGAGTACATCATTATATGGGCCAACCCTATATATTTTTATTTATTTTAATATTAGCACAAGTGCTGCAGACCTGATAGGTAGACCAGCCATAAGTTAAGACTATTATGAGTCCCACTTTCGATACTCTCAATGTGAACACAATTTTGAGGATTATGATACCCATATTTTCATAAATCCAGTTAGCTGACACAATACGGAGTCATATGATACCCACTTTTTGATCGGCATAATTGAAGTATAATAATTAGATGTACGATATACACTTTATATCAAGCATAAGGTCATTTGAAATGAATTACGTAGAAATTTTGAAGCAAAAAGCTCGTTTTATGAACTTTGGCTATACAATTTTACTTGCATCAGTTTAAAGCTAATTGTGCT
Source organism: Polydrusus cervinus (assembly GCA_935413205.1). NCBI lineage: Eukaryota > Metazoa > Arthropoda > Insecta > Coleoptera > Curculionidae > Polydrusus > Polydrusus cervinus. The sequence continues at coordinate 101,361,611 of OW284510.1, read as the reverse complement.
GTTATTATGAATACACTGATTAAAAGGCAATTATTTGTACGGGGTGTCCCAAATTCGATGCTTATCATGGGTTTCTCGGATACTATAAGAGATACAGCATCGGTCAAATAGGGGCACAGGAATTTTGTGCGCAGTAATATGTTATTATTGTTATTGTTTATAAAAATTATATTTTTAGTGAGTGGTATCTTATTTGGATGCATCGGTGCACGTTTTCATCTTCAATTTAAGTAAAGGTTAAGTCGAGGGTTAAGTGTAAGACCAACCATTACAATAGTAAAGGATGAACTTCGCCTTTTCAGAAGTTGAAATATGGTCCACTTTTAAAATATTTTATATTAAACCTAAATATTGAAACTTTTGAATTTTTTTTTAATTTATTGTAAAAAAAAATGTGAGCGTAATTTTTTACTTTTTGCAAAAATTTTGAGTTTTTGTTTTTTTATTTATCTGACTTATTTTAGCCACTATAGAACAACAAATACAACATTGTTAAAGCAACTTTTTTAGCTTTACACCACTGTGTTTTAAGAATTTCGGTACAATGTTTCGTTTTTGAGGAACTGGTATCAACTTTAATTTTTTTAAATACGGATCTTTCTGCATTTTGTTAGTAATGGCTTAAAAATATCCGAAACTAAATACACAGTAAAATTAATTTCTAGCTCATAAATGGCCCAATTAAGGTTTTTACAAAAAAGGGAAACGTTTTTTTGCGGAGTAAAATGGCTTGGCCAAAAGGAGACAGACCGACTCACCTAGCTTCGTCATCGCCCGTTTTTAGGTGTTGTGAAACTCCTTCGCCTCTCCCCTGATTTGTCTTTCTGGATGATGCTTTTTTTTAGACTAAACTTTCAATCAAGCGAAACAAACCTTCAAAAAAACCGGATTGTCTGCTTTAACCGACGGGTCCAAGGTTTATCTTTACTAAAAGAATATATTGTATTTTCCCATGACTGATTCTTTTATTCAAAAAAATGTTTGAGTCCTAAATACAAGTTCTAATATTATAGGATTTTGTACCCTTTTTCTGCTTACGTGCATAAAGTGAAAGATCAAGGATAAATTGAAATGGATTTATATGTATTAGGGAAGTAAAGATCAAACGTTAAGAAAATATGTAGAAAATAAATTTCTTATACCTGGTGATGTATTGCCTATTAGAAGATATTGGGAAAGAAGGTTTAATTTGAGCGCTACTCATACCGCAGTTTTAAATTATTTTATTATTTATCTATTTCACAATATAATACAAGTATCAATAATACAACTCATTCTAATAATAGAAAAACTACTCCACTATTAAAGAAGAAGATTTTCCTTTTCATTTCGCCAGATCCATCTCTAGACGCGTTTCGTCATATCATGACTCATCAGTAGAGCTAGGATCCGACGAAAAGAAAAGGGATCTCGAAGCTACTTAAGGCAGCACTTGGTGGGACACACCAGTAAGATGTGGCACAGAGCGCCATCTGTGTCGTTGTTAGACACTCTTGAGCATACCAGCACCTCTAACAAACTTATAGAAATAAGTAAATGTTAAGAGGAAATCGCCTGTAAAGACATTCGTCACAATTACAGGAGTCCCGCTAGGCAGCGCTAACTCACATTGCTAAAATTTAAGATGAACTATGATAATCAAAATACTGCGTGTGCATCTTGTTATATACATAAACAAATGTCTGAGGTTTTAGGTTAAACTACATTTATAGTCTATTTCAGAAAAATCATTATATAACCCGACGTTAGAGTTGTAATATTTAAGTGTTTTTGAAAATGATGTATATTATCTCCTACTTTTAAAAACCCTGTTTATGAAATTACAAATCATGATTATAGACTTTAATCCACTTTTTTTAATAAAATAATTTATTTGTGGTCACGCCCTAATGGCCCGCCAAAAGGTTTACGAACTCTATAACCTATTTCAGAAAGGTGTAGAGTAATAAAATAGGAAATTCCGTCCAGTTCGGCTCAATTTCGGTGTCGGCCATAGGCGCAGGTAAATTTTGTGAATTAAATTATTTATGATAACTATCCAAAGAAAGAAAAAGATAATTTGATAAAGAAGGAACTATTAGCTATAGCAAATTTACACAAACATCGTTTTATGAAGTATTCCGTGAAAGATATAGCTGAAAAACGTAGTGTATCTGTGCTGCGCACACCGCCATATTATTGGGAACTATATCTTATAGAACTTATATGGGCGCAAGTGAAAGGATTTGTAGCAAGACACAACACGAGATTCAAAATGAAAGACGTTAAGCTACTGTTTGATCAAGCCATTAAAAAAGTTACACCAGAGAACTGGCGAAAAGCAGTCCATCATGTCCCTAAAGAAGAGAAGAAAATGTGGGGTCTTGACCACCTGATCCATCGGACCGTCGACCTGCTAACTATAATGTCAAGAGGAGATGACAGTTCCTCAGATGACGAAAAATATTATGATTTTTATAATTTAATTTCTGTATAAATTTTTTTTTGTATTTTGTGTTTTTTTTTATAATGTTTAACAAAAAATAAGTGTACCTAATACTATGTACATAATGCACACCTATGTCACACCATTTTCAATGTTTGTGAATGGATAATAATACGCAAAACCCATAAATAACCCGAGTGGTATAACCTGTACTTGAGGAAAATTTTGCAATGAAATCAATGCCAAATTATGAAAGTGGATTAAATATTCGTTGGGTCACTCTGTATAGTCCCCTTGAATACCTTATGAGCTTTTATTACTCTACATCTTCCTGAAATAGACTCTAGATAACCTATTTTAAGTAAAACGACTTGCATATATATATTTTTATTTACCCAAGTCGACGAGGTCAATTTTCAGTTAAACTTCCCAATTTCCAGTTAAACCGGAAGTTTTTATTTATTGAACGAAATACAGACGATAAGCAGACTAAAACGATAAAAAATATGTTTCAATTATTTAGATTTTTCGATCTCGTTCCGTTTGGTTTTTTAGTTCTCCTGACTTTATATTTTTCCTGTTTTTAAATGGACGCATGAACATTGAAATATTTAAAAGCTTTTATAAATATTGGACTGGTAGAATTTATAAAAAACATTAATTTACTCGATAAATTGAAATTGTTAAGCTACAAGTAAATATTATGCAAATAAAATACTAAAAATAATAATATGCCATTACTGACAGAAAATTCTAATGGCCAGAATTAAAGTTTTAAGAATCATAACTCAATTATCTCAGAAGGAAATAAATAAGAACTCAAAGTCTTCCTCCGCTGGTATATTAATGGAAAGCTTATTTTAATATACATATTCTCTACATGTTTCGAATGCAGAAGCATTCATCTTCAGGAGAACAAATGAAGTTAAGAAAATAAGGATAGATATCGTCCCAACGGAGCTTTAAGATTAAATATAAGAATAAATAAATGTTCAATGAATAGAAAAGGGAGAATCATGTTAAAATACACGTCACCCCGTTTAAAGGGAAATTACAGGTACTATCAGAACTGCAGAATAAAAGGTTTTACAACCAGGTGTAAGGAAGAGAATACAAGTAAACTGGGTAGAAATTTAATAATACGTTTTGAAAGATACTATGGGCTCGGCATAATACACACTATGGAAATGATGTGTATGTAAGTGTGAGGAGGATAAATCTTAAAAACATTTTTTATAAAAAATAAATTGATGGGATGGCCATACTAGGATAAAGCAGAAGATGATCTGTAGATCTAGGTAGCATCCACATGGACACACATCTAGAGATCATGTTCTGCTTTATCCTAGTATGGCCATCCCATTAATTGAATTTAAAAAACTATTTTTAACATTTATGTTCCTTACACTTACATACACTTCATTTCCATTGTTTTTATTATGCCGAGCCCATATTTTTTTTCAAAATGTATTATTAAATTTCTACCCAGTTTACTTTCCATTTCTCTTAACAATTCTCTTCCTTTTTTTTTTTTTTTTATGATAAAACACCTGCACTGTAGGAAAAATCCTTTAAGGCGCTCTGGGAGCGGTGCGAGTGCGAAAAAAGCGATTAACGTTGGTCTTGAAACGTTGAAGATTGTATTCATTGGGAAACACGACCTCAGGAAGATCATTCCACCCCCATACCTGGTTGTCAAACCTTTTAATCGGCACTTAAATTCTGTTAGTACCCAAAGCTAAAAACCTTCCTGTAATTTCCCTTTAAACGGGGTGACGTGTGTTTTGATAGCGATTCTCTGTTTTCTACTTATTGAACCTTTATTTCATCTCATATTTAATCTTAAAGTTCCGTTGGGATGATATCTACCCTTTTCATCTTACTTTCATTTGTTCTCCTAAAGATGAATGCTTCTCGTTCGAAACATGTCGAGAATTTCTATCTTAAAATAAGCTTTTTACTAATATAACATTGGAGGACTTATTTCTTTCCTTCTAAATTATCCACTCCACTTCAAGTATGGACTACTTCTTTAATTTTAAATTATCTCAGTTAAATGGGGGATAGCTATGGTAATTTGTTGTGGTAACTAAAGTCGCCGTTCTACTTTCACATGATCTATTAAATTACTTTAATAAACTTAACTGTGACTTTAAATTCTAGCTATTATAATTAATGTATTTTAGTTATTACACTATCAGCTTATCAGCACTACTTCTGTATATAACTTTATATAATGAAGGTAACTCTATTTCTTAATACCCTTAATTACATAATGATGATACTGTAACCAACGTCCTTAGTTTGGTTATTGCAGAATTATGCTTTAGTTACTATAAAAGAAAATTTCTATGAGTCGAATAGGAGAGTTTTGGACTGACATTGTCTTTATTTATTTTAAATAAAAACGCCAACTGGTAGGTATCTCCAGTATTTACCTGAAGACGACTTGTTATTGAATGGATTGATTAAGAGTGAAGTGTAGTGATGCATTCGCCATTTCATTTTTTGATCACTATTGCTTATCCTTTTCGCTTTATTGAAAAGGGGGCGAAATACCCTTCTTTGAGTAGCAATTACCTACAGTTTTGAACTAAAGACATTTTGATCAATGAATTAATAAAAGCAAATTGTGAAAAATATGAAAGTTGTCTTTCAATCCAAAATTTTCACATAAGACGTATGTATGACTAACCAGGCTTTTTCAAACTTGGTTTTTCATGTTTAAAAATAAAGTAAATATTATTTATACGTTAACAACGCGAAAATTGATAATTTTTTCAGAAATTATGTATTTTTAAAGCGTAGATTACGAATCTGACAACGGTTTTTGTTGCAAATGCTTAAGTTTTGAAATATTCCTTTTTAAAGTGCCTGATGACTGTCATTTGTTTCTGTTGTAAAAATATTTTATTGCACTTGGTTATGATATTGTAGATGTAAAATGTAAAAAAGGAAAACGGGACAGAAAAGTATATAATAGAAACATACCGTAAAATACAATAACTAACGATACATGTTTCCGAAACCTTAATCTCTATACAAAACAGGACTTCTAGAAGGATTATTTTAAAAACTTTCCTAGTTTCCGACAAAAACTGCTTCCTTATCTACGCCAAAAATATTTCGTTCCTTATAAAATCAGTAATTTTGGCGTGGTTAGCGTGTAATAGATACGTATACCGGGTGTTGCATCGTCGAGCGGGACATAGGAAATCCCATGTAATTTTAAATGGGGTCATATATTGGCTTCTCTAATTATTTTAGAGAAAAATTCTATTTAGGTTTATTAAAGAGCACTAAAACCCACATTCAAAAGAATAACTTAAGATATTTTTGATGAACCCGTTTACGGGTTATCGCCGATTTCTTTTTAACTATTTCTCCTTTTTATGGCCCCGTATTTGCGGGCACCAGTCAAGGTAAAAGATGACTGTCAAATAAAGTTGTCATTTTTAAATGTGTGCTTTATTAGGGAATCCAAACCACGTGATTCAATATGGCGGTTGGATGGTAAAAAGCATTAGGTCACCTGCTAAATGCCAACAGCAATATTATTTTTATGGTCACGTGTACCAATTACAAAGCAGTATTTGCCATCCAGTCGCCATTTGGACACATCGATGGATTGCCTAATTGTCACAAAAACTCGTACACCGAAAATATTAGCCATGAATTAATTACACTTCTGAAGAAATATTATTCATACAAATATGAAAAGCACCAAGAGCTAAGAGATAGGGACGAAATACGACGACAGGAGTTTTGGTTTGGTATGATTGAAAAAGCAAACATGGATAGGGAATTTTCAAAAAACATTTGTTTCACTGACGAATGCACATTTACCTTAAACAATGAACCCAATGTTCAAAATTATCGATATTGGAGCAAAGAAAACCAGCACAGGTTTGTCGAAACAAGGACACAATATCCACAAAAAGTTAATGTTTGGGCTGGGATTTTCGGAGAAAATATTATCGGGCCATTATTTCTTACACGAAATTTAAATGCAGAATATTTTTTGGAACTACTTGAAGATCATATTTTACCTACTTTACATGATGCCGCCAGGGAAAATCAGGAAGTTTGGTACCAAATGGATGGCTGCCCGGCACATAGTACCCTGGCTGTCCGGGAATATTTAAACCGTGCTTTTAATGGAAATGTTATTGGTTTAAATCATACAGTAAATTGGCCAGCCAGGTCTCCTGATTTATCGCCAAATGATTTCTTTCTCTGGGGCCATTTAAATAACAGGATATACAAAGATAAAAAATACCCAAATCTAGACGAGTTAAAAAATGCTATTTCTGCCGAATGCAATAGAATTTCAGTTTACCAACTAGCGAATGTAAGAAGAGAATTTTGTGATCGCCTCGGTTATTGTCTAGCAGTCAATAGAGGAATACTTGAACATCTTAAATCCTAAAGTTTTACCAATTTAATAGTACCTACCTATTAATTAGTAAAATATTGAAACATGTAAAATGTCATAATTAACCTTGAAATTGGATACTTTATTTTAGTTTTATTCAGATTAATTTGTACTCATAAATACACCTTTAATATTTTCGATGTACGAGTTTTTATAACAATAAAGCACACATTTCAAAATGACAACTTTATTTGACAGTCATCTTTTACCTTGACTGGTGCCCGCAAATACGGGGCCATAAAAAGAAGAAATAGTTAAAAAGAAATCGGCGATAACCCGTAAACGGGCTCATCAAAAATATCTAAAGTTATTCTTTTGAATGTGGGTTTTAGTGCTCTTTAATAAACCTAAATAGAATTTTTCTCTAAAATAATTAGGGAAGCCAATAATTGACCCCATTTAAAATTACATGGGATTTCCTATGGTCCGCTCGACGATGCAACACCCGGTATATATACCAAAAGACAAACTAATATATTGATTTTGTACTGTGTTGATTTTACAATTTTTTTAATAAATATTTAAATTTAGATTAAAAGTCCAAGCGTGTGACGAAAAATAAGGTTGTAATTAGACTTTTAGTCCCAAACTCCTAGGCTCGTTGGGCTGCAGCCCCCCCTTGGCTGTGCCACTGAGAGTAATTCTCTAATAAATATAAATAAAACATTAAAAAGTATTTTACTACAAAATATACACAATTAGTTTTTTTTTCGAGGGCCCGTCGGATGTACTTAGGCCAGGTTTACCCCATTATGCTCACCCTGCTTGCTTGTTACACCCACTCCGTGATCCCAGTTCCTTGCACTGGTTTGTGTAGGTCAACTGGGAAGAGGGCAAGGATGTCCTCTGGTTCCAGTTTTGGTTGCCCGAGTATTTGTTACCTCTTCCGATCTAGTGACTCGCAATGGCAAACTATGTGCTGTGCAGTCTCTCTGTCTTGTCCGCATAATCTGCAGTCAAGGTCTGCATTGTACAGTTGCATTCTGTGCAGATGGTTCTTGACAGCCATGTGTCCTGTCAAAATTCCTGTAATGGTTCTCAGCTGATTCCTGTTTATTTGAAGTAGCTGTTTCGTGAGTCTTGGGTCTGGATCCCCAATGAAGCTTTTACTGTGGTGTAATCCCTATCTGTTGCTCCGGTGGATTTTGTGTTTATTCCTGATCCATCGCTTTATGGTATCTCGTACTGTGCACCTTGGTACTCCGAGTGCCGATTCCGGACCAATGAATGTATTTTCTGAGCCTTTTCTTGCAAGTTTATCGGATTTTTCATTTCCTCTAATACCTTCGTGTCCTGGTACCCACTGCAGTATTACTTTGTTTACTTTTACGAGGGCAACACAATTAGTTCTCTTAATTTAATTTTTTTAGGACTTCAGCACCTCCGAGTGAAACGTCTAACTATGTCTTGCGTAGCAGTACCTACAGGTGGTGCATATAAACTGCTGGAAAATTGCTTTCGAGCAAGAAAAAATTCGCCTAAATTTAACAATTAATATTTTCTGAACCAGATATGATATCGACCTACAGTCTTGAATGGTTGATAAATTCATCCCTTGGGAAACAATTGTCAATATTGGATTTTCTTTAACTGTCAGAAAATTTTATATACAGGGTGTTAAAGAAGACGACGATTTTTGCTCCAATTTTAATGGCGTGTAACTCACAATAATATTTTTAAATTTTATCGCTCTACGTCAATTGAATCACTGGTTCATAGCAAAGAAAGTTATTTGTCAAATTTTTGATATCTGCTATATTTTAAGAAATACCAATTTTTTTGGAAAACCTTGCTTTATTTTAACTTATTGGTAGCTAGATCTCAATGTGCGTTGTATCGTGCAAACTTTGCGAGTGACTATTATACCTTATGAAAAGCTTGATTATGTTCAGTAACAATAGTTTAAATGTTATTATGTACACTTACAGTGGCGTACTTATAAACACCTATATATCTATGATTTACGAGTATCACACAATTTTTCACGTTTGTTTTATATTGGAAAGTACTCGCCCCTAGATTAGGTAAAAAAATAAAAAAGGTCTTATTTCTTAGTTTTTCATATCGCACTATATTATACAGTGTGTTTACTAAATTTTCACAAAGATAATTTTTGAAAAAAATGTATTTATGAATTTTTAACTTTCTAACACTATTCCTAAAATTAAACTTACATTGAAAGGGATCCTTAAAATTATTAATACCTTGTAGGCCTTCCTCGGATGGACGGGGTTTGGTTTGAAGACAGCTAGAGATATTTAATATCAAAGTCTCTTTCAATGTAAGTTTAACTTTTAAGAATAGTGTTAGAAAGTTAGAAATTAATAAATACATTTTTTCCAAAAATATTAAATTAAAAAAATTATCTTTGTTAAAATTTTATAAACTCTCTGTATAATATACCTGTAGTGCGATATGAAAAACTAAAAAATAAGAAAAAATTTACCTAATCTAGGGGCGAGTACTTTCCAATATAAAACAATCGTGAAAAATTGTGAGATTCTCATAAAACATAGATATATAGGTGTTTATAAGTACGCCACTGTACATCATAACATTTAGGTACAACTATTGTTACTAAACATAATCATGCTTTTCATAAGGTATCATCGCAAAGTTTGCACGATACAACGCATAGTGAGATCTAGCTACCAATAAGTTGAAATAAAGCAAGGTTTTCCAAAAAAATCGGTATTTCTTAAAATATAGCAGATATCAAAAATTTTACAAACTACTTTCTTTGCTATGAACCAGTGATTCAATTGACGTAGAGTGATAAAATTTAAAAATATTATTGTGAAAGTTACACGCCATTAAAATTGGAACAAAAATCATCGTCTTCTTTAACACCCTGTATATAAAATTTTCTGACAGTTAAAGAAAATCCAACACTGACAATTGTTTCCCAAGGGATGAATCTAGCAACCATTCAAAACCGTAAGTCGATATCATATCTGGTTCAGAAAATATTAACTGTTATATTTAGGCGAAATTTTTCTTGTTCGAAAGCAATTGTCCAGCAGTTTAGTTTGCCTCCGTCATTGCTAAAGAGAAGAATTTTCTTATTCCATTAAAAAGATTGCATTTTTTCTTGTATTTACTTAAAATAATCGGGTTTAATTTATAAATAGATTTATCGTGTCGTAAAGTCTAAAACCCGTAATTAATTAAAAGATGAGTCGCATTTATTTTACAAAAATAGTTAAATACTATTTCTGTCTATACGTACTTCAATTCTCAGTAATGCGAAAATTCTATGCCAAGATTTCAGATTAAGAAGTTTTAATTTATTTAATGGTGTAGACCGTTTCCTTTATCTTCAGTTTAGCCCAGTTTCAAATAAGTAAGCTTAACTTGATAATTATTATGATCCTAAAGGACACGGTCTTAATTTGTGTATTTGTTTTTGAGTGGATCCGTACGCGCTAAAATTTCCCATGTTAAATTGCGGTTTTTTAACCGAATTACAAAATAATTAGATTTTGGATTACTGTTTTCACCAATGGAAAAGTTGTATCTATGTGGCTGTGAAAATAACTTTCTCACATTCTCCAATATTTGTAGAGTCGAAATTTAAAAGGTTTTTAAAAATCCGTCGATAAACATGGACAGGATTCGGTTCAAGAGAATGTAATGTTTTTTATATATACAGGGTGTTCCAGATAATGATGTACTCTACAGGGATCTCGTAAACCATTGAAGATACAGAGATGGTTAAAGTAAAAAAAAAAAGTTGCGCCCCACTAAATTATGCAAGATTGTGTTTTCAAATTTAAAAAAAAAACAGTAAATGTTAGAAATTCCATTCCATGAACAAAATTGCACTGTAACATATTTGTAGATTTGGGTTATTTCTCATTTTTACACAAAATCACTTTGAATATATCTATCTTTCTTACATTCGGCCTTTTCCGTAATAACAGACAAAAAGAGATATATTTATTAATACAAATGGACCATTTATTTTTCTAAACCAAAGCAACCTTGGTTAATTTCTGAAATATAGTCTTAGCCTGCTTGGGTAATTGACCACTGTGTCTAATGTCCTAACTATAGTCTATTTCAGAAAGGTCGGCCATAAGCGCAGGTAAATTTTATGCATTAAATTATTTATGATAACTAAAGAAAAAAAAAGAAGATAATTTTATAAAGAAGGAACCATTAGCTATAGCAAATTTACACAAACATCGTTTTATGAAAGATGCCGTTGAAGATATAACTGAAAACATAGTGTAACTGTGCTGCGCAGTGAAAGGATTTGTAGCAAGACATAACACGACATTCAAAATGAATGACGTTAAGCTACTGTTTGATCAAGCCATTAAGGAAGTGACACCAGAGAAAAGAAGAGGAGAAAATGTGGGATCTTGACCACCTGATCGATGGGACCGTCGACCCATTAATTAAAACGTCAAGAGGAGATGACAGTTCCTCAGATGATGAAGAATATTATGATTTTTTATAATTTAATTTCTGTATAATGTATTTTATATTTTTTTTATAAAAAATAAATGTACCTAATGAGCTTTTATTACTTCACACCTTTCTGAAATACACTATAGGATGGATATGAAATAATATCCGTTCAGTTAACGGAAATAGCCTCCTTATCCATTATCCAATCACTTAGTGGCGGCAATATTAAATATTAATGTACCAATATACAGCTATTATTTTAGCCCTTAAAAAATAATTATGTGCGAATTAATAATATTAATTTAATCCGAATGTAGCTATGCATAATAGGGCCACAGTTAACTACGATGGACAATAATTATAAACACTCGTGCATTTCGGCACGCCCTAGTCGACCGTGTCCGTTAGCTCATTGCAAGTGAAGACCCAACGCCCAACATGGGTTTGATATTCACCGTTGCTATAGTTACGTGACGTCAGTCACACAAACAGCATGAAACAATTTGAATTATGATGAAGGGCAATTTAAAAATAGATCAGTCGTATGCATCATTGGTCAAAGTATTTAGGTTACAAAAGAAAGCCTTAAGAAGTATTGTTCAAGCGCATTATAGAGAGCACTGTAAACCTCTTTTTAAAGATTTAAAAATACTAACACTACCATGTATTTACATTTTGAATCAACTTTTAGAAATCCATACAAAAAAAAATGAATTGCAGAGTAATTTAAATGTTCATGAATATTGCACAAGATCGGCTGAGCTTATTAGACCCACCAGATTTAGACTTGAACTCTCAAAAAGAAATTCACTTGATAGTTTTTAGATTTTACCTAAAAATATTAAATTATTAAATATTTTAAATTAAAAATAAAGGACTTTTTAGTGAAACAAGCATTTTATACTGTAAATGAATATAAATCATTTTTAAAATTAAATAAGGACGCAATTGAAACTGTTTGTATAGGTGTCAGTCACGCAAACAGTATGTAACAATTCGCATTATGATAAAGGGCAATTTAAAAATAGATCATTCGTATGCACCATTGTTTTAGCATTGGTTCGCCTAACCTTGGTTAAGGTATTTATTTTGAGGCTTCGCGAAACTTACGGTTATAGATATCGTTTTTACGTGATTTGCTGTGTGATTAAAAAGTTTTTATTTTTTAGTTAATTCAGTAGTGTCCGTACCTACTTAGTTGTGTGTTTTAAAAATGAACCCAATAAATGACATAGTTTGTAATTTGTTGGAAACTCGTCGTTGGACAGATAATTATAAGAGAGACGTTTTGTTATACGGGTTTTTGTTTGTTTAAGTACCAGCACTGTATCTAGCTCTTCACCATTTTTTTAAAACCGCGAGACGCCTCTGCAATCACTTTAGTGTAAAGGAAATAAATATCCATGTATACAAAGTATAAATTAATGACGCAAGCATACTCCGGTTAGTCCCAAATAGGTTTTTGCGTTATTAAAATCAATTACTGGTCAAGACTGCTTTAATTACTCTCCTAAATATCATCTACCTAGACCGCCTTACGAATTCATACATTCTATTCAAAATGAAATAAACCAAATCTGATCACCACTCAATATTCAGAAGGCGTTTTCGTTCCAATTAGTCCGTTTCATCGGCTAGTGAGTGCCCTATAATTTTGTCATCTCTTCTTCAATCCTTTGCTATTCATGCAAGGTTAAAATATTACGTTTTATATCAGTATCTCTTTTTGTAAATTAATTAAGGGAATTGGTACAATTTTTCTAAATTTATTAGATTTCTTGTGAATGTTATACTATATCAGTGGCGGCTCGCAGTCTTAAAAAATGGTGAAGAGCTAGGTATAGTGCGGGTACTTAAACAAACATTGACTAAAAGCCCGTGTAACAAAATGTCTCTCGAGGATAACCTCATCTGTCTAACGACTAAATGGAGTTTCCAACAAATTACAAACTATGTCATTAATTAGGTTCATTTTTAAAACACACAACTTAGTAGCTAGGTACACTACTGAATTAACTGAAAAATAAAAACAAAACTTTTTAGTCACACACTATATCACGTTAAAACCATATCTATAACCGTAAGTTTCTCGAAGCCTTAAAATAAATACCTTAAGGTTAGGCGAACCAATGCTAAAACAATGGTGCATACGACTGATCTATTTTTAAATCGCCCTTCATCATAATGCAAATTGTTACATGCTGTTTGCATGACTGACGTCACGTAACCATAGCAACGGTGAATATCAAAGCCATGTTGGGCGTGCGGGTCTTCACTTGCTTTGAGCTAACGGACACGGTCGGCTGGGGCGCGCCAAAATGCACGAGTGTTTTTAATTATTATCCATCGGAGTTAACTGTAGCCCTATTATGCATAGCTACATTCGGATTAAATTAATATTATTTTTTGGACAGAATTATTTTTAAGGGCTAAAATGGTAGCTTTATTGATACATTAATATTTAATATTGTCGAAAAACTTTCCTCCTGGTTTTTTTTTTCTTTCACCTACTTCACCTGACGAGCCGCCACTGTAGGTACTATACAGCAGTGGCGTAGCTAGAAATTTAGTTGGGGAGGAGGTCAAGAGGATCTGAAATCGAATAACAAGCACAACATTTTTTCGGGTGTTAAGCCCAAAAAACCCTCACGCCTAAAAAAATTTCAAATTAGAATAAATATATAATATTTTTATAGAAATTTATAGGGATAGTAATACACTAATATAAATGATTTAAAACTTATATAAACACTTTATGAAATAAGCATAACTAAGCAAAAAAATATTAAAAATAAGGTCTATCTTTTATTTATTGACAATCAAAAAAATATATTAACTATAATTATTAACATTTTCTCGCACGCCACTGGTGTCTTGTGTCGATTGTAAAAAAAAATATTGTACGTCACTCAACCGAAAAGTACGTTAACAGGACTCGCAGGCTCCCAGGACTCGGCTTGCGGCTCGTCCTGGAAATTGCCTGCTTCGTCCTGTAAAATAGTACTTTCCGGTCTTGTAACGTAATATACTATTAAAGTAAACCTCACTTCTGTCAAGGTCCGAAAACGACTTCTAAAATTAAAAACGTGTAAATTTGATTTCTTTGTAATTGACCACTGTGATTGGTCAGTTTCATATCCTAACAGTTATCCGGAATAGCCCACTTATTCAATTACTTTAGTCTAAAGGAAACATCAAATATCCATGTAATAGTAAAAAATAGTTATTTTTGTATTAAGTGCGCAAAATAGGTGTTTTTTTAATGGCACATGAGATTGTAAATTTTTACCGAGACCGTTAGGTCAACAACAACTATTGCGCGCGAAATACAAACAACATTTTTTGTACAACTGCTTGTTGTTAACTATTTTTTGTCGTGTTTAGAAAAAAAATCTAAAATCATAATTCATAGCTTTTAAGGTATTATATTTCTTACACCTGTTCCCATTACAATGAAAACCTGCGATAGTTTAAATTTTATTGATTGTCAAATCTATCGTTTTTCGTGTCAAAAGTTTATAGTTGTTTGCTCAAGTTTGGTACCATTTAAATGTCTGAAAGTGATAGTGAGAAATCTCACTAAATTACGCATGCGGCAGAAATCGTTATATCAAATCTTTTGCCCGCGATATCAAGAATCAAATATAAGAAAGTGTACACTCAGTTTCGCGAATGGTGCAACATAAAGAAAGTAAAAACCGTATCAGAAAATGTTTTGCTCTGTTATTTGGAGGAAAAATCGAAAATATTAAAGCCACCTACACTATGGAGTACCTATTTGATGCTTAAAAGTACGCTAAACATAAAGGAAAATATTGATCTGCAGCGGTTTACTAAATTGGTTCCATTTTTAAAGAGCAAATCCATTGGATATTGAGGAAAGAAGTCTAAAGTATTAACAAAGGAGGATATAGCAGGATTTATAAAGCAATCCGATGATGAAATACATTTACTTATGAAGGTATACGACATTTACAAGCAAATATTTAAGTAATTTTAATACTCATTTAACTATTTTATTGTAGGTTGTTTTTTTTTGCTCTAACTTCACCGTTAATTACTATTCTAATAATAATTGTTAATTTAATTCACTTTAATAATACATTTTTTTATAAAAAATGTTTTAGAAATGAATTTTTGCATTTTTATACGAAAACATCAATCAGCTGAGCTTGCCGTGAAAAAATGTTATTTAATGTTAAGAAAAGAGACGTTTTGTGCATCCATAGTACCTAACCAAAAAAGTCATCTTTTTTTGACATTTGTACAAAAAAGTTTTTTAAGTTGTAGAATTATGCGGTTAGCCTGCGGGGCACAAAGTAATAATCTAAATATGTTTCCATCGTTCGACGCTCAATACCCGGGGCGCACCACTCGACAGTATACGTACACAGTAGGGCCTTACGGTTACATTATATTTAAACTTACCTTCTTTGAACTTTTAATAACTTTATCTTATGCTGAGCCAAAAACTTTTCGTTAATCTCTTCTAGCGCCATATCGATGGCTGGTCCGCATCTTTCTAGGTCGAAGGGATAGTTTAGGTTCGAGGCCATGAGAACGCCAACATTATAGTAACGGAAATCGTCTTCCACGACTTTGACCAATGGCGTTGATAGAGTAATGGTCCGTATAAAAGCTAGGATCATCAAGACTTTTACTAGATATGACGACATCTTGAAAGTTATGTCTGAAAAAAAAATGTCTGAGATGTATGCAATATTCTTTCAGTAAATTCTAAGGCAATTAGGATTAAGTATAGTAGTTTGTACAATAAGAGTGGATATTTGAAGGTTGGAGACAATGATGTTTCTTAAATGTTAGAAGAGTTTTGGCATGCATTGTCTTTATTTGTTTTAAATCACAACGTGTCAATTGGTCAGAATCTCGAATCGTGTGCATACTGAAGACCTGAAGACGACTGGAGATTCTTACCAGTTAAAGTGTTGTGATTTAAACCAAATAAAGTCACACTGAGAAAATTATTTAGCTGTGATGGCTTCATATTAAGCAATTATGGCCATAGATTGTAGTTAACATAACGCCCACACATGGCATGATTATTTAGCAAACCATGAATGATCACTTGGTAACTACTGCGTGATCACTTAGTAATCCGAACATATTCGTGTGATTCTTTTCCAACAATATCTCGGGCGCCACCTCTTGGATTAATGTGGTAAGGAGGCCACGTGCTTCGGGACCTTGTTACAGTGGAGAAAAATAAACCAGGCGACAGACTTAGTTTACACTACAGTGTAATAGAGAGAGAAAGAGAGAGATATTGTGTACGTGTATGCTTTTCGATAATGTGTTCTATTAGAAATTTGATGTGAATCACACGACGTAGTTAAAATTAATAGAACAGTATAAATGTTCATTGTTGTGCTGTGTCAAAGTCAAAACTAAAATTCATATAAAATAATGGATTTTTCGTTGATTCTAGAGAGAATTGCTGTGAATGCTGCCAAAGCATAATATTGTCCCAAAGAAGTCTAAAGATATATAAGGAGGTTCGTACAGACCAATCGCCCTTCTAAGCTGTCTTGGAAAGGTTGCAGAGAAAGTGATACACAAGAAACTTAAAATAGGAAAATTGGACCAGAGGATACCGGAAGAGCAATTCGGATTCAGGGATCGCAGGGGAGCAGTGTTGCTGGTTGCACATGTCGTGCAAAAGGCGATAGAAAAAATAAACCAAGAGCAAAGCACTGTACTCCTGGCCCTGGACATCCGGCGCGCTTTCGATAGCGTCTGGTTCAATGGACTTATATACAAATTAATCACAATACACGAATTTCCACTACACCTTATCACACTCATATACTCATACATGAACGGTAGATCTCTAAAAGTCAGAGTAAATAACAGTCTATCCTCCCCAGTAAAGCTTCATGCGGGCCTGCAGCAGGGCACAACGTTGGCTGCACCCCTCTTTAACCTTTACACGGCAGATATCCCGTCTTACCCAAGCTCAAACCTGGCCATTTTCGTAGATGATGTGCTATTGTACGCAAGTTCATTCTATGCAAACGTGGCCAGGCAACACTTATCCTATCACCTAAATACCCTACTTCCGTGGTACAGGAAATGGAAGTTGGAAATAAACCAAGATAAGTGCGAATGTCTTGTTATAACACGCAAACATACAAACATTCGCATAAATCAAAACATTACAATAAACAACAGGGAAATAGTACCGACAGACAGACTAAAGTACCTGGGGATGACATTAGACAAAGGACTGCACTTTGTACCGCATATTACAAACGTTATTACAAAATACCACACTGCAGCAAGACAACTACATAAACTAATGCGACATGGATCCTTCCTTTCACCAACAAACAAACTAACAATATACCAATCAATAATTAGACCAGTAATTACGTACGCAGCACCGGTCTGGTGCGGAATCTCTGACAAACAATACAACAGACTGCAAAAATTACAAAACAAAGTACTAAGACAGATACTCTCAGAAACAGCAACCGCTCCGCTGACATACATGCACCAAGCGACAAACCTACAATACATAAGAGAGCACATTCTCGAAACCTCACAGCACTTTTACGAGACACAACCACAAAACGCAAGACTAACAAGAGACTTAACAAACATACGTGAACAAGACAGACCATATCATAAACCAATATACTACAGACTACCAATTTATTTGCAAAACAGGTAAAAATAGGTAAATTAATTAAAAAACAGTAAGTAAAATAATTTAACAAGTATAAACTCCTTATAAGGAGCGTATGATATAAAAGTCATAGATAACAACTATAAAATAATACAAACAAAATATAGATACAAAAATGGTAAACGCCCACTTTCTCAACAAAATGCAAATAAATTGGAAAAGACACGAACAAACGGACAAGACAGCAACACCATATTTCTGTACCACGGGAATAAGTCCCGCCCACTTCCAAAATTTTTCTTTTTTGAAAAGACAACAAATAACTTAAAACCAAAATTGGTAAAAAAGCTACGGAGTGACCTGGGTAACTAGAGCTGGTTTTTTCGAACCGTTTTTCCAGTGAAATTAATTGCAAAACTATACAATTATAAACAAAAAGTAATAATTAAAAATCCAATCAAAGCGTAAGCGAGAAAACTCTCTCATGGCGGTAAAAGATCACTCTGGAACTGACCGAAAATGAAAACAATAAATCAAAGCCCTGTTACCTTAGAGCAACACCAGCTCCAACAAGGCAATGCCTTGTTGTCGTGTCCCAGTTTGCACTGCAAAGAATGGAGAACCATACCCACATATATTATGTAATAGGTTTGATGTATAAAATATGTTGTAAGAAATAAAGAATGTTTTGAATCGAATCGAATATATAAGGAATATCAAAGGTTTGGAGATTGGATGAAAAATAATGATGTAAAAATTATCAACGAGACGTGCTACTCGGATATTTCCAGGAATACTAATTATGTATATCGATTATAGTCTGGAACATTAACTTCTAATTCGCTATGGACGAAATATTCAATGTTAAAGAAGACATTAATAGTTAATAAAAATATAGACTTTGCAAAATATTGCAAGTTAGGCCAGTAATTAAAGCAAGCACCCAAAGGATATGAAGCAAAGAAATCAAAAATTTTAACTCGAGAAAATGTGGTGAAATTCATCCGTGAAACTCCCAATGATAAATAAGTTTTTTCGTTAATAAAAAGTTGTTACTTTGATTTTTCTTATTTATTTCTCTTAATGTCTGAGGGCATTAGAAACTTTCTTTATACCTTGGGATACCATTTAAAGTGTCTGGTAACTATGGTATTATGAAATAATAATATTCGAGTAGGACATAAAACATTAAACATTTTTTGTAATTATCAATGCTACAAGAATTAGAATCTTGTAATTAGTAGTGGAAGAAAAATTATATTAGGCATGGTTTAAACAGCTATACTAATATAGGCTTTGTGTCGTAAATCCCTCATCGATTCGCACCTCTTGATTTAAACTAGAAGCTCGAGCAATAATGTTAGCTGTTTATAGTCTATTTCAGAAAGGTGTAGAGTAATAAAAGGTTATTAGGCATACAAAGGGACTACAGAGTGACCCAGCGAATATTTAAGCCACTTTCATAATTTGGCATTGATTTCATTGCAAAATTCTTTATTTTCATCAAATGCAGGTAGTACCATCCGGGTTTGGGTCAATTTATGGGGTTTGCCTATTGTTATCCATTCACAAACACTGAAGATAGTGTGACAAAGGCGTGCATTATGTACATAGATACACTTATTTTTTATTAAACAAAAAAAATACAAAAAATACATTATACAGAAATTAAATTATAAAAAATCACAATATTCTTCGTTATATGAGAAACTGTCATCTCCTCTTGACATTATAATTAACAGGTCGACGGTCCGATCGATCAGGTAGTCAAGATCCCACATTTTCTCCTCTTCTTAATGACATGATGGACTGCTTTTTGCCAGTTCTCTGGTGTCACTTCCTTAATGGCTTGATCAAACTTAACGTCTTTCATTTTTAATGTCGTGTTGTGTCTTGCTACAAATCCTTTCACTTGCGCCCATATAAGTTCTCTAGGATTTAGTTCGCAATGATATGGTTGTATGCGCAGCACAGTTACACTATGTTTTTCAGCTACATTATCCACGGCATATTTCATAAAACGATGTTTGTGTAAATTTGCTATAGCTAATAGTTCCTTCTTTATCAAATTATCTTCTTTGGTTATATCATAAATAATTTAATGCACAACGAAATTGAGCCGAACTGGACGGAATTTCCCATTTTATTACTCTACACCTTTCTGAAATAGTCTATAAACCTCGGTTAATAATACACTTTTATTTAAGCTTTGTTATGGCGCTGATATCGTAATGGAAATACGACGACACTTTAATGCATTCGCAAAGAACGAAGAAAAAACTGCACTCTTGACAACAAAAGCTTTATTTATTATTCTTTCTTTTTCTTTATTGTTTTCAAGACGTCTGGATAAAAACCGTCATGTGATGCAACATTTTTAATACAAAAATGGCATTCATTATATTATCGTATTCAGTGGCGTACCCAGATCCGCCCGAATCTTGTACCGATATTGAAACCGAAGTTTTGGTGGTAGAGGGGACGAGTATTTTGGGAATGAAGACTTTTTTTAGAAGCAACTTGTGATTTAGGGAGAAATTTTGGGAGAAGGACGCGTTTTTTTTTAGAAGTCACTTTTTCTTAGGCAAGAAGTTTTGGAAGGGAGGCACATTTTTTTCTAGAAATCATTTTTTATCAGGGGAGGTTGAAGAGAGACTCAACAAGAAGAAGTTTTGCAACTTTTTTTATGTCACTCAGGGAAACATTTTTAACGTATCAGTTCCCCAGGACAAAATTGTGGGTGCGCCTATGATTCAATTTTATCCCTTTTGCTTCCAGTTCATTAATCTTAACTGTTCGAATACAAAGATAATAGGGCAGTTATTCCTTTATGGCAAAATTTAAAAGTTAAGTGTCTCGGCAGGGAGTTTTGACTTTATATATCATTATTTCGTATTATTACAGTATAAAGAGAAATGTAATTAAAAAATCTTTAACTGTTGTAATTTATATTAAAGTGTTGTTGTTTGTATAATTACGAAAGGCGAGAAATATTTTGTCAATAATAATTAAGCGAAAGGAAAACGATTCTTTTTTGTAATAATATTGGGTTTTTAACACCCATTTTAGGTACATTGTTATTATTAGGTATTAGATAGTATGTATAAATGGTTAATCTATGGTTATATTTTCATACCTGAAGAAGCTGCCGTGCAGCGAAACATGTAGTAAAAATTCATTAATCTACTTTCATTTAGTAATATGAATGTTACAGTTCTGTAAAAGGTTTTATTAAAATTTTGCTGTTAAACAAAACCGCACTTTTTAGAAGAATGATTTATTATTAACAATTATAAAATTAATTACCATTTATTAATAAAAATATAACACTTAAGGTTTATTTACACTTTTTATACACTTTTTACTGTTAGAAATTTGTATACCAGAAGTGGATGTGATAGAGCCCTTTACGTTCGAATTTCCAATCATTAAATCCGTGTCTGACCCCATGATCTTCTTTGATTTGTTTCTTATTTTCTAAAGAATTCTCAACGTAGCCTTCTGCCGTAGAAGAGGATTTCCAGTCTCCATGACGCTTTAAAATCTGCATATCTGCACCACCATGGTGGCTGAGGACCTCCTAAAATAATGTCCACTGTATCCTTCGGGATTATTCAATCCAAGTTTTGTTGCAATCTTTTTTCGTATGCTTCCAAAACTATTAATTCCGACAGGCTGGGAGGTGCATTTTCCTTTTCTATAGAATACAAAAAACCGCCTGTGAGTTGCATTAAAAGGACGAAGTTTAGCATACTTTCGAAAAATACTTAAACAGTTGACACCTGTCACATTTCCTTCTGTTATAACAAATTCTTGCATAATTTTGGTTTACGAGAATGGAATCACAATTTTTATATACAAATCATTGTGTTCAATATGATCCAACATTAACTTAGCTATAGTTCTTCGCGCCGACAAGCTCCAAAAATGCCGATTATCATAACAACCTTCATAAGTAAATATGTTTCATCAGCTGCAGTACTAAGAAACTTACATACGTCTTCCTTTGTGAAAACTTTGGACTTTTTGGTCTTGTAACCCTCTAAACTTCCTTTTAAAAATGCGATTAGTTGAGAAAATCTGCTTATATCTTGATTTTTCTTGACTAAAATCATAGTTCTCAACATTGAGTCCATAGTGTAGATAGTTTCTGGGAGCGTTACTTTATAGAAAAATAACCCAAAAGGATTTTGTCAGACACCTCCTTTATTTTGTTAGCTTTGCACCAATCTTCAAACTTCTAATACTCCAACTCATACCGCGCCTTGAATTTTGTCGGAACTAAACTTGAGATCGCTTCGTTTGCCGCTGCTTCTATATCAGAGGGTAAACTTCCATCAGAATCGCTCATTTTGAAAAACGCTTTTTATATTTTTGAATTTGTTTGACAAAGTTTCGACAGTAACCATGCGAAACAGTAACTATGCGAAAGGTAACATAAAAAACTTAATTAGTAAACTTAATAGCAGGTGCACTTTTACAGGTGCACTTTTATTTTTAAAAATGCCTTTTGCCAAATATTTTTATTCATAGATGAAAGTAGATAAAATTTTGTACAATATTCTTGTTGTAAATTCGGCTGACGCCTCGTTTGACAACTTTAACATCTCATGTTGTAATATGAATCTTAACAACACTTATATCGTAAATAACTATTACAGTGTTGTAAATATAAAGGAAATTTTAAGTAAAATAATACGTTTCCTATTTCATTCACCTAAATTTCAATGAATTTCCATCAAGTATCGACCGGTTCAATCAAATTATTTTTTTATACCTCACAACTTTTATAAAAACTTTTTTCTGTGGGCATTTTTACGCAGAAAAAAACGATTAAAAAGATATAAAAAATTGAATTGTTTCAGCCTGTACTTGATGAAAATCCATAATAATATAATGAAATAAAACACTAATGGTTTATAATTTTCACTTGTATATTGTCAACATGATAAGTGTTTCGCTGTCACAACAGCTTCATCTGATTATGATCTATTGTGTTTGGGTTTGTTCTCTACTTTATACACTAAAGATTTGATAGACTCCAGAAGAAAAAATATAAGGGATTAAGGTCGGGGCGAAGGGGTGGCCATTACAATTAATTTCACCATGAAGAAAGAAGAATACCCTTATCTAGATATCAACGTACAGAAAAATGACAACACCATCCTTCTCCAACTTCAGCGTACAGAAAACCTACGATACGAATACAGGTCAATATCTTAATTTCACCTCAAATCACTCCAGCAACATCACAAAACAAACCCCTATGGATAGAGCAATTACCCTCTGTTACCTGAATGAAGCCCTCAAAAAAGAAACTAACATCAAGACCGACCTCAACAAAAATGGCACAACCAACATTCATCCGAATGTCGAAAAAATATCTGAAAGAATAAGATTAACGGTCAATACAGCATTATTCAGCTCGAGCCACCTGAAGAAGACGAAACCAACAAGCCAAAAAGACCAAGAAAAACTATGTCTAAAAGATGCCCTTCGAATGTGGTCAATATTATATTGGTGAGACACTAAGAGCACTCGAAACAAGAACATTACGCTAAAGGGAGATACCGAAAATCTGGACTGGATGCAGGGCCATTATATCATATGGACAGAAGCCGGAATTTTGCATAAAGAACCACACTTAAGAAAGTTAACAAATAAATAATAAATAAATAAATGTATACATTTCTAAAAGACATTTTACAATGTATAGATTTCGTCAACTTACACAAAAGTCAGGTACTCCTCGAGAAAAATTCGTCCAAACTATAATTAGTCTTGCTGACAAAAAAATGTTTTAGTCCTTTTTTAAAACTCACTAAATTCTTGGCGTTCCTTAAAGGAACAGCGTTAAACAATTTAGATGCCAAAATGTTTGGAGAGTCTCTGGTAATACTAAGATTACAGTGCGGAACACAAAAGTTCGATTTATGTCTGGTGTTAAAATTATGAATCATATAATGTTTTTTAAGCTGCCGCCATACACCAGAACCCGGGTTGTTTATAGTAGAGATCAAAGAAAGAGAGAGTAGAGTCTAGACAATCACACTTAAAATTGTCCATACTAACAATAAGCACTTATCTGTGATACTTACCTTTACGTGATATGTCAGAAACTATAATACTTACTTCCAAGTAACACTAACAAAACTGTATTAACATATACAAGGTGTCCCATAACTTATGGGCCCTAGAGTAAATGGAGATACTAGACATCAAACTAAGCCGATTAAATCATAATATAAGTTTTTTCGGATTGTTACTTGTTCTAGAGATACAGAGTGTTGAAAGTAGAAGTTTATTCTCGAAAATAAATAAAATATACCGAAGTAATGCGAGAGCGGTTTCCAGTATTGTATGTTGAAGCATAGAGGGAAATGTTGTAGTTCAATGAGGTAGACACTACCCGCGTAGACATGACAGTAAACGGGTGTCTAGATAGAGATTTCCTAATCATCTCACCAAAACAAAAGGTTGTTTCAGTAAGTCCTTATTGGATATAAGAAATATTTGGAAACCTTTATTAATAACTTTAATCTTAGAATAACATCGCGCACGAAATAAACTCTGCACCCATCTCGGTTATGCATCAGCTATTATAAATAGAGCTGTAGTTACTGTCTTATACAGGGTGTTCCTTAATGACGTGCTAATATTTTAGGGTGTGATTCCTCAAGTCATTTTATGAAAAGTTCATATAAACATAATATGTCCTAAATGGCTTAAATTTTTTGCCAAAGGGTGTTGAATTATTTTTTTTTAAATGCTATTTTGTAATATCTCCGAAAGTACTTTAGATAGTATTTTCAATTTTGGCATGTGCTAATAGGATATAAAACCACATCTTTTAGTGTAAAAGTGATTTTTTTGTCCCACCAGTGGCGTCCCTGCAAACATTTCCTCTGATATTTTTTAGAAAAAAAGTGGTACGCCACTGACATTTTTCCATGTGAATATCATTTCTGATTAGCCTGGTCAATTCTGCATAAAAATGGTATCTTGCGTTTTTCTCCTCAGTCACACCGTTCTTAATTAAAATAATTAAATTATCTCTACTAATTATTATTATTAATATTATTATTATTATTATTATTATTATTATTATTATTATTATTATCAACATTGATAATACAAAATTTTGTTTTACAAAAATTGTTAGAAATGACCACCTTCATTATTTAATAGGCATGCTTCTGCCCGTCTAATTTAATTTTATTATTTTAGTTAAGAACGGTGTGCCTGAGGAGAAAAACGCAAGAGACCATTTTTATGCAGAATTGACCAAGCTAATTAGAAATAATATCCACATGAAAAAATGTCAGTGGCGTACCTCTTTTTTTCTAAAAAATATCAGAGGAAATGTTTGCAGGGACGCCACTGGTGGGACAAAAAAATAACTTTTATATGCCAAAATTGAAAATATTATCTAAAGTACTTTCGGAGATATTACAAAAAAAGCATTAAAAAAAATAATTCAACACCCTGTAGCTAAAAATTTAAGCCGTTTAGGACATAAAATGTTTATAATATGAACTTTTCTTCATAAAATTACTTTAGGAATCACACCCTAAAGTATTAGCACATCATTAAGGAACACCCCACCCTGTATAGTATTAACCTGAAGATTATAGGAGTTAAGAGATACTTATCAGTTGAAACGTTATTGTGATTTAAAAACAAATAAAGACAATGCAAGTCCAAAACTCGTCTATCATTCAAGAAACATCATTGTATCCAACCTTTAAACAGACATTATTATTCTTTATAATTTATAATATTAATTAATTAAAATACAGACGATAATAAATATTTGCCAAGATGAAAACTATGACATTATTTTCAGTAAAGTTTATTTACCTTCATCAGGTTAAGTTAATAAAGAGAGATTTGCCAAAATATCTTTAAACAAGTGAAACTTGAAGTATAATAATATCAGGTTTGTAGAACTTACAGTTTTACCCGTTTCTATATGAATATGATTTAGGGTCAGGGAAGAAAAGGAAATAAGCATTTTGTTACCTGTTGGGAACAAACCCGGGATTAAATAACAGGTAACCTCTACTGCGTAGCAATTTGTTATGTAAATGAAACAGAGGTTTCATGATTTTATGGGATTATCGTGATTCCTTTACCAATTTATTGTTTTAACAATTAATACCTACATTTTACATAAATAATGTTTTCCGAAAATCGATCGAAAATATTGACATTTTTGATAACATTTCTTAAAGAAAAAGTCAATATTTCCTCACACTTTGTCGTTACTAGGCAACGAAAAATAACTGTTAGAAAATATTTATTTTTCTGTGACGGGAAAAAAGTTTGACATTTTATCTCTGTTGACAGGTAAAAAAATGTCGCTTTTTGTGAAATTACTTTTTTCCCCGGGAAAAAAGTGATGTGATTACTTTTTTCCCCGGAAAAAAAGTGATTACTTTTTTCCCGGATATAATATACACACATAAGTGAAGGTAGATATTTAATTTTAGAATATTTTATTATACAAAAAGTTACATTTTCTTTAAATCAAAAAGTACAATTATTAAATGTGCATTGCATGCATGACATGTTCATTTTACTATTCGGTACAGTCGAATTTTCTCGTGTTGTAATTATATTTTCTGCCATGGACACAACTGCCGTTGATGTACCTGGTCGCAAATCGGGTGTTCTTTCAGCACTGCCACAGGTTCTAAACACTTTATTAGCTATTTCTGTCCTGTGTGCTACCGATTCATCAACATACCCTTCAGCGACCGTTGATGACTTCCAACCGCCATGTTTCTTGAGTGTCAACAAGTCTCCCCCAGATTCAACCAAAAGTGTAGCAGACGATCTTCGAAATGAATGACCCGTGTATAAGGTAACATTTTCAAGTTGAAGAAAATTAGCTACTGTTTGGGGTACCTTATAAAACTGATTTTTACCCACAACTTGATTGATACATTTTCCATTGTGATATGCATAAAATAGGCGGCGAACCTTTGCTGCTGTTGGACGAAGAGCTATGTACTATTGTGCCGATAAAAAACTGGGACAAGATATTTACAAAAACAATGTAAGAAATACATATCCCCTAGACTATAAAAGGTGTCTAGAGCTAAAAAGGAAAAACATTCAAAATTTAAAAAGTAACCTAGGTTACATAATGGAA
Organism: Polydrusus cervinus; assembly: GCA_935413205.1. Lineage (NCBI taxonomy): Eukaryota > Metazoa > Arthropoda > Insecta > Coleoptera > Curculionidae > Polydrusus > Polydrusus cervinus. The sequence continues at coordinate 101,334,532 of OW284510.1, read as the reverse complement.
TGTTTTGTATTTTTCGATACGGGGTGGTTAAATTTGAGAGACATCATATAATATGGATAAAGTAAATTTATTAGATTTTTTTAAAGTCAAATATTTTATAAATTATTATATTTTCCATTACCACAAAATAATAAATAAAGCTAATACAGGTAATAAAATACATTTAATAAAAAGAAAAAAATTGCGAACACAAAGTTTGTCAAAACAACACAAAATTAATATTTGGTCATAGAACCATTTCTGTTTATTACTTTTTGGAGCCTTTGTGGCATACTTAAAACTAAGTTTCTACATAATTCGACAGTTATTTCATCCCAAGCTTGATTTATCCTATGACGTAATTCATCCCTGTTTCTAGGTTGAAAATCATGTTTATACATAGATTTGACCATGGCACCCCAAATGTTTTCTATCGGGTTCAAATCGGGACTCTTCGAAGCACAGGGAAGAACTGCTATGTTATTTTCTTGGAGAAAATTTTGTACAATGAGCGCTGTGTGTATTGGAGCATTATCATGCTGAAATGTGTAATTTTGACCGTATACAGCGTTTACCGATGGTATCATCACTTCGTTTAGTATATTAACGTATACTGCTGCAGTTAGTCTTCCTTCGACGATTTGGCAAAGTCCTGGTCCTCTAGCGCTAATCCAGCCCCAAACATTTATGGAGAAACGCCAACTTTGGTTGGTTTTGTGGGTGTATCTCTCATCATACCGCATGCCGGAAGGCCTATACACCCGAATTCTCCCATTATTGCATGACTGAAAAGTTTTCTCATCAGAAAATATAACTGTTTCCCATAAATTTATTTGATTAATATATTGATGTGCAAATTCTAACCTGCCCTGTTTATTTATTTCCGTTAAAAAAATTTTATTGGCAGCACAACGGCTTCGTATATCGGAATTTCGAACCCTGTCTCTAGCGGTATTTGCAGAACCTGGAAAATTCGTCTCTTCTTTTGCCTTGATTGCAGTTTCGAAGGGATGATCCCTTAGATAATTAACCAGTCTTCTATCATGATCATCAGTAGAAATTTTAGGGGGACCAGAACCTGCATTCCTAATAATAGTCCCATGTCTTGCTATTTTTTGTTTTGCCAATAGCACGGTATTCTTGCTTACTCCCAGTTCATCTGCAATATCCCTAATAGCAACACTATCTCGCAACCGACTATAAATAATTGCCTTTTGCTGGGGGGTTAATTGTGGCATATTTACAAATAATATATGATTGTATGTTTGACGAGTCAATCATAAAGTGACAATCTTTATTGACATTCAAATGTTCATGACATTTTACTGGTACCAGGCTTGATGTAAAATTATTCTTAATAGTCTAGGAGAAAATAGAAAAATTTCCTGTCCCAGTTTTTTATCGGCGCGATGGTACATTCGGTAAAATTTAATATATTTTTCAGTAACTACAAATCTCCTGTTGACATCATTCTTTGTTTGCTTAATTTTCACAATTAATAACGTTCCCGAATCTTCAATATCATCTAATGTTACCTGGCTGATTTCGCAAATTCGACAAGCTCCTGCAATCGCAAGTAAAACAACAACCTTGGCCATTAAATAAACTTCATCGGGAGCATTATTTAAAAAATCACTAATATTTGTACTCGTAAAAATCGCAGATTTCTTGGGTGTGTAACCTATCCCATTTTGTTTTAGAAATGTAATTAGTTTGAAATATTTTGAAATGTCTACATTATTATTGGATTGTAACATACTTTTAATCATTGAATAATTCGACCACACTGTTGATGGCTTTTGTTGTTGTGTCAGTTCCGAAAAATAGGCCAATAACACCGTCTCCGACAAAGAACTGCATGCCTTTTTCATCTTCCATTCCATAAATCTTGAAAACGCATTTTCGTAAATTTTGCGCGATTTAGCTGGCAATAATTATTGTGACGCTACTTTCGCTGCTTCTACTAATTCCGGTGGAGTCAGAGAAAACTCAGAATCAGACATTTTAAACTTTATATTATTTAATATAACTACTAATTAACCACTAAAGTTCTTACTTTTTATATTAAATCACGGAATTAAATTGACAGATATTTGATTATTTTAAAGGTTTCCTTAGAAACGCAGGTCCAATTGTCGCTATAAGTAAAACAGCCTACCTACTAGCAGCCCGGTGAAACTTCTTATGGGCGGGATCGCAGCTAGAGTGACGTCAGACCTCCAGACTTTTTCAAGTTAGGACCTACGTTTATCCCCATTAGTTATGTGTTAATATTACACCTACGTAGTTATTTCTACAAAGAGAGCTACGGCAGACGAACTTGGTCTGACTATATTTGTCTCTTTTTACATCGAATGGAGATAACTTGATGCAGACAGAGATAGGTACTTGACATGAATAGCACGAGCTGTTAAATTATTTTACAACCTAACTTTTCTGTTTTGAGCTTGACCACCAGCACAAATCATTGACATTTGTAATGTCAATGGCACAAATGGAATTGCCCCTTTTTCTTTCTTCATAGCTGTAAATCGGACCAGGCTTTTTTGATATTTTTATATTATTTTTAATTTTCTAATCTTTTTACCAAAAGGACCGTTTTCTTTTTGTTGCAGGTAAGTAAATCTACTTGTTGCAAAAATAATTATGTTCCAAACATATTTTTACTTTAAGGAGATTTTCACTTAATAATTTTTATTAATGTAGATGTGAACTAAATCATTTATAGTATATTTATTAATTGTAGGTAACACAAATACCTACAAAATATATTTTTTTTGCTATTCAATTATTTAGAATTTAGACTATTAGAAAATTTTAAGTCTGTCGAGTGTTCTAGTAAGTAATTCATTAATTTTTTTATTTTATATTCTTTTAGGTTAGCTATTTCAAGAAGTGCCTATAGGTACGTGAATCTTTGATGATTATGCATGTTGCATGAATAAATGTCCCATGAGAATCACTACAGCTGGTAATGTAGGTTAATCTGGGAAAGTAAGTACATTTTGGGAATATAAAGAAAAAACGAGGTACTGATCTTACCTATATTTTCATCGTAGTTGTCAATAAAATTAATTATAAGCTGATTTCTGAAGTTTTATTTCTAATTGTACAACTTTAATAAATAACATTTTAAAATGATATTTACAGCTTAAAAATCTAATCAGAAAATCCTAATATTTAATTTTTACTCTACTTGAAAAATCAAATAAGAGGATTATTGTGAATAATTTGATGGCCTTAAATATCATTTTAAGGTTTTGTGTGCAACATTTCTTAAAATTGCCATATTTGAAAGTCCCGCCTATAGCCGAAAGGTTGTCCAAATTTTTGCACATAAAATTTTAAAATTATATTTACAACCAACAAACTATTCACAATCCTCATTTAATTTTCCAAGTATAGTAAAAATTAAATATTAGAATCCTGATGGTTTTTTAAGCTGTAAATATCATTTTAAAATTTTGGCGGCCAAAATTTTTAAAATGGTCATATTTGAAAGTCCCGCCTATAGTCCAAAGGTTCCCTCCAGACCCGATGGTGGCGCTGTTTTGACGTTTCTTATGTCAAATTTGCTTCGACCAATTAAAACGTTTGTTTGCCTTCTTTCTATGTTTGTCTTCGTTGCCTACTAGTTTAAAAAGTCAAATTTCACATCGATACTTTTCTGACTTAATAATATCGTCGTTTTTCCCGTCACAGAAAAAAATAGTGTATTATACACGGGAAAAATATTAGATTTTAGCTTTCGCTTTTTTGTCTCCCTCCGCTTCGCGTCGGGAGACAACACAACCTCGAGCTAAAATCTAATGCTTTTTTCCCTAGTATAATAAATAACTATTTTTCTACTCCCACATGGAAATTTGCTGTTTCCTTTACACTTAAGTGGCGAGTAAAGTAGGCTAACTGTGCGGCAAAATTTCATAACAATCCTAGATAGGTAATGAAATTAACCAATCACAGTAGTCAACTACAGAGACGCCATTGTTGTTCTTAAAAGTAGGTACTGACCAATCACAGTATATTATTTTTACTGAGGCTCCGTCTTCTTTTTCAATATCGTAAATTATATAATTTAAATGCATATGGTACAATTTGTTATTAATTTGTTCAATATAATAAAATCTAGACGCATTTATAATAGATTTATCAAGAATGCAACCTGCTGAATGTGCATAGAAAATTAATTTCATGTAGCATCATTTATCAGTTGGTTTTCCCATAAGTAGTTTAACGTTTCGATAGTCGAGAGGTAGAGCGTTTTACTATGGATCCAGTGGTCGTGAGTTCGAGCCCGGCAACCTGAAAACTTTTTTTTACATTTTTTAGCATAAGGTTTGTAAGTTTGGTCATAAAAAAAATATACTGTTCAACTCGAGTGGAGTGTCCATATTGCCCTCGGAAGTTTACTTCCTCGTGCGATATGGACATCATATCCACTCTTGTTGTACAAACTACTATCTTGTACTGTAAGGAAATATTATTTTTGTACGGCTACTTGTAAACTAAAATGTGTCAAGTTTGACAATTCAATATTACTGTGTTTCCATAGTTACAATACAAATATTTAATGGCATCCTTTATTTGTGAACAAAGTTAATAATATTTATTTCAAAATGTTAACAAGTTGATTGTAATAAGTTATGTCCTTTTAATAATTTTCGATTTACGGAAAAATAGTATGTATACCTCGTAGAAAAAAGCCATATTCCCGGACTCCGTATTGGCAGTCTCGGCTTGCGCCTCGACATACAATCTTTATGGTCGTCCGGGAATGTTCAGCTTTTCCTACTAGGTATACAATGTACTATTTTTTTATTAAAATAAATTTTTATATCAGGTGATTATTCTGGGTTATCGGGGAGGGAGGCTCTACCTCCATAGCCCCACTTCACCACTGATTATGTTTAATTTGGAATTACGTTTTAGTTTTGGGAATTGTTTTGTTTATTAATATACATTGCGTCATCCATATTATCCTAAACAAACCTATACGAAAATTTGCTGAATGAGAAAACCTATCAGTAAAAGGGTTCAAATTCAAAATAAGCATATTAATATATACTCTAGAACAAATTTTAATATGGGTACATTGGCGCAAAGGGTCCAAGGGGCACTTTTCTCTATCTGGCCAAAAGTGCAAATAAATTTATCACCAAAATTATTTTCCGACAACTCCACAAATCCAGCCAAATAAATCACCATTCACCGATCCATCTATACTGAAACAGAAGTTATGATGCTTTTGTTTAGAAGTCATCTTTGATGGGAAGTGTTGAGGAGAGAGACACTGAATCATGTTTTTTGTAGAAGTTACTGTTGATCAAACGCGGCTTGTCCATAAGGTAATTTGGTCAATGACTCAACTAAAATTTGACTCACTTTATTAATCTATTTTTTAAAACCAAAAAGAATATACAGGGTGATTCACGTTGAGTGGCCTATTAGAAGATCTCGGAAACGAGTAACCCTATCTTTCCAAAAATTCCTTAGCAGGCATAATTGGTTTTAAGCTTTTAAAGCATTATATTTTGACTTTTTATTACTTCCGGTTATACCGGAAGTTAATGCCAACTTTGCTATTTCAAATAGTATACCCTGTATATTTTAGCATTTTTGATTACCTTATTAAAATCTAATTAACTTTTGTTAATAATAGTCTATTCCTATCTCTAACCGTTTTTGAGATATGAATTATAAAAAGATTTTTTTGTGTAAAAACGCTCCGAGAAGAAAGTTTAGTAACTCTGAAACTAATAAAGGTAAACATTTAAAATTTTCTAAGCTTTCAAGTAATACATAGATCTTTAGTTTAAATTACTTAGGTTTCACGTTTTTTATACAGGGAGTTCTTAAAATGATGCCAATGTTTCCATTTAAATAAACGTGCATAAGTCAATTTTTACAAATGAAATACCCTATTTTTTAGCTTACTATCGTGTAGAGAATTAAATTTCCTATCTAAATGCCTAATATGTTACAATCCACATTTTTAGTCGTTTTGGAATTATGAGCAATTTAAATAAAAAATCTTAAAATTTCTTTTTGTCTTATGCGACATTATTTTTGAAAAGAAGGCTTCGACTGGGATTTTCGTTTGACTTTGAGCTTTGTTACCATTTGTTATTAATTATTAATGTTTGTTGCTTAGCTATTTCTCATTCAAAGCCAAACGAAAGTCCCAGTCGAAGCCTTCTTTTCAAAAATAATGTCGCATTAACACAAAAAGAAATTTTAAGATTTTTTATTTAAATTGCTCATAATTCCAAAACCACTAAAAATGTGGATTGTAACATATTAGGCATTTAGATGGGAAATTCAATTCTCTACACGTCAGTAAGCTAAAAAATAGGGTGTTCCATTTGCAAAAATCGACTTATGCACATTTATTCAAATGGAAACATTGCCACAATTTTAAGAACTCCCTGTATAAAAAACGTAAAACCTAAGTAATTTAAGCTAAAGATCTGTGGATTACTTGAAAGCTTACGAAATTTTAAATGTTTACCTTTATTAGTTTCAGAGGTACTAAACTTTCTTCTCGGAGCGTTTTTACACAAAAAAATCCTTTTATAATTCATATCTCAAAAACGGTTAGAGATAGGAGTAGATTATTATTAACAAAAGTTATTTAGATTTTAAGAAGGTAATCAAAAATGCTAAAAGATACAGGGTATTCCATTTGAAATAGCAAAGTTGGCATTAACTTCCGGTATAACCGGAAGTAATAAAAACGTCAAAATATAATGTTTTAAAAGCCCAAAACCAATTATGCCTGCTATCAAATTTTTAGAAAGATAGGGTTACTTGTTTCCGAGATCTTCTAATAGGCCACTCAACTTGAATCACCCTGTATATAATTCACAAAATGCAATGCAATGCGAAAACTCCCCAATATAAATCGAAGCCCTCGGCCGTTTTTTATTTAGACCAACAATTTACCCTGTGTGTTTATATTAAATAGGACAGAATTTCTTATTTTATTACTCTACACCTTCTGAAATAGACTATAATAAAATATCCAGACAAATTTGAGAAATAATTGAGAGAATCATTATTGCTCGCGGTCTTAAAAAATGATAAAGAGCTAGGTATAGTGCGGGAACTTAAACAAACATAGCTAAAAAATAGCTAGTTTTTGTATATCAGATCGATTCTTCGGTTGAGGTCTAGCGTTTTCTTTTAAAGCATCGACAATAGTATTTTGATTTTGTTAAAAATGTCTTAACATTAACTGACATTTTAAGGGTTCTCCAGAATCCCCGTGTTTACGCAACGATCGAGTAATATTTGAAAAATCTGTAAATCCGTCTCTATTCAAAACGCAATGTTTATTCGAAAATAGTAAACACGACCAACAAAACAACTTTTGTAAGGCGGCACTACTACATACCCAATTATATTTTGAAAACCAGGAACACTTAAAATTAACCTTATAGGATCTGCCACTTTTTTTAAATTCTATTTTAAAATCTATGTTTAAGATTCCAGTAGGTCGCCCGTGTAACAATACGTCTCTCTTATCCTCATCTGTCCAACGACTGAATGGAGTTTCAAACAAATTACAAACTATATCATTAATTGGGTTCATTTTTAAAACACACAACTAAGTAGGTACCATTGCGCCCAAAAAAAACTGGTACAGCAAAATGTAGTTTAATCTCCCAGACTATTAGCTTGTTTTGAAGTTGTCAATTTAATTTAATTTTGTGACTGACAGTGACGTATTAAAACAAATATTTTTTGAAATGCCCGCGTTAACCACTGAGCAAAATGCGATCATTTACACTCGATTATGGGCATCAAATAAGAAACATCGCAGATGAATTAGGGATTAACAAAAATACCGTGATGTTGGCTAAGCACAAAATTGTAGAATATGGATGGTATTGTAAGAAAAGCAGGTTCTGGTCGCCCCAAAATTTTGAATGACGACAAAGATATAAAATTAATTACTTTTCTAAAAGATCCTTCCTTCGAAACAGCAATAAAAGCTAAAGAAGAAACACATTTTCCTGGTTCGGCTAATACAGCGGGTAGAAGAATTCGTAGTTTAGATATAAAAAGTTGTTGTACTGCCAATAAAATATTTTTGACCGAAGCAAACAAACAGAGAAGAGTAGAATTTGCTTATGAATGTATAAATTAAGGTAATATATGGGAAACCGTAATATTTTCTGATGAAATAATCTTTCAATCATGCAACAATGGGAAAATCCGCGTTTATAGGCCTTCTGGTACGGGATACTATGAAAGATATACAAATAAGACTAATCAAAGTGGACGCTTTTCTATAAACGTTTGGGGCTGGATTAGTGCAAGAGATGCAGGAGTTTGCCAAACAGTGCAGGGGAGGCTCAATGCACCATTATATTCCAACATACTAAACCAAGTTATGATACCATCTGTCGACGCAGTATATGGTCAAGATTTTATATTTCAACAAGATAATGCTCCTATACATAAAGACCGCATAGTTTAAAATTAATTAGAAGAAAATCAAATTTGTGTTCTGCCGTAGCCTTTGAAAAGTCCGGATATCAACCCAATTGAAAACGTTTGGGGTGAGATAACAAAATTTATGTTTAAACACAACTTCCAGCCTAGAACTCGGGATGATAATGCAAGCATGGGATGCAATAACGCAAGAGTATACGAGAAACCTAGTGTTAAGTATGTCACGACGTTTACAAGCCTTAATCGATAATAACGGTGCAACTACCAAAAAATATTAAAAAACATGTTATTATATTAAAGTTTAAATATGATTGAAATTAAAATTTATAGAAACATAATATTAAAAAATCTTGTTTTATTTTTGTTACATTTTCAAACACTAGGTATACTTATGCGTATTTTTATTTTTTCTCGTATTTCTAAAAATGTCGTATTGTTGTTTTGGTGTTAAACCTTTTCACTTCCATGACAACTAATATAACAACAATGATAACCTTTCCTTAATAGATTTTACATATTCCTTATAGTCAAGGAGCTACTCTACAACAACAATTTTGCTGTCCCAGTTTTTTTTGGGCGCAATGGTACGTACACACTACTGAATCACCTAAAAAATAAAACAAAACTTTTTAATTACACAGTAAATCACGTAAAAACGATATCTAAGTTTCGCGAAGCCTCAAAATAATTACCGCGAACCAATGCGTATAAGGTGCATACAACTGACCTACTCTTAAATTGCCCTTCATCATAATGCAAATTCTCACATGCTGACGCGTGAATGACGTCACGTAACCATAGCGACGGTGAAATCAAAGCCGCTTGACTGTATGTTTGCTCTTCACTGCTGCTTTGAGCTTATCGATGCGGTCGGCTGGGGCGCACCAAAATGCACGAGTGTTTATAAATTATTGTCCATCGGAGTTAACCGTGGCCCTATTATGCATAGCTATATTCGGATTAAATTAATATTATTAATTCGAACATAATTATTTTTTAAGGGCTAAAATGGTAGCTGTATTGGTACATTAATATTTAATATTGTCGAAAAAATGTCCTCCTGAATTTATTTTATACTTCATCTGACGAGCCGCCACCTACAAAATGGGTGCGATCCCTACATTTCTAACGCAATGGCAGCTACTGATTCTAAGTTTTTGATTTTTACAGGTCGCTACACGGGGTGACTTATTTATAATGAAAAGAATAACTTATTGTTAAGCCTCTTTGAGCTATTCATTCAAATTCAGCCTTTATACAATATATCCACCTAACTTTTATATAATTTTATCACGTGCAATTTTTTATATGAATTGTACGGCGTCGTTTTTCTTTTCTCCTTTAAATTTAGAAGACTCTTTATAATATTTCTGCGACGAAATTCAGCCAAAAAGAAACCATCAAAACACAATCTAACAAAAACGGGAAATGGGCAAAGTAAATGCTTTATTAACTAGCCCGATTCATTTTGAAAGATTGACATGGCTTGAGAATGAAAAATATTTGAGGAATTTTATTGATAAAGAGGCAGTAAAGTAAAAGTTTTTTTTTGACAGAAGTTTATTTTTTTAAGTTTTCCTAATTTGCACCTGTTTGCGCCACCTGTGCTACAATTCCGTTGGCAAATAATTCATGCAGTGGTGGCTCGTCAGGTGAAGTAGGGGAAGGGGCTCTTCACAAAAAAAAATAAAACCAGGAGAAAAGTTTTTCGACAAGACAATATTAAATAATAATGTACCTATGCTACCATTTTAGCCCTTAAAAAAATAATTAGATTCGAATTATAATCAAAGTGTAGCTATGCATTATAGGGCCACGGTTAACTTCGATGGACATGGACAATAATTATAAACACTCGTGCATTTTGGCGCGCACCAGCGAGCGTGTCCGTTAGCTCAAAGCAAGTGAAGTCCCAACGCCCAACATGACTTTGATATTCACGGTTGCTATGGTTACGTGACGTCAGTCACGCAAACAGCATGAAACAATTTGCATATGGTGATGAAGGGCAACTATTGTTATAGATATCGTTTTTACGTAATTTACTGTGTGAATAAAAAGTTTTGTTTTTATTTCTCAGCTAATTTAGTAGTGGTAACCTACTTAGCTCTACTATTTATTATTATTATTAACATTGATAATGAAAAATTTTGTTTTATAAAATTATTGGAAATGACCACCTTCACTTAATAGGCATGCTTCTAATTTAATTTAATTATTTTAATTAAGAACGGCATGTCTGAGGAGAAAAACACAAGAAACCATTTTTATGCAGAATTGACCAGGCTAATCAGAAATAATATCCACATGAAAAAATATCAGTAGCGTCCCACTTTTTTTCTAAAAAATATATAATCGCTTCTTCATTAAAAATTATTCTATTGGCGATAACCCTGAAACGAACGGAGATATCGAGATGCGGTTTTGATATTTTTTCTAGCAAATTTCATCTACTTTTTGATTATGGTATCATAATTATACCGTATGATTTATTTTTTCGGAGTAAAATCAAAAAATGTGTTATTATTACAAATTGCGTCCTCTAGCATTTTTTTGGAGAACTTAAAAATAATTTTCAGGATTTTCTTATGGCCACTTTAATTATATTTTTTTTTCCTGAATTTCTACGCCCAGTAGTTTCCGAGATATGGCCGCTCGTCACCCTTAATGAATCACCCGGTACTGTAAGGAAATATTATTTCTGTACGGCTACTTGTAAACTAAAAAGTGTTAAGCTTGACAATTCAATATTACTGTTTTTCCATAGTTAGAACACAAACATTTAATGGCATCCTTTATTTGTGAATAAAGTTGATAATAAAGTTGTAATAAGTTAAGTCCTTATGTATACCTCGTAGGAAAAACCACATTCCCGAACTCCGTATTGTCAGTCTCGGCTTGCGCCTCGACATACAATCTTTACGGTCGTCCGGGAATGTTCAGCTTTTCCTACTAGGTATACAATGTACTATTATTATATTTGCTTATATTTTTGTTGATTTAAAATAGCTCTAAAAATGGGAAAACGGGACAGAAATGTATATAATAGAAAGTAATATAAAATATTAATATTTTATTTGATTATCTTTATCTTTAAAATTGCATCACAGACCAATAACTAAAAGGATATTCGTCCGAAACTTTAATCTTTATACAAAACAGGACGTTTAAAAGGAACATTTTAAAAACTAAGCATTTTCGACAAAACCTGTTGTGTAATCTAAGCCAAAAATACATCATTCCTTATAAAATATTTAATTTTGGGTTGGTGAAGGTGTAATAGATACTATACAGGGTGATTCACGTTGAGTGGCCTATTAGAAGATGTCGGAAACGAGTAAACTTATCTTTCTAAAAATTTGATAGCAGGCATAATTGGTTTTGAACTTTTAAAATAATATATTTTGCCGTTTTTATTACTTCCGGTTATACCGGAAGTTAATGCCAACTTTGCTATTTCGATTTGAACACCCTGTATATTTTAGCATTTTTGATAACCTTATTAAAATCTAAATAACTTTTGTTAATATTAATCTATTCCTATCTCTAACCGTTTTTGAGATATGAATTATAAAAGGATTTTTTTGTGTAAAAACGCTCTGAGAAGAAACTTTAGTAACTCTAAAAATAATAAAGGTAAACATTTAAAATTTTGTAAGCTTTCAAGTAATACATATATCTCTAGTTTAAATTACTTAAGTTTCACGTTTTTTATACAGGGAGTTCTTAAAATTGTGCCAATGTTTCCATTTAAATAAATGCGCATAAGTCAATTTTTGCAAATGGAACACCCTATTTTTTAGCATACTAACGTGTAGAGAATTAAATTTCCTATCTTAATGCCTAATATGTTACAATCCACATTTTTAGTCGTTTTGGAATTATGAGCAATTTAAATAAAAAATTTTAAAATTTCTGTTTGTGTTAATGCGACATTATTTTTGAAAAGAAGGCTTCGACTGGGATTTTCGTTTCATTTTGAGCTTTGTTACCATTTGCTATTAAGCGCCTATGTTCGTTGCTTAGCTATTTCATTTTCAAAGTTAAACGAAAATCCCATTCGAAGTCTTATTTTCAAAAATAATGTCGCATTAACACCAATAGAAATTTTAAGATTTTTTATTTAAATTGCTCATAATTCCAAAACGACTAAAAATATGGTTTGTAACATATAAGGCATTAAGATAGGAAATTTAATTCTCTACACGTTAGTATGCTAAAAAATAGGATGTTCCATTTGCAAAAATTGACTTAAGCACATTTATTTAAATGGAAACATTGGCACAATTTTAAGAACTCCCTGTATAAAAAACGTGAAACTTTATTAATTTAAACTAAAGATCTGTGTATTACTTGAAAGCTTACAAAATTTAAAATGGTTGCCTTTATTAGTTTCAGAGTTACGAACGGAGCGTTTTTACACAAAAAAATCCTTTTATAATTCATATCTCAAAAACGGTTAGAGATAGGAATAGATTATTATTAACAAAAGTTATTTAGATTTTAATAAGGTAATCAAAAATGCTAAAATATACAGGGTGTTCCATTTAAAATAGCAAAGTTGACATTAACTTCCGGTATAACCGTAAGTAACAAAAACCACAAAAGATAATATTTTAAAAGCTCAAAGCCAATTATGCCTGCTATCAAATTTAAAAAAGATAAGTTTACTCGTTTCCGAGATCTTCTAATAGGCCACTCAACGTGAATCACCCTGTATACCAAAATGCAAACTGACTCATTGATTTTGTGCTGGTTTTACATTATTTTTTTAAATAAATATTTAAAGAATTGGATTAGATACGAGCTCAAAATGTTTTTCAAAAATCTCTCATTAGAATTTCGAAAACAGAAATTGAAAAAAATTACATTTGTGATTTGTTTACTTAAAACTCGTTTAAATTTGTATTCAGTATTATTGTCGGCCATTTGCAATTCGGGTATTTTAAGCTGCTTAGGAAAACGTCCGGAAACAATGAAACAAAACGAAATGCCTTTGAGTGTGGCTGTTGGAACGCTGCATACTTTCACTCACAGACCCTTATTATTAATTAATTTTAATAAAGGTCGAAGATCTGGTCCAATTAAGAGACGATAATTGGTTTTGTAATTTCATTAAATTTACAAGTGAACTTCTTATTTAGCTTTATATTGTAAAAGAATATTTGATGTTCGGGCGATGAACAAGAGACAATTATTATAAGGAATATTCAAATTGCTGCTATTTATTAAGTCCAGTTAATTTTGCTTGTTTAATAATATTAGTTTATCTACTTTCATTTAGTAATATGAATTTTACAGTTCTGTAAATCGGGCATCTATTACAGCACTAGTGCTGTAATGGAAAAAAACGGTTTTATTAAAATTTTGCTGTTAAATAACACACTTCTTAGAAGAATGATTTATTATTAACAATTATAAAATTAATTACCAATTATTAATTAAAATATAACACTTAAGGTTTACTTTAAACATTAATAATACACTTTTTACAGTTAGAAATTTGTATACCAGAAGTGGATGTGATGGAGTCCTTTACGTTCGAATTTCCAATCATTAAATCCGTGTCTGACCCCATTATCTTCTTTGCTATTTGTTTCTTATTTTCTAAAGAATTCTCAACATAACTTTCTGCCGTAGAAGAGAATTTCCAGCCCCCATGACGCTTTAACATCTGCATATTTGCACTACCATCAACTAGAATGGTGGCTGAGGACCTTTTAAAACAATGTCCACTGTATCCTTCGGGATTATTCAATCCAAGGTTTGTTGCAATATTTTTTGGTATATTTCCAAGACTATTAATTCCGACAGGCTGGGAGGTGCATTTTCCTTTACCATAGAATACAAAAAAACCGCCTGTGAGTTGCATTAAGAGGACGAAGTTTAGCATACTTTCGAAAAATACTTAAACAGTTGACACCTGTCACATTTCCTTCTGTTATAACAAATTCTCGAGTAATTTTGGTTTTCGAGAATGGAATCACAATTTTTATATACAAAACATTGTGTTCAATATGATCCAACATTAACTTAGCTAGTTCTTCGCGCCGACAAGCCCCAAATATGCCGATAATCATATCAACCTTCATAAGTAAATATGTTTCATCATCTGCAGTACTAAGAAACTTACATACGTCTTCCTTTGTGAAAACTTTGGACTTTTTGGCCTTGTAACCCTCTGAACTTCTTTTCAAAAATGCGATTAGTTGAGAAAATCTGCTTATATCTTAATTTTTCTTGACTGAAATCATAGTTCTCAACATTGAGTAGTGAGTCCATAGTGTAGAGGGTTTCTGGGAGCGTTGCTTTACGGAAAAATAACCCAAAATGATTTTCTCAGACACCTCCTTTATTTTGTTAGCTTTGCACCAATCTTCAAACTTCTGATACTCCAACTCATACCGCGTCTTAGATTTTGTCGGAACTAAACTTAAGATCGCTTCGTTTGCCGCTGCTTCTATATCAGAGGGTAAACAGAATTGCTCATTTTGAAAAACGCTTTTTATATTTTTGAATTTCTTTGACAAAGTTTCGACAGTAACCATGCGAAACAGTAACTATGCGAAAGGTAACATAAAAAACTTGATTAGTAAACTTAACAGCAGGTGCATTTTTAGAGGTGCAGTTTTATTTTTAAAAATGCCTTTTGCCAAATATTTTTATTCATAGATGAAAGTAGATAAAATTTTGTACAATATTCTTGTTGTAAACTCATATTACTACACTCGATGTTTTATTAAACTCGGCTGACGCCTCGTTTGACAGCTTTAACATCTCGTGTTGTAATATAAATATTTACAACACTTAAATCGTAAATAACTATTGTACAACAAGACTGGATATGATGTCTATATCACACGAGGAAGTAAATTCAAACTTCCGAGTGCGATATGGGCAATCCACTACAGTTAAACAAATATTATTTCTACGACCAAACTGCCTCCATGGTTTAGAAGAAAACATTGTTAATTTTAGTAATAAATACATCGCTTTTTTTTGCAAAAGACAGAATGTGGGGAACATAGATACATTCAAAGTGCTTTTGTGCAAATATAAGAAATTACCCAAATCGACAAATCTATTACGGTGTAATTTGGTCTATGGATTTGGTTGGTTGGTTAGTTGGTTTAAGGCGGGGATCGGGCGTTCGGCCCAAGCTTCCTGCACTGCAGAGTCTAGTGGTTTATTGTGCTCCCCTATCTTGCTAGAAAAGATTTGTTCCTTTTATAAGGTCTAGTAAATTCCTAGCAAGTTTGTCAAGCCCGAATTCTTGCCATCAACTCTTCCAGATTTCTACGTCCAGAGACATACACCATTCTTACTAAATCGCCCCATAAATCTAAGGGTGTAATATCGAAGGATTTCTATATACAAAATTGTAACAACTTTGTACAGGGACATTATTTTAAGTGTCTCACCCGATTGGCGGCTTTCCTATCGACTACAATAAAAAAAAATTATGTAATCCCCAAAGCTTGTAGTGCAAAAGCCAAATTTCATGTAAAAAAATCTATGTTTTCAAATTTGACAGATACGACGCCATATTGGATTTTCTTAAATGGCAACCCTACCTTATAGTAAGCCAGCTACATTCGCCTATTTGTTCCAACATTAAAAAAGTATAATTGTCAATATTTATTTTCAGCCGTTCCGGAGATACGAGGTTTCGAAGTTGGTGATTTTGTTATCATCGAATTAACAGAAACTTTGAGATTAGAAACTCAATTTTTTCTGGAGATACGTAATTCTTTATAGCGGAGCCACCTATGCTATTGCCATATATATCAGATGTCAAAAAATGACAGTTACGACGCCATTTTGAATATTTTAAATGTCGACCCATCAGTTTGGTCTCTGCCAACGGATTCATAGGACAAATTTTCAACAATTGGTATGCTTGAAAAGTGACATCACAGTTTTAAAAAATATTGTTAATATAATAGATCTTTAAATTAGTTTTTATTAAACTACACATGGTTTGACAGATGTAAAAAAAAATATATGGACAAATTCCTTTTTCGATAAGCTTCCCAAAAAGGTGCCACAAATGGTGCCCTCTAATTGGAAAAAAAAGTTGATCAGGGCTGTCACATTACAAAAACGAGGTCCATAAAAAACCTTAAGGACGTATTTTTGGATTTTAGAGAAATCTTATTTCCAGTTCCATTTAATTCCCACCCTGGATATTTTTTTAAGAATATTAAAGAACCACTAGACAACAAATTTCTCGACAATGGCGGACACGGATAACAAATTTATTTATTATCAAGGCTATACTATAATAAATAATTTGACAGTATTACCAATATAAAATTTAGATATAAAAATTTTCAAAATTTGAAAGGCGTATTTTCTTTTTATATGTATTTTTTACTTCAAAAAAATGCAATATAGGATACCTACATATACCGGGTCCGCCAACGTGGCGAGGATGGAAGAATAAATCATTATCGAGGAGCTTATCAAAAATACTAAACCAGCATAAGGAATCGACTTAAAAGCGGCATATTTTAAAAATATTTTACATTATACAGGGTGGCTCAAAAAAGTGTGGCGGACTAAACTTGCATTTTTTTAAATGGAACAGTCATATATTATATTATTTTCTAATTCCCTATACAATTCCACGTATATTTTGTATAAAATGTCATATGTCTAAATTCAATTGTTTTTGAGTAATTGACGTTTAAAATATGGCATTTTTTGACTTTGACAGGCTGTAACATTGGAACGGTTCATCTTAGAGAAAAATGGTTTTCACCTCCCTATCTTAGTTTTTCATTCTCTATCCAAGGAAACCAATCTCCGATTTACCATGTTAAACCAAAAAAACGGTTTTAACGATTTAACATAGTAAATCGGAGGTTGGTTTCCTTGGATAGAGAATGAAAAACTAAGATAGGGAGGTGAAAACCATTTTTCTCTAAGATTAACCGTTCCAATGTTACAGCCTGTCAAAGTCAAAAAATGCCATATTTTAAACGTCAATTACTCAAAAACAATTGAATTTAGACATATGACATTTTATACAAAATATACGTGGAATTGTATAGGGAATTAGAAAATAATATATATAATATAATATATAGGGTGTTCCATTTAAAAAAATGCAAGTTTAGTCCGCCACACTTTTTTGAGCCACCCTGTATAATTTAAAATATTTTTAAAATATGCCGCTTTTAAGTCGATGCCTTATGCTGGTTTAGTATTTTTGATAAGCTCCTCGATAATGATTTAATCTTCCATCCCCGCCACGTTGGCGGACCCGGTATAGTATTAAGTGCATATTTTATAAACTTTACTTGTGCTATTAGACAACTTGCTTTCTAATATGGGGGCATGCTATAAAATGATTCTTTATAAAAGTAAAACGAAAAATAAAGGTACTTTACTCTAGAGCAACTTCAAAAAAATTGAATCTTCCTCGTCTGCACTACAGTTTTTTTCGATTTTAATGAGCGCTTTTTTAGTTTAAGGGTGACGCAGAAATTTTTATTAAGAATAAGATTTTCCTCGATATGAAATTCTAAAAAATTTCTTCTCCGATGTCACTACTTTTCTTTTGATAAAAGTAAAAAGTTAAAAAAAGTCATATCAACGTAACAATTTTTACGTATTAAATATTACAACAATGGTTTGAACTAAAGCTTAGAAATTTGTTTTAAATAAAACTTACCTTATTGGTCAAAATAACATCAGTAACTCTTCAGCGATATTACCTGGACTGCCCTAGTTCAATGTCAGCGATGAGTCCAGGACGGGCGAGAAAACAAAACTAACCCCGACGGACGCGACCACTTGCTGATCCCACCACGTGCAGGGAAGAAACCAGGGGACAGGCGTTAAATCTCTGCTGCTGATTGCTAGTACACGTCAGTAATCCTGTTGAAGAGAAGCAACAGGACTAACGGGAGCAGGTTCAACGGGCCAAGTTCAAGGGCTGCAGTATTCGATTATATTTTATTAATATGTTGATATGCTGGCTGTCGTTATATAAAATTTTTAAAATTTAAAATAAGGCCATTATTTATTTATATAGGGTTGTTAAAAAAAAACCGGAATTTGGTTTTTATATAATAACTTTTTTATTTATGGACCGATTTTATTGATTTTTATCTTGTTTAAGAGGAGGCAGTGGCGTTCATACAATATAGACAAAAAGTATTGCCTACCCTGGGAACAATAAAACAAAAAGAAAAAAATTATTTTTTGTATCAATTTTTATCCGTGTAATCCAACTTTGGCAATTTATCTCTACATTAATATAATAAATAATAATATTGTAGCGAAAAATTAATCCTATATAATTTCCACTAACGCATTCTTTAACTAGATCCCTTTATAAGCATTCTGTAAGACCGTTCTAAAAGCAAATATCTCGCAAAAGCAATGTTTTTGTACGAGTGGAAGCAAGCGAGAGAGCCGGTAGGCAGTAGGGTAGAAGGAGATGTAACAAATAAACCCGTCGCAATCTTCGACCTTCCTTCATCTATCAGCCCGCGCCAAGAAAGCCCGCGTTTGGTGTGTGCATTGGTGCCAATCCTCAAGTTTTACCGTAGTTTGGAAAATATTTCGCTTTCTCAATATAACATATAAAACACGCCTCTATAAATTTTATTATTAGTTAGTTTAATTAAGATATTTTTAAACGGATAACGACTAAGGTATCGTAAAGTAAGAAGCATTTTTGTGACAATTAAAATAATTTTTGCTGATATGTTCATAATATTTAATAATCAGTAAGCTAATAATATTTCATATAATAATTGACCTCGTTTTGGCAACATTGGTTCAATCGGGTGGATGATAGATTTTTAATTTACATTAGTGTTTTCGGCCTTTTGGTAGACTTCGCGTCGTCGGGTTTCGGGAACAAAATAAATATGGAGGCGTTAATTGTTACTATTTCGACTAGCAGCGCGTCTGCAGAAATATCATTTTCTGGATTAAAAAGAACTAATACCTATTTACAAAACACACAGGGAGAGATACGCTTATTAACAATAATCTCTCTGGAGAGCGACCTTTTGTAGGATGAAACACGCAAAAGCAATTTTTATGACGATGTTTTAAAAGAATTTTTACGTTAAGACTGAACTCATTTACAAAATAATGATTCTTCTTCTGCCACAATGTTCGTGCCACAAACTTAAGAACAAGACAAAAATTTGATATTTCGATGCTTGGGGCGATTCCCAACTCCGCCCGGCGCCAGGTACACGAGGACAGACAGTACCCATCTCCGCCCCGAAATATTTTCGCTCCCTTATCTAACTACCTAACTCCGCTCCTAATCCTTAATGCGAAAAAAAAACAAACAAATCAATTAGGAACCTTTAATGTATATAAAATTACAAATTTACACTTTGATTGTACTGGTAAGAAACAATCTTAACAAAATCTAACATTGATAATTTCCTATCTTTGTACATTTTTAACTTATCCTCTAAAAATTTTTGGCGCTTTTTAGAAATACTATTTTGGTATTTATAAGGGGTGTTAATACTGTTACATTTAATATAGGTCTCAGTTTGAATTTTTTCTAAAACTTGAAGAAACACAAAAATTGACGGATGGCTGCTATAAAAAGAGTTATTGAAATGACTATGAAACGATTCACATGCATTTGTCGTGTAGGTCAGAGCAGATGAAGATTCTGCCCACACTACTGGTGGAAAAAGTGAATCTTCAGAGATATAAGTGTCGACAATATAATCGGAGAACCTTGTTAGTCTTTCATCATTTGGGCGTATTGAACACAAGTCGAAAATAAAACAATCACTCACTTCAGATTCGTGTAAAAACATAAGTCCGAAACAGTATCTTAGCCAACGACCAACCTCTGATGCACTGTCCTTGTATTCCACTGCCAGTCCTATTTGCTGTATTTTCTTCCACCATGACTGAGCAAGATGAAAACGACAACCTTTTAGTTCAATCCCAGGCCAAATGGTTTCCACTGCTATATGTATTGCTTTTTCGAAATCTACCACAACACGTGAAGGTTGGAAATGAAGGTCCAACTTGAGGCAATGTTCTATAATTTTTTCGATACAAAGCTTATATGTGTTTGAATTTTTGTCCGACAGTAAACAGAAGACCAGCGGTATATAGTGTCCATTGAAAAATCCATGAATAGTAAACATTTGCTTAAAGTGTTTCGCACAGTACTGAAACGTGCCGTCCATGTATATTACTTTAGATTTGCAGAGAAACGTCAGATTTGTTTTACAGCAAAAAATAATTAATTTTCCATTTTCATCATTCACCATAAGAAAGTCCTCACCTCTGGTAGTCTGTGGATTTAATTTACTTAGGGCTTTTTGCACTTCCTCAACTGAAGTTGGAATTGCCGGCAATAATTTACGGCGGGCATGATACAAATTTTTCTTTATGCACTTAACATCACCAGATTTCAAATGTTCGCTCTTGTTTTTTATGACACTGTGAAGAATTTTTGAAGGTCTCTCGCAAATATTCTCCACCGCTTTACGCTTTACAATACCACTCACTTCTTGACGTTGCAATTCGCTTGAACTTATGGCTTCGTGATTATGTTCAAGATTGTATTTACTTAAACAGCGAGATGAACCATCACCCAAAGTAAGTATGTAAGAAGTACATGTCTTCTTAATACACCGCCACTTAACTTCTCCTGAAGCAAGTTGCCGATTAACTTTGCTGAATTTATTATTGTTACAAACTAGCAAAATATTGCCACGTTGACCGACAATTTCGGAAAAAGGATACATCTTTTAGATTTAGAGCGAAAGTCGAACTATTAAGACTAACTATTCGTAACTGACGGCTTCCTTTCCTAATCAAGAGGGGGTGGGAAGGGTGGTATAAGAAAACTTATTAATTGTGATTGGTTTATTGTAAGTAATTTTAAACAGGTATATTGGATTTCCTTAACAATTAAGTAGAATATGCATATAATAATTTTGTAATCTTCTTTAAATGCAGTAAACACAATTTATATTATTTTATTACTTTAATACTCTAATCGGATTTTCCCAAACTCGCAAAAATAAAGTAAATACGCTCGGGGCGGAATTGGGGTGCAGGATTAACATACCTGAGAAGTCACTATTTTTGGAATAATTATGCGGGCGGAGTTAGGCACTGCTCGATGCTTGAATGCTACGGAAGGTATATATAATTTTCCTCTTAAATGCAATTTTTGCCTACCCTGATTAAAATAATAATAATAATAATAATAATAATAATAATAATAATAATATATATAACTTGTGCAAGTCGCAAGAGACCTCTATGAGAAAATACTTCCAAGAATCGAATGGGGAAATTCTTAAGAAAGTGGTAGCAGCAGATGCTGGATATACAGCCCTTAACTTAAAGCAAAACGGATTACCTAACATCATCCGCGCGCCGCCAAGTCAACAGCTTGTAACTTGGCAAGAGAAAGCTCTACACGGCAAATACCCTACTGCACCCCAAAATCCACTCATAGATAGAGAAATGTCACTGAATTGGTTAGAGAAAAGACAGCTCCACGCTGAAACAGAAGGTTTTATAATCTCTATCCAAGACCGTGTCATTCGAACTCGAAACTATGAAAAGGTCATCTTGAAAAGAAATGTGGAAGATGTGTGCAGAAAATGCAATTGTCCCGGAGAAACGATAGAACATATCACGGCGGGATGTGGTGCTATGGCCCCCAACGCTTACCTGGGGAGACATAATCAGGTGGCAAAGATCATCCACAAGGAACTGGCCCATAAACTAGGGCTAAGGGAAAACCTCCCACCATACTACCAATACTCACCCGAGCCAGTCCTTGAATCCCCTGAATACCTCTTATACTGGGACAGGCCAATAACAACGGATAGAACAGTAGACCACAACCGTCCGGATATTCTTCTCATCGAAAAAAACACCAAGAAAGCTTTCATAATCGATATAGGTTGCCCACTAACACACAACCTCTCTAAAACCGAATCGGAGAAGAAGACCAAGTACTCGAATTTGGCTATAGAGATAAAAAATATATGGAAGCTAGATAAAATCGACATAATTCCGATTATAATATCGGTGGAGGGAGCTATGACGAAAAATTTCAAGCCCAACTTGGAAAAACTGGGCCTTTCAGGTTATTTATACCAACTTATTCAGAAAAGCGTCATCCTCCAAACTTGCCATATAGTACGGAAGTTTCTAAACAGTACAGGTTAAGATGAATTTCTTCTCTGTACTGTAAATAACACCAGCCTTACCAACAAAAAGCTGAGAAACAGAACACTGAAAACATAATAATAATAACTCGACTTTATTAGCAACATACAATAAAATTTAACAACAAAAAAAATTGCATAAAGCATCTGAACAAGGGCGAAGTTTAGCCGAATCAGCAATGATTCAGTTAGTTTTACACTTAACCGTAGTGTAACTTACTCGCTAAAAAAAAAAGTATATAACCAAACTTAGCAAAGAAAAAAATTAATAATTTAAAAGCCTGCTCAAGTAACCCATTTTTCGTTAGATATATTAATATAAAAAAAGAATAACATTTTTATAATAACTTTAATTAAGGATTCAAACTTAATGAAATTTTACAAAATTTTCCTGCTGTACAGGGTGTACCAAATTAGAGGTTTTGATGTCATCCTTACACAGAGTAGCGTATTTAAAGGGGGTTTCCAGGATGCAGCCCCCCCCCCCTCAACATAATTTTTGGTCTCACGCTTGGAGTCTTAATTTTTAAATAATGTATTTGGCTTAGATTACAAAGGTCTGTAGAAAAGGTTTAGTTTTTAAACTTTTCCTTCTAAAAGTTCTGTTTTATATAGAGATTAAGGTTTCAGACGCATGTCGTTTTAGTTATTGATTTTTATAGGAAAACGAGTAAAAATAATAATATTTTATAGTATTTTTCTATTACATACTTGTAACAAAAACAAAAAAAAATTAAGTATTTATATTTAAAGAGAAAAATTAAAGAAACATTTTTTATGGAAGTGTGATAATTTATAATATTAAAAATAGTGCGGGAAGAAACGAAAATGCTTTATTATGAATATACAAAACCACACTTAAGAGAAGAAGAAGTATTTCAAAACCTAAGAATTTGTACCAAAAACTGCTCTTAGATCTACGCTATTAAAATACATGATTTCTGAAAAATCATCAATTTTGGCGTGGTGAGCGATTTATTTTTAATCCTGAAAAACCTAGCCCGAAAAACGCTGGTTAGAGTCATACATACGTCTTATGTTAAAATTTTGGATTGATACCTATGCTAAAATTTTGGTATTCGAAAAAACTGTCCATTTTTTCAAAGAGACCAGAGTAACAATATAAATAGGAAGACAAAAATCACAAAGTCATGGTCTCAATCGTAATCCGTTTTTTAACAACCCTATAAAACTATATTTTAAAACTAAACGTATATTTTAGAGTCAAAGGAATGTTATTATGTGTTTATATAAAATTGTATTTGTGTCCAAAACAAATCTAAATCAGAAAAATTGCGACCACTATACTTATTCTTATCCACATAAATCTCTGCTGATGAAACACTACAACAGTAATCATGTTAGAGATAAACTCAGCAGGAGCAGGTTCAATAGACTTTAGAGATAACCGATAATTGAGCGTAATGGTAATAGATATGAGTCGCTCTATTTGCGATTGATGGTGAAAGGATAACGGCAATATTGAACTGATTATTCAATTTTCTGCAGTAATATAATAAGGGAATAAGGTAAAATTATTGAAAATCATCCCTGAAGATTTGTTGCCCCAGAAACTGCTCTACCTAGTAAATTTATGCACGAAAAAAACTTATGATTGGCTTGATCCTCGTAACTTACTAAAAAAATGTTCTAGAAATAGTGATATCGATTAAGAAAAACTTTTTTTAATCTTTATTATTAAAATTCCCATGTCGGGATACATCTCAAACGTCAACTGTACTTTAAAAATGACTAGAGCGTTATTTATTGACGTGATAATGACAATGGCGGCTCGCGGTCTTGAAAAATGGCGAAGAGCTAGGTATAGTGCGGGTACTTAAACAAACATTGACTAAAAACCCGTTTAACAAAACGTCTCTCTTATCCTCATCTGTCCAACGACTGAATGGAGTTTCCAACAAATTACAAACTATGTCATTAATTGGGTTCATTTTTAAAACACACAACTAAGTAGGTACGTACACTACTGAATTAACTGAAAAATAAAAACAAAACTTTTTAATCACACAGTAAATCGCGTAAAACCGATATCTGTAACCGTAAGTTTCGTAAAGCCTCAAAATAAATACCTTAAATAGGCGAACCAATGCTAAAACAATGGTGCATACGATTGATCTATTTTTAAATTGCCCTTCATCATAATGCAAATTGTTACACGCTGTTTGCGTGACTGACGTCACGTAACCATAGCAACGGTGAATATAAAAGCCATGTTGGGCGTTGGGTCTTCACTTGCTTTGAGGTAACGGACACGGTCGGCTGGGGCGCGTGAAAATGCACGAGTGTTTATAATTATTGTCCATCGGATATAACCGTGGCCCTATTATGCATAGCTACATCGTATTAAATTAATTCGAACATAATTATTTTTTAAGGGCTAAAATGGTAGCTGTATTAATATTGTCGAAAAACTTTCCTACTGGTTTTGTTTTTTTGGTGAAGAGTCCCTTCACCTGACGAGCCGCCACTGGATAATCACACTCGTAGTGCCGTGTGCCGTCATATCATGTTATAAAATAAGGTATAACCTTAATTTAACGAGATTAATTATTATTTTAAAATATGACGGTTTAAGTTCTACTGTTAATAAAAGTTAGCAACCCAGATAGCTGGAGAAGAGTTTCATTTTGCCAAACCCCAAAAAAAAAAGAAGTGATGCACGTGCAACTATAATATATAAAAATATCAAGATGACGTAACCTAGGATGATATCTATGTGTCGTAGTTGGACACTTATATTAATGGTCAATTACTTACGAAAAAATTACATTATATTGACGTAAAACTCATGTCGTCTAGATGACGTCTAAATCCCGTCATTTTTTGGTAACATGACGTCGAAGACCTAAATGTTCCAAAAAATGTTGTGATTTAGACGTCCACCTGCCGCTTGGATATACAGGGTGGGGGACTTTGATTTGGAACAAATTCACTAGAAATTTGGAAAAAAAATGTTTGAAAAAAATTCTTCGAATGTGATGTTTTGTGGGTTTCATACTAACTCTCTAACTTAGTAAACAAACCCATCCTAATTTTTCTACTATCAAAAATAACAATAAACTAAAATTAATAACGATAGCACGGTCAATTTTATCATTAAAAGAGCTTTCCAAAAAGGTATCACAAGTGGATGCTTGCATTAAAAAAAAAAGTTTGGTTATGTTTGGGGCCTTGAAGAGGTTTAAAAAAACAAATTTTTTGTTATGTGTATGAAGCACACAAAATATCTCAATCCACGTCTATTTGCATTGTTCACAAATATTTTTCTTAACCTTCTAGTGAGTTTGTTCCAGTTAAAGTCTCACCCTGTATAATATACTATGGTCATACACCATAAAAATTACTAGTTCTTAAATTTTGAAATGAAATAAAACACATTCATATTAGTAAATAAATGTACATATATTCACAGTATATCAGGCACATTAGAACAAAATAAACACATAAATGAATAAATAATACAAATACTTTTTAACCTGAAGATCACTACGAATTTTATATAGTAGTAGTAATAATAATTTACAACAATTCGTACAATCTATACACCATTAGTATGCAATCTGCATAATATAAATATACTAGAGTACATACTAATACGAAAGGTCATATAGTCTTACCAAGCTCAACTAGCATTTTTACGTCGTATCGACGTTATATTCTTCAATCTGACGTTGGTAACTTACGTCGATCTGACTTTGAGAAGACTCCAATTTGCACCAATTTGGTGAACAAAATAAGGGTTGTAAGGACGTCAGTATATAACTTCTGCACATTATAAGTAAGGATTTTTTTTGTAGTATTCGGAATATTCCCAATTTTCTTTTACCAAATTATTAAGCCCCAAAAAAAGACGTGAGAAATATTACTGCTGTTGTTACCGGACATTGCCTCTTCGGTAGACATGCCGAACGTATGCAAAAACCCACTAACGACTTCTGCAGAAGTTGCAGAGATGAGGAAGAAAGTATTAAACATTTTCTGTGTGAATGCCCTGGCCTCGCAAGAAAATTCACTGCTCTGGGTGAACCATTTCTTGATAGCCTGGAGGAACTAAGCAACTTACAACTTGGACGACTAAGCAGGTTTCTGAATAGCAGTGGCTGGTTTGAATAAGTACGCCGCATTTACCATCAGAGATCTGATGAAGGTGGGTTCTACGGAACACGTGTGGTATCACAATGGACCTAATAGGACTACGTGAGACTATTTGGTCAGAACCAAAGATCTACCACTCTTACCTAACCTAACCTAAGCCCCTAAATACGTAACTTTGCCTCAATATAACCCTTTTTTATACCGTTTTCGAGATCCCCTTGTACGTACACGAATTTGTAGCACCCTGTATATGAAATATACTACTTTTTATGCCAAAAACCCCTCCTTTCGTCTCATGCCTTATCTCGTTCGCTGTACAATAGTTTCTGAAATACTTACAATAATTCAGACTTTTTTGACCCTAATTTTCTGTTCTAAATGTTTGTAATAAAAACAAAATTGTTTTAAAAATAGGTCAAGTTGTTGAACCTCGACACGTATTCATTGCGTCACCTGGCAGGGTTATAAAGTTACTAAGAAGATAAGTAACTTTACTTTTTTAATTAAATGGAAATGTCCAAGCCCTGGGCGTCAACGTAATTTTAATGCAAAATTAGATAAGTCTAAAATAATGCCACCCGCGCAGTAATTAAGTTGTTCACTGAGATCAAAGGTCTGAAAATTTTAATAATAAACCGAAAAAACTATTTGATCATTAGACAATGTTCTGTCGGGTCGACTTTAGTTTCTATAAAATCCTATAGAAACATTTAGGTCAACTAAGAATGACCGCCGGCCATATCTCAGAAACTAGTAATCGTACAGCATCCGGGTACAATTTTTTATGACAAAAGTGCCCAAGAGAAAATGCTGGAAATTATTTTTAAGTTCTGCATTTTGCCGCAAGAGGGCGTAATTGAAAAGTAAATTTTAAAATTTTACATATCTCCGAAAATTCCACATTAAGGTATATCTTTGATAACACCATTAAAAAGCTTGGACAATTATGCATCATTTTGGTATTATGCTCATTGGCGTACCGACTTTAATAAGAGGGGGGAAGCTGTTAAAAGTGTAATCATTTAAATCACTTATAAACGACTTATCCGATTTTAGCAAACTAAAGACTGTTTGGAAGAGAAATGTATGCACTTTTACCAATCGTATTTAGTTGTCCATAATATTTCTAAAAAAAATGCTAGAGGGCGCAATTTGTAATAATAACACATTTTTTGATTTTACTCCGAAAAAATAAATCATACGGTATAATTATGATACCATAATCGAAAAGTAGATAAAATTTGCTAGAAAAAATATTAAAACCACAGCTCGATATCTCCGTTCGTTTAAGCTTTATCGCCAATAGTATAATTTTTAAAACTTTAAATAAAAAAGTGATTATATATTTTTTAGAAAAAAACTGGGACGCCACTGATATTCTTCCATGTGGATATTATATCGGATTAGCCTGGTCAATTCTGCATAGAAATGGCTTCTTGCGTTTTTCCCCTCAGGCACACCGTTCTTAATTAAAATAATTAAATTAAATTAGCTCTACTATTTATTATTATTACTAATATTGATAATGAAAAATTTTGTTTTATAAAAATTGTTGGAAATGACCACCACTTAATAGACAAGCTTTCGCCCGTCTAATTTAATTTAATTATTTTAATTGAGAACGGTGTGCCTGAGGAGAAAAACGCAAGAGACCATTTTTTTGCAGAATTTACCAGGCTAATCCAAAATAACATCCACATGGAAAAATATCAGTGGCGTCCCACTCTTTTTCTAAAAAATATATAATCGCTTTTTTATTTAAAGTTTTAAAAATCATTCTATTGGCGATAACGCTGAAACGAACGGAGATATCGAGCTAAGGTTTTAATATTTTTTCTAGCAAATTTCATATACTTTTCGATTATGGTATTATAATTATACCGTATGGTTTATTTTTTCGGGGTAAAATTAAAAAATGTGTTATTACAAATCGCGCCCTCTAGCATTTTTTTTGAAAACTATTATGGGCAACTAAATACGATTGGTGAAAGTGCATACATTTCTCTTCCAAACGGTCTTTAGTTTCCTAAAATCGGATAAGTCGTTTATAAGTTACAGCGATTTAACTAATTACACTTTCAACAGCTTCCCCCCGTCTTATTAAAGTCGGTACGCCAATGAACATAAGACCAAAATGATGCATAATTGTCCAAGCTTTTTAATGGTGTTATCAAAGATATACCTTAATGTGGAATTTTCGGATATGTAAAATTTTAAAATTTACTTTTCAATTACGCCCTCTTGCGGCAAAATGCGGAACTTAAAAATTATTTCCAGGATTTTCCCATGGCCACTTTGATTAAAATTTTTTTTTTCTGAATTTCTATGCCCAGTAGTTTCCGAGATATGGCCGCTCGTCACCCTTAATGAATCACCCGGTACATATAGAAAAATTGCTGCAATACCCTTAACAAAAAACACACCTCGTAATGGGGATCTATAAGTTTTCCACTCTCAAAATAAGGTTTAAAGAGAATTTCGGCCAATTTATTAAGATAACTGTAAAATTTACTTTTTACATACATATATTTAGTTATAAAAGTTTGATAACACAAAACATTATTCAAATTAAAGACTGAAGCCCAGTAAATCTAAAATTGCACAAAGAAACTGTTGACAAGTTTGGAAAACATTAACAATTTATCATAAAATTTTTAATAAATACAATCCAAATTTAAATTACAATAAGTACAAATATATAACAATCTAATACAGCCCATTTTCCAATATACATTTCACGTTTCTTATACTTATTTCTATAGTAACTTAAACATACAAATCATGGCACTGAATACAAAATCATGCGTTTTTCAAAAATCAAGTAGGTACCTACATACAACAACAATATATGTTAAAAACTGATTTATCAGAAATTTTTAGATGAACATATTTGCCTGCATTTATTAGAATATTTGAAATTCCATTTATGTCACTAAAGGCATAGCAAGTTGATCTAAAAATCTTTTTAAAAAAATTACCATAAACTGTCTTCAATTTTAAACTGTACCTTTTAAACGGTTCAGAAAATCACAATGTAAGTAGTAAGAAGGATGGTGTAAAAAGCCAGGTTATAAATATTATGTAACACATATTATATTATCAGCTTTAAGAGTGAGGTCCAATGACGCATTCGCCATTTCGTTTTTTGATCAATATTTCGTTAACTTTTCCTTTTATCTAAAAATAACGACATTTGAAGCCTAGTCAACTACAATTTAAAGTTATAGTCTGTTTAAGAAAGGTGTAGAGTAATAAAATGGGAAATTCCGTTCAGTTCGGCTCAATTTCGGTGTCGGCCATAGGCGCAAGTAAATTTTGTGCATTAAATTATTTATGATAATAAAGAAGGAACTATAAGCTATAGCAAATTTACACAAACATCGTTTTATGAAATATGCCGTGGAAGATATAGCTGAAAAACATAGTGTAACTGTGCTGCGCACACCGTCATGCCGTTGCGAACTAAATCCTATAAAACTTATATGGGCGCAAGTACACGACATTCACAATAAAAGATGTTAAGCTACTGTTGTGAAAATGTGGAATCTTGACCACCTGATCGATCGCACCGTCGACCCGTTAATCATAACGTCAAGAGGAGATGATAGTTCCTCAGATGACGAATAATACTACGATTTTTTATAATTTAATTTGTGTATAAGGTATTTTTTGTATTTTGTATTTTTTTATAATGTTTAATAAAGAAGTAAGTGTACCTAATACTATGTACATAATACACGCCTTTGTCACACCATTTCCAGTGTTTGTGAATGGACAACAATAGGCAAACCCCATAAATTGACCCAAACCCGGGTGGTACTACCTGCACTTGATGAAAATAAAGAATTTTGCAATGAAATCAATGCTAAATAATTATGAAAGTGGCTTAAATATTCGTTGGGTTACTCTGTAGACGGGTATTTGGTCTCTTTTTAAATAAAGCGAAAAGGATAAGAAATATTGATCAAAAAATGAAAGGGTGAATATGTATATTACTCTTAATAAAGAAATAAATACCCAACCCATCCGATATAAAGTCGTAAAAATCAGTGTTTTGACGACATATTTAGGGAAAAGCAGTTTATCTTAAAGTATAAAGGTAGTAAACCTCTCATTTCTACAAAAAGATCTGTTACAACTAAACAACTTTTTATGAAATATGATAGTTATATATTATATGGTGTTTTAGAAGGAAATATTATTTGTCGACATCTACGGTCCCTTATTGTGCGTTAATCAGCTAAGTAGAGCGGACTTTATTTTTCTAATTACAGAAACTAGTATGTATTCTCATATTTAATACGGGGACACCACCCCCATATTTTATACTAATCCACCAATTTTTTAAACTGATATTCCCGTATTAGTTACTCTGTATAAAATATAGGGCGTTACCCGTTTACAGTAGCCTCGGTGGATCTTTACCCATATGTCATCATTCAAGGATAATGTTACAACGTAATTTACAACTCCCCTTTTTAATTTGTTATAATAATAAAGGTGAATAATAGTAGTTTATACTACAAAAGTGGATACGATGTCTATATCGCACAAGGTAGTAAATTGATCATGACGCCGTAGGTGGAGTGCTCAAACTTCCGAGCGCAATATGGATAATCCACTCGAGTTGTACGGTATATTTTTTCTACAGCTCGACTTTCGCATGTCGTAACATAAATTTAAAACAAAACAGTTAAATCAGGATACTAGCAATTCACATACTAGCAACACTGTAAACGTGGAAAAAGAAGTGGCAATACTGTAGTGATGTAGCCACAAAAATAACAAAACAAAACAAAATAACAACCTTAAAAAACGAAATTAATTTTTTCTAGAAATCGTAGCGCAAAGGAAATAGCAAATATCCTTGTGAGAGTAAAAAAATCATAACCCAACGTATTCCGGGCACTTTTCGACTTCGCAATACATCGTTTCCAATGAAGCGTGCTACACAAAGAATTAATATCAGGAAAAGTTGTAGACTAATTATTTAATTTTAAAATCAACGAAAGTGTCTTCATTGACATATTATCATCGTATTTCATTGTCATTTTGAGTTATATCTTTAGTTCCGTTTTAATTTATATCCTAAAAAGTATTTAATCCTAAAAACAGTCCTTTCAGAGCTGTCATCGTACTTTTGTGCTGCCGGTCGGTATGTATAAATATTTGTTATTATTTACTTCCTGTAAAAAATTGTAAACATAAAATATACCTATGGTTTAAAACAAAATTAAAGCAGCAGCTAAAGTTCTAGAAAATATACTTTAAGGTGAAGTGGGGTAAGATGGGGATTAAAAATATAAAAGGTCACCTTTGAAACCACATAAATAAGGAAGTACTTAGTGATATCTACAATTACAACATAATTTGTTTAATTATTTACCCAAGAATTTCATTTAAACAAAAAATTGTTATGAAAATATACCCATAGAACGCCCCAGGTACTGGGGTAAGTGGGTTTTCAACTTATAAATGGCGTTTGAGTAATGTTATATTCAACTGGAGCAAATGGGTTAATCTATTGCGACTTCACCAATAACAGGCTTTTTCAGATTAAAACAATTCCTAAAAATAAAGAAGTTTATATGTTAGAGATTTGTTCTTCTATAACTTTTTTTAAAACTACGTAATACGGTTTTTAAGTTTTTATTTACCTTATAGTTTTTGCAGATTACGCACAATCTCACTCTTCAACTTCTTAAAACTTTTTATTTTGAATTTTATTAATATAAAAAATTTAAATGGGACAAGTGGAAACTAATCCCCACTTACCTCACTAACAAAAAAAGCGGGGTACCTAAGTGGGAACTATGGACCTAAAACTGAAAACCTGAAAAATCGAAGTGTTAAAAAAATACAAGAGATAACGTTAGTAATTACAACTTTGATAATGTAAAATTTTTGAACCTAAGTTTTAAATTAGTACAGATAAAAAATGTTAAAAATGTTTGCCGTAACATAACTATAGACGAAGTTTAGATACATTTGACATAAGCTGTGTTACTTTAAAAAAAAATTTTAAATTTTTTTTATGTTGGGGCCTATAAAAGTCCAAAAAACCATTTTAATGTAGTTTTAGTTTTCAAAAGTAATTTTTATTTACAATTATTACAAAAAAACCCACTTGCCCCAGATTCCCAATTACCCCACTTCATCTTACTACCTACATTGTTGATAAAAATATTATACAAAGTGCTTCATCGATAAATGTTGCCATTCTGCCCTTCTTTCGAATTAGGCTTTTATCCTCTTCGTTCGCTGCCAGGGCCATTTCCGAGGGGACCTACAGTTTACCGTGGGTTCCGAACCACGATCCTCAGTCATGCGACACCCCTCAAGGGCTATCAACCCTTGGTTTATTGCCATTGCATGACCTACCGATTGGGGAGTGTGTATCTTCTTCCGCACCCCACGAGATGTCCAATCTCATCCGGCCTGGTTACCGGCGTAAATGGGGTGGGTTGGGAGATGATACCTTTTACACTCTTCCCTGCATTCTTAAATCCACTAAATTTCGGACATAATTTTTTTATTGTACGTATACCCACTCCGGGAATCGAACCCGGGTCGTCGCGGTCGAATGCCAGTAGCTCTACCTCTGAGCCACAACCGCGGTTTTCATTGATAAATACAAAATTGGTTTACCCACTTTCGATTGATTTTAACGTACCTATAAGTGATGACGCATGGGTAGAGATCCACCGGGAGTTGTTTGTAAGAGATATTGTGGAGGTGAAAAAAAATGTATATACATTCATATTATTTAAAAAAATTATAGTGTATCCAAAAAGGTAAGAATTACTGTTTAAACATTTTATCTGTAATAGGCAATCTATATTCATATAAGAAAAGATGATTTTTTTACAAAGATTTATTATAATTATGCAACAGACTGTTTCGTACAATATTTAAGGTAGGAAGGTAAAAACTTTAGGACTAACAGTCTGATTAAGGCAAGCGTATTTAATAGTGCCCCAGATCAAGGGCGTCGACAAGGGGGGGGGGGGGGGTAATGGGGGTAGTTCCCCCCCCAAGATTGACAAAAAAGTTTTTTGCCTACACTCGACGAAAGAAGTGATTTCAAAAAAAAAAAAACATCTGATTTAAGCCTTTGACGCCGGGGTGGGCATTCATGTTTATAAGCTATAAACATAAGTGCGCATCCCGGTATGTTATACATACAACAATAAAAATGTTTTGTTAATTTGTTACCCCCCCAAAAGAAAAAATTATCGACGCCCTTGCCCCAGATTAATTATTGAAATGGAAATGAGATAACATTACCATGCAAAAGTTTAAAACAAGTTTGTAAAAAAATGCAGCGGGTTATAATTTGCATCATTCCCTAAAGAAGGGGGAGGTCCTCCGACCCAAATCATAGGCGCCACCCAATCACCCATCGTCAGTTGCGGTTACCCGAGAGAAGCAACCACAAAGAGGCGACAAAATCCGGGAAACAACTTTAAGGGGGGATAAGCAGCTCAACTCAAAAACATGTGCTCGCCGGTATCTAGGAAGTCGATTTGCAATTGGAAATAGTATACATAACAGGTGATGAAAGTGACACTTTTTAAACGAGGATATATTTAACACGAGGCGTCAGACGAGTGTGGAAATTCGCCGAGTTTTAGAATAATCACTTTCACACCAGTAATGTACACTATTTTTCCTACGACCATAAAGAATTATTAAAAAAGCCTTTGATTTGTGAAAAAAATATTTTAACACTAGTGTTGAAAAAAAAATATCAACACTAGTGTTGAAATTGGCATACTTAGGATTATGTTCCACTTAATATCTGGTTTCATAGTTTGTCAATGGGCTTTTCCTCTATTTGTAGTTTAACTTTTTCATATTTTATATATCATAGGAAGAACTAATCCTGGATTGACTTCTACATTAATCAGAATGAAAAATTTTAAATTCAGGAATCAAGGAAAGATGCATTAAACATAAATTTAAATAATCTACCGAACAAGGAATTCAAAATAATTCTATAAATTATTTAATGTTTTTATAAAAAAAAATACTCAAATACTCCTGGTGGGATTTGAACCTGTGACCTTGCGATCTGTAGGCTAGAGCTCTATTCTCTACGCTATCGGTACCAATAAGGATTTGTTGTTTAATACATGACACTCTCTTCAGCGCGATTTGTTTTTTCTGGTAAGAGATTTTCCAGTATAATAACATTTTTTTTATAATTTCAGATGGCGTATTTTCACACTCTAATTCTGAATCACTCGACAAATACAAAATACGTCAGTTAAACACTTTAGAATTACTGATTTCTAAAATGTGTTCTTTTTAATAAATACGGGTGGTCTGTCAAATTGGCACCGTATGTTTAAATTAAATAGCGTGCCTTGTATTTCAATACTAGTGTTGAAATATTTTTTTTCAACACGCGTGTGATATACGGCGCTTTCTACCCAAATTAACCATGCTTTTTTTCTCATTTTCATAGGTGGTCGTAGGAAAACTATTATTGGTGGTGGTATTTTAACTAAACTGCTGGACAATTGCTTTCGAGCAAGAAAAATTTCGCCTAAATTTAACAGTTAATATTTTCTGAACCAGATATGATATCGACCTACAGTTTTGAATGGTTGATAGATCTATCCCTTGGGAAACAATTGTCAATGTTGGATTTTCTTTAACTGTCAGAAAATTTTATATACCGGGTGTTAAAGAAGACGATGATTTTTGCTCCAATTTTAATGGCGTGTAACTTTCACAATAATATTTTTAAATTTTATCACTCTACGTCGATTGAATTACTGGTTCATAGCAAAGAAAATAATTTGTCAAATTTTTGATATCTGCTATATTTTAAGAAATACCGATTTTTTTGGAAAACCTTGCTTTATTTTTTCTTATTGGTAGCTAGATCTCACTGGGCGTTGTATTGTACAAACTTTGCGAGTGATTCTTATACCTTATGAAGAGCTTGATTATGTTCAGTAACAATTAGTTGTATCTAAATGTTATGATGTACAGTGGCGTACTTATAAACACCTATATGTCTATGGTTTATGAGTATATAACAATTTTTCACGATTGTTTTATATTGGAAAGTACTCGCCCCTAGATTAGGTCAATTTTTTCTTATTTTTTAGTTTTTTATATCGCACTACAGGTATATTATACAGTGTGTTTACAAAATTTTAACAAAGATAATTTTTTTAATTTAATTTTTGGAAAAAATGTATTTATAAATTTCTAACTTCTTAACACTGTACTCATAAACCATAGACATATAGGTTACATATAAGTACACCACTGTACATCATAACATTTAGGTACAACTATTGTTACTGAACATAATCAAGTAATTCATAAGGTATAAGAATCACTCGCAAAGTTTGCACGATACAACGCACAGTGAGATCTAGCTACCAATAAGTTGAAATAAAGCAAGGTTTTCCAAAAAAATCGGTATTTCTTAAAATATAGCAGATATCAAAAATTTGACAAATAACTTTCTTTGCTATAAACCAGTGATTCAATTGACGTAGAGTGATAAAATTTAAAAATATTATTGTAAAAGTTACACGCCATTAAAATTGAAGCAAACATCATCGTCTTCTTTAACACCCTGTATATAAAATTTTCTGACAGTTAAAGAAAATCCAACATTGACAATTGTTTCCCAAGGGATTAATCTATCAACCACTCAAACCTGTAGGTCAATATCATATCTGGTTCAGAAAATATTAACTGTTAAATTTAGGCGAAATTTTTCTTGCTCGAAAGCAATTGTCCAGTCGTTTATTTAATTTGTTGTGGTTACTGTGATTTATAAAAATTCTGCAGGGTAATAGGCTGGGGTCAAGGGTCTATTATTTACACTCGAAATCACAAAATGGTTACTTCCCCCCTCTCCCCATACAGCATTTAGAACACATAAGCTTTGAAACAGCTTTAAAAACAATTTGCAAGGTCTTAAATCTTGATTTAAATTATTTTAAAATAGTCCTAAATGAGTGCAAAATATTAGAAAAATTAGGAAAAGATAACATAAGAATAATATAATATAGAGAGCTTAATGAGTACGTAGTAGTGATGGGTAGAGTACAAGAATCGAGTAGTATTCGATTCCCAAAAGAATCGGTGGTATTCAAATACCGGTCTCGAAATCGGTTACTACTTTTTCGATAAATGAGTACTGTCCTCGAGCGTGAGGTATTTGAATAACGGTCACGGAATCGATTAATGACTACTTTTACCAAGCGGTAGGGCATTCGAATACTACTTTTCCCGAGTTGAGGAAATTGCGTTTTTTTTAGAACTTACTTTATGGATGATTACCACATATGCATACACTATATTGCCAATACAAGCAGTCGTACGAAGCAAGAATACACCCATCGTGCGATTCAAAATAACCTGAGTTGGGGGCCGTGGCGCTTGCGCAGTAGGGAAAAAATTAGGCAACCCACACGATTTCTAACAGAACGTAAACAGAACCCAAGGTCTCTTGAACAGAACCGGCTTGCCGTTGTATTCTTATTTGTCGCCATCTTTTATTTCGTTCATTCATGTGTGGTTATAATTTCCAAGTTTTGGGTGTTAATATTTATAAAACTTTACTTTAGACATTTTTTTTTTGTTAGGTTGTAAGTTGTAGTCGTTTTCAGCTTTTTTTACGTTGTATTCGTTCGGATGTTTGGTGTGTGATTGTGGATATTATTTTAAAAATTTGGGTGTGAATTTAGGTATAAAACTTTACCAGACATTTTGTTATTGTTAGCGACTTGTCTCTCAAGATAGGTAGAAAAAAGTGCATGATCCTTTTTTGCACGAATCGCGGTTCAATACCAGGAATAAGGTATTTCAGGTATGTAAAATATAGGTTACTTAGTTTTATTTGACCATAAACTGTACACACCCGAAATAAACTGGTAAATTTAAATAAAAGCTTGTAAAAATATTTTGAAAGTCGGCCCTGTCAAATGTTTACATCAAGAAGCAAATTTCCGATCTGCGCAAACTCAACGGCCCCTGATCATCTGCTTACAGTGGTGGCATCATTGAATTATGGTATTAGCAATATATGTAGTGTATGTATATGTGATAATTACAGGATCGCGACAGGTAGACGCGAATTGACGACCTTAGTACGGGTAGTCATAACCTTTGCCATCCTTGGTACTTAATACTAAATAAATGATTTAACATCTTATACTACTCGATTGAAAAGTATACGATTCTTGAAAATATACGTTTCTGCCCACCCTTAGTACGTAGGGTATATTATATACAGGATTTAATGGAAATGACTTATTATAACTATTTAAATCGGTGATTCCTTGGATGTTCTAGAAAATCCATGTTTGGTTCCACAAAGATTTTAAACAATAATTTGTAACCAAGAAACTTTGATTGTGACATCAATGACATTGTCAGAATTGATTTTCTCACAATCAAAGTAGTCCAGTTCTCTTAATTCTTGGATAAATAGCCAGGCCACTTTGAATGTGAGTATACCATTTCTATCACTGTCATTGATGACACATTCAAACTTGTCAGGCTAATTAATTATTGTTTACTAGCTTTATGCAACCCAATATAATAATTTCTTTTTTCAATCGACGTCTAAAAGTGTGCCTAAAAAATATTGATTCGAATCCTAACATATGGTGCATAGTACGTCATTCGTAATTTTAGCATCAACTACAGTATTCACAGTGTTTCTTTTCTCGTGCGTTATTGTTCAACGAGTAATTTAATATAATAATAAATGTGAATAAAAACATAACCCAACGTCTTCCGGGTACTGTTCTATGGCGCAATACGTCGTTGACAATGTAACGTGCTAGACAGAGAAACAATTGTAAGAAAGAGTTGCAGATTAATTTGGCCCT
Organism: Polydrusus cervinus; assembly: GCA_935413205.1. Lineage (NCBI taxonomy): Eukaryota > Metazoa > Arthropoda > Insecta > Coleoptera > Curculionidae > Polydrusus > Polydrusus cervinus. The sequence goes on along the minus strand of OW284510.1, from coordinate 101,295,912 downwards.
TTAATTTTATTATTTTTGAGTATTGACTGTTTTGACTATTGATAGTTCTTTTCGGAGCTTTTATTATCGTTATCTTGTATTTCCGGTAAGTAGTTTATGATTTGTGGATTTATTGTAAAAAGTTCTAAATTTTGACTGTGACAGGGATGATATTGGGAGGCATTTTTTACTCACAATTAAAGTTGTCAGATTAGTAAATTAAAAATTAAAGTAACCGGGCTACTTTGATTGTGAGAAGAGTATATTTCTGCCAATGTCATATATTTCACCGTAAAAATTGCTGGTTAATTATATGCAACGCAACCCGACATTAGTCATAGGTTTTTCTTTATTTTTTTTTTCCAGAAACCCATTTATCATGGATCTGGCAATATTTTCCCTTGTGTTTTTAATACCGTAATGCGCCAATGCCGGCTGACGAGTGCGAAAGAAGTTAGTATAAAATGGCCGTTTTAAACCTATAGTAGTTATTAATTGTTTTATATTCTCTAGGTAGTTTTAGTGAAAGTAGCCTATAACAACAACGTGTACTTTGAATGAATAAAATACTGTAAGTAGTTAAATACAGTTTCTTATTCCTCCGAACCGTCCCCTCGCATAAACAACTACTTTGAGTCGTGTTAAAGTGCCAAATGTTGCTTTATTTTGTACCAATCTTGGATTTTAACGGTAGGTTTAATTTATATTCCTAAAAAATTTGTATTAATTTATCAAGTGCCGTACCTCTACACAACCAAGTATTTACTTGTCCATTCATGCGTGCGGCATTGTTTACAAATCCACAAGTAGAGCGCGTGCCATCAATTTCAAAAGACAAATGGTGCATTTTCTAGCTTAACATAGCAAAACGACATTTAAAAAAAATCTGCACTTTATTGTATCAAGATATGCAGGTTTATATGTAATAAATCATTTCCATAACACCCTGTATGCAAATTAATATATTAGATATTTTGCGATACATCTACAACGGTATGCCAATAAGCAATTTGAACATCGCTGGGTATGTCGTCACGAGCAAGGATGCGAGCAAGGTTGCATAACCTTTCGACGCGAGTGACGGTTCCAACCTGACATAAAAAGCGGAAAATTTTTACTATTTTTGTAACTAGGACCTTCTAAATGAAGTAGCTGCGATAAATTAAGGCAGTATATCGTTAATAATATACAGGGTGCTACAAATTCGTGTGCCTACAAGGGGATCTCGAAAACGGTAAAAGATACGAAGATAGTTAAATTCAGGCAATGTTGCGTAATTTGGGGCTTAATAATTTGGCGAGAAAAAATTGTAATTATTCCGAATGCTTTCGGAGATATCCGAAATAAACAGAAATTTTAATTTTTGGTTTTTATTTTTTTACGCTTTCGTTTTTGACTTGGGAAAAAATAAAAACACTTTTTTATAGCCTTTTTTATGTTCTACAAGGTGGCATTATTAGTTTTCAAATTCGACGTTTCATTCTTTAGTTAACAACCTCAAGTCAATTTTTTTAAATACGGACCTGGAATTTTAAATACAGTTTTAGGGATTTCTAAGCCTTAGACATTTAATACAATGTACAAGTTTTTGAAATTTTAACGTTTTGTCATCTAATAACACATTTTTAAAATTATCTTTTTCATCTCATTACGGTCCTGAACATTTAGACCCAAATTAAAAAACAAAATATTTCTGATTTGAGAAATCCGTCCATTTTTACTCAAAGAGGCCTGATAATTAATATCCACCAAAGTCTCGGCCTCAAATATTTTTCTGTCTGTTTATTTTTTTTACATGTTTCGCCTGAAACTAGCATCATCAGATCTTCTAAACAGTAAAAAAATTTAAAATTGTTTTTGAAATAAACATAAGCGCATCACAGTAACATAACTAGAGTAACACTCCAGTTACCTTTTCTTCACTCGGAAAAAAATATTGCTCCCAAGTCATTATTTTTTCTGTTTTACAGTATTTCGGTCTAGGTCTAAGGCAAAAACCATATAACATAAGATATACGTTATAATAATAAAATAAATAAAATACTTATAGAAAATAGAATTACTTCTCATGCCTTAAAAACTTGCTTACTTCCTAGAGTGTTGTGACGGTAAATCTTATTGAAAAAATAAACAGCCTAAACAACATAACTTCATGTAATGTAATTTTAATAGTAAAGTAATTCTAAAAATAATTGCCAGGGCCGTAATAGTAAAGAAAGGATTGATTTGAAATGCTAGTGATGTGTTATTTAACGACAAAACGTTAAAATTTTAAAAACAGTTAAATTGTGTTAAATTTCCAAAGCTTAAAAGTCCTTAAAACTGTTTTAAAAATTCCAGGTCCGTATTTAAAAAAAATAATTGATGTTCGTATCTAAAGAACAAAACGTCCAATTTTAAAACTAATAACGCTATATGGTAGAACATAAAAAACGGCTATGATAAAGTGTTGTTTGTTTTTTTCCTAAGTCAAAAATAAAGGCGCAAAAAAATAAAAACCAAAACAAAAAATTTCGGTTTTTCCGGATATCTCCGAAGGTAATCGGAATATTTACAATTTTCCTTCACCAAATTATTAAGCCCCAAAATACGCAACTTTGCCCTACTTTCACCATCTTCGTATCTCTTACCGTTTTCGAGATCCCATTGTACGCACAAGAATTTGTAGCAACCTGTATAATTATAATAGGATCATTTTCTTAATCAAAAATAAAACAATGATTTACTTGAGCCCAATGTAAACTGGCCTTAAGCGTCCTCGCACGTGTCGCCAAAATATGGGAGAGATAGAGAATTTATGTGCGTTTGCATACCGGTGTTAGTGTATCGTGATTATTTCGCTATCAAGTTTCTCGTTATTGTACAAATTTCACAAAAAAGGGTCCGCAACTTTGAATTAATAAAAACAATAACTTTTTTTTAACAATAAAATACTTTATTGGATGTTCTATATTGCTATGCATATTGTAAGCTTTGTTAGAAACAACAAAAATGTGCGCTAAATAGATTTAAAACTTAAATCACAAAATTGAGCATTATTGGTTGCTAAACATTAAAGTACCTACATAGATATCGAAACCTAGAACCAAAAGGGCTGCCTCATAGGATCCAAAATTAATTTCTTAAATAAGTCAAAAAGTGCTTATAAGAAAAAGTTTTTAAAATAAAAACTTCGTATTTTTCTTCTCTTTACAGTTGCGTTATCAGTTTCTGTAAAGGGTTATGCCAAACGTTGCCTGTAATAATCATTTATCGAACTCGAATACTCGTCTAGAGTCACTTCGCTCCTCGGCATTGACGTCGTGGCCTTGGGCCTCGCTGTAGCCCCTTTATTTGGATGTCTAGGTTTACTTACTTTATGCTTAAACTTAGATAAGAAAATGAGTTGTTCCTAAGGGTGTTCCAGATAAGGATGCACTCTACAGGGATCTCGTAAACCATAGAAGATACAGAGATGGTTAAGTTAGAAAAAACTTGCGTCCTACTAAATTCTGCAACATTGTGTTTTCAAATTCAAAATGCTTCGAATCCTTCCGAAGATACTTGGATAAAACCGAATTTTAGCGATTTTGTTTTTATTTTTTTTGACTCTATTTAAAGAGATATGTTAAAATAAAGTGTACATTCTCATTATCACTTTTTCTTCTCTACAAGTTGGTGTAATTAGATTATTAATCGGAGGCGTCGTTTTTTCAATATCATCATCAACTTTGCTTTTTTAAATAGTCGGGAAATTTTATTTTATGATGTTAAAATTCCTCTCTTCCTTTATAATTTAATGACGTATCACACCTAGTATTAATAACACGTTTCGGACTTAAAAACCCATCATCAATAAGAGACAGTGCAAATTCATCTTATTTGAAACTATTTTATTTTCAATCTACGTAACCTATTCTAATTTTCATCTCTGTCAACTGTGCAATAGGCTGTGACAGGTACTTATAGGTAGACGCAAGATGATTTAGCACTTATTCATATTGATGATGGGTTTTTACGTCCGAAACGTATTATTAATACTAGTGGTGATACGTCGTTGAATTATAAAGGAGGAGAGGAATTTAAAAATATTGAAATACAATTTTCTGGTTATTTAAAAAAGCAAAGTTGATGATGATTGTGAAAAAATTAAACGTCGGATTAATAATCTAATCACACAAACTTGTAGAGGAAAAAAATGACAATAAGAATGTAAACTTTATTTTAACGCATCTCTTTAAATAGAGTCAGAAAAAAATTAAAACGAAATAGTGAAAATTCGGTTTTGCCCAAATATCTTCGGAATAATTCGGAATTTTTTTAATTTGAAAACACAATGTTGCAGAAAGTAGTAGGACGCAACTTTTTTCTTATTTAACCATCTCTGTATCTTATATGGTTTACGAGATCACTGTAGAGTGCATCTTTATCTGGGATACCCTGTAACTGAAAAAAATTGTAACAAATCCGTCGATTGATGTTAACCACGAAGATAAAAATCCCATGAAGGCATTTAATCCTTTTGGCTCTTGGTTTAACGGCAAGATCATAAAAAGTAAAAAATAAAAAGGAACATCTTACCTTATTTTATTATTCTTATGTAATTAAAACAGGTATTGCTGGACAGCCTAATATATCGATGTTTAACATATGTCTATATTTTTCTTAATATTAAAATAAAAAAGGATGTCTGTTACAATTTAGTGCGGCTACTACGGTTCCTATTTGCCGGTGGGTGGCAGACCGCCCAATTTGTAGTTCCTATAGGAAAAGAGAAAATTCTAATTAGGAAGCCAGTCAAATTATGCTTTGTCAGAAAGGAATATTCGAAATATCGACAAGGTTTTCAGAAATTTTAACGTACAATGAAAATATAGAAATGTAAATATTTATTTACATAAACTTTTTTTAATAATATATTTTTTTTAATTTTAAAATTTGAAATTTTTTTAATAAACTGGAGGATAATAATTTTTTTTAGAATCATAAACTATAGCTTTCTTTATAACATTTAGGTCCGCTAGATCCATGTCCTGGTAACTTTACCAGCCAGATAATTTCTATTGCAACAATTGTCCTAACAATAGTTTCTTCTCAAACGTTTACTAAAGTAACGAAAAAAAAATTCTTTTCGCATGATTCTAATATGAAAATCATATCTACGGGCTCTTCTTGGTTGTATTCCATTACAAAAAATAATATAGCTTAAATAATTAATACTATGGTCTATTTCTTTTCGATTGCGAACGATGACAGAAACCCGTTTTACAATAAAAAAAATGCAAGAATTTTCATTTTTGACAAGTTGAAAAAGTAAGGTTAGGGATTTACGTCATAACTGACATTTTGTTGTTTACTGTTTATAGCGGTTAGAATTTAAAATTAACACTTGTTGAGGCCGCTTTACAGTTTGCAATTTTTCTTTCACGCAAGAAAAGATTGCCCGGGAGTATGCGCAGAACGAGGCTAATAATCAGCTGGCGCAATTTGTATTGCTTGCAAGAAATATAACTCGGACCGTATTTTTATTGCCATTGCAAGCGCAATTCTGAGGATTGTCTGGTGATTTATGAGACACCAAACTAAATATAAAAATCCCAGACATGTTTTTTCTAGCCTATAGCGGGTACGTTTTGTTTTTGTTGGTGTGCTTTCATGTCCTGTAATGATGTTTTGTTAAAATGAATGCACCAGAAGCGCCGGTAAGTCCTAACCAAATGTATTTTTATTTTAATGGTTGGCAAGTGGTACATCACCTACGATCTTGGCAAGTCATTGCACGCTGTAAAACGAAGTGAAATTAATTAATTGCTGCAAGGCAACTTGCGTGAAAGAAAAATTGCAAACTGTAAAGAAGCCTTTAAGAAGATGAATTTTTAGGTTATGTCACAATGTTTGGCGTTTGGCATGACCTTCTATATTTTGTCGATAAATCGGGCATCCTTTTTGCTTCAACACAAAGTAGGCATAGGTTTACTATTTTATGTTGCAGAAAAACGTGAAATTAACCGATTTTATGTACAGAAAGTTAATAGATTGTTTGTTTCGTAATATAACTAGAGCTAAAAGTTATTTTTAATTGCTAAAAGGTTTATAATTAGCATATATTTGCTAGAAATCAATCGAACTGAAATTTCTTATTCTTCTTCTGTGATTAAAAAAAAAGACCTTTAATAAGTTGGCTATGCATTTATGTAATGTAAATTGGTCCATGATTTAACCAATTAGGTGAATTTTTGTTCAATTTTTTTTTCTGTCATCGTTCGCAATCGAAAAGAAATAGACCATAATCTAATAATATTTGAAATTATAAAATAACTAAAGTCAAAATGGGCTTTTGTCACTTTAATAAACTTTAATACCAATAAATTGTTTTGCAAAGCCTCCTTCGATATTTCTTTATTTAATAGGTACCTTTGTATAATTTTAATACCGATGCAATATTTTTATTTTTTTATTAATTTTTAAAACCAGTGGTGCAAAACTGATTTTTTCGCCTATAATACTGAACCGGTTTCATTAAAATTTTGGGGGTATGTAGGCAACTATAAGAGGTATCCAAATAAGTAAGAATATTTATGGTCTGTAATCTAAAAAAATAGATCCTTATGACGTCACACTTTTTTGAAACACCCTGTATAAACAAAATATTTTCCTGAAATGCGCCTTAGGATACAAGTAAAGTGTGCAAAATATCAAAATCCTAACTTAAGTAATAGGTGCCCTATAATAGTAAACGATAGGTGTGGTGCAGGACCCTGTATATTTAGTAAAGGTCAGCACTTGTTATCACAATCAAATAATTACTACAGTGCGTAAATTCCTATCTTGTGAACATTAGACGTCCTTAAGGGGAATCGTAAATAGTTTTGTATATGGTAATTGGTCTGAAATAATAAACAATTGTGAGAAAAGTGCACTCGTCATACAACTCTTAAAGATTTTTAAAAGGGGCCACAGAACTAGTAAGAGTACATCCAGCCCGCAGTTATGTGAAACTTAAACCGGCCAATTAGAGGTGCTGTACGTCAAGCCTGAGGGAGGAGTTTATTTGGCGCGTTATTTAAATTTATGATGGGGGATGTAGCGTTCTTTATTCAGGTGGCGGAAACGGTAGATTATTTCTTAAAAGAAAGATGGCTAGCGAAAAATGATGAATAGAAAAGTTTCAGAGTTTTCAAAAATCATTTGCAAATGTTTGTAAACGTTCTTTAATATAAAGTAGTAGAGTTTAGTGTCCGTATAATTAAATAAAAAAGAAGGTTTCTTAGCGGCAGGCGGACAAAGTAGTGCATCTATCTTTTGCATTGAGTACACAGGGACGCCAAAGGTAATGGGTTCCCTGGGGCACAGGTAGACAATGACAGGCTGTTTCGTTCTTATTAGAACTCATCAGAAAGCCATAACCTGTAAGCGACCCCCAGTACAGCGAGACTATGCTTTCAAGGCATTTTTAAGAAATAAAAACGCGATGAAAACCCAGTAACGCCATCTATAGGAAACCCATTACCTTTGGCGTCCCTGATTACTCAATGCAAAAGATAGATGCACTACTTTGTCCGCCTGCCGCTAAAAAACCTTCTTTTCTATTTAATTATACGGACACTAAACTCTACTACTTTATTTTTAAAACACGGCATTGTATTACGGGTTGGCAGCGCACAGTGGGTATACTGCAGCGCGATCTTATTTGAATCTACAAATCCGTAGAAAAATTGGGGGATGCGATAAATGTTGCCTATACTGGTGTATTGGCCTAACGTATTTGGTTTATTGTTGCTTCGTCACAACTATCTTTTGTATTGAGTTGATTCCTATAGATGGCGTTACTGGGTTTTCATCGCGGTTTTATTTCTTAAAAATGCCTTGAAAGCAGTCTCGCTGTACTGGGGGTCTCTTACAGGTTATGGCTTTCTGATGAGTTCTAATAAGAACGAAACAGCCTGTCATTGTCTACCTATGCCCCAGACTCGCGTCTATATTCTAGTCTGCTGCCAAGGTCAGGCGGATGGCGGGACATTTAAACTATTGGTTGCAATGGATTTAATTATTTTTTTACTTCACGGTGATGAGTCATAGTCGAGGTATTATGTTTTCTTACAAGAACAGTTTGCCGGTTTGTTTATTTGTAGCCTTGTGGGGCATAATTAAAATGGAGGGGCAAGTTATAAATTAATCAGTAAGTTTTGTTATGGCATGCGGCTGACACAAAATATTAATATTTTGAAAGTAAATCCTAACCGTCATTTTTTAAATTGTAGAACAGTTTATGTGTGCACAGAATGTGGAAGGGAATGCAGTACAAAATCAAATATTAGTGCTCACATGAAATTAAAACAAAGTCTTCATACAATCACCTTTAAAGACAATTACATGCCCTCTATGTAGAACTTTGTTTTCATCCTTGGCTGAACTGAATCTTCATTTTGTTGATGTCCATGATATAACAATAAAACAAGAAGACCTGCAATTTAATTCCGTTGAAGATTTTAAAAAGTGGAAGCTTACAATAGAGGCAAATAGTCAGTCATCATTTGTTATTGTATAATCAAGAACTCTTCCTAACAAATCACAAATAAAAAGATATGTCTGTCACCGTTCAGGAAGGTACACTGAAAATATTAAAAACGCACAAAAAGCGCGACAACCGAAAGTTAAGGGTTCCAATAAAATTGGATGCAACTGTCCAGCAAGAATTGTAAAGAAGCGTGACGTAAAAAATAATGAAATCCATTTCAACCTTAATTTTAAATGTCCCGCCATCCGCCTGACCTTCGCAGCAGACTAGAATATAGACGCAAGTTGCCCCAGGGAACCCATTACCTTTGGCGTCCCTGTGTACTCAATGCAAAAGATAGATGCATTACTTTGTCCGCCTGCCGCTAAAAAACCTTCTGTTCTTTAATATATTTTTGGTTTTACTTTAAGAAATAATGGACTCTGTTTCCATACATAAAAGCGAGAGTTGTTGAAAAGGGTTAATTTTGGCTAAAGGATAATTAAACAAATGAAAGTATTAAAATAACTATCAAGAAAAGTTCTGTGTTAGCATTAGCACGTACTTTTTTGGTAATATAGTAATATTTGAATTTGAATGTTTTTATAATGTCAGCATCCCCTAGAAGGGTAAACTAAAATAATTATAGGTATTTATGATACATGGAAATTACCTATCAAGACCAAATGTTGCCATTGGCGAAAAAAATGCTGCCGGTGTTTTTATTTTTTCAATTCTTGACATCATTGTTTCCATACTAGTGGCTATTTCTACTGGTGATTTTCTATTATCAAAATCCAATTAAAAAAGAAATAATATCGGCCCTAATACAACAATTTAAGAATGCGGTTAGAGAAGCAACTCACCCTGCGATTTCAAACAAGACCCCGCCTACGCGCCTGACGTAAGCACCTCTAATTGGCCGCTTTAAGTTCCAAAACATAACTGCGGGCTGTTTGTACTGTGGCACAGAATTAATGCAGTATTTCTTCTCGACATAATATTTACGATGAGTGCATGTAATAAATACCATTTGAAATAGTCCACAAACAGTCCTTTCATCACTTTTAAGAAAAATATTTATAATTATTTCAAACCCCAGTTGGCTGTTGAGAAAATCTACGCCTATGGAATGTCACCCAGCTGGCTCGCCCTATTTATTAGTCAATATTAATATAGACATAATAATTACTAAGTAAAATATCTTGTTTGTGGAAGATTGAAATGCACTTTAAAAAATTTAGATTTTAGTATGAAAATTTTAACAGAATTTGTACTTACTTGGACTTCCGGCCCTTATTATTATGAGATCTATTATCTGAACTTTGTATATTTGGTTGCCTATTTTGGACCACTGGCGGGGTTTGTCGGTAGACATTCGGCTGGCCTCTTCCTACCAAACGTGGATCTGCTAAAATTTGGAAAGTGTTTTTTTTATTAAACAAATTAAACACTAGATTCGAAGATATAACATAAATGCATTCATCTTTAGAAATAATGCTGCCATCTTTCATTGACTGATTCCAAAATTCTCTAAGACTAATTGATATTTTTTATAAACCGTGAGAACTTTTTTTATCGCCATAATTATGTTTAGAATATTTTAGAGAGCATCATAAACTAGATATCGATATTACGAGGTCTCACATCGGATTTCTGCAGATCTATAGTATATAGATATAGTATATAGTATATATAGTGTCCAGCCCATTCCAAAGAAAGGTAAAAAGACTCTGCCAAGCAACTACCGACCCGTCGCATTGCTTTCAGTAATTTCAAAACCAACAACTCCTAAAGTATCTGGGCTTAACATTATCAGCGACCATCAATACGGTTTTCGTAAGTCCAGATCAACAGGTGACCTTCTGGCATATGTCACCCATCTTTGGAGCAACACCATCGAACATCATGGAGAATCCCGGGCTGTTGCACTGGACATCTCTAGGGCTTTTGATCGTGTTTGGCACGATGGGCTTCTAAGTAAATTGCGATCCTACGGTATGCCTAATGGATTCTGTTTATGGTTAACCAGCTTCCTTAAGAACCGTTCTCTGCAAGTGGCGATTGACGGGTTTCTCTCAGACACCTTCACCATCAATGCCGGTGTTCCTCAAGGGTCCATATTGTCGCCTACCCTCTTTTTACTGTATATTAACGACCTTCTAGTGAAAACCCAAAATCCAATTTATAGCTTTGCTGATGACAGCACACTTGTCTCATCTTTTACCTTGACTCCCCAAACATCCGCTGCCGACGCACATCTTCGCAGGCAGCATGAAGTATTGCGCCTCAACAAAGACCTGGAAGAAATTTTGGCTTGGGGTGACAGTAACCAAGTCGAATTTAATGCTAAGAAAACCCAGGCAGCAGTCTTCTCCAAAAAGGTTAACATTGCAGAACCGGATATAGTCATGGCAGGACAAGCAATTCCCCTGGCACCGTCTATTAATTTGCTGGGGGTCAATCTGGGAGGTAATATGTCTTGGCATGATCACGTTGCCGCAATTGCCAAGGCAGCTGCACAGAAACTTGGTGTACTTTTCCGCACCAAAAGGTTGTACACACCTCATCAACTTTTGACACTCTACAAAGCCCAGATTCGACCATCATTAGAATATTGCTCTCATGTCTGGAGCTCTGCACCCAAGCACACCCTTCGGCTACTGGATTCCATTCAAAGGAGAGCCGTTCGTCTGATCGGCGACCCCGGGTTGACCAAGACCCTCGATAGCCTGGAGCATCGAAGACAGGTTGGTGATTTGCCTCTCTTTTACAGATATTTCCATGGCAGGTGTTCGACTGACATTGCCCACTTGATTCCACCTAGAGCAATTCAAAACAGAAATACACGGCAAACCACTGCCGCTCATCCATATGTTGTTCAGCTTAGTACTCCTCGAACTTCATTGTTCAAGAATTCCTTCATCTGGAGAACGTCATCTTTGTGGAATGATCTTCCTGAGGTCGTGTTTCCCAATGAATACAATCTTCATCGTTTCAAGACCAACGTTAATCGCTTTTTTCGCACTCGCACCGCTCCCAGAGCGCCTTAAAGGATTTTTCCTACAGTGCAGGTGTTTTATCATAAAAAAAAAAATTCAAAAAGGTGAAGAGTAATAAAATGGGAAATTCCCTCCAGTTCGGCTTAATTTCGGTGTCGGCCATAGGCGCACATCGAAGCGAAGAGGGATTTTTAAAAGGTTTGCTGGAAAGAGAAAATATAAATTGTGGGGGAAATATGCAAAAATGGAAAACGTAAAAGTCAGCAAAATCCGAAAACGACGAGGAAGTAAAGATAGACGCCGCATTCTTCTTTATCAAAACAAACCGACAAGAACTACAGTTCATACTACCACTTAGTTCCTGACAAGTTCCATGAATGAAATCATATGGAAATAGTAGGAAATTTTTACGAGCGCATAATACGCTGTTGCCAGATGATTAAAGGATTCTCACATTGCGGGTTTTATTTGGGCTCAAATAGGTATATTCTCTTTTCGCCGGTGAATTCAACCAGTGGTGGAACTGATAAACTTATGATTGACAGCTGGTGGAATGACGTTATCAACCGGTTGGTGAATTATTTTACGATCTCTCCCTCTCTTTGACGTTGATATAAATCACCAGAAATCCACCATGAATAAAAGAACATGATTTATGTCCAACCGGTAATACAATAAGCAATTTAAGAACGCGATTCGATCCAACCGGTGCCACTGGTGGACTCGCCGGTGAAAAAAGAATATACCTAATTAAACACATCGTTGGATTGCTTAAAACATATTCTAACCTCAAACTAGTCAAAATACTAATAACGACAAACATTTCGAGAAAATTTCCCAGAATGACAGATAAGAGAGCTTCTGTGACTGCCACCACTTCTGGTGGCAGTCACAGACGCACCAGAAGTGGTGGCAGTCACATAAGCTCGTATTCATAATAATTTACCACATTTTCATGAAGTACCTATTTACACAAATCGACCTGAATCAAAGTAGCGAATTAAAAATTTCATCAAAACAAGTATTGAGTTCGATTATTCAGGGTCGAATTGGCATATTTTGTAATTGTATCCGCATCGAAATTTAAATGAAAACCGCAACACAATCGAACTTGAAACGTGATTGTCAATTTGACATAACCTAACTTAAATTTTAAGCTGAACTACTGTAGAAATTATTTATAAAATAGTTATTTTAGAAACTAGGTTAAAAAGAATACAAAAATGTATAAATCTTTAATTATTTCACAATTCACAATTCGATAAATTTCTTAGATCTTACAATAACCAAAGTAAACAATAAACACAGTTTCTCGATATATCACGAACCTTCACATACAGACATTCTAATACATAACAGTTCGAATCATCCATATTCCCATAAAATGGCAGCTTTTAACTTATTTGTCCATAGATTGTTAAGTGTTCCGTTATCAGAACAAAACTATATTCAAGAGTTAAATATAATAAAGCAACTAGCAGTAAATAATGGCTATCAACCTAATGTAATAGATCAAATTATAAACAAAAAACAACTAAATAAAGCAATTAGTTTAGCACATCCAACTTTTAAACACAATGAAAACTTAATTTACAAAACACTTACATATACTGGAAAACTTTCACAATTAGCTAAAAACTACTTAACGAAAAGAAATTTTAAAATCTTATATAAAACCAATAATAAGTTAGGCAAACTAATTAAAAATAACAAAAGCAGAACCAAAAAAGAACAAAAATGTGGAGTGTATAAACCAAAATGTGGTAGTTGCCCAAAAGTTTACATCGGACAAACAGGTAAAATATTTGAAACAAGAATTAAAGAACACAAAACAAGCTATAATAAAAAACTCACCAATTCTCATTATTCCTTACATCTTAATAACGAACAACATAATTTTGATGACAAATTTGAAATTCTACATGTAGGAAACAAATCAATAAAACTTAATTTTTTAGAAAGTATGGAAATTAACAAATACAAAAATTTAAATATTTTATTAAACGATCAGCTCGATTTGAATAATTCTCCATTATTAAATCTATAACCATTCGGTATTCCCTGTCATTATTATAACAATAGTTTTTAAAAATATTTTTTAGATTAGTTAAGAAAAGGTGTGTTTTCATAATTAGGGTTCGGTACTTTATTACTATAATGTCTTTATTATTAAGTTGTAAAATAGGTACATTATTTTGGAGTAGGTTACCATTATATTTTAAGAGAATATTATTTGCATTAGATTTCTACTATCTGACGAAGACACTGTGTGTCGAAACAATTGTCATAGTACAATAAAAATAAAAAAAAATAAGTGAAGATTTATACATTTTTGTATTCTTTTTAACCTAGTTTCTATAATGGATCTTCATCAAGTAACGGCTACATCTATTAAATAATAGTTATTTTGTCAAAACGATTTGAGTATACTACATAGTCATCTATTCTTTATGAATTCGAGAAGTAAATATATATTTTAAAACAGTAAAATGAAAATGAAAGATGACAATGACATGACATAAAGAACAATAAATCATTTATTTCCAGCTTTAATAAATAAAAAGTGGTGAGAGTTTAGTGTTTGAAAGTTTTGTGGGTAAATTATAAAAAAAACAATATGGTGAGACAGTGACAGGTTTACAAAATAACCGATTCAGTGCCTGGATTTCATGGTAGTCTGCACATGCTATTGACCTCTTATAAACAGTGAGTTGTAGGCTCGGCGCAAAAGCAGTTTTATGAATGAGATGCGGTGCGTCGTTGGCAAAATCTAATAATTTAAAATAAAAATAATATGGTATTTATAAATAATTACCTTAGACCAATAATTACCCTGGCAAAACTATTTACATTTGACCATGTTGATGTTCACAGACTAAGAATTTACACACTGTAGTAATAAAAAGGTTGTGATCACATAATCAAAATGAAATTTGAACATCTCTGCGCATGTCGTCACATATGAGGACGTTGCTTAGTAGAACTTCTAGTTTGGCGGATAATACCTTACATTTTTTGAAATTTTTTTTTTTTTTAAGTTATAGGTTCAAATTATATCATCCGCCATGCAGAACATAAAAATAGAAATATTGTGTTAATTTCTTATTTTCCATTAAAATAACAAACAATGCCCCGATATTATCTTTAAAATCTCCACTGATGCCGCGGCACTTAATTCTCGTGAAATTCGTTTTTATAATATTTTGTATACATTTTTTTTTATTATTGCCATCGCCAGACGCAGGTACAGCAGGCACGGTGTGGTGGAAATGCACTATGTGTTCGTGACGACTCATCGACTACTGTTTACTCCTATAATTAAGGTGTCTTATAGAAATTTTAACTAGACATAATTTAATGCAAAGCAAGTTATGCCGCGCAAGATAAAGACAATACTACTTACATTGTACAATGTAAGGCATGGGCATCCCCTGGTAAAAATTTGGTGGAAATGTAAATCTTTGTCTTTCGAAATGTGTAATATCACTTGCTGGAGTGGGCGACCGGCTACTCCTGGCTGTTCCTGGCGTAGGTCCCCTTTCACCACTCATCTGAAATTTAAGCAAATTATTTCATAAAACGCCGGCATAAATGCATCCATCTTTAGAAATAATGCTGCCATCTTTCATTGCCTGATTCCAAAATTCTCTAAGACTAATTGATATTTTTTATAAACCGTGAGAAATTTTTTTTTCGACATAATTATGTTTAGAATATTTTAGAAAGCATCATAGACTAGATATCGATATTACGAGGTCTCATATCGGATTCCTGCATATCTATAGTCTATTTCAGAAAGGTGAAGAGTAATAAAATGGGAAATTCCCTCCAGTTCGGCTTAATTTCGGTGTCGGCCATAGGCGCACATCGAAGCGAATAGGGATTTTTAAAAGAAGGTTTGCCAGAAGGAGAAAATATAAATTGTGGGGGAAATATGTAAAAATGGAAAACGTAAAAGTCAGCAAAATCCGAAAACGACGAGGAAGTAAAGATAGACGCCGCATTCTCCTTTATCAAAACAAACCGACAAGAACTACAGTTCATACTACCACTTAGTTCCTGACAAGTTCCATGAATGAAATCATATGGAAATAGTAGGAAATTTTTACGAGCGCATAATACGCTCCTTGGCGGAAGGGAGGGGGGGGGGGGGGGTGTTCGGGTCTGTTCGGGCTGCAACTCGGCAGCTCCCAAGAGAATTCTTAAATATAATATTTCCAAATAGGTGGATAGGACGGCGAGGATTTATAGAACGGCCGCCCAGATCCCCGGATCTTAAACCCTTAAATTTTTATATATAGGGCGATTTAACAAGCAGGGTCTGTCACCAGACCTAGAAATTTGGAAGAGTTGAAGGCAAGGATTCGGGCAGAGATACGTTTAATCACGCCAGAAGTGTTGGAAAGAGTAAGGGAAGAGTTTTACCATCGGTTTGGTCTTTGCCAACGGATTCATGGGGCAAATTTTCAACAATTGGTATGCTTGAAAAGTGACATTACAGTTTTAAAAAATATTGTGTAATTGTTCTTTAAATAAGTTTTTATTAAATTACACATGGTTTGACAGATGTAAAAAAACAAATGGACACATTCCTTTTTCAATAAGCTTTTCAAAAAGGTGCTACAAGTGGTATCGTCTAATTTGAAAAAAAAGTTGGTTAGGGCGGCGTCCTCCTTTGGTGTCCCAATTTTTACATGACAAAAGCGAGGCCCATAAAAAACTGCGAGGACGTATTTTTGGATTTTCCGTTCCATTTAAAATTCCCACCCTGTATATTAAAGTGATTAAATCAAAATGGCCAATTTTATAAAGTCCTTTTAAACCTAAGTTTAAACCTAGGTTAAAACCCACACATTATAAATCGACGATTTCTACTATTTTAGAATTATTCTTCGGTTTAAACCAGGGTTGCGACGATTTAAATCAACTGATTTTTTCAATTTTAATCGTAATTTAAATAAAATTATAAATTGCTGTAAAAACAAGTCGCCGAAGCACAAACTTACAAAAAAAAGGAGGATAGTTTATTTAAAACGAAGTGTTTAGATACATTATGTAAGTGTAAAAATATAACTAATCGTCATCAGTCCAGCGTAAAACATATTCATAAATTACGCTGCCGAAAATGTTCATGTCAATAGAAGTTATTTTGTATGTCGCCGAGGAGATCAAAAATCAGTATAAATTGATGAAAATCAAAAACAAAATCACGATTTAATTGAAAACATCAGATTTATTGATTATTTCAAAAAAAATCGTGATTTATTGCAACCCTGGTTTAAACCTAGGTTTAAACTTATCTTTAGGAGGACTTTATAAAATTGGACCTTAGACAAAGATTTAGGCCCGATTATTCCATTACGAATTAAGTTTAGTTCATCCTTGAACCAAGCTCAAACTTCATTTTGACAACCACTTTACATTCTTGGTTCTCAAAATAAAGTTTGAGCTTGGTTCGAGGCTTGATGTGTTTCGCCCCAACATTTGGCAGCACTTTAAAGACTCGCGTCTATATCCCAACCTATTGCCGGCACACTGCGCATGTCAGGCGGATAGCGTGATAGCGGGGATTTGAAATTTACATAGGTAGAAATTAGTTCAAATATTACATGTAAAATATGATTGATATAGCGATTAATTAATTCAATTGTTAATATTACGGTATTCTATTTATATTTTTAAATCAAACACTTAATTCTCTTTTTTCTTTAAGGCGGAACTTTGTGCAGCAAGAAATATATTTGCAAGAGAGTCTCACCCGAAGTGGGCATACTAGCGAGCTTATGACGTGGTGAAAAATATTCCGTAAACATCGACACACACTGAAAGGACGATGCAAGGCGGTAGGTTCTTTATTATGCTAATGAGTTTTGGTTGATTTTATTTCGGAGACGAGAAATTTGTTTTGTGGAAAATAAGTACTTGTTATTGTATTCTTAGTTAAAATAATGTACCTAATCGTTATACGGATATATCTTTTAAATGTTGTCTTATTTTATTATTAAAGCTATAGAATATTTACAAAAAATAAAATTAGGTAGAGCAGAAAGTTTAAAGTGTTAATTAATAATAGGTATAAAACAGCGGCGGCGCCAGGGGGGGCCACTGGCCCACCCTAGAAACATGAGTGCCCACCCTGGTGCCCCCCCAAAATTGATGGATCCGTTGTGTAAGGGACTTAGCTATAAAAGTTTTGATGAGTGGTTGTATGGTATTTTGAAGAGAAGGATGACCTTTTTTTTTAGACATCACTTAGAAAAGAGGAAGGTTTTGTTTGTCCGCTGGCCTATAGCGTTCTAGAGCGACCAGGAGGCCGCGACCTTTTTTTTTTTTAGAAGTCACTTTTATTTTGGGTAGTGCCCACTCAAAAATCACCGAGCCCATTTGTGCCCTCTCATCCCAAAAATCCTGGCGCCGCCACTGGTATAAAAGCACCTGCAAACAGGGTGTTCGTGTTCCACCGGGAACCGCTTCGAACTATATATGGAAAACTATACATAAGAAAATTTTCAAAATTTGCCATCGTGGTAATGCTGATGGGGACGACCGGACTAAAAAAATTTCATAATGGTGGTACTTCCGGTTACACCGGAAGATAGTGTCAGCTAGGGTAACCAGACGCTGTGGCGTGCCTTTTATATTTTTTTTCCTCCTATCATCAAACGTGCTTTCTAAAAAAAAAAGGTCGCCCCTCTCTAAGGCAGCTGTACAGTTATTAGGCGTCCGTCGTGTTATTGGAAAAGCGGGAGTTTTGTTTAAGTGCGTGGGAGGCGGGAGGTTAAGTAAAAAAGCGGGAGCATCCCGACTAAATCGGGAGGGTTGGCAACCCTATTGTCAGCGTGTTTATTTTTAATAGAACATCCTATAATATATTATTACATTTTTGCATTCTACGTAAGATTCTAGGCAGATTTTGTACAGGGTGGAGACTTTAATTGGAATAAATTCGATATTATTAAAACTGCTGAAGTTACGCCTACAAAATTTAGTATGTATGGTTTTGAAGCACGCGGAATTGAATTATAATGTCGGCGCAGTTGCCAGATTTCTCAGCTTTGCGCTACACGTAGTAATTTTAATATTTTAAATGGAATGCCCTATTTATTTTTATTGCAGTGCATTGGGCGTGTCCAATTTAATAAGATGCCAAATTAACAAAATTCTATCTTCACTAATTGCTGAGCTATGGCAATACTGTAATTCCATTAAAAAGTACCATGAGAATTTCTATTTTTAAAGTTTAAGTTAAATAGGCCATTTTGAAAAGACAAGAACTTTTCTTGAATCTTGTCAATAACTTAGTAACTATGGAGATAGACAAGCGTCCCGGTACTTTTTAAGGGAACTTCAGTGTTGCCATAGCTCAGAAACTAGTGAAGATAGAATTTTGTAAATTTGAGATCTTACTAAATTTGACGCTACCAATTCACTGCAATAAAAATAAATAGGGCATTCTATTAAAAATAACAAAATTACTACGTGTAGCGCAAAGCTGAGAAATCTGGCAACTGCGCCGCCATCATAATCCAATTCCGCATGCTCTAAAACCCCCACATACTAAATTTTGTAGGCGCAACTTCAGCAGGTTTAATAATATCGAATTTATTCCAGTTAAAGTCCCTACCCTGTATACCTATACCTATAAATATCTAAGCGTTTTTGACATATTTGAATTTTTCTGTTAAGAATGACGTTTGCAAGCCTTAAAATAATTATCAATTTTTTCTATAAAGAAGCCTTATATTTATTTAATTTAAGCGGGATTCCTTGTTATAAAGGACCTGCTTTATTAGATTTTTTATAATATTTTGATAACTATTAATTCAGGGTGTTTAAACAATAAGATTGAAAAAACTGCAAAAAGTCTAAATTTTCAAAGGGAAACACCCACATTTTATAATTACTTTTAGTTTAGCATTAAAAAAGGGTAAGTTTGTATATCCCAAAAATGTTGAACACTATTAATAAGCACATTGTGATGGCTTCTGTTTTGCGGATATCGATTGGCAAATGTGTCCCATGTTCTTGATATAACTTTAACACATTCTCCATAAATAATAAATAAATTTAAATAATCTTCGTTTGTATGTACAATTTAAGAGCACAGGCATGACAATTAATGATGTTTTAATGGTAAGTGACAGCTTCATAAATTTTTCTCGCATTTGATTGTTTTTCAACGCCGTTATAGCCAACTAAAAGTAACTAAAATTAAAATCTGCAGCAAAATCGCCATATAAAAATATTAAGTTGGCAATGTTTCTAAAAGTAAAATTTTTTGGAATATACAAACTTACCCTTATTTTTAATGCTAAATAAGAAATAATTATAAAATTTGTGTATTTCCATTTGAAAATCTAGTCTTTTTGCAGTTTTTCAATTTAATTTTTAATCGTATTGTTTAAACACCCTGTATTAATAGTTATCAAAATATTATAAAAAATCTATTAAAAATATCTAAAACGCTTAGACATAGGTATAGGACATGGTATACAAGATACCTATGCCTAAATTTTTGCGTAAAATGCAAAAATGTAGTAATATATAGAGTATGCTATTTAAAATAAGCAAGTTGACACTTACTTCCGGTATAACGGGAAGTGCCACCATTATAAATATATTTTAGCCCGATCGCCCCCATCAGCACTAGCATATACTGTCAAATTTTCAAAATTGGGAGGCACAGGCCTACCCTGAAACTAAAGGTTTTCAGCATTGGTTATCAAATACTTCGTAAGGTCAATAGTTTTTCAATCAAAATTTTCTTATATTACAAATTTTTCACCATGTTTATTTATAAAACAAAAGATAAGTCCCGCTGGTTCCAGGATTTGTTGACTGTGGTTACTAACTCGCGCAGTATTTTGTCCGTCGCGTTCCGTGCCATTATAATTAATTTTTTTTAAAAGTGGTATGTCTTTGACGATTAGCTGCGCTGCACCTTCAAACGAAAAAAAAGTAAGTACCTAGATTTTTTTTTAGTAACACAGAAACAACAGGAGGTAGTACCGTATCGTCGCGCCAATCCGATACAAAATCACGGTATTAATGTTTCTTATAAACATAAAGTGATAGGGGGGTAGCCAAAAAAACGTGTAAGTTCTCAAAAGTTAATTCTATAAAATAAAATACTTCGCAGCCTTTTCTACACTTTTTCCACCGTTCAAAAGTGACTACAAAAAAAACAAAACTTTGCGTTTTCAAGAACTTCTATCAAAAGTGATTCCTACAAAAAAAAATGTCGCAGTCGTTTCATAAACTCCCCCTAACAAAAGTTAGTAAAAAGTATATTTACCCCCCCCCCCCCCCCCCGCTCCCCCTTGGTCAAGAGAGGGGCAACTGCCCTCTTAATGGACGCCCATGCCTAACAAAAAATTGTATTTTATTACTCTGCGTGGCATACTGTCCAATTTTTATTTATTACCTACCTAGCTTCTTAGAGGCATTGTCACTATACAGTAGTCTCGCTGCACCAAATTGTAGCTGCGAGCCAATAACATGAACAGATAAATGTCATGTGACCAACGCCAAATTCGTGCCTGACAACTACTTTTAAATCGTTAAACCATGGATAAAATAATAAACACATTTCACCTTTAAAATGAATTTATATTTTAACAGGTTTAGACAGAAGCTCACTGTATAAACAATATATAGAGCCTGTATAATAAGCATAAAATATAAAAACAATTGAATAGAAATAGATTCATTATGCAACAGTTGGTTTCTTTACTCACTAAGAACCTTCATAAATGGCTTTATTTTATTGCACCCATCACCCTTTACCAAGACAAATTAAACACTAATTTTAGATCTAAGAGTTAATATACCAGGGTTACCATACATCCTGGGATTTGTCGTAAGTTCCCGGTGATCCAGTTTGGGCCTCTAATACCGATAAGCTATTTACCTTAGTATATTTTGTTCACTATCAAGAGAATAACCCATTTCGATAAAAAACGAAACAAAAAATTCAATATAGCCCATTTTTGATTGCAACAAATCGACTGGATTTCGTTCAATTCTTATCCTTACCTAACATGAATAAGAAATTTTGAAAGCCCAAACACCAGTTTTGACAAAATGGTGAACGCGCCTTGAACATTTTGCCCTGCGGCGCATTATAAACCATCCCGGTCTAAGCCGAAAAATGTATGGTAACCCGGAGTTAATAACACAACTACTAGTTACGTCTTTTTAATATTAACGCTTAGATATTCTGTTATTGGCACAAACAATTCAAAAAGGAAAACATAAAATTTAGCCCAAAATTACCCCCGAAATTACTTCGACCACCTATATTTTTTTTCAGTGTATCATTATTCTCTCTGGATGTAAATTGTTTCACGTCAGCCGAGAATAAATTCAGCTGTATATAGGCAACTTCTATAACATGACAACAAAATTTACCTAAAACATGAGTTGCGCGCTGCAAGATAACGGACTTATTACGACATTGTTTTGTCTCAATTTTTGGAGTCTTAAAGATAAGACATGGAAGTTCTAAGGTACATGGCTATTTTTTTGAAAAAAAAAATTCTTAGCTACGATATTAACCTTGGAAAAGTGCCTAAAAATACGCACCTTTAGTGGGCATTTTCTTATACATATTCTTATTTTTTTCAAAAAAGGGCTTTGTACCTTAGAAATACAAACATTCCTTTATTAAATTTTAAATTGTCCCGACAAATATTTCAAATAGCCTTTGCAGAATCC
Source organism: Polydrusus cervinus (assembly GCA_935413205.1). NCBI lineage: Eukaryota > Metazoa > Arthropoda > Insecta > Coleoptera > Curculionidae > Polydrusus > Polydrusus cervinus. Next base: position 101,273,739 of record OW284510.1, on the reverse strand, counting down.
TGCAGTAGCGAAACGGTGTTTTTCATCCTCTAAATTTGCGCGTGGTAGAGCCTTAACGTTTTAAGGAATTCAAAGATGTGGTAACCGGTGTTGACAGTCTACGATTTTGTAATTCCGACTTTTTGTATTGAGGGTCATAGTTAGAAGAAATCATAGGGCTTATTGTTGTTTTTAGTGCATTAATACCAGAAATGCATGGCATGTAATGGTCTTTAAAGGTGATCGTTTGAAGACTGTGTTTTCTTTTCATGTGGGCATTAATATTTGTTCTTGTACATTTTATCCCACAGTCTTACACACATAAACTGTTCTACAATTTAAAAAATGACGTTTAGGGTTTTATTTTACAAGTGCTTGACAGCAGCCACAAAATATTTAATATTTTGTGACAGCCATAACAAAACTTACTGATTAATAACCTGCCCCTCCATTTTAATTATGCCCCACAAGGTCACAAATTAACAAACTGGTAAACTGTTCTTATAAGAAAACTTAATACCTCGACTGTGACTCAACGTGAAGTAAAAAAATAAATAAATCCATTTCTACCTATATTTTAAATTTCCCGGCATCACGCTATCCGCCCGACATGCGCAGTATGCCTGCCATTAGCTTGGGATATAGACGCGAGTCTTTAAAGCACCCTAATTTTTCCTTTCCCAGTAAATATACTAGATCCTACTGCTAAAACTATAACTAACCTGTCTAAACAGCCTGGGCGCCATCGGGTATCCAGGTTGATGAAAAACAAACTGCGGCGTGGGCGGAGTACTGGGCGGGGGCGTACGGTACTGCCCGGGAACGCCCGCGCTCTGAGGGCAGTAGCCGGCCGCCACTACCGTGGCGGCGGGAGAATTGGTTCCGGTACTGCTCTGACTAGAACACATTAGAAAAGAGCGCGGTTGTTTCGTAAAGTTCGGCGGTGGTTTCGTGAGGGAACCCCTTCTTGGGTCGAACTGTTGTGGACCTAAAAAAAAATTTGAACACTTTGAAAAACTAATAATCATCCTAACAATACAAGTAATTAAATTACCGCCTTTGGTATCTTTTTTAAATCTGTATCCTCACCAACTATGAAATTTATAAATATTGGATTTAGAGGAAAACAATTTGAATTAATTAAAAATGATCCAAAAGATAGACCAATTAATTAAAAATTATCTAAAAGATAGAACAACTTATGTTAAAATAGATAAAGAAAAAAGCTATCTTAAAATAATTAAATATAGTGTTCCTCAAGGAACAATTTTCGGACCATTATTTTTTAATATCTATATTTGATGATATTATGATTTATTTAATGTAAATTGTGATGGAGAAATTCATAGTTTCGCAGATGATACTGCAATTTTTATACAGATACAAATTGGAACAACTTAAATAACAAAATTAAAAAAGATTTTGAAATAATAAAAAATTGGTTTGATAAAAATTTATTAACAAATAATTTTTATAAAACTAATTATCTTTCTTTTACTTTAAATCCAAATAACATACCACAAAATATAAATAGTATTAAAATAAATTATGACCTTCAAATTTTGAATGTTAATCAAGTAAAATATTTAGGAATAATCTTTGACAGTAAATTAAATTGGAATTTTCACATAGAATATTTGATTAAAAAATTAAGAAGTTTACTACCAACTTTTAGACACATTAAAAAAGTTTTGAACGTAAAACATATGGAAACATTATATTATGTATTAGTTAAAACTCATTTAAATTACGGAATTTTAGGTTAGGGAGGAATAAATAGAACTTTGGTTAAAAAATTAGAAATAGTAATGAAAAGTTTTCTAAATATTATATTTAATCAATATTATCTTTAACCTACAATAAAATTATATTCTGAAACAAAAAAAAATGAACATTAGACAACTTTACATTAATAATATCTTAATATACATATTTAAAAATAAAAATCTTATACAGTTTAAAAACCATAATCATAATAATACACGTCATAAAAATGAAATAACCATAAAACCTAAAATAAATAAGTCCGTAGGACAAAAAAATTTCAAATATTTGTTTTTATTTAAACGATTATTTACCAACAAAAATTAAAAAATATATTTCATTAAAAAAATATAAAGTTAAAATAAAAGCATGGATATTGGAAATAGTTAACTTAAGAAATTTTTTGAAAATGTTTTAATTAATATTGTTATGATTATGAACAATATATTTTTTTAAATTTATTAAAAACCTATATCTTCAAAAAACTGAGTTTAAATTTATATACATATAGTTAAACGTTTTTTATTTGCAATTTAACTTTTATATAATATTAACAAATATTTAAAAAAAATATTTTCATATTCTTATATATTAACAATTTAAAATACTAAGATTTGCCCCTAACAAGCACGTCTTCGGGGGATCAAAGAAAAAGTTTATTTGGGAAGATAAATAAACACATTTATTATATTATAAATATTGAAAATAAACTTATTATTATAACAGGGTATGTTCAACGAACTTACATCTAGCATATGTTTCTAGCCCGGTATAAATTAACTTCTTGGCTTTTATCCCCTCGATGTACTTACATTTTGAATTTACAGGTACAAATCCTCTCAGCGTACCAGCTTGCGGCCCCAAATTCATCTGATGCATACTCTGCGTCAATTGCACAAAACCGTCAGGATTGTTCGGCCCAAACGATGTTGCAGATACCGTAGGTGTACTGCTGTTAGGTGTCGGTGTGTTTTGGGGATATGCACCCGGTATACTTTGTGCTTGATAAGCTGAAAAAAGATACGGCAATTTTAATATTTTCTCTTGGGAATTTGTATTTTTATGTGACATTATATTTTGCATGATAAGCAGCATATTGAAAATATTTTAGCCGGGTTCATAATTCCTATGTATAGTTTTCCATATATAGATTAAAGCGGTTCCCGGTGGGACACCCTGTAGATGTACCAATTTTCAAAAAATTATATTTAGTATTTTTTGAAATATATTCCATATTTTTGACAACCTGTATGGGGACACCCTCCATATTAATCATCGAGATAGTATAAACAAGGAGGCGACATCGCGTGACTAAAAGTGACCCTACCTACGCCATATTGGTACGATACTTATGTCATTCGTGTAGTCAGCTGTTCGATCTATCATAATCTAGGTGGTTTTAGATTTTATGAGAAGTTTTTCAATTTTTGTGTAAAACTATTGCTACTGTGTGATAGATATTAATTATTTCTTGTGCCGTGTGAAGTTGTTCCAGCAAAAATGCTGCAGATAAGAAGAAAACGGCGAAAATTACGTTTTATAGGTTAGTATAAATAAAGGGCAAGTCCGTATTTATAAACTTTGGGTGCTAATTGTTGCCTATGGTTTGTTTAGTTGCAATTTTATTTAAATTATTAAATAACCAAAAAAAAATGTAGAAACAGTACATCTACAATTAAGTTAAAGCAGCTTTGAACTTTTTAGGACCAGCCGCTTAACTGCAATTTCACCATTTGTTTATTGATACAGGTCATTATTTTCTATGTGCCAAATAAACACAACTTGTATGTTGGGTTCCTCAAAGATTTTTAACCAGAATTAACTTTAACGAGCAACATTGACTGTGACATAAATGACATTGGCAGGCATTATTTACTTACCATTGAATTTGCAATATTTATAAATTAAAAATTTAGGCAACTGGGCCACTACTCGTCTTCGTCTGACAAGTCACACGGTTCATAAAAAAGTGTAACAAAACTTTTCATTTTTGCTGCTGTCGCATGTAATTCAAATTTTATGGGTTACAGTTTATTTATTAAAACATTTACAACTTCTAAATAAAATCATTTCTCATTCCATTGTGCACCTTTACAATGGAACAATATTTAATTATAATACTATATTCTCAATATTTTCTATGTCACAACAAAACAAAGTACACAATATACAAACATGTGTATATACTGGGTCTCCCAAAAGTCCCGCATAAAATTATTATCAATTAAAGGAAAAAGATCTAGGAAAAACGCTCGAACCCGTAAATTTTTATTTTTATTAGTGCATTTTTTGACATAAAAAAATATTATACAGGGTGTCTCATAGAACTGTCGTCACGTCTTTGACAATTTTTTTTAATGGAACACCCTATATATTGTATTATTTTCTGATTCCCCACAAAATTCTACGCTTATGTTGTAAATGTCATGTGTCTAAATTCAATAGTTTTTGAGATATTGACGTTTAAAATATGGCATTTTTTGACTTTGACAGGCTGTAACATTGGAACGGTGCATCTCTCTCAAAATGGTTTTCACCTCCCTATCTTAGTTTTTTATTCTCTATTAAAAAAAACCAACCTTCGATTTACCATGTTAAACTAACCCAGTATAATATTTTTTTATGTCAAAAAATGCACAATTAAAAATCAAAATTTACGGGTCCGAGCGTTTTTCCTAGATCTTTTTCCTTTAATTGATATTAATTTTATGCGGGACTTTGGAGAGGCCCAGTGTAATATCAGTATCCGTTAGTTTCATTACAAAGCTGTTTATTGCTTAATGAAATTATATTATTCTAGTTGATTTTTGGAATTGTTCAAAATAAATTTAATCAGGCCCTTAGGAATAGGCCATATTGGTATGACACTTAACCCCGCCCCCTGGTACCGTTTTTCGCAGACGAAATTAAATAATAATAGCGCCTATTTGTTTATTCTATCTCGATGATATTAGTTAATATTTGTAAGGAAATAGTAGTAAGTACCTATATTACTCGGTGTTTGATACAGTGCTGGATTGTGCGTATAGATTAACGACGGCTGGTTCTGGTAAATAACAGCTCCATTTGGCTGGGTCGGGGGATAAACCATTTGAACTGGCTGATTAGGGTACATCGGTACCACTTCAGGATTCGGCGCTGGCGGGCCTGGCTGCTGAGGCACGTAATTCACGGCTGTCGGAAACCCAGCAGGCATAAAAGCTGTAAAAAGAAAGAAAGTAAGCAAAAGTGATGTAGTGAGTCTTCTGTTTTACACTTATATTGATATTTAAGATTTTTGTAATGGTTGCAGCCGTTTCTCAAACGCAGTATTTCTGTAAATAAGAATTGTTAAGTGTTTCGAGTAGCAGGGGCGGATTGACACTAGAAATTCCAAGATGACATTCTTGGTGTATTGCTGGGTGACTCAATTCTTTTGACCATAACTGCATATTAAATTAGTGATGAGCGAGGTTCATCAATGGATTGTGCCAGCCCCTGGCGTGCTGAAACTCCGCCTCGCTAAAGTAATTTCTAAATAAAAAAGTGGCGTCAAATATTAAAACGCAGTGTCAAACATCGATGCTTTCATCGATACACATTTCCCATCACTAACTAAATCATCAGCGCCATCGCTAGCGGCGTACTTTGTAACTGTAGGTAATTGGCGGCTTAAACGTGTTTGCGTTGGGGGAATAACGAGGGGTTTTTGTCGGTTTTATTGCAGAAAAAAGAGAAATATAAACAAAAACAAGTGTTTGCGTAAGGATCCCATATAAAGTTTATTAAAGAATTTTTAATGTGGACTTGCTTAAATAACGCGTTGTTTTTGTTGTGAAACACGGGTTAATTTTCAAAGTGTGAAACGCAGATTCGATTTAAAAAAAATTGTTTATTTCATTATGGTTTTAATGCCAGTTTTTAAGGATTCTTGCTGAGGTATGTTTAATTTTAATTTCTAAAAAGTTTGAATATACCTAATGACATAAGGCCAGTAAACTCTTCTTTAGTAGGTCACTGTCATGCAACATTGTAAAGTCACTGACCTTCTTTTTTAAGTTTGACAGTTCAAAATCAAAACAAACGCACGTGGGTAAGGCAGTGAAGACGTCGGGGTCAAAAACACAAAAGGTGCATTTTCTCACTTATTAAAGCAAAGCGACATTTAAAAATATTTTTTCCTCAAAGGTTATCTTATCAGGATTTCCGAGTTCAAATATACTCAGGCAATTCCATAACACCTTGTATGTCAGTCCTAAAAACATTTATTCATTCATTTTTAAATTTCTTAGGCCAGTCCGCCCCTGTCGAATGGATCACGGTTTTATAGCCTGATTTAACAAGCTGGCAAGCTGGTGACTTATTTATTTTACAAGAGATCAGATGCTATATCCTCAAAGTAATGCACGTTATAATTGCATAATTTTTTTTAAAGATGTGCTTCTAAAGACTTGTGCTTTTTCTAGAAAAATCTATCCTCGTTTCACGTCTGTTGCAATTCTATTGGCTACATTCTTGGTAAAACGTGTCGCAGTTAAAAAACGAGGGTAAATTGAATAGAAGAAGCAGATAGTCCTTTACCGGTCCCAAAGAAGTTACGAAAGTTTATTGTAGACATCAGTGGACCGTTGAGGTTTACTTGTTTGGTTGCAATTTTGGCACTACTAGTACTCCGTACAGTGTTTCGATGTCTTTTGACTCGATCTATTTCAGTCTGTTGTAGGCCAATAAGTTTTGATTGACACAAAGTGATTAATCCTACAAAAATAATACAACAATCATCTAATCTAAATATCATTGTTTTCATGCAAACTAGGTTTTTATGGGTATAGTGTAATTCACGTAACTGGTGTTCCTGTAATAGTTAATTACCAAATAAACACTATATTTACTTAAAAAATACTTTACAGGTAGGCACAGTCCAACAGTTTATAACCAGAAAGTCTACGCATAAAATAATAGCAAAATAATCTCTAAAAATACCAAATACAAAAACACCGCACTTATTATTCAACACGTGAATGTCGGCTGTGATATTGAAAGAACGCAAAAAAGACACGCGGATTGATGAAATACGTAAAGAGATGTGCATAGGCAAAAGCGTAAGAAAGAGATCAGAGTGTTCAGTGTGTATCTGTATATATACAGTAAATACTGTAAATATACAGTAAGTTATATTTATCCATCACTCATAAATCTAGCCAATGTTCGTGATGAATTTTTTTTATACGTTAATACATTGTCAACTTCAATAATATTGTTATTTTCTTATTGAATTAATAATAATAATAATAAGTTTATTTTCAATATTTAAATATAATAAATGTTTATTTTTTCCTTAATAAACTTCTTCTTTGACCCTCCGAAGACGTGCTTGTTAGGGGCAAATCTTAATATTTTAAATTATAAATAAATGAGAATATTAAAATATTTTGTTTAAATATTTGTTAATATTATATAAAAGTTAAATTGCAAATAAAAAAACGTATATGTATATTAAAATTTTGAATAATAAAACATTTCCAAAAATATTTTTAAATTATCCGTTTCCAATATCCATGCTTTTATTGTGACTTTATATTTTTTAATGAAATATATTTTTAAATTTTTGTTGGTGAATAATCGTTTAAATAAAAACATAAATAATTGAAATTTTTTTGTCCCATGGACTTATTTATTTTAGGTTTAATGGTTATTTTATTTTTATGACGAGAATTATGATTATGGTTTTTAAATTATATAAGATTTTTATTTTTAAATATGTATATTAAGATATTATAAATGTAAAGTTGTCTAATGTTTATTTTTTTTGTTTCATAATATAATTTTATTGAAGGATAAAGATAATATTTCTTAAATATAATTTTTAGAAATCTTTTCTGTAATATTTCTAATTTTTTAACTAAAGTTCTATTTATTCCTCCCCAACCTAAAATTCCGTAATTTAAATGAGTTTTAACTGATGCATATTATAATATTTTCAGTTGTTTTACGTTCAAAATTTTTTTAATGTTTCTAAAAATTTGTAGTAAACTTCCTAATTTTTTAATCAAATATTCTATGTGAAAATTCCAATTCAATTTACTGTCAAAGATTATTCCTAAATATTTTACTTGATTAACTTTCAAAATTTGAATGTCATCAGTTATTTTAATACTATTTATATTTTGTGGTATGTTATTTGGATTTAAAGTGAAAGGAAGATATTAGTTTTATCAAAATTAATTGCTAATAAGTTTTATCAAACCAATTTTTTATTATTTTAAAATCTTTTTTAATTTTGTTATTTAAGTTGTCCCAATTTGTATCTGTATAAAAAATTGCAGTATCATCTGCGAAACTATGAATTTCTCCATCACAATTCACATTAAATAAATCATTAATATAGATATTAAAAAATAATGGTCCTAAAATTGTTCCTTGAGGAACACCATATTTAATTACTTTACGATAGCTTTTTTCTGTATCTATTTGAACATAAGTTGGTCTATCTTTTAGATCATTTTTAATTAATTCAAATTGTTTTTCTCTAAATCCAATATTTTTAATTTTTTCCAATATTAATGGTTATCAATCGTTATCCTTACAGTACTTTAATGGTCTTTTAACATTAAAAGATATTATAACAAATCTCGACCTCAAGAGGTACTTAGTCTTGCATATAGCGACATTTAGTGCATTTTTTAGACACTCCTAAACTCTGTGAATGTTAGTTTTGAGTATAAATTAAAACCTACGCGAACACCAATCTTATTCGTGCCGACCTATAGTGGAAAAGATCATGTGACGATCGCAGAAGTCCAAGATTACGAAAACATCGAATTAAAATAGTCGATTGCTATTACAACGGTGATATTTGAAAGTGTGGAAGGTTCGAAAAGCCGAAATACATTTAATCCAACAAAATCCTAAAGATAAAATCTGCAAACAGTACCTGATTGTCCCTGCGGTGGCATTTGCACCGAGAACCTCTGCGGAGGCGTCTGGCTAGTAGGCTGTGGAGTATTAGGGTAGAAACTAACCGGCTGTTGATTCCAAAAAGTCGCAGGAGGCTGTGTCTGGTAGGTGATTGTTTGTGCGGGGGGCGGACCAGCTCCTTCAGGTACGTAGTAGGTTGTGCTGAGTTCAGGCATACTGGTTTGATCCTAAAAATTGTTATTTTTATTAATGACGACCAAGCATTTCATTCATAAAAGTATTTTTTCGCCGCGCGCGACTGCTGGCTTATTTTGGCTGCACGCTGTCATCGGCGGCGGCTAACCCGACCTGAATTATTACACTAATAAAAGTATACAAAGCAAAACAGTAATAATTTTGAAAGAAACTAGATAACCGTAACCTGTAATTTTTAAATAACAACAGTCGCAACTCCTTTTGTATTGTGTATTTTGGTTGCCTTCATGAGGGTCTAGTCGTCTCTGACAAGACAGCGTTGCCACGTTCGGTAGAATCTGAAAAGGATTGTAGAATTCTTTCAAGAAGCAACTGGAATTTTGCATTGAGCTCATATTGTATTGCGCGTTAAAAGAGAAAAAAATTAAAGCCTTAAGAAAACCTTTGGATTATTTGGCAACAGTGTATTAATCTGACGTAAAAATTGCTCATATTTCTGTTGTATAGAATGATACACGCATGCCCATCACTTTATAGGCACTAGCCTGTTTATAGAGATTAGAATAAATAGTTCTACCTAAAAGGTTGTTTGAATTAAACCTATACTTAACAATTTCCACTCTCGTCTATTTCCCAACACTATTGCAGGCACACTGCGCATGCCAGGCGGATAACTTGATGCCGGGGTATTTAAAATATAGGTAGAAATGGGTTTAATTATTTTTTGGTGATATTTTAAGTTACGGTGTGGGTCATAGTCGAGGTTCTAGTCCCAATTAAGTTTTTTGCTACAAGAATGTTTTTGTTATTCGCAGTTTGTTAACTTATGGGCCATAATTATAAAATAGAGGGACAGTTTTGTCGTCGAGGCTGTAAAGCATCTGTAAAGTAAGAACCTTACCTCCGCCTTTTTAAATTGTAGAACAATTTATTTGTGCACAGACTGTGGAATGAATTTTATGTAGTACAAAAATAAATTTACTCAATTGAAAAAAATAATATAGAGGTTATTATGCTGATCCATATTTCTACATTTTTACATTTAAAAAATTGAAGGTTAGATTTCTACTTTACTGGTGCTTAATGGCCTCAACAATAACAAAATTTATTGAATAGCCTGCTCCTCCATTTTAATTATGGCCCATAAATTAACAAACTGGCAATAAGCTATGAGTAACAACAAATATCTGCAAAAAACAGTTATAGACTAGAACCTAAACTATGACTCACACCGTGACGTAATAAAACATTCAAAAATTATTAAACCCATTTCTACATACCAGGTCCGCCAACGAAGCGGGGACGGAAATTTAAATCATTATCGAGGAACTTATCAAAATTACTAAAGCAGCATGAGGTATGGACTTAAAAGCGGCATATTTTAAAAATATTTTACATTATACAGGGTGGCTCAAAAAAGTGTGGCGGACTAAACTTGCATTTTTTTAAATGGAACACCCTATATATTATATTATTTTCTAATTCCCTATACAATTCCACGTATATTTTGTATAAAATGTCATATGTCTAAATTTAATTGTTTTTGAGTAATTGACGTTTAAAATATGGCATTTTTTGACTTTGACAGGCTGTAACATTGGAACGGTTCATCTTAGAGAAAAATGGTTTTCACCTCCCTATCTTAGTTTTTCATTCTCTATCCAAGGAAACCAACCTCCGATTTACTATGTTAAACCGTTAAAACCGTTTTTTTGGTTTAACATGGTAAATCGGAGGTTGATTTCTTTGGATAGAGAATGAAAAACTAAGATAGGGAGGTGAAAACCATTTTTCTCTAAGATGAACCGTTCCAATGTTACAGCCTGTCAAAGTCAAAAAATGCAATATTTTAAACGTCAATTACTCAAAAACAATTGAATTTAGACATATGACATTTTATACAAAATATACGTGGAATTGTATAGGGAATTAGAAAATAATATAATATATAGGGTGTTCCATTTAAAAAAATGCAAGTTTAGTCCGCCACACTTTTTTGAGCCACCCTGTATAATGTAAAATATTTTTAAAATATGCCGCTTTTAAGTCGATACCTTATGCTGGTTTAGTATTTTTGATAAGCTCCTCGATAATGATTTAATCTTCCATCCCCGCCACGTTGGCGGACCCGGTATATTTTAAATATTCCGCCATCAGGTTATTCGCCTGACATACGCAGTGTGTCTGTAATAGTGTTGGGAAAAAGACTCGAGTCACTGTTGGAGGGGAGAGAAAAAAAGAGGACAGGGGAGGCAACACTAAAAATCTCATATGCTAAGATGATTTCTGGACACGCTGTACATGATTATATTTATTTATTTTTATTGCACCGGTTACCTTGCTGTAGAAATTTACTCTTTTTCACACCAACCATAATTATTTGAATAATTTTCAACTTACCATTCTACCATCATATTGCTGTTGTACAGGAACACCATAAGGGGCAGTGTAGACAATGTAAGACTGTGGCTGTGGGGGATAAACGGGAACATTCCCATCTGTCGGTGGATTACTGTAGTTGGAAAAGTGTTGCTGTTGGGGTAGATTCGAAACGTTTTCGCACGAATTTACCACCTAAAAAGAATCATATAGACTATTTATAGAGAAATAAAATAATATTTATTTAAAAAAGAAATTATTTAATATTTATTTATTTATTTATTCATTCCTACTACAATGGGTTCACAGAGAACATAGTATGCGTTAATTTTTTTTTTTTAAATAAATAACAAATACAATATATATAATTACAATTGAACTTAATTAAGGTAAACAACAAACCAAAAAAACACACTGCAATCACACGACTTTCATGCTCTTTCACCAATTCATCAGAAAACAAACTACATACAATACTAAAATAAGTCAAAATATTGTTCGTGGCAATAAAGGGGGTTTTCCATTAACATATTTTTTACTGTTTTTTTGAATTTTTTTATGCTTGTCATGTTTTTTATATGATTAGGCAATTTATTGTATGCTTTAACACCCATGTAGAAAGAACTTTTTTCATACTGTTTACTATTATGACCTACTACGTTTATAATGCTCGCACAGATAATATGTCCTACACAAGGCACCATTTTTATAAAGTCCTCTCACCTCAGTTTAAACTCGGTTGATTTATAATAATGTAGGATTGACAGCAAAGTTCAATTTAAAAGTAATCAACCTGGTCATAACTTGTTATGTTATGATACTTCGTTTTTAGCTGCGTATAGAAGGCATTAAAATAAACAGCATTTTTAAATACCTTTTTTCAAAAAACCCAAAAATAAAGTACTTACATTGATTTATTACACTACAAATGAAATACGGTTCTGCTTAACTTGCCCGTTGAATAACATTAAGAAAAATTCTGGGTGTAGAGAAGAAACAACCGCACTTTTACGACCCTCGCAATAAATTAGCACCATAATTAGTTCATTGTTTTCAAATTTTACCATTTTCACCAATTTATTCAAATTACCTAATTTGCTTCAGAAAACCACACCGCGCAGCGAATTGATAAAACAAATAACTGACGACCGATCCGTAAAATGTATGACTAACATACAAAAAACGGAGATGAACAATATATGGTAAAAGGCTACGTTGTGATTACCAGGCCCGCACTTAGATTTCTTACTTCTGTAACTCGGCTATATTTAAGTTTTAAAAAAAAAGGTATTTGAAAAAGTTGTTTATTTTAATGCCTTCTATACACAGCTAAAAAAGAAGTATCAACTTAGGACTCACCCTGTATTAGGTTATGACCAGGTAAATCACTTTTAACTGAAACTTTGCTGTCAAAATTATAAAATGACAATTTTTTACATTATATTAAATTTATTAAATTGAGCAAAATAATATCTATGATTTAAACCGCGGTCCAGTTTAAATCGAAGAAACGTCAAAAATGATCATTTTATAATGTCGGATTGACAGCAAAGTCGAGAAAATGGCGCTCAGTGGCGGCTCGCGGTCTTAAAAATGGTAAAGAGCTAGGTATAGTGCGGGTACTTAAAAAAAATTGACTAAAAACCCGTGTAACAAAACGTCTCTCTTATCCTCATCTGTCCAACGACTGAATGGAGTTTCCAACAAATTACAAACTATGTCATTAATTGGGTTCATTTTTAAAACACACAACTAAGTAGGTACATACACTATTGAATTAACTGAAAAATAAAAACAAAACTTTTTAATCACACAGTAAATCACGTAAAAACGATATCTATAACCGTAAGTTTCACGAAGCCTTAAAATAAATACCTTAAGGTAAGGCAAACCAATGCTAAAACAATGGTGCATAGGACTGATCTATTTTTAAATTGCCCTTCATCATAATGCAAATTGTTACATGCTGTTTGCGTGACTGACGTCACGTAACCATAGCAACGGTGAATATCAAAGCCATGTCGGGCGTTGTTCACTTGTTTTAAGCTAACGGACGCGGTCGGCTGGGGCGCGCCAAAATACACGAGTGTTTATAATTATTGTCCAATTATGCATAGTTACATTTCGGATTAAAGTAATATTATTAATTCGAACACAATTATTTTTTAAGGGCTAAAATGGTAGCTGTATTGGTACATTAATATTTAATAATGTCCTCCTGGCTTTATTTTTTTTGGTGACCTACTTCACCTGATGAGTCGCCACTGATGGTGCTTACTTTAAATTAGTCGATTTAAAAAAAAACATAGTGTTTTTCTAGGACACTCGAGGAGTCGCCCATTTAAATATAATACGGCATTTCCATAACATCCTGTATTAACAAAAAGTCTTACCTGTAAATAAGGGTAACTTCGACTTATTGGTATCCCAACTGAAGAAGTAGACAAGGGCGGTGAAAAAGGCAAACTTGGACTAGTAGCAGTGTTAGTAAAGCTGGATTTTGATTTTAATGGTGATGGTTTTGCGATCTGCCTTTTCTATAAATAAAATATAACAAGTTAGAAAACGATATCAATTTCTAAGCATAATATATTCATGTCAATTCTCTAATAGTGTTTTCAATTAACCACTTTAAGGCCCAATTTTATAAAGTTCACGATATAATACATATTGTCACAAAAAAATTATACGCAGCAGAACGCTTTCCCTTGTGGGCTCATCCTACACCCAGAAGTTTTCTTAATGTTATTCAACGGGCAAGTTAGGCAGGACCGTATTTGATCCATAGGTAGTGTAATAAATGAATGTAAGTACCCTTAGTTTAAGTTTTTTGAAAAAAGGTATTTGAAAATTTTGTTTATTTTAATGCCTTTTCTACACAGCTAAAAAAGAAGTATCAACTTAGGAATCACCCTGTATATGTGGTAAATACTATGTATTATGATAATAACGTATTCGAGGCAAATTTTTATAAGCAAAAAAAGTTGTGTTTTTGTTTTTGATAGTGATATGTGTAACTAAACTGCTGGACAATTTTATTGCTTTCGAGCATGAAAAATTTCACCTAAGTTTAACAGTTAATATTTTCTGAACCAGATATGATATCGACCTACGGTTTTGAATGGTTGATAGATCCCTTGAGAAACGATTGTCAATATTGGATTTTCTTTAACTGTCAGAAAATTTTATATACAGGGTGTTAAAGAAGACGATGATTTTTGCTCCAATTTTAGTGGCGTGTAACTTTCACAATAATATTTTTAAATTTTATCACTCTACGTCAATTGAATCACTGGGTCATAGCTAAGAAAGTAATTTGTCAAATTTTTGATATCTGCTATATTTTAAGAAATAACGATTTTTTTGGAAAACCTTGCTTTATTTTAACTTATTGGTAGCTAGATCTCACTGTGTGTTGTATCGTGCAAACTTTGCGAGTGATTATTATACTTTATGAAAAGCTTGATTATGTTCAGTAACAATAGTTGTACCTAAATGTTATGATGTACAGTGGCGTACTTATAAACACCTATATGTCTATGGTTTATAAGTATAGTGTTCGAAAGTTAGAAATCAATAAATAAATTTTGTCCAAAAATTAAATTAAAAAATTTACCTTTGTTAAAATTTTGTAAACACACTAATATACCTATAGTGCGATATGAAAAACTAAAAAATAAGAAAAAAGTGACCTAATCTAGGGGCGAGTACTTTCCAATATAAAACAATCGTGAAAAATTGTGATATACTCATAAACCATAGACATATAGGTGTTTATAAGTACGCCACTGTACATCATAACATTTAGGTTGGTACAACTATTGTTACTGAACATAATCAAGCTTTTCATCAGGTATAATAATCACTTGCAAAGATTGCACGATACAACGCACAATGAGATCTAGCTACCAATAAGTTAAAATAAAGCAAGGTGTTCCAAAAAAATCGGTAATTCTTAAAATATAGCAGATATCAAAAATTTGACAAATTACTTTCTTTGCTATGAACCAGTGATTCAATTGACATAGAGTGATAAAATTTAAAAATATTATTGTGAAAGTTACACGCCATTAAAATTGGAGCAAAAATCATCGTTTTGACAGTTTAAGAAAATCCAACATTGACAATTGTTTCCCAAGGGATTAATCTATCAAAACCGTAGGTCGATAATCATATCTGGTTCAGAAAATATTAACTGTTAAATTTACGCGAAATTTTTCTTGCTCGAAAGCAATTGTCCAGCAGTTTATTATATCATGTGAACTTTATCTACCTCATGTTTCGGGGATGATGTTGGCGTCTTATCCCTCTGAGGCGTGGGTGGTCTTTCGTGCTTGTCCACTGGTCGGGGCAAAGGTTCAAGTGGCAAAAGGTGTGGCGGCGGCTTACTCGGGTCGAAGTAGTAGATCGAACCGTCGTCATTTTTAAATGGTTTACCAGTCTGTAAAAACCAAAATATATTTTCAGCCGTTTTTTTTTATTGTTATTGTTGTTAAGTGGAAGTGACTGGCGATTCCTACATTATAAAGGGCTTCTTCACTAAATTTTATATAAAGCACAAAAAAAAAGTCGACGCTTTAGGTTTTTAAATTCTTCAATTATTTACTGAGAAAATAATTAAAGAAAATACGCTCTCAATAAAAACACGCGGAAGAATGTACCGACGTCACAACAAAACCGGCAAATGGGAAATCAGGGACAGCCTTTATTCGACACGCTCCCACCTGACTAATCTCTCGAGACTAGTGTTCTGTTTCTAATCTGTTCTTTCCGCCTATTTAAAATAGTAAAGTTGAAGATGGTTTTAAAAAAACGAAATGTTGGATTAAAAATCCAATTACGCCAACTTGTACAGGAGAAAAAGTGGTAATAAAAATGTAAACTTTATTTTAACATATCTCTTCAAATAGAGTCAGAAAAAAATAAAAACGAAATCGCGGAAATTCGGTTTTGCCCAAATAACTTCGGAAGGATTCGGATTTTTTCTAAATTTGAAAACACAATATTTTGTAGGGCGCAACTATTACTTATTCAACCATCTCTGTATCTTATATGATTTACGAGATCCCTGTAGAGCGAATATTTAGGTGGGACACCCTGTATATAATTATCTAAAAAAAAACTTACCTCAGGATTAATAATAATACTCCCCCTCGGAACATTACTCAGATCAGTCACAGCCCATACGACGGGGTTGTTCCCCTTATTTACGCACCCCCTGTGATCGTCGGCGCCCATGGCCTCCCCAGGGGGGTGAGGGGTCGACGTCGGACTAGGAGTCACGGATTCGGACATTTGAGATTGAGACTTGTACCCAGAACTCGAGGGGCTGAGACGCCATGATACCGAGCTGGCTCCTGAATCTGAAATAAAAGAAGGTTTAGGGGTAGATTAATGTCCGTTGTGCTTTTATTATAATTACTTTTAAAAGTTGGATACAGGATAGTTATTTAATAAACTTTAATACCAATAAATTGTTTTGCAAAGACACCTTCGATTTTTTTTATAATAATGACTGGTGGAATAGTTGATAAAAATTAGTTTTCTACAAATAAGTCTTGATGCGTTAGAAATTGCGATAGGGTTTTAATAAGTACAAATGTTTGATTTTTAATTCTGCATTGAATGACATAATAATATACAGGGGTTCCAATTTAAAATAAGAAAAATAAATTGATTTAAAGTTTGCAAAGTTTGACACTAAACTTTGGACACCCTGTACAATTCGCATTAATCAAACTTAGTTAACAAGACTGTTCGACCTTATGTTTTAAGTACCTTTGTAAAATTTTATTAATGAGGCATTATTTTTATTTTTTATTAACTTTTGAAACCAGTGGTGCAAAACTGATTTTTCTTAGTTTTGCCTATAATACTAAACTGATTGCATTAAAATTCTAGGGATATGAAGGCAACTATAAAAGGCATCCAAATAAGTAAAAATATAAATAGCATGTATTCTAAAAAAATGGATCCTTGTAGCGTCACACTTTTTTGGAACACCCTGTATAAACAAAAATATTTTCCTGAAATGCGCCTTAGGATACAGGTAAAGTCAGTAAAAGATCAAAATCCTAACTTAATTAATAAAAGTGAGCTATAGAAGACTGGAGATGAGGTGAGGACCTTGTATAATAATATACAATCTGATAAAAAAATTAAACTATTCTGTTTTTAAAACATTGTCTTATGGTCGAATTGGAAGACTAATTAAATCAAAATCAAACCTTTTCGTGTCAACTGGTATGTTTCGGTCGCCAAAGATTATTTAATTATAATATAATTTTCACAAATTTATTTAATTACATAAAATTCAAAAATATTATGAATGAAATAATTCACCTTATTGAATTATAAAATAGCTATTTATGCCATCAGTTACGAAATGCCTAATTTTGTGTAACGCGTGAGATTTCATTTCGTAGCGTATTGCATACAAGATTTTTTTCTAATTTTGAAGAAAGTAAAAAAAAAATAAAATTTAATATAATTGATAAAAATTTGGAAAACATAAATTTAGTTTTTTCTAATTTTGACATATAACTGATGGCATAAATAGCTATTGTTGCTGTTACTTCATGTTAGTTGTCAGTTTGACATTTTGTAAAAAGTCTAGACGGAAGGTTTTTAGCGAGATTGATATATTTTTAGTTTTATTTTTTTTAAATGAGTCGTTCAAGTTCTGAAGAGCTACCAAGCGATATTGAAGAGGCAGCAGGTCATGCTTTATTATCAGTAATTCCCAAAAAGTCAAAGGCAGTTTATGATTTGGCATACGAAAAATTTGTTACGTGGTGTGATGAGAAGAAAATTAAACATGTTAATGAGAAAGTTTTACTTGCATATTTCGAGGGTAAGAAAGATCTAAAAGTTTCCACATTATGGACACTTTACTCAATGTTAAGGTCTGAACTAAATCTGAAAAGGAATATTGATATTAAAAAATATACAAATTTGGTAGCATATATTAAAAGGCAAGCGGACGGGTACAGTGCTAAAAAGTAAAAAGTTTTTATTAAAAAAGATTTTGCCAAATTTTTATTGGAAGCTGATGACAAAGAATACTTAATGGCTAAGGTTGCAATGATAATTGGAATGACAGGAGCATGCAGAAAAGCAGAATTAACTTTTCTTCCAGTTGAAAATGTTATAGACGAAGGAAGCCATTTTCGTGTTAATATCCCACCTTCAAAAACAAAAGTTATACGGCAGTGTGCAATTACCACTGGAGACATTGAAAATACAAATCTTGTTGAAATATTAAGAAAATATATTAAGTTGCGTCCCCAGATTCTTAAACACAACAGATTTTTTGTAAAATATGCGAATGGAAAATGTACCAGAAATCCTGTGGGAATTAACACATTTAGCAGTCTGCCAAAAAATATTGCACAATTTCTTGGTCTTTCAAATCCTGTTCTATATACTGGCCACTGCTTCAGAAGAAGCTCTGCCACTTTCCTAGCAGACAGTGGCGCTGATCTTTTAAAATTAAAGAGGCTCGGAGGTTGGAAATCTAGCTCTGTTGCGGAGGGATATGTTGAAAATTCCATAAATAATAAAACTTATAGCGCAAGAAATATTTGGTGAAACATCTAATGCAATGTGCGTCGCTTCCCAAATAACAGCAAGTTCGAGCAATGAAAAAAATATGTCGTCGGGAATTAATTTGAATAATTGCAATAATTGTGTTATCAATATTTATAATAATTAATTAATTTATAATTTATGTTTTTAACTTGTATTATAACAGTTTAATAAATAGAATAATTCTTTTTGTCACTAATTTTGAAATACATTTTTCGTCACCAATTGCATAAAATTTTACTTTATGCAACTAGTTACAAAAAGTAAGACGTTTCATAATGTCAATCAGTTTTAAAAAGTGTCACTTTATATGTCAAAATTAGAAAAAAATGTATTATAATTATTAATATACTTTTGCTAATGTTTCAACGTTTGTAGTCAAAGATTTAAAAAAATATCCAGGAAGATCACCTACCTCCAGAAACTGCTGACATGTTAGTTGAACGAAGTAATTACTATTATTATTTATAACAATTATAACACAACAGGCAACAGTACCAAGTAAACACTGTATGTTTCAATCAAAAAGTGTGAACTAAATCCTTTGGGATTTATTATTTACTAAACCTTTAGGGCGTTAGGTAGATTTACAGGTAGTCTAAGATTTTGTTGGAAAATATCGCAATTAGTAAATACTACATTAATTTAATTATTTAGTGGTTTACCCTGTGCTTCTTAGAATTTTGTCACCATAGTACTAATGACGTACATAGAAGGGTAAATGTATTTTGTATCACAGGTCAAACGTCTAAACTAAAACAAAAATAGTTTTTGAGATATTAGCATTTAAAAATAATATTTTTATAGTCTAGTTCGGTTCAATTTCGGTGTTGACCATAGGCGTAGGTAAATTTTGTGCATTAAATTATTTATGATAACTAACGAAAGAAAAAAGAAGAAGATAATTTGATAAAGAAGGAACTATTAGCTATAGCAAATTTACATAAATATCGTTTTATGAAAAATGCCGTGGAAGATAGAGCTAAAAAACATAGTGTAACTGTGCTGCGCACACCGCCATATCATTGCGAACTAAATCCTATAGAACTTATATGGGCGCAAGTATTTTGTATTTTTTTTATATTTAATAAAAAAATAAGTACCTAATACTATGTACATAATGCACGCCTTTGTCACACCATTTTCAGTGTTTGTGAATGGATAAACCCATAAATTGACCCAAACCTGGGTGGTACTATCTGCACTTGATGAAAATAAAGAATTTTGCAATGAAATCAATGCCAAATTATGAAAGTGGCCTAAATATTCGTTGGGTCACCCTTCCGAAATAGACTATAGTAAAATAATGCGATTTTTCCCAACACTACCAAAAAAACCTTTTATATTGAAGGAATTCCTTCAATTCTGACAACTGACAACACTGTCACGGTCACGTCACATCCCTATTGTATATACATTTTTTTAATATATGCTCAAAATGGGGTAGATCGCTTCACCAGAACCTCCGCGAAAAGTATGCAGTGGCTCACGGGACGACCTGAACCCCGACAAAAATTCGAACTAGGTAATCGCTAGTATGTAAGCCAAGCGTCACCAAGGCTCGTATATTTTCCTTACTCATTAGTTTAAGGCACGAAGATTCTTACAATAAAAATGCTTTTTAACGAATTTTTATAATGTTTCTATGGTGATATAGAACAGCTGATGCCATCTTTAGGGAAATTGCTAACTTGGTCCACGACAAGAGTCTTATTCTTGAATACGTCAAATTTGTGTTTCCGTGAAAAAATATGAAAATCTGTTTTTTCGCCATTGGATCATATGTTTAGTTTTTTGAATACCGAAAAATTATTTACATTTCCCGAGTTACTTTTAGAAACTTCCAAAAGTTACTTTTAAAAATTAATTTTTTCCATAAAATCGTGTATTTAGGCTAATGTTTCATTTAAAAATTTAATACTTGCTCTGTTGATACAAAATGACATACAAGGTATGTTTACTCTTACGGCAAAATAACGTATTTTTTAAGCTCCCCGTATAAAAAATTAAATTTTTTATAACGTTAATATCATTTATATAAAAAAAAAACTTTTATAATGTATGACTTTTTTTCGTATCTTTAACTTTTTGGTCCATTTGTCCTCTTCTACAAACCATCCGCGAACATACCCAAGACCCAATTTTATAAAATTCTCCTAAACCTAAGTTTAAACCAAAAAACAATTCAACAACGTCAGAAACGGTTGATTTATAATGTGGGATTGACAGTAAGGTTCAATGTAAGAGTAATCAACCTGGTCATATCTTGTTATGTTACATTATATTAAGTTATGACCAGGTAAATCACTTTTAACTCGAACTTTACTGTCAATGCCACATTATAAAATGACCATTTTTGAAATTTTTTCGATTTAACTTAAACCTCGGTTTAAATCAGCGTTATAAAATTGGGCAAAAGAATATCTGATTTAAACGGAGGTCCAGTTTAAATCGAAACAAATGTCAAAATGGTAATTTTAAAATGTGGGATTGACAACAAAGTTTTAGTTTAAACCTGGTTATAAGTTAATAGAATGTAACATAACATAATAAGTGTCTGTTTGAAGGTTCGAGATAATCCATTTTTACTCAAGGAGGCTACTTATTTAGTATTCACCTGAAGATGACTACTTACCAGTTGAAACGTAGTGATTCAAAACCAATAAAGACAATGCAAGTCCAAAACTCTACTACCGTTCAAGAAACGTCATTGTCTACAACCTTTAAACAGACATCTCCGAAGGTATTCAGAATATTTAGAATTTTCTTTCACCAAATTATTAAGCTCCATAGTATGTAACTTAACCATCTTCGTATCTCTTACCGAGATCCACTTGTACGCACACGAATAAAATAAAAAAATAACTAAAAGGTTCTTGTATATACCGAAATAGTAGGTCAATAAATACTTTAAAAAACAGGTAGGAAAAATTTAACATTCAGTGAAAGCAATACGTATATTTTCAACTCAAAGGAGAAGGCAATAAATCTTCGTTCTCCATTTTGGGTGTAATAAAATAAACTTTTCAGGGATAAAAACCCAGATTTAAGAAGGGTCGGTAATTTATCCCTTTGGGTGCCTGTTTGAAATTAAAAGAATGTGTTTCGGCAGAAGCGTAAATATTTTCTTAGAGAAAAACACAAAGTTCCGATGGTTTAGCAGTTTTTCGAAAACTTTACCGCGCCTGGATATTTTCCACACCAGCATAATAATATATTACATAACAAGTGATCATTTTTAAACGAGGAACTATTTAGCACGTGACGTCAGTCCAGTGCGGAAATCCTCCGAGTTTTAGAATATCACTTTTCCACGTAAGATTCCAAGTAAAGATTTAAAAATTTGAGGAGTTAACAAGTCTATAATTTGCCATTTTTCGGCCAAGATATTCACTTCCGGTTTAACCGGTCAACTTTTAAGTCAACTTTTAAATATTTAATGGAAACTCCCTCATTTTTATTCGGATTTAAATTATGTAGAAAATTCTTTTTAACGACATATCACACTTTATCATTTGTTTAAAAAATGGCCGCCTAGATTAATTTTTCTTTGTTTTCTAAAATGTCCATAACTTTGATAAAACAAGGCAAGTAGTAAAGAGTAGGCCATGGAAACATTGAAATGGTTCATTTCAACCTGTTTTATAATAAAAAATTGACATCTTTGAAAAATATGTATCCATTAGGGCTATTTTATTTATATCCTGTTTTAAAAAAAATTACATTTATGATATTTTTTGTTAATTTATATTTTATTAACTTCTGATACATCGTTAGAAAGAAAATTAAATAAAGAATATTATTAAAATAAAACAAGGATGGGTTGCTATTTGAAAAAATCGATTTTTTTTAAATAGGTTGTAAATAAAACAGCACTAACGGATGCATTTCTTTCAAGGAAGTCAATTTTATATTAAAAAGCAGATTAAAATGAACCTTTTTAACGTTTTCGTGGCCTACTCTATACCACTTACCTTGTTATGGTAAAGTTATGGACATTTTATAAAACAAAGGAAAATTGATCTAGGCGGCCATTT
Organism: Polydrusus cervinus; assembly: GCA_935413205.1. Taxonomy (NCBI): domain Eukaryota; kingdom Metazoa; phylum Arthropoda; class Insecta; order Coleoptera; family Curculionidae; genus Polydrusus; species Polydrusus cervinus. The sequence goes on along the minus strand of OW284510.1, from coordinate 101,250,901 downwards.
TTAAAACAAATGATAAAGTGTGATATGTCATTAAAAAGACAATTTTATATAGAATTTAAATGTTCCCATTAAAATTTAGAAGTTGAATTTACTTCCGGTTAAACCGGAAGTTGTTAGTTGGTCGAAAAATGACAATTTACGCACTTAATAATGTTTCACATTTTTAAATCTTTACTGCTAAAATATGGGGGGGGGGGGGGGAGTAGCACTTTTTTTTTGTGTGACCCAGTATAATGTGGAGTCTGGTGGCGACACTGGGTGTAATATCAAAAATAACAAATTATATTTTCATTTTGAGATGAAATCATACACGAACAATAACACAATAACAAACCTTGTTTTGTCAAAAGCCTTGCGCCAGGCGCACTATGCGTCGACATAATGGAATCCCCTCGTGTCAGTATCGAGACATTTCCCCCATAACCTCCGAAACTATAACTCTTTGCAACGCATGGGCGCATTGACTGTTCCGTTTCTTCCGAATGAACCTAGGAAAAAATTACTATTATTAACATAAAACAAAAATATTAAAATCATTTTAATAGAATATTACATAACGAGTGATGAAAGTGGTACTTTTCAAACGAGGCGTCAGCCGAGTGAGGAAATTTTCCTAGTTTAAGAATAAGTAATCACTTTCACACGAGTAATGTATACTATTTTTTCTACAACCACAAAGAATTATTAAAAATGCCCTTGATTTGTGTAAAAAAAATATATCAATACTAGTGTTGGAATTAGCATATTTAGGATTATGTTCCACTTAATATCTGGTTTCATATTTGTCAATTGGGTTTTCCTTTATTTGTAGTTTAACTTTTTCATATTTTATATATCATAGGAAGAACTAATCCTGGATTGACCAGAATGAAACATTTTAAATTTAATCAAGGAAAGATGCATTAAACATAAATTTAAAAAATCCACCCAACAAGGAAGGTTTCAATTCAAAAAAATTCTTTAAATTATTTGTTTTTATAAAAAAAAGTCAAATACACCTGATGGGATTTAAACCTGTGACCCTGCGATCTGTAGGCTAGAGCTCTATTCTCTACGGTATCGCTACCAATAAAGATTTGTGTGCATGTGTGTGTTTGTTTTATGGTTCTAGTTGTAACCAAATGGCCAGCTTCTCTCTTTGTTTTCCAATTTTTCAAAATTTGGCATATAACAAGAGTTAACTGCCAAACTTTGAAGACATTTTTTTAAATCCTATGTTACCTTTAAAAGACGCCTGAGCTGCCTACTTTGAAGTTCCGGGGGTTGCAGCCTGTACCTCGCATATTCGCTATCCGTACTCGACCACGCCTGCATCTCTGACCAACCGAAATCTTCAGAAGATCCATCGTGTAGCTGCAAACAACAATGTTGTAATGACATGTTGGTATAATACAAAAATTATCAAAATATTTAACAACAACGATATAAACACAATTTCATTATATGGATTATCCTAGAGAAGCACTTCACACTTTATATTGTTTAAAAAAACCATGGTGTGGGTAAGTACCTCTAAAACCAGACCGAATTACCAGGACGCCAATGGGGAAAGTTTACTTGTGCTTGTTAACTTTACTTTACGCGGAAGCCGGATTTAAACGAGAACAAAAGACGTCGAAAGTTCATTGCGATTTTCCGTGATTCCAATCTCATCGCGTCGTTCGGTTTGACTTGAAGGTTTCTTTATTTACCTTTACACTATTTAAATGTGGACTTTGTGGTTATACAAACAATTTTCAACGTCGGTCTTTTGGCACAGTTGTGTTTTGTGTTAAAAAGATGTAAGGTTTGTTATGATGTGAATTACGGTAAAAGTTTAAGTCGTAAATTAGATTTTTGTGTCAGTCTTATTGTTGACAGATTGAGTGAAAAAATCCTTACAAGTTTGTTGATTGAACAGTGAAAAAAATTACAAAAAATGGTTGGCTTTACCAAGTTTTAGATCATTTTTTAGCGAAAATGTCTGCAAAAGAACGAACGAATGCTAATTTTTCTTACCTCTCCTCTAAATATCCTTTTCCTTGCTTTCTCATATTCTTCCTCTCGTTCTTCAATACTTTTGCTTCTTCTACCCTCTAGACTGTATCCTCGTTCTGGACTTTTAAAGCAGTAGTCTTCTATACTATTTGAATCTCTTTTTAATATTGATCTAAAAGAAACCAAATTTTAATATTTGCGACATTTAAAAGTATTTTTTCTACTCCCACATGGAAATTTGCTGTTTTCTTTACACTTAAGTGGCGAGTAATGTAGGCTATTTCAGTTAACTGTGCGGGAATATATCATATCCATCCTAGATAGGTAATGAAACTGACCAATCACAGTAGTCAATTACAGAGAAGCCTTTGTTGTTTATAAACCAATCACAGTATATTATTTTTACTGAGACTCCGCCATCTTTTTCAAGACATTAAATTATATAATTTAAATGCATATGGTACAATTTGTTCAATATAATAAAATCTACAGCAATTTCCTCGTGCGATATGGACATCATATCCACTCTTGTTGTACAAACTACTATTTCATTATCATTTTATATCCATCCTAGTTAGGATATGAAACTGACCAATTACAGTGCATGGTCAATTACAAAGAAACCAAATTTACACGTTGGAAATTTTTTACGAGTCGTTTTCTGACACTTGACAGAAGTGAGGTTAAGAATACACTTCAAAAAGACACAAATCCTTCAGATGTACGTCTAGTTTTTTTAACAAAATTATGACATGCCTCATTTCTGGAATCTTATTTTTCATTTTTACAGACAATGATAAATAATTTATTGAACTGCTTCTGCCTTTATTTGGTGGAATTCCATGATTAATTTCAATGGGAAAGTAAACAAACTCTTTACTATAATTCTACTATATTTGAAACTTGTAACAAATTTTAATTTATTCGACTAGTTTCGCTTTCTCAATTCTTGAGAAATTAAAATTTGTTAAAAGTTTTAAATACAGGGTGTTCCTTAATGATGTGCTAATATTTTAGGGTGTGATTCCTAAAGTCATTTTATGAAGAAAAGTTCATATAAACATATGTCCTAAACGGCTTAAATTTTTTGCTACAGGTTGTTGAATTATTATTTTTTTAAATGCGTTTTTTGTAATATCTCTATCTATATTTTTTAGAAAAAAAGTGGTACGCCACTGACATTATTTCATGTGGATATCATTTCTGATTAGCCTGGTTAATTCTACATAAAAATGGTATCTTGCGTTTTTCTCCTCAGGCACACCGTTCTTAACTAAAATAATTAAATTAAATTAGACGGGCGGAAGCATGCCTATTAAATGAAGGTGGTCATTTCCAACAATTTTTATAAAACAACATTTTGTATTATCAATGTTAATAATTATAAATAGTAGAGCTAATTTAATTATTTTAATTAAGAACGGTGTGCCTGAGGAGAAAAACGCAAGGGACCATATTTATGCAGAATTTACCAGGCTAATCAGAAATGATATCCACATGGAAGAATGTCAGTGGCGTACCACTTTTTTTCTAAAAAATATCAGAGGAAGTGTTTGCAGGGACGTCACTGGTGGGACAAAACAATAACTTTTATTACCAAAAGATGTGATTTTATGTCCTATTAGCACATGCCAAAATTGAAAATATTATCTAAAGTACTTTCGGAGATATTACAAAAAAAGCATTAAAAAAAATAATTAAACACCCTGTAGCAAAAAATTTAAGCCGTTTAGGACATATGTTTATATAAACTTTTTTTCATAAAATGACTTGAGGAATCACACCCTAAAATATTAGCACGTCATTAAGAAACACCCTGTATAGTGGAATTATAGTAAAAAGTTTGTTTACTTTCCCATTGAAAATAAATAATTTAGAAAGAATTATTTAAAAGTGACATTTAAAGCCGAAAAGTTTATTCAGAATCCTATTATTTGGTTTTTATTACTTATAAAACCAACTAGTGGGATTTTGAATAGTTTTTTTTTGGCTAAAATATTACTTTAAAATATTGCCTATAAAGAAAATTACAAAACTTCAGGCATTTAAATGTCCCGCTTCTTGACTCAAGGTTCTCGCCAGACCCGATGGTGACGCCACTTGTTTTTGACGTTTATTTGCTTCGATCAATTAACAAGTTTGTTTGTCTTCTTTCTCTATTTGTCTTCGTTAACTGTCAATTTGTTCTAGACTACCTACCTTCTCGGTGGCTCATCATTAAACATCTCTTTTATGTGTTCCTTAAATCTGATATCTGGAATCCGCGTATTCTTCGTTTTATTCACCACCACGCACTTCCCAGACTGCTCAATGTTGTGATCCATGCCAAAGTAAGCAGCGCATCGATGAACCAGCATCCGATGATAGCTTGACATTGGTGGAAATTTATAGTGGGTCTGACTATAAAAAAAAATTAACGTAAGTTTACCTAATTTCAAGGAGGAGGAAATGTAAATAATTGTTAAATCATAATATACAGTAGTTCGGTGGATCTTTACCCATGCATCATCGTTTAATAAAATAAAAACATTATGTCGTGGTGACCTATCCAAATTTTACTGTTAAGGGGGGTAATTATATCTCCCACGCTCCCGCTCTCAACGCAGGATTCTATAGCATCTAAACTATAGTCTATTTCAGAAAGGTGTAGAGTAATAAAATGGGAAATTCCGTCCAGTTCGGCTCAATTTCGGTGTCGGCCATGGGCGTAGGTAAATTTTGTGCATTAAATTATTTATGATAACTAACCAAAGAAAAAAAAAAGACAATTTGATAAAGAAGGAACTGTTGGCTATAGCAAATTTACACAAACATCGTTTTATGAAATATGCCGTGGAAGATATAGCTGAAAACATAGTGTAACTGTGCTGCGCACACCATATCATTGTGAAATAAATCCTATAGAACTTATATGGGCGCAAGTGAAAGGATTTGTAGCAAGACACCACACGATATTCCACAAGAAAGACGTTTAGCTACTGTTTGATCAAGCCATTAAGGAAGTGACACCAGAGAACTGGCGAAAAGCAGTTCATCATGTCATTAAAGAAGAGGAGAAAATGTGAGATCTTGAACACCTGATCGATCGCACCGTCGACCCGTTAATTATAACGTCAAGAGGAGATGACAGTTCTTCAGATGACGAAGAATAATATGATTTTTCTAATTTATTTAATTTCTGTATAATAATAATAATAATTGTTTTTATTGTTGAAAAATTAGTAAAATACAATTAATCATTGCAATTACAACAACACATACATTTTCCAACAAGGGCAGAGTTCGCACTCATCTGTCGAGACAGTGAGCAGCGCTTTTACACTCAACCCAGCAATACTTATTAACTAAATTATACTAACAAAAAAAAAATATATTTTACTAAATAAAATATTTTAAATAAAAACAAAAAACCAAAATTTCTAGTACATAAATAAATAAAAAAAAACCATAAAACATGTAACAAAATTGAATATTACCTTAAATTCTAATTTATGACATGACATAGAATTTACTCCAGTAGCACTTGTTTTAGTTTGCATTTAAAGTTGGCCAAATTTAAAGACTTCAAAGATTCAGAAAGTTTGTTATATTGCTTGGTGACGTTATAAGAAAAAGATCCTCGAAATTGGGTGGTTTTATATTGTGGGGGAGTTAGAAGATTCCGATACCTGACATTTAAATTATGAACAGAGGTTCTGAATTTTAGTTTTTTAAACAGATAAGCAGGTTTTTGAATGGTAATGATTTTATGATATAATACTAAACAGTGTAGAAGTCTCCTCTTCTCCATATTCAGCCATCCTATATCTTTGATCGAAAAAGTAACATGGTCCCTTCTTTTCAAACCGCACACAAGTCTAACGCAGGAATTCTGAACGAGCTGCAGTTTGCGTGCATCTACATTAAGTAAGTTTGGGCCATACACTACATCTCCGTAATTAAGGTGCGATAGTACTAACATTTCACAAAGTGTGATTCGGCACTTTTTATTAAGTAGATGGCGATTTGAATAAATCAGCTTTAAATTGCAGAATGCTCGTTTAGTTATAGCAGTAACATGTTTCGAGAACTTAAGTTTATAGTCCACAATAACGCCTAAATTCTTCGCTTCATCTGTAAGGGTAAGCTTTTCGTTATTAAGAATTATATTGACATTTTCTAAGCATCTAGAACGGGCAGCAGCTCTACCAAACAGCATAACTTGTGACTTTAAAGGATTCATCGATAGACAGTATTTGTTTGATATATCGCAGAGAGCCTCGAGATCGTGGTTTATTAGGTTACAGGATGCAACTATCTCATTAATAAAAAATGATAAGTAAAGTTGCGCGTCATCTGCATAAAAGTGAGACATACAATATCGAAGTGCCTTATAAAATCGAGATGTGTACAAGGTAAATAGACGTGGCCCCAAGACCGAGCCCTGAGGGACTCCGTTAAGAACGCGAGCAAAATCGGATAACTTTCCACCAATTCTCACTGCCTGAAATCTATCCGTCAAGTAAGCAGCAAAAAAGCTAATTGCATCCTTAGAAAACCCCAAATAACTTAACAAAGCAAGTAACAGTTGGTGATTTATAAGGTCAAAGGCCTTAGTATAGTCAAGGAGCACTAATATTGTCAGTTTATTGTTATCTATGTCAGTAAGGATATCATCAGTAACCTTTGTTAAGGCAGTAACGCAGCTGTGTTCTTTTCGAAAACCAGACTGTTGCTCTGGAAGTATGTTATTATCATCAGTAAATTTTGTCATTTGTACCTCAACTATCTTTTCTAATGTTTTTGAAAGTACGCATAAAATACTTATTGGTCTTAGATCTTTTAATTCAGAGGGCGTAGCAGTCTTAGGTATGGGTACTACATGCGATTTTCTCCAGATAGATGGAAATGTATTGCTTGCAATACAAAAATTGAATAAATGTTTTAAAACTGGGAGTATACGAGGACAACTCAAGAGCAGCATGCTGATACTAATACCATCTGGGCCAACAGATTTAGATTTGATAGACAGTAGTAATTTAAAAATTTCGTTTTCGTCTGTGGGCTTTAACTTAAATTCTTGTACATCCTCATAGAGCCTGTTAGTTTTTAGAAAGTTCAGAGTTTCCGGATCTGGTAACTTATTTCCTTGCACATTTAGAAAAAAACTATTTATCGACTGGGGATCTGAGAAATGTGTTGGAAGAGTTGCATTATTTTTAAAGGTTAGATTGAGTTTTTTTTAGCTCCTTCCACATATTATTTTGGTTTCCGGTATTAATCTTATATTCAAAATAGGCTTTTTTCTCTCGTTTGATAGCATAGTTAGTTTCATTACGAAGAGTTTTATAGTAATTCCAATCAACTATATTTTTGGATTTTTTAAATTTTAATAATGCTTTATCTCTTTTAACCCTTAGTATTATGATAGCTCCAGTTAACCACGGCGCTTGATTTTTTGTTATACGAACAGTTTTGATGGGAGCATGAAAATCAAATAAACTTAAAATAATTGTGTTAAAAATATCTGTCTTTGTGTTGATATCACTGGCACTATAGACACGGGAAAAGTCAGTAATATGAAGATCTGCATTAAAATGTTCTAAATTAATGTTCTTGATGTCGCGAAAAGTATAAAGAAATGGCTCAGTTTTTATTTTTGTTTTTAAAATTTGACAAGTTATAAGGCAATGGTCAGATATATTCTCAGTATTTAAAACTTTAGAATTTAATCTAGGTATTGTGTTTGATACTGCTATAATATCAATTAGTTTGGAGCTTGTCGGGCCATACCTAGTTGGCTCTTTAATAATTTGGGAAAGGTCGAATGAATCAAATATTTTAATCAGATTTTTAGATTGACTGTTGTTAAAATCGAGTAAGTCGATATTAAGATCACCCATACAAATTAGCGCATCACATTTAGGATCCAAGACTGATAGCACGCTTTCGAGCTCGCCAAGGAAGTCAGCAGCCGAAAAACACGGAGGCCGGTAAAGCGTACCAATAATATAATGACTCGTAAAATGTTTGACCGAAATCCATAGTTGTTCGGTGCTGCGGACCTCAGGAACCACCAATGCGCGCGTCTTGGCTGAAATTCTGCAGTAAACTGCGACCCCTCCACCTCGGCCAGTAGTCCTATCGCGACGATATAGTCTATACCCATTAAGACCTACCAACTCATCCGAAATACCTGCGTGAAGCCATGTTTCTGAAACACTTATTACGTCATATTTATTAAAATAGTATCTCTAAATCCATCAAAGTTGGCAACTAAAGATCGAACATTAATATGACAAGTAGTTAGGGACATGTTATGTATTGTATAACGTAGACAAAAATTTACATTTAAATTAATGGGTTAAATTTATAACGAAAAAATAAAGCAACGACTACAATAATAATAAAGGAAGAAAATAATAATTTTAACAAACAAATGCTACTGTAACGATTCTACTTTCTACAGATAGTCGTAAGACTTCACCGCAGAAACTTATATAATTATTTATTTGTTTATAGTGTTTTTAGCCGAATTGCGTGTCACGATTCTATCTACAACATTTTTAATATTACCACTTTTAATAACTTTATCACGCTTCCGTTTTTTTTCTGGCTGCTTGGGGCTCTTTTCTACTTGTTTTGAGCCCAATGCTGTTGTATGTTTCCTTAGGTTCTGTGAAGGAAATTCTTCACCTTCCACCTCTGATAATTCTATTTCACTCCCCGATTTCTCCTCAAGTTCTAAGAGTTCCTTGGCAGTGTAGATCGTATTGTCAATCAAAAGTTTGTGTCCCTTAATTTTAGCATTGAGATTTCTACTTCGGGCTTCTTTTAAGTATTTGACTAGAATCCGGTGATTTTCTCTGTCTTCGGGACACAAATCATTGGCAATGGATATTTGTTTACCCTTTAACTTGGAGACGTTTTGGAACAGAGTCGACTTTTTTAAATAAGAAACAAATTCTATGATAATAGGAGAGTTATTACTATTATCCTTTATCTGATAGATATTGTTGACATCACCAGAAACAAGACTCAAACCAAGCAGACTGTTAAGATGGGCAAGCGTGTCTTCCAAGATGTTATTAACTTGCGTAAGTCCAAAAATGACGACATTATTTTTACGAAGTTTCCTTTCTAATTGCAAGTTTCTGGATTCAAACTCAATAATTCGAGCATGACAATCATTAATCCCACTGTCAAATTTGGCGGCCGCTAGATCTAATTTATCTGTTAGTGTTTTAGTTTGTAAATCATTAGCAGATGTTAACTTAGCATAAAGTTCGTCGATGGTCATAGGCATCTTATATTACGCTTCACGATTTTATCGATGCGGTAGGACTATACAACGTTGGTATTGTAAACATACAGTTTTTTGCAGTCCAGAGTTTTATAGGAATATGACCCTTATTGCAGTGCATTAAAACAGAGGTTTGATTGTAAAATGCATTATTACAAACTTAAAAGTAATATTTTTCACATACCTCTTGCACACAGCATGAGGGCACTATATGATGGAAAAGTCAGTATATTCAAATTTTTACTTCGGCTCAGTAAACATAGCAAATCACTTATAATTTTAGGAGCAGATTTCACACACCTAAATTCTTTTACTGTTGTTAAAGTACTTGTCCCTGTATAATGTATTTTTTGTATTTTGTATTTTTTTTATAAAGTTTAATAAAAAATAATTGTACCTAATACTATGTGCATAATGCACGCCTTTGTAACACCATTTTCAGTGTTTGTAAATGGATAACAATAGGCAAAACCCATAAATTGACTTGATGAAAATAAAGAATTTTGTAATAGAATCAATGCCAAATTATGAAAGTGGCTTAAATATTCGTTAAGTCACTCTGTAGTCACTTTGCATACCTAATGAGCTTCTATTACTCTACACCTTTCTGAAATAGACTATAATCCCCTATAAAATTCTACGTATATTTTATAAAAAAGTCATATGTCTAAATTCAATTGTTTTTAAGATAAAATGGTTTTCATATCCCTATTTTGGTTTTTTATTATCTATCCAAAGAGACCAACCTTTGGTTTAACATGTTAAATCAAAAAAATGGTGTTATGGTTTAACATGTTAAAGCGGAAGTTGTGACCTTTAGATAGAGAATAAAAAACTAAGATAGGAAGGTGAAAATCATTTTTTCTACGAGTGACCGCAAAGAATCTACTTTGCGCACACTTTTGCATACGCAAAGTAGCACTTTGGAAATTTTTTTTCCCGCACACTTATTTTAAAGCAAAATTACCATATTATAGACGCGTTTTTTTCTTCTATTTTATTATTTTTTTAGATATTTATGCAAAAATATTGTAACAAGACAAAGTTGACAGGTGGTTTATGTGTTGCCTTATAAACTATACCGAAGTATTGTGCCGTGCGGGCCAAAATTTTTTTGAAATCTGCATTATTATATTTTCCTCTAATTTTGTTCAAGTTAAAAAAAAACAAGTATTTTTGTGTCAAATGCGGTTTGTTCCCTTAGCAACCAAAATACATTGTCATACAACATGTCAGTTTAGAGGTCTTCTTCAAAATTTTCACTAGCATTTTCACCTATTTAAAATAAAAAAAACTGTTTTAAAAATGGATATCACTGAAAAAGAACTTCCAGAAGATGTCCTAGAAGCCGCCAACATGGCTAGTTTGCAATTGCTGCCTGCCCAATCGCGAGAAAAATACGAGAGACAGTACGAGTTGTTTTCCAAATGGTGCGAACAAAGGGGGATAAAAACGTTAAAGGAAGAGGTACTTTTAACCTACTATTTTAAGTTAAGCAAAGAATTTAAACCTAACACAATGTGGTCAAAATATTCAATGCTCAAAAATGTATAAAAATAAAAAGAAACATCGATATTGGTGAATTTTATAAGCTCACTGCATTTCTGAAAAAGCAGAATATTGGGTTTAAAAAAGCAAAAATATTTACGAAGGAAGAAATATTCAGTTTTATTAATTCGGCACCAGATGAAATTTGCCTTTTAATTAAAGTTGCGACTATTTTTGGACTTGCCGGCGCATGCCAAAGGGAAGAGCTAGCAAATTTAACCACTGCCGATTTTGAAGATAAAGAAAACATCATAATTGTCAAAATTAGGAATTCAAAAAAATCATACAGCAAGAAACTTTATAATATCGGAAGAAATTCATAACGGAGCCTACCTGCAACTGTACAGAAAATACAAAAGCTTACGCCCGATAACGTTAAACAACCGTTTTTTCTTAGTCTACAAAAAAGGTAAATGCGTTTCACAATGTGTTGGGAGTAAATAGTTTCGGAAAGATGCCTTCTGAAATAGCTGCCTTTTTGAAACTGCCAAATCCGGAACTCTATACAGGGCACAGTTTCAGAAGGTCATCAGCAACGTTACTAGCCAATTCTGGAGAAGGAATCACTGACATAAAACGTTTGGGGGGTTGGAAATCTACTGCGGTAGCTGAGGGATACATCGATGAGTCCACAACTTATAAAAAAGGGCTGAGCAACAAAATTTTAAGCTGCAGCCCTAAAAAATGTGAAGCAGTTCCAAGTACTTTAAAGAATGGATCCATTTCTTCCTTTTGCAACACAACAGTACTGATGAACCAGGAAATGACATCTACTACAACATTTTCACCTCTAGTTGCTAGATCTGCAATAAATGTAGAAAAAGCGACCAACTGCACATTCCATATTAATCAAAGCTCGTAAAGCGATGCCGCAACAATCTATGCACACTTGGCAACCAACATCGGGTTATTCTGTGCTGGGTTCCTGGACACTCCAAAATAGATGGCAACGAGGCTGCCGATGCGCTCGCAAGAGAGGGCGCAGGCATGCCAGCTGATCTAGCAGACAATACAGTGAACAAACCACTGGGATTGGTCAAAGAGGAGATTGACTACACGGCCAAGCAGCTTGCACAGAACAGATGGACAGGGTTGACAACCTGTAGTACATCCAGGCAACTGTGGCCCACATTCGATAAAAAGAGAACCGCAGAGCTATTGAGACACAGTCGAAAAGACGTGAGAAATATTACTGCGGTTGTTACCGGACATTGCCTCTTCGGTAGACATGCCGAACGTATGCAAATACCCACTAACGACTTCTGCAGAAGCTGCAGAGATGAGGAAGAGGAAGAAAGTATTCAAAATTTTCTGTGTGAACGCCCTGGCCTCGCAAGAAGGAGGTTCACTACTCTGGGTGAATCATCTTTCGATAGCCTGGAGGAACTAAACAACTTACAACTTGGACGGCTGAGCAGATTTCTGAACAGTAGTGGCTGGTTTGAATGAGTTGTTAAAATCCTTCCGCGGTTACGTCGCATAAACCATCAGTGATCTGATGAAGGTGGGTTCTACGGAACACGTGTGGTATCACAACGGACCTAATCAGGACTACGTGAGACCGTTTGGTCAGAACCAAGGGTCTGCCACTCTTACCTAACCTAACCTTCCATATTAATGTAATTAATAATAATAAATAGGCAATTTAGGTATAAGTACTTATAAGTTGTTTTTGATGTCAATAAAAATTTAAAATTAAAAAATATATAGTTATTTCACTCGTAGAAAAAATATTGTTCCTAACACGTGCGCAAAGTAGTTTTCCCGCACTTAAAGCTTATCCGAACTCCGCTTCGCGTCGTTCGTCTAACTGCTTTCGCGTGCGGGAAAACATAACTGCGCACTGAATAGGAAAACTACTGATTCTCTAAGATACGCCGTTCCAATGCTACAGCCTGTCAAAGTCTAAAAATGCTATATTTTAAACGTCAATATCTCAAAAACAATTAAATTTAGACATATGACATTTCATACAAAATATTCGCGGCACACACGGGAATTCGAAAATTATATAATATATAGGGTGTTCCGATAAAAAAAAGTATATTGGATGTGTTCTGACTATTGGAAACACCCTGTATAATTTTAAATTCTAGGTCTAATACCTCCTTACAACTATGTTTTTAAATAATATTAAAAAGTTGAGTAGTTTAGATGCTATGGAATTCTGCGATGAGAGCGGGCCACCCTGTATACTAAAAACATTGCATTCTCTTGAAGCGAATCCTGTCCATGTTTATTAATGGATCTAAAAAAAATTATTTTGGATTCTATAAATATTAGAGAAATTTATTTTTATTAAAAAAAATCAATTCCCCCCCTCGTATTAAAGTCGATACGCCAATGAGCATGAGACCAAAATGATGCATAACTGTCCAAGCTTTTCAATGGTGTTATCGAAGATATACCTTAATGTGGAATTTTCGGAGATATGTAAAATTTTAAAATTTACTTTTCAATTACGCTCTTTTGCGGCAAAATGCGGACCTCAAAAATTACTTCCAGGATTTTCTCATGGTCACTTTAGTTATCATTTTTTCCCCCGAGTTTCTATGCCCAGTAGTTTCCGAGATATAGCCGGCTACCTTTCTTATTGAATCACCCGGTATAATACTAACAGCTGTAAAAAATATTTTAATTATACAAAATACTTAAAACACAAACGGTATTATATAAAAGGAAAGAAATAAGAACACAAAGTCTTCCTCCACTTTTATATTAAAGAAATAATTAAGGGTTGAAAAATTCTCTACATGTTTCGAATGCAGAAGCATTCATCTTCAGGAGAATAAGTAAAAAGAAAAAATTATTAGATATCACCTTAACGGAGCATCAAAATTTGTAGGCACAAAGAAACCGGTTCAATGAATAGAACGGAGAAAAAGTCATAATGTAACTTGCATTATGAAAAGGAAAGAAATAAGAATGTAAGGGTTTATGGCTTAGGGCACGTAAGAGTGCAAATGCAGAACGAAGGGTTCAACAGAACAATTAATATAGTTTTTCTTCCTCAAACTTCCATTTTCACAGTTTTCATAATGATTTTTCTTAAATAATTCTTCAATTTTACATCTCGTTCAATATAATCTACCTTTAGTTTTCTCTTATACAAATGCTGAACCCTTCGTTCTGCATTTGCACTCTTACGTGCCCTAAGCCATAAACCCTTACATTCTTATTTCTTTCCTTTTCATAATGCAAGTTACATTATGACTTTTTCTCCGTTCTATTCATTGAACCGGTTTCTTTGTGCCTACAAATTTTGATGCTCCGTTAAGGTGATATCTAATAATTTTTTCTTTTTACTTATTCTCCTGAAGATGAATGCTTCTGCATTCGAAACATGTAGAGAATTTTTCAACCCTTAATTATTTCTTTAATATAAAAGTGGAGGAAGACTTTGTGTTCTTATTTCTTTCCTTCTAAATTTCCACTTCACTTCAAGTATGGACTACTTCTTCAAGTTGGTATTATATAAATTAGACCTCGCGGTAAGCTAAATTTGAAATCAGTTATTTATAACATTTGAGGTGCGCGGCGGAGCGTTTTGGTTTGGTTAATAATTTATATTCGAATGGATGGGTTGTTAAAATCTACAAACAAAATAGCGTAGGCAAAATATTTAAATATTTTCATCTTTAAATAAACATGACATAACAAGGATTTAATTGTAAAAGCCATTTTACTACCTCAGACCAATCAAATTTACGCACTGTAGTAATTATAAGAATGTGAAACTAGCATTGCCGCCCTGCACTAAATATACAGGGTGTCCTATTGTAGGGTAAAAATAAGGACATTATGGTAGAATTACCAAAATCATTATTTTACCTTTATTAATAAATAACAAATTGTTTAATGTTATTGTTATAAGTTACTGCTTAACGTTGAACACCATAACAAGGTTAAGTCAGGGGTTATAGTCATTGTCAGACGTGATGTGGTAATCACTCTTAATACTTATAACAATAATATTTCCTTCTAAACCAAAGGTTATTATCGTAGTTTAGGGTTAGTACGTAGTATAAATAAGACTCTATAAGTTAGAGAAGGTTCATTACAGCTCTGATATAATGTAACTACTAGTAACAAATATACCCTTTTTAATACCTAACCAGTACCTAAAACAAGTATTTTACTTCTTCGAACCAAGTAGTTACCATACATGGCGATCCTGCCAGTCCAACTATAGTACATGGATTTTCAGTAACTACCTTACACTATAACTTATGGGCCGTAGAGTAACTGGAGATACTAGACATCAAACTAAGCCGATTATGTCATATAAGTTTTTTTTTTGATAATTAAAATATTAATTTAATTATGTACTATGCTTTTTTATGCTTTGGGATGTTTAAAGGGAAATATCTCGAAAACCGTTAAAGATATTAAGATCAATCAAGTACACCTCTTTGACTCAGAAAATGCCCTTCTTTAAGAAACTAATTGAAAAACACCTAATATCACAGGTAAGAAAAAAAATCATAGATTTATGAAGCCCAGTGTATGCAACTAGCGCCCTCTAGTTTGAAACTTAAAAATGATTACAAATTCTTATTTCTTGCTCATAAAAACATAATATTATCAACTTTCAATTCGATTCATTAAACCGTTTTAAAATTATGGCTTGTTTTCGAGAATAAACTTTTACTTTTAACGCCCTGTATCTCTAGAACAAGTAACAATCCGAAAAAACTTATATTACTTAATCGGCTTAGTTTGATGTCTAGTATCTCCAGTTACTCTAGGGCCCATAAGTTATGGGACACCCTGTATAAGCGGTAAATGAGAACGGACGTACGCAAGAGAAAATTAGGAAAAATATTAGATATTTATGCAAATTTTTTCGGATATCTCCGAAGGTATTCGGAATATATAAATTTTTTTTTAACCAAATTATTATTTTTATTATTTCAGGTATGTAAAATATTGGTTATTTAGTTTTATTTGACTATAAACTATATAAACACGAACTAACGGGTGAATTTAAATAGAAGCTTGTAAAAATATTTTGAAAGTCGGTCCTGTCAAATGTTTACATCAAGAAGCAAATTTCCGAGCTGCGCAAACTCAACGGACCCTGATCATCTGCCTACAAGGGTGTCATCATTGAATTATGGTATTAGCAATATAGTGTATATGTGCTCTAACCGCATTCTAAAATTGTTGGGCCCAAATTATTTCTTTTGATAATGGAAAATCACTAGTAGAAAAATAGCCAGTAGTATGGAAAGAATGATGTCAAGAATTGAAAAAATAAAACCACCGGCAGTATTTTCTTCGGCATTTTCGGCCGCTTTTGGTCTTGGTGAGAAATTTCCACGTATCATAAATACCTATAATTATTTTAGTTTACCATTCTTGTAAGGTTGTTATAGTATATTACATAACAAGTGATGAAAGTGATACTTTTCAAACGAGGAGATATTTAGCACGAGGCGTCAGCCGAGTGCGGAAATTCTCCGAGTTTTAGAATAATCACTTTCACACGAGTAATGTACACTATTTTTCCTACGACCACAAAGAATTATTAAAAAAACCTTTGATTTGTGAAAAAAATATTTCAACTCTAGAGCTGAAAAAAAATATTTCAACCCTAGAGTGGAAATACAAGACACACTGTTTAATTTAAACATATGATGCCAATTTAATAGATCGAAAGGTCACAGGTTCAAATTCCATCAGGAGTACTTGACTTCTTTTTTATAAAAACATTAAATAATTTATAGAATTATTTTTAATTGAAATCTTCCTTTTTGAATGATTTTTTTTATTTAATCAAGGAAAGATGCATTAAAAATAAATTTAAAAAATTTACCCAACAAGGAAGATTTCAATTTAAAATAATTCTATAAATTATTTAATGTTTTCATAAAAAAAAGTCAATTGCTCCTGATGGGATTTGAACCTGCGATCTTTCGATTAGTAGGTCATGGCTCTAGTCTCTAGGCTAGGGCGACCCATAAAAATTTTCTGCTTAAGTTTAATATATGACATTTTCTTCAGCGGGGCTTGTTTTCACTGGTAATAAATTTTTCAGTATATTCTTAACTTTTTTATAATTTCAGATGGCGTATTTTCACACTCTAATTCTGAACCACTCGACAAATACGTGATAAATAAACTAAACTGCTTTCTAAAATTTGTTCTTTTTCATAAATAGGTGTGGTCTGTCAAATTGGCATCATATGCCTAAATTAAATAGTGTGCCTTGTATTTCCACTCTAGAGTTGAAATATTTTCTTTCAACACGCGTGTGATATTCGGCGCTTTCGAGCCAAGTTAACCGTGCTTTTTTTCTCACTTTCGTAGGTGGTCGTAGGAAAATATTTTTATCTCTAGGACTTACATTAGGGGATGCCGACATTATAAAAACATTAAAATTCAAATATTACTATATTACTAAAATGTTTAAGTAGTACGTGCTAATGTTAAAAAATATTTAAAATGTTTTTATTTAACTATTTTACAGCAGCTGATCACAGAGGAATAAATATTCCAATTCAGAGAAATGCGGCTGGACGTTGAAAAAAAATAAGGAATAAACTTGTCTAGATAGTTATTTTAATAGTTTTATTTGTTTAATTATCATTAAGCCAAAATTAGCCCTTTTTAACAACTCTCGCATTTATGTATGAAAACGGTCCATTATTTCTTAAATTAAAACCAAAAATATGTTAACGAACCTTTACAAACATTTGCAAATGATTTTTGAAAACTCTGAAACTTTTCTATTTATCATTTTTCACTAGCCATCTTTTTTTTAGAAATAATCTACCATTTCCGCCACCTGAATAAAGAACGCTACATCCATAAAATAAATTTGAATAACGCGCCAAATAAACTCCTCCCTCAGGCCTGACGTAAAGCACCTCCAATTGGCCGGTTTAAGTTCCATAATATAACTGCGAGCTGTATGTACTCTTGCACTTGAACATCCTGTATACCCACCACACTAAATAAATTGCCTTATCGTCCGAAAAAGGAAAACATTAAATGTACTTACAATTTGTCATTGGCAAGATTGACTAGTTCCTCTTCTATCCTTAACATTAGCGCTCGATCTTTGGGATTGCGATTAAGCGTTTCAGGTATGAACTGTTCGAGATCAACTCCAGTCGTATCAGTATAACATTCTGAACTACTATCTAAAAATACAAAGTACGATTTAATAAGTAAATAAAATAATAAGTTGTAATTGACGGATTAAGCATTGAAAAATCAAATCTTAAGAATTGAAAATGAGCAATTTCGTAACATCGCGCGCTATCCTCTCCGACGGCGGAATACCCGCTCAGCGGTATTATACTTGATCGGTGTGTCTAGCAAAAATCGAAAACAAAATTCCAGACTAATTCCCGGTTTCTCCCAGTCGGTTTTTGAAAATTCCCCGGCTGGGTTTTCCTAAATGAACTACACTTTCGTTGTTAAATTTTAAAACATTTATTTGAAAAACACATGGCTTAAACACAACCAAATATTATAATTCCTTTTTTAATTTTACGATTTCTTGTTCTATAGCTGCCAAATCTTTTTGTGATTGTTCGATACTTTTTTCTTTTTAGTTTCCAGTTCTTCTACTTGCTTTTGAAGCTGCCTTTTTTCTGCTTTTTTCAAATCGCTGTCAACCTCTTTTGCCTTTTTATCTTTTTGTGCTGTGTTGTACCTTGAATAGGCATTTCTCATGGAAAGTATCATGGATTTTGTAATGTCCATAGTTTGAACTCCTCCAATTTTTTGTAGTGAATCGTACACTAATCTATCCTTTTAAATTTTCCACCAAAATCTCCTTAATAACAGAAATTCCCCTTTCTGCTGTGGCATTTCAATGAGAAATTATTAGAAGAAGTTGCACCACGTTTTTTAAGCTGTCATTTGTGGTAGTTTACATCCAAAAGTCATCTACTCTGTTACATCTGAAATAATTTTTCATTTTACTTATCATAGTCTGATCAGTAAGAATGTCTCTAAACGCTCTATCTGCTTCTTCCAATTTAGTCGCATTGCATCTGTTTGAATTTAACAAAATTTCAAATGCTTTAGACATCAGTTGCAATGATTTTTTTGGATCTCTGCCAGTTTTATTGGGGTTAAGGAAACTTATAGCTTCAGTTAATTTATATGCTAATGGACATTTTTCCTAAAGTTTGGAAACTGTATACATCAAGCAGTTTCGACAATCTTGGCGAAAGATCATCATTTCTTTATCTTTAACTCCGACGCATTTTTTGATAGCCGCTCTAGTTCCATATCCTAGATCAATCTCTTGGACTTTTTTAAGGTTGCAATATAAACCATTCTTTTTTTTTCGAATGCAGTTTATAGGAATAAATAGGTACCTTCAATTAAAGTACGATACTGAATACTGTTAATTATTAGGACAAACAATTTTTTGGTGTCCCTAGTGGAGAAAGTCTCCTCTATGAGTAATGAGTAATAACACGAACTTACCTCTAGATAAACACGGGCTATTTCCCGTCGAACTCTCGAAACTTAAACTCGTCTGCGAGGAGCTCTGTTGCTTAAGTTTACCACGTGTTTTATTTACATACAACATGTTGGCCCCACCCATTACGTTATTGTTCATGTTACTGTGGTTATTGTTGTTACCACCTTTATCTTTTAAACACTTTATGCAGTTTTGGTTTTGGCATTCGCAGTATCTTTTTCTGGAAAATAAAAAGTACTTTAAAATATTTCTTAGTACCGTATAACTGAATACAAAGTATTGGTATGTTTTAAAAGCACCAGTGATGTAAATTTTCGTTACTTTTAAGGACTTGGACCGATTCGTTACTTTGGGTATTAGGACTCGTTAGTTTTATGTAAATTGTTACTTTTAAAAATAAAAAATTGTGTTATTGTTATAGCTTTTATCGATTGCCAAATACTCGTGTTTTGTAGTATAAATATATTAAATCTAGGTATGATGGTCAATTCTCAAATATGTGATTAAACAACACATAAAAACATACAATATAACAACAAATTGGAAAGTATCATCGCGTATTGAATTAAAAAATGAAAATATTTATTTGTTTTTAATTTAAATAAAATATAAACAAATAACACTTCGTTTCTTTTTTTGAGGTTTTGATTCTAGGAATTAAGGCTCCATAATTTTCTAACTACCAAAGCGGGCAAAGTAAACTTGACTAACACAATTTGTTTACAATATAATATTATAGAAATGTAATACAATATAAGAAACAGAATATTTAATTTATATTATTTTTATGAAATAAAAAAATTAAAAAGTTATAAGAAAAAACATTGCTTTCGTCTTTCAATGGTAACTTCCAGTCCTGTGTTTCCCCAGCCCAGCAGAATTAAAACTCGATAGATAATACAATAGAATTGGACTTCGGATCGAAAGTTCTTTCTGAATGGCTTCCTGACCAAATATTAATATTCCATCTCTCCGACGTACATGCAAAACGACACGCCGTCGGTCACCCGACGAGGTAAAAACAAAATCCTGCACGAAAAATAATTATGATACGTTTTGTCTGTCGTCCGTTATTGGCTATCAAGTCCACGAATGAAGGCGTCCGTTGTAAAATTCTGGTTAGAATAGTTAGTTAGATTTAAATTCAGATAAACAAAAAGCCAAAAGTAACAAGTCTTTTATAACATTAGGACTCGTTACTTTTAGTGATCACAAAGTAACGCTTACTTTGTAACGAGTCCTTATTTATTTTACATTACTGATAAAAAATCATTTTCATAACACTCTGCACTAAAAGCATTTCTTACCCTTTCGAACTAACTTGACTAGATTTATTGTGCTGTGACTTATCGATGGACGTCCCGTTCTTGCCGTTGAGGTACACGGGACTCGGTGGTAAATCACCCTCGGCTGGGTGAAGCCGTTCACAGGAACCGTTGTTCTCACAGTGAGGAGAGCACCTGAAATCACAAAGGAACCTTATTAATACGCATTTATTAGTCTTCTTAAATCCCTTTTAATTTATAACATTATAGAAGAAAAGTTTTTAGCGGCAGGCGGACAAAGTAGTGCATCTATCTTTTGCATTAAAGTACACAGGGACGCCAAAGGTAATGGGTTCCCTGGGGCACAATTAAACAATGACAGGCTTCTGATGAGTCCTAACAAGAACGAAACAGCCTGTCATTGTTTGCAACATAACAAAACAATTTCTTATTTCCCACCATGAAATATCGACTTCAGTAAGAGTCAATACAAGTGAATTAGAAAAAAAAATCGTCCTATGAGCGAAGCAAGAAGTTACCTGGAATTCGGAGTAGCCACCAACGTCGCCGGAGACCCATTTCCACTAATCCTCTCGATAGCCTCTTCCTCTTCCGCGGGTGAAGGACTCAACACCACCGTCGGAGGTGATTGAAGCTGACCACCAGGTGGAGATTGATATTCGTCGCAGCAGGACGGTTCTCGAGGAGGAGACTGCTCTTCGCGCATGGCATGGCTTCGACCGAGGACTTTGAGTTTGGAAGTTGACTAGAAAAAAAAACGTTTACATCAGACTATATTTTGACCATACGAGTTATTCAAGTTAAAAATGGCCAATATTTCCGCTGTGGGCATATCATAACCCATCCAGACCCAACATGTCCGCTATCCCTAGGTGCAAAATACGAAATTCAGAACTATCCACTGATATGTGCCAAAATGAAAGGGCTAGTAAGTCTTTCTCACTCACTCCTTTCGAATCGACAAGGCTATGCTTGAAACGTATAATTTAAGAGTGGCTCTGTAGTTCTGCGAAATTAAAATGGTATTATTTTTTTTACCCTAGCCATAAATCTTAACCTGACATAGAAATAAATCTAAAAGTAACTCAGAAGAAAGTAGATCAGAATAATAAATGGCATGTTAAAAGTATTTTATTGAATAAAGTATGTAACTGGTTTTATTCTTTTTATACATTTGCAATTTAAAATTGCGGCAAACTCAACAAGACGATCTATCAAGCTACAAATATATATATTTTTACTACTTACAGCTTTAAGCAGCAATGGATTTTCTAGCACAATCTACAGTTAAAAATAGGTGACATTTTGATTTATCAGCACATCAAATTTTTCCCACTTCTCCTATATCAGTTCGTTTATTTTACATTGAAGTAATTTATTATAATTCCGCACATTTTGAAGTTAAATCATGCCCTTTTGACTGGATATTTCTAAAAAATGGATTTTCTATCCAACGATGGCGTATCGATGTTCTATCCAACGATGGCGTATCGATGATATTGAGTGTGGAAGGGCGCAGATTCAGGTACCCAAAATTGAGTGTCTATGGGTTTTTTAAAAAGTTTTTGAGGAAATGTCTAAAATAAATGACTTACAGATTCATATCGAAGACATTAACTAGAAAACGTGGCCACGATATGATTCACGTTTCTTTATTTTTTCACTTTGCCTTTGATTTTCAGGAGCATGCGAAAAGAATTCTTTTTGTCACTTTAGTAAACGTTAATACCAATAAATTGTTTTTCTAAGCCACCTTTGATGTTTTTTCATAATAATGACTGTTGAAATAGTTGATAAAATGAGTTTTTTGCAAATAACTCTTGATGCGTTAGAAATTGCGATAGGGTTGTAATTAGGACAAATGTTTGATTTTTAATTCTGCATCGAATGATATAATAATATACAAAGGTTCCAATTTGAAATAAAAAAAATAAATTTATTTAAAGTTTTCAAAGCTTGACATTAAACTATGGACACCCTGTACAATTCGTATTAATCAAACTTGGTTAACGAGACTGTTCGACCTTATTTATTAAGTACCTTGGTAAAATTTTCTTAACAAGGCATTATTTTTATTAATTTTTAAAACCAGTGGTGCAAAACTGATTTTTCCTAGTGTTTATTTTTTTTCGCCTATAATACTGAACCGATTTCATTAAAATTTTGGGGGTATGTAGGCAACTATAAGAGGTATCCAAATAAGTAAGAATATTTATGGCATGTTATCTAAAAAATAGATCCTTATGACGTCACACTTTTTTGGAACACCCTGTATAAACACAAATAGTTTCTTGAAATGCGCCCTAGGATATAGCAAATGACTGCAAACTATCAAAATCCTAACTTAATTAATAAGTGAGTTATAGATGACGGGAGGTGAGGTGTAGGACCCTGTATATACAAGGTGAGTCAACAAAAGTTCATTTTCTCCTTTATCTTAAAAATTAGTTAAAATCTCGAATTACAAAAGTTGTAGAGATTATTGAGGTGCACATTTTTAAATTATACTGAAGTAACGGGGTGGCCTAGAAAAACGTGGCGAATTAGGTTTTTTTAAATAGACCACCGTATATATTGTATTATTTTCTTATTCCCCACTAAATTATATGCTCATTTTGTATAAAATGTTATTGACGTTTAAAATATGACATTTTCAGACTTTGACAGGCTGTAACATTGGAACGGTTCATCTTGGAGAAAAATGGTTTTCACCTCCCTATCTTAATTTTTTTTTTCTATCTAAAAGTTACAACTCCGGTTTAACATGTTAAACCGTAAAACCTTGAGCCGGTTTTTTGGTTTAACATGAAATTTTGCAAAATCATTTTTATTTTTTCCTGAGCTCATTTGACTAGCTATTTAAAAATAAATGACACTTTGTTATTGCCACCTTTTTTCCTCAACAAAATAACGTTACTAAACTAAAGATCCGCCGTTTCGTCTCCGAGCGGCCACCACCAGCTTTACTTTTTTAAATACGGACCTGGATTTTTTTAAACCGATTTTTAAACGCTCCCACCCTCAAAATGTAATGGCGATATTATTTTCTCATAATGATGAATTATCCTTGCTTATTTTTTTAAATTCATATTTTTTATACTTCTGGTCAGTCCAGTCCTGGCAACGAATTACAATATTAATTAAAAACTTTATTTTATTTAAAACTTTTACAAATAAGTTTCATGAAGAAAATATCATAAAAATAGTAACAGAATTAAAAAAATCTGTTATCTTCCTATCCGCAAAATTTGATGAGATGGAAAAAAAAAATAAAGAAATATTTATATTATTAAAAAATGTAAAGAGGGAAAAAGAAGAATTCAAATTAGAAAACAATTCACTAAAACAAGAAGTTATGAAATTTAAAAAAGAAATTAATTTTTTAACAACAAAAATAAATATAGAAGAACAAAGTAAAATCATAAATAATATTGAAATTAAAGGAACTCAAAATCAAGAAATTAAAAATGATGAGAATATTACAAAACAAATTTTAAACAAAATTGGAGTCAATATTAAAAAAGAAGATATATTAATAATGAAACGAAAAAATTTTAGTAAGGAAGGAAGCAAAGATATCATTCAAATTAACTTAAAGAATCACAGTATAAAAGAAGAAATTCTAAAGAAATCAAAAGATTATTTCAAAAAAAATGGCAATATCAGAAATACGGATCTTAATCTACCAGGACCAGCAACAAATATTTATATAAATGAACATTTAACAACGAGAAACAAATTTTTACTTGGAAGAGCTAAAGAATTAAGAAGGTTTAATTATAAATTCATTTGGTGCAAAAATGGAAAAATATTTGTGAGGAAAAATGAAGAAGAAAAGATAATCCAAATTACAAATGAAGAAGAAATAGAAAAACTTAAAAAAGGGGGTAAATCTTATAGTTAAAATATTATTTTGAATTTTTTACTTGTACTATAAGTACTAAGTATATATTTCTATTACTTATCTTATTAATATTTTTAATTTGAAAATAGATAAATATATTTCAGATTTTAAAATTACAAATATTCAAACGCAGCTCATCGAAGATCAAAAAGATTTTAATGATATAATGATTAACACAACTAATAATTTCTCATTATATCACAATAATATTAGAAGCATTTCCAAAAATTTTGACGAAACTAAATTATTTTTACATCAACTTGATCATAATTTTGACGTTATTATATTTACAGAAACTTGGAAAACTTTTAATACTGATTTATTTAAAATAAATAATTATGATATGATTTATAATAATGGAGATTTTAATAAAAGTGACGGTGTTATGATGTATGTTAAAAATGAACATAATTACTTTTTTAATGTTATTTCTATGGGAAAAATAAAAATAATCCTATTAAAATTATCAATTGGAAAAGAAAAAATTAATATTATAGGTATCTATAAACCTCCACCAGTAAACATTTTAGAATTTACTATAAATTTAAAGAATTTTTTTGATGATGTTATATATACTTGTAAAAATGAAACAGTAATTCTAGTAGGTGATATAAATATTGATATTTCCTCAAACTCTACAGATAGTAGTGAATATTTAAACTTATTAAGTGAATATAATTTTATATCATTTATAAATAAAAACACAAGGGAAATAAAAGACTATAACTCTTGTATTGATCATATCTTTGTCAAAACAAACGAAAATTTAGATAATTTCCAATCAATGATCTTTAAATATCAAATAACGGATCATTACCCAACAATTTTACAAAAAAAACTGATTGATAATAAAACTAATAAAAAACCTGTAGCAGTGTACCAAACGTACATTAATTATCATAAATTAAAAGAAAATATAACAAAAATAGATTGGACAAATTATTACTCTTATTCCGAAACAAATGATTTATCCAATAATTTAATAAAAGAAATCCAAAACAATGTACAACAATGTACGACTAAATTTAAAATTAAAATTAAAAAAAGAAAAGAATGGATTACTAATGGCTTACTTAATTCTATTAAAACCAAAAACGAACTTTATAAAAACTTACAAAAAAATAAAAATAACCGATTTTTATTATATAAATATAAAATTTATAAAAACAAACTGACTAAACTAATTAAAGAGGCAAAAACAAATTTTTATAAACATGAAATTGATAAATGTGAAAATTCTAATAAAGATATGTGGAAAACTATAAAAAAAATATGTAATAAAAATCAAAAACATAAAAATATAAACGAAATTAAAATAGAAAATAACTCACTCACTGACAACAAAAGTATAGCAAATAGCTTTATTGACTATTTTTCTGAAATAGGCGAAAAACTAGCAAATAAAATCAATAAATGTAATAACACATCTTTAGATAAAAACATAAACAATATTAATTCATTTTATTTAGAAGAAACTAATCATCAAGAAGTTGAAAATATGATTAATAGTTTAAAATTGAAAAAATCTCCTGGTGCCGATGGTATAACTACTGAAATATTAAAAACTATTAAAACTACTATTTCAAAACCACTTACATTTCTAATAAATAATATTTTTAAAACAAGTATATATCCAGAAGCTTTTAAAATTGGTGTTATAAAACCTATCTTTAAAAATGGAGATTCAAATAAAATTAATAATTATAGACCTATCACATTAATATCTTCATTAGCCAAAGTATTTGAAAAAATTTTAAAAGCAAGAATTGAAAATTATTTAGAAAGAATAAATTTTATTTCTAATAAACAATTTGGGTTTCAAAAAAATAAATCGACACAAAATGCTATTTGCTATTTAACAGAACAAATATATGATGCATTAGATAAAAAAAAACCTTCTATTTGTATTTTTCTGGATTTAGCAAAAGCATTCGATACAGTTAGTCATGATCTATTGTTGGAAAAAATTGAAAATATTGGATTTAGAGGAAAACAATTTGAATTAATTAAAAATTATCTAAAAGATAGACCAACTTATGTTCAAATAGATACAGAAAAAAGCTATCCTAAAGTAATTAAATATGGTGTTCCCCAAGGAACAATTTTAGGACCATTATTTTTTAATATCTATATTAATGATTTATTTAATGTGATTTGTGATGGAGAAATTCATAGTTTCGCAGATGATACTGCAATTTTTTATACAGATACGAATTGGGATAACCTAAATAACAAAATTAAAAAAGATTTTAAAATAATAAAAAATTGGTTTGATAAAAATTTATTAACCATTAATTTTAATAAAACCAATTATCTACCTTTCACTTTAAATCCAAATAACGTACCACAAAATATGAATAGTATTAAAATAACTGATGACATTGAAATTTTAAAAGTTAATCAAGTAAAATATTTAGGAATAATCTTTGACAGTAAATTAAATTGGAATTTTCACATAGAATATTTGATTAAAAAATTAAGAAGTTTACTACCTATTTTTAGAAACATTAAAAAAATTTTGAACGTAAAACAACTGGAAATATTATATTATGCTTTAGTTAAAACTCATTTAAATTACGGAATTTTAGGTTGGGGAGGAATAAATAGAACTTTAGTTAAAAAATTAGAAATATTACAGAAAAGATTTCTAAAAATTATATTTAATAAAGATTATCTTTATCCTTCAATAAAATTATATTCTGAAACAAAGAAAATGAACATTAGACAACTTTACATTTACAATATCTTAATATATATATTTAAAAATAAAAATCTTATACAATTTAAAAACCATAATCATAATACTCGTCATAAAAATGAAATAACCATAAAACCTAAAATAAATAAGTCCATAGGACAAAAAAATTTCAAATATTTATGTTTTTATTTAAACGATTATTTACCAACAAAAATTAAAAAATATATTTCATTAAAAAAATATAAAGTCGAAATAAAAGCATGGATATTGGAAACGGATAATTTAAAAATATTTTTGGAAATGTTTTAATTGATATTGTTATGAATAATATATTTTTCAAAATTTAATTATACCTATATCTTCAAAAAAACTGCGTTTATATTTATATACATATATTAAAAAGTTTTTTTTTTTTTTTATTTACAATTTAACTTTTATATAATATTAACAAATATTTAAACAAAATATTTTAATATTCTCATATATTTATAATTTAAAATATTAAGATTTGCCCCTAACAAGCACGTCTTCAGGGGATCAAAGAAGAAGTTTATTAAGGAAGATAAATAAACAAATGTATTATATTATAAATATTGAAAAATAAACTCTTATTATTATTATTATAGTAGGATAAGGAGAAGATCGGTTGAAAGGGCTGTGGCCCAAATTGGAAGAAAAATCGATCTTTGTATTGAGCAAAACGGCAATATCTTTGAACATTTAGAAAATTAGGATTTAATTAGTAAATTTAGATTTATTAGAAAATTCTTATAAAATAAATTATATTACTTAGGTATGAATATTTTAAATTAAATAAAGTTTTTAATTAATATTGTAATTCGTTGCCAGGACCGGACTGACAAGAATTGTAAAAAAAATTAATTTTAAAAAATAAGCAAGGACAACTCATCATAATGAGAAAGTAATATCGCCATTACATTTTGAGAGTAGAAGGGTTTAAAAATCGGTTACAAAAAATCCAGGTCCGTATTTAAAAAAGTAAAGTTGGTGATGGCCGCTCGGAGACGAAACGGCGGATCTTTAGTTTAGTAACGTCATTTTGTAGAGGAGAAAAAGTGACAATAACAAAGTGTCATTTATTTTTAAATAGGTAGTCAAATGAGCTCAGAAAAAAATTAAAACGATTTTGCAAAATTTAGGGTTTTTTCGAATAAAATCGGAAGTATTCGGAATTTGAAAACTTTTAAAGCGGCATTATAATCAGCACCGAATTGCACAACTTTGCACCCATTTAACCGTTCCTCTAGCTCCTATGGTTTTCGAGATTTGCTGTATATTGAACGTTGTCCGCCGCGCTACACTGATGTTCCGTACACGTACACCGCAATGGTAGACAGCTAGCAAAAATTTCCGCCCGTTCGCAGCAGTTTGGAGGATTCTTACGCCACTTGTCCTTGCCCGCCCGGTCCGACGCTTTGCTATTTCAACTCCAACGTTGCAGCCTTAATAAATTATACGGCTTTATGTATACTTAAAATAATTTTCTTTGCGGACGCGGAACTTAACCTATTTATAAAATTTGGTCCATATATTTTCGAATAGAAATTTTATTGTTTAACATACGACACAATACTCGTTAATAATTATGTTCAAAAGCTATTTATAACCTTTTTGAAGCTGCAGTTAACCGTATCAAAGAAACAAAATATTAGTTCGAAAATGAATTTATCTGCCCACAAATGAAAAATATACAACATTCCAATTCATGAGCCGTTTTTACTCAAGTACAGGGTGAGTCAAAGATAGAGTAAAGTTTATTTTCTCCTTTATTTTAAGAATTAGATAAAAATTCAAAATGCAAAACTAGTAGAGATCATTGAGGTGCATATTTTAAAATTATATTGGAGTAAAAAACGTGGCGAATATAACTTAGGTTTTTTTAAATGGAACACCCTATATATTGTATTATTTTCTAATTCCTCACTAAATTCTACACCTCTTTTGTATCAAATGTTATATGTCTAAATTCAATAGATTCTGAGATATTCACGTTTAAAATATGGCATTTTCAGACTTTGACAGGCTGTAACATTGGAACGGTTCATCTTAGAAAAAAATGGTTTTCACCTCCCTATCTTAATTTTCTATTCTCTATCTAAAAGTTACAACTTCCGCTTTAACATGTTAACAGTTAACACCTGTTTTTTGGTTTAACGTATATCAGAAGTTGGTTTCTTTGGATAGAGAATAAAAAACTAAGATAGGGAGGTGAAAACCATTTTTCTCTAAAATGAACCGTTCCAATGTTACAGCCTGTCAAAGTCTGAGAATGCCATATATTTTAAACCCCAATATCTCAAAAAATATTGAATTTAGACATATTATGACATTTACAAAATAAGCGTAGAATCTTGTGATGGATCAGAAAATAATCCAATATACAGGGTGTTTTAATGACGTGCTAATATTTTAGGGTGTGATTCCTTAAATCATTTTATAAAGAAAGTTCATATGAACATGTCCTAAAATTATCTTTTTTTAATGCGTTTTTTGTAATATCTCCGAAAGTACTTTAGATAATATTTTCAATTTTGGCATGTGCTAATAGGACATAAAACCACATCTTTTAGTAATAAAAGTTATTTTTTTGTCCCACCAGTGGCGTCCCTGCAAACATTTCCTCTGATATTTTTTAGAAAAACTGACATTTTTCCATGTGGATATAATTTCTGGTCAATTCTGCATAAAAATCTCTTGCGTTTTTCTCCCCACGCACACCGTTGTTAACTAAAATAATTAAATTAAATTAGACGGGCGGAAACATGCCTATTAAATGAAGGTGGTCATTTCGAACAATTTTTATAAAACAAAATTTTGTATTATCAATGTTAATAATAAATAGTAGAGCTAATTTAATTATT